>OX596169.1:8314735-10714735 GCA_951394245.1 Cyclophora punctaria
ATTCGGACGCAAATTATTATTGCATTTCGTACCGCTTTTTGAATACAGAACACGCGACTTGAATAACAAACTAATGGAATAACAGTTATGGCGAGTGTCCGTACAGTGATCGAAAAAATATTTATACCATTCATATTCTGACGTTTTTTGCACTACGGATTATGTTTAAGTTTGATATGTAAAGAAAATTATTAGCCTTTATTGTCCAAGGCCTCTCATCTTACTGAAGATAATATCAGTAGAGTTTGATAAGAAACCACTTATTTTCTAGATCTATTTGATTGCTTGCTAGTTGCCGTTGCTTTCGATGAAATTTTGGAATAAAAAATTGACATCTTGAATGTGACTAACCAATTAAAAAAAAACGAATTGGACTGCTAACAAAAATCAAACTCTTCAGTTTAATATTATAAATATAGATATGTGAAGGCTTTTATCAAGCTTTATCCAAAAAACAATTTTTAAAATAGTTAAAAATTTATTTTTAGGATTTATATTAAAATATTTTTACGAGAGCAGATGTGCGGCGAGCTTAACATTAACGTATTTTTAAAATTTCACACACGTTTAAAAGTAATTACCTACCAGGATTTGATTGGATTGTTAATATTTTTTAATGGTTTAACCGTATTATGGTATTAATTATGATGACGAATGTTATTATTTACTAGCAGCGCCCGCGGTTTTACCCGCGTTGAGCCCGTTCCCGTAGAAATTTCGGGATGAAAATTAGCTTATAATCTTGCCATTGAATGTGGCTATCCATTACAAAAAGAATTATTAAAATAGGTTTCTTTGCTTTCTAAATAAGCGCGTTCAAGAAAATAAAAATCAAACACTTAAAATTTATTATATTACTAAAGATAAGAAATTACGAAGACTGAACATTTTGTCACATCATTTAAACATGATGTTAAAAATAGTCTACATGTTTTATTTACTGCAGGAGCTTAATAAGATGTCCAAGTTAATGCAACAGACAAAGTTAGTTAACGAGATGTGACATTACTATATCACTCCACCAACCAAATCAAACAAAATGCTCTTGATTGCAATACAGTTCATATTCGCTGTTTGCGGTTTCTAACTAGTTGACACACCGTCTGTTGTTTTACTATGTACATAGCATGCAAAATTCACCTTTATAGGTTTTGTTATCATCATTAGATTGCGGCTTTTTGGGTAGTTTCGAGATTGAAAAGGAATGGAATTGGGGGTAGCTATTTAGTTTGAGGGGAATACACAACAGTGATGAGATGTGTGACTACAAGTAGTGCTAAAATCTTCACGAATAGTGACCGAAATATTCCATAATTACACGCAGAAAAATCGGCCGAATAGAACACCCTTCTTTTTTAATAAGAATCGCGAAAAATTTAACTTTCATACACGTACCTACATGTCGCGTAACAGACACACACACATACGTAATACACAGTCACAAGTCATTAAAAATAGTTCAATTTTTAAATACCAGCATAAGGATGCGTCTCCATAGATGCGGAGGGGAGCCGTGCGGAGCGGTGCGGCCACAGCGCATTGGGATTGTCAAACAGCGCATTGACGTTGACAATGTATTGTGCTTCAATCGAAACGCACCCTTATACCTTCATTTATTTTGTTTATTTTGTTAAGCTATTAATGAATTAACTATATATTGTACTTACTCTAGAATAACAGCTTACAAAATATGTATCAAATTCGAAGTTCTAAGCTCGAAGAAGAAAACCTTTCGGAGTCGTTTAAAAATAGGATGATTCGTGTTAATTTTCATTTCCACAGATCAATTGAAGCCTTTGCATTGGAAACTAATATCAGTTATCCATTTACCTTCGCCTCACGTGGTTACAATCCGGTCGGGTGAAGACAAACAGACAACTATGCAGACGATGTCTGACTGCAATCCATTTAATTAATGCCGATTTAAACTCGAATTAGTGTTGGGAAGTTTACTGCAATTTAACCTTAAACTGACTGATTTCGGTATGATTTTCTGTTGACCATTTCTGTTGATTTTTTGTATACCTGTATGACTTTGCTTAAGGAGGGAGAAAATGGGTTATGAGACATACTCGTAGGTATAGGTTTTTTTTCTCCTATTGCAATCATTGAAATCTTTTTATCCACTTTTGTTTGTGATATTACTCAAACTGTCTTTTTTAAAGAAAAATACCTATTATTAGTTTAATTTTATTGCTCTTAGGTACAGTCCATTTCTTTGAGAATTAGAGGACGTAACTTAAATATAGGGATAAGTATCAAATGACTATATCGCAATAATTACAATGTCTTAGATCGCAAAATTAATCTATCTAATATTTCGGCCTCTGTACAGCACCAGCTGAGACGTCTCCTATTGCTGCATTATTTTAGTTGTAAATCAAATGGTTTGTCCCTTTCTGACATACGCTCATTTCCGAAGAGCAAAAGAGACAGTACACTATTTAATAGTCTTTTAGTTAAAGAGCGTTTATTAATTAGGCGGTTATTATTTATTGTTGATGAAATGATTATTTTATTTATTTATCTCCTCCTAGTATTCCACACTCACAACAAATACAGCTAATTTTCTTCTTCGGCCAATTTATACATACAACGTTTCTGTAGTAATCATTGCGTATCGTGTAACTGCGTCACAACCCTATCTACGTAACTGGAAAGGAAAAGTTAAGCGTCAGTAATTTGATCAAGCGGGTGCAACCGCGCTCTCGCTACTGGGATTTGAAGGATTCCAGTTACTTGATATTTTAGCACGAGTTACAGTACCTGGGCATGTGCAACCGACTGGCAATGGATACATTTTCAGAGATATGATGTAGATTATGAACATTATAAGAATAGAAACGAAAGGAAAAGCTTGACTTGTAGTCCAATTACTTTAGGGTTTAGTTATACTAGCAGCGCCCCACGGTTTACCCGCGTTGTACCCGTACCCTTGAGAATATCGGGATGAAAAATAGCCCATGACCTTCCCGTTGAATGTGGCTATCTATTACAAAAAGAATTATTCAAATCGGACTTATATTCCTGAGATTAGCTCGAACATACATACAAACAAACAAACAAACTTCTAAATTTAACCTCTTTATAATATTAGTATAGATAAGACGTCAAAATCTCAATAAAAGATAGAGGGATAATGAGCTAAATTTTAGTATACACATTCGTTTAGACGTTCTAAAAGATCAAAAGTCAAGTAGACGAGAGGCTTTTGCCCAGCAAAAGGACATTACTGGCTAATACATACTTTTTACTATTAACTTTGGAACTTGCAACCAATATCCTATCAAACAGTAAAACACTATAAACTGTTCCTGAAAATTGTATAATTGTAATGCAGATACAAACTTTTAATCCAATTCAATACAGTTGATTAGATTAGAGGAAATTTCAACATCCTCATAACTTTAGTCGATCGCTGTTATCAACTAAACTATTCACCATGATTATATTAGTACTCCGTTGAGAGTTGAGAGAATTTCAATGTACTAAACAATGTTTCTGGGTGATCCAGGCGAGTTAAAATAATACGATTTTGTTGAAAAGAGTTTTTTCGTTGTTATGGTCGAAGATGAGGCAGACCCAAGACAAGGTGGACGGATGTAGTGTCCAAGGATATGGCTGAGTGCAAGATTTCCGATGACGACGTCGACGAAAGAGCGAAGTGGAGGAGAAAAATAAGGAAATCTGACCCCCACCACCACGTGGGACACATAGCCAGAAAGAGAGAGAGAGAGAGAGTTGAAAGAGTTATAAAACATCGTGAGACGCTTGTACGTACATATACTTCGTAGCCCTCTGCATTTTGACACCTTTTGAAACTCGGGTAGCGCGCATCTATAAAAGAAATACTATAAAAATATTATTTTTTGATCGTCACAAAATGTGGACCTGAAAATGTGTATTATATTTGTTTGTTTCAACTGTCTAATCTCAAGAATTACCAGTCCGGTTCAAATAATTTACTTAGCAATGGATAGCCACATTCAACGTTAATGTTTTAAGCTATTTTCATCCCAAAAAACTCACAGAAACGGGACACAATACGGATAAAATCGCGGGTCGGGGCAAGTTCAGTAAAAATACTCAAAATCGTTCTAGTGATGTTACTTACTTTGGTTTACCAATTATTTAAACTGTGTCATTATTTTTATCAGTTACAGCACCCGGGAGAAATCTCGTAATTACTGGTAATGGTGTCGATTTAGTATTCGGAATCATCGAGTGAATAAAGCATGACCCCAGGGTGTGCCATAAATTATATAATCACCACATTAATTTTGCACTACCAGAAAACTACGTTTGGGAGGAACTACTATTATGATGTAATTTAATTTATTCATGTATGCATAAATGACCTATTTGAGAAATGGAAGATCTAATGTGTAGAGCATGAACTCCGATTACAGGTTGTACTAATCGTTTTGCAGAATTTCTTCAAAAAACTGAGCACAATTTGTGTGTACGAATAATAAATATTATCGCTGAAGAGTTTGACTTTTTGTTTGTTTGAATGAGCTTATTTCTAGAAGTAGCAGCCGACACAAAAAGTTACTTACTAGAATTTAAGCTTTTCTCAAAATTCTACGATAATCAGTACAACACGGGTAAAACCGCGGAGTTTTGTTAGTATCACTTCATAGTATAAAATAAAGTCGCTTTCAGCTTTCTGTCTGTCCCTATGTATGCTGAGATCTTTAAAACTATGCAACGGATTTCGACGCGGTTTTTTTACATAGATAGAGTGATTCAAGAGGAAGGTTTGTACCTATGTATAAAAATTCCCGAAATTCCCACGGGAACGGGCACAACGCGGATAAAACCACAAGGCGCTGCTTGTCGAATATGTTTAATAAGCTAAAATGAAGGCCTGAAATTCTTTGATGCTGCTATAGTCACGTAGGTCGGTAAGGTAGCAGGCTGTGTAATGAAAACATCCGTAGCTCGTAGCTCGTAGTATCTCTCGCGTAGTACATACATATCTAGTACTGAATACATTATATTCGAACGCACGACACACGAAAGTGGCGAAGACTTGTTATAAATTGAAACTGCGTATACGGATACACTTTCATTTTACACTAGCAGAGCCCCGCGCCGTTGTGCCCGTTCCCATTGGAATTTCGGGATGAAAAATAGCCTATTACCTTCCCGTTGAATTTGGCTATCTATTAGAAAAATAATTATTCAAATCGGGCTGGTAATTCTCGAGATTAGAGATACATACAAACAAACAAACAAACAAACTTACAAATTTTACCTCTTTTTATAATATTAGTATAGATTTAGGATTGAAACTGTGTGATCTCCAAAAACAACTTTTTCGAAAACCCTAGTAGACCGTAGTACATACATAGGCTAGGCATAACCTTCATTTACGGACTCAAAGTACCGTCAGCATACTACAATATTAACATTTAAGGTTACCAATGTATCGCTAGCAAAATAATTCTTTGGTTATTTTTTTAAAACCTATTAATAAGCTTTATTTTTACCTACTACACAACAACGGAGAGAGTTTTATGTTCTTGCTTTTCCGTCATTTATATATTTCATTTTGTTGCATAAAAGCTTTCAGAATTTTTAAGCAATTAAAAATAGTGGTAGTTTAGTTAAAATAGTGGCATCAAGCGCAAATTTATTAACACTATCTTATTGTAAGTATTAATCTGTATTGTCCCGCAGCAAATACCTCTCATCTCACTGAAAATATTAGTACAGTAAGAAGGAAATAATAAACATTAAATAATAAAAAAAGCCCCATTTTCCATACCTAAAACTTTAGGTAATTACTTATTCAAAAAATTCATAAGGTCATTCACTTATTCAAAAACACATGAAGATCACAATTAAACTGAAATGAAATCAACAAATCATGTCAAAACCTGTTAAATTATTTCAATTGCAAACCGTATTTCTGCTGACGCTGTCCCACATGTGGCACAAACGAGCCTGCCTTATAATGAATAGCCGTCGCCCTCCGCCATATTTCAGCGAATTAACAAATGACCTGCTGTCATTGAGAGCGCGGCACACAATTTTTCTGCGCGCTGTACCCGAGCTGATGTAGGTGCGGTCGGTACCACTGCACCGTTTGGTGCCGGACGGTTGGTACAATTAATGTGCAGCTTATAGCGTAGTGTAGTCTAGGCCTAACTTTGTATATAGTCTTGAGTGTTACCGATGAGATATTCTAGCTAGTGTTTAGTTCGGTTGTAGGCAGAGTAGTGTTGCTACGTTAGGTTTATCTTTCTGTGGAAAAGAAGTAGGTAAAAGAAGTATGGTAATTATACTTATCTTGTGACGGATATTATATGAAAGTAAGTAAGTAAAAGTGTCCCTAAGGAACCTGTAAGTAAGAAAGTGTCCCTAAATTAATTTATTGGAGCATTTTTGTGTAGTTCCACATACAAACTTACTTAATTAATACTTGTTTTAGTATTTTTTTAATAAGATTATTTTTTTATATGGACCGAAGGAATGATTAGCAATTGTAAGTGTGTAGTTTGGCAAGTTGCTTGTCTTGCCGCTCGGCAAGTCATTCGTTGTGCCCGGCGGCATTTTTATCTCTGCCGCAATTCAAAGACTACACACTTACACGATTGTATGTCAAATGAATGAGCGTGTTAAATGAGAGCCGTGATATGATAGATATTAGTCTGAGTAACATCTTAGTAAGAATAAAATTGAGTTTTTCAAAAATATCTTCACACACTTCTTTCCAAGCATGCTATTCCATATCGAATCGTACAAATCTGCTTTGCTATATCGAAACCCAAGAAACTTCGTTTCCCTGAATGTCAGCTACATAATCTCTCTTAGAAGTCGCTTTGACATGACCGGGCCGGCGAATCCGGTCGAATCCGGTCGGATCCGCACCGCGCCGGTCACGGTCGGTCTAATTGAGTCCCGCGGGATGTCACCTGTCAGATGACCGCCACAAATACCGGGGAGCTTGTCATTGATTTATTAATAGTTTAATATTAACAAGAGCTGTTTAAATAAAGCCTTTTTTTGAACATAATTTATGCACAGGTTCGAATTTAAGGTCTCTTGGGCACAAGCGCTTTTTTACGCACGTTATAAACTGTGTCTAGTGGTATGTGCACTTGCCTGCCAAGACTGATGTCCCGGGTTCGATGTTTTCTAAACATGTTTCCTACTTTTCAAACATAGCTCGGGCTTGAGATCACCAACCCGCACTTGGCAAGCGTGATGATTATGCCTAATCCTCCTCACTGTACTGATATCTTCAGTGAGATGAGAGGTCTTTGCCCAGCAGTGAGACATCATAGGCATATACTTACTATAGTAAGCGCTGGCTCAATGGACAGGGTCAGATTGAGCAGCCAGTCATAGTGGGTAGAAGTACTATGGAAGGAGTTCTTTGCCAACAGAATGGTAATAGTAGCTAAGAGTACCAATAGTACAAACATACCCAATTCAGTACCAATATCGTCCGTTTCACACTATTCCACGCGCCGTATGTAAATATTTATGACACAGGACTTATTATAATTTTATTGCCATTATTATTGTACTACCAATCCTACAAACGCCGCCTACGATTGTTATTACACAAAATTTGCATATTATAAAGTCATGCATATAGAGTGGCAACATTGACGGCGACCGTTATTTGGTTATGGCAATGTTAGTTTTAGGTTGTGTTAAAGCGGGCGTCTGTGATATTTATGTAAACCATCATCGAATAATAGTCATATAACATTATAAGACGTTGGTACAACGTATTGTTTAGAAATTAAGCAGTGCTGAGGGTTGAATTTCAGTTCTTGTTTGTTTGCTCGCAGTTCTTCTGGTTTATTCATCATCATACTTAAAACCATTGCAAGCAATTCGCAATGTGTCTTTAATGAGTAGGTATGTACGAGCTTAGTGTCCAACCGTTAGTCGCAAAGGCCTCCGACATGGTATAAATACAGAATGAACCTGAACCGACAATTTAACGTGCCCTTCTAAGCATGGTAGCGCTCAGACAGAAAAGCCACCATCACCCAGCCAAATGTATTTTTAAAAACCTTACAGACTTTAAAAAATATTAACTAAAATGAAAAAATGATATTACTTTCGAATTTTGTCATCTTAAATACTTTAAATTTTAACCCTACATACATTTTACATCATAATAACTCCGTAGATAGTTTAAAGTAAGGGTTGCATCAGAGTTCATTCATTTCAGCCAATTACACAAACAATTTGATCGAAATGACACGTCGTGTCGTAATTGGTCACTAACTAGTTTTTATTTTCGACCCTTTGCTCTCTCCCTTTTGTTGCGAGCTAATTTACATTCATTTTAGTTGACACGTGTTTATCACGTGCCTTGTTAGTTAGCTATTATTGGTTATTATTGTCACTGTCAAAGTTCAGAGATTATGTTAGTAAGAAGTATTATAGAAAACTAGCAGAGCCCCGCGGCTTTGCCCGCGTTGAGCCCGTTCCCGAAGGAATTTTCGGAAATCCTTTCTTAGTGTGCACTTACGTCACTTGAAGAACCTTCTTGCCAAATTTCATGTTTCTAGGTGTAGCGGTTGAGGCTGTGCGTTGATTATCAGTCAGTCAGTCAGTCAGGACTTTGAATTTTATATATATAGATGTTTTGGCTTGTAATGTAATACTGGTGACAAAAGGCGTTTCATATCAATAGGTATAAGATATAAGACAAAAAAATTACCTGTCTAAGTGTCCCACTGCTGGGTTTAATACGAGAGGCCTTTAGGCCTCTCGGAGAGCCGAGAGACGCTGTCACGAGCGCTTCACCCACCTCCTGATGAAAGTTACCGGATGTGATCGAAACGTCTTGAAGTATCTAACCTCCGTCGTACGTATGTAAGTTCCCGTTTGAACAAATAATAATGACATTAACGTACGTTTCAATTAATAGTATAAGAAAACAATTATAACTCAATACACAGTTTATTCAGGGCCATAATATATTCCACAAAAAAGTTCATGATTCACAGATGAATTCCCCTTAACCTTTGACATCTCAAAACTTACCGCATAGAAAAATGGACGGTCAGCCACAAAACTAAACATGATTGGAATATTACTGGGCATTTGCATCTGTTCTATAAACAAATCATAATTTAACAATTATTGCTTCGTAGGTTTAAGTGAGCACAATGGTAGGAGCCAAAAACCACCCGCCGCGCTGGTAGGAGCCAACCAACATTGATCACTCAAGAAACTGTTGAACGGTGTTGCTAAATGACTAACAAAATCACTTTAATGGAAATCAGTACAGTGAGGAGGATACGTTGTTTACCACGTTACCACGCTTGCCTAAGGCTTGTTAGTGATCTCTCAAAAAGTAGGAATCATGTTTTCGCTCGACCCGGGAATCGAACCCGGGACCTCAGTCATACCAGGTGAGTGCCTATACCAATAGTCCATCAAGGCGAGGCACTTGATGAAAGTTGCTTAAAATGTTGGACATCGTACGTTATAAGCTATCTGGTATTTCGCATATTGTTGCGGTCCTTTTCCAATGGGAAATTAGTAACGTACAATGACAGTACGAGTACAACGTTTTTACTGTTAACTCAATTGAGTCTAAAGACAGTTTGAACTTTAAGGTGCGCGTTGTTGGAAGGCGAAATTGCGGTTGCGGCACAAAGTCTCTGATTGGCTACATTCTGAAAACACACAGTTCTGATTGCTGCAGATTGACAGAACTTCTCCATTAAAACCTATCATTGGTCGGTTCACGTGCAGCTTGCTTCAACCTGACAGTTCTAGGCGACACTGTCCCTCTGATTGGCTAATTCTGCAGTTATGTCAAACAGAACGCTTTGACATTATTATTGTTTACAGCTGCAATGATCTTAAGTGTTGTTAGAAGACCTATCCATTACTAACAGACATATGTACCTTGTTGTTTGATTTCTCTGATTACTCCAAACTCATTCACATCGAAAAAAATATTTTGTTTGATTTTGTTGACGTAAAAGTTCCCCGAAATTGAGTTGTTTTCCTTCAAGATCGTGTTCAATCCTGGTGAGGTATCGTTCAGAAGTCTATTTATTCCTGCCTTTAAGAAAAAAATACAAAAAAATAATTTTGTAGTTAAATACTTGTTAGGAACATTATATACTTGGAAGGGTGGCCGATAGTAGCATTTCTATCTGAGGGGTACCGTGCTTCGGAGGGCACTTTTAATTGTGGGTCCCGGTTGATTCAATCACTAGACTATGTCGGAGGCCTTTAGGCGGTCTACTCCGACTCCAGGTTTGGCCGCTACTCGAACTTACTTTTGGTACATTATAACCATTTGATTTACCAAAATGGTCCTTAAAATCAAAACCACTATAAAAAAGAAGCTGACAAACTGATAACCTTATCTATTTTCGGTCTAAGTTCGGTTAAACATTATATAGAAACGCATACCTACAAAGCATAATAAGCCATAACACATAATAATTTTAACAACATACTCAAAAGCAACTTTCACTCTCCCACACTATCATCTGAGCACTTTGTGGTACACTTTACTCAAAACTATCACGCCTATTGATTTGTGCTTTAACATAGTAATTTAAATTTAAAAGTAGATGTTTTGTCAGTCAAAAATATATCATTTACCATTTTACAAAACCGGCCAAATGCGAGTCGGACTCACGCACGGAGGGTTTCCTACTTTAAAAAAAACGGCAAAAAAACGTGCTTTTTGTGTGGCTCCCATACAAACGTGCTGTTGTATGGGAGCCCCCCTTGAATATTTGTTTTATTTAATTTTTTCGTATTTATTGTTATAGCGGCAATATAAATACCTACATCATCTGTGAAAATTTCAACTGTCTAGCTATCACCGTTCTTGAGATTGCGAAGTCTCAGTAATAGGGTCCCGTTTTTACCCTTTGGGTACGAAACCGAAAAATTAAGATAAACAATTTTGTTTCTTGGATAAATAAAATGACTACCTACGCGAGCCCTCACAAAACTCGGATTTTAGCTAGTAAGAATAATAATATAATTTCACGCTTACCAATCTCACAACATTCGTCATATCCAAATATCTTCGGATCCTGAACCGTGGCAGCACAACCTTAACGTCCGCGTAATTATTTGAACCCCGAGCGCTGTTCAATATGTCTGGGTATTGTTTCATCGCTTCCAACAATCCGGGGATGCCTTTCAGAGGCGATGGCAGGATGAAGGAAATGATTAACCCTTCTGGTTTTAGAGGCATTATTAGAAACTGTAATCAAATAGAAGAAAGAAGAAACATAGGATGATTTCTCAAGAGACTTTGCAATGTTCATGACTTTGTAACATATAATGACTTTGTCATGACTTTGAAATATGCAAACCTTAAGTCGAGATTATAGTAATTCAATCGCTGATTGAAATATACGACGATAGAGCTATTTGTAAGTAGTTTTTTCGATGTGTCGAAGTCTATGAGATTTTTCGAATTTTAAAATATATTTTGAATATTGGGGCGGACCATTAAATAAAAATAATTATATTGTTTTTTTTATCTACAGTAAAAAAATAAGGCTGGTGAGTTATTTTGTTTGTTTTTGTACTGGATAGCCTCATTCAATGGGAAGCTAATAGGCTATTTTTGATCCCGAAATTCCAACCAAGTAAAACCGCGGGGTACTGCTAGTAGTTATATAACATCACTTGCCTTGAAATAATTGCCATCGTAGATCAAACTGGGTATAATCTTTGTCATCATGGGGACTTTTTGGACAGCGCCATTTTGATGGTAGAAATTTTTCAATTCTGTGTGTCGTATGTCGAAATTCAAGTCCCACGAGGGCTGTTAAAATACAGACATAGCATATGACATAACATCATGAAAATGAATTAACTTAGCTTGTGTGAATAATCATTAATAAACAAATAAAATAAATAACTATACTCAGTAAGATATCACATAGTTAATTAGACCCAAACTAAGCTGATATTATGGAATGTAATTAACTAAGAAGAAGAAGATTTTACTATTAATTGAAACGTACGTTAATGTCATCCCCGCTCGCGTCTGAGACGCTGACGCTGTCGCGAGCGCTTCACCCACCTCCTGATGAAGGTCACCGTATGTGACCGAATCGTGTCGAGGAACTCTCGACAGTAGTCTCCGTCGTACGTAAGATCCCGTTTAAATAAATAATAATGAAGAAGAAGGTGAAATAAATATTTTATAACTTACCTTATAGTACGCGCCAGTTAAAAGCAACATTTTAGTTTCCATCGTCATGTCGCTCTCATCAACAAGTCTAGTTAGACGTTTTAAAGTGTCCTTCGATATCTAAAAAAAAACAAATATTCTTTGACTTTGTTGCTTCCAAATCTGGTTACGAAATGGGAAGATTGTTCCCATTGTATAACTGGTTACTACGCGGTAAGCAATGTTCTCTTTTCGTAGCTAATCTACTGAAGAAACGTGAAGATCAGTCTCTTCGTAGCTGGCTACGAAATCTGATTACGAGGCAAAGATTATTCTCGTTTCATAACCGGTAATGTTGCTCTTTCGAAGATGACTGCAAAATATAGTTACGAAGTGAGAAACCAACACATTTTGTAGCTGATTGTGGGTTGCTTCAGCTTACGATCACGTACTAGTTAACGTTAACGAAATGCCATTCTCAGTCAAAATATGAATTATCGTGGCTTTCTACCGGCAGTCCGAATAACTTTAACAGACTGTCCTTTAAGTTATGAAACAACGCTTTGTATTTAACAGACATTTAGCAGCGTACGTAATCGTTAACTTTTTAACGAACGTTAGCTACGAACGTAAGTTGAAACAACTCACCCTTAATCACGCTACGAGACTAAACAACTCTGATTTATGTAAAATAATTATTGTAAATTAATACCAACAGCGTTATTAATAAAGATCGACGCAGCCACAGGAGTATTGAAGCCCACTTTTTCAAATTGTACACCAAATTCTGTGTCTGAATTTTTAAAAAGCTTCGCATCGACGTCGTCTGTGTAATTCACATATATTTTGTTGAATAGATACATATCGGTTTGTTGTTTTAGAGATTGTATTATATCGTGGGCGAATTTGTAGTATTTCGATAGCTGAAAAGATAGTGCCAAAGTTAGTTAGTAAGGTTTGATCTTCATCTTTATTCTTCAACTAGCCACGCCTGTTACACGCGTTGTACCCGTTCCCGCGGGAATTTCGGAAAAAAATATATTTAGGGGGATGAAAAATAGATTCATTGTCCGATTCTCAGACCTACCTGATATGCACACAAAATTTCATGAGAATCGGTCAAGCCGTTTCGGAGGAGTTTAACTAAAAACACTGCGACACGAGAATCTATCTATATATAAAATTCAAAGTCCTGACTGACAGACTGATAATCAACGCACAGCCTCAATCGCTACACCTAGAAACATGAAATTTCTTCAAGTGACGTAAGTGCACACTAAGAAACGATTTTCGAAAATTCCTACGGGAACGGATTCAACGCGGGCAAAGCCGCGGCGCGCTTCTAGTTTTATATATTAGAAGATGTTAATGAAAGTAAATTTTCCTACTTCTCGATCGTGTTTTAGTCGCCTTCGCTATCACCGCCATCACACCTCTAAATGGAAGTTATATAAAACTTACCATGTCCTCTGAAAATCCGAGCACGTTCATTATTTCTGTTTTTGTTTCAATGTCAGCAACACTCGCTAATTTGCACAAAAATACTTCTATAGATAGGGTCGATATGACAATGTTTCTGTTAGGATATTCTTTCAGAGTACCCTTTAAATTAAACGTTTAAGTTAGTATAAATATCCAACAAAATAATGTATTATATTAAACAAATAGGGTCTTATTAATAAACTAGCAGCGCCCCGCGGTTTCACCCGCGTTGTGCCCGTTCCCGTGGGAATATCGGGAATTTTTATACATAAAAACCTTCCTCTTGAATCACTCTACCTATTACAAAAAACCGCATCTAAATCCGTTGCGTAATTTTAAAGATTTAAGCATACAGACAAACAAACAGACAAAAATAGCGAATTTGTTTTATACTATGTAGTGACTTGGTGTAACTAAAACATTGTTATACTGTGTTTTGTCTCTTTTGCTCTTCGGGAAATTGCGTATATCAGAAAGTGACAAACCACTTGATAGCTAAACTGATCTTAGTACGCGTTTATTAATATGGCCCACAAGTTAATGCGCACAAGACTACACAGTTTGTTTGATAAAAAAAACCGGCCAAGTGCGAGTCAGACCCGCGCACGGAGGGTTCCGTACTTAAAAAAAACCTAAGAAAAACACGTTTGTTCTAATGCCCCCCCTTGAATATTTGATTTATTTTATTTTTAGTATTTTGTTATAGCGGCAATAGAAATACATACATCATCTGTGATAATTTCAACTGTCTAGCTATCACCGTTCTTGAGATACAACCTGGTGACAGACGGACGGACGGACAGCGAAGTCTCAGTAATAGGGTCCCGTTTTTACCCATTGGGCACGGAACCCTAAAAATGTATTTAACCATATTGAAGCAACTTTAGTATTACCATTTAACGAAATGATGACATTACCTCAATTAAATCAACTCTGAATTTGTTTTGCGCTTCCACATGAATATAAATGAAAGACAATATTGACAAAATTGTCTTGCAATAAACCATGGTTCACTTAAATAATATTCGTGAATAAAAAAGTTATATTTCCATACACTAATTTATATTGTATCGAAAAATGAAATGTTACAAAGAAGTAAATATTCCATTTTTTCCTCGTAATAAATTGATGCAATAACTACATATTACACAACTGTTTTTACGACACGTATTTCATTTCAGTTTAGAAATCGAAGTACAGAGTTAAATATATAGATTTCGGAGTTTGAGCCACAACAGTTTTAGAACTGACATCACTGACTGAATTTTCAGTAAAAAAAAATCTAACATACAAATAGTCGAAGGCATACATAAACTCTATTAGGTGTATTGTCCTTAGTGTGTTAGACCTGTATCTACTATCACTAAGCAGTGTCCCTATGGAAATTTTAGGATGAAAAATAGCCATTAACCTTCCCGTTGAATGTGGCTGTCCATTACAAAAATAATTATTCAAATCTGATTGGTAGTTTTTAAGATTAGCGCGTTCAAACAAAACAACAATAATCTTCATATCTTTATATTCTCCGTCCTTCTATTATAGATAGATAGTCCAGAAGACTGTATACCTAACTACGAGCTTGATTAAGGCTTCTACATTAAAGAAACTTATTCAAATACTTGGAGCGGCAGCCAATCGGGGAAGTGTTTCTGTGTACGCGCAACCACAAAGACTGCGGCATACTCTTATAGATAAGTCGGTAAAGAGGTGACGATAACGGAGCTCGCTTTGACAGCTGGATCAAATAACTCGGAGAGAATGGTAATAAAATTGAACCGGGCGCCTGCACAGATGTACCTTCGGATTTATCGTTTCGTAAAGTTGGGGGTACACTGAGATGTACACAATACACTGTACGATTATCGTAGGGCACAAGAAAGTGAGGATATTATACTCAGGTACGATTACGATAGGGTACAGGAAAGTTGAAAATATTTTTATGAGTAGACATCATTTTATACTCGTTAAAGAGTGACGGTAAATTAGTTACGTAATTGATTGATACCAAGTACTGAAAATTTAAGTAGGTAGTCATAAAATATGTTTATATGTAAAGTCGTAATATATGAGGAAGCATTAAAAAAAATTAATTCATAAACTCCTCATCTTCCGCATCGAAGCACACTCCCAGGAGTTCTCTTAAGTATCCTTCATCTTCATCTACAGACGGGTCCATCATCAGATCAACTCCAGACCGACTCCGACCTTCATCACATTGTAGTGCTTTGAAATCTTTATCAAAAATTAACAGACGCACTATGCCATCATCAGATCTTGGTTTCCATGCCATGGGATCACACTTTGCATATGTCCTTCAACAAAAAAAAAATCATCAAAATCGGTTCATAAACAATGAAGTTATCCGCGAACATACATTAATAAAAAAGCATATATTAAATCAGAAGCATATATAAATCATCAATCAATCAATCCATCTCCAATTAATCCCAATATTACTTGTGATAATCACTTACTGAGCCCAGTGTGTCTCGAACTCCTCGCGAGTCGCTCGCTTACACATTCCTCGCGCTGCATCCAATATGTTTCCGAGCATATTGTCTTTAACAGCTACATTATACCGACAATAGATTGCAGGAACTCCTCGTATATTGCTCAGGAAAAATCTTTATCCCTCATGAATATATTGTTTACACGATCCGATATTACAAGTGCTTCCTTTTTTGATGTCTTATTGATATCCATTTCTTTGTTGAGTGAAGGGGTACTTGAGGAGGAAATACTTATTCTCGGTATTTATAAGTTTGAAAAATGCTATGTAAATAAATTACAGTCATATATTAGTGTTGATGTTGTTAAAAGTTAATTATGTTTACTAAGTACTTAGATAGTCCATCGTTCGACACCGTACAGAACCTTACGACATTGCTTGACACCGCTACGACCAGTGATTCGACACCACTTGTCTTGTGCTACAGCACGCTAAGACACCGCAACTACACTGCTACGACACCGCTTGACACGTCTTCATATTGTTGACTCCGGGCGGGAATCGAACTAGCAATCCGTAAGCGCTCTCACTGCCACTGTGCCAACGGGCTTGTCAGACTAAGCTAATTTGTACGTAATTCGAAATCGTCGTTGACAAGCAAGTAACAAACTTAGCTGCAAAAAAGAAGTTTAATAGAACGCGAGCACCAGACACATCAAACAAAAATATGTCCCTACCTACTGCTAAAAATTAACTGCTACCCTAACCATATCCGAACCGTTGTAGGTAACTAAATGCGCGTAAATTAACACGAAAAATAAACGTACCAACCAAAATGTAAACACGAAACCCTTTAAAACGGCAAACCACAAGCGTTCTCATCAGAAAACCTCGCTTCCATATAATTGAATGAATAATCAAGCTTCTTAATCAATAGAGGAATTACTACCCAGTTCCTATGGAAGCATTCACCAGCCTGTGAAATTGGACTAGTACAGACAAAGATGGCGCTATGCAAATCTGTCGCGTGGGAAAGGAAAAACGAATCGAACCGCGCTTTTATAAATCATTTTTCTGGCACGCGGGAGATTTAGGCCAGATTCAGAAGGGTAATATATTAGGAATCAACATAGTCTTATTATATGGAGAAAGTCGTATGTACTCGTAATCAGTTTTATTTGAATGTTGTTTAGTGTTCATCAAGTATACGATCCTGTTTGTTCATAAACTGCTGTTACAGTTAGTATCTAATATTGGCACTACCAATTAAGTTTATACTTTATGTTAATTTTGTTACAAGACTATTAAAATTTCGTCGTTTCGTTGTTATTTAACTTCCAGCGTATCAGTTTCCATGAGAGTTTTGGAATAATAGTAAACCTATTAACATCCTCCAAAGACTATCTCTCAAAGTAAGAATTCATCAAAATCGGTTCAACGATATAGAGACTGAAAGACTGTCATAAATTCGAACAGTCAGATAGACAGAGTTCCTTTCGTATTTATAATACCTATAAATAATCAAATGAGTAAAAAAGATTGTTTTCATTGCTTTGTTGTCATAGAAATATGAGTAGGTATAAATGCCTTATTCATCAGAAAATGCAACGGACACAGGTTTTTAATTGCACAGTCGCGAATATTCCGTGTTTTCTTTTGTTAATTATCCTAATTGTAGTCAACTGAAAAATGGGCAACAATTTTAACGAAACGAATACTCTCGGCATTATCTACCATTGACATTGTACCTAATTGAAATGAAAAGCAATACACTATTGTTTATAACACACTAGCAGTACTCCGCGGTTTACCCGCCTTGTGCTCGTTCCCTTAGGAGTTTTGGGATAAAAAATAGTCTGTAACCTTCCCTTTGAATGTGTCAAGTATGGTTTTGGGAGTCCGTGAAATATACAACTATAGATATCTTTAGTGGGCGCTCTTTCTGTGTATACTAATTTAATAAAACTGAAGTGTTTGTTTTTAGGACGTGCTTTTCTCAGAAACTTCCAATCCGATTTAAATATTTTTTCTTGGAATGGATAGCCACATTTAAGGGAACTGTATTTTGTCATTTTTCATCCCGAAATTCCCACGGGAACGGGCATAACAAGGCAAAATCGCGGGGCGCTGCTACTTCACTTACATCTTGCAACAAATTGTTCAATGTTTTTAATATGACACATTAACATGACCCACGATCTACATTCTCAAACTCATCAATGCATAACTCGAACGAAAATCGAACATCGAAAAAATCTCGTTTGCTCTCCGATTGGGAATTTTAAGAGGGAATTGCACCAATTCCGCTCCGTCATGCAAGAGTGCGCAAACTTATTAGCAGTGGATGGAACGTTTCTTACTTTACGTTTTGGGTGTGATCCGATTGATTGGGCGGTAGCGAGCGATTGGCCTCGTGACTCATTTCAAAATAAACCGTTTACCGAGTCTGTAGCTGAGGATCGGTTATGGAGGGCATAGTTAACGGTTATAAAGAGCGTACAGCTTATATGGAGTGGCGTTAATCCTTTCTTGAGCGAATTAAGATAATGCGTTCAATTGAGTTTAAAAGTTGGGTGTTGGCAAACTCAAGAGATTGACTGACCACCGTTCCTGTAAAAAAGCCAAAAGGTCAGATAAAAAAATAAAAGCGAAGTTTATCCGTAACGTTACGTTGTTTCAATTCATAATGATTAGTGTTCGCTTATCTAAAAATCTAAAAAACCTGTAAGTTCTAAAGAATGATATATTTATGATAGTCATATATGTATTATAGACATTAAACGGAAGACATATTATTATTTTATATCCCACTAGCAGCGCCCCGCGGTTTTACCCACGTTGTGTCAATTCCTGTGGGAATTTCTGGATGAAAAATAACCTATGTTACTCGTGGATAATGTAGCTTTCGAATGGTGAAAGAATTTTTTAAAACAGTCCAGTAGTTTTTGAGCCTATTCATTACAACCAAACAAAGTTTTCCTCTTTATAATATTAGTGTAGAATACCAAAACGTATCTTCAGTACACATTTCCAGAAACCAGCCGGAACTAAGCAAAATCTTCAAACCACAAATGTAGATCCTTACTCTTTCTATAAAAACATTACGCACCAAAAGAAAATAAGCCTAAAACACATCACAGAAACCGAAGGGAATCCTCTTAGTAAAACTACCATTGGTATACTGTAGCAACAGAATTGAGATCGCATTATCACTGTCCGTCGGTGATTTGAATTTCAATAGTATAGAGCTATACGAAGCTAAGTTTCAGATGGAGTTCCACATTTGAATATTGTTGTCTTTAAGTCAAAGGTACTATTGAAAACATTTCCCGGTAATTTAGTGTTAATCTTTAGTTAGAGTTTGATAGAAATAGATAAAATTTATGTTCATCTGGGTAAGTATATAATGTTTCGGAGGGCACGTTAAACCGTCGGACCTGGTTACTTTCTACGGATAGTAACGACTTTACATGAGCTATGTCAGAGGCCTTTGGCGGCTCAATAACTCTGACACCAGGATTGGTCAGGGTCACCCTGACCAATCCTGGTGTCAGAGTTATTGTCTGAGTTATAGCCACTCTATGAAGAAGTATATAATGATATTATATAAAACGGAAAAATTCTTCCCGAGCGCTTATACTTCGACTAAGCGATGTGTTGCGATTGTAAAGCTACGTGCAAATTGTCCCCTACTTAGATGGGTGTCCGATAGAAGCATTTTTTATTTGAGCGCTACCGTGCTTCGGATACTTTTTTTATGTGGTTTTTATTAGTCTCACATTTCTTTCTTGGCAATTATTTTTAAACGTACCTACAATATACCGGAAGTGGCCGTTTTTAGTTTAGTGATTATCATCATTGGCATTTTTTGGAAATAAAAAATAGATTTAAATAAATATACATCCAAAAAATAACAAATAACATACCAACAGTTAAAACCAGCATGGTATAAAAAATTTAGGAAAAAGTTATAACAAGCTAACAAATATTTTTGTAACAGGTTTTGTATGTTATTTTATTTATAAAAGTTTACATCGTCATGTTTCATCATCACATATCACTTATAACAACCAGTTGAAACGGACATTGCGACTAGGATTATTCATAACAGACAGGTGAAATTAAATAACGCTATTAAATAGAAATCTATACTAATATTATAAAGCTGAAGAGTTTGTTTTGTTTGTTTGTTTGTTTGTTTGTTTAAACGCGCTAATCTCAGAAACTACTGAACCGATTTGAATAATTCTTTCACTGTTAGATAGTCTATTTATCGAGGAAGGCTATAGGCTACATTTTATCCCGAAATTCCCACGGGAACGGGCACAACGCGGGTAAAACCGCGGGGCGCTGCTAGTTATTAATAATTATTATGGCAACCAGTAGTCACATTAGTTAGACTAAAAGATGTTAATTGCAGTTGTTAAGCAACGTACAGCTCGGAACCTACTTGGATGGGTTGCCGATAGTAGCTCTCTGAGCGCTACCGTGCTTCGGAGGGCCGTTAAGCAGTCAGTCCTGGTTGTTTCAATCAATTGATTATGTCGGAGGCCTTCAGGTGGTCTAAAACCTCCGACTCCGGGGTTGACCACTAACCTACTCGAAATTAATGGCAACAATAAGAGCGTTTGTCCACCGCCGCCGGCACCGGACCGTCACCGGGAACGAGATTATTTCGGCCCGAGTTTATTATGACGTGACGGATGTGCGGTGGACACGCGGCTAAAGCAAAACGCTCTAAATGTATCTACCGCTACTTCGGCGCCGTCATCTCTTTCCCGGTGACGGTCCGGTGCCGGCGGCGCTGGACAAACGCTCTAAAAGTAAAGTTATAAAAAGACCAAAGACCAAAAGACCAAAGTTAAACTAAGCAAGTTAACAAATTAATGTATTTATTTTTATGTTTACACCTTTAGTGTTGCCATTGCATTTTTTATTACACAATAACGTCCCCTTAAATACATCCCTAGCATAATGTAATAAAAATATACATCAACTGCATATAAAGATGACGATTCATTATTCAATTTCCCGATACAAATTCCGTTCATGTTTAGGAATATCTATCGTAAGATGTTGTCCAGTGCTGTTGTTAAAACAATAAATCTGGTCACGCGACCGTCGCTCGGGGATTTTCTTGGTCCCTACTTTTTGAATTCGACGTATCTTTTCGACTGAATAAACAACTTATCTATGGGGTATCCGATCGGATGAGGGGCTTATGTCCGTATTGTTGCATTATTTATTATTATTGCAACCTCTTTGAAATACTATTGACTTGTTTTTTAGCATTTTAATATAATATTGTAATATAAAACTATCTTATTTAAATAGTATTCTGAATAAAACAAACTAACTCAAGCATTTTTTAAATTTTTGTTGAACGACAATATTTTTTCTTTAATGCACTGCTGCTTAAACTACTTAAGTACTTAAGAATTTCTTTCTAGACCTAAAGAAAATATATCTAGACCTAAATCCAAGGTCAAGCAATATAAATAAAGGGAGATATAAATTGTGTACATTAATCTAAGTACGTACGCAGTTTGGTCACGATACAACATAAAAATTACATGAAGTCATAATATCTTTAAAATATATTATAAACAATTGTATTTATATTAATACTCGTCAATAATATTGATTCCTATTAGTTATTTACATTCCAAAACTAAAATTGAAAATCTAACCAACGGAGCTTGTGCACGCTTCAACACTTTACGCTTTAAAGTAACTAGATTTATACAATGTACTGATAAACACACTCGTATTTATATATAAGTAGGAACCTAGTCCGTTTGATGTGAATGAATAGGCTACAGGGGTTATTTTGAATGGCCTTTCCTGTGATGGTAATGGTCAGTTGATTTACTAAATAGCTCTTTTACTCTGATAGGGTGGGTAGTTCCTGACCGAGTAGCTCTAGAATGGTATGTAGGCACATCAGTTGATTGCCATTTCGCTGCATTTACTATAAAAGGTTCAGCATTTTCAAATGATATTTTTATGCCTATAGATAATGTATGTATATTAGATACGTTTTTGTTAATGGTGATTGATAGAGCGTTGGTACGTATATTTAGGTGTGGTGGAATTGATGCATTGCTGTAGTATGATTGATATGGTTTGTGGAGCTAAACTATAGCATAGTGCAATACAAACATATTAGCAAAAATACTCGTAAATACTGTTTAGCTAACAAATGGTTTGTCACTTTCTGACAGATGCAATTTTCCGAAGAGCAAAGGAGACAAAACACGTTATAACAGTGTTTTAGTTTTAGTTACACCGCACGTATTAATAAAGCAACTCGAAATGAATAAATCACTATCACTACACAGTACAAAACAAAGTCACTTTCCGCTGTCTGTCTGTCCCTATGTATGCTTAGATCTTTAAAATTAAGCAACGGATTTTGATGCAGTTTATATTAATAGATGGAGTGATTCAAGAGGAAGGTTTATAAGTATAAAAATTCCCGAAATTCCCACGGGAACGGGCACAAAGTGGGTAAAACCGCGAGTCCCTGCTAGTGGACTATAAAAATAACGTCGAATCGTTGCATTAAATGTACCAGAACATTATAGGACCCATGATTACTGCGCGTAATAGAGGAATCACTCATTTTGATAGCGAATTATTAATCTTTGTAGATAATAAATGTGAGTCGTAATATCATGTCTGCGGGGAATTCAAATTATTAATCTTGAAAATCTTGTTATTGTTATTCTATTATTTTATAAACCATTTTTAAAAGGGATGTCATTTTGATACTAATTAGTTTTCATATTTGATGTTTGAACAATAATAAAGGTAGTAATTCTTTTTAACAATCTAATACGTGTAATGTATGGCCGGAAGCGAATGTTTCGTTTTAATTAGTAGATTTGTAAGAGATATTTATGAATTTTGTTTGTAAGATGTAAAGATTAATTGACATGAAAGAAGGAAAACGTATAAGTCCTCAAGGCGGTGTAAACCCTACATATTATCAAACAAAGCCCCGGCTTCGTCTGTCTGTCTGTTTGTTCGCGATAAACTCAAATACTACTGACCGGATTTTGAAGAAGTTTTTTTTAAATAGAGTGATTCAAGAGGAAGGTATGTATAAAAATTCCCGAAATTCCCAGTGAGTGAGTGAGTGATTCATGAGGAAGGCTTATATGTATAAAAATTCCCAAAATTCCCACGGCAACGGACACAACACGGGTAAACCGCGGGGCGCTGCTAGTCTTTGATAAAATACAAATCTTAATTTATTCACACAACATCCTTAAAAACAACATCGTCGAAAAGAAGTTAAAGTTAAATAATGAATAATTTAAAACTTGTTATGGTGAAATAGCTTCATGATTATTTAAAAAAATAATTCAAAAGATAAACGAAAGAAGTACATTTTCATGTTAATTTAAAATGTTGGGGAAAAAATTAATAGAAAAGTTTTGTATCGCCAAGAGAAATGAATGATTTGGACGACTCACTTTACTTAGTCTTTCTTTCACGTTCTGTTAATAAGACAACTGATGGATTTTAATGTTTCATTTTAAAAGTTTAGGCTTGATAGCTTCTTTATATCTTTATGTATCTTTAATATCTTTACTTATCTTTATCTTTACTTATCTTTATCTTTAAGTTCCTTCTCGCGTCTGTTTTTCTGTCTGTATCTTAAAAAGTAATGAACTATTTTTATGAGGTTTTCACCGACATACATAGTGGTTCAATAGGAATGAACAGTATCCGAATGGGCACCACGATGACATGACAAACATCATTAGCAGATGATTATTAATATTGAGGTGAAAGGGGCATCATTACATCATTAGTGATATTAAGATCAAGATGGTTTCATAGATGAGCAGCGCGCGTAACGTATAATGCACAATTTATTAAGGGTCAACACTGCGTTAAGCGTGCGACGCGCACGCAGCGGGCGCACGCGACGGTTCACTTTTGTATGGAACCGCGGCATGCGCACGCTTAACGCAGTGTCGGCCCTAAATTTATCAACAAACACTCGTAGTGAAGACTGGAACAGTTGAACATATTGCACACACGATTACACCAGTACCATATCAGTTTCTTAAAGGTCTGTTTTTCGTAGCGACCGCGGCAGCAGGCAGCAACTGCCGACCGCAGCGGCACTACTGGTATATAAATCACGCCGCGATCGCAGGCAGCATGCCGCGACCGTAGGCAGCACGCCGCGACGGCAGGCAGCACGCCGCGACCGCAGGCAGTACGACGTGACTGCAGGCTGCAGTACTGCAGCTGCGGTCAGCAGTTGCTGCCTGCCGCTGGGGTCAATCCCGATAATAAAACTTTATAGTTAATGTACAAGAATTATTTACTATTGTTGTTGAACAAAATACCTTCTTATTAACAAACGTACTTATTCCGTCCCTCCCAAAGTTTCTCGATCCGAGTTATATTTCGATTTATAGCTTCCCAAAAATTTACATGATGAATAATAAATTAACGGTTATCCTCAAATAGACCCGCAAACGCTTTTAAAACTTCGCAATTTCTTTTGAATAACTTTTAATTTTGTGTTAAAGAATTGTTTCAATAAAAATTATATGGAATTTGAGTTTACCATTTTAATACTAAAAGTTAAATGGGTTAGCTGGATATCATATTATCTTCTTTAAAAACGATTATCGAGAAATAGTATCTAGTCAATGAACACAATATTCACTTGCGAATAAGTGGCCAAAACATTTTTATCAGAACTCTACCGTGTTACGTATACCCGAATACGGACATAATACTCCGACACCAAGAATAACCACTTATCTATTCCCACTTAATTTTCAGCCTTTGCGCAGTCAGTTAGATCATCCACATAAATGTAACGCCAATGTAATTCAATGTCCAAATTCTACTGATTCAAGTTTGATTGCGTATCACAAAGTCCATCTGATGGAGTGGTGCAGAGTCAGCATTTACCGTAGACGGTGGCCCTTCAATTTGGTATGTAAATGCATCTTTTGTCGAGCCAACATTGAGCTACTACTGAATTTGTACACGACTGACCCTCTATGCAATTTTGTTGTAAGCTTTGTCGTGGCATATAGTCTTTGAAATAAGTTATGTTACAAACTATCCTATATATAATTACTTTTATATTTTATTAAGTCGCCGCCTCCTCTGTGTACTGTACTGATATCTTCAGTGATATGAGAGGCATCTGCCCAGCTGTGGGACATTACATTACATTATACGTCCTTTTTTCTAAATTATAAAACAAAGTTAGCCAATTCTGTAAATGATATAAGAAATTAACTAATATATATATAACTAAGTCTCCTGTTTTCCGTCTGTCTGATCACGATAAACCTAAAAAGTGTTTAACGGATTAAGATGAAAGTTTAAAGTTCATCGAAATGAACGGGTATGTAAATAAAACGCGAGACGCTACTAGTAAAATAATACATTAGAGCAGTAGAAAAAAAAAACAATTTAAAAAAATCATATTAGTTTGTGTGTTTGTTTGTGTCTATAGGATGGAGCTTAACGCTGAACATACCTAATTCAACAATTTCAAATAATTATTCGAAATTCAAATGCAACAATAATTAAATGCCATATTAGACACTATGTTATTCCAATTTCAATTTGGTGAAATTCGATTGGCTTACACGGTACACCTACTCATTGCTATATCTGTATATGAGAATTAGTATTAAACGTATCGACAATTCACTTATGAATCCCTCTGATTGATCAATCATAGACTAATCTCATCGAATCACACCAATTGCCGTTCGGGGGCGCCACTGAGCCTGCAATATGTAAATTGCATCGCCAACCGAGGCCTAACTGGCTATTGTGTACGGGAATAACGTAGAATGCTCGGCTGAAACTTGGCTATACGAGTGTGCGTGAAACTGACTACGCTTCACCGAAACGATATTTGTCATGGCACTATTTTAGGGTTTTAATGCGATTTTAATGTTGTTATGTAGGTATGTTACGTATATCTGAAATAACCTCGGACAGTAGGGTAAAATGTATAAATTTACTGCCGGTCAATATCTCATCAGACCAACTTTGTAAAGATAAGGTATTGTAGTGAAAATAATCGAAAGAGTGAAACATATCGAGTAATATCGAATAATGTTATTATTAAACCTTACTTCGAAGTAAGACGATTCCGTGCTTCGGAGGGCACGTTACGTCCCGGTTACTTTCTACGGATATTAGTCGTTACATGAGCCATGTCAGAGGCCTTTGGCGGCTCAATAACTCTGACACCAGGATTGGTCAGGTTGACCATCCACTCGATGAAGAAGAAGACTTCGAAGTAAATCCACACTAATATACCTAAAGAGTAAGTTTTTATTGTTGTAATTATTCTCTTTCATTTAATTTATTTTTAACATTTTAATAGTTTTTTTCTGCAAATGCAAACTGATTTTTCCCACGGAAGAGCGAAGCACTTACCTATTTCGTGTATTTTCCTATCTAATCATTATTATTTAAAGTAAACAAGCATCGAATCAATATAATCCTTCGTAGAATTTCCATAACTGAAACACGAACATTAGCTTTGACTTACATTACGTGTAGTTTATATCCTGAGTAAGTTTCCCTGTCGTCTTGTACATAATATATTGAAAGGTACTGTTTAATCACGTCTCTCTAAGCACTGTAAAAGTAGGCATAGTACCCAAGAAACCTTTCTTGGGTAAAAGTCCAGTTTGTACCATTTTCATAACTGGTAACTGTTTGCTCGTATAATACCATTGTTGGGCAAAGACCTCTCCCCTCTCATTCCCGCGACTCTTCTCGATTTAAGACCACCAACTAATTATAACCATGTTTAGGTTATGAGTATTATATTTTTAAGTATGCTATTTTTTTAAGAAGACTTTTATAGCCTGGTAGGTAGTCTGATAGAAACAAAACGCCACTGGGTATTCAGGAAATTAAGATTATAAATATTGACCAGTATTTTATAAATAAATATATTATAAATATTGACCCCTCGGAAGACCCCGCAAGCGTTGGCGGGATGAACTAGACCAACACAATAGGAACTGGCCCATAATAGCTCAGGATAGAAATCAGTGGAAGGAGGGTAGGGAGGCCTTTGCCCTGCAGTGGGACATTTATGGCTAATTATAATATAATAATAAAATTTAAAAATAACTATTACATTATTTTATCGGTTCCCGGCCTGAGGGGAAACTAACGTTAAGTCAGGTCAGATTTTATGGAATATGTAACTTTCATTATGATTTGTAATTAATATTCAAATAATAGCTGTGAAAATAAAGTAAATATTTGCGTAACACTAGTTTTGTGTTACAACTTATCGATATGTGGTGTCGATATTGAAAATTGCGTTGTATGTGGGTAAACATTTTTAAATCGCTACTGTAACCGGATATTGACGTTGCCGCTATTTCCGTCCTCCGTAACTGACATGTCAACGTAAAATAGTAGTCGGTACTAGGGTGAAATGCACGAAGTTCGGTTCAATATGGTAAATAATGTAATTCATTTGTTTTTCTGTTTTTATCATGATAGATCAAATTTATGAATGGTAGTAAAAATGGATATGGTTTTGTAAAATATTTAAAAGTTTATATTAAAAAGATTAAGAGCAAGCAGCAAGCTGTAGAATTATGAAGTAGTTGGCAATACTGATCAACTGCACAATAATTCTTCTTCACCTCTCAAATTGGTGACATGGTTCTCAAGAAAAAAACTTGGCATATTTTGTTGTTTCAGACTTGTCCATACTGGCCGATTTAAAAACCAGCTTTATTTGAGGATTACACGGACAAATATTACAGTTCAAACGTTTCCATACATTTTCACCATTTTAAGTAAAAGATCCCAATCACCTGCCGTTTACCCTACAAATTCTGGCAGTATGTAAGTGACGGCTTTGAAATATTCTAACGCAATTTCAGATTGGAAATTATGAACTATATTTTAAACACCAGAGATTTGCAGGTTGAGAAAAACTTTCAAAGTAGTGTAAATATGAAATACGAATATTGTCACAAAGTTGAAATTGTTGACTTGTACGATCGCTCACTGTTGAAGGGTTTAACGTTTCAAGAATAAGAATAAGAACAATTTTATTTGTTAAACATGAGTAGTAATTATTTTAAGGTGATATATAATAACATTATTTAGTTCAAGTGTCATACCAATTAGTGGAAACTTGATTGAATTGTGTTTTTCTTAGTTTAAGAGTTTGCTATAATGTATTAAATAAATAAATAATTTTGGATGATTTTTTAAATGATGTAGTAGTTATGTATCAACAATATATAATGAACTGGCAGCGCTCCATTTACCCGCATTGTGCTCGTTGCCGTGGGAATGTCGGGTTTTTTTTTATATACTTATTTCCTCTTGAATCACTCTATTTAAAAAAACGCGTCAAAATCTGTTGCGTAGTTTTAAAGATACATACAAAGCATACAAAGGGACAGACAGAGAGACAGACAACGGAAAGCGACTTTGTTTTATACTATGTAGTGATGATGTAACACAAAGGTACTCACCAATATACGTTGCTATACCGTAAATACGATAGGCGGTAGTTTCATTAGCACGGCAGCGCCACTATTTCCACACGATTGAATTTTATTTTTATTACTCCGAATATTCATTACCCTGTGTTTTGGTCTGATGGTTGCTGTCGACAAACGCCACGTATACATATACATTTAATTGTTAGCCTTCTTTGAATTTGCATTACTTTACTAGTCAACAATATGTGAAGAGTTGGCGACGACTTCTGGGTGACAATAATTATACATTCTTATAAAGTATTTGTATATGTAGTGATAGTAGTAATCTAAGTGTCTGTTTGTAATATTAAAATAACCGCTTTTTTCTACATACATATATGGTATATGTACCGTATATGTACCGTACAGAAATATCTTTTTTTTTAAAAATTTGTGTCTGTTTGTTCGGACAGATTTTGACGGGACTTTCACTGGCTGGCAGGTGTAATAAGGAGTTACTTAGGCCAAAATTCCACGGGTACAAAATCGCGGAGACAGCTAATCTTAAATAAAAACTAATTAGCCTGATATATACCTTTAACATCATTGATATCTCACCATTTCATTGAAAATATCAATACAGTAAGTTAAGTTTCATAAATGAGCTTAAACTATCAAAAGTGTACTCACTAAATTCTGTAGTACATAAAACAATCCACAGTATATATAAAGTAATAGTATGACAATCGGATAAGAGCGTTTCGCCAGAGTACCTGGACGCAGCACTTATCTATAAGCCAAGAGATAACAGTAAAATTTTACTACTAATATTACTGCAGGTTTAGTGCACTGTGGCAATTTCTACACAGATGTGCAGTGCCAGTGGACTAACGACTCTATTTAAATAAGGATAGGGTTCTAAATCTTTCAGTGTAGTGCTTCCAATTTATGTATTTATTTATGCCATTTATAATTAGTGATAAGCAATATAAATTAATCATGGAGTAGAATATGAAACATTTAATATATTTTGTATGTAATGTAACCCATATCAAAAAAGAGTTTGTAATATTCAATATTAATCATTGAAACAGTATACAATTATTCTATAACAATAATAACTTTATAAAGCATTATTCTTTATTTCTTTACTTATATTATAAAGAGGTAAAAGTACTTTTGTTTTTATGTTCGAGGTAATCTCGAGAACTACCTGTCCGATTCGAATAATTATTTTTTGTATTGGATTGACATTGAAAAGGAAGTGGTATGGGCTATTTATTTATCCTTACGGAATCGCAATACTTTAGAATATGTCTCATTTATATAATATAAAATATTAGCCTGTAATGTCCCACTTGTTGGGCAAAGGCCTCTCGTCTCACTGAAGATATCAGTACAGTGAGGAGGTTTCAGGCGTAATCACCACGCTTGCCTAATGCGGGTTGGTGATCTCAAACCCGAGCCATGTTTGAAAAGTAGGAAACATGTTTTCGCTCGACCTGGGAATTGAACCCGGGACCTCAGTCTTGGCAGGCGAGTGCACATACCACTAGACCACCGAGGCGTTTCATGTCTCATTTATAAAATATAAAATATTAGCCTGTAATGTCCCTTTCTTGGGCAAAGCCCTCTCATCTCACCGGAAATATTAGTACAGTAAAACCGCGCGCGCTGTTAGTACGTAATAAGTAAAAGGAATAGCACATCACGTGACCTGCACTAAGTTCGCACTTACAATATGTGTGTCTTCCACTTAAGTAAGTTCGAATAGATTAGGTTGGTGTTGAAATATTTATGTTTAGATAACATGGCCTTTATCAAGGTTAAACGATTGAAAAAACCAAACCTGACAACTTACGTACTTCCGAAGCACGGTAGCGCTCCAATAGAAATGCCATTACCAGTCACTCATCTAACTGTCCGAGTTACACATTGCTTAACAACTGCAATGTGTTAATATAGCTTTAACTACGCCACGAGTTTTACATAATAGTCATTGTAGCGATATAAATAGCCGGTTGGTGAATATGATATTCAATAGTTATACTAATGAGGGTCTGACTGTGATGATACTGTCCAAGTGCATATCAATCGATATGAAATTGAATTGGGCAATTGTCTGGAACATTGTAGGCTTTAACATGTGATTTGATTATTAATTTCTTATGACAATCCCGTTGGCACAGTAGCAGTGAGAGCGCTTACTGTGTCGGGGGTTGCGGGTTCATTTCCCGCCCGGTGTCAATAATATAAGAAGTCATAGTTGTTGGTAACGACATCTGGGTGTGAAATATATATTATATATTCTTATAAAGTATTTGTGAATGAATATGTGGTAGCATCAGTTAGTAAGATTCCATATTACAAGCTTAGAGCTTAATTTGGCGTTAATTAACCGTGAGTGAATTTGTCCGGGTATATTTATTTAATTTTTGTATATAATTATCCTCGACTGGAATTAAACGGCGAAACCTTTGCCCGGTAGGGACACTTCAGGTTCATAATAATATCCTTAGTAAGATGAAAGGTCTTTGTCCAGCTGTAGACCATTAAATGTTTATGCTTTTTTAGCACTTTATAATATACTTTTAGTTTGGTGGTTCGACGTCGATATCAATATGTTTGTGTGTGTTTCTGTCTGTGATATCATAGTTTTCAAACGGACCGATTTCGATGAGGGATTTTTCGAAATCTCGTTTCCTTACGGTTATGTATGTCCCGCATTTTTTCATAGGTATTTATATTTTTTATGTATTAATTGTCTTTAGGAAAGAAGACAAAATCAAATTTAGAACAGAATTTAATTCGGCCACATTTAAAACCTCTAAATAGGAATAAACAAGTGAGTGAGGGCATGTTCCCGTGGTGCACCTGTGTGCCAACTTGGTCCACAATTTAATTAGTTATGGAAATAGAGTCACACCGTTTCCGGTCTACAGCGGGGCGGGCCAACCATGTAAATTGTTTTGTAACTTGTTAGTTTGTTCGTCCTTCTTGGATGCGCAGGTGTCTGCGTAATAACGGTTATTTTAAATATGTATTGTGTTAAAAAACGGTTGGGGAGCGTGGTCGTCGGAGCTGTATCGGCTAAGATGAGGCGAAGAGCACTACTGGATGGATACGGATGAAACTTTACAATAATATAGGTAACATCAAAGTAACACATAGAATACTAGCAGCGCCCCGCGGCTTTGTCCGCGTTGGGCCCATTCCCGGAGGAATTTTCGAAAATCCTTTCTTAGTGTGCACTTACGTCACTTGAAGAACCTTCCTGCCAAATTTCATGTTTCTAGGTATAGCGGTTGAGGCTGTGCGTTGATTATCAGTCAGTCAGGACTTTGAATTTTATATATAGGTATAGATATTTTACCCCAAAATTCCCACGGGAACCGGTACAACGCGGGCGCGGCTAGTAATTTATATTACAATACTAAATTTCTATTTCAATAACATTTCTTTTATTGCAATGAATTTTAAGAGACGCTCCTCTATTTTAGTGCGTCAGACAATTTTATATTATTATCTAATCCAAATAATGTCTGCGTATCATGAAATACATCTCTCCATATTCCCAAATGACGTGTTTGTCAATAACCTTGTGGAAAGACAATGTTTAAGCCTTTTCTCGTAGGGAAGGGACATAGTCTTAAACTATCAAACCAAAATACTATTATTTGTTTGACGGATTGTTTTAAAATAGTTAGTAGACGTAGAATTTCATTTTATAAGGGTTTAGTTTCTTAAATATATTTTGGTACACAATAAATTGAAGAGTTTTGTGTCCACCCTTAACGTTGAACATTCAATTGTTATTTTTTCTGAAAACTTGTTTTATGTATAGTACTATCAACTAATATCTTAATTTTATTAACTTTTTTACCATATTTGAAATAAATATAAGTTGGCCTACGTAACATAAATACATCACTAGTACTCGTACACAAAAATGTTTGTTCGTCGTGTTACTACAATTCGTTATGCAAATTCAGTCGACTCCTGTGCCTCCCGGAGGAGACCGCTCCTACGACTTAATTTCATATATTTATTTAGATTTAACAAGATATGTGAATAAAACAGTAAAACAACGACTTTTAAGTGTTTTAACATTTTATGTTTCATTTCATATTAACAAGCACTGGGCTGCATTAATTTATAAATAGAATACGCAGCTTTAATAATTCCTACATATCCTAATCCTAATTTACCTGTCAAACTTAGAGATGTTCATTACACCGACACTTAACTAATTGACGTAAGTTTTCATACATTACATGTCAAAATCATTTATTAAATCTCTACTAAGGAAGCATTTCACGTACTGAGATGTAGATGTAGATGTCCGTCATTACAAAGGTACATTATCAATATGCATTAGCAAAGAAGGAGGCCCTAATAAATAAAATAACGGCGACTATTCCAGTATAAGACACTTTATCCTTTTCTATCACTGCCCAATCTATCTGTGCACGCTTTTACGAACGACATGACTGCAATGGAAAATCACTTTGAACCTAGGACCTTCCACTGCAATCGGAAATTCGTCGCTCGACCAACGTATAGTAGTCGCCAAAGTGTTCCGCACCAGTGTCCAATCAAACTCGGACTGAGCGGTGCCTATTTCCGATCATAGATGGCGTTGAAACACAAGTCCTATCTTCAATCGCTTTGTCCGCCTCCCATTGTATTGAAAATGCGAGCGTTTCGGCCTTTCCTGCTTCACGGCATTGTAACCTCGATTCCATGAATTTCTTTCGACACACGGCCCAATAACGGCACAAGTTTGATTCGTATACAGGAATTTGGTGCGTATTTCCAGAAAGTATACGAATTGCCTGTTAGTTCACCTTCGGTATTTGGACGTTTTTTTCTTGATCAAAGGAGATTGGATTAAATTGTCTTTATTGCGTTGTTTTGTGAAAGTATGCGATAAAAAGAATTCGTATATGTAAGGTTCTGTTTGCGAGACGTTCGCTAAATTCGACTGTTGTGTGTGATTGTCCTTGTTAGGCAGTGCTTCGTAGCTGGGGAGGTAAATTGCTACACACGTAGAGTAGCTGTCTCGTAGCGGGATTGTAGCGCGTAGCGTGATCTTGTACGCAAAGAAATGAGTGTACCTTTGACTCTTTAAAAACAAGCCCTTGCTTGTTTTGTGTACAATAGGGAATAAAAATTACTTAAGCGTTGTTCGAAAAATCTTTATATTATTATTTCAGGTCGAAAAATAAATTTATATTGTAATGATGAAGTTAACCGTAATAACTTAATATTACCTCATCCATTCCCATTTTTCTACTTACAGGAAATAAAATGAAAACGTATCGTATTCAAGATGCCAGTATACTTACATTGTTCTACTTTTAAACTTCAATAAAACAGAAACTGTTTTCCGCTATCAGTCACAATATATTACAATGAAAGAGGAACTAAGAACAATAGGAAATAAAAAAAAATCTTTACCGTAAGCAATCAATAAAAAAATGTCTGAAAAATCTTTATTCACACAAACACTTCTAATACATAATTACATAATTAACCTTCTTCTTAAGAAGAAGAAGAACATAATTAACCAACAAAACTCTGTAGTTTAATGTTTAATATACTCTATAGTCCATTTATCTGTAAGGACCTCGCTTCACTATTTTACCTATTCGACTCAACATATACTCGTAATCGCTAACACCCAGAATCCAACACAGTACATACATTCAATCCTCCCACTTCATATATGCATACTGAGTTGCATTTAGTTATCCGTGTAACAGCTACTAGATGTTCTAGACACCCTGTATCATTCGGAGTCGAGTGATAGCCCGGTTCAGTCCTAGACAGCCTTCGAAGCTCGGAGCACGCTCGCTTCGGCAAAATACATCCACACGTAATCATATAAACTTTCAAACAGCGTATAAAATAACACATTTACTTTCCGACCCCCATTTATTCATTATTTAGTACGTATTTTCTGTGACTTCACTTTTTCAAAGTTACTCTTTTGTATAGAATTTTTTATAATGTATTTTGTAGCATTTTAACGTAGAGTCGTAGTGTTCGGAAGTAGTTTTTACAGTATAATCTCGGTGTGTAGTACTTAGATTGTAGGAAGCTAACTCAGTCAGGTTGTGAATAGTAGTTTGCGTGTTAGTCAAGTGTTTAGTCACGTGTTTTTGGAATAGGAATATATAAACTTTTAACTTTCATAAACTGAACATTTAAGTGGTTTTGCTGCGACATCGTTACGGTGAGTAGAAACGTTTTAAAATATTGGTTAAGTATTCGTTGGCAACTTCACTATATAAAAATTTAAATTATTTTAACAAACTAATAGAGTTCTGATATTTTAACGACTTTTTTTTATAAAGTTCGTAGTAATTTGTCAGAGGTCGTAGGCATAGTCTACGCCGTAGGCTTAACGCTACAAGCGGTCGTTGCGCTACGGCGTAGGCTTATGAATGAAAATGTTATAATTTTTATATCAAGAGTAGCATACCGGGCAAACGTATTTTGCCATATAAAAATTAAAGGGTGGACCACCCTTATCACTAAGGGGTATGGAAAATAGATAGTAGCCGAATCCAAGACCTACTGAATATGCATAAAAAGATCCATAATAATCGGTCAAGCCGTTTCGGAGGAATATGGTAACTAACAATGTTACACGAGAATTTCATATGTATAAGAGATGACTAAAAAGGCACAATTTTTGTACGATGTCCTAAGAACCTTAATAGGAAAAACCTTTTTTTTTTATGTTTTAGTGATCTTACATTCTGCGTGCCGGCAAGTTCGATTTAACGCGATGGTCACACATGTCAAATTACTCGCAGCTTGTAAACTTGCCCCACTTATCTTACACTTATATTTAAGTTAAAGTAATTAAAGAAAGCTGTGATGACTTATTATAAGTTTTATTCGTTATAATTCTCATGTAAGTGACTGTACTGATTTTTTGAGAAACAATTAAATCTTTAAACATGTGCTTTAGTGAGCTTTTAAGGTAGAGCATAAAATACTATTAAGAAACTAATCTAAATGGGATTTTGGAACTTTTACGGTACCGTGTTTTAAAATTAAATTAATATTTAAAAAGTTAAACGACCTTAAAGTTTTGGTAAAAGTGACCTAATACGTTATTGAAGCTATTTATATATTTCACGAAATAATAACAATTTTAATTAAACCAGTGACTAGCATATTTATTTTACAATCTTGTTAATATAAAAAAAAATAGTTTTAGTATTTTGTGGTTTACGTACACAACATAATAATAATTCATTTATGAAAAACTAAACTTGCACTGAGAATAATATTATATATAATTTCCAAATTAGATTTTTCATCTAAGGAAAGCATAAAGCATAAGATACTCATAAACCTTAATAACATGTCATCTTTGCCTAAGGCGTAGGTGGCATACGCTACGTCAGTCACCCGTAGTTCGAGATTAAATATTTAACTAAATGTGATTTTCTTCTAAAAAAAGCAAAAGTGAGGAAATTGATTCTAAAAGGTATGATTGGAAGTAAATATAATTCTTGTTAAAATAATTTTAGGTAATCCAAAGTTAAGTAATAAGAAAACTTATCTGTCTCTAGTGTTCCTGGATAAGAGTGATCGTTTAAAATTGTATCTGTTTACTTTCAAATGATAACTTTTTTGTTTACTATGACAAATTCCCATACATTTAAGATATTAGACAACAAAATAGAATACGAGATCCCTTGTCCAGAGTTTAATAAAACTTAAAGCCCAAAATATCACATTTCTAAGTTAAGCACAGCATCAGTAATGTTCAATCTTTTTCACGGGATTAGCGAAAATATTAACTGAAACATGTCCTCATAATTATATTAACTAGTTCATGACTTTTTACTAGTCAAGTCGGTAGAGGAATTTTGATTCAACAAAACTACTAAAACAATGATTTTATTTAGTGCTGATTTACGTTACATTAATAAATAAAAATGCTGTAATTTTAATTTACACAATAAACATTATTATTTCTTCCGATGTTAACAGTTAACAGCCAAAAAAGTGTATGCATCTAGAAGTTCTGATTCCGTACAAGGTATAACATTCTTCTTCTTCTTCATCGAGTGGATGGTCAACCTGACCAATCCTGGTGTCAGAGTTATTGAGCCGCCAAAGGCCTCTGACATGGCTCATATAACGATTACTATCCGTAGAAAGTAACCGGGACCGGTATAATATTAAAAATACTACATAAACTTTAAAGTCAGTTCTTATTTATACCCACTAGTCAGATAGTAATTCAAGACCTAGGTTATCAATGTTTGAGCTAGACCAATTGAGAAACATTACATCGAGTTAGGTTGCCGTGCGCAGCCTACCAACATCTGAGCCTCGACTCTACGATTTTAAAATCAATTTACTTAGCAAACACTGGACGTGGCATAATATTCTATCGATTCCGTTTCAATATAGTTATTGCTGTTTGATCCTCGCAAAAACTTAAAGCGTTAAATAAATGATTAAATAAAAATCAATCTATTGCCACATAAAGAAAGTACAATGCAGAAAAAAATTAAACTGATGATATATGACTGATTTATTTAGTTTTATTATTTACTATATTTCACATTATGTAAACATATGTCGTTGAATCTATTACAGTGAAGTTGAAGAGTTTGATTTGCTTGTACGTGCTAACTTGTTACTAAGCATAATTTAACTAAATAAGAAATTTTCCATAAGTCTTATGATAAGTACAGTTACATACAACGTTTGTTATTATAATTCAAATCCTAAAGTAACGCTTAGTCTTTTTTCGATCTAAAGTTAAATTTTCTTCACCATATTACTCGCATAATTTTCTTGTTTGAAACTAAGTTTCTGTTAAGTCATTCTTGTGTGTTACTGAGTTCGTAGTAACGTTGTGAACATGCATAAATGTAGCAATTTAAAAAATTAACAATTTGGTTGTAGCAAAAAAATGGATATATATTTTGGGAGGACATCTTGATAGTACAATATCACTTTAACACTAAGAGTACCTTCTTCCTTCATCGACTGATGATGGGTATCGTTATTCAGATACTTTTTAAATATTTTATTGGTTATATTTCAATCAATCAATGTCTTTTCAGTGCCAACATTAAATCGGTATCTTATAAGTAAGCTTAATATAAAATGAGCCACTGAAAAGTCAGATTAATATCCAAACTCTAACCCAACAAGTGTGAATACTCTGTAATATACTCAAATAAACACTAAATCACAATTCTAAAAGGAACATATTTCAAATATATCGTTCTAATTGAATACCAGGAAACAATTCCAACACATAAATAAAGGACATTTTATAAACTCTGAACATTGTAACTCAGTCGGAATGTCCAGACACAATGCTTCAAAAATATGTCATAAACAGGCGTTATATTGCAAAACCGAAGTGTCCGGGACGAATGTTAATTAAAACAATAAATTTAACAACAGAACTGAATGTTTGTGAGCAATGAATATGTGCGCAGGTTGGGGTAGCAGCGAAGGTCGAAAACTATTCTAGGGAGGTGGATCATGACGACACTATTCTGAATATTGTCTATTTGTTTAATTAAGGCTATGGAATATGATATTAAAGTCATTAGGAAGGTAATAAGATTGGTTTATACATTATTTAATGAGAGTTTATTAATATTGCATCAAGTAAGAAAGCTCGTTAATATTTTTCAAGTCATTAAGGTATTTTGAAAATAGTAATTCCCCTGATGAGAGAAGATTGATATGTGAATTTGTAAGGTAATTTTTTTATTTGATTTCAATTTTATTGTTATTATCTTAAAACGACATCTGTCATAATGAGCACTTTAGAAGAAAAACACAATAGTAATAGTCAAGTGAAAAGTAAATTATATAAATGTAAAGTCAAATCCTTAGATCATGAAAATACAAAATAATTTTTCATTCATTTTATTTTATTTAATGTCAGAAAAAAATTGCTCGATATAATGCATTTAACATGTCACCACCATGTGCAGTAAAACATCTACTTATTATACATAGTTCTGAAGTAAATAACCATTGATATAACTGATCTTCAATAACAATAATATCAGTAGATAAATAATATCTTCTAAATTAGATTCAAAGTTTTGTGATCGCCGCTGTTGTGGCCTCACGCTGCGACCGATTGCGGTCACCCCGTCGCAAGCAATAGTTGCGACAGTTGCAAAAACTAATTGTAACCGAAGGGAAATTTGCTATAAATTCACGGAAAGGTCCTCTCGCTTAACCAAGGTTTATAGCGGTACACATTTAAAATTTATTTAAAACAATTGTTGTTTTAAAATTAACAAGGGTATATGAAAGTAGTATATTTAGAGCCAACGCCAAATATAGTAATAATTTAGCCTTTAGTCGGACAGACGTTTTGAATAGAAACTACGTTTACGGATACATGTCGCTTTTATTTTTTACTAGCAGCGCCCCGCGGTTTTACCCGCGTTGTACCCGTTCCCGTAGGAATTTCGGGATGAAAAATAGCCTGTAACCTTCCCGTTGAATGTGGCTATCTATTACAAAAAGAATTATTCAAATCGGTTCAGTAGTTTCTGAGATTAGCGCGTTTAAACAAACAAACAGACAAACAAACAAACAAACAAACAAACAAACAAACAAACAAACAAACAAACAATCAAACAAAACAAACTCTTCAGCTTTATAATATTAGTATAGATTTCACGTTTTGGCCCCTTTACAGGGTCTTCGGTGACCACGGTTTCTGTAAAAGGGCCGAAACGTCAAATATATATGTAAAATAAAAGCGAAGTGTATCCGTAAACGTAGTGTCAATTAAAAATGAGTAGTGTTCGCTTAGACATAAGAAACCAATTGGACTGGCATGTTCAACCCTTTAAAATTGTCTTTTCTCAGTCTAAAAAAAGTTGACAGTCAGTTCTTGTAACAGACAAAAACGTATATTACATAAGACATATTGTCTCTGGTCAGGGCTCCTTCATGTTTCCGTGGACCTGAAAGACTGCATGTACTATTTTTAAACGACTTGAAAAACCGAAGAAGTTGGTTCGCAATTTTTTATTGATTATATTACCGAACTTCATGTATGTCATTGAATGCTCGATTCCAATAATTTGATGGGTGATGAAAACAATTTTTAATGAGACATACACATAAGTATAAAAGTAAAAATGCATGAAGTATGAGCGTTCCTATTGACGCTTATTGTAACTGTTGTACAAGTGTTTTACCGATGTACCGCTACTATATAATACTATAAAATTAACCAATCAGGGACTACATAGTATAAAACAAAGTCGCTATTTTTGTCTGTTTGTTTGTCTGTTTGTCTGTATGCTTAAATCTTTAAAATTACGCAACGGATTTTGATGCGGTTTTTTGTAATAGGTAGAGTGATTCAAGAGGAAGGTTTTTATGTAAAAAAATTCCCGAAATTCCCACGGGAACGGGCACAACGCGGGTAAAACCGCGGGGCGCTGCTAGTAATACTATAAAATTAACCAATCAGGGATTCACTGAATTCAGATTACGCTGGTTTTGACCAATAGCGAGTCAAGGATCCTGCTAACGCAGTAAATGTTTGACTGAGTGAGTTGGCGACGGATTTCACTGAAAATCTGTCACATAGTAATTCCATTTACTTCTCTCCCTCGTGCCATACATATATTTTACTGCACTATTATATGCAAAGTTATATCACAAGGCATTTAAGGAAGAAGTTATATTAGGTCACACGATGATTATAATATGTTCTTCTTCTTCATCGAGTGGATGGTCAACCTGATCAGTCCTGGTGTCAGAGTTATTGAGCCGCCAAAGGCCTCCGACATGGCTCATGTAACGACTACTATACGTAGAAAGTAACCGGGATTATATGTAAGGTTAACTGAAATGAAAATTTTCATTTTCATTTACTGTAGGAAACTATCTACAGTGGAAAGCTGAGTGTGAAAATAAATATTAACACGGTTGCTGCGGGGGCGAAAAACTTGTTCTTAATTCAAGTGCGTTACGGGAAATAATGTGCCCCGTAATGATCTACTCCATTGTGCGTTACGGATATAAAAGTGCCCCGTAGACCTATGTTGCTTTAAACCTCTATAACTTACTGAAATTTAACTTTTTCAATTATTTTTTTTTATCAATCGATAGATTACAAAATTTACTATCCAGCACTCTTTTCGCCTGTAGATTGAGCAAAAACTCAAGAAATTATAAAGAAATTAAATTTTCGGGGTGTTCTTGTCCCCGTAACGCACTACAAATGATGAAATACGGGGTTTTAAGTTCCCCGTAGCGCCCACAATTAGTTTTTGTCGATGAAATGATAGTGATGGGAATGAAACAAAACGATAATTTTAATTCGATAAAATCAAGTAGAAGCCTTTGGTTCACATAGGTGTTACACAATCTTATAATTGAATGAAAAGTATTTTAATTAAATATAAGCATATAAAAAGGATAAAAAACAATCTTTGACAAATCCACTTATGATAAAGAAACTATTTAAAATTGCCACATAAAAACAAAAAAAAATTGAAACTCTATGTCCTATTATTACATTTAATAAATTAAACAAAGTTTCACTTCGTTTTTGAAAGATAAGGCCAACAAACGTCGCGATAGCTTCATTTTCAATAAAATATCGATACGTCGTTTGTTACTAGACATCTCTAATGTAAATGAGGTCAAAACCCCGTACGGGCAAGTAATTATTTCTACGGGGTTTTTTGAACCCCGTATCGCACTTAAATAGATTTTTTACTATCTGGTCGGAACGGGGTTCATAAAACCCCGTATATTTTTTTAACAAATATGAATTTTATATTCGACAAAACACACAAATATATAGTTATCTCAGTCATGCAGTCATAAATGCCTGAGATAGAGCTCCCGCACCAGCGGATAGACAGCACTTTTTTGCCCCGCACTGAATGAAAGTAACGCACGGGGTTGAAAAGTCCCCGTAACGCAGTGAACGTGTTAACCTGTAATGTCCTACTGCTGGGCATCTCATTTGAAGATAAAGTACGGAAAAGAGGATAACCACTTAAATAAATTATAATCTCTTCCATTTTTTACCTATGTTAAAGTAGTTAAGCCTGTTCAAAAAAGTTGGAAAACTTTGGCAGATTGAAAAATCAACCTAAAAAAATATATCGTAACCCATATATTCCGAATAATCCCTGGCTAAAACAAACACAACAATTCGCCAATCTTATCGGAACTATCTCAGTAAAATAGTGTTTTTTCTATCCGCATATATCTCTGAGGCCGTTCAATTTAACTGTTTTCTTACTCTGAATTTATAGAGGTGCCTCTGGTGCCGAAATATTGCTAGCAGGTGCGGAATATAGTCGCGATTCAGAATTTAGCTTTTTTCCTTTTTATTTCGTTCAATGATAACTCGTTATTTGTTGTTTTATATTTTTATTATTTATGTGTTTATCGGCACATACATTTCGTACTGTTATTAAGGTTTTTATGTTTACGAGTATATTCAATGTTCAAATTCATATTCTCAGTCGTAAACATAGGATTTTAATGAATATTGTTTTTACAATTTTTTCATGTAATGTCAGTGTCACAGTTTTTAAAACAACCTCTATACGTTAATTGAATTTTTTAAAACAACCTCTATACGTTAATTGAATTTTTTAAAACAACCTCTATACGTTAATTGAATTTTTTAAAACAACCTCTATACGTTAATTGAATTTTTTAAAACAACCTCTATACGTTAATTGAATTTTTTAAAACAACCTCTATACGTTAATTAATTGAAAGGACAGTAAGGCAGTAAAGTCGTAATTCTTCGACGTTAATTATGTGAAAAATTCTGAAAATTTTGCAAATACTTACATATCGCACCTTGGTAGGCCTAATTCCTCCTTCACGTAAGGGAAAGTTTCACATACCTTAGTCGGGTAATTTATCACTAACTTGGAAAGTCTACGAGGATTCCTCGCCGCCCGCCACCCCGCATAGAAACGAGGCCCCTTATCAACGCATATTAATCGCACAGTATGCAAATGTGTCGTACTACACAGATTATATTCAAATTACTGTTAATTTTATTCATTATTACATAAGAAAATAAAGGCGATGATGATTTTGCATTATAACGGGTGAGTGATGACTTTGATTTTCCCACTTAGTGCTAAAGCAGCTAAAGTGTTTATTTACTTTATACAAAATGAGTGGAAAAATTATTAAGGTGTGTTTGGACTGATTTTACAAGGCGTTATGTAACATTTTCATTAATGAGCAACTTTTTCTTATGCCATGTAACATAATAATATCAGTTTTATACACCGTTGCGTCGTTGTAGAGGAGCACGTTGAGAAGCGGTGAGTTAGCGATATCAAACGCGAGCGAGTCAGCGAGTCACTTGACATATTAAACGTTCACAATATTGAAATCGCTCACTTTGCCAACTCGCTAAAAACGCCGTCTATCTACCCTAACCTTTTTCAGCGGACGGGATTTTTATCTGAACAAAAAATATACAAAAATATGAAAGCTATCCAAATCCAATAAAGCCAGTAACATATTGTCTATCGAGGGAAACCAAGTGAAGCAGCAAGTCGCGGGTTCGATGCCGGTTCGATCGTATCTGAGTGAATGTTAAATTTTGTAGAAAATATTGAACTGCGACTGACTACGGATCCGTGAGCAAGAATATGTACAGACTGATATTTATATTGGACATGATTTTTATATTAAGATCTTATTTTTCGATACGATTTAGAAATCACCTTTTTATTTCTAAGTGCTTACGGTATGTACTACGTGCTACGTGTACTACGTGCCTTCCGAAGCACGGTAGCGCTCAAAGCAGAAATGCCTATATCAGCCACCCATACAAGTAGAGGCCGATCTGAAGTAACATCGTTGATTCGTTAATATGTTTAGCCAGATATAAAATATATTTGTACCACCAAGTTCAATTTTCTTCCAACTAGGTATATAAGAGTTCTTACGCAAGAGTTCAGAGAGAAAGCCATGAAACACTTAGTTAATTTTCCTTTTCCTCACAAGTCTCAATTGACTGCATACCCTCATTAGTGAATATACGCTGACCTACTTCTCATGAAGCGTTATTGTACTGAATGGACGGTAATGACGTTTAAAAACCTTTCTCTACTCGACAAGCTAAGCAAATTCCTCATTATTGTGATTCATACAACTGTACAAATATTATGAAACGGTAAAGTTTGTGAAAGTTCTACTGGAAAAAAAAATTAAGGAAAAAGTTTTTTTAGTAAGAGTTTGAGATAAAAAAAGATAATATACATTTTGTAATGTGAATTGATTGGTAAATTTTCAATTGTTAATAACTCTTCCTAGCTTCTTTCATTGAAAGAGAGTGGCGTATTAGTCATTTTATTATTTACTAGCAGCGCCCCACCTCTTCTTCCTCTTGAATCACTCTACCTATTACAAAAAACCGCATCAAAATCCGTTGCGTAATTTTAAAGATTTAAGCATACAGACAAACAGACAAACAAACAGACAAAAATAGCGACTTTGTAGTGAAATATGTACTATACATTATTTTCAGCCTGTATTGTCCCTCTGCCTGGCAAGGACCTCCAGCTGTTTGTGTCCATAGCTGTTTCAAGCCAAATATTCCTAGGATAAAAATAAGTAATTATGCTTGAATCTTTAAATGGAAATAATAAACAATCGGAAGAAACTTATGAAACAATAGAAGGAAAAATGAAATCTTAAGCCTTATATGTATAGTTTAATCCGTATATTAATTAACTAATTAAAAACTTTACAGTAAACTATGCGATACAAACAAATATAATAATTTAAAACAAGAGGGAATCGTTTATCAGAATAAAGTAATAAGAAAACTTGCAAACAATCTTTAGGAATTTGAATTTTATCAAGCCAAGAACACAAGTTAGTTCGAACGGCCACAATCGAGATAGAACCAACAAGTTTTTAACTCGTATGATTTATTTGTTAAAAGTTACTTTGCATTACGTAGGATTGGATTTGCTCTTCTTTTATTTTTGTGCACTTCAGAAGTTTAATTTAAATAATTTTTATTTTTTATTCTACTCGTAAAAACCTACCGCCTTATTCATACACGATATATAACTTAAACGGTGATTTAGAGTGTTTTGTCTCTTTCGCTCTTTGACAAATATCGTATGTCGGAAAGGGACAAACCATTTGATAGCTAAAAGTGCTGTTAATAAGAGTTTATGATTAAGGCCATTCTGTAAGTAACTAATTGAAAAGCAAGTACAAGTTTACCTGATTGATAGCGAATTTCAGTATACTCGTAATTCAAATGACATTTTTTCGTTACTTTGTTGTTTTTTTAATAGCAGACTTATGATCCTAGTTAGATAAAACTATGGCTACTTGCTTACTCATTTAGTATCGTAATTAGGAATGCCATTGGATGGCCCTATTTAGGCTACTTAATAACAACTTATCTACTCACTATTCGACTGTCCAGATGTCGGCGAGCATAACATTCACACGCTTAGTATACATCAAATTCCAATTTTTATCTCGCATAATCTTGTTTCAAACCCACCTTCGTTGGGCGCCGTCTTTACGATAACAATTTTCTTTCCTTTTTTATCTCGTACTTTTTATATTATTACAGCAGGAACTAGGAAAGCTGTGGAGCCAAAATCTACACCTAAAAAGATATGAGAATTCACTTTCAACATAGAATTTTTACATCACTATCGAAATTAGTTTATTAGAAACAATATTTTTATTTGTTACGAACATAACACCGTTCTAAAAAGCAATATGTAATAAAATCAAATTTTATTGAGTAATTAACAATCAAAACTTCCTCTTTTTTGCAGCAGTTTTAGTTTATATCTAACAGAATTTTCAAAATGCGATTTCGTTCATGATACAAAATCTACATGTATATTTAAAGTATGCAAACAGGTCTTTAAGTATATCACATGGTAGTCTTATTGAATGAAAGTAGATGTATTTTGTCTTATGTTTGTTAATTTTCAAATTCTCAAAGCATTAGAATGCCTTTGTTTGGTATAACATTAGTTAAAGGCGACTTTCATTGAACTGCGATTGAACCATTCAAAAAGACCTACAAACTTCTGAATGAATACATAAAACCGAACAGAAACCAACCACTAACAAACTCGAATGCCTGCAAACAGATATTAACATACAAATAAAGAAATTTACTTTGCAAATTAACATCAAATAACGAAACAATTAAAGGGTTGTTATATGAAAACAACCCGTGTTTCAGTTGCATCAAAACCAAAATTATTAAACAGTTAAATTTTTAATGAGCGCTTAAACCACCCTTTAGGGGTGGAAAAGGGAGGACTGGGTTCGGTACAGTGCGAAAACTTTCACTCAATCCGATTTACTTGACTTAATTACCTTTTTGCTATAAAAGGTCGAGAATTGGACTTCAAAATACTACGAAATTAATTTATAAATAGGATTAACTCACGAATTTCATTAATTGGTATTGTACAAATATACCTATTATCTCCTCCGTGGTCTTGTGGTTTGAGCGCCCGGCTCACGATCCGGAGGTTCTGGGTTCGAGTCCCGGTGGGGACAATATCTCACAAAAATCTCTTTGTGAGGCTTTCCTCAGTTTGGTTAGGGCATTGCAGACTGAATCACCTGATTGCCCGAAAAGTAAGATGATTCCGTGCATCAGAGGGCACGTTAAGCCGTCGGTCCCGGTTACTTTCTACGGATAGTAGTCGTTACTTGAGCCATGTCAGAGGCCTTTGGCGGCTCAATAACTCTGACACCAGGATTGGTCAGGTTGACCACCCACTCGACGAAGAAGAAGACCTATTATCTTATATGATTTGCTTAAATTATGTTTTACTAGCAACACTTTGCGGTTTACCCGCGTTTCTGTGAGAATTTTCAGCTATCTAGTACAAAAAGAGTTATTCGAATCGTACTGGTAGTCCTTGAGATTTGAGACAAATAAAAATCAAAGCTAATTATATAAAAAATATAGATTTAAATATTTAAATAATACTTCTATGATAAGGAAGGTGCCCTTTGCCCATGGTGACAAGTGAGACCCTTTGAATATTTTTCAATAGTATGTCTAAAATCTTAATAAGATCAATTTGGAAGAGTGTATGGGTTAAACAATATGAACTGATATAATATCTACGATCAAAATTCTATCTACAGATTTTAGCAAAGTACCTAATATTTTCCGCACAGAGCAATACAATATCTTACAAGCTCAAATCTCCAGCTCTTACCATATTTCAATAACTTGATCTCGAACACCCTCCCCTTTTCGGAATAGTCGATTTTCAACACGTTTTAATGAAAATTTTATAGCCTAAACCAATTATGTCTCGGCCATATTTCTTGCTAAAACAACCTAAGATTCCTTGCCCTAAATTAATATATAGTAGAGATGGCCATAATGAGAGCTATAAAACAATGATCCCATTAAAATGCCGCAATATATGCCTCCCCTATTCACGTGAAATTTACTTCCCTAAAATACGGTTTGTTAAATGAAAGTGCTCAATGGGTACAAGTTATCTCGAGAACATTATTTACTTACAAACCTTAATGTGTTTTTATAAGAAGGTATCATATGAAGCTCTCCTACATATTAAGTTCTTTTGTCTATTTTTTCCTAGCAAGGCTCCGCATTGTGCCCGTTCCCGTGGGAATTTCGGGATGAAAAATTCCCTGTAACCTTTCCGTTGAATTTAACTATCTATTGCAAAAAAAATATTATTCAAATCGGATTAGTAGTTTCTCAGATTAGCGTGTGATCTGACAACAACAAACAAAAATCAAACTGTAGTTTTATTTTATTAGTATAGATTTAAGGTAAAGTCACCCAATTCCGTGGGGTTCTAAAATTGGCACTTAATTCCGCGGTATTTAGAAAATCCCAATTTCCTAATTATGTCTTTGTTGTATCTTAATGCAAATATTTTTATTGAATCCAGTGTATATTTTTACGTATTAAAAATATAGAAAAATAACACAAATGTATTAAAAAGACACAATAAAAGGTCAGTATTGCGTCAACGGGTGGTCGAAGCGCACGCTTCATACAATAGTGACCCTTTGCAAGTAAATGTTTAGGTTTTTTAAATAGTGTTTTTAACACTGTTTTTCTATGTAGTGACTAGTTATTTGTGGTCCACTTGCTCGAGACTTTATTTTTTATGGGTAAGTACTAACCTTTTCTATTATTTTCTTAATAAATTAAGCTTAAAATTTGATTTTAAAATAACGTGGCATTAGGTTCCAAAATTTTTAGTCGGTTCCCAATTCCGTTGTGTTACCACGGAATAGCAAACTCATAAGCTTGGTTTTGTTTCTTGTTTTTTTGTGTTGGTTATAAAAGAGTAGTTTTTACTTTTATAAGTACTTAAAGCAAAAAAGTCAGTTGGTACTTGAAACTAATTCCGTGGTATACTTTTAGTTTAATTTGAACAATAAAAAATGTTAAATCGTAATTCTTTTTACGAGTTTTGTTAATTTGTTGTATGGAGAACTGATGCAGGTAATATTAATTTAATTACAAATTGCCTGTGTAAATGAATGCAATTTTGTAGATGATTAAAAATATATTATAAATAAAAATTTATCTGTATGAAACATATTTAAAAAAATATATTTATTTAACACTCGGAAATAGGAATAGTGTTTTCAAAGTTTGAAATCCAATTCCGTTGCACTATGTAACTGACTGCAACGGGATTGGGTTGTATGAGCACCTAATTCCGCGGTATAATATAAGAAAATCAAAGGGTGTTCTTTTACAGGTACAATATTTTATTGATCAATATTATAATGTTTATAAGCGTGATGTGGTCACAAAAAGCAATTTTGTAATATTACCTACTAAAATAATATACAGTTCCTATATTTTTTTGAAGAATTCCTTTTTTTGTTCATACAATGAAAATGATTATGCCGAAGATAATATACCTTTATTTTTTCATACACCCTGTATTTCATTTCACTAAAATATTCCCTTTACATTTTTTATACTCGGATTTAGGAACCACGTGCCGCGGAATTAAGATTTTTAACGCGGAATTAGGTGCTTCGGACTTACTTCATTATTATTTTTTTTTAAACTATAAATCAATTTAAAATAGATTTAACTTTAATTTAGTTTGGTAGTCAAAAGAATACCGTTTTTAATGACACCAGATAAAGCACTGTTAAGTTACAGTCAATACTTCATATATTATGTCTTTCCTTGTTATGTTGAAAATACCACGGAATTAGGTGACTTTACCTTAGATACGTAAATCCGAAGAGAGAAATAACATTCTTGGTTGTAAAGCGTCATTTAGTTTCAGCAAATTGACGAATTCAAATGTAAAATCACACTCGCTTGCTCGCTTAATATCGAACTCGCAGTTTCTAAACTTGCTCTTGTTTTTCTTTTGGTATATCTTACGTGAGGATAGATTTCCCGAATATTGCTAAACACATTCCTTCTAACATAAACTTCGCACTTGAACTATTTCAATCTAACTTCAAATGGAAGTTACCGATGTCGAATCTTCTTTTGTTTTTTCGAAACACAATGTTAACTCCAGGGGGAATGATTTTCTAAAAAATCCGTTCAAGAAACTATAACTAGAAGAACTTTTGTGATAATTTACTTTTGTTAAAAATATTACTTAGCTTTGCTGAGGTAATACAAGTGAACACTGGTTCCTAATGTTTAAACGAAAACACATTTTGAATTGAATCTACGTAAGTAAAGGGGTTGAAACGACAGATAGCAATATAAAATAAAAGCGTCTATCCGTAAACTTAGTTTCAATCTATAATATAAAAATGAATCGCAAAATGTGTTGGTAAGCGCATAACTTCAGAACGACTGCACCAAATTGGATGATTCTTTTTTTAATGTGTTCCTTATTGTCAGGACAAGGTTTTTATATAAGAAAACTAAGGAATAAAAATCTTAAAATTCCCACGGGAACGGGGGCGTTGCGGGTGAAACCGCGGGGCACAGATAGTTTATAATAAAAATAACTAGGCGTCGATTAAATATTAACTGATATATAGCTGATTGTTAACCTGCTTAAGTTAGCTTGCTTAAGTTAACACATCAATTTTCAAACCTTTCTTTAGAATTCACTCGCGGCACCTTACGGAAATTGTTCAATATAAACGGTCGCTTTATAAAATATAATACACCGTCTTAAATTTCAGATGTAAAACACACAATGGGTTGAAATAAATCGCAATTGTCTGAAGAAATAGTGAAGTAAGGACGATAAATTGGATGAAGCTGCGATATTGCCGTGTTCAAGGCAACGTAATAGGCAATTTTCGACATCCAATCCCAACACAATGGGCACACTTTGCCTATTTAAATATTTCGAAAATGCTATGTTTTAGTTTTGAACTTGGAAGACTTTTAGACTATACATTTAAGCGTTTAACGTCGATTCAATTATATTATTGTTTTGACTTTAGTGTTTACACTTTTACTGTAGGATTTGTAGACAAAAACTTGTCTTAAAATGTGGGCTGTCGTCAATTTTACAGCCGGCGACGATTACAACGAAAGAGTAAAAAGGCTTAGAGATAGGGTAAGAATGAAATAAAATCAATAAACCTTTTTCTAATTGACGACATTAGTCCACATGTAAAGACAAGTAAGAAAAAATAGAGTATACAAGGCGTATACGTCTTTTTAAAAAGTGACCACATTATATCAATTTGGAAATGACTTAAACTCCAAAGAGCGGTGCACTATTTCATTCGTAGAAGTATAAATAATTATATTAAACGCAATGCGCTGTAAAAGTCCACATTTTGCGCTCCGCGGGCCGCATTGTTTGAAATTAATTTTCCTGTTCCGTCGAATCCTACTTTTATGAGATAGTTCAACAAAACTAGGGTAAAAAATACTTCACTGTTATTAGGGATTTTTAATTTGTGGAATTGAGTTGTTGTGCAAAATTCTGTTTGTTGTCAGGCTAATTTTATTCTGTGTTCTATTCATCTCTGCACAAAAATATTTTTAGCTTTATTTGGTGCCAATGCGGTTACAATGGGGCAATTTTTTACCGAATGGCAATGAGTAAATTTTTAAGGCAATTTAAAAATGGAAATGAAAATGGACGTTATATATTTGAGCTATAATTAGGTATGTGCATGTATGACAGTGTGTATGTCTGTTATTATCTGAAACTACTACTAATCTGATAGGAATAGATTATTAAAAAGTTTTATTTTTCAATGCTCTGTTTTACCTCAAATCTACCTTTCAGTATTCCGTGATCACAACCTCAACTTTCCTATAAAATTATTTTCCTATACGAAAATGGCAAGTTTAAAAACATACAACATGTTATACATAATAAATACCTATATGTACCACTTTAAAACATAAACTGAGAACCTTTCCCAAATCTCAAAGGATCCTAATTCGGTCCTAATGTACCACGATACTAAGACGACACCTTATTTATATCAAAAGAAGTTAAAACCATCTGCTAAACCTTAGACTCTACACTTATACAAAATTTGACACTTACTCCTATTTAGTTATGGTTTAAATTGCGTTGTATAGCAATCCTGCAGAATTAGCAAAAGTTAAAAACACCAAGCAGTTTCAATTCAATCTCATTGTAAAATTAACTACATTTCCAAGAGTCTCAGTGAATTTACAAAAGACTTGAGATATCCACTAGAAATGCATTAATTTTAATTCATAACCTCAACCAGGAGTTCATTCTAAGTGTTTTACCGTGTACCATTCAAAGCATTCGCCACAAAAGAACTTAGCACTCAATCGGTTTGCTTCTAAATAATTAAGATGTAACATTGTTGAGATTTCAACTTTGTTGTAAATATTGTTCAAATCTGTTTACTTACTATTGTAAAACAGTAACAATAACTTTAAAAACTACGACAGGGTTGGCCACTAACTTATTCGAACTTAGTTACTTTTAGGGTGCTTTCAAATTATGCGTTTCGTGTCGGACCGGTGCGGTGCCGAAGCGGTGCGTTTGTCGTATTGTGAACGCACGATCGTGTGTTTTCATACAAATCGAGCAGCTCGGCAACAGTGCGGCGTTGTCGTGCGTTCGCGGTACCGACGCCGCACTGTTGCCGAGCTGCTCGCTTAATAACTTATGATTCGTGGTGTAGTTTGACAAAGCAATTTTTAAGCAACGTGCAACTCGGGTCCTTACTTGGATGGTAGCCGATAGTTTCATGTTTATCTAAGTGCTAACGTGCTTCGAAGGATACGTAAATATACGGTCCTGGTTGTTGCGATGTTTAGGCTATGTTGGAAGCCTGCAGTCGGCCTAAAACTTCTGACACTAGGGTTGGTCACTAACCTACTCGAACGACTTACTTTTAACGAAGGTGATTTTAAAAAAGAAAACATTTGATTCGCTCTTTACTGCTATTATTTTGTATTCATTTTTCAAAAACATTGCCAGTCATCTTCGCCAACATGCTTCATGGCATTATACTAAATGAAACGGGTCTGTATCGCGTTGGATATTTATCAGTTATCCCGTGACCACGAGCGGTGTAATCCGCTCGAAACGTCGGGTACGTATTTTATTAAAATACGTTAAAATATCCAACGCGATACAGACCCGTTTCATTTAGTATAATGAGTGCAAATCGTGTGAGTTTAAAAAGTATATGCTTCATGGCATCTTTGTTAAATTAAAAAAAACGTTAAATCATCCCCAAATTCCTGCAGGACCGGCTACAATATGGGTAACACCGCGGGGCGTTACAGTAGCAATATATTTCAAAAAACCACAACATATTTTTAATCCTATCAGCGATATCATATAAAATGAAATTGGACTTTCCACTTAGGAAATAACTGCGTTTCAATAGATTAATATATTTGAAATGTTTTGGTAGATTTTCCATGGGTTTTGAAAATATTTTTCTAATCAATTGTCATCCACTCTAAAATGATATTTGTGCAGTTTCAAAAATGTGAACCTGTCATTGATATGTCACTACAAGATGGCCTCTCATCTTTTCAGGCTGTCTATACATTGGTAGATGTTTAATTTTTTGTACAGTTTAAACATTTCGTACACAACATTTTGTAGGTACATTCCTATTGTATCGTTCCAGCCTCACTCTAGGTCTTCCTCACTGTACTGAGGTCACTGAGGTTCTCCTTACTGTACTGATATCTTCAGTGAGATGAGAGTCCTTTGCTCAGCACTAGGACATTACTAGGACATTAGGTATCTATACTAATATTATAAAGCTGAAGAGTTTGTTTTGTTTGTTTGTTTGTTTGTTTGTTTGTTTAAACGCGCTAATCTCAGAAACTATTGAACCGATTTGAATAATTCTTTCACTGTTAGATAGTCTATTTATCGAGGAAGGCTATAGGCTACATTTTATCCCGAAATTCCCACGGGAACGGGCACAACGCGGGTAAAACCGCGGGGCGCTGCTAGTGACTGATAAATTTCATAATCGATCCTCATGACGTTTACTATAAAAGTCAAAATACTCTTAAATAGTACAATATTATCTCAAAATATCAACAATGTAAGCTTACCCTGTAATTCATTAGTATAAGTAGGTGGCGCCACTGAGCTATAAATCTAGTTAACCTGAATAATAAATAGAGAGTGGCTGCGATCTTAACACCTCCAAGATACCTCGGAGAATTACTTACGTCTTTGAATGTATTTAGTGTTTTATTCCTTATAAATTAAACATTGCTTTACAGAATTGGTTTTCGGAATTGAGAAGGTAATTAATAGGTAATTTGGACTTTTTAAATATTGTATCAGTATCTGTAAAAGGTAAGGTAGGTGTAAGTAATTGTCTTTTTCAAAAATGGAATGTTTTAACACTAAGTTGGTTTATATTTACTCGTAATAGCAGCGCCCCGAATTTTACCTCTTTATAAATTTTACCTCTTTATAATATTAGTATAAGATAGTGGCGGCGTTTTCTTCTAACTTCTGAAAACGTTACAACGTTTATTGACTTAAAGGCCTTTTTCAATTGAGAGCGGACATCAGAATTACCTTATTCAAATTCTTGACAATTAATACACACATTGTAATCTTGAGATAAAGACAAATTTTAGGGCAAATACGTTGTACTATCTTCATTTAAAACTAACTAGCAGTGCTCCGCGGTTTTACCCGTGTTGTGCCCGTTCCCGTTGGGATTTCGTGAATTTCTATACGTATAAACATTCCTCTTGAATCACTCTATTTATTTAAGAAAACTGCACCAAAATCCGTCGTGTAGTTTTAAAGATCTAAGCATGCGTAGGGACCAACAGACAGACAGACAGCGGAAAGCGACTTTGTTTTATACTATGTATTGATATATCTGAAATAATTTCGACGGAAGAAATCTTCATTAGTTTCAATAGACATACCATTTTCCAGATATATGTATATAGTAGCTTTAGTCACATACAAGTGCATATATTTATTTATTTCCTAATCTCGTAATAAATACTGTTTCACACTACCGTTTGCGTAACACAGCTAGTACTGAGGTGTGCGGCGAATAAGGCCCAAAATTAACATGGCCTCAGAAATAAATTAAACGCAACACCCTCTCTAGGTAAGCACCTTATAGAATTAGTAGGGTGACTACGATGCTGACAGTACATGAAAATGGTAAATGCAAATCTATTCATTTTGGAATCCGTTTTACGTTAGGAGACGTGAGATGTGTGGGTTTTATTATGTTCAGATAAAGTGTATTGTTTTTTAATTATTTAAATTAATTTAATTCATTGTCAGAAAATGCAGTTATTTAAAATGGTCTTTAATTTTAAATGATTAAATTAAAGATACATCAAGTAGTAGTAGTGCTACTTAAACAACTTTTTTGTTGGTTAATTAAATTATAAAAAAACAAAATATATGGCATTTTAGTTTACATCTAGTATTTGATCTCAGCAGATTGCTGAAATTTAGTTCAAGATAGACTTTTCTATTATATAAAAAAATAAGAAATATAATTATTTTGTCGCAAATTTTTCAAGATCATGGTCGCCATAGCGTAAAAGTAATGCGCATTTTTACAGCCCCGAATAAGGCGGGATAAAAAATCGCTTTTTTTAAATAGGTTTTGTGGGCCGAAGTGATTTAATGATTCTGCTCGATTTCTATGCAGCTTACGAGGTGACGCGCGAATTTTATTTGTAATTGATTTGAATATCGGGGGGTAGATTGAAATTCTATAGTGGAATGTGAGCTGAATACAAAGTTGAATTAATTTTAACTTTACACTGAGTCGGTTTTTCTTTGTCGAAGCTAAACACATACCGAAGGTTGAAGTGGAATAGAAAATTCATTTAAAAAAGTTTTTGAGTATTGTTTAAAAAGTCTTTACCTTTAAAAAATTAATTATGTTATTAAGTAGGTATTTAGAATTAATATTGATTTCATATTTAACAAAGGTACGTATTGGGCCATAATAATAAATGCGGTGTAACTAAAACACTGTTACACTGTATTTTGTCTCTTTTGCTCTTTAAAAAATTGCGTATGTCAGAAAGTGACAAACCATTTGATAGCTTAACTGTTCTTAATATTAATATGGCCCTTTGAGTTTCAACATTTTGCAAAATAAACACTTAATTTCACTTCATAGAATATTCTACAGACACCAGAATAACATTAACAGATTGTCATTTAATTAATGAAACCACGCTTTGTATTTAACAGACCTTCATCAGTAAAGGTAATCGTGAACTTTTAACGAGCGTATGTAAAGTTAACCAACCGTTTAAAACCGACCCTTAGATAAGTAAAATCACATTTCAAATTTAAGAAATATATATGTATTGAGGGTATATCTATACTAATATTATAAAGAGGTAAAATTTGTATATTTGTTTGTTTGTATGTTCGAGGTAATCTCAGGAATTATCAGTCCGATTTGAATAATTATTTTTGTAATAGATAGTCACATTCAACGGGAAGGTTATAGGCTATTTTTCATACCGAAATTCCCACGAGAACGGGTACAACGCGGGTAAAACCGCGGGGCACGGCTAGTGCTACATATACGAGTACCTACAAGAACTCCTAATTATTCCTGCTTGTAAATAGGATGTAGAAACCGGAGGTATACTCAATTTCTCAACTGACTAAAGCTAAGCTATCTAAGCTGCGGTTAGCTGCCGGTAGTCTGTGACCTGCGACCCAAATCAAGATTATGTTTCATGTTTAGATATTGGTTATATTCAAATTTCATGTTTTCAGTACCTACATAACGTTGTTATCTTGATGGAAGGTATGTTCAAATTATAAGGTATATAGTCTGTAAAAGCCTTCCATTTTAATGAAGTTTATGTTAAATTATAATTCTCCCAACTTTAAAGTAAAAAGCTTATTTTTAAACTTAAGCGATTTGAACTCATGTTTGCCTGTTTATAAACTTACTCCCGCGAAAAAACCCGTGTGAATACGTTTACTATGTTATTTTTTATCACAAAATTTGCACGCAAAAATCACTACATAGAAGTCACAGACCGCGTCAGTCTATCTGTCTGTCTGTTTGTTATTTTCACGCGGTTTTTACCAATCAATAGAATGATTTCTCAGGAAGGTTGATATGTATAAAAATTCCCGAAATTCCAGCAGGAACGGGCACAAAAAGAGTAAAACCGCCGGGTGCTGCTAGTTTACTTTAAAACAATTGTACAAAAAGAGTACGTTGTTTTATTCAAGAAATAATGTTTTAAAAAATCTGTCATCATATCAGAGGCATTGAATCCAAACCCATTAAATCGTTTAAAACCAAACACAAGGGACGTGTTAAAACTTTCAAACAGACGAAGCCTTTATGCGACTTCTGAGAGTCAATTGAACGATTCGGGAGAAGTCGTGCGGAATCGTACGGAGTCGTACGATCTACAATCGTGCTATATTGGCGGGGCACGCACGTTAATTATTATAGTCTAGTGATTTTCTGAGAGCGCTGTGCTATTCAATCTCAATTTTCAAATAAAGAATATGGGAGGATTGCATTCTTTTATTTAGCGCCTACAAATAAAAACAAATGACGTTCGTTTCAAATGGTGTTCTATTTGGTAACACAAATTATAATTTAGAGATTACCTAACAGCTTTTGTTTCTTAAACATAATGTAGTTAGGTACTGAAAAAATTTAAGGTACCCAATAGATTTAGGAGTTGATCTGCAATCCGCTCTTAAAAATGTATATTTCGATGCGTTTATGAGAAATTAAGTTTCATATTGCTGGATGGCAATATGCATTCGGTCGCTTGGATAAGCGACCGAATGCAAGATTTACAAACGAAAGTGAACCCAATTAATTACGTAACATATTTTATTTTCAATTGAAGGAAATCGTACTGTTCAATGTCTTGAATAATTGAGTAAACCCTACATTCAAAGCTAGTGACCCACTAGTTAAGGACGAGCCTATTTCGGGTGTACCCATTAATCGACTACTGAGCAAACTAATCCTAAATTGATTGAATAAAGCTGCAACTTAGTAACCCAAGAAATTATCTGATTGCTCTTTGAATTCGGTACGGTTTGTTATCTCTAGCCACCTATGTTATACGGAGAATTTATACGAGAATTGAATGTAGGTTCCCATTTGTTTATGATACACTAGGTCCTTCCCGTTTGCTTTGTGGTATTAACCTTGTACTCCGTTAATGAATGAATTTTCGGTAAAAGCTCATGTTGTGTTCCACACTGTCAAATATCGATATCAGTTTTGTTGTATTCATTGAATCCGTGAAAGAATTACTCTTTCATGGAACCATACATACATAAATTGCGAAACTCTTCCGAAAAGATTTCCTTAATAAAAATAACATCATATATTATACTAATATCTTCAGTGAGATGAGGGGGCCTTTGCCCAGCAGTGAGACATTACAGGCTAATACTTTTTATATTTAAATCAGCGCAGTTCTAAGGCCTACCTTCATTACATAGTATAAAACAAAGTCGCGTCTGTTTGTCGTTTGTCTGTATGCTTAAATCTTTAAAATTACTTTAAAATTTAGGTTTTTTGTATAGGTAGAGTGATTCAAGAGGAAGGTTTTTATGTAAAAAAAATCCCGAAATTCCCACGGGAACGGGCACAACGCGGGTAAAACCGCGGGGCGCTGCTAGTTATTAATAATACAATATGGAATCACTGAATCGAAATATCTCTTTACACTTTAGTATAAGCTATGTATTATCGCCCAATTCATATTTAATGAGTGATTTTGACTTTGAAAAAATTACGTTGAAAATTTAAGTGTCAAGTTAATGGAAGTCTCTAACTAAATGCGGCAGTTAGTATGATAAAGATGCCTAAAGTGTATATCCTATATATCCTAGTAAAATAGTTTGGCAAGGCCGTCATTTTTTGAACGACATTTCATGAATTACTATAATAATTGTTTTTAAACTCCCCTTTGTAGATCAAATCAAATAAATGCCATATTAACAATCACACAGAAATAGGTTTCATATTTTAATATACAACATTCAAATAACACATTCGTAATACCAAACAGACGTGAATGAAAAGGCCACTCATTCATAACGAGATCTAAAATTGAAAATTAAATTGCTATAAAGACCCATTATTATCCGCAAAAAGGTAAAAATATAATATAATTTGTTTACACCAATCAGCATGGCCGAGTAGGGTACAAACCGATTCTCGCAACTTAAGCACTTATTTCCCTTGTAATGTATTTTTCCCTTCATAAAAACATCGTAACGTTTCTATCGAGCCGGTCAAAGTTACAGAACCCTAATTTTTCGGTTCATTTAACAGCGTTATGGCGTGGAGTGGTCACCTCGATAGATTTACCATTAGGTTGATTCGGGGATCACTATTTTGCTATGAATTTATTCTGTAGTCTATTTGAGTACTTTATTGTGGACCAATAATTTTATTAAATAAGCCCCTACCATAAATTGCTTGAAGAGAATATTTATAGGATTTCATGAGATCGAACTTGATTTTTTATGAACAAGGAAATTGTCTTGTCTTTTGTGCAACAGTGTGACGGTACGGTAAGTTCGCATAGGTTAGTAGTCATCCCTGGTGTCGGAGTTTTTAGACCGCCTAAAGGCCTCTGATATTGTCTGACGATTGATACAACCGGGACCGACAATTTAACGTGAAATAGAAATGCTACTGTCGGCCACCCATCCAAGTAGGTGCAGAACTGCACGTTGCTTAACACTGCTCAGTCAAACTACGCCACGAGCGCTACGTGTGACGGTGAATATAGTTTAAAAAAAAAAGAGAACACAAGATAGTGCAGTGACTAATATTTAGTCTCTTTATCTATACTAATATTATAAAGCTGAAGAGTTTGTTTTGTTTGTTTGTTTGTTTGTTTGTTTAAACGCGCTAATCTCAGAAACTACTGAACCGATTTGAATAATTCTTTCACTGTTAGATAGTCTATTTATCGAGGAAGGCTATAGGCTACATTTTATCCCGAAATTCCCACGGGAACGGGCACAACGCGGGTAAAACCGCGGGGCGCTGCTAGTTATTCCAATAAGTAAACTATATCACTAGTGAAGAGTCCAAGTGAAAGACAAACAATAGTTTCAATAAAATGACTTAATCAATACATAGTATAAAACAAAGCCGCTTTCCGCTGTCTGTCTGTTTGTCTGTCCCTATGTATGCTTACATCTTTTAAAGTATGCAACGGATTTTGACGCGGTTTTTTTAATTAGACAGAATGATTCAAGAGGAAGGGTTATATGTATAAAAATTCCCGAAATTCCCACGGGAACGGGCACAACGCGGGTAAAACCGCGGGCGCTGCTAGTCCGATATATTCATTTAAAAACTTCACAGAATTCTTCAGCATAATACTTATTGCCATTACGAATATCATTAAAATAAATGCTAAACTATAAAATGCATCTAAAAGCAATGAACATTTTTTTCCGACATTTCATAATAAAAAATAAATAAAATATTACCGTGTCTCTACTGTCGCCCCTTCCATTCGAGCGTCACTCTATAAATCTTAGGAATCTTCGAAGTTATTATTTGTATCAAATAACTAACGAAATACTTGGTTTTTATATCCAAAGAAAATATTTGTTAAAAGTTTAAAACTTTACTAACATAATAAATCTGAATGGATTGTTTTTGTTTGTTTGTTTAACTCAAAAATTACCGATCCGATTTGAATAATTCTTACTGTTATGTATAGTCATATTCAACGGAAAGGTTATAGGCTATGTTTCATGCCGAAATTTTCACAGATACAAGCACAACGCGAGTAAAACCGCGGGTCGCTGCTAATTGTTTATAACGAAGACGCTGGAGTTCTATTGAACTTGCCGGTTTGGACTTCGCTTGCTAAATGTCATAAAGTATTATTATTTATTTATTTCTAACAATAAAAAACACCCTATTGTCCCATTGTTGGGCAAAGGCCTGCCCCATTTCCTCCACTCAGCTCTAGAGAGCTTCCTGACACCCACATAATGTAAACAAGGTTTTATTTTCATGTTTTTCGAGATTCAAATAAAAAATTTCGTACTTATATTAAACTAGCTATCTTCCGTGCAATAAAGGTAGGAGAAGACTACAGATCAACACTTGACTAGGTTGAAGTCAAGAGCAAAATTAATATTGATGGCACGCTCACCCCAGATGTTATCTTTGCTTTTAATAATAACTGCTTCAGTTCAAGCTGTATTTTCTTCACTTATGTTTCTGGTACGTGTTTCTGTTACGAGCCTGAATATAGCTGGATAATTATAACATTGCGTCAACTGAACATTTTTCTATTGTTAGTAATTGCTATTTTTTTAAAACTTTTATCTAATTTTGTTTAAATCCAATTTGTACCTGTTCCCGTGATATTTTACGAAATAATAATAAACTTTAGCCTTCTTTTTTAATGTGGCTTTCATAAACTAAAATAATTAATTTAAATCAGACAGGAAGTACAAGCAAAAAACAAGCTTATTGGCTTTATAAGTATATATGTTGCAATAGAAATAATACTAATAAAAATATAACATGAACAATGTTTCTAATAAGAGTGTAAATGTAACTTCTCGGAACTTTTCTCAGCCAACAAAGTTGAAGTAACAAAAAGTCGGCATCACATTCGCGTCATAGAGCACAAATCGCTAGAAAAAAATAATTTAACAGAAATACTGTCGAATGTATGAAAGGAAATGTGAAAGTGGGAAAGTTTGAACAATTGTAATAGACGCTGGGATAGCCCGCCTCCTTGCGAAACTCCTCCTTACCACCCCGTCTTTTGTCTAAGTTAGTATTTGAGCAGCCCTCACAAGTTCTATTGTGAGTGTAATATGTGAAATGTAATCATGTAAAAACAACTTTTCATAGATTTTCTTCTTAGCGCATCGATGGTTATTTCTCTGGAATGTGATTTTTCCAAAAAATTTCCAGTTGGCTTTATCGGCGCCGGAAACAAGTCCTCTAACGTGTACAGCTGACGAAACAGCTGAGGAGGTAGGACATTGGGGAGAGGCGTCAAAGGCAGGTCGTAAGGTTAGCCCTGAGAAGAGCCGTTGGCTTGGTCCTGAAAAAGACCGTTGACATTTTGGAGTTTTAAAGATGATAGCTGTTTGAAATTAACATAATATGTTGATATCTTATTTATAACTTGATAAACCACAACTGCCAAAATATTACCAGTGGTCTCCAAACACACCTAACAAAATATACAGACCATGTCATAAAGATCTATATTTGAGCCTGGACTTGAAAGTCTTGAAACCACACTGATAATTAAGCATAAACCCAATAAAAAATGCGCTGACGTCATTAGATAAGGCACATGAAAGTGTGTCCGTCTAAAGGTATGTCCAAACTCGTCGCAGCAAAAGGCGTGATGTGATTGGACTACTGACGTCTTTCGGCATTATCGTTCGGTTTGGTTTCAACCCAAAAATCTTCTGGTTATTACTACCTACCAGTTTACAGAAACAGAATTATGATACTAACAAGGACTTAATATTTTTCTCCGTCATCATTTTACCAATATCCATACCCTGAAAGTTACTTACATTCGAAAAACATTTCCATGACGTAAACACCGGAGTTTGAGGTAAAAGCAGAACGAAATATTTCCTTACATTTTAATTTTTCAAAGAACAAGTTGTGTAACTTAATGGCAATACGGTATGCACCCGGTATGCAACAAAGCTTTGACAATTCCGTATACGGAACAGACTTTCCGAGAAATTTCAGGAAGGCAACTTAATCCAACTATTGACAAAAATGGGTAACTACTTTTATATGAGTACATTTGATAATAAATGACAATGGGTGATAAAAATAAACATTTACTCGCCTTATTATAATTATTATTGCAGCTAATACTTTTCTTTAATATTCCAGTCAAAATAATACAATTTATTTCATTTCAGATTTGAAGATAACGAAATTCACCTCTAACAACAGTAAGGTAGGTAAGTCGAATAGTTCCTCCAAAATATCTCGAGATATCTAAATCTATTCAAAGATTTCAATAAAATTAGAATTTTAAGGTTTAAGTGTTCCGTAATGTAAATATTTAGCTTGCCTCCGGAGCGGAGGGAGCAATTAGACCTCTCCACTATAGAATTTACATTTATTACCCTCACTGAGTGCTGCGTTAATATTAGTCCTTTATATTTAAGCGAAATCGACACTTGAAATTCATTAGATCCTGTTTACAGTATCGTTTAAATACAGTCTATCATATATACGGTATGAGATGAGAAGTCAAACAATGGAAATGGTTCAATAATTCAACTATGTTACCAATCAAGTTCTTGGAAATTTAAAATGTATTAATTGACCTAGCAGTGCTTCGCAGTTTTGCCTGTGTTGTGCCTGTTTCCGAAAATGGGCATGTGCAAATGTCTACACAAGTATAAGTCAAGGGCGCTTGTGAGATAAAAGAACCACCTACGTTTTCATAGGTGACAATCAAGTAGCATGCGCAACTATAGTCTACAGGCCATTAATGACTTAAATGCATAAAAGAAATTGTCCATTGCACTCTTACTTCTTTTAGCTCGATAAAACTCTAGCTTTTTGTCCCTCCATCAACAAACTAAATAATTCCATTAAAAGATAACAAAAGAACATCATAACCATACTAATGTTAATAGAATATGCCAATTAATGTGAAAATGGACACTTTAGATAGACAAGACAAAACGAAAGCCGTTTGCAGGAACAATCTCGTGATTTTAATAAAGAGACGTACAGAAAGGAAAACAATAGATAAATTGGCGTACAATAAGCAGTGGGGTTGTCAACAATAACATTTTTCCGAGTACCCGAGCTGAATGGTAAACGCTTTCAATGATTCTAATGATGTATTGCGTTCCGTCGTACGTGCGGCAACATCAAATTAGGGAGCTTTACTTTTCACAATGACAGTCTTTTTGGGGTTCCTTGACGCGGCTTTAGGTTTTTTAGATTACTCTTTCGTCATTTTCGGTAAATATTTGAGTTGGAGGTAAAAAAAAAAAATACGAACTGATGTCAATGTGTTAATAATGTAATACATCAGCTGTTATTCGTATAGTTTTTTAAAACATAATTATATTAAGGGTCACAATAATAAAATGTCTCATTTTACCTTTACATACTTATGTAATTTTTTTTTTTTAACTAGCTGACCCGGCAAACGTTCCTTCGCCGTATGAAAATTAAGGTGTAGACCACCCCTTAACATTTAGGGGTATGAAAAATAGATGTTGATCAATTCTCAGACCTACTGAATATGCATATAACATAAAAATCGGTCAAGCCGTTTCGGAGGAGTATGGTAACTAGCATTGTGAGACGAGAGTTTTATATTTAAGATTAATATTATTAATATTTAATACATTTTTAAGTAGGTTTCACAGAACCCTCCTCCACATACATGACGTATGTCGAGGATCGAGAAAAATACAATTGATTTGCATACTCTCTGAGTTATTTGTTCAACCACATTGAATATTGTCAGATTAAGGTTCAATCTTGCTTACACCACATCTAAAGATAAAGCAAACTGTACAAAATTTCATTACTTTCATAAAAAAACAGCTTTTCTTTGTGATTCCACCATACCCGTTCCTCAGGGTTACCTATCCGTATTTACACAATTTTGTTGCTAAAATTCATTAAAATTGGTTTGGTGTAGGCGTAAAAGCGTATTAGACTTACTTTCGCATTTGTATAGGCATTCATGAGTAGGCATTCAATAAGCCCCAGACAAATAGACACGTAGCACTTTGACATATTCTTAGATTTTTCTCTGTGATTTTCTGTGAGTGTATTAATCGTTCAGTCAGCGTGTAGCATATAAAATAAATGATAAACAAGAAGAAAACAAGCAAGTAAATAAGTCGTGCGTTGATTGGGCATGTTTAAACATAGGTGGACGTACTCAGTCTTTGGGTCTTTTGGGGCTATCATATAAGATACTAGCAGCGCCCCGTAGTTTTACCCGCGTTGTATGAAACGTAGTTTGTGGTTTTTTTCTAAGTAAAATTCAAAGGATCTTCCATTTAACCCCATAACCAGAATTAGAAAAAATATATGCCTGCCATTACTTTTCCACTGTCGGGCAAAAGTATCTTACCCACATCTCCATGCATCCCTATCGTGAGCCACTTTCCCTTAAGATAAGAATCTGGTTTTATAACTAAAATTATAGTTAGTTTTACTAATATTTCAAATGAAAAAGTTTGTAGGGTGTTTGTGTATGCGTTTGTTAGTAACTACTGAACTGAATGAAAATTCACAATAATATCTATCGCATCACCATAAGAATAAGAAATGCGATAGATTTTATCCCAAAGTTCCCGCGGGAACGGGAACAACGCGGGTAGAACAGAGAGGCACGATTAGTTTTTAATATTATCGATATCAAGGGCAAGGTTTTATTCTTAATACGTATCTGTTCCGTGATGTCGTTAGAGAGGTCCATGTTTGTTACATTCAGTTAATTTTTATTTGATTTGCTTGATTGTGACACGATACATGGTATAACCCAATTTGTACGGTGTTAAATTTCATCAGGGTGTGTGTACAATTGTATGTCAATGTTAATTCATAGATTGTAAAACAAAATTGTGTTATTCAGTTGTTTTATGACTTTCATATCGGATTTAACGAGCTGCTGTAATGATCTCAATAGTACCAAACAGTTGAAATTGTTTCAATTTTAAACATCGAATAAAACGTTCGGTCACTCGTTACATTGGGCAAACAGTGGCTGCTTAAATCGCTTGATAAAATCTGTCTGTAAATTAAGATACTATTAAAGAGTACCTTGAGAGTATGATACCTATATCATTTGTCTTGATTGTCGCTGTATATAACCGCAACATACAGGCTGTAAGGCTATACACCGTTGTCACTAAAACCATAGGTTATCTGAATTTAAAAATAAATAAACGTTACCTATAAGAATATTTTTTTAACAAGTAGGGCCCGATAATTTTGCGTCCAACAAAAACTATCACTTTTCTTTAATTATTTTTAGTTTTAGCAAAATATTAAGATATGTCAAAGTATGAGCTTTAATTTTAGTCAGTGTTCATGGAACTGGTGTAATCTATACTAATTGTATAAAGAGGAAACATGTCTTCCTAAACTATTAAAATGTATAAGCGTGACCCTACTAAATCTAAGAAAATGTGTAAAAAAAAGTATGAAAATTTTGCAGATCGCGCTTAGCATTGGTCGAAAGCACAATCTAAAAAAAAAATTATACTGGCGCCATCTATTAGTTCCCGGGCAGAACCACCACGAGGAACAGCTAGTAACTTACATAACTATCGATAAAGCAGTGTCTAAGCGTACTATCGAGTAATATAAGTAAATACCTCTTGAGCTGATGGTGTTTCCTTGTAATCTTCGGCACTTAGTTCGACTCACGGCTTTGCTTTGGTCGTGTTGTATGGGATTGGAATTAGTAAACGCACACACAGTGAGCTGGGGTAAAAAACTATTGATTGACATTAATACTACAGATTATAGTCTGACAGTTGAAATCAATAGAAGATAATGCGCGATATTTCTTACAAACAAAATTATCATGTTATGATCTAAGAAGAAGTCTTGCAGATATTTTAAATTTAGTTTTTAAATTAAAAAAAACATGGTAGAAATCTAATAAAATCAAAGCTGAGTGTCTAATATAAGTTACCGCTTCCGGCACAGCTAGCATGCAGTTAATTTGTCCATCATTATAGATAATACAAAAACAAGTATTGATAAGTAAATACTCAGTGTTCCAGACACAAATTATTCATATTCAGAAAAAGATTGACGTTTTCCTTTTGTTTTTAAAAAGAGAAGTTGTTTAATAAAAGAAAAACAAACTGTCCAATCATAATAGTTCACGCATCACGCAAGGACACCTCGGAAAAATGATCCGTCATCGCAAGATTAATCTAAGGTCCCGGTTAAATGCACTTTGCAATTGTTCGATTCACCAACCCTTCTCTGCGAAGCGTGACGACGAGGGACAGTCGTCGACAAATAATGTAGAGAATTCTTCAAAATAATCTACATTTCTTTGAATATTCCTTCGATTATTTCGTTGCTATTGCAAAAATGGTGTCATGACATTACACGAGATTTTGTATTTATCTGTACGTTGGTGAACTATCTTGAGTATTTTTAATAGTGACAGGTGAATCGATGTTTGTTTGTTTTAGTAATAGGCTATAAAACTATTTATACTTATGGGTTATTTCAGATACATGTATTGCTGAATTAATTATTCTGTCCATAGTAACTGCAATGTCATAAAATGTCAAATTCAGCGTTTAGTCGATTAAAACATAAATACATACTTTCAAAAAATGTAACGAGTTTTGTTCTCAACTGTACAATATCATCGTCAGAGTTCAAGTTAAAAAAAATATTATAAACGATATCTTTCCGAATCGTGAATATCATCAATAATAGTGCAGCCCGCCCTTCGTTTAGTTACAGGGGTTGAAACTAAAGTTTCGAGTTTTGAGTGGCTCTACGTTGTGAACTTACTTGGGCGTGAACTTGGGCGGCCCAAGGGTGAAATATATACGGGCTATAATAATAAAATTAATCGTTTTCATTAAATCGATAATTATGATAATCTTCGAGTTGTTTCGAGCAGTTATTTCTGATTTTATAATTGTAATTGCATATAACCTGATATTATATTTAATCTTTACTAATTTATTAAAACTGAAGGTTTTTTTTTATTTGAATAATTTTTCATTTCTTTGTAATGGATAGCCACATTCAACGGGAAGGTTAGACTAAGTTTCATAGCGAAATCCCCCATGGAACGGGCACAAGGCGTATAAAACCGCAGTGCACTGCTAGTCAATTATATATTCCAGTTATAAAATAATTGAAATTGCAACTTAAGGTATCTTATAATATACAAAGTGTCGGCGCCAGCGGTTGTGCCATTTTCGATGTTGGCTCCGGCTATTTTTCGGCTTTTCTTACCCAAAATTCCATCGGGAACAAGTACATAGACGATAAAACTAGCCAATAACTTTTTCAGGTACCTGAAAACATAACTAAGTAGATACTTAAGATATTGATTCGGTACTTCTCACGCACATGCGGTATACCCAACATCGTAGCTTCATTAAGAGTTAAGAGCAGTTCAAATATTGAAGGTTTGGCCAATTGTTTGGTCAAATCGAGTGGCCAATGTAAACATACATTACGCAGATTAATTGTGGATGTTAATGGACCACCTTCAGACGAGAGGAAGATAAACTTAATTATAGATACCTAACTGAAGTATTTATTTATCTAATTGATTTGTTGTTAAAGATAATGTATCATTCAAGCATGTTGGACAATAAAACGTTAGCCACTCACCATTAATATACTAACTAGCAGCGCCCCGCGGTTTTACCCGCGTTTTGTCCATTCCTGTGGGAATTTTGGGATGAAACATAGCCTATGTTACTCGTGGATAATGTAGCTGTCGAATGGTGAAAGAATTTTTTAAAACGGTCCAGTAGTTTTAGAGCCTATTCATTACAACCGAACAAACAAAGTTTTCCTCTTTATAATATTAGTGTAGATATTATAATCTATAGGTACTACTAGGTATATTAAAGTTGAAGAGTTTGATTTTTTGTTTGAACACGCTAATCTCAGAAACTACCAAAGCGATATTAATAATTCAATTGTAGATAGCCACATTAAACGAGATGGTTATAGGCTACTAGCAGCGCCCCGCGGTTTTACCCGCGTTGTGCCCGTTCCCGTGGGAATTTCGGGATAAAATGTAGCCTATAGCCTTCCTCGATAAATAGACTATCTAACAGTGAAAGAATTATTCAAATCGGTTCAGTAGTTTCCGAGATTAGCGCGTTTAAACAAACAAACAAACAAACAAAACAAACTCTTCAGCTTTATAATATTAGTATAGATTTTTCATCCCGCAATTACAACGAGCATAACCAGGTAAACCACATGGCGCTGTTAGTCTTAGATAAATTGTCACTTATTTATTTAATTTAATTTTCATGACATTTTCTTGTATGGATTAAATTGTTATAACAACACTAAATAAAATTACCTTAAAGAATACACATCGTTTCATCAGAATATATATTTGAGGAAACAAAAGTGATACAGATAGTGATGTGGCTACAATATCCAAAACTTAATATTTTTCACTGTCACCGATTCGTCTCACACGATCGGTTCTAAAAGACATTGGATTGAGTGCCGTCTAAATCTGGATGCAATCCAAACTAATGGTCACCGAACAATGCCATAGATCATTCGAACAATAGTGTCCCCCACAATGGTTGAAAAATGAATTCCACCAAACAAAACACAATATTGATGGAAATTTTAAAAGATTACATTTTATGCGTGGAGCGTTTGTTTATTTTATGTCCTTTGCAGTTGTAGGCAGATATTGTGTGTTATATTTTAAAAAATGGGTCATATGATGTTCGTTAGGTTAATAAAAGGAACAAAGAATTCTGTGTCTATTTTGGACACTATTTTGAAACAATTGAATATTTTATTTTGTTCATAGTCACTACTCACTAAGCCTCAACTCACAGTTACAATTGAACTCGGTCAGTTCACTGTATCCTATTTCACAAGCTAATGAGATCAAAAAATCAAATTTAAAGTTGACCGTATTTCAAGATATAAATGGTGAATTTTGATATATTTTCCATTTTACTAAAATATCGATGAAAATGTTTTGAAACTGAAGCAATATATAGACATTTTATATCATAGATCAAAATCACATTACTTCCATAACATCTTCTCCGTCGAATATTTATTTATTGACAGACTGTACGTTATAAATGGGACGTCTCACGTCGCATTATTTGTCCTGCAGTTAAGGCATAAATATTGCAACCAAATATTGGTTTAAATATCTGCAAAATCTTTACACCTAACATATCTCATGTCCAATATTGCCTCGCTGCCTTGCAGCTTATAAGTTCAATCTACTCTAAGCCTACGTAAAAAATAACATTGAAAAGTGTAGTTGTGTATAATTATCCATGTATGCCTCTATATTTAGTTATTTAATTGAAAGAAAGGATAAAGGGATGGGTTTGCCTAAGGACGATTTTCTACCATAGGTATTGTTTCCACGTTACATATTATACTTGTTGGGAACGTTTATAAAGATGTAGACATCTACCGTATAGAAACATAGCATAGCATAGTTCTAGTACATCATCCTAACATCGTTTAACAAGTCATCCGGACCTCCCATAACTTCCTCATTATCTTGTGTAATGAGATAATTCCTGACAGACAGACTGATCTATTGTGTGTATTGAGCATTTGTATTGTTAGATTTACTGCTTATTGGCTCATATTGTCTCGGTATAACTTTGCTTTATTAAGTCTAGTGTATTGTGTGTTTGTATGTAAACGTAAACGTGATCGTCAATAGTTATTTATTCCACAGTGAAATACAAGGTTGGTTAAGAGTTAAGGCTGTATATATGTTATTTATATAAGACTGTGACAAGGTTGAATACTGCTTAAAATATTGGCCAGCGGAGGGTATACATTAGTAAGTAAGTTCGTGTAGGAAAGTTGCCTACCCTGGTGTTGGAGTTCGGAGACCGTCTCAAGGCCATGTACACAAAAAAGCAAATTAATGAGTTTTGCTGAATTTCAGTACTTTTAGTTCTGACTAACAGCGCCCCGCGGTTTTACCCGCGTTGTATCCATTCCTGTGGGAATTTCGGGATGAAAAATAGCCTCTGTTACTCGTGGATAATGTAGCTTTCGAGTGGTGAAAGAATTTTTAGAATTTTTAGAAAACGGTCCAGTAGTTTTTGAGCCTATTTATTACAACCAAACAAACAAAGTTTTCCTCTTTATAATATTAGTGTAGATTATGAATTAAAAGTATTTCAGTGAAGAACATGAAAAATATACGCCATTGGAAATACTCCCAATCCATTCACATGTAGAGTTAATAGGTATATTAAAGTAAGTAAGTAAGTAAGTATTAGCCAGTAATGTCCCACTGCTGGGCAAAGGCCTCTGATTTCACTGAATTTATCAGTACAGTGAGGAGGATATATTAATGAGGAGGATTTTCAGGTATATTAATGTTGTTATAAATTAACAGAATATTATATTTTATATGTCCAATTAGATTCACATACCTCTGATGAGAGTCAATCAAAAAGTACAGAAAGCCAAAAAATTCAAAAGACAAAGTCAAATATTTTTATTCAGTTTTGGCCCCGTCTCTTCTGAACGTAACAAAAGCAATATAATAAATTCGTTTTCAAATAAGAAAACAAACAAATGATCGTGGAAATCAGCTCCAGAACACAACGCCATCAATCTCCATTTCTCACAAGAAAATTAACTAAATCAGAGATAGAGAAGCAAGTTGTTCTGTGTCGAGCTTCGATTTATCACTGGCTAGTGTACCTAATGTGTCTAAAACTGAATCTAGATTCTAAACACTATCTGTTGGTAGTTGGTAGACACGTGATTCCATTAATCAGAGGGAGTCATGCCTGTTTGCTTACAATACCTGTATTTTGAGGTGGATGTGGTATAATGATGTAAGGGTTTTATAATAGTGGTAACCCAAGAAAAAAACACGATAATAATTTGTCTAATTGAACATTGTCTTCATCCTTTACCATGTAAGTAAAGGTACTCTTACACTATAAGTAAAAACATCAAGCAAGCAAGCCTTTTTAACAGTTAACAGTGTAGACAATTTTGTCTGAAACAAAGCTCACCTTACTATGACTTTTCCACTGTAAATATAAGCCTTATCCGATATTCTGACCTCCCGTTCGCTCGTGTTTGAGGTAGCCATGATAAGAGCAATGCAAACAATGACCTAGCTAGGCTGACGTACGCCGATAGTCGCCGCTCGGTTGAGTGATTGCCGGCCGGCCTATTGACAACCATGTTTACCCTGTCTTGCTTATTGTGTGATTAGCTCATGTGATACTACTGCTTGGTTGTTGGATTAAAGAGATTCTGAAGGCATTTGTTGGTATTGACAAAGATTACGTAGAGAAAGCAGAAAGTTTGTACCTTTTATATAGTTTAAGAGTTTATGACCACCTGAAATACTAATCCGATAAAGAATGACATCAATTACAGTATTATGCTGCTATGGAATGGTTTATAAATAAACATACGTTATATTAAATATCATTTTCTAGATCCTAAAGCTTACTTTGGGTCTAATAAATAGTCGGAATAGTCTAAGTTGTGAATGTATCCGATAACTAGACATAAAATAAGTAAACTACTAAAATATCTAGACACAGAAAAGTAACGTGATTAATTTGATTTGACTGTACATACGATAGTTGCATATTAAGACGTACACATTACTATTTTTAACATAATAATAAGTTTATAGATACTTATTATATCAGAGAGAAGTCTCTGAAGTCTCAACGAATAGTAATTCCATTTTTCCATAGCCAGCTCAATATATTTCCAATCCAACTATCCAACCCATTGCATCATAGAGACAGCAACATAGACATATATCGTTGGCACCATTAAACCGTTACAGCTGTAATGAAAGCCATTTGTCTACGTAATGTTGGTCCAGGATATCGTCTAATATGAAATAACGTCTGGTAGACGATGGGGTCATTATATCTGAGGTCATGTGTCTTCATTTCGCTGATCGAGAGATACTGCGGTACGAACTACTGTTATAAGTGCGTTGCAGGCCTTGATAACTCCTCTGCTTTTAAATGTAGATGCTACCTTTAGGAGAAATAGGTGTAATTATGTTTTACTAGGCATCAGGATTGGCCAATGACCAATGACCTACTAAAAGCTGTATTGGTTTTTGGACTGTATTGGTTGTAATTTAGAATCACGGTTTAACTGTTAGACCAGTTCTGCTTCAAAATTTGGTGGCCAACATGGCTCACTGTGCAATGTGCATCTTATTTTTTTTATTTCAAAAAGGAGGAAGTTTCTTAATTCTTAAGTATGTTTTTTTCTTATAATTAGTTACTATTGTATGTACTGTTTGACATATGACAAGGCCTTTAACATCATACTCATCAGTCACATTAATCACCACAATATAATATCAGCAAAATCTATAGTTTTACACAATAACAATGTGGTACAATTTTACCTATCGAATGCTTCTTTTTTTGTACTAAGACACAATTTTCATCGCATTTAAAATCTCAATTCTCTTTTCCGTTTATCCTTTGAATAGCGTTTCTATCGGATGGGGTGAGCGCATAGACCGTGCACACTGTACTTGCCACAAATTGAGTTACAAAACGTTTCTTTCCAGACGGGCCGAGTGGCTCTCAAACTTTGTCAAAGAATTCTTCCTTTGTAGATGAGTCTTCAATTGTATTTGCTTCGGTTGTTTCCTCAAACTCCTTTAGATTATGAGGAGGGGATTAAAAATGTTATGTTATTAATACTACGTATTCATTACTTGAATTTATTGCGCCTAATTTTTATATCAAATAATATAATTATTATTGAAATTTTAATACGAAAAAGCTCAAATAAAACAACTATGTTTTACGTCTTTAATAACAATTTTATTTATTTTGTAACAATATATTATTATTATTGGTGATTACGCCTCAAACCTCCTCACTGTACTGATATCTTCAGTGAGACGAGAGGCCTTTGCCCAACAGTGGGACATTACAGGCTAATACTTTATTTACTTTATTTTTATATTATTATAAATGGTAAAAAAATAAAATCTCTGAGCCACTGCAGGGCAAAGGGTGGCCAAAGTGACAAAGAAAACATGTTAATAATTAAAACAGACGGAAAAGCATCAGGCATGCAGACAAGAGTCAGCCCTTAAGTTTGATGAGAATATGTAAGTGGGTTTGAGTAGGTTAGCAGCCAAGCTGGTCCCAGAGTTTTTAGGCCGACTAAAGTCATCCGACATGGTCTAACGATTGATACCACCGATACCGACAATTTATCCTCCAAAGCACTTAAGCGCTCAGATAGGATTGCCACTATCGGCCACCCATGCAAATAGGGACCAAACTGCACGTTGCCTAACAGTTGCGATCAGTTAACATCGCTTAATCAAACTAAGCCACGAGCGCTTCAAGTTTGATGATGATGTTTTAGTTATTTTAATACGTTATTGTAGGGAAGTGGCCACAGTTTGAGAACCAGTGTGTTTTAGGAACCAGGTGACGTCAGCTAGTGTTCGTTACGTCGCTTCATTACGGGAGTCCTAAGGGTGAGGGCGCTGCAAGCCTCTATTTACTTCGCCATTATTGCACTTACATTACTACTGATTTGTGTTCCTGATTTGAACAGCCTTGTTTATGTCTAACAAGTAGGTACGAGAACTTGTCCCTTCACTAGTGTTCTTAATTCACTTTTATTTAGCAACTTCTAGCCTTTAATTTTTGCACCCTTTCTTGTTCCATTTGTTTTAAATTTATTCTTAATTGTAGTGTTTGTTTATTCCAGTATGTAGCGATATTGAAAAACATAATTTGAGTGGGTTGATTTCTTAAGTATAATAGGTATTATAATTTATAATGAATAAATGAATGAATGAATATGTATTATGATTTTAATCTTTTACGATTAGATGTTCCTAAAATATTCTACCTAATTCGGCAAAACTATCTGCCGATGTACAATTGGCATTAAATCATCAAAAATTAGAGAAAGTATAGAACCAGTTTTTATGAGTATACACAAGGCTACTGGTTGACGCAATAGCCTTGTCAATACTCATAGAAAAGTAAAGCCTTTCCAACTTCTCCGAAGTAACTGTGTCAACAAACAGTTTGAAAATCTTATAAGGCTTCCAATAATTTACATGTCACTTAATCCTCTCCGAGTTAGGGAAAAGTGAGTTGCGCGATTTCCCTTGAAGTTGTTCCAAGTTTCATTATCCCGAAAATGAAGGCCCGATCGGAGCGACTTTGAAACAAAACCGATATATCTTTGAGTCGGGTCGACGAAGCGTACTCACGGATCATGGACTTACCTACTTCCACTTTAAAGAGTTTTCAGTCTGTTTGTTTGAAGCTGATTACCGGTTTCTCTATGTTTTGGATGTACTTGTAGATATCATTTTTGGTAATCAATATGAATGGATGTAATAATTTAAAATAATAACTCATTGAATACCATTGCAGACAGTTCAGACAGTTTTTTTACTGACTAGTTCAAACAAATCAATCTATTCAATCAAAAGTCAGTCTAACGGTTGTTTATACAAAAATTGATTGATACACTGTCACATTCAAAGACTTCCATTAAACCGACACTTAACTAATTGACGCATCTTTTCATACATTTCATGTGAGAATCTCTCATTAAATCTCTGCTAAGGAAGCATTTGACGTCACTGAGTACGGGTGTAGACTAACAGACAAAAAGTCTGTGAAAGATGAAAAGATGTGCCGTTCCTAGTGTGCGCTCCTTCATAGGTTTTCATAGGCCAGAGACTAATACAAATAGTAACCAATAGAATTGCATAAAATATCTGATCGGACATTTTATGCAATCCTATTGGTTTATATTTATCCGTTTCTCCGCTCCGCCAGCTCACTCCGCGTCAATGGACAGGCACCCTAAGTAATGCAGATGGTTGTTTCTTAGTAATAAAAAAAAATCAGACTTTGTATGAGCCTCAACCAATTTTTTTTTTGCAAACCTTACACTTGTAATAATAGATTATTTTCTTTTCGTGGACATGAGATAAAAGTTATCCCCGAAGTTACTCCTAGCTGCTTATGCAAATAGTATTTTGTTTCTTGAAGGAAGCCTTTCGGAACTCAATCTATTCAAATTTACATAGGCTGGCATGATGCACAGTTCTACCACGTTCTCCAAACAAAATTATTCAAAGTACTCCTCCGAGTTTTTGGTTTTCGGACTCGGTAGCCTGACAAAATATCCGAATTCAGTGTAAATTTCGAATAAACAAAAGTGTTTTAACGTATTTGTGAAAACAACTGAGAAGATTATGGCGATGTTTCATTCATAAGAGCAAAAAGGTTATGGGATTGAATATATGTATTTTAAGTTGGACTATTTGAAATGATATCTGCACTTCTTGTATAACTAAGCAATATCTCATTTCATAAAGCAGGTTGATATTCTAACGAGCTTTTAAAATAATTTCACTATTACACAGTATCGTAAGCCCAAACAAAAGCTGTTGGCCTGCATTATTCTACCTAATATTATAAATGCAAAATTTGTGAGGATGGATGTGTGAATGTTTGTTCTCACACAAAAACCGCTGAACGGATTTGGATGAAACTACAGTAATATAGGTTATACATCAAAATAACACATGGGATACATTTTATCTCGAAATTCCCCCGGGAACGGGTGCGCTGCGGGTGGAACCACGGGACATAGCTAGATAAATTATCGAAAAATTAACATAACATTGAAACCAAAGCCTTGCAGCGAACAACTACGCTTACCTTATTTGTCGTCTCATCAAACCACGTAACCCCCTGGTACAAAAAGCACTGTCACAAACCTCTGTACCAACGGACTTGACAGGACATGTCTCACGCAGACAAAGCTTCTAACACCCTTTGTCTTACTTTTCCCCGACCATGGCTACCCTAAGAAATAAAACGTTACTTAGTTATATTTGTTCTGTTATCGGTCATCAAGCCTCCCCATCGTTAACTCTGCAGGGCGCATCGTCTACTCATTACTCTTTACCTACTTGAAGTACTTTTGTATTAGGCACGACGCTAATTGTCTGAAAAGAGTATTCTTTTTGGTGGGCTTCTAAATTATTGTTACTTTATAGTTTGTCTAAACTTAACATGAATGTGAAAAAAGCCATAGAATACGATAATCAAAGAATATGAGATTTAATTTTCTGGTATTGAAGTCTGGTGTAAAATGTAAGTTCGTGTAGGTTAGTGGCCAACACTGGTGATGGTGTTTTTACATCACCTAAAGGCTAGTTTTACGTATCACTTATTATTGAAATGCCACTATCAGCCACCACCACACTATACTGGTGTCAAAAAAGTGGAATAACCATGCATATTACTGTTGGATTATGTTATAATTATAGGACATCCTGTACATTACAAGGGCAAGGACAGTTGTAATTATATTCAAAGAAAATCAAAGGCTCCAATCAAATAATCTGATAGGAACGAAACAGGCACGAACATTGAATATCCTTAAAAAATCGACCATTCGTAATCGATTTATAACTAACGAAATCTATATTGAACGAGAGGCCCTTAGCACAGATTAGGAGGCCCTCACAGTTCAGTAATGAGGACGTGGGTCCCTAATGATTTATAGAAAGCCCAGTCGAGTGTCATTCAAATACCCACTTTATATTTTGTTCTTCAACTTAATTGAATTACGATTTGAGTTGCCAGTATGTAACTTAAATGATTACTAGAGTATGACAAAATTGTACGATGAAAAGGTTAGTTACTACGTTACCCTACTGTCGAATTAGGATAGTTTTGGATTCATAAATCCGGGAGAATGTAACTTTGCAGTCTTTTGCATAATATAACCTAACCTAACCTAAACTTTTGACACAAAAACCTGAATATTTGAAAATATTTATAATCAGTTAATATTTTTTATAAAAACTCAAAATATCATGCTGTGATTGAATTGTATCCAAATAATAGTCTAAGAGCCATACCACCCAAACTAGTGTCAGTATCGCTACCTGCGTCTCATTAATTGCAGTCACGCCCCACCACGTGACCGCGGTCACTCGAATGAGCTCGCCTGCTTAGCTTTGTACTCCTATTTGAACTGATAGTTTTCCTGTTTGATTTGTTGAAAGCCTTTCGATTGAAAGCCGGACTTCTTGGCAAACGGTTTGGCCTTAACTTACGATGCCTTTGTGATGTGTTTGTTTCCTGAACATTTAAGGATAAGACCAGACCTGAATTTTTGAAGAGGGTTCAAGATCGGGTGTGTTCAAGTGGATTTAAAAATGTGTACAGCAATTACACTCATTCGGTATAATAGATTCCTACTAATATTATAAAATATGCGAAATTTTGTGACGATGGATGTATGGATGTATGTATGTTGTTACTCTTTCATGCAAAAAGTACTAAATTGATTTGAATGAAACTTTAAAGTAATATAGGTTTTACTTCAGAATAACACATGGGATACATTTTATCCCAAAATTCCCGCGAGAACGGGAACATCGCGGTAACGCGGTGAACAACATTTCGATAAGATCTTAGATATGATAAACATTAACCGATTTCCATAAATGAAAGAATTGCAGAAAAAGAATTTGGAAATCCGCCCATAATTGACGGATCTATGTTTGAACAATGAACCTACTACATACGGATGATTTGTCGTTTTTCAAAACAAAATGTCGTTATTTTTTATCAACAAAGGATAAAAATGCTAGCTCTGGCGATCCAGTTGCTTACCATTTTTCATTTTGCTTTTTTTGATGTTCTCAAAACGACCGATTTTGATTTTTTTGATTTATCACTTGATATCTTCTCAATTATTCGGTAATAGGGATGTATTTTATATGTTCGTGCTTGGAATAGCTTTTTTGGTTCCGTGTAAATAGCAACTTTGTTCATAATTCTTTTAACTAGCTTTTTAACTGCCATACCTTTAAAAATCAAATATAAACGTAATTGACGTAATTTTTCATTCATTTTACGAAATTCAAAAATTTCTTATTAAAGTCATAACGGAATTAGTAACTAAGTGCGGCAATAAATGTATATTATCATAACCCAAGTATCGTATCACAGTTTATGATAAAAGACATACAGACACACAATTTAATATATTGATAAATGTATATAACTCATACATGTATCAATAAATTAAAACAATCATTACAATTTGACATCAAAACATTGGAATATTCCCGGCATACACCTCTCAGCGAAGCGGGTAGTTCATAATTTACCGTAGGGCTGGACCGTTCGATACGCGGCTTACTTTGACATTTGACAGATTTATGAACGCTCAAACGAAATTCGCTCGACCGTTTGCGCTGTGCTTAAAGTGGCTAACAGCTCTCAGACTATTTATAATTTGTTAGGCATATTTTTTGTAAATACCTTTTGAACTTCTTTTAGATTTTTAATAGAGGTAATGAGAAGATTAATTTAAAGTAGGCACTATGTTTACAAAGAATATTAACAGTAGATTCGACGTTATTGTTTTCGATAAACAAATGCATTGTTTTTTATTTAACTATAGGGTGTTTTGCTACCGCTATGCGTTACTGTTATTGATGGAAAGGAAATATGGAAAAGGAAAGCCTTAGTACTTAACCTAAGCGTAATAGGAGTGTGTTTCTGTAAATTACTAATATTTATACTATAAATAATGTACTTAAAAGTTAATTATATCAATATTTTCCATCAAATTTAATAAGTTTCTTAAGTACTTCAGAAACGGCAACAACCACAGTAAGTATGGTACTTGTAGATAAAATAATTTATGTATAACGAACAATATTTTCCATTCAATTTAATAAATTTCTCAAGTACTTCAGAAAGGACAACAACCACAGTAAGTAAGGTTCTTGCAGACCGATAATATGGTTTATATCTCAATTGAAATTTGTCAAAAATCAACAATTTGATAAACATTTGGAAGCATTTGGGAACCTTCACCTATTATGGGTTCTCGATCAATCATTCTAATATTAAATCGAGTTGGCCGTGGTAATTAAGCAGTTTCTGTCAATTTAGTAAATGTCACAATGCGTTATCTGCCGTGCGGTTCGGTAAGTTTAGTGTTTGTGACAAAGTCGTATCTTGGAGTTGTATACGAGTATAGGATCTTATATAGTTTACTAGCTGCGCCCCGCGGTTTTACCCGCGTTGTACCCGTTCCCGCGGGAATTTCGGGATGAAAAATAGATGTTGGCCGATTCTCAGACCTACTCAATATGCTCACAAAATTTCATGAGAATCGGTCAAGCCGTTTCGGAGGAGTACGCGAACGAACACTGTGACACGAGAATTTTATATATAAGATATAGCATATTATTATTGTCTTAAGGTAATGAAATTTGGCGTGAAATGATTTCAAAATCCATGTTTATTTGAAATGGACAGTGTTACATCATTTAACACCTCAAAATCCACGAATTTGAACTTCTTCTTCTTCATCGAGTGGACGGTCAACCTGACCAATCCTGGTGTCAGAGTTATAGAGCCGCCAAAGGCCTCTGACATGGCTCATGTAACGACTACTATCCGTAGAAAGTAACCGGGACCGACGGCTTAACGTGCCCTCCGAAGCACGGAATCATCTTTTCGGGCAATCAGGTGATTCAGCCTGCAATGCCCTAACCAAACTGAGGACAGTCTCACAAAGTGATTTGAACTGTTTTCAACGCTATTCTAAAATGAATATTATTATTGAAGCAACGTAACGTAACGAGTATAATAGTATGGGTAGGCACTTTGGCACTTGGTATAGATAAGTTATAGTATACATACACATTTATATATCATTCAATTTCAATACGCTACTCATTATATAGCCTTAAATTAACTAAAAAACGAAATTAATTCAATAACAAACTAAACAAGTGCTAATTATTTGATTCACAAACCTTTCACAGTTAAATTGTTATCGACAAACGAGGAATATAATTCAGGTGTGCTTAGCATAGTGACGTCACAATAGCTCAGAGCGCTAGGTATTAATCAGCGAGTCACCTGAAAGATCGCATGTCGCCTACGACCGAGCCGACACTTAGTCGGTGTTAAGTAGATGTGGTCACAGTGAGAGCGAGAAGCGAAAGCGGTTCAACGAAACCACTTGACGGAAATCGGCTTAGAAAATGATCTGACAGGAACTTCTAAGAAAATTGAATTTCTTAGTACAGCGTAGGGGTGTAAGAGAATAGCATTCCTAAAGCATGTTAAGTGCTTATTCTAGGGGATTGGGGAGGATTTGTGTTTTCGTTTACCTACCTGATTTTAGGTTACATTGATTAGAAGATGCACCGACGAAATAATGTAGACTTTTCAAACATGCGTTTTGAAATTGCTTTTTTGACAATTGAGATAAGATACATTAGAAGAGATGCTTTATAAGACCTCGTTATTTATTCGAGGTCATGGTTTCGAGGAGTTTTTAAACACATTTTTAAACTTAGTGGTAGGCTAGGTAAAGGTTTTTCTGACCAAAAATTGCAAACAATTCGGAATGGCACTAATTTCCGACCTAAATAGTCTTCGTCCAAGAAAATAGTGTAAATGTAACTATAGATTTTAAGACTCTGTCACCAGGGTTGACCACTAACCTATTTGAAATGAATTAATGAAAACTAATATATAATATTATAAAGCTGAAGAGTTTGTTTTGTTTGTTTGTTTGTTTGTTTGTTTGTTTGTTTAAACGCGCTAATCTCAGAAACTACTGAACCGATTTGAATAATTCTTTCACTGTTAGATAGTCTATTTATCGAGGAAGGCTATAGGCTACATTTTATCCCGAAATTCCCACGGGAACGGGCACAACGCGGGTAAAACCGCGGGGCGCTGCTAGTGAAAACTAAAGTTCATTATCGTGAAATCGCTCCTCGCTATTAGTGGCGCCACCCTTCATTATCCGGAGCCGCTCCGACAACGCATGTTAATCAGACAGATCACGGTAATTGCCGAGTCGAGTGTGAAATGCGGGCTTAGCGATGAAATTATCTACATTTACCTCTGATTTATCGTTGATTGTACGCCCAGTTTATCCAAACTGTATTTTGTGTGCTGTTAATTAAGAACTCATTACTTAATTTAGTTTTTTTTTCTTCTTTGAATCTATGATTACTGTGAATCATATCACGGCTCGGTAATTTGGTTAATATATTCGACGCTTTAATGTGTGTAAAATTTAGTTTTGTCTATATTTTGTATGAAGTACTTACAAATGAAGTAAATGATTATGATTGGTACGTTCAAAAGAGCCGCTTTGGGAACAAAATTTAATAAAAATATTTTGACTTTGACGCTGACTTTGAACGTGATTACGATTATGAGTAATCGTAATTGACAATCTACATACTGAACGAATATGTTTGAGTGTCGAATATGAGTGAGTAGGTTCAGTCAACTCATGACTCACTGAAATGTTCACCAGCAAGCAATATGATTAAGACCTAATAATATTTGATTATACGTATTTCACACTTCACATGGTTATATTTTACAATGTAACCCAGTTACAGTGCCGTTCTGCAGTAAGATGCAAGTAATAAATCGCAGACAATGGCCAACGCAATTAGTGCACAAGTTTGATAAAGCTGCGTCCACAGGAACATTAGCAATAATCGTTCGTCATCGCGCTCGATCGCGACCGACTGAATGGGCCGGAATCAATTAGACGCTGCACTCGTCGCTAAGAGACAATGCTACCGTCCGAGATACTGTTCGCAAAAACATGATTTTAATAATTATTTTATCTTAATTAAGTTAAAAGTACATATTACATATTACATATTAAGTTTAAAGTACATATTCGCATAACAAAGCTTTCTTAACAAGTGAATCCAGTTTGTAAAAAAATGGGCAATCTTGTTTGTGTGTCTTGTTTTTTAATAACACTTATTTAAGTTGTAGTCAGATTTTTTATAACAAGAAACTATATAAACCACCAAAATAATGCATTCTGCACGGGGAATGTTACATGAAGTAGAAATGAATACAACATTTCACTCATTAAACTTTGAAATTGTAGTAGTTTTCAGGCGTAATTATATCGTTTTGTTAAGTATATCTGTAAGTTTTAATGTAAATCCATGAACAAATTTGCCTGCAGATTTTTACAATGAGACATTTTGATGGAATCGAATTTAGAATATCGTATGTATCATTTTCAAATTTATGTGATCACCTTTATTAATTACTGCCATTTAATCTGAAAATAAATTACTTTATTGATATAAAATGGTTGCTTATCTTTTATGCTGATGCTACTAAAGGCACGCATAGAGTAAAACACGTCCAGTCGAGTCAGCGGTTACAGACGGGCGCAATGAGTCGCAGGTGTACGCCCGCGTTAATATGTGTCTGTCGCTGAATATGTACCGTGCATTGTGCACGCCGCCTTATACAACGTATTGCTTGATGTATTAACAACTAGCACTGACATTATTCTCATTTCGAACGCAAATATGGAGACGCCTTTAGGCATTGCTACGTTTCTGTGTTTAGTTTCGACTTATCAAGATGATAATATATTTTAGGTTATTTTTTCTGGCTTTCAAATAAGCAACTTTTAATTATAAGAGAGGCATTGTTTTAAAATTATTAACTATAATTTTTTCAAAGTTACTAATGATTTATAAGTTGACGTTAAAAGTGATTTTTGATATGACGGTAACGTGGGAATAACTACATCAATTAGTTAATTGCGTTTGAGTACGGCAATGAGATCGTCAAACCGACAACTAAACACAAGAATCAAGCGGCTATTTAAGTAACTGAACTAAAAGTTAACAAAATAAATCAGAATTAAAATCTCATTCATTTGTAAAGAAGAAAATTTGTAAAAAAATACACTTTTTCAAAAGCGTCGATTCTCAAAGAAAAACCCGAGGATAACTGAACGTTGCTAAGTATATCGGAGTATCTGAAAGGCGTTCGAATTCCTTCGTTCATTGTATAGTCACTTGCACCCGACGGGGTTACCTATTCAAAAGGATCTCACTATTCAAAGATCACGTCCCACCTAAGATGTGGACGAGAAGAAGAGTTTCAGCGATATTTAAATTTAATTTCAGAATATTTCAACTGAAATCTAAAAGAATATCGTTTTCTATTTGCTTCCGTTTATTTTACGGAGGGATATTGATAACTGGCAGCGTTCCGCGGTTTTATTGTTCTGTGCGAAAGTTTTAGGATAAGTTCGAATACGATAGTGGTTAACCTTTTGGGATAAAAGGTGGCATTTAACCTTCTTCAATGTCTAACTATCTTCTTAAAACTTCTTCTAACTGCCCCTTCTAACTCAGAGCCATTCCTTAAATTGGCACTCAAATAATTGACGTAATATTTCATACATTTCAATTTTAAAATCGCTCATTAAATCTTTACCAAAGAAGCATTTGACATCCCCGTACTTATTATATCATCATAAATATTTTATTCATTGTAAAGATTTTTTCCAATCCAACTGGTCTTATCAGAGATTAACACGTTAAAACAAACAAACAAAAATGTCAGTTAGATATTTGAAATTGATGAAATAATTATTTTGCTGCTTACTGCAACGGATAACTGCAAACAGTTATAATTTAATTTAATTTACACACCTTGCAAATGTAACAGTAACAACTCTCAGTGTCAAGTATTTGCAACCATCACGGTATCACACGGGAATCGACTCTACAACCCACCCCTTTAAAAAAATGGAGATAACAGAGATTACTTTCACGGGCGTAGCTACAGCACGGCTACAGCTACAGGCATCTTGAATATTGTTTTGAATAACGAACTTTAAACTCACTATCACTAACAATTTAATTATTAAGTTGGAAATAAAGTATTAGCCTGTAATGTCCCACAGCTGGGCAAAGGCGTCCATATATTATTTTTCAAAAATAGCTACAGTCGCTCGCCTGCACTATGGCACCCACGGTATGGCTATATCTTATGACTAACTTTAGAGGTTGAAATACTTAAAATTTTACAGATGATCAAAGATTTTATCTTTCTTTGATACTAAGCCTGTCACATCGCTTCCCGCTTGTAACTCCATTCGGTTGAATGATCCTGAACCGTGGGATGAAAAAAGCTCGACTTATCCAAGGTAACAATGAGGATCGTGTACCAGTCATGATCCGAAGGAACGCCTACCTACCTTATTTAGTTTTACTACCTCCTGCAATATCGTTTTATAGAGGATTTATACTAGTGTTGTTAGGTCCAATTGGTTAAGTATCCGTTTCTACTTTTTGGACTTTACCGACGAGAGATGGGATGGATAGATCAAGTGTTTATGTAATACTAGCTGTGCCCCGCGGTTTCACCCGCAGCGCCCCCGTTCCCAAATTTTGAGATTTTTATTCCTTATTTTTGTTATATAAAAACCTTGTCCTGACAATAAGGAACACATTAAAAAAGAGTCATCCAATTTGGTGCAGTCGTTCTGAAGTTATGCGCTTAGCAACAGATTCATCGATTCATTTTTATATTATAGACTAGCAGTGCCCCATAGTTTTGCCCGTGCTGTGCAAGGGAATTTCGGTATGAAAAATAGCCTTATAATCTTTCCCTTAAATGTAACAATAAGAATTATTCAAATAAGTAGTTTCTGAGACTAAAGAGTTCAAACAAACTCTTTAACTTTAATTTATTCGTACTGGCTGTGCCCGTGAGTTTTGGATAATAGTCATTTAAAAATAAGTACCTAGTTTACACTAAATAGTTCCCGACTTACACGTTGATACAATGTATCGAAAAAGTAAGTACAGATGTAGTGAATAATCCTTTCCTATCGGCAAAAACTCGGAACAACGATAACACCCGAATGGTGCCGATGTGTCTATGAATTACTGTATTATTAAATTACGTGTACGTGTAGGTATCAAATAAATCGCATACTTTATCTAACAATGTAGTAGTAAGACAAAAATGAACATTTCCGAGAAAATACGAGAGGAAAGGATTATTCACTACATCTGTAATATTGTTGATATTTTTACCTAGCAGTCCTGATAAAGTAATATTTTTTGTCTCCAGTCTAAAATATGAAAAAGCTAATTAGCTTGTTTGCTGAATAAGTAAATAAAATCCTTCTTGCAATTGGCAAATAGACGAAGTAAAGTCTAATATTCCGAGTTAAATACAGTTCTTGAAATCAAATGCCCACGTTAATATTATAATCAGGAAATGAACGTGAAATTTGTATTCCACAAACGGGGACTCGCAATTACGGAATTAAGTACCTTGACCCGACACACAATCCCTAGCTCAATCAAAGTTTCATTAAACCCAAGAGATATTCAACAACTAACACGACACTTGAACTAAACTATACACGAACATAGATACAGTTGGTTAGACCATGAAAATGTTTACGTAAGTAGAACCTTTTCATATTTAAACCTACTATATGTAAGTAGTACTTAGAACTTTATTATATTATTATAACCTCTTTACATATAAGTGAAAATGAGTCCGAAATATCCTACTGTTGGGTAAAGCCCTCTCATCTCACTGCAGATATCAGTACAGTCAGGGAAATTTAGGCGTTATCACCTCTTCTGTTAACATAAGAAAATTCAAATAAAGAATTAGTGTAAGAATTTTGTTATAACGTGAAAAAGTATAAAATTTAGTCCAACTATACCTACATACCTATTACGTGTAAACTACATCTGATCGGCTGAATTGCATTCAACTTTCAATACACCTCAAGAAACTCAATACGGACTTAATGAAAAATTTCATTGCAAGTTCTGTGGTAGCTTAATGAACTCTCCTGTATTCAAAGAAACCATAATGAGCTCCGAGTGAAAGCACACGTGTACTTTTCTAGAAATTTCCTTTTTAAATAACCCGAGACGTCGGTAAATGAATCGGGCCGAAGCGAGAATGAGGACTGGAATGAATGCTTCCATTCCTTTGCCTCTAGGTTTATACGTGTTTAATTTTGGCACGAATCGTTTGAGTGGTTTTTAGGTGTAAAGTTTAGAAACTCCCTGTTTGATTTTTAATTGGTTTTATATGGGAGCTGAGTAGAAATGTGGTTTGTTGTTGAATACTAGACATTATTATATTTGAAAAGTAAAGTTTAATCAGTATAAATTCGCTGTTAGTATTCACACGAACATTCCATGACTGTAACTTTTTGCGGCAACAAAAATAGTTCATCGACTTAAATTTAATTGGTACCTAATTATTGAAACTTGCTGAAAAATATTGGGTTTAGTCAAATAAAGAGAGTTTGTATTATAACTGAGTTTTATATTAATAAAAGAAAAAGAATTATAAAATGTGACGCGTACAGTTTTGCAGTAAAAATGGCAGAGAGAGAGAAACAGCAGCGCCACGAGATAGGTGGACAAATATTGAACTAGTTAAGTTGCGTTCCATTTCTATCATCCACCCCGGAACGCAATCCCATCATCAACACACAATATAAATGCTTATGTACAGTTGTTCCCTTAGTTAAAATATCAGAAACATTTTCTTTACCCTTAACATAACAAAATTTAAGCCTTAAATTATTTACATGTTCCTTTAAAAAATGATATCTTATGTCTATATGCTTGGACCTCGGTAGATAACAATCATTAGCGGTGAGTTTGATAGCACTTTGGTTGTCGCTGTAGACGACAAGAGTGCCCTTGTGCTGTCCGCTAAGCTCTCTCTCCAATTGCTGCAGCCACAGTGCCTCCTGCGCCGCCGCCGCCATGGCCATGTACTCAGCCTCTGCTGTGGAGAGGGCCACGGTCTGTTGTTTGCGAGAGCCCCATGAAATTGCACCACCCTGCAAAATAAAAATATATCCCGTGCATGATTTACGGTCACGGGTGTCACTCGCCCAATCTGCATCACAGTAACCTGTGATTTCTTTATCTTTGTCTTGACCTTTCTTGGTATAAGTAAGTTTATAATGTTTAGTGCCCTGTAGGTATCTCATTACTCTTTTCACGGCAGACCAATGCTCAGATTTTGGTTCCTTATTATATCTACTGAGTGCATTGACAGCATATGAGATGTCCGGCCTTGTTCCTTGAGCTACATATAGTAAGCAGCCTATGGCATGCTGATAAGGGCAATCATATGGAACTTCCTCGTTGTCATCAAATTTCAAACCAACTTCTATAGGTGTTCTTGCCGGTTTACAATTCGTCATGTTGAATCTTGACAGTATTTCATTGATATACTTCTCTTGGTCCAAAGTAATTGTATCTTTTCCTCTATTTATATTCAAGCCCACACATTGTTTTGCTTCACCAAGCTCTTTCATATTTAATTTTTCACATAGATTTTTCTTTAATTCTTCAGTGACTGTTGCTTTGGAGCTGAATATTATTATGTCATCAACCCAAACTGCAATATAAATTCCTCTATCAATATCATAATAAATACAGGGGTCAGTCTTTGATTGCTCTATTCCCATTTCCTTTAAGACTTTGCTCAACTTCATATTCCACAATCTGCTCGCTTGCTTGAGCCCATAGAGAGATTTGAGTAAGTGGCAAACCTGGTCTCCTTCATTATACATCTCTGGTTGTAGCATGTATATGTCAGTATCTATTTTTCCTTGCAAAAAGGCTGACACAGCATCCATTTGTTCTATGTGTAGATTGTACTGTGCTGCCATAGCAAATAGATAGCGTATGGAAGTATACCTTACCACCGGAGAAAATACTTCTTGGTAATCTATACCTCTCCTTTGAGCATATCCTTTTACAACAAGTCTTGCTTTGAACCGAATAATGTTTCCCTGTTGGTCGGTTTTTGTTTTAAATACCCATTTGCTTGGTAGTGCCTTTTTGTTACTTGGTAGGTCAACAAGCTGCCAAGTCTTATTCTCCATTAAGGAGTTATACTCCTCATTCATCGCTTTTTTCCACTCGCTGGCATGTGAGGATGACAGGGCTTCCTCCACGCTTTGTGGATCTGAAATATTTGTGTACAGACAAAATAATCCCATTTTGTCTTCATGAATTCGATTACGTGGCCTTAGTTTGACATTACTAATTATCTCCTGTTTTTTTCGTAGTAAATATCTCGGAGGATGGTATGTATCATCCTGGTTGTCCTGGTCAGTTTCATGCTCTGTGGAGTTTTCATCTTCGGATCCATTCAGATTAGACTCATTAACTGATCCACTTGACTGAGGATTGATGACTGACTCTTTCGGTTGCTGACTTTGTTCTGAGCAAGCATGATCTAATCCGACTGACGCATTTTCAACAGGGTTTTGTGTACTTGAACATTCATTAGTCTGACTCATATTTTCAAAGAATATTACATCTCTGCTCTTTGTGACCTGATGAGTTAATGGGTTCATTATACGATATCCTTTCGTATTATCACAATATCCTACGAATATCATCTCTGTTGATTTCCTGTCCCACTTTAGCCGCTTTTCCTTTGGGACATGAACCATCACCGTTGAACCAAATATTCTAACATGATTCAATCTGGGTTCCTTTCCGGTCCACATTTTATAGGGTGTAGTGTCTCCTAGTGCTTTGGTTGGTGATCTATTAACAATGTATGCAGCTGTGGCTACTGCTTCAGCCCAAATAGGTTTTTCTAAGTTTGCATAAAACATCATGCACCGAGCCTTTTCAACTAGAGTGCGGTTCATGCGCTCTGCAAGGCCATTTTGCTGAGGGGTATACGGAGTGGAGGTCTGGTGTGTAATCCCACAACTTGCCAGATATTTGTCAAAATTGGAGTTGCAATACTCTGTACCATTATCAGTTCTTATTACTTTGATTGTATGATCTAATTGGTTCTCAACTTTCTTCTTATAGTCCTTGAAAACTTCCAATATGTTTTGTTTATCCCGTAGGAAATAGATATGGACCATTCTGGTGTGATCATCAATAAAAGAAACAAAATATTTCATACCTCCATATGAAACACATTCCATCGGCCCGCATAAGTCGGAGTGTATAATTTCCAAAGGCTTTGTCGCTCTAGATCCTGTATTCTTGAAAGGCAACCTCGCTTGTTTTCCCTCACAACAAGCGGAACATTGTAGATCTATCTGTGAGCTCGCTGACAGCATAATCCCCTCAGCACAATCGGGCAGTTTCTTTAGAGCTGAAACATTTAAATGGGCCATCCTAAGATGCCACAGGTTAATATCACTCGGATCAACTTTAATAGACACCAAGTGGGCACTTTCATTTGTATATTTGTCTAACACATATAATTTATTTGACAAAGTGCCCGAGCACAGTAAGTCTCCATTAGCACTTTTAATGTTACAACCTCTCTCATTGAATGACACTTTATACCCATTCTTTGTTATTGTACTCACTGACAATAGATTTGCTGCTAAACCAGGTACATAAAGAACATTACATACTTGAATTTGTTTATGTTGTGAAATTTGAATACTGATATCTCCAACACATTCCACAGACAATGGCTCCCTGTTGGCCACTGTAATAGTTCTTACTGATGGTTCTCTGATATTGTACATCAAATCTTTGTTACTGACCATATGTGCTGAACATCCGCTGTCAATATACCAATTTTCATTATTTTGGCCTGGAAAAGCTGAAAAAGCTGAAAAAGCTGCAACAAAACTTTCTTGCTTATTTTCTCCAGTCTGTATTTTCTTTGGATGTTTGCAAAACTTAGCAATGTGTCCATAACCATTGCAGTTAAAGCACCTGGGGCCCTTATTTTTATCCGATGGCTTTGGCTTGTGTTGATTATTCTGGTGCTTATTTTTTCTTGAGTTTGAATAGAATGCTTTGCTCGGATCCTCAGTTTTCACTTCTTGTAGCAATTTAGTTTTTATAAAATCTGCACTGATTGTTGCTCCGCAGCTTTCTAAACCCATTATCATCGGTTTGTATTCGTCGGGTAAGCCTGCCAACATTAGTGTGCCAAGCCACTCATCATTCACTTCAAAGCCAATATTTCTCAGCTTGTGAGCGGTGCTCATAATCCTGCTCACAAAGTCTTCCACCCCAGCACTGGATTGAAGTGAAACATTGATTAACTCCTTCAGCAAACCAACTCTTCTTGCTAGCCCGTTGTCCTCAAAGGCTTTATGTAAACTGGTCCAAACTTGCTTTGCTGATTTGCAATCTTGAATATGAACATAGTTATGCGTACTGATCAGCAGAATAAGCTTAGATTTAGCTCTTACATCCTTCGCAGCGTCGACTGGTTTTCCTGGAGTTGTTTCTATGCAGTCCCATAGATCCTCGTGCTCCAGATATGTTTGCATACAGAATTTCCACGTTGCGAAATTGTCTCTTCCATTCAATTTCTCTATACTGAACATATTTGAGCCCATCTTATTTTCCACGTGTACACGCCACCCGGTATTATAACCTTACTTTTTCGGTCAATGCTATCGGTAAAACTTTTCTTCGGAATTACTTCGGATCTCTTTATTTTAACAACCACGCTCTGCTACCATATTGGGTTTAGTCAAATAAAGAGAGTTTGTATTATAACTGAGTTTTATATTAATAAAAGAAAAAGAATTATAAAATGTGACGCGTACAGTTTTGCAGTAAAAATGGCAGAGAGAGAGAAACAGCAGCGCCACGAGATAGGTGGACAAATATTGAACTAGTTAAGTTGCGTTCCATTTCTATCAAAAAATGTATCGTAATGAAGGTTTTGATGACCGTAAAGAGCTATATTGTTTAAAATATTTAATGTTATGTCAAACTCGACAAAGCTACTATATGTTCTCGACTCGACTTTGACTTCCTTTTACCGGTTACAGGTTTTCAGGCATGTCGTAGTGTAAACAGGAGAACGAATTACTTACTTCTCTATTTCATCTGAAAACTGCAAGTCAGTAACGACATAACTTTGAATCCGACCCTTTTCATTATGCAACTTCTATTGTATAGTATTCGAACAAGTTATTCAATATAATACGAATCAATTGTCTACAACTCATTGATCGAAACCGATACCTTCGTAAATTTCTCATTAAAACTGAATATAGTTCCTAGAATAAAGTCTGTATTTAACTTTCAGCCTATTTTAACTTTAAATAAACAAAACCTTATAAGGTTTTGTTTATTTAAAGTTTCATTTTGATTTTAATAAAAGTTGTTTTGTTTTAAAATTGAAGACAAACAAGTACAGAACAGTTAATTTAATCGGGCTTAGTCATTAGGAGTTGTAACTAGTGCAAGATTTATAAATTAATCAGATTTTAATCAACGTCGGGCCGTAACACAAGAATTAATACCAAATTAACATCGTTAGTCGTTTCTCGGCGTTTCTCACAATAAATCGGTGAGAAATTGGATCTTTACCACCCTTTACTGGAATCGTTTAAGAGGGGTGAACGAAATGTTACTCTTGAAATGAACTTCACTAATAGAATCGAAATTATTTTGCTGATATACACATTTACTAAGTTTGCTGAATTTCACCAATTGACCTTTCTATAAATTGAAATTAGAAGTTAAATTCAAATTTGTAATTAACTTATATAATTATAATCAGTATTCGAAATACGTGGACAATACCGCATTTCAAATACCAAAAATTAATATTATACAATACTTCTGTAACTCACACAATAAAATCGACATATTCAAACTGTATCTAATTGTATATTAATATAGAGTTGTTATTCGTCTGCATCCCAGAGCCTAGTCGTTCGTATCTACCATACAATATTTCTCTTTGAGCTTTCAAATTTAATAAGCATTTAACACTTCAAAGCTTGCGTGTAAAACAATTTGGCTCAGTCGCTGAAAAACACAGAGTTTCGGCTAGCGTCGTAATTGGTTTAGAGTACCTACAATCTGTAGGGAAAAGATTAATTAGTACTGCAAACAGCAGAGGCAGCGCTTTCAGGCTTTTTACGTTGAAAGCGTAATGACGAACCGAGCATGCTTCAGAACACATCAGCGTAGACGTTACTGCTTCGTAATAAGAGTCATTTTTAACTTTCAAAATCCAACTTACATTTGCGTGAAGGAAATATTTCGAGATAATGGTTCCATTTTTAAGATTTCAAAGATAGAATTGTGTCAAATGATTGCGGCAAGTGGTTTGGTGAATCACTATTTTGCGAAACTTCCTTTGTAGCGGTAAGTGCGTTCCGCCGTATCCATCTTTTTATGGAGGATTTTTGGTAAAAGAAAGAAAATAAATTCAAAATTAATGAAATGGGTTTGACAGTCTCACATCATTATGGGATTTGGTATTTTTATCGTAACTGTCCCACTGTTGGGCAAATGTTCACCTCTATTCCTTTCAGAGTTATCTTTCCCGTGTCATCTATTTCTACTTAAATTTTATTAAAACTTACCCCAGTCGTTTTCGAGTATACTCAAACATAATAAAATCTATTTTGATCCTAAGTCATTAAGATAAAGTTGCTCGTTGGATGTTAGAAGCAGATAATTTATTTGCTTAATAGATTTCTGACTTTCAAACTTGTTATTCGATATTGCCGTTATTATCCATGACAGACATGAAACCAAAAATAGACAAGAAAGTTTTACAAAAAAATCTCAGCAAAGTTAGTTACTCTACTATATTTTAAGTAAAATTTCCTAGAAAAAGTGAGGATGAACTATTTTTATCAATCAGTTGAGCGGAAGTTGAAAAACTTAGGCTGACTCGTCGAAAAAATATCAGAACCAATTTCCATTACAAGAAAACTTTTCCATCTACTTGTTTTATGCTCATCTGGCTCCCAGGAGTTTGATGAACTATCCGAGAGGATGACTTCCGTAAAATTAATTTTACACTTGATAACCTTCAGCAATCCGAGCCGACTTGACTCGTTGGAAGTTTATCTTTTTTATGTGATCCAATATCTGAAAGGAAAATGATATCTTTTCTTAAATTCACAGAAGAAATATTTGATAATTTTTCAATGTGTAAAGATTCGAATTTCGAATAAATTCATGATTGTTAGTCTTGTTAGTCAATAAATGTTGGTTCAAATTTTAAATTACTTCAAAGGGTAGTTAATCTTACGAATTATTTTGAAATACAATTCTTATCACATTTCAATATGAACCGCCCAACTAGCAAAAAGTGGTTTCATTACTATCTCCAGGAGCACTATTCCGTAGGACTATAAGAGACTTATATCCGCTAATAAGTCCGGGAAAGGGCCCATTTTATAAGTAAACTTTTACTTATATCGTGTTTATAATAGACCGCTTCAATGCCGTTTACGCCTATATTGCTCCTATATTAGAATTACGTCAATCCAATTAGTCCTGCAAATGCCAATATAAGTAAATTATAGGATAATTTGAGATGAATACGCGCCTCGCAATGCTCGAATTCTGTTCAGGAATAGTTTTAACTATTTGATTAAGGGTATAGTTTGTGTAAATATACCTAAGTTTAATTTAATATTAATGAATGTCAACCATAGTAGGAAATCAAAAGCTTATTATTGTTAGTCTGGTGTATATTCGTAGGGGAATGTGAATTTTCCGAAAATTCTATCATGGTTTTAATTAAAATTTTAAAGCGCCTCTTGTAATTAACTTATTTACATTTTAATATTTAATATTTTATTATGAAAATATCATGAAAAGTTACCATTTTTTTTGTGAGCATTGCCAAGTGTGACTTAGAACCAATATAAGTAATATTGGTTCTATATTGGCCAGTGTTAAAACCGAAGAATTCGCCATATTGTAACCAATTAGGGTTCCACATTGTCAGATAAAAAACAAACTCTATTGATGTTCATAGCTTAGCATGTTATAGGAATATTGTAAGGGTTTGTTGTGCGTGCTAGGTTAAACATTATTTTAAACATTGTTTTTATTTAATATCTAATTATTTTATTCAGGTTCCCAACGATCGAAATAAAAGTATGATGATATTCCTGGATACCCTGGAGCCCTGGGGGTGAAATAGTAATGAATAGTAATGTGTAGCTTTTCTTTATTTGTATCTAGTAGTGTTCGTGCAACTTAAGGCAAAACATCGTTTATTCTTACATTTATAACTTCAAATAAAGAGATTAATGCAGCGTGAGAAATATTGAAGTTTAGGGCCCAGTTTTTAATAGAATAACGCAGTTCTAAATCTTTGTTGTAATCTGAAAGTTCTGCCTCATTATCGCTTTCAGAATCGCTCAATGATTTTTCACTATAACTTTCGTAGTCTGAACCTCCTCCATCTAAAGTACTACAGTTATCTTATCCGGAACCCTCATCAGAATTCGCGATGCGCTCTTCACCAATTAAATTTAATACATCAGTGCTCACTGTGGCTGATGTCAAATCCTATAATAGAATTTGCGAAACTATATAAAGCGTGTTTTAGCCTATATTGGTCGTTTCAAGCAAAAGTGATCTTATAAGAGTTTTGACCAGGATTGTTTGAGATTACTTAGACTATAACACTATTATGGAAAGCCTTTATAAGTGTATCTAAGCTTATAATGGCATGCGATAAATCAATATAGAAAACATTTTATCCTACTGCGAGCTGTTATAATCTTAGTGATTTAATTATACATATTTGAAACGCGGATATAAAATACACTTCTAGGGTAATGTAAAACCAAATAAGAAGTTTAAATGGTTTTCAGTAGTTTAACTTAAATTTACTTATATTGGCCATAAAAAAATAGCCTAGATGAGGTTATAAGTATAAATAACAAGAGTGATTGCGCCTCAGTGTATATATTCCTGGTAGATGCTCCTCGAGGAGTCTTAAGCTTTAAATGCTCCTAAGATGTTATCTTAAAGGCGCATATAAGTCTGAGTTTCCAGACTGATTACTCCTGAGTGCAATTAGTTTTGTTACTAGCTTTTATAGGAGTCTTAATCCAGAAGTGGCCACGAAATATGATCCTATATACCGATATAAGTTCAAATTATAGGATTAATCGTACTGAAGTAAAAACGGTATTCATTAATGCTGTTAAAAGCGCAATAGCAAATACCAAAACCTTTAACGGAGCTATATAAGTCCAAATAGCATTATAAAATCGTATTCCAGGACAATTTTGCTAGTTGGGCGGAGTCCGCTGGACTATTATTAATACCAACATAACACAATAAACAACCTAAAAAAGCTCATTCGGAAACGATTCACGAAAATCTTTTTACCAATACATTTTCGAAGCAAAACATTATTTATCGCACACAAAAACACTATCAACACATTTGTATGTATTGCAAAATTCAATAGGATTGGATATAAGGCGTTTGCGGACTCATCCCGGCCGCTCTTCGGGTTATGAAATTGGTTTGGGCGACAATAAAATACATAATTTAGTCGCACCCCCTGTACGTTCAACCCTGCAGAATAAATGTACGCAGCTTAAACAGGTTGCAGATATGCGGCTTGCGTATGAATCGTTGATGAATTTTACTTGGAATACAGAACAAATGATTTAGAAATATATACATGAGTAATAATTAATAAATGAAAATTATAAGATAGATTAATCTAAACTAAATATCAAAAGCACTCAAGACATCAAATCTTAATATTGTACATAACATGCTAATAACCACGTACATAACATGCGCACCTATATACAATTAGGGTGCTTTCAAATTATGCGTTTCGTGTCGGACCGCTGCGGTGCCGAAGCGGTGCGTTTGTCGTGTTGTGAACGTACGATTGTGTGTTTTCATACAAAACGAGCCGTGCGGCAACAGTGCGTACTAAAAAATAACTAAAAATTTTAGTACGCACTGTAGCACGCACGTAGTAAGCACCCTAATCTATATACATAAAATTCAAAGACCTGACTTACTGACTGACTGACTGACAATCAACGCACAGCCTCAATCGCTGCACCTAGAAACATGAAATTTCTTCAAGTGACGTAAGTGCACACTAAGAAAGGATTTTCGAAAATTCCTACTGGAACGGGCTCAACGCGGGCAAAGCCGCGGGCTGCTAGTATAGTATAAACTCTAATGCACATAAATACACACTCGTGTATTTTTGTGGATATTTTCCCCTTAATCTGGAAATTTTGATTTTGTAAAAGCTATTTTCATATCACGACTTCTACTTCTTAAACATATAGATGTAGAAAGGTGAACTGAAATAAAATCTATTACAGATCCCAAATCATACAATAACGAACGTTATCAATACTTTTTATCAAAACAAAATACCAAATACAGCTTATATTAACAGACCTTTTACAGTATTCCAAAACTACAAAGTTTAAAAACAATACTGGTTTCTTAAGTTTAAGCGAACACTACTCGCTTTGAATTAAAACTACATTTTCGGATACGTACTCTTCGGAGTCTTCTGTGACCACGGTTCCTGTAAAGAGGCCGAAACGTCAGATAAAAATGTAAAATAAAAGCGAAGTGTATCCGTAAACGTAGATTCAATTCAAAATTTAATAACAATTTCAAGGTATTACTGTTTCCATCACACTGTGCCGTGGCAGCCAGGCCGAGGGTGCCAACTTATTGTATTAGATATAGTAAATTTTCGTAAGAAGCACACGTGCGCTCAATGATTATGTACCGAGAAATAGGCACAAATGTTTTGAGGGACTTGCTTCTAGACCACACTTTAGGATTTCTGTTTTCAATTAATATCTTGCTTAGATTTATACCGTAAATTAAGTAAAATTTCAATAAGTAGTACCTACCTTAAGATTAATAACGAAGCGTTTTGAAATCTATACTAATATTATAAAGAGGTAAAATTTGTAAGTTTGTTTTTTTGTATGTATGTTCGGATTTTTATGCGGTTTTTTAATAGATATAAAGATTCAAGTGGAATTTTTATATGTATACAAAAAATTGAAATTCTCATGGGAACGGGTACAACGCGGGTAAAACTGCGCTGTAATTATATCTAATGTCAGTAAAATGTAACGAAACCTAAAATAAAATAAACAAACCTAAGTTATTTATTCACATATTCATAGATATTTAAACGGTATATTAACGTTCAATTTCTATCAACAAATTGGAATCTAGCTTCCAATAATAGTTCAATGAAAATCTGGAATTACTGTGAAGCTAAATTTTGGAGGCTTCGTATTGAAATGAGCGGGTGTCCCAGCTGTTAATAGATCCCAGTTATGAACAAGTTGTAGACTTGTTCTACGAATGCTTCGGGGGATAGGGTTTGGGCAGAGTTCGCGCGGAAACAAAGTTGAAGCGAGAAGGGTAGAGCAAGCTATTATTATAAGGAGGTGAACACAATTACTAGTGATGCGAAGTAATGATTTACTTACCGGATTTAGTTATGTACTTAAAGTCAAAGTCAAAGTCAACTTAGAATCATTCATTGCCGAAATACAGCATTTTTTAAGGATTACGTTTCCTTTCAAGCGAAGCGGAGCTGTGTGGAACTCAATCGACCAATCACAATGTATTGAAATTCAAATCTTTTCGTCATGAGTTGTGATTGGTCATTTGAGCTCTGCACAGCTTCACTCCGCTTCAATAGAAACTTAGCCTTAAACTATGACGACAACTGTGAAACTTAAATGCTTCTGTTATAAAATATTTGTTGCGTAAATACTACATACTAAGTGAAATATTTTTCTCATAAACAAAAATGTTTAATTTCTTAAATTAAAATCTTGCTGCCGAGTAAAGTAGTATAATTTTTACTTGTGTTTGGTTGAAAAACGCGTCTATTTTGGGACACGTAAGAAATTGATTGGACATAAATTTGACACACACAATGAGTTGTGCTCACAATAACTTTGTGAGTATCTATCTATCCGGTCGCAGTGGCACCACACCCTTCGCCCCGATGGTTGACCGCGATGTCCATAAATTTAAGCACAATATTTCGGTGTCCCGTGAAGTTTCGATACCAACATGTGTGGTTGTCAACGCGTATTGTTTATTGCTCTATATTTGCGATCCACTCACAAACTACTCGTACGCTTGTCAAACTGGATAATTTAAAATCAAACGTGTGAACAAATTGCGGTATTGGGTTTTCAGAATTTGTTGAAAACCGAGATGGTAAGATATAAAGTAAAAGTAAAGTAAAGTATTAGCCTGTAATGTCCCACTGTTGGGCAAAGGCCTCTCGTCTCACTGAAGATATCAGTACAGTGAGGAGGTTTCAGGCGTAATCAAGATATAAAGTGTATCACGTAAGTAAGAAACAGAGTGTGTATATGTGTGTTGCCTTTTAAGAGTACATACTTCTAATATATAAAATTATTGTGTCACGGGGTGCGTATTGAACTCCTCTGAAACGGCTCGACCGATTCTCATGAAAATTTGTGTACATATCGGGTAGGCCTGAGAATCGGACAACATCTATTTTTCATCCCGAAATTCCCGCGGGAACGGGTACAACGCGAGCAAAGCCGTGGAGCGCTGCTAGTACTCGTATATATTTACTGTTGGGTCAAAGTTACCGATGGAGATTAACAATTAGTGTGTTCTGTCTGTTTGATTGAATACTAGCAGCGTCCCGCGGTATTACCAGCGTTGTGGCTGTGCCCGTGGGAATTTCGGGAATTTTTATACATACTCGCATCAACCTCCCTCTATCACTCATATTAATTACTCTATCTATTAAAAAAACCGCGTCAAAATCCGTTGCGTAGTTTTAAAGATTTAAGAATACAAATACTAACTTAAAATGTCTTTAGAGTTGGTAAAACAATGAAAATTGTACGTACCCTGACTTATACAATATACATACAAGTAGATTAAATTAGCCGCTACCCGCGGTTTTACCCGCGTAGTACCCGTTCCCGCAGTATTTTCGGGATTAAATGTATCCCATGTATTATTTTGATGTATAACCTATATTACAGTAAAGTTTTATCCAAATCCGTCCAGTAGTTTTTTCGTGAAAGAGTAACAAACATACATTCATCCTCACAAACTTTCGGATTTATAATATTAGGAGGATAGGATAAGAGCGCTTAAACTAAAAATAAAGTGTCCTAGGGTAAATATGTACTAGAGTTTAGAATAAACATGTTACACGATCCATCATCACGTTAGTGCTTAATTACTCCTCAGTAATTCATTAAGTCGCCAACATTATCAAGTTATGTCCCGATAACGTTATTACTGCTATTTTCACTCTGAATCTTAAAAATAGAAGTGGAACGTTTTAATAGAGTTTACTATTTTTTGACGAAGACTATCTTATAAATAATAACATCACTAGCAGCGCCCCACGGTTTTACCCGCGTTGTGCCCGTACCCGTCGGAATTTCGGGAATTTTTATACTTATCAACCTTCCTCTTGAATCACTCTATCTATTTAAAAAAAGCGCGTCAAAATCCGTTGCGTAGTTTTAAAGATCTAAGCATACATAGGTACAGACAGACAGCGGAAACCGACTTTGTTATATAGTTACTATGTAGTGATGTAGACGTTGTCGTTAAAGATTGCTATTTGGCATTTTCTCCACTGACTCGCCTAATTACATCACTTTATATCCTACTAAATATATATAAATGCGAAAGTTTGCGAGAACGGATGTATGGATATATGTATGTTTGTTAGTCTTTCACGAAAAAACTACTGGATGGATTTGGATGAAACTTTACATCAGAATAACAAACATTTCTTCAAAATTCGCCATCACGCAGTTTATTACAGCGTATGTAATCTACACTCGCTTATTTTTACTAAAATCTGTTATTAAAAAGTTTAAACATACCAAGGAAAGCGCAGATAAGTAATGAATCTGGGATGTAACAAATTTGTCCTTTCGGTAGATAAGTGTCGACGTCATCGCCCTCCAAAGCGGTTCTTCATTATACATCGCAGACAAGGTAATTGCAGGGCCGACACACGCGAGCATAACCTCTTAATTTATTGAACGAAACTAATGAAATTCCCGAGCAAAGTTTATTGCTTGAGACAGCCCTGTTTCGCTAACAATTTTCGGCCGCTCTCGAGTACCAGGGTTGACGCTCTAATCGTTTCTTTAATTATTTTAGTATTAATGTTTTGTCTCGTTGGCTTGGTAGCGCGTTAATTTTCTCATTTAATCCGGTTTAAAGTGTATGTAATAGTCACCACTATGTTACGGTGTTTGTCTGGGGAAGTACATTTAAATTTCGTAGGAGTTTTATGCTTTTTCGTTGGGTGATATGCTTGGTGGCTGGTACCCACGAATACTGGCCGGGCAGTGCTATATAAGCCACTAAAATCCTTTAGGGACAGCGTGAAAAATAATGACGTAATGTATCCCGGTATAAATAATTTTAATCGGTTAAATACCAGTAATTTTCAGGGTACTTTTATCACTTGTTGAAACCCTTTTAGAGGCGTAAATTTACGTTTTTAAATACATATAACAGAGCCAAAGAGTTGTCTGTCTATGTGAACTCACTAGTTTTTGTTGCCGCGGATCTAGGTACAATACCAGTCGAATTTAAGAAAAATTAGTCATTTAAAATTAATTACCATGTCACAGCATGAGTAAAACTACGGGAGTTGCTAGTATATATCACACATTTGTTACACCTACTCATATATATTAATACTAATAGAATAAAACTGAAGATTTTGATTTTTGTTTGTTTAAACGCGCTTATCTCAGGAACAACCAATCCGATTGGAGTATATCTTTTTGTAATAGATAGCCACATTCATCGAGAAGGTTACAGGCTATTTTACATCCCGAAATTCCTACTAGAACGGGTACAAATCGGGTAAAACCGCGGGGCGCTACTAGTTTCATACAACTTTGTTCGTTCTTGTTAACCACTTAAGTATTTAACGGTCAGCGCTTAATGTTTTACTGCGTAAACATCTGTGTTGGTAAATATACCCAATGCTATCGATATTCCTATTGGTGAGGAAATTACGAACAACCTGTGTTGGTGACGTTCCGTGAATAGTAGAGTCTGGTGTTTCCGGTACACGGTAATTAGTATCGGAAATTAAACCGACTTCAATAAGAAGATGTAACAGGGTGAAAAGTAGAGGGTAGTGATTCTTGGCATATTTATTAAGTAATTATTGAAACATGGTTTGAGTTTTATAAACAGTGCCCGTTGCTGTGTGAATTTTGGGAAATTTTGAAATATAGCTTATAATACAATTTTCCTTGAATTTGGTTATCCATTACTGATTTCGTAGAAACTTACCCTATGGATGCATAGAGAGAGACAGAGGGAAGGAGTGCGAAGCCCAGTTGAACAGTCACTACGTTTTGAAATTGTCAATCAACTGTCAAAATCTCTGCCTTGTGATTGGTCGTTTGACCTCCGCACCGCCCCGCGTAGCGCTCGTGACGTAGTTTGTGTAAGCGATGTTACTTAATTGCGATTGTTAAGCAACGTGCAGCTCGACCCCTACTTGGATAGGTGGCCGATAGTGGTATTTCTATCTGAGCGCTACCGTGCTTCGGACGGCGCGTTAAGCAGTCGGTCCCGGTTGTTTCAATCGTTAGACCATGTTGGAAGCCTTTAGGCGGTCTAAAAACTCCGACAAAAGGGATGGCCACTGACATACTCTAAATTAAAGGATGACCGCCCGCTCCGCTTCCATGAGGACGCACCCTTAGACGTGAGTTGTCAAAAAAGATAAACCGTCAACCAAATGCTTATTATTAACAGATTGAGATTTGAAATGTTTGAAACTCATTATTTAATGACAGAAATGTGTCATTTCATCTTTTGCACTCAAGTTACAATCACAAAGTGAGTAACGTAAGCTTAATTAAAATTTCTGTTTTAACAATGACGTTTAAGCAAAAGTTGACTTTATGAGGGGATGATGGGTTTTAAGATGTAAACTTAACGAGAAAATTAGATTATTTGACATATTTAGAATCCGATGGGATTTTGTTTGAAAAGGTTTTCGTTTCAATGTGATTAAAGTGATTTTTTATATGTAAAAATGAAAATATGTTAAGCATTGGAAAAATAAAGGGTTGGGTTTACTACAATGTTTTGTGTTTGGAATAAAGAATAATTTGCCTTGTAATTGTTCTATGCAAGTATAATCGCAAGCAAGCAAGCGATTTCATCAAAACATAAAGTGACAATGAACACTGAAAAATAAGTGAAAAATATGGGATTGTTAAAAACGCTAAAGCTTACAAATTAGACCACAAACGAAGACTTTTGATACACACAGCGAAATACAATGACAACTAATTCAAAGAATTGTAACAACTGCAATAGAAAGAGGGGGAACAACGAGATTTCTTTACAATCAATTTTAATTAAGTGAATTTTAAATGCTAAGTTTCTTTTCCTAGATATTAATTAGTTAGAGAAGAAGTTGTCAACTCTTATTGACTCCTGACGAAACAGAGAATAAGAGTGACTTAAAAACTTCATAAAATTTAATTGAAACGTACGTTGATGTTATTATTATCTGTTCAAACTGGAACTTACGTACGACGGAGGTTACTGTTGAGTTTTCTCTCCGTAAGATCCATCTTCGTACTTCAAGGAATATTATAAAAAAGAGCGAAATCGATTCAGTTGCTTTCGAGATTTGCGCTTAGCAACACATTCAGCGATTCATTTTTATATTATAGAGAAAAGCTTCTAGGGAGTCAGTCTGCAATAGTGCGCTTAGCATTTCTCAGAATCCATTCCTAACAACAGTAATAACCTACTCTATTTCTGTATTATTCTATTCTGAGAAAGTTGAGACTGCTTTTAATTGTTGCTTAAGCATACAATTGAAAAAGCACTCAACTGTCTATTTATTTTTAACTTAACTTTATAAAAATATGGGAAAATATGTCTGCTACGCCTAATTAATAATAATAATAATTCTTTATTTCCAAAAAAAGGTATGTTACAATATAAATATTAGTTTCCTTATAGCTTACAAGATTGACTGTAGTATGATTAATTTTAGTAAAGGCTACTTTCAATTTTGAAATCATCACTACGAGTACACAATACAATACAAATACAATATTAACCTATATTGTCCCACTGCTGGGCAAAGGTCTACACAATGACAAAAAATCCTTAACTAGGTATACATAAATTACTGTTGAGGAGTTACAATGGCAAATATATATAAATCCACACACACATACACAACATAACTCTACCTATAGACAAACTTATAAATAACTAGCAGCGCCCCGCGGTTTCACCCGCGTTGTACCCGTTCCCGCAGAAATTTCGCGATAAAAAGTAGCCTATGTCCTTTCTCAGGTTCTGGACTAACTGTGTACCGAATTTAATTCAAATCGGTTCAGTAGTTTTAACGTGAAAGCGTAACAGACAGACAGACAGTTACTTTCGTATTTATAATATTATAGTTAGGATTAGGAGTCACGATGACACATAATCATTTTTATAAACACAGACACACAAAGTTATAATTAATTCTCTCATTTTTTTCAAGTTCTAAATAGATTTAAATAGAAAAATCCTAAATTCCGTGATGGATGATCCGGCACGCAGATTACCGGCTATTAATCATAATTAACGTTAAAACCGGAACGTTTTAACTAGAAATTATGAAGTTTGTTCAAACCATCTCACAGTTTAATAACTGTGAACTTTCTTGTACAAACATTTTAATTTTATTGTTTCACGTGAAGAGGAGTTCGGATGATGTGAACGATTTGATTTCATTACAATTATGACTAAGTATGTAGTACTAATTTGGTACTATTGGTACTTATGTGCTTATGTAGTACTATTGGTATTGGTATACGGAGTACAGGTTTGAGTACGGGTGGTAACTTCGTGTTCTATCAAAAAGTACATTTTGAATTTGAAACTACGTTTACGGATACCCTTCGCTTTTATTTTACATTTTTATCTGCCGTTAAGAAACCAGTATAAAAATTTCATTTTCATCTACATTTTAATCATCTTGTATTAAAATCAATAATTTCTAATTTCATATCATAGTACTCAAAACGTCTGGATAATTGGTCAAGATTTCAGGAAACCGCAAACAAAGGCAAATTCTAGTCCATTCACCAGTCTAGACTAGACCAATTCCAAGATAGGTGTCTGCCACAGAAGTCTGGATGGGTAAACATTCGGTTGCCGTTTCTATTCCTTATATTTTATCAACTACGTTTGGGTGTATGGATTTTGCTTTCACTATTTTGTTGGCGTATGTGTAGGAAAGCTTTGGAGCCATTGAATATCATTGGGTTGATTTGTAAATAAAAGTGTATACAGTATGTATTGTATCTTTAGATCTATTCAAAATATAGGAAATATGTATTGACTGGCATAGAGAAGAAACTTGGTTTTCTTTAACTAACTACAACTTAGATAACTTCGGATTTGTTGTTCCCAACGGTTGACTATCGTAAAATACGTTAGTTAAAAAGTTCACAACTACGTACGCTGTTAAATGTGTATTAATTACAAAGTGGTTTTTGTCATAAGTTAACATACAAGTCAAACGTTTGTTAAAAACAAACGGGCTCTAGTCCCATAACCAAAATAAAAAAACTTCCACTGGCTCACCAAAATGACCTTCCGAGAAAGCTCGTGCGCGAAGCTTTTGATGATAAATTAACTAATCGCCTCAATCTCGAAACTTAGGGTGTGTTCAGAATGGGCGCGTAAAAAGTTTGTGCGCAATGCATGCCAATTTGGCCGCATGGACCGCCCGGGCCGGACCGGACGCTACCGGACGTTGGTGCAATGCGAGTATGGTCAGACAAAAAATGACAGGCCAATTTTATACAAATAATTTAGACAGTATTTGGAGTTGTTTAATCGAGTTCGTAGTACACACTGATTGATTGATATGATTTAAATATAATTTTATAAAAGTTTTGTAAAAATCTTTTTTCTAGTCTCGTATGCTCCGTAAGTACCTATACAGGCATTATTATCCTATCTTTATCCTATAATCTAAGCATATTATGTGTAATCCTATCCTCCTAATATTATAAATGCAAAAGATTGTGAAGATGTATGTAAGTAAAGAGTAACAATCTTTCACGAAAACTGCTTTACGGATTTGGATGAAACTTTACAGTAATATAGGTGTTACATCAGAATAACGCATAGGATACATTATATCCCGAAATTTATGCAGGAACGGTAACAACGCTGGTAACACCACGGGGCGCAGCTAGTACTCGTAACAATATAAGTATGTGAATAATCTAATTTTTTTTGGATTGGCAGAAAATGTGGACCAATGTCGTAAATTTTCCAGCAGAAGACGATTGCTTCTGAAGAGGAAAAAGGTTTAGTGATTTTATTTCATTCTTACCCTATCTCTAATCCTTTTTCCTCTTCAGAAGCAATTGTCTTCGGCTGGAAAATTGACGACATTTAACCACATTTTGTGCCAATCCATAAAAAAATAGAGTATACATAATCATCGGGTTCGAAAAATATGCAAGGTTTTCCAAGCCGCTTACCCCATACCGATTCAAACATTTTGCGCCACGTACCATTTTTCTGTGAACGGTAGCGCATCGTGACCGTTGTGTGAATCAGCCGGCCAGTATCAATTTGCCCCGAGCTCCTGCCTTGTCCGAATGAACGCTTTGTCACTTTTGTACCCAGCTTGTTTAGATACTTTCATATAACATTGCTTTACTGCACAACTTGCGTATGAACATTCGTTGGGACACTTATTCTATGTCAATTTATTATTGTGTTTCTATTATGTACTAGCGCCCCGCGGTTTTAATCGCTTTGTACCCCTACATTCAAACACACAGTCATATCCTCTCTCCTTCCGTCTTTTTTTCTATCCTTCTCTCTCTCATACACACACCGACACGTACACAAACGGTACACACACACATATAATAGGTAATTCGACACTTTTGCGTCGAACGTTAAAATGACACAAACAGCAATAAATTACGTGTATTAATGAGCAACAATTCAAACAAATAATATTGAGTAGTGATAGCTCAACCCGTCACAACCGGTTGCAATACCGAAGTGTCACTATCGATCTTCGTCTGTTGTTCGGGAGATTTACGAGCGACACGATGCATCGCTTGCTCGGTTGATGTTGCTATCGGACAATTGTTAGGTACACACGCAATGTACACAGAATATCTTTGTATAGTAAAATAACAATCAACAAAATACAAATAAAAATTGTTTTGGATTAAAATTTGTTTTATAGCGATATTAGGGTTCGATTAGCTTCTTATTTGATTCTTAAAATCTATACTAATATAAAACTGAAGAGATTGTTCTTTTTGTTTGTCTGAACCATTGAGTTATATAATATGTACTAACCTAAGTACATATAACTCAATGGTCTAAATGTGCTTATCTCAGAAACTACCAAATGTATTAGCCTGTAATGTCCCACTACTGGGCAAAGGCCTCTCATCTCACTGAAGTTATCAGTACAGTGAGGAGGAAAAAAGAAGAAACTACCAATCCGATTTAAATAATTCTTTATGTAACGCACTTAGCAGGAAGGTTCAACGTTATTTTTCTACGTTTACGAATACACTTCACTCACATTTTTATCTGACGTTTCAGGAACCATGTTCGCAGAAGACATGATGTAGTAAAAGCGAAGTGTATCCAAACGTAGTTTCAATTCAAAATGAGTAGCGTTTGCTTAAAGTTACGAAACCAGTAAGTTATTTTTTATCCCGAAATTCCCACGGGAACGGGCAGAACGCGGGTACACCCGTGTAGCTTAGAATTTTTAGTGTCCAAAACTCACTTTATACAAAAACAAAACATTTTGATGTGGCAGTGAAAACTTGATAACTATTTAAATAAAAGTAGTTCTGGACTTTGTCAAAAGTGATCTTGAACGATGGTCTTAGTAGAAAGTACTTTGAAACTTTCAACCACAACTTTGTTTCAGAATTACCTTTTAGTTACAATGTGAGCAACAAAAAATATTTGTACAAGTACCTATATGTAATACTTATATAAAAGAAAGTCGTGCTCGTTACACCATTTATAACTCGCGAACGGCTGGTCCGATTTTAATGATTCTTTTTTAATTTTTATTTATCTGTCCGGAATAGATAATAAAAATCCTAAAATTCCCATGGGAATGGGCACAACGCGGGTAAAACTGCGGGGCGTTACTAGTATAGTTTCAAAACCAGAATAAGACATGGGTAAATTTTATTCCCATTTTTTTGTGGGAACGGGTACAATACTGAATGGGATAGAGGCGCTACGTTTGGTATACTTCTAGACAAGTTCATGAGCAAGGTAATAAGGTACTGTTTATCCCAAAATTCCCATTTAACCTCGTACAATATCGTGAAGCTGAAAATTTGATTTTTTGTTTCTTTGAACACACTAATCTCAGAAACTAAAAATTTGATTTGAAAATTTTTGTAATATTTAGCCACATTCAACGAGAAGATTATTGCCCGAAAAGTAAGATGATTCCGTGCTACGGAGGGCTCGTTAAGCCGTCAGTCCCGGTTACTTTCTACGGATAGTAGTCGTTACATGAGCCATGCCAGGCCTTTGGCGGCTCGATAACTCTGACACCAGGATTGGTCAAGTTTGACCATCTACTCGATGAAGAAGAAGAAGGCTATTTTTCACCCCAAAATTCCCACATAAACTGGCTAAACCGCGGGGCGCTGCTGTATGTTATACAAGACATATGATAGGTACTTTAAAATTCTGCAACCACAAGTAACTAACACAGTTATTCAATAACCATAGTACGAATAGGAATAGTTTGTCTCGGACGCCCACGGCTATTCGCTAGTACTCTGAACTGGGGCGAAGTTTACAAAGTTTCTTACCAACTAGGTATTTCGTAGAACTGGTATTGTATGAAATTGATTTTCGTAATATTCAAGCATTTTCTATTACTTCGATGGTAACTATCGGTTTTGAATGTATGAATTTAATATGCGATGCGATTAATAACCGACGTACCTATATAACCAGTTTGTATAGCTCAGTTTGAATATAAATCATAATTTTCCATGTCTCAGTACCGCACTAAGAAACTTTCATTGAAGCAACACTTAACGAATTAACGTAATTTTTCATACATGGCGTGTCAAAATCACTCATTAAAACTCTACTAATGAAGCATATAACTTTTCTGAGAACCGATGTGAGATGTTTAATACATAGTAAGTACATAATTGTTTCTTATTTTTGTCCTCCCTGTTAAAGTTTGTGAATAATTTACGTATAAAGATAGTCTATGTGAGACGACGTACAAACCAAATTATGTAACTTTACAAAACTGTAGCATTGCTAGTGTTGTTAACTAGGTCCTTCTATATAATACATAGACAACGAAATAAACATCCTTCCTCCTCTACTTCAGCCAGGAAAACAGAACACTAAAACATTTTCCGATACCCGTGCAGGTACTACCAGTAAAAAATCGACGTACTGGGTGCACTAATTACACATTGTCGTTTCGACCCGCCCTCTCCACTGAAGGGTTAATCCGAGCATTTTTTACCCGGATTTATTTTAAGCTCGCATACTGCATAAAATATTTACGTTTAAATTATAGTTATTAATAATGATGTCAGTTTTGATGGCACCGTTGTTGTAAGGGTCTGGGTGCACGCCAACTGCCCGTTGACGTGCAGTTTGATTGCAGTCGAGCCAACTGCATTCAAACTGCATCTGAACTGCCATTTGGCAGTCGGATTGCAGTTGAATTGCAGTCCGTCTGTCTAGACCCTAAGTTTCAGGTATTTATCACAAAATAATTATATATAGATTTTATTATATTTGAATTTGTGGATCGATAAGGTTTTGGTTAAAAATGGTAATTAATTTTTTGTACAAACCTATGTTATACAAGGTATATAAAAAATAATGTACTATACTAATATAATAAAATGGAATAGATTGATTGTTTGTTTGTTTGAACACGCTAATCTCAGAAACTACCCGTGCGATTTGAATAATTATTTTTGTAATGGATGGATCCAGATTCAACGGGAGGTTAAACGCTTGAACACTTTTTTATCCAATTCGCCCAAGCGCAACGCCGGGGAAAACTGCAGGACGTTGCTTGTGATGTTATAAAAGCTAAAACTCAATATCAGGAACACTAATAAAATAAATCAAAAATGTCCGAATAAGTAACAATCGTACAAAACGTGCCGTATCACGGAACGATAACAAACTTCACGTCAGCGAATAAAAGTTATTAAACCTTCGTATATTTTATACGAGTCCCAGAGGGCCCCAAACTTTGTTGAGACGAATCCAAAAGTTTCCTACAACGATAAATCAATGTGTCGAATAATTGCTCTTCATCGGAGTGACTTAAACTTGGAATCAAAGTTACTAATCACCCGATCTTTATTAATAAGGCGTGGAGGAAATATTCTTGGCAAGTTTGAAGAAGGGTCTTTTGGACCCCAATGCGCAATGGAGGGTTAAACGATGGACAGCCGACAGATGATTTATTTGTTCTTTATTTTCTGATTAAAATATCTTAATTACAATATTTACTAGCTGTTGTCTGCGGTTTTGTTGGCGACGGGCTTGTTTTCATAAAAATATCGGGATAAACATTTCCCTGTAATTTACCTCGACTTAAACTGTACCCATTGGCGAACATTAAAAAAAATTGAGGTAAACTTCCATACATACACTTTTGCAGTTATAATTTAAAGTAGACAATAAAAGGGTCAGTTTAATTTTCTTCCAATATGGCGATTTTTAACTATTTTTAAAACGACATAGTTCCTAATGAGTTCAAGTATTGGTTCGTTGAAAGTTGAAACAAACAAACACCTCCATGTAATTATAATTATAATTATTATAAATTATAAAGCTGAAGAGTTTGTTTTGTTTGTTTGTTTGTTTGTTTAAAAGCGCTAATCTCAGAAACTACTGAACCGATTTGAATAATTCTTTTTGTAATAGATAGCCACATTCAACGGGAAGGTTATAGGCTATTTTTCATCCCGAAATTCTTACGGGAACGGGTACAACGCGGGTAAAACCGCGGGGCGCTGCTAGTGTAATTATATTAGTACAGATCAATGTCATTTCCATCTTAAATATTAGAGAGACGAGGAGAACAATGGAAGATTTTTAACACAGAATTCATAGCTTAGTCCTAGTCCTAGAATCATAGTCCGGCTCTTCAAACGCTAAATTGGGATCGTCTTTAATCGATACCAGCAAGTTATCAAATATAGCGGTGGCACAGTCTGAACATAAATAGAATGTATCTTAGCAATAAACGTGGATATTCTGTTATTTTAGGCATTCCAATAATATCGTCAATATTAGTAAATCAAGCTGGGACTGAAACATCGGGTATAGAAACATTTTCCTAGTATCATGATGAATTAATATAGTGTTCTGTAGAGAACTCATTTTCTTATATTAAGCCTACCTGTTTTACCCAGCGGCTTAGGTTTGGTGGGAAACACCAATAAGCGAAACAAGCCTCACCCGTCGATGAATATTGTTCGATCATTTGATTTTCGATTAATTGACGTTCAATATGTTACAAGAGCCATGTCAGAGGCCTTTGGCGGCTCAATAACTCTGACACCAGGATTGGTCAGGTTGACCATCCACTCGATGATGATGATGAACATGAACTAATTTTACTTAGGCACTGACTTTTAATGGACATTCTCGCACACATATCGTTCTTCTCAGTCGTTCGTAGTAAATTACTATAAAGTCCTGTCTATACAATTTATTCACAGTTCCATACGCAACAAAAGCGTGTCATTAAACGAAAATAAAAACTGTCGCTGAAAATATTACAGTTGAACGTACACGTACATTTTCATGTAGGTTTTGTTACTTGCGCTTCAGTAAGATCTTTAGAAAACGCTCTGAGTGAGGCTGTGGCATAGTGACAAGTACTCTTTCAATACGTGCTGCAACACGCAGAATTTTTACATTTTACTTATGAATAGGTGAGTTTTATGTTAAATAGGAATGTGGAAAATGTTAAATATAGTATGTTAGGCGCCTTTCCATTTGAAAGTTGCTATGTTTGGGATCCACCAATGCCTACTTCATACTAATAGTATAAAACTTTACAATAATATAGGTTATACATCAGAATAACATATGCATACATTTTGTTCTGAAATTCCCGCGGGAACGGTACAACGCGGGTAGCACCGCGGTGCGCGACTAGTATTTCATATTCTTAACAAAGCTATGTTGGGCCAGCAATCGTAAGGCGACGATTACACGTAAAGTATTTACTGTGATCCGTCAATACAGTATTTATTGATGGATTTCAGTATTTACTGATGGATTAATACACCAGCCTACACGTTCAGTATTTATTACGACAGTATTGTGTCCGGTCTCCTGCTGTTTACACGTCTAACACACACATACTACGATCAGTATTTATCATAATCCGACGGATCATCATTACAGAATCAAGAAATCTAGAAATCCATCAATAAATACTGTCATCCATCAATACATTAGGTTACACGTTCAGTAAATACCACGATACGTCATTATTTACTGATGGATCACAGTAAATACTTTACGTGTAATCGTCGCCTAAGACATGGAATGTACTTAAGTCTGTTGAAAAATGCACTCGTAGTAAAAAAAGAGCTTTTAAAAAAATAATATCTCTCTTAAAAGTTACTTGAGAATTTATCTACATTCTTCAATATTTTAAAATGTATTATAATATTACAAATAATAATATGTGTATGCATGGTGCAATGGCATTGCTGCGTTCGGTTGCCAAACTTATTTCTACTTCGATCACCGAACGCCATCTTCACTCTAACCTGTTCCATTGTTTATTGTGACAGGACATTCAAGCACTCACACACACACACGTTTAACAGCGCTGTTGAACTCTCTGTCTTTTTCTCTGCTGATGTTTTTCCGAATAGGTGGTACGTTCAAAAGAGCGTCTTTGGGGCCAAAACTGAATAAAAATATTTGCCTTGACTGTTGTATGCGATTAATCTCTGAAAAGATAAATGTATTCCGTAAAAACTTAAAAATTGCATCAAATGTTAGCCATAAAACCATAATATAGGTTAAGTCCCAACTTGGTTCCCGGGTTGAAAACTAAAAGAGTTGTTTTTAACGTAATTAGTGTTTGTAGCTAGCCCGACTCAGGACATACATAGGACGACCAGCCAGTATAACCAGAGCTGCGTTTGCTTGAACTTTTATGGTTGGTAAATTCGTCTGTATGAGTGACAACGAATCTACAGTCTTGTATCAAAATAGTTATTTGGGACATTCGTATTTTTTGGTAATGTACTAAATAATTTATCAATGAACAAAAAATATGCGGAATTTCGGAAGTTTTAAGTGATTGCTAACTAATTGCTGAAATGGCATTGAGTAAATATTGCTATAAGACTTAATATACAAAACATTATTACATAAATAAATTGCTTGATCTTTGCAATATTAAGTGCCTAAAATTATTGCTAAAGTAACATTTAAAAGAAGTAATTTAATAGTTAATAAACCAACATTTCCTTTATTTTTAAAGCCAGTTTATTTAAAGTCTCTGAGATTTAATAATCTGAACAACAACGCAGCAACTTTGCGTGTTTGTTTCTTAACTGACTGTGTCGAGATGGGGATGTGCATCTCCAGGCCAAATATAAAGAAGGATTATTTTTGACTAGCTGTGCCCTGCGGTTTCATCCGCATTCATTCCGTCACTGCTTACCATTTATACCTTCCTTGGATTACGACAAACATTTCAAAACCAGAATCAACTAAATCGGTCCAGCCGTTCTTCAGGTTTAGCGAGACTAACGAACCCGATGATTTTTATAAATACATATATAGATTACTTCTACAGGCCAATTAAAAAGAAGGATTATTTTTGAAGAACATGTTTTACTCAAGGCCAGAGACTCCCATAGAGTGCCAAATGTCTCATAAAGTATTAGACTGTAATGTCCCACTGCTGGCCAAAGGCCTGTCATCTCACTAAAGGTATCCCTCCAGTGAGGACGAAAAGTATCCTTTAATTAATTAACCTTTAATTTACAAGGCTAGTTTTCACAATAAGTTAATCCAATTTAAATTTCTGTTAATTGTATACCTGGAATATCCTATATAAAGATAAAATATAAACTTGTTAACACTTCAAGATTCTTGAACATATTTTTTTATTTGTATTCATATAGAAATGGGAAATGTAGTTCGAGATTTTTTAAATTAAGTACTTACTTCAAAAGCCAAGTTAATTATTATGACCAAAACTTTAAAGCTGCTTATTAAGCTCTTCATAATGTACTTAAACCGTTAAATAACGTTAATATTGCGCTCACGTGTCCCAGCACTAGTACCGAATTGTTTTAATTCTCCCCAAACGCCATCTGTGACACTGCAGTTCCTCAAGTTTGGACCCTGTGTTTCCGCTGACTTTGTAATTTAGAGACAGGCCCACTGAGCCAGACTGTTTGTCAATTCTTTTACGGTTTATAATATTTAAATGTATTTTATACTAGCGGTTTTGGTTGTCGACCTGCTAGTTTCAATCGGTGGCCTTTAGGCGGTCAAAGAACTCTGACTCCAGGGATGGCCTTAAACGAACTTTCATTTATACCCGCGATTTCCACGCTTGGTTCTTGTTCCTGTAGGAATTTCGGTATGAAAAGGTTTTGTTTGACATTGGGTCTTTTTTTTTACTTTTTTCATCCCAAAGTTTATCAAAGCAGTTCAGTGGAGATTTACCCTGTTCCGATTTATATGTAGTCATGTGGTTTTCTTAATTATTTCTCAAGGTCAATGATCTATGCAGAGTTTGTTTGTAATGGATAGCCACAGTCAACGGAAAGTTTACAGGCTACTTTCACCCTGAAATTCCCTCGGGAACGGGTACAACGCGCGTAAAACCGCGGGGCGCTGTTAGTTTTAATATAAAGTCTAAAAATATTCTAAATCATAATAAAGATTTCAGAGTTATTAGTTAGAAATCTCCAAGATTATCCTATGTTAATGATACAGTGACAAACGGGTCCGGGTTTCATTACTATAACTACTGTTTCCACGCTAATGGGCTATTAACATGACCACTGGGGTGGGGAAGAAACCATCTCAGTCACTACATAACCTGAGATTAACGGATAATTGGATCCTCTAGATGTGGCTTTCTCGTTCAGTGTTTTGATAGTGCGAGACGCTTTGGTTTTTAATCGGTTTAATTAAGTTGATACAATTTTTAATTTAAGTTATAGAATTAGCTTTTTCGGCTTTACGGTCTTTGTTAGACAAATCCTACTAATATTATTAATGCGAAAGTTTGTGAGGACGTATGTATGTTTGTCTCTTTCACGCAAAACTACGGAACGGATTTGGATGAAACTTTACTGTAATATAGGTTAATACATCAGAATGTTACATGGGATACATTTTATCCCGAAATTACCGCGGGAACGGGTACAACTCGGGTGAAACCACGGGGCGCGGCTAGTAGGTTAAATTTGTCACGTTATAAGAGTATAAGTTATTTTTAACGGTATTGGGTACACTTTTTTTCCTTTGGCCTCTAGTTTTTTTTTAGTCATTCAACTCGTGATAAAAGTTCGACCACCGACAACGATAGCTGTTCTAGCTCGCCGAATGTATCTTACTACCTTCGGTCACCGCATGAAGTATGGGGCGAAAACATAATTGCATTTTTATGTAATAGTTTCCAATCGCTTCAATAAAAAAAATATTAGCTTGTAATGCCCCACTGCTAGTCAAAGGCCTCTCGTCTCTCTGAAGATATCAGTACATTGAGGAGGAACAGAAATAAAATAAAAATAATGGTATGAATAAAGCATTATTAATTGCATCATTGTGCATTTGAATCTAACTTAAAGAATCTTATTTGAGAACCTAAAACAAAAGTGATTGAATGAACTGAAGTGTCTCCATTACTTTTATATCTTTATCAAGTATCAAAGTTTGTTTTGGGGTGGTATAATCCAACAAATTTTACGCTTGTTTCATTACTTCCTACCTAAAGCGGCTTAAGACTAACAAAATGATAGTTGTACTTTACATCCCTATGATTCCTTGGGGAAGTTGGTGTAATAACCGCTCTTAACAAGTTTGGTTAAGTAGTTAATAACAGTATTTATAGAGAAAGTATTCACGCTTTCAAATTGTTTATTTAATTAAGTTTTATTTAAGTAAGACTTTGAAACTATTATTCTACGTTTTGAATTGAAACTACGATTAATACACTTCGCTTTAATTATTTATTTTATCCGACATTTCGACCCCTTTACAGTAACCGTAGTTACAGAAGACTACAATAAGGTTATACAATACTTGCAGCGCCCCGCGGTTTTACCCGTATTGTGCTAATTTCCAAGGAATTTCAGGATGAAAAATGGCCTGAAACCTTTCCACTGAATATGACTATCCATTACAAAAATAATTATTCAAATCGGATTGGCGGTTTTTGAGATTAGCGCGTTCAAATAAACAAAAAAACAAAATTCCAATCTTGAAATTGTATATGCATATTCAGTAGCTCTGAGAATAAGGCTACTATAAATTTTTCATAACCCTAAATGTTATGGGTGGTCCCACCCCTTAATTTTTATATGGCAAAACAAAGTTTGTCGGGTCAGCTAGAATTAGTAGTATTATAGACTTCTATCTGACGTTTCGGCACCTTTAGAGTAACCGTGGTCACAGTATAACGTTATGTAACTATAAACTAATATAAAATATATCATGTCCTTGACAGGCCTGTGATACCCTCATTACGAGCATGAAAATTTTAAGCACGGTCACATTACGGCCTTGCACAAAATTAAATGTCCTACTATTACGTTAATTAAATATAAATAAATATTGCTCTAATTGCAACCACATGTATGAGACGACTTTTAGTCTAAATAATATTAAATCAGGAGGCACTTAAAATAACTAAATAAGCTGTTCTTAAAGCGCTCGCGATACATAGTAGCACATTAAAATCCACTTTGCTGCAAGTTATCTAGTAATCCAGGACTATTCTAAATGTTTTGGTCTAGCTTTGTCTGATGTAGTGCTAGGTTCGTCGGAGACTAGATTGTTTTAAGCTATTTCTAGAAAACTGTTTTTGATCCTAAATTGTTTGTTTAACCAATCATATGCCAGTACTGAGAGACGTCAGATGCTTGATTGAATGAGTGATTTTGACTTGTAATGTCTGAAAAAAACGTGAATTAGTTAAGTGTCGTTTTAATGGACATATCTGAGTACGGCGGTTAGTGGTGTTTTTAGTTCAGCGAAATTTATTTATCCTACTAATATTATAAATGCGAAAGTTTGTGAGGATGGATGTATGTATGTATGGATGGATGTATGGATGGATGTATGGATGTATGTTTGTTGCTCTTTCACGCCAAAACTACTGAATGGATTTGGATGAAACTTTACAGTAATATAGGTTACACATCAAAATAACACATGGGATAAATTTTATCCCGAAATGCCCGCGGGAACGGGTACTACGCGGGTGACACCGCGGGGCGCAGCTAGTTTATGATTTCAAGAAATATTAATAAAAACGTTTAAGTTTTTATAATCACAGATATTCAAATCAAGCTAAAGCCCGTCCTCAGAGACGTCAAATGCTTTCTAAGTAAAGTTTTAATAACTGATTTTGATATGTAATGTATAAAAAACTGAGTCAATTTAATGAACGTCAGACATGGACATTGTGAATTCTACCGCCCACACAATACGAGTACGTTCGTGAATAAATGTATTGTGTGGGCTCGGATGCCGATTTTCGTGCGATGGCCAGTAGGCTCGTATACTCCAGTTTGTGATACTTCACTAGCTTATAGTCCATTACCACAGTCGCATACTTAATTTGGACTTAGTTGAATTTGGTTTCGGTTTGAAACTATAGTACAAGTTATTTAAGCATAAGGTACTAAGTTAGTGTAAATAAAGTTTTTCTATTACACAGTATATTAACTTTAACTTAATTATCGGTGTGTATATACTTTATTAAAGGAAAACATCTAAAGTGTTCTAAAGGTGTTATGAATCATTATTTTAATAATGAGTTTCACACAAAACCTAATTTTAAATTTAATTGAGCACTTCCCAGAATTCTATGCGATTAGTTCCATATTCCGCCACGAACAACTTTGACTAACTGTTTTTAATGGGAATAAACTTTGCTTGTTTGTATTTAATCGTAAACAAATTTTGTAAGGCTTCGTTTATATAGAGCTAGCTTAGAAGTTACGTGTTCAATTGACAGCGAGCGTTCAGTTGAATCAAACGTAACATAGCGGTGCGATGACGGTAACTATATAGCGTAGTTTGACTGAGATATGTCAACTCATCGCGAATATTAAGCATAATGCTACTTGGCCAAATCTCAGCTTAATAAAATATACACGGACAAATTCACACACGGTTAATTAGACTCTCTCTAAGCTTGTATTATGGAATCTAACTCACGGATACTACTACATATACATACACAAATAATTTATAAGAATATATAATTGACACCCAGACGTCGTCGCTAATAACTATGTCTTCACATATTGTCGACTCCGGGCGGGAATCGAACCCGCAACCCCCGACACAGTAAGCGCTCTTAATATCTTAAGGGTTGGCCACTAACCTATGTGGTGATAAAAATAATAAAATATGGTGATGTAAAACATATAGCATGAATAATAAAACCTGTAGTGTAATAGCATACTTTTATGCATAGTTTCGCAACCAGTTTCATCTACATTTCACCATTGCAATAACTGGAGTAAAAATTCAATAACAGGTGAGTATAAATTGTGTTAGCTTCAAGGTTGGTCCAGGTTTCTTCATAACTGTGGTGGTTCATTTGTCAGAGCGCCGGGTGCCAAGAGCTCCGGTTAATAAACAGCCTCGGTGGCATACGGCCAACCTTTTGGTTTGAACACATATGGGAAGCGCTACCAGCGTTTTAGAAGCTTCTAAATTGAAAGCTATTTTTAGAAGATTGTCTAGTCTTCTTTTGTTTATCTATAGGATCTGAAGACGGAAGAAATTTGTTGCATGTAATACGCGATGATAAAAACTTTGTAAAGAATATGTAGGTAATGTGAATATGTAGGTAGGAAAGGTAGGCAGTGGACAAAAAACCTACTGTAAAGTTAAAATTCGAAGGCCGCATAATGCAAATTACCTAATGCCACTATTATACCTATTAATAAATATACCAAAGGCCCGAAAGTTTTTGATTAATACTATGACTCCGCTGTCCATCCTTCAGTCCACCCATAAAACCGTAAGTCTGTTTGTCACTAGGCTGAGTCGCATGAATTGTGATATCCGGATAGTTGAAAATTTCAGAGATGATGTATTTAGTCCGCTATAACAACAAACAGAATAAGATAAATAAATAAGTGGGCCCCTATGCAACAAACGTGATTTTTTTGCCGATTTTTACAGACAATAATTTGTAAGGAACCTTTAGCGTGCTGGTCCGACTGGCATTTGACTAGTTTTTTTTATTATATAATATATTTTACCATTTCACCTTAAAATTATATAATTATATTAGTTCGCTTATACCTTAGACCAAACTTAGTAAAAACAGCACAGCACCTATACGGTGTTCTGCACGATATACTGCATTAAACTAAAATTTAATTTCTCTATAAGGTCTTGGAATTGTGATTATACCAATATTGCTTTAGAAATTCTGATCTTGATAGTAATAGAGTAGGAAGAGTATTTCCAAAAATAGTATTCTCCTCCGATAAAAGATTATTTTGACCACTAGGTTTTCAGCACATTATTCATATATTATTTAGTTTTAATTACTGTTTCTCCATTTTCTCGTTTAAGTTTTCCGCGAGTTGAGCTTTTCATCGTAATTAACTAACGGGTGCATTCATTGTTTTTAATAATATAAAAGCGATTGACCACTACCACTGATGTAAAGTATTAGACTGTAATGTCCCACTGATGTGCTGAGCAAAGGCCTCTCATCTCACTGAAGATATCAGTACAGTGAAGAGGATTGGGCATAATCACCACGCTACCAAAATGCGAGTTGGTGATTTGAAACCCGAGCCATGTTTGAAAAGTAGGGAACCAAACCATTGATTTATAAATAATTGTCCTAACTTATAAAAAAACTTAAATATCCAATCCCCTCTCCATAGATATAATGTTTGATTTGATTTTTATTTCCCCTAAAACGAAATTTCGCAGCTGAAACATACTACTACTGCCATCTATGAGCAAAGTTAGTGAAACTCAGTTCCTCACTTTACCGTTAACGAAATGTGGTGCTAGTATGGATATGGTGCATTTTATTATTATTAGAGTGTGTAATGTTTTCAATATAAACGTAGGTAGGTTACCGTAGTAGAGAGTACCTTAACCTACGTGTATATATAGGTATATAAACTAGGTAAAATAATAAAGTTGAAGATTTTTTTTTGTTTGTGGATCTCAGAAGCAACCAATTTGAATAATTGGTCTTGCAATGAATAGCCACATTCAATGGAAAAGTTGTAAGCTTTTTTCATCCGAAAAAATATAATGGAGAGCTTACTCAAGAAAGACAACACACGTCTATTAAACGAAACTTAAGTCTTTAAAATTTAAGTCTTAATAAAGTAAATGTAAGGCTGTCGGAAACCTTTTTTAATGTAGTACTTATACAAAATTATCTTGGTAGACAGACTAATGACCTAATCACAGTTTGACTCTTGTAACCTTAGACGGTGGTATTTCTTTTTACATTCTATTAGACGTTAATTGCGAAAACTACCAATTAAGAAGATGAACGCAAAGAGCTTAAATTAGGTTTGTTAGATAAACACCTCATCATAAATCATCCTTAACCTTAAATCACATTTCCGCATGTGAATTTGTTCTGCAATCATTCCTTCATTTATTTAAATCTCTAAACAGAAAACTAACAAATAAAAAGTCAATTATACAAACAAAACAATGACATCTTTGCATGGTAACAATACCCACCCATCTATTAGAAACAAATTGTTAGTTGTAACCAAACAATGAAGAGCCCGGTGCGATCAAAGCTACGACGAATCGATCTCGATCGCTGCGTGGGCGCTCGTATGCAGGGTCGATTACAATGACCCCGCAATTAATATTGTGCCGTCTGTGTGTAAACCTACCATTAAGAAGATTGTTGACTATATTATGCATATTGTGAAAGCAAAGTTTTAAACCCGTATCTAGCAAGATAAGGTATAACATAAGGCTTGAGATCGTCATAGCCGTTTCTAGTTCCACATTTCTGCTTCTTCTTCTTTCTTCTATTTCTGCTGGCACCGCCCCGCGGTTTCAACCGCGTTGTGGCAGTCTTCGAGGAAATTTTGGGATTAAAAATAGCCTTTTTAACCTTTAACCTATCCGTTGAAAGTGACTATCCTTTACAAAAAGAATTATCAAAATCAGAACAGTAGTTTCTGAGATTAGCGCGTCCAAACAAACAGAAAACAAACTCTTCAGCGTTATTATATTAATATGGATATGGATTCGTTATCTATAATCTATTTCTTTTGGATTGGCACAAAATGTGGTTAAATGTCGTAAATTTTCCAGCCGAAGACGATTGCTCCTGAAGAGGAAAAAGGTTTAGAGATAGGGTAATAATGAAATAAAATTAATAAACAAAATGAAAAATATGCTTAACAATACTGACCCCGAATTACAGTACTTATTTTGTATAATGTTTTAGATACACAAATTATAATATAACTTTATCTCAGCAAGTTTATTATCATGAGCCGATAAGAATTTTATTGGAGACGCTGTTTGATAAAGAAATCTCTGGTTAGAAATAGCTTGTAATAGATAAACCCTTATCTTTACGTCTTTATTAATGGTATTTTATTTATGGACATGGGTTTGTATGGTTTAGAATGCATTATTATCTTATTCATGTTCTTTATCAGGCGCCTTATTGATGAATTAATCAGTGAATAATACATGAGGTTTACGGTTTAAAATGCTTTTTTCTTTTGTTTGATACTAGCAGCGCCCTGCGGTTTCACCCGCGTTGTACCCGTTCCCGCGGAAATTTCGCAATATAAAGTAGCCTATGTCATTTCTCAGGCTCTGGACTAACTGTGTACCAAATTTCATTCATATCGGTTCAGTAGTTTTGGCGTGAAAGCGTAACAGACAGACAGAGTTACTTTCGCATTTATAATTTTAGTTAGGATGTAATGATCGTCCTTAATTATTGTAATGTAATCGTAGACATCAATTAGATAAGATTAATTATAATATATGAAAACATACGGCAATTAGTTAATTGTCGATTTAATGGACATCTTTGAATTCGGACGTCTCAGTATGCCATTTAGTGAGTGGGTACTGTACTGCAACATCGCTGTAAAAATGTTTGTACAAAAGCCCAGCAGTAGAATACAACATACAATACAATAAATAGGTGGTACGTTCAAAAGAGCCTCTATGGGGCCAAAACTGAATAAAAATATTTGACTTTGACAACATACTTCTCATAATAGTTTAATAAATTGCCGTAGCTATATTAAAAAATGTATTAGCATATCCCACAACTATGTTAAGGTTTCGCATCTTAGGTGCAGAAGATATCAGTGTATCGAACAAGGCAATCATAGGTACTTCATTCATCCATTCAAGTTAAGTGACCAACCCTATGGTTGGAGTTTTTAAACCGCCTAAAGACCTCCGTGTCCGTGTCCGTAAAGAACATGGTCTAACGATTGAATCAACCCTTCGGCACAGTAGCGCTCAAATAGGAATGCCGCTTTCGGCCACTCATCCAAGTAGCCGTCGAGTTGCACATTGCTTAACGACCGCAATGATCAGCTTACATTGGGACAAACTACGCTGGGAGCGCTTTTTTAGGTACTGAATATATATTGAACAATAGACCAAAATAAAATTATCAATATCACAGTTAAGATAAATCATAATGTAAATAAACAATTTATATTACAGACGCCGCGCCGGCCAGCGGAACTAACCGGCCAAGAATCGCGATAAAACCCTTTAATGTACTTTAACCCCATTTTCTACTCTGTCAAGTGCCATTAAAAGTTTAAGCTCCTGGCCTAGGATAGTCCAAGAGACGACAACTAACACTTTACGAGCGGGTTTATTGAGCGCGTAAATAAAGTAAGGATTATTACTTAGATTATAGGGTGGTAAGACTTTAAAGAATGTTTTATTGATTAAATTAGCTTTGGGTTATTGAAATAACCAATTTACCAAGGGAATTATAAAAGTACTAGCCGCGCCCCGCGGTGTTACCCGCGTTGTATCGGTTCCCGCGGGAATTGCGGGATAAAATGTATCCCATGTGTTATTCTGATGTATAATCGATATTACTGTAAAGTTTCATCCAAATCAAGTTTTTATGTGAAAGAGCAACACACATACATCCATACATACATCCATCCTCACAAACTTTCGTATTTATAATATTAGTAGGATATTTATTTATCACTAAATAAACAAAACAGTTAATCACTCTTCCCTGTCTTTACTAATATTAAGCTGCAAAAGAGTGTTTGTTTTGTTTTCTTATCAAAATGTTGACTCCATTTTGAGTTTTTAACTGACATAGCTATATTAACTTATCTTTGGTGAGATAATAGACCCTTGCCCAACAGTGGGACATTACAGGCTTATGCTACTTTTTACTACATGGAGTATATAGTTGTAAAACAGGCTATACATTACATCACGAAATTCCCACGGGTACTATTCAAAGCGGCGTGCCGCCAGTCTAATATAACAACCCTTGATAGATGATCGATACATCATTTAGTTAGTTGTCATGTGTACTTCAGATGTACAGTCAACATCATACACATGTTAGCACTTTTAAACCTTATTACAATGTCATAATATGAAAAAGTGTAAACACATAAATTACATTGACTGTACTTGAACGTATGACGTCACTAACACATCACATTCCCTCTGTCACATCTCATTTGTTCTCACAACGTTTAATTTCGACATCTAATCTTTGTCTAAGAAACGTTACATCAGATTCCTTGGAATCTTATTACACTGAATTGTAGGAAGTTTCCCGTCTAATTAACTCCTTTAAATTCTAGATGTTTCCAGAACAGTTGGTTTGAGAAAATAATTGACAAAGTAAATTGAATTAAATTGAATTTGATTAAATCATAACAAGTTGTTGTTTTTGCATTCACGAAAGATGAATATTCATTTCTGTTGTTCGAGAGAATTGCGAAATATTCACATTTGCATAAAGGTAATTCTTATTAAGATGTAACATTTTTGTTTTAATTATGGCGGTATCTTGTTTGCTTGAAAAGCACAGGTACTTACTTAAGTAGCTGCTTTACATTTCATATTCAAATTACTTTTTAACTGATTGACAAAACAATTCAACTTTGATATTGTTTTATTACTCGACAGTATGAGCTACCAGTGAGTTTATAGATGGCCACAAAACCCCATCCACCAATCATTATACCTATTTACTTATAGTTAATAACACAGCGGTATACATAGATTATTAAGCTATTGCATAGCTTCTATCGCGGGCCTTGAGCGCGGGGACCGAATCCAGAAATTCCGTAACGAAAAAAACCTCACGCTCTAAAACCTTACGCAGTACGCTCCTCAAACATTGCCTACGTATAAGCCCAGAACACAACGTTAGCGCGATGCAGACATTCAGCACACTAACGCCATCTCGTGATATAAAAAATAACTATGCAATAGCTTTACCGCGGCAGTCCCCGAGTGCCACACGTCTTTTTTTAAATATATTGTCCCACTGCTGGGCAAAGCTCTCCCCCCAAGCATCGCCAACCCTTCCTGTCCTTTGCGAGCACACACTAATCGCTGTTAAAGGTGACGAGATCGTCTAGCCAACGCTTCCTCAGTCGACCTCGTCGTACATAGATTTAGTAGAGTAAATAAGTTCAAGTATGTTGGTGGCCAGCCCTGGTGTCGTAGTTTTTAAGATGGCTTAAATCATCCGACGTAGTCTAACGAATGAGACAACCGAGACCCACAACGTCAATGCCCCCCTTAATTTTTTTGAAACGAAATAATAATTAAATCCTTGGCTAAAAACTTAAACAAAGATGTCGGTTGACAGCAAAAATTCAATTAGTGGAATAACTCGCATATTCCTTCATTCTCGCCGGTGCAGTACAGGTCGGGTGTTAAAGCTGTACGTACAAGTGCACCTGGCTGCACACGTCTACAGAACAATGGGATACCGAGACAGAACACTACTGGCAGGTAGATAAAGCGCGAATGACAATGAAGCTTCCATTTATACTTATACTGGCAGCTTCGTCATTACATTATGACATGCTGGCGTTAAAAATGCGTAACTTTGTCAATGGTGAATGGTGTTTATTGTATGTAGTTGCGAGGTGGGTTGTAGCGTGAACAGGAACAAACAAGCTGTAATTATAGATGTTTAACCTATTCCTTTATCTTAAGCTGCATATAGACTTAGGCCGTATACAGAAAGGTAGCCTGCGCCGGTCACCAGCGCTTATCAGTGCCGACAAGTTGCCGCTGGTGGATCAATGAGTGTCGTTCGGATCTTCTCTGTTTTGGGACATTATATATGACACCGGTTAGATCTATGGTTTTGTTGCTTTAAGCAAAACTTTTTGATTTGAATTACCTCCTTCATTTCAATCAGATAAATTTTCCGTGCCGGTTTTTTCAATCGTCAGACCATGTCGGGGGCCTTGAGGCGGTCTAAAAACTCCAACACCGGGGTTGGTCACTAACCTACTTGTACTTACTTAAAAAAAGTATTAGCCTGTAATGTCCCACAGCTGGGCAAAGGCCTCTCACTGAAGTTATCAGTACAGTGAGGAGGATAAGGCATAATCACCACGCTTGCCAAATGCGGGTTGGTGATCTCAAACTTGAGCTGTTTGAAAATGTTTGAAAAGTAGGAAACCTGTTTTCGCTCGATCCGGGAATTGAACCCGGGACCACAGTCTTGGCAGGCGAGCGCACATACTACTAGACCACCGAAGCGTACTTACAATCATTAAGGGACGTTTCTGAAAAATTTAAATATCTGAGATAAGTACATACATAGATAAAAGTTATTTAAATAAAATACACACACACGCACATAAGGACAGTTTCCACATATTGAAAGTCAGTTAAAAATAGGATAATAACGATATGATCCACTTCACTCTTCTAAATAACATCTCAAGCTGCTTTTTCTTCAAGAATTTAGTAAAATAGCCGTCTTGGCAATAGCTGTGAGGTCATAAAGGTGAATACAGAAAGGCGAAACGTTATTACACCTAATACAACCAGTTAGTTTATTGTAATCGCGATTATATAATAGTTACAGATTACAGACTAGGGAGTCGTCAGACGTTTTTGATAGTACTGTCTTTTCGTATACAGTGTGAACCTTTCTCGTTATCAAATGTGCGTATGTTTGTCATTAAAACAAAGTATATTTTTATATGATATGAAATTAAGTTACTAAATGCCTTTAGAATATTATTGTTTTCATTATTTTGTATTAAAATATTATTGTATTATAATCAAGGTATTTTGTTTAATTTTGGCTCGGGTTTTGGAACCCATATTAAAGACAAAATGGCGAATACATATAATCGTCCTTACTGCACTTTTAAGTTTAGTTCGAGAGGTCTATAACACGTAACATAACCCTCATTTTGAGGGCACAAAAGCTCATTTTTGTTTATAATATCTCCATTTACTTTTCAATTCATCATTTCTATTTCATTTATTAGTATTTTATATCATATTCGACATTGCCTCAGGCAAACAAGAGTTTTATTCAAATTTGGACCCCAAGGGAATTTGGAACGTACCAACTTGCCCATACAATTTTTTATACATTATACACCTCACAATAAAACATATTATTATTAAAGCAAAATAATAATTGTAAACAACTTTTACGACATCATGCTGTATAATGCAAAACTAGCTGAAGTCGTAAAGGGAGTACATTCCGGGGCTGTATATGATCCGACTCCGGAATAACCATTGTGCACTATGCTTTATAATTATTACTCCATAAAACTATATATTATATACTTCAAAGAGCTAATATTCAACTTTTGTAAATATATTTAACAAGTTAATGTTTTGAATTGAAACTACGTTTACGGATACACTTCGCTTTTATTTTACGTTTTTATCTGACGTTTCGGTCCCTTTATAGGAACCGTGGTCACAGAAGACTGACAAGTTAATGTTGTCATTGTTCATCAAGTTTAGATTAATATTTATTGGGAAATTTCAATTTAAGTGTTTAATTATTTAAGTTAATGCGAGATTTATTTTTAAATGGAAGTGCAGCCATTATATTTAATTATTTATTTCATTAACCAGAGCTCGTTTTTTGTCAATTTTTACTTCATTTTACATAGAAATAAATACTTTACAAATATCTCGCTTATTTACAACATTCTAGGATGTTTTTTAAACAGGGTAGAATAGACCTTAAGACTGTTCAGTAAACATAAAGTAAAGCTTTTTTGGGGTAAAAACTAACAAATATTCATTCATTCATCCATCCTTCTTTAGAAACTTTCGTGCTTTTTACAGGTTTGCTGGTAACGTTAGCGGTACCAAAGACAACATGGTGGTTACCTAGTAACCTAATGTTTATTTTGAGCTTACTGATTTCTATAACAATCAATATTCTACTGAATTTTGTGATTAAACATGGAAGTAAAATAAAATCAAAAAAATGTTTTTACCAAATTGAATAATTGTTACTTGAATATGTTGTAATTGCATATAATTGTTCTCTTTGCGTGCCAAAAATAAATAAAAAGATGTCCATTGCGTGCTATATTGTACACTCGAGTGGAGAGTATTCTTTAGTTTGAAAACCAAAACCCAGAACCCGTAGGTATAGGGTTCCAATTTAAATTTTTGAGGCATCTAAAAACAGTTGAAACACTACAAAGCCAGTCGAAATGCATGTAAACAAAGAAAAACCGCACCAATAACAAAATGCTTATTGTCAACCACAGCGCAAAGAAATACACCAGTAATTCTGAACAGAGTTCAAATTATATGCATACTGGCCTGTATCTCAACTATAAGTATCGAATGGTATGCAACAAAAAGCTAAAAAGCTACGAGAAGCGATCCATAAACAATGCAACAGCTGGATTTGATGTGGCAAAAACTGATGTTATGGTGCTTTCACTGCGAGCTCTGGAACTCTGCAATGTGGCATTTTTTTGGAAAAGTAATGAGATTTCGCAAGTATCCTTAAAATACGTTTTTAATCATTGGTTATGGTTAGTGGTAGCTAATTTATTGGTATGCAAACTGTCAAAGTGATTCAATTATACTACGGCTAAGATGCGTAGGGGCGGCTAGCTTTTTAAATAAGATCATTAATGAAATAGTTATCTCATACATTCTTAAAAGGCACCACACCTAAAAGGTGTATTTTAGAACATATCATTTTTATCCCTAATACCTTAAGGGCCTAATTAATAAGGCGGTGTAACTAAAACACTGTTACACTGTGTTTTGTCTCTTTTGCTCTTTGGAAAATTGCGTATGTCAGAAAGTGACAAACCATTTGATAGCTAAACTGTTCCTATTACGCGTTTATTAACATGGCCATAACTGTTTTTGGAGTCGCTTTTTCTTTACTATAACATCACCCTTAAAAGGTACCTATATTTTGAGAACTTATCAATATTATCACTAGTTTTTTCAGTTCTATTTTTGAATTTATACCCCTGAGGACTTGTTTCACGCCTCCAATAACGTCATTAAACTGGCAAGATTTTATCAATACTACATCTAAGGGAAAAACCGTCGATCCGCTAAAAAACTATTGTTTATCTCACTCAATAATAATCGTCGGCAATTCCGAACTTGACACAAAGACAAACGTATACCACATCCATAATTTTATCTTCCCAAGTCCGGCTCTTCGGACAGCCAGTAACCATAGCGGGCGATTCCAGTTGGTTCTATAGCTGCATTACCCTAGGATTACCATATTAGAACGAGTACTAATACAATTTACAATGCCTGTACCTATTTGCGGTGCGCCCATTGGTTTATTCTATGCAAATGTCCCAGAATGAAGGTAATTGACGTTTGCTTCGATATTCAAATGTTTTTTTTTGCAAGTAATGATGCAGTATTGTTTTTTAATTGTATTTGAAAGTAGAAAAGGTTAATATAAGTACTTACGTAGATAGTTTTTATGTTGGTTAGCAACAAGACAAGTTTAAATGTTTCCATAGAGAGTAGAGTAATTAGTCTGTAATGTCCCACTGCTGGTAAAGGCCTCTCGTCTCACCGAAGATATCAGTACAGTGAAGAGCAGTATAAGAAAAAATATTGAGAAACTCGTCTAAGAAACTTATAAAATTAAGCTCAATTACACATACAGAGCCATCTATTGGTAGCTTATTGTATTACGCACAATTTGCTTTAACAACGACTAGTCTGCGAATACACCCGCGTTGTTCCCGCTTCCGCGGGAATTTCGAGATAAAATGTATCTCATGTGTTATTTTGATGTATAACCTGTATTACTGTAAAGTTTCATCTAAATCTGTTCAGTAGTTTTTGCGTGAAAGAGTAACAAACATTCAAAATATATATCCATCCTCACAAACAGTCGCATTTATAATATTAGTTTAATTTTGCCTCGCAAAAACCTTGTTTGTAGAACAGTAAAATATCGTAAGTAAATAAAGGGATATAGTAAATAGTTAATGTAAACATGAGCTAAACCGAAGGTTATCGCATCTCGTTTTACTTAGTTTATTAAGACAAAGTGCTCTTTGTTAACTACCAGTTTAATTGGCTATAAAATGTGAGATGACGGTCTCTTAGACGCCTTTGTTCTGTTTACATGTAAAGTGGAGTATTGACCTTTGCAAGTAGGTATTTAAAATAATATGGGATCTAAATTAAAATCCTGACATCACTTTAGTAATAGTATTTAGACAGGTTTGCCTGACGCCTGGCCGTCCATTTGTTAAGTCTGTCTCTTGCCAATCTGGCTTACTCTTCAATTATGCTTTTATATAATTATATTATAATATTAATAATACTTTAAGAAAACAACATAACTTATATTGTCATGTAAATCAACAAATGAAAAACGTATTAAAAATAGATAATTCTAGATTCATTAATTCGTTTATTTTTTAGAGTTTTTAGACCGCCTAAGGGCCTCCGACAAGGTCTGACGATTTATTTAAACAATCGGGACCAACTGCTTCACGTGCCCTCTTAAGCACAGGCGCAGAGATAAATACTAGCCAACAATCCAAGTAGAGGTCGAGCTCCACGTTGCTTAACAATCGCAATGAACTAATATCATTAAGTCCGAGTGTGACTGCGGTGCCCCAAACCAGGACATGGTTCACCTCTTGTCCTGTCCTCTGTGCCCTACCTCTCTCTGTGCCCTGCACTAAAGAGGACTTACTGAACGTATCAGACGCTGTTCTTTCTCTTGTGAATTACTGGTCCAGGAAAATACATATAAAAACTAAAAATTATTTTGCGCTACTGACTCGAAAGAAGAAGAACATCATTTGTATAAACTACGCCACGAGCGCTTCAAAAATTGCCGATTAGTTATTCTAGATTTAAACCATGCATCCTTCTTATTTATTTTATAGCAATAAAAACACGTTACCAAGTTATTCTAGATTCGTAATTGTTATTTTATTCTAGGTCTAAACGAGTAGAACTATGCAAATGTGTAGTATTTCCCTTCGTTATCTCCTTGATGGATAGGTGTGGGGTAGTGTCACGCGAGCTTCCTTCAGATTTGAATACCGTTCCACGTCTGTATTCGTTTTTACGTTCCGTTCCGTTAATTATGTAGTGAATAGAGTATACATAATTACTTTTTGTAAAGTAGATGGCAATCGATTTGAATGCTATGTATATGGGACCGAGAATGCCAGACGTAGTTAACGAATAAAATATCGAAACTGTAGTCGAATGAAACATAACAAAAACGAAACTAAATTGACTTTTTATTTGGAATATTTTGATATTCGGTAACATAATAAAAACCCTCACACAAATAAAAACGTTGTACTTTTAACCAGGGAGTTTTAATAAAATCTATTTTTGAAATATTTTTTATATTCAAAATAAACCAGGGTCTATCGCTTATCAGCGACATTTACTTTAACAGCCTGATTAAGTTCCTTAAGTTCTTCAAATAAAAAGTGAATCGTTAAGACTTATGAAATTCTAATACTAGAAAAAGACATTTTGCTTATCAAAAAAGTAATTTGAGGAGGTTATGCGTAAATACCAGGCGAATATGCTATCTATCTTCAGCATTGAAATATAATAATTAGGTATCTACTTACTTACATAATAATATACATATACATAATACCTTATCAATGTAAATATTAGAAATATATACTACCGAAAATAAACTATAAAAACAAATTTTACATCCACATTAGTCCTAAAAAATTACATTTCATATCCAAAAATAAACAATGTTTAATATTAATGCTAAAAGCACGTCACATCAACAACATGAATGATTCATTTCGTAATCTTTCTTATACCAACAAAACATTCATATGTAAGCTTACGAAAGCTCCCGGTAAAAGTTCGGAAACTCTCTAGATAACGGCTAGGAGCTTGAATAAAATTTTCAGTGGGTTTTCAGCGGGAAAGCGGCAGTTTCGTGGCGGTAGTGCTCGCGGACGGCTGGCCCGGCCTTGCCGACTAACGGCGCTTCGTAAACAACCCAAGTTACATGGATATCGTAAAGTGCTGACTCTGAAACTCTTTCTAGTAAACTCTTTTCTGACCTGTTTTATTCTTAGCAAACTTTAAATTTAGAATTAGAGGACATTAGTGAACAGCTGATTTTGACATTTAGACGTCAGCTTAGTGCATGTTGTGATCTTCGGTCTTTGGTTTCATTAGCGATTGGTAAGTTTATGTTCACTATTTGTATACCTAAAAACTACAATTATACGTCGTTATTAATCCTACTGATAGTAATTTATGGTCTATTTTTGCGTATTTTACAGAGATTTAAAATTGTGATATTTTGATCTTTTTGCATACAAATAATACGTTAGTCATTTATAACATAAGATTTACTTTATTACAAAAGTAAGAAAGCCAGTACAGTGGGGGTATTTATTTAAAACTAGCCGCGCCCCGCGGTTTCACCCGCGTTGTACCCGTTCCCAAGGTAATTTCACGATAAAAAGCCTATGTCCTGTATCAGGCTCTGGACTAACTGCGTACCGAATTTCATTCGAATCGGTTCAATAGTTTTGGCGTGAAAGCGTGACAGACAGACAGAGTTACTTTCGCATTTATAATATTAGTTAGAATATACCGAGTAAAATTAAACCGATGCGTAATCATGATACTTAACTTACTACAGATTAAATCGCACATTAATGTGTATAAAATGTAACAACTATTTATGTCACGATTTATTACCGTATTCAAGTTTAAGCTCTAATCCTAATGGGTTTAGGTTTGAATTAAATGTCGCAGTTAGTTAATGATTCATTCATTTGATTTACAGACGAGGGCAGTTTTAAACTTAGCGTTCAAGTTTAACTCATGTTTTGAAATTGTATCACTTGTTTTAAAAGACCACACGTATTTAATGGTCAATCTATACTAATATATGAAAGCTAAAGAGTTTGAAATGATATTAGAAACTAGTAATCCAATTTGGTATTTTTTTGTAATGGATAGCGCTTTCAACGGAAAGGTTATAGAATATTTTTCATCCCGGAATTTTCACGAGAACGGAACCACGGGATATTGCTAGTCTCAATATACTATCTTTCAATTTTATCTTCTGTTTTTGAAATCGAATATTTTGTTTTAAGAGTTTGTGGAGCACACGTATCTCTTGAACGGCCATTCCCAATATATATGATTACTACTAGTAATCTCAGATCTTGACATTGTAAGTAAGTAAATACATTTTAAAATTAAAAAACCCACAGGCTTAGCCGCCATTTATTTTCAAACAAACTATGTAAATCTGCTCTTCGATGTAGCATCGTTGTTCGATTTCGGATCGTCGTCTACTACTATCAAAGCAACAACACAAGGTTGTTTACAAATTAAACAGATAAACCATGATTAAACTGTACACATAATCTCTCTGAATATTTCTAAACATCAAAAGAGAGTCTCAAAGGGCGAAAATTACCGTTAACATTAATTAACTAATAATTTGTAACCCACAATCTTCTTTACACAAATAATTATCTCATAAAAACATCACATACTTTTCACAGAACCGCTAATTCGGACCGCATTATACCACATTTGTATTCCCTTTTTTCTCCAGGATAACTCGTAAATTATGGCAATAAATTACCCAGGACATGTACCTACCAGTTCCCGGGATTAATTAAACCTATAAACAGTAAGTAGGTAATTCATAGGCACATTTTGTATGTATAACTATCGAACTGGCATTCTGCCATGTTTTTAATAGGTATATTGATTATTTAGTCCGTTTATTCATGACCGATTTCTCATTCATAGTCCGTGGTAGTAGTTTACTAGTTTATGGTTTAGTTTAAGTAATTATGCATAAAGGAGTATCAATGCAAGCGGCGGGGATAAGCGATTTTAAAAAAAAGAACACTATGTTGTAGTTTGGGCGGCTTGTACAAGAACACTTGAGGCCAGATTGCTTAAGCATTCAAAATTTTATTTAGCGTATCAATAATTATCTTTAATTAACAATTGACGTTCGTTTTGCTATTAAAAATAGCACTTTTTAAAAGAGAAACATTCTATATTTGAAATAATGTCATCATCATAAATTTTAGAGCAAGGCTCTTGTCGATGAGTCCGATGCAGACTTCTCCATCTATTCCTATTCAGTGCAAGTTCCTTCACATCTCTATATGAAATAATGTAGTCCGAATGAATTCCTATTAAGAAAGTAGGTTTATGTTTGAGTAGTTAGTGACTAACCCTAGTTTTTAGGCCGCCTCAAGGCCTCCAATATGACGATTGAAACAACCGAGACCAACAATTGTAAGTGCCCTTCAAAGCACGGTAGCGCTCAAGTAGTAATGCCACTATCGGCCACCCATCCAAGTAGACACGAGCTGCTCGTTGCTCAACAATCGCAACTATTATACTGAAAAAACACTTATTGTTAAAGGAAGAACAATATTTTCTATAACAAACATTAAATGAACCAGTCAACTCTAACTTTTTCTAGTATTTTCAAGCGATACGTAACCTAAGTAAGTTCGTTTAGATTAGAATGTCTGGAGTTGGGCATGCGTATGGATTCCTTTAGCTTAGTTCTTTGGAAGCATACAAACTGAGTTAAGTTTACTTTGCATGTATTTAATACCCACTTACTTGTTATGTACTTACTTGTACTTAATTATTACAATTAAAGTAAATAGTTAAGTTATAACTTGACTTGATTTTATTTTTCAAATCAACGATCTGTTTAAAAAAATAAATTTGTGCATTTTTTTTTCTTCGAAAATACAACCACTTTTTATACGCTAAGGCCGAGTAATAAATAAAAATGGAACCACAACGAAAGTTCTACATATTATGTCGAATTTTCATTACTTACATAAAAAATATTTTAAATCCACATTCACAAAGGTAGGATACACTTTTCATCCCGAAATTCCCTCGAGAACGGGTAAAACGTGGGTAAATCCACGGGGCGGCTCAAGTAATTAATGTAATCACGTTCTGAATGTCATCCAAGTTTTAGCCTTAACCATCAAATGCTGACCTTTACATAATTACTTATTAAATTAAGTTAGTGGGTAAACAAGTTCGTTTCTGTGGTGTTTTCTAGCTTAAAATTTTAATTTAGGAGTTACTTAGATAATATGGGAATAGATACGTCATTCAGACAACCAGACTTACTCGATTTGCATCGAAATCGGAGTAAAGTATACCAGTACAAATTGTTAGGACAAATTCACACACGGTTGATAAGACCCAAACTAAGCTACTATTATGGAATCTAATTAACTGATATCACTACATATAGGTAAATACACATACACTTGATAAGAATATATATTAGACACCTAGACGTCGTCGCCAACTGCTATCGAATCGAATCCGCAAAACCCGACATAGTAAGCGCTCTCACAAGTCGCACATGCCACTGTGCCAACGGGCTTGCCATGATCCTAGAATATAAAACTTAAGTCTCACTGTTGGGCAAAGGCCTCTCATCTCACTGAATACAGATGCCCAGCAATGGGACATTACAGGCTATTACTTTTTTATTATAATACGAGTGTTACCATCTTATTTAATACTTTTGATCTCGTGCCAATAAACTCATCATAGAAACTGAATGGATGTCGCTAATACAGAAATAAACATGTTACACTGTCTTATTTCTGTAAGTGTGTCTGTTGACAAATCAGTTGTGTAGTACGATGTTGAATGAGTGTTTTATTATTAACTCATTTTCAGTAGCAACATGTTTTGTTTAGGGGAAATCATTTAATAAAATCATCACAGCGCAAAGGCTACCGGCTTTTGCGCTGTGATGCTATCTTTTGAAGTCCGTAAAGCGCAAGATCCACATAGTGCGATCTGCCTATGATAATAATTAAAACTACATGAAAAATATCATTCTCCAGCGACAAGTAAATAACATCTCGTCAAACAGTACATACTAAATAGGTATAAAAGTAAATAAAATAACAAGTTACAACGAAAACTATACATCACGCCCCAATTGTTCCAGCCCATTACAATAAATAAATCACCTGATATTGAAAATTTGAACGATGTTCTGCGATTCCGTAAAAAATATACACTTTCAGTTACCTGTCGCAGCCTGCACTAACGTATTATACTAGCATTAGTCAAACACATATGTCGGCGACGATGATGGATGCACGGCAGTACGGCCGGCTGTCTGCGACCTGCTTTCATATCATATCACATTTATTCTATATGTCAAATCGTATTATGATATATATTCTAAGAAAGAGACTATTATTTCAATAAATTCGAAGTTGGAGAATGAAGTATGCATTGTTTCTTGTGAGTAAAGAGTTTTTTGTTGCAATTTGTTTTTCGCTAAAGATCTTCAGGTGAACTAGTTTTAACTTTGATAAAATTAGTCAGCCAAGCTACATAGTGACGTGGTCGACTTGAAATTAAATCAACTTAGAGTCAGAACAGGTGAATGATCGAGTAATTTAACTAAATATCTATTTAATTAAAAAATGGTTTCGTCTACGATTCGATCACGGTGACCAATCAAATGATCGAATTACTTATCATCGTTTATTAGGGTTCTTTCAAACTCGCGCTTTTAATCGTCCAAATCGCATTCAGCAACTGTTGAGTGCGTGTTGTATTTAAAACAAAAGAACTTCCGAGCGCGCGGACGACAGTGCACTACTGCGGCGCGAAGCTGGACGTCTAAAAATGCTTGAATTGAAACCGCTCTATGACTGATAGTGCAATGGTTATTTTACTATTAATTGAAACGTACGTTAATGTCATTATTATTTGTTTAAACGGGAACTTACGTCCTACGTCGTACGTAAGTTCCCGATAGTGGTTAGTTGCTAACCACTTCTTCTTCTTCTTCATCGAGTGGATGGTCAACCTGACCAATCCTGTCGTCAGAGTTATTGAGCCGCCAAAGGCCTCTGACATGGCTCATGTAACTAACCGTGCTAACCACTAACCACGCTATTTTAAGCGAGTAAAACCCATGGCGATAGTAAAGTATTAATCACGCAATGTCAACGGAAACACAAATTTTCGCAACGGTTCTATTTAGAGACGACGACGTTAAGTCGGCTATAATGTGCGTTACATAAATTATGACGATCCCGATTTCTAGTTGTCAGTTCTAGATGATACAAGTTTTGTATTTCACCTTTATAAAGTAAGTAAGTTGGTGTTGGTTTGTGGCGAACTCTGATGACGGAGTTTTTAGACCGCCTAGCAGTCTTCGACATTATCGAACGATTTTAAAGACCGGGACTGACAAATTAACGTGCCCTCCGAAGAACGGAAGTGCTCAGATGGATTAAACATTAACGGCTACTCATTCAAATAATGGTCGAGCTGCACGTAGCTTAACAATCGCGATGAGTTAACATAGCCTTGTCAGACTACGACATATTTTATAGACAGTGAGTATCTGAGATTCGTCCAAAAATTCTGATTATCCTTTTTGTTCGGAATAGAATACCTATGACATAAACTTTCAAAAAACATTAAAATCCTATATTCTTTAATAAAGGTTTAATACACGATAAATTATATCCTTTTACGCAACTGTGGCGAAGTCCAAAAGGAAAGGGTTATGTATTTGACTTGAATGTATCTATGTCTGTCTGTTCCTATGTTCCCTCGTAATTACTGACTATTTATAGATAGGGTTATTATGTATTTGACCTGACTGTATGTAGGTATGTCTGTCTGTTCCTTTATTCCATGGTAACTACTAATGAATTCTAGTTTCCTTCACATTTGCTTACTATACAGAACTAAAATATAGCTTTAAATGAAGATTTTTTTGCCAATAAAGTACCGAGTAGATTTAACCGACAACTCAAACCGCCGCCGGTCGACCAGTAATTGATTGTAATGTGTTGTGAGTGACAAGCGATCAGATCCCACGGCGAATGCCTTTTGTAAATATACATCAGGTTTTAAAACGATATATTTTTATACTTATAAAAAAACTTTAAAAAAAATTCGAACTGACTTGTAAATCTAGTACTTACCTAAAAAGATATTAATCTATTTTATCGACTTCCCGACTAATTTTAAAGTTGTATAAATTAGAGGCTCGTTGATGAAAAATTGGTTATATAATTAACTTACTTTGAATTCATAATGCTTATGAATGTCCATTTTGAACAGCTTAAATTATTATTAGAAAGATAATTTCGATAATAGGTAGGTATGTAGTTGACAATTTAATAATAATAAAAAATCCTCAGCGCAAAAACGGCTGGACCGATCTGTACCAAATATAGCATTAATCGGTTCATCCGTTTAAGAGCTACGGTACCACAAATAGATACAAACACACACAAACCACACAGCCATCAAATATTTAGAGAGAATGTATTGTTACCTTATGTATTGGTACCCGCAGCAGGTTATTCTTCTTCATCGAGTGGATGGCCAACCTGACCAATCCTGGTGTCAGAGTTATTGAGCCGCCAAAGGCCTCTGACATGGCTCAAGTAACGAGTACTATCCGTAGAAAGTAACCTGGACCCGCAGCAGGTAGTGGCGTGGTGATTACGACTAATCCTCCTCACTGTACTGATATCTTCAGTGAGGGGAGAGGCCTGGGAGTGGGACATTACAGGCTAATACTTTTTGCTTTTAATTTTTATGTATTGGTATCACCCTGTGAAGACAACAAGTCATATTGACTAATAGCGGCTTCTTTATCCAATCGAGATTCGTCGCTCGGACAATAGAGTAATGTTTTACGAGTAGTTGGTTAGATAACAAACACTTACACATATTTTTTTCAACGGACGTAAAAAAACTGATTATATTAAGACGTTATACATTGATTTGTCACTTAAGCATTCGTGTAGATAAAATCTCAAGAACTATCAATCCGATTCGAACAATTGTTTATGTAATAGAAGCCACGTTCAACGGGAAGGTATAGGCTATTTTCATCCCGAAATTCTCACGAGACCGGGCACAACGCGGGTAAAACCGCGGGGCGCTGCTAGTTTTTAATAAGTTGGTTACGAATAGTTGGTAAAGAATTTATTTGATTGAAAAGCCATCACTTGTTTTGATAAAAATGATGTCCGAATAAAACGCAACTCAAATTGTAGCAGCCCTCAAACCATACAATTTTGATCATATTATCAAAAATGTGAGTTGCAAGGCCCGTTCATGTCATAGTAAAAATAACAAGCTAGTTAACTAGTTAATTAGTCGTAGGTGTAACTTGTCACGCAGCTTGTAAACTTTCGAGTAAGTAGGTGGCCAAATCTGGTATCGGAGTATTTACACTACCTAAAGTCCTCCGAAATGTTCTAACGATTGAAACAACCGCGACCAACTACTTAACGTGTCCTCCGAAGCACGGAAGCGCTCAAATAGAAATGCCACTATCGGCCACCCATCAAAGTAGGGGTCGAATTGCACATTGCTTAACAATCGCAATGAACCAACATCGCTTAGTCAAACTACGCCACGATCGTTACTATAATTAAGTGGGTACAACAGCCTGTAAATAATATTCCGGTGTCGCCACGCAAATTGTTATGTAGCCATCGTAAAAGCTACAGCCTCGGTCGGATTGATGCTGTCAAATGGGATATTTATTTAAGTAATGAAAATACTGATCGGCGTCCTTATTCTGACTACGTACGTTCGATATTAATTTAAGTTTATTTTTATTCATTAAAATAGATAGGATAGGGTTGTGCATTTAAGGGAAACTTTTGCCCAGCCGTGGGACAATATAGCTTAGAAAAAAATTGTTTACTTAAACTAGTTTAATAGTTAAGTTAACATTATCTAGATTGCGTTCATAATTATAGCCGTTATTTGAATGTAATTAACGTCATGTTTTAATCTCTAATTAGTGAGTAGTGCAGTATATACGGGACTTATCGTGAAATAACACATATCATTTAGCCTCAATCCAAACACCGGTATTGTACTTGTTAATATCAGGAACTGTAGTATTTGAATACGTGTATTTGGTAGCCACATTCAATAGGCTACTTTCCATCCTAAATCTCCATAGAAATGTTTACAATGTGGATGAAACACTGATATTTACGTATATTATTAAATTGCAATGATAATTTTGAAATATAACCCTAACCTACTAATATTATAAATGTGAAAGTTTTTGAGAATGGATGTATGTATGTTTATTACTCTTTCACGAAAAAACTACACGACGGATTTGGATGAAACTTTACAGTAATATAAGTTATACAACAGAATAATACATGGGATATATTTTATCTCAAAATTCCCGCGGGAATGTACAATACGGGTAACGCCGAGGGGCGCGGCTAGTCTTTTTATAAATGCCAACGTATCAATAATACGGATACGAAGTGCAATCATGTAATGGATCGAAGCCAGACTTCAGTGGGGTTGTCATGCATTCAGGAGGCATGCGGTAGGCTGAAACCTGAAAAAATAACATCGCTTAATGCTTACTTTTTCACTTTTTACTAATGTACTAACGTGGTTTCAATATTCTATATTGATTTAAGCTTTTAACATTTGAGTTCGATTTATAAATATTATGTTTTTGTACGTCTGTTGAGTAATTGAAATATGTTTTCAATAGGATTCGCTTGATAAGTGAATTCTAGTAGTCATTTTAAGTAGTTGAGTGAATAACCTTGCATGTATCTTAAATACAAGCCAAAGGTTTTGTCTTCTGTAAAGGCAACTCTCTCTTCTCGCTCTTCTCCTATATGACGAAAAGCGACAAAAAATAGAAAAGATATTGTCTTTAGTGTACTTAGTAAAGCCAAATGGTATGAAAATTTGTAGATCGCTTAAAGGTCTTCAAGTAAAAAGGTCGTTTTGGTTGATCGTTAAAATGCAACTCCATAATTGTTATAGGATAGGTGAGCCCGAGCCAATCTCTAAAATTTGCACCCATTTTTAGGGTTCCGTAGCCAAATGGCAAAAACGGAACCCTTATAGATTCGTCATGTCTGTCTGTCTGTCTGTCCGTCCGTCTGTCTGTCCGTATGTCACAGCCTTTTTTCTCCGAAACTATAAGAGCTATGTTGTTGAAACTTAGTGTGTAGATGTATTCTGTGAACCGCATTAATATTTTCACACTAAAATAGAAAAAAAATAAAATTTTAGGGGGGTCTCCCATACTTAGAAATGAAAAAAATATTTTTTTTTTCATCAAACCCATACGTGTGGGGTATCTATGGATAGGTCTTCAAAAATGGTATTGAGGTTTCTAATATCATTTTTTTCTAAACTGAATAGTTTGCGCGAGAGACTCTTCCAAAGTGGTAAAATGTGTGTCCCCCCCCCTGTAACTTCTAAAATAAGAGAATGATAAAACTAAAAAAAATATATGATGTACATAACAATGTAATCTAACACCGAAAATTGGTTTGAACGAGGTCTAGTTAGTAGTTTTTTTTTTACGACATAAATCGTAAACCGCAAAAAAATACTGATTATTCATTCAATAACTCAAATGTAAATAAAAAAACATTTATTTCAAGAACTTCTTTATTATGTTACTCGCTGCTACGGAACCCTTCATGGGCGAGTCCGACTCGCACTTGGCCGCTTTTTAACTAATTCGGAAAGTAGTAAGAATGACAAGCCCGTTGACACAGTGGCAGTGAGAGCGCTTACTGTATCGGTGGTTGCGGGTTCAATTCCTGCCCAGAGTCAAAAATATGTGAAGACATTTTTGTTGGCTACGAACGTCTGGGTGTCAATTATATATTCTTATAAAGTATTTGTGTATGTATATGTAATAGTGTCAGTTAGTTGGATTCGATATTACAAACTTAGAGCTTAGTTTGGGTCTAATTAACCGTGAGTGAATTTGTCCGGGTACATTAATTTATTTATAGTAGCTCCAATCAAAACATTGGTTAAGGTAAACTTTCGTTTATAAAGACTTGAATATCTACCGCTTAACTTAACCAACAAATTAAAACTTCTAACAGCTTCATATTGGTGTTACTATAAATCATCAAACGCTCGGTTTAAAATCTTCAACAACTATTCGTTTCCATTAACTTGAGATAAAAATTTACGATCCTTTAGAAACGTTGGGTTCACATAAAATGGATGATAAATTGCTTGTACAGAGTTTAAAGTTGGACTCGGAATGAGTAACACAAATTATTTCATTGTTTTTATTGAAAACTGATTCGGAAAATACGGTCGTGTCGTTGTTTATTTATTCAATGTTACTTTATTGCTCATGAATTTGTAAAACGAGTGGATTAACTTATTAAAACTCGGGGAATAATCCCCTTTTTTGGCTCACTACAAAAATAGAGGAAGCTACCATTTGGTAGTTTATTTGTTGTTTTTGTGCATATCGTCAGGGATCACTCTGTCAATTATTATGGACTTTCAAGATTATAACTTGCTCATTTCCTCTAACGAGTTCTACTAAGTATGTCGATAACTCGTCCATAATCGTCCAATCAACGACAATATCTTTTATAAAGCAAAAAAAATGTGATTTGTGAAGATTTCATTTTCATCTCTTTTAAATTATTCATAACTTGTGAACTTTTTGTGGCTTAGCAAACCAAATATTTCAGTCAGGAAAACGTAGCTATTGTCATATTGTATTCAATAATTATGTTTGCTTAAATTTTTCCGAATATTTATGTCAACATGAGCCTGTTTGAAGTCAATTTCGTTATCCCCAACATTTTCTTTGCTAGTTTGGTAAATATTCTATCAGAGAAGATGGCGCCGTTGACGTAGGCTCCCCTTCTAAACAAACAAAGATGCGACGTCCCGCAACAAAGTCACATATTGGAAATGTTCTAAACTTCGATATTACCTAGAACCTACCGTATAATTAACCGGAGTATTGGTAAAATAGGTAGTTTGAATTGGTTGATGTTTTTATAACATCTTTGAGATGGGTCAAAATGTATTATGTGTTGGTCCGTGATGTTGCTAAATCTTTAGCATTTGTACAGAAACGTATTATAAACTAGCAGTACCCCGCGGTTTTACGCGCGTTGTGCCCGTTCCCGAGGGTATTTCGGGAATTTTTATACGTAGAAACCTTCCTCTTGAATCACTCTATCTATTAAAGCCTTTTTCGTAAGGGATAAAAAGAAAGTAAGAATAAGGCCTCCATAAATGGTTTATTACTAATGTCATAAAATAAATAAAAAATTGTAAGAGAAAGATTTTTCCGGCTCAACAAAATGTGTTAGCGCGACCCCACTAAATCTAGAAAAAGAACGTAAGCGCGATCTAGAAAATGTTCACACTAACGCCATCTATTGGATCCCGAGAACAGCTGGTATATCTACTTCTTATTATAGGATAAGTTATTAAGCAGACTGAACAGTATTATGGCTTTTCTTTTTTTGGAAACTTTCGTAACACTAATGGGATGACATCTAATAGATGTTTCATAGAGCATACCTAGGTCGGTCTAAAATAGACTTTACTACTCTATGTTCAACCCATAGTTTTAGCCTTAAATATTGATTGTTATTCATCATACATAAGTAAACTGAAACACTTTCTGACTGAACTTTCATCCGATTAACCGTAGTATTCGTATAAATATTCCGCTATTGTTTGTAGCTCGCTCTATATTGTAATCTCCGCTAAAAGTTTTCGTAGAAGCGTGCCGACAAAAAGCACCATTGAAACCTCGGATGCACAAAGTCTACTAACCCACAAACTAAACGTTCACTTGGCTTTTTGCCCTGTTTTGCAGACAATGCAATACAACGGTCACATACAGTGAATATTCGCTTGTGATGTTTGCAATGACATAACCACTACATGAACATTGTGAATCCATATTACTTCGATGAACTTCTGCGTTCAGTTGTTTTAAGATTTGGATTGTTGATGAAAAACGAATGTATTTTAACGTTGAGTTACTGATTGTATGAAATGTCTTTAATAATTTACTTCTAAGTTACTGACTGTACTTGTAGCAAAATTAAAGCGTACAGTGAGCCAGAACATTTATTAATTGTATTCTTATGCTGTGTTTGAATAGTTTTATGGTCGCTACAAATAATTTAATCATTAATCATATTCCTACTTCCCATCTTTCTAAATATATCACTTATCGAAAAATAAATACGCTAACTTATCAGTCGTGCCAAGTGTGCCACTAATTACATTCATTCATACAACGTTAAAAAGCTCTCGTGCGAATTAGACCCTTGCACAAGAATTGTTAAATCTAAATAATATGTTTGAGAAACAAAAACTGTTCGTTTAAAATTGTATTTTAAATTGCACGAAATAGAACACTATTTAAGACGAACGTCATTTGTTTATTAATTTATGTAGACGCTAAATAAAAATTTGAATACTTTTGTATATTTCCCTCTAAGGATGACTTCTAATACTACCTAAACAATATGACTTCCAAAATAAGCTCCGAACTATACAAAAGCTGACTTAAGTTTACTATCGCGATTGAATTTCGAAACATTTCCTGCACACAGAAGTGAACACATGGCACTGAATGTACAGCGCTAAGCGCCCACCGTACCGTGAACTAACACGGTATAAAACGTTGCGGCGTGTAAATGAAGATGCTTGTAATTCTGTCTTGGACATTTTGAAAATACATTTTGTATCTGAAATTAGGAAGCGTAGGTATATACTTGTTTTCATACTCATTTTAGATTCTATTTGAATATATTTTTTGTATAATTAAACTTGTACTTTTAGGTTCATTGTTTTCGACGAGAAGGACTGTTTCAAATGTTTTTTTTTGTTTGTTTTGGACCCCTGTCGAAACAGCATTACTATGCATTACTGCTGTATAGGAGCCCATAGGAGATTTCAGGGTTTAATTGAGAGCTTAAGGGGATACCTATGACCCTATTGAATACTTCCACAAAATATTAGCTTTCTATGTCGTGTACGCATGTCTAGTGCAGCCTGAGCTTTTGTGGACTCTTATAGTGATAAAATCATGGATATAAAATTATGAAACATTTAAAGCGATCATTTTAAAAGTAATTTGATCAGAGTCATGACCATCATCACTATCAATTTACTTCAGGTACACAGGGCTTCATAGTTTTTCCAATTCCTAAATTTCTCTTAAATGTGGCTATCCAATACAAAAGAAAAATCGATTGTTACCACTACCACAAAGAACAACCTCACTATCTTCTCCATAAAACAAAACTTAAGTCTCCTTCTTTACTTTGTGTTATCTAATCCCGTTAACTCTTTTCCATTGTAATCGTCTACAGCATTCATAAGTCAAGATATCCGTGCGACGTCATCTATCACGATATTACATAGAGAGCTGACTGAGCCCGCGGATGATTCTGCTACGCAAATATTTGTAGTCGGCTCGTTTAGCGGGTGCGTGTCCATTGTACCACGGCATTCTGGGGACGGCAATCGGCAGAATAATGCAGGAATATAATGGACGTTGAATATTTTAATATAGTCCTTTTAATGTTTTATATAAATCACAACATAAAACAAAGTCGCATTCTGCTGTCTGTCTTTTCCTACGTATGCTTAGATCTTTAAAACTACGCAAGGCATTTTAATGCGGTATTTTAAATAGATAGAGTGATTCAAGAGATAGGGATATATGTATAAAAAAATCCAGAAATTCCCACGGGAACGGGCACCACGCGGGTAAAACCGCGGGGTGCTGCTAGTTATTTATTAATTCTAAAATTGAACATAATTCTAATTAAAATCTTCAAACGCACATTGAACAAATAAGAAATGGTTATATCACTTAAATATATTTAAATATATAAAATAATAATTGATAATTAATTACATCCAAGTTCAAGTCAATTTTTTAAATTTAATACTTAAGTCAATTTACAATAAACGCGAATGTTGTTTTTTTTATAAAACGCCTATAAAACTACTATATATTAAAACAGTTTATTCGTATGACAATGGAAACACGTACTCCGTACTGCGTTGTTAGTACAATTTACGAAATTCAGGGATCCCCTTCTTAAGTAATGTGCTATTACTTGCTTCCTCGTCTGTGTTTGGGATATTCTGTTTATTATACACTTTTGATGTACGATAAAAACAAAGTTTTGCTTATCTAAGCAATCGTTGACATAGATCTAGTTACAGTAAGAGCAGATACTGACCGAACGTTACGAGGTGTAATGTAACATTCACTTCGAGCAATGAGCCATTTTTTTGTCACAGAAAAGATTCGCTCGTGCTCGCTGCGAGTGCTGCGTTCCCTGTATTAAGAACACGAACGCTTGCTGTGTAACATGTTACATTACGTCTTATAACTTTGCTCAGTACTCACCTTTGTCGGCGAATTGAAATTAACGAGAGCATCGTCAAATTACTCACTCGTTCTATTGAAATGAATTCGCTCAATTTAAACGATGCACGATGTGACGCCTTAGTGTTACCACGCTACAAAATAACCACAAAGATATACAAGTTGTATAACAACCCTCTTTGTGCGTCGGGGGTTAAAAAGAAAATGCCAAATACTCGAACTCTAAAAACACATTTTCGTATTAACTTAATTTATGCTCAGCATTATTTCTCAAGTGTTTTTCTATGCTTCAACATTAAATGGTTTTTTGGTACAAAAAACGACTCTAGGCATTTGAGAGGTGAATAAATAACTTAGCTGTAAAATGTTTGTGGATGAAACCTTCGCAATATATCATTTTATCTGAATACTTCAGCCTGCGAATACTATAGCCACGAATCTAGTTATTACGACCTTCTGATGTATTAAACACAATAATATGAAGGAACGCACACTAGAGACAAGACTTCGAAAATACTATTATATATGTACTATTATGACTTCTTCTTCTTATCGAGTGGATGGTCAACTTGACCAATCCTGGTGTCAGAGTTATAGAGCCGCCAAAGGCCTCTGACATGGCTCATGTAACGACTACTATCCGTAGAAAGTATCCGGGACCGACGGCTTAACGTGCCCTCCGAAGCACGGAATCATCTTACTTTTCGGGCAATCAGGTGATTCAGCCTGCAATGCCCTACCCAAACTGAGGACAGTCTCACAAAGTGATTTTTGTGAGATATCCCCACCGGGAATTGAACCCGGAACCTCCGGATCGTGAGCCGAGCGCTCAAACCACTAGACCACGGAGGCTGTAATTATGACTATATGTATTGTAAACATTATTAGTCTAGACGGAATGTAATCGAAACGGGTACAACTTGTACATCCGCACATTGTCATTGAGCCTAAACAAATAACTCATTCGCACGATGGAACTGCCATGCCATGCTTGGATTTTACTAAACCTAAATAGCACAAATAACCAAACTTAGACTAAACAACATATTTTTTTATCAAATTACCATCTAAATTTACCCCTCAATGCCAAATATTAACAATAAAAGTTCCCATTAAATTGAAACCCAACGCCCTTTGAAAATGTAAAAAATTCTTGGTTTGAAATTAGCTGCGGCAGGGGTGACTTTTGTTACAGCATCGCATTGATTGGCTATTTCGGAGCCCTAAAACTATATTTTTGGATCGGCAAGGTCGTATAGGGAAGTGAAAATGTAGTTTATAATTATCGATAACGATACAGTTAAGATTTTATTTTAAGTTTCTCATGTTTAGGTCTTATATTATTACTAGGTTAAAACGTTATGCATATTTAGAAAGTTCAAACTTCTACAAAACCTACTACCATGTCAAAGATAATCACTACATAGTATAAAACAAAGTCGCTTTCGCTGTCTGTCACTATGTTTGCTTAGATCTTTAAAACAACGTAACGGATTTTGACGCGGTTTTTTAAATAGATAGAGTGATTCAAGAGGAAGGTTTATATTTATAAAAAATCCCGATATTCCCACGGGAACGGGCACAACGCGAGTAAAACCGCGGGGCGCTGCTAGTATTTCATAATGTAATAAAGTACTAATTTAAATTCATGGGCTGAAAGTATAATACTCGTACATTGGTCTCAATGTGACGATTACGATGTACAGTTTTAGTAATGGTCATATCTATTTGTAAAATTAAACCACTAACTTTTGTTATTACAAAAGTTACTAAACCGGCTCTCAGGGTAATTTGAGAAGAAAAACGTAGTCAATTTGTGCACTATGTAAACAAACTATTACCTCGAATCTCAGAAACGATCAAGATATTCAGTACTATAGATAAACGTGCTTACACTAGTATACTAATTTCGATCCAACATTACTCTACCTATACCACATATACATACATATACGTTTCAATAGATTACACGGCTACCTCATACTGTTACTTCCGATACAGGTTATTATCGATATGTCCACATCACTAGTCACCGTTAGGGATGATCCAAATTGATTTGAACACAATACTGGCACGTTGAACAGGGGCCTTATTTGTATCCACGATGACACGCCGCCGATCCATCATACAAGTTGTATGGGGCGTAGGGTCACTGCAATGTTTATGGGACAGTTATGGTACGACCAATGAGGTGTTGGCAGATGGGTATGAGTTGTCACGATTCTACTTGCCCATTTGGTTTGCATGTATCTTGTCGATGTTTAAAAATAGAACGTGTTTGCATGACTAGGCTATTGAAAATTAGTGGAAAGAAGTGTGTGTGATATGTTAGACAGTGTGTAAGTTACTTGTAAATGAATTGAAATCGATCATAGGACGTTTAAAAGCCGGTATATACAATTAATAGTTACGTTTTACTCTGGTACAAGCGAAATTACACGCCACAATTGCCAAACTAAATGTTTTATTGCTACGATGACACTTTATTTCAACTAATACATCACTTCATTCTGCCCCATTTTCTACAGCAAATCACAGTTATTTCTCCAATACAATGTATCGTTTTGGACAGCGCAGCTGGACTCTATACAAAGTTTCTGTAAATTATACCCTCCCTGATGTTAACGTACCCCATTCATTCGAGCTCCATTATAAAAATACCCCATTTTATTATTATGTTACAATTTTAATGATACGAACATTAGCTAGCTTGTTACGTCATTGTGTTTCGGTTTGTAATTTTTGTAAGGATTTTTAAATTAGGAATGTTGTTATATAAAACAAAAAGACGGTTTAAAAATTCCGACACCAAGATTGGGCACTAACCTAGAGTGAAACAGATGGATTTAATCCGCAATTTGCTAAACATAATACCGATAAAAATTAATCGACAAAAACCAATATGAAGTCTGTAGAGTATAAAAAAACTAATCGAACTATGGAAATAATTCCTTTTCAAAGCAAATATAGTTGTCTTACTCATGCTAGTCCAGCTTTTAAAAGTGCTTGCTTGCAAAGACATAAATAGATAAGATGGCATTTTAATGATCTACGAAACAAAATAATTCCAATCTCTGTCAGACATTTCTCCTTTATCCGTTGCTATTTTCTTACACAATTTCTCATTGCACAAATAAACCAATTGGAGTTTCAGATCAATATTCTTTATAATAAGGGTCGAGATAGCTCTCTGATTAAATTTAGGATTATCCCCAAACTCTGGCGCTGCTTTAACATTATTGTCACTCCATTAATCCGTGTCTGTTTAATTAGATTACTGACGTTTTGCGAAGCTTCCATATAGTTGCGACATTCGGATTAAAGGATTTCAAATTTATTCCCCTGTTCAGAAGATTGATGACGGGTCATTTGGTTAGTATGTGGCTGACGAATCAAACGTTTCGTATTCTATAGATTTAAGGCTTAGATACCTATTCATAAACGCTTACTAGCAGCATTTTAGCTAGCAAATGGTTTGTCCCTTTCTGACATACGCTATTTTCCAAAGAACAAAAGAGACAACAAACTCACTAACAGTGTTTTAGTTAGAGAGCGTTTATGAATAAGACAGTTAGTCTTTCGTTTTTATTGAGCGAGTTTACAAGCTGCTAGCCACATGGAAACGAGACGCCTTTGCGTTTATATTGTAGAGGAGCAGAGCTGTACAGAGATCAATTCACCAATCACAGCGCACTACTAAAAGATTTTGACAATGTTAATGCGTTATTTGGCAATTTTGATGCATTGTGATTGGTCAGTTGAGCTCCGCACAGATTCACTCCGCTTCAATGGAATCTCACCCTTAATATCGGTAACAATCTATTTTAAACTACTTCAAGAGCATTATAATATACACTATTCAAATCACAGCAAGATTCCCGGGAAGGCATTCAATGGAATAGTCTTTACTCTACAAATTTCCAAATAAGCTACAGGACAATATATTTGTGTGCCTATTACGACTATATTTTGCATATAAAGCACAGTAATCACAGGACAACAAAATATAATAAATCCAAAAGTATTTCAAATAATTAAAGCACCAGTTTGTTCATTTTTATTTCGCATCATTTGGAGCCAGAGGGTGCTGCAGAGTTGTTCATACGGCAATATTAAAATAATGCAACTGTCATAGCATTCAGTTGATAGCACCAGCACTTGACACAATTCGCGGGTTATAGTCGAGGAGACAGCAGCACATTTCAGACAAACAATAAAAACAGAAAGGCTCTCGAGTTTATTTGTGATAATGAACTCTTGCCAACTACCGGTATGGAGTCGGAAACATGGATGCACGAATAAATGGAAATCCTAGAATTTCGCTATTTGGTTTTTGCTGATTCTTTTTGAATAAGGATACATCCATTATGATAGTTTTAAACAATTGAATGTGATCGAGCTTTATGTTTATATCCTGGAATTGTTGAATCGATGAAAATCCGTTTTTTCGGTTTACATTATATATTTACATGACTTTTTCTTTGATGTTATTTATGAGACATTAAAATTCCACTCACTATGGTGGGTCATACTTATTGAACAATAAATTATTGATTGCATATCTAACTAAAATTAATAATTCCTGAGTATGTTTAACATTTCATTTATTATTTTTTAGGTTTATTCTGAAATAACCGAATTGTGAACGTTCTCCTTTTTAGTGTCAGTTAAAAAGTGAATATATATAACAGTTAATTAATTAACTCTATTATCTTGAATTCTTTTGTATCAACATTTTGAATCAAAGATAACATTTCCAGTATTCTTCGTTACGTCCTTGACATTACACGCCATGGAGCAGTTTGATACAATTTATGTGGCGTGATGTCGGGGCTAATTGGTCGTAGATGCTGCCTGATGCGCAAACACTGCCTTTTGATTGCACCCTCTACGGTCGCTCTTACTGGGTATTGCAATCGTATGACTACAACTCCTGTTACACGAATGGATTTCATAGAACATTGTAAAATTTGGCGAGTTCACAAGTTGGTAATTATTTTGAATGGCGAAGAAAATATGAGCCGATATAAGTAGTATGACTTTATGTGAAGGATCCTCGACTATATTTTTTATATTCTTATAAAATTCTGAATAACATAAAGTTGATTATTTTAATTTTTTAAATGTATTGTTCTTTATTTGAGCGGGCGGTTGTCAAAAAGTTTCAGTCTAACTCTAACAAATGTATAAGTACATTCAAGATACATACAGTCTTAGGGTATTTTTCCAAAATTCTTACGGGAACGGATAAAGCGCGGTACAACGCTGATAAAACCGCGAGGTGCTCATAATAAATATTATATAAATAACTTCTTTCTTACGGTACATTATAATAAAATGACTTTATTTATAACTCCTGTTTAGTTCACTCAACAAGTTTCAAATCGTTTGCAGACCGATCGATCCCGAAGGTCGGCGCTTCCTAACACACACCTATTAATCTTACCGAATAGCGTTTGTAAAAAATCTTGTAAGTACAAACGGTAACGAAGAGAAATGTTACTGTTCTGGATTTATGCGTTTAGAACGAACGGTTAATTAGTGTAAGGATTCTTATTCACGGCGCGGTTTGGGTTATTGATTTACTAATATTTTTCTGGCCTTCCAATTTTAAAAATTGTTTTAAAATTAGGTGTAAATTATGACGTAACGAAGTCATTCATTTATTTCGAGTAGGTTAGCGGCCAACCTTAGTATCACAGTTTTTAGACTGCCTAATGCTGCTGTAATACTTCGATAGCTTCAAGGACAGCCTCCGTGCTCTTGTGGTTTGAGCGCCCGGCTCACGACCCGGAGGTTCCGGGTTCGATTCCCGGTGGGGATATCTCACAAAAACAAGGAAAACGATGATACGGCCACTATATTTTTGTTTGTTTGCTCAAGATGGCGGGAGCACTGCATAATCCTCAGATTATGTGAGCTACGATATATTTATACGTATTTTATAAATTACACTAAATTTATCATTCGTTGAAATGTATTTTGAATTTCTGACATAGTTATCACTCATGTGTTTCACCTGTCGATACCGTTTTCGTTCTAATATTGGTGAAATAGGCTGTCTATATTGCAATCTAGGTCACAAAGTAAATGTGTGACCAATTTCATTGATAGACTTCGAACCGTTGTGTGGTGACTAAGGGGAAAACAATATCGTTGCGATGGATAGATAACGCTGATATATAAATGAAACCAAGCTAATTACAATAGGCTCTTGTTCTTCTTCTTTATCGAGTAGATGGTCAACCTGACCAATCCTTGAAGTGGAGGAGAAAAATAAGGAAGGCTGACCCCACCACCATGTGGGACACATAGCCAGGAAGAGAGAGAGAGGTCAACCTGACCAATCCTTGAGTTGACGACTGAGTTATTGAATTAATTGACTGAGTTATTGAGCCGCCAAAGGCCTCTGACATGGCTCATGTAACGACTACTGTAGGATCTTGTTAAGTCTTGATTAATCTTCTTTTTAAATCGCTTGTTGCCATTATCGTCACTCGTACCGTGGCGCCTCAGATAACCAAAACAGTGAGTTATTTTAAATCCAACCAAGAATAAATATACTAAAACTTGTGATAAACTAAAGATAACAATATTCGTTATAAACTTACATAATATCCGGAATAACTGCTTTAAAAATAACCATTTACTTTTGGTACGTGAATATTCAGCTTTATAAAGTTACTGCTGTTTTTGTTGCCTTTTTAACAAAATTTATTGTTTTCTTTTTAGTAGGTATTTGTGTTGGCCATATTTTAAAACTTCATTGATTTTTCAATGCTTCAGAGCGAGATTGACATTTAAGTTTAGTGACCAATATGGCACAATCATTATCATCACTACATAGTATAAAACAAAGTCACGTCTGTTTGTCTGTTTGTCTGTATGCTTAAATCTTTAAAATTGCGCAACGGATTTTGATGCGGTTTTTTATAATAGGTAGAGTGATTCAAGAGGAAGGTTTTTATGAAAAAAAATTCCCTAAATTCCCACGGGAACGGGCACAACGCGGGTAAAACCGCGGGGCGCTGCTAGTTTTAAATAGAATAAAGATTGTGCCATAAGTGATTCATTCGTAATTGTCGTGAATGTATATATTTTTGGATGGATATTTTATTAGACGAAGTTATTAAGAATTAATAGACAAAGAAAAATCTTGACCATGTCGGAGGCTTCAAGGCGGTCAAAGAAACTCCGAAACGAGGGTTTGCCACTGACCTACACGAGCTTACTAACTTATTGATTACCATAATAGTCTCGAAAATTCTCAAATATTTGACAATTTGTTCAGGCTCACATGATCAATGACATATTGTTCATTTGCTCGAAAGAATTGTCTGTACAGAGTGCAGCAAAATGGTATTAATTCACTGATCTTACCCCATACGCTGACACAGAATCCGATGTGATTGATAGGTTGCAAACCATAATTTATAGTTTTTAGGGTTCTCTGGACGGTGACAGCAAATTGTGAATAATGCAGTTACGCGCGTTTGGTTACCTACAGCTAAGTTTGATCGATGGCCCGTATATGAACGTATTATACGAGTATTTCTCGTCAGATTATTTATTTATTGCAATATCCAAATTTATGAACCGTGTTTTTTCGTAGTCCGTCGAACTTTAATAAATATATTTTTTTGGAAAGGCCCGCTGTTTACCCGCGTTGTGCCCGTTTATTGTGGGAATTTTGGGATAAAAATAGCCAATAACCTTCCCCTGAAATGTGAAGTACATTACGAAAAAATAATATTTAAAAAGATTAGCGCGTGCAAACAAACAAATAACTAAACTCCAGCTTCATGTATTCTTTTGTAAAGTATTTAGACAATACACAATATTTATAAATAGTTATAAAACACACATTATTTCTATATTATAATTTATACACATATTTAATAGCTTACTACAAACATTTACTTACTTATATATCTATAATGCCACAAACCTGATAATCTACAGAAAAACTTTTCGTTACAATACGTCCATTCAAAATCTAGGTCACAAAAAAATCTCATATTCAACGCGAAAATAAACCTTAAAAAATCAACCTAATCCGTTGGATGCATGTAGGAAAGACCATTTTTGCGTCGGTGGCGTTTGTCGGGCGGTATCGCGACCTGTCGCAGCGTCACTGAGGCCCGGGGCAATGCGTTCGTCCAGTCACACTGTTGTTTGTATTGTCTTTATATCTAGACTATGTCAGTTCAGGTACACTTTTTCGCTACCAGCCTTTTGTACCGAAAAGGTATTGAATTTTGGAAAAAGCCGCCATTATTCTTGTACTACATGTTGCTGTTCCGCCTATGAGACTATTGTTGTGCTTATGGGTTGGAATAACACTAGGGTATCTGGTGCACTACGATTTTTTATATATTTCAATAGAAAAGAGTTGTGTACTGTCGTATAGATTGGATCTATAATTCAATTACCCGCGTTGTGCCTGTTCCCGTGGGAATTTCGGGACGAACGATAGCCTATATCCTTCCCGCTGAATGTGGCTATCCATTACAAAAATAATTTTTCAAATCGGACCAGTAGTTCTTGAGATTAGCGCGTTCAAACAAACAAACTCTGCAGCTTTATAATATTAGTATTGATGTGTAGACTTGCAAGCAGCGAAAATAACGCGATCAGCAATTTACTTTATCTCTAGATTGCCATTGAACTCTTCGATATGCAGCTTCTTAACTGTCTCAATCCGTTTTTTTTCAGCCTGGTACAATTTGTGGTAAATAAGGTACAAAATTGGAAAAATAAACTTAAACATTTTCAATATATACAATTTTTCGTTCAAACTGTGAGCAGAGCTATCTCATTAATCCTTGTAAGTAGGAAAATCGGAAAAGCATTTGAAATCCAAAGTTTCTGAGGCAGGTTCAGTAAAGCAACACTAATAAGGAAACTGGCAATCCATCAACATGAAAGAATTCGTACGGTTTCAGCAAAAAATCGCTTTGAAAACGTGTTTTTCTTAAGTTATTAATGTAATTACGGTTAATTATTTTGGTAGTTGTATTTGGATTATTTTTTGGATGTAATTGTGTGGACGTATAACCGGATTAGTGGAATAAATTACGAATAGGTGTTACTGCAAATAAACTTGTTGTATGTTAATGCTATGCTAATGCTATATTCATAAACTGGCAGCGCCCCCAGGTTTTACCCGCGTTGTGCCCGTTCCCGTGGGAATTTTGGGAAGACCGGATATAAACCGGAAGAATTTTTCTATCGATTGGTGAAAGCCGCGTGAAAATCCGTGCAGTAGTATTTGAGTTTATCGCGAACAGACAGACAGACGCGGCCAGGGACTTTGTTTTACTATGAAGTCATTAGACAAAAAAACGACTCAAATTAATTTCATTCATATGGGATCAATCCAGAAAAAACTTCTTTCGAACAAAAAATAATTTTAAAAAATTGATCAATAAACATCAGAGTTGTACTTTAATTGAGAACCTCCCTCTTTTTATAGTCGGTTAAAAAACATATTGAATTGAAACTACGTTTACGGATACACTCAAATTCATAGTGAGTAGTGTTTGCTTTAACCTAAGAAACTATATCATATTATAATAACCTTAAAACTGAGAAAACAAACTAAGTATTACATTCCATAGTTTGGAGCTAACGAACAACAGCAGTCGCAGCACAGGCCAGTATTTTCACATTACTTTCCCCCCACTAAAATTGCTCATAGCCTAGCAATTTTAGCACCCATAACATAAATATACATCACCAAGCGTAATAACATAATACGCATCTTACATACAGCAGGACCCTTATCAAAGCATACAAATCAGGAAATATTAAATCGTGTCCCACAACAATAGTAAAGACATAGGCTTGATGAAGATAAATCATCCGTTGTCATGGCAACGACGTACGGGGGATGATGGAAATTAAATTGTTTTTGGGATTTATTAAATGGTATCAGTGAGCGGTTTAAAGAGCACCCTCGGCTTACGTTACTGTATCTTATTAGGGTGCTTTCAAATTATGCGTTTCGTGTCGGACCGCTGCGGTGCCGAAGCGGTGCGTTTGTCGTATTGTGAACGTACGATCGTGTGTTTTCATACAAATCAAGCAGCACGGCAACAGCGCGGCGTTGTCGTGCGTTCGCGGTACCGACGCTGCACTGTTGCCGGACTTTAATATTATTCACCCTTATAAATATAATACAAGTTATTTTCGACCAGTCATTGTAGCAGTGATCAAGTCATCACAGTCATTCACACCCTAACATTTGTCATCAGTGTCAAATCATCGTCATTAAGGCGCATGCTCACGCGCGACATTACGACCGATAAAAGAGAAGCCACGTCCGGTTCCGGCCGCCACACAAGTTGAGGCGAGGATTATACTTTTACTTTCCAATAATAATACTTATGTTTATAAACATTTTAGCTTATTTGGACTGCCGATTCAAACTTTTTTCTCATTGAGTCGAAGTAGTAAAAATAAATCTTGCAAACTTTGTAAAGTGCAGTTTTGCCACTAGTCGGATTGGTGACCGATGCTGAAATATCCAGCTGAGCGCTACCGTGCTTTGGAGGGCACGTCATGCAATCAGTCCCGGTTGTTTCAATCGTTGGCTATGTTAGAGGCCTTTATGCGGGTTAAAAACTCTAAGTCAGGTTTGGCCACTAACTTATTCAAATTAATGAATGAATGAGTGAATGAATGTCTTCTAATTTCGACGTTACCATTGAACAAAAATGATACAAATGATGAGAATTTGATGTATTAAAAAGTAAAAGAAAACTACATTGCTAGCAGGTGCCAGTAATCGATCACAGCCCACCGCTCGAACGCCTCACGTTACACATAGACATGACATTATTAATGAATTCATTAGCGAAGCGAGTAATGCCCAGGTTTGGCATTCGATTAATATAAATTAATTACAGTCACACCTGTACGTATGTTGGGTGACGAATTATGTAGTGTTTATTGAATAATTTGCGAATTAGCTTGCTATTAGCTTGGCATTAAGTTAATTTGTTGATGGGTAAATATTTAACAGTACTAACCATGTTATTAAAATTTTTGTTAGAGGGAATGTAGCTACATAATTTGCCAGTCGTAAATCGCAGTCCGTTCCAATCATAGTTACTTACAAAAAACGAATCACCGTAGTGCGATTATTGAATCGGGTGCGACGTGTGCGATCACGTACGTACAGAGCGGTGTACGTTAATATGTCGCACGTGTGTAGCCTGCCTAATGTCCGCTTATAAAACGTGCCCGCGTAAACGTCGCGACGTTACGTTGCTTTTGATTGTCGACGTAGCGGGACGTCACGTCTCAGCCGCGCTATTTTATTATGTTTAATTTGCTAAAATGATTATGGAGAAGCGAAAATGATTACAGGCTTGGAGCTTTATTTGATGTAAGCGTATCGTGGAAAAATGTAGGTTTTTATTTACATGATGTTTAAGTAAGTCGAGTGTGATTTTTTCCTATTAATATTGATTTATAAACTCACATAATGTCTTACAAAAAAGACACATGCCGCTGCAGGGCACATCACAATACATTGCCAAAACGTTTTCAAGCTTAGTTTTGACAAATGTTGAAGACAATTTTTAATCCAATTCAAGTTATGTAAGTATCGAAATGACTGCTGTAATGTTCGACTCCTTTCATTGAAGATGATATAAATCCATAGGTGACATATTAAAAGGAATGCAAACTTAAAATTGGAGCATACATTTTACATCGGCAAACTTGATGATAGAAACGTGAAGTACTTGTATTGAGCAAATAGAAAAGAAGCAATGGGATAACTTTTACAGTATTTTATACTACACGATTATTTTTCATCTTTACATCTAGGCTTTTATTCTGAAAATTTGCACCAAAAAAACATTTTTTACTAAAAAGTAATCTTACTGCCCTTAGAGATGTTCATTAAATCGACTCTTAATTATTTAACGTAACTATTCTTACATTACATATTGTCAAAATCACTTATTTTTCATTACTCACTCATTAATTAAGAAAGCATTTGATGTCTCTTTTTACGGGTGATATTAAAATATTAGCCTGTACTTCTTCTGCTGACCAAAGGCCTCTCATCCCACGGAAAATATCAGTACAGAGGGTGCTTCACCAATACGACATTTTATTTTGCTCGTAAACCATTGGCAAATAATCGTGTCGTATGACTAAAGGGAAGCACATCGTTTGCGTTGCCAAAACTTGCTCTCGTGTCGACTTACTAACGTTTTCAACTTTCTAATTAAGTTCAGAAGTCTTGCGCTAACATTTAAACACGCTGATTAACTACGAGTTTAAGATTTTATTGTACAGACTTCGTAAGAAGTCTTCAGTTTTCAAAGTGATACGACATGGCAACAGTATCATGGCAACGGATGGCTTGTGTTGTAAATGGTTGGATTGAGAGCCTAACGGTTTTTGTGGTAAGTAAAAAAACACGTTCGAGTAGGTTAGTGGTCAACCATGGTGTAGAATTTTTTAAACCGCCCAAAGACCTCCGACAAGGTCTAACAATTGAAACAACGAGGACTGACTACTTAATGTGCCCTCCGAAGCTCGGCAGCGCTCAGATAGAAATGCCACTATTGGCCACCCATCCAAGTAGTGGCCGAGCCGCACGTTGCTTAACAATAATTTAAGAGTTAAAATTTTTTCAGGGACATTGATGCATGCTTTTCCATGTGTTTCTATTATTAGTCTGTTTCTTTACATCTCTAATGGGTAATACCTTCTAAATTAATGCAAATAATATTTTTTGCTAATGAAGTTTTTTCGTACCATGAGTTACGCCAACTTTGACAGGAATATATTATAACAAAGGCAAAGGTTGAATATTATTCAATCTCCATACATAAAAATCAATGCCACTTTTCGTTGTAATTTTATGACTCAAGAACAGGCTCACATATCCAAACCAAATGTTTAGGCTTTGTTCGGACTATTTAGTAGATGGTTTATGTGAAGTTTACGGTTCTTAAATTTTCTCGGGAACGGGCACAACGCGGGTAAAACCGCGGGGCGCAGCTCTAGTTATTTGATAAAAAGAAATCAAATGAATCCATACGATACAAGGCGGTTGAACTTGACCTACGTGTCAAGGCCACTACAGATAAATGAGGTAATTTAAAGAGTACTCGACCCGCCAGGGAAATCAGCCTTTGGCTTCACTCACCGTCTCCGCCTATGACGGGAATTTATGGTCTTCTGTCGAGGGAATGTATCGAACTGATCGCTTGTACCGTCACGTGCTGAATGATGTAGATACCCCAGTAGCTTAGTTACGAAGAGGAAAATGTTTTCGACCACTGGTTTGAGAGGTTCCAAATAGTTTGGGTACGGAGTTTAACCTCTTTGTAGACGATAGAGGAAACAATCGTTAGAGATACGCGAAGTATAATTTCTTTGGAGACGATAGTCGAAACTAGTAGTAATGTGAAATGAAATCTGTGTTCAGTTGAAACTGAATTCTTATGCTAGCAAAAATAGATGGGTAAATTTTGCTATCAGAAAAATTTAGTTATATTAAAAATAGTTCAGGTAATCAATTATTCTAAGGACTGAATGTTATGTAAGCAACAAAACATATATAAATTATTCCAACACAGTTCACAATGATTAATTTACTGTGTAAATGCCGTCCAAGTGCTTAACTCTAACAAACTACTAGGAAACTTTAACATTAAAATGCTGACTTATTTTACTGGTTTCATTACACTGTGTACACAGTATTCCCTAGAGGCAGAGTTCCAAGTTTTTGTAATTCATGTCGACGAAAATATTTTTGGAACGTACCTATCGCGAATTGTTTGCGATTTAAAGGATTTCAGCTGAAAACATGCAAGTTTTTATATGGAATCGATAGAAATGGTGTTTTTTTGGGATAATGGCACTAATATTTATAATACTAGTGTACCTAGAAACCAGAGCTTTAACGTCCGTACTCAGCGACGACAAATACCTCCTTAGTTAAGATTTAATGAGTGATTTTGGAATGTAATCTATGAAAAATAACGTTAATTAGTTAAGTGTCGATTTAATGGACATCTCTGAAGGAAGTAAGAGCTTAAACATACTATTGTCAAACAGAACTGCAGTTAGATAATTTTCTAGTCTATGTAAACAAGAATCCTCACTAGAGACTAGATTTTTCTGTAATAAATAATATGTTCTCTTAAACTGACAAAGACACCTTTGTCGGCGAAGACAAGATTGTTTAAAAAGTGATGTGGGTTAGGTTAGGTAAGACTCTAAAAATTTTTAATATAAAAAATATTGTCTACAAAAATGGTAGATATATCAAAAAAGTCTAGAGCACTTTATCGTTTTCACCACTGTGATTTATATCATAGCAATATCGAGAGCATTTGCGATACATGGTGTAGTAAAGTTTCATCTTACAAGCAAAATCAATATGCCTTTTGTTGCCAAGTTTATAGCACCTTCCCATACATATTTAAACAGGCCCTGAGTAGTGTCTTATTTTATGGGTGAATATATATTTCGGAAATAGGTTTTTCAGTATGAGATTTTACGGTCGACTGTACATTTGGTTTGTGCTGGGTGAGGATAAATCGGATTTGCTTATTCTATATATCACTACATAGTATAAAACAAAGTCGCTATTTTGTCTGTTTGTTTGTCTGTTTGCTTAAATCTTTAAAATTACGCAACGGATCTTGATGTGGTTTTTTGTAATAGGTAGAGTGATTCAAGAGGAAGGTTTTTATGTAAAAAAAATCTCAAAATTCCCACGGGAACGGGCACAACGCGGGTAAAACCGCGGGGCGCTGCTAGTATACTATATATATCTTGCATACATAAATATTGCAAGCTAAAAACTGCTTCAGACAAAAGTGATCATGGTTACATTTAAGAATAGACCCATTATTATATAAATAAATAAATATAAAATCAATATACCAGGACAAATTCACTCACGGTTAATTAGACTCAAACTAAGTTCTAAGCTTGTAATATGGAATGTAACGCAAATACACAAATACTTTATAAGAATATATAATTGACACCCAGACGTCGTCGCCAATAACCATGTCTTCACATGTTGTTGACTCCGGGCAGGAATCGAACCCGCAACCCCCGACACAGTAAGCGCTCTCACTGCCACTGTGCCAACGGGCTTGTCTAGTTATATGTTGGTCGGTCGCGATCAATCGCGAACTTCCGTTTTACCTAGTTGACTTGTTAGGCTTTAGGCGCTAAGCAAACCGCCTGGCTTTTGCGTTCGTCCTCCAATAGTAAAAGCAAGCAAGCTCGTGTTTTACCATTTTATTTGCTCAATCTAATTGAACGTAACGCCATAGTGGATATATTACCAAACTAGCAGCGCCCCGCGGTTTTACCCGCGTTGTGCCCGTTCCCGTGGGAATTTCGGGATAAAATGTAGCCTATAGCCTTCCTCGATAAATAGACTATCTAACAGTGAAATAATTATTCAAATCGGTTCAGTAGTTTCTGAGATTAGCGCGTTTAAACAAACAAACAAACAAACAAAACAAACTCTTCAGCTTTATAATATTAGTATAGATTCTTATTTAATTTTTAGACTTTTTAATTCAAAAGAAGCTAGTAACAGTACGGCAGTTACCTCTTTAACCCTATGGAGCTGTAAAGCTAGACCACCTAAGTTTTCTACATTTTCTTACGTTAAGCTGAATTTTTCCACGTTTCTACTTTGCCACGAGTTTTTCTTAACGTGCTTCAGACCGACGAAGCTACTCTTAGGAATAACTTGAAGACTTTCTCCTTATTTCCTGGAGTTTTTTTTACGTTTCACATTTAAAATGTGCTATTAAAATCTTGAATGATATCTCTGTGATGATGTCATTATTCAGCATTGTAAGCAGATAGATTTAGTAGTTGTTTAATAACGTTTAAAGATTTTTCTCGGTTTGAATGCCAAGGAAAACTTAAAAATAATTTCTTATATTTATTTTTAAGGCTTAATTCATTACAATTTATATTCATGGCAGTTTATTATAATTACAAACTTTCCCCTTCTGTATAAATTTTTGAGCGGCACCCACTCAGTAATGTATCACTTTGTAACTTTAAAATTTTCTGTAAAATCCGGAACTAGCGGAATGCAGTGTTCACAAGTGGGGTAGCCAACTTGCCCGGAAACGGGTGGTTTATTAACTTTCAACTTGATTTATGACTGTTTATTGTTTTTGCGGATGGCAACACTGCGCAAAGACACGGTGACGTTTTATGGAAACATTATTTCAAAACGTTTCTTGTTACTATGCTTTTTTTAATTGATACTGCGATTGTGAATGCGATTTTCTTTAATTTATTTAATACATACCCGAATTTATTCAGTAAGTATTGTATTATACCTTTCATAACAGACAGTCAAAATTACGAAAATCTCTACTTACATTCCAATTTAAATTAGTTATTCACATATGATCATAAAGTTATAAAATACACCATATTGTAACAAAACTTTATACGAGTCACACAATTGACAAAAAGTTATTTTCGTCGCGTCAAATAAATCGTTCCACTTTTTGTTCTGAAAAGATAATTTATGAGTTTAATAAAACGCACATCTTAGATCAAAACGCGGGAGTTCCAATATGAAGTTGCCTTGGAACAGTTACTTAACTCCACTCTCTAAAGTAAAGCGAAAAACTTGTAAGTGGGGTATTAAGTAGGAACATAGACATAAGTTGAACGTCGACATGTGCCGTAGCTAACACAACCAGTTTAAATGTGTGGTATTAAAAAGAAATCCGAGTCGTGTAAGGAAGTGCCGAGTTTTGTTACTGTTTAGTGATGTGATTTTTTGTTTATATTATTTGTATCGATAATGAAGATATGGTTTTTGTGGCTTGTTCGTCCACTCGCGCATGAAGCTCTCGTGTGCGCGCGAGTGGTATCGATGTACTATGTACACCTCAGTCTTCTGGTACCACGATTCCTGTAAAGGGGCCTAAACGTCAGATAAAAATGTAAAATAAAAGCGATGAGCAGTGATCGCGTTAACTTAAGAAACTAGTATATTTAGCATCGTCAATAAAGGATGCAATGATCAATAGAGCATTAAAGCACTTCCTCAATGATAGAGCCTTGGCTCTATCATTCTTCCTTCAGATGTGAACCGTCAAGCATAACAGCGTGATTAGTCATTTTACGAAAGGTTATTTTTTTTCACTACACAGTATAAAACAAAGTCGCTATTTGTCTGTTTGTTTGTTTGTCTGTTTGTCTGTATGCTTAAATCTTTAAAATTACGCAACGGATTTTGATGCGGTTTTTTGTAATAGGTAGAGTGATTCAAGAGGAAGGTTTTTATGTAAAAAAATTCCCGAAATTCCCACGGGAACGGGCACAATGCGGGTAAAACCGCGGGGCGCTGCTAGTCTTTTTATAAATCTGAGGCAACCAAAACCACTTAAATAAGCAAAATGTAAATGTAAATGTGGTTTAATTATTTACTTGGCACTTGTATTACAAAGTTATAGAGCCTGAGTTCACTAGTCAGGGCAGTCTTAATACTGGCTACTTCAACGTGAAGAAAATTGTCTTTTGCCAGCCGAAAGGCCTTTATGGTTAATACCGGCGGGTTTGGTTGTAAGGTTATGTTAACAGCAAAACCCTGCCCGGCTGACGGGTCGTAGTTTGGTGTGTAAAGCTCTTAACTACAGTTGGTTCAATTGTAAGACATCTTGTCATCTTGTGTTCCTTTATATGTTGTCAAAAACCAGAAGACTGACTTGCAATAGTCTGGACTAAAGTGTGCTCAGTCTTTTAATGTAATATAAGGTCAAGAAATTAGATTAAAACTTTTCAAAACATGAGCTACATTTTTGAAAATATATACTCATATTAAATAAAAACATTTTAAAACAATAAACTCATCGTAAAATAATCAAAGTAATTTTAACATTATTACTAGAATTAATTATCCTTTACATTTTTACTAATTACTGGGATACAGTTAATTAACAAGCGGAAACCTTTGATATACCCTCTTTAAAGGGAAATGAAGTATAAATACTTTTACCTTTATACTTTTACCGATAACTCAATAAATTGGTTTTCAGTTGAAAGGAATTACGATATAAATAAAATACTATTAAAACGTTCTTAAATTGTACAGTATTATCAAATTTCTTTATTCTATATATATTATAAATACGAAAGTTTGCAAAGAAAAGTTTGTATACATCCGCACATTCAAGATTGTTTGATTATATGATTGGATGTATAAAACACGCAAAAACTACTTAACTAACACAGAATTAAATACGCAAAATTTTTATACGACTGGATACAACTCGGGTGATACGAGTACCCGTTGTTAGTTTTCAATAAAATAACTGGCGTTTGGCGGCTCAATAACTCTGACACCAGGATTGGTCAGGTTGACCATCCACTCGATGAAGAAGGAGAATAAAATAACTTTCGATATATTTTTTATCGATAACCATCCTACACTATTCCGAAAGACGATAAAGAGAGACGGATATAATGTAGTGCTTTCAAACATTGGAGCGAAGTTTGCCTACAGACAAATGACAAGCGGCCTGGGGCGGGGAAGCTGTGATATTAGAAGCTTTAAGATGAGAAAAATAGCAACTTTTACTTGAGGTACTTTTCGTACGACCCAAGCGAGGAGTAGTAGCGATCGAGTTCAAAATTAGAATTAATATGAACTGATTAAAAACAATATCATTGCTATAGATTATATTATGTTACATGTAAAAAATACTCATTACTTAGGGAAGGAAAATACCTAGCGTATATTCATTTATTTCGAGTAGGTTAGTGGCCTAGCCCTGTTGACGTTTTTTAACAAAACTGAATGAAATAATGTAAGAATGAATGAATGAATGAATGAATGAATGAATGAATGAATGAATGAATGAAATAGAAAAGTGAATCGTGATGAAGAAAGTGATCGAAATTTGTCTGTTCTGTCGAAATTTCTCTTTGCGGAATCGTCCAGGGTTAAAATAAAATATCTGTCACTGATTTTTTAATTTTAGTACCCCAATGAAACAAAAATTGTATCATGACCATAATTTAAAAGTACAGTCGCTTCCAACTTGCTCTATAGTAAGTAATATGTAAGTCGCCAGTGATGTTCTACTGGATGCCGTGAGAAAGAATCGCTCACGACATTTGTTTCGTCGCCGTTTCGGATGCGCAAGCTTTGCAAACTTCACACTCGGAATATATTTTCATATATTTACTTCGCACTTTAAAATATTTCACTCATAATAGTGTTTTCGAATGTACAATTCCATTTCGTAGATATAAATGCATTTTTAGGAGTACCAATCGATTTTATTTTTATTGTAAATAAAATAGGAGTATACTCGTAATTATATATGGATATTATGAAGCTGTAATTTTCCCGAACACAAAACACGATGAAAATTCTTGGAATAGGATTATACACATAAGCTTTTAAATGGATACCAAGAAATAATATACTAAGAAATATGCCGTAACATTTACGTACTTATTAAAGTACGTAAATTGAACTTAATTATGTTGCCTAAGAGTCTGCGCTGACTTAAATCCAGTAAGTCCTTAGAACCATATACTTTTTTGTCTGATTAAAGACAGTCTTGATTGCCTCAAACTAGTCATTTAAGACAATAGTGTGCAACGGTCTTTACATACTAAATTGTTTACAGGAAAAAACTGTAAGCGTAGTGAAAATCTGAACTAAACTTGAGCTTAAAGCTTGTTTGTATTGATGGATGGTCTATGTGATGATGGGACCTTTTATACTTCGAGATAGCTCCGTAATAGAGATAGGGGTCCGTGATACTGTAATATGAACCTGTTTAGATCTTACAACGTCTTTGTTTTACTAGATAGCGACTTTTGTTTGGTTCCCTTTCATGTTTCATTAATTTTAGATGGGTACACTGATAAACGTATAACTTTGGCTAATATTTCATAGTGAAAGCGTCTCGTTACATTATTGTCATTCCTTTGGTATAAAATATATATATTTGAAAAAATATCTTCGTGTTTTTTTTATCTAATATATTTATATAAGATACTAGCTGCGACTCGCGGTTTCACTCGCGTTGTACCCGTTCCCGCGGGAATTTCGGGATGAAAAATAGATGTTAGCCGATTCTCAGACCTACTCAATATGCTCACAAAATTTCATGAGAATCGGTCAAGCCGTTTCGGAGGAGTACGCGAACGAACACTGTGACACGAGAATTTTATATATAAGATAAGATAAGACCAAATTAAGTGATTGTTAAGTTCAATTTGTTACTGTAAAAGCAAAAATAAAAAAGTAAAGTTAATAATTTATACGCCTGTAATGTCCCAATGCTGGGCAAAGGCCTCTCATCTCACTGAAGATATCAGTACAGTGAGGAGGATTAGGCGTAATTACCACGCTTGCCTAATGCGGGTTGGTGATCTCAAATTCAGCTATGTTTAAAAAGTAGGAAACATGTTTCTGCTCGATCCAGGAATTGAACCAGAGGCCTCAGTCTTGGCAGGCGAGTGCACACACCACTAGACCACCGAGGCGGTATAAATAACATTTTGTAATTGATGGTTTAACATTATTTAATTAGTAATTAATGTAGTAATTAATCACAAACTAATTAATTACAAAACGTCGGTTTACGAAAAAATCCAATCATAGGATAATGCAAAGTAGTTTATTTAGAAAGTCCTGTTTAAACGGAAGTAATTATGTAGCTTTCGAGTCAAGATTTCCCCAATTGTTCAGTATTAGAGAAACAAAACATTAACAAATTATCTTTCTGTAAATGGTTTAGCATTTTTACGGTAACGCGAACAAATTAATTAAAGTCCCGAATGAAAAACAAACGAATGAGGATATAAAAATAAAAGGAAGGAATACTCGGCTCAACGAGGCCTTACAAGTGCCGACTCGCGTAATGACAAGAATTCACACATTTCTATGGCAGAATACGTTTATTCCCTTAACACTGGAAGTGACTAGAACCACAAAAATATATATCAATTAACTACAATTCGGTTTTTAAGTAAATAAATTCGTAGATTTCATATGAAGAGAAAAGCGTGCAATTTTAAATTCATTCAATTTGCATGAATTCTTTTTTACTGTATTTTTCATTATATTTTTTTAATCGACTTGGCTAGCACCATACATGCTTTTCATCATCAAATTACTAGCTTACTCGCTTGCTATCTATGGAACTAGCCAACTCACCCAACAAAACACCTCATATAAACCTTAATAACCTCATTTAAGAGGGACACATAATCAAGTTCAAAGGAATTTAAAAAACGATGGTAGTGGATTTTCACTGTCTATTCCATGTTTTAAAGGTGGATGTACACTGTACACACCATACACACAAATACAGACGAAATAAAAGCGGCAGTGGAGTTACAGACGTCTGTCTCGAGCTTAACTTTGAAAGGCTTCGGCTCCGATCACGACTAATTGTCGTCTCTGTATTGTCATAATATAAATTATGTATAGAAAAAGTGTGTCTAATTTGAGTTTTAGTACATTTTTGTTCAGTATAAAAGTGGATTGGGAAGTCATAAAGTACCTGTGATAGTATCAGTTAGCTATGTTTTTTGTTAAAAATAAAAGTGTTTAAGGAAGTTTTGACGTGCTTGTAATAGTAATAGAGATAAGAGCTTATAGTTCTAACTAATTGTGTGTAAATTAATACTATACATACATACATTATCTAAACTATATCGACATACTGGTTTCTTAAGTTTAACCGAACACTACTCATTTTGAATTGAAACTACGTTTACGGATACACTTCGCTTTTATTTTACATTCTTATCTGACGTTTCGGCCCCTTCACAGGAACCGTGGTCACAGAAGACTATAATATCGACATGATGATGAAGACTATCATAAAAGGCATGCCACGCAACAATCAATAACGACTAATGATTTACAAAGAAAAACACAAAATTATATCGAAAGAAGTCATTTATAATTTTTTTTTAGTTAAAATCGGCTCGATTTGGATTTTCACTGTCACCTTTGCCACACTACTGTGGCACCCCTATATTAATTATACTCAGCCTACTATAGGAAGTAAAATAAGCCATTACAATAAATAACCATAGATTCAGCTATAGCTGTACACAGGAGAAGATATAAATAAATTAGTAAAGTTCATTTGGTTAATTTTCAACGGAACGCCATTAAAGTATTCCTTGAGGTGTGATTCGTATGATTGATCACCGCGAATTCGGGTTTTATCTGCTTTTACAATTGTGTTTCAGATAGCTAGCCATGCAGCCAGTAACAGTTATGCTTGACATAATATTGGTTTTTCAGGAAAAGTTATTAAAATAGGTCAATGACGCCTATAGAACACAATACACAATAGTTGAATTTATAATTTAACAAAAAACTAAAATATGTTTTGTTTAGCGACTATGTTTTATTTGTACATATAACGAACAATATCTGTAATATCCTTCTCACTGTATTTGTGAGACGAGAGGCCTTTTCCCAGCAGTGGGACATTACAGGCTAATACTTTGCTTTACTTTTACTTTATCTGTAAATAATATGTGTTTTATTTATTTCAGGTTAGTGACGACTTTTGGATGACGTGAACCTCCCGATGGTGAATAGTGCCTAATGCACTACCCACAAGGTAAGGACCAAGTTGAATGACAAAGGGGAAGCCACTGTGTAGCCATGCGGCTTGCAATCTATCTATACTTATTCAATAAATAGGCAGATACAACGAATTAACGTTATTGAGGCTACCAGTAAAAACCAACGATTTTTCATTTTCTTTTCTTCGTCTACTGAGAGTGACATTTTGTGTAAACCTTTACTGGTTCGTATGCGTAAATTATAACAATTCCGTGCACTGTCTAGACCACAGTGTGCTCAGGTTCTCAAGGTGCATTACTAAGAAAGCTACGTTGCTCAATCAATTGACGACTAGACGCAAATTAACTGCCAAAATATAAGTACCAATTATTTGATACTAGTAGCACCCCACGCTTTTACCCACGTTGTGCCCGTTCCTGAAAGAATTTCGGGATGAAAAATAGCTTAAAACTTTTCTGTTAAATGTGGCTATCTATTATAAAAAGAATTATTCGAATCGGATTGGTAGTTTCTGAGATTTAAGCGTTCAAACAAACAACACTTTTCAGCTTTATTATATTAGTACGTATAGATCGGCTGCTTAAAATCAAAACATAGTAACTCGTTCCAACAAAAATGTTCAGGAGAGCCAAAAAACGTGTTGGCTACTTTGATTCGTTCGCCCGAAGAAACCAAAAGAGATAGCGATTTGGATGTTTGGCGAAAAGTTGTGCTATATCGTTGACATTTTAGTTTGCAATACTTGTAATCGTTTTAGACTAAAGTTACACTTAAATCGCTCATACTTTATTTTTATTTGTGAATTTACCCAAATATGACTGGAAAAACAATATCAAAACTTAGTAAGTCCGCTTACTAGGTTATAAATTTGATTTTCTATTGTAAACGTAGACTAAAAAATTCATTATAGGTACTTAGTGTTTATAAGAATAAAAAATAATCCCAAAGTACAGACAGCCACACATCAGCTGGTTACTACAATCAGTCAAATGAAAAACGTGTTTGACATTAAAGTGAGAATCGATTGAAGAAATTTGACAGATTTGTTTATATTGATGTGTGGCTGTCCGTACCTATGAATGCAGAATAAAATTAAAAGTCCTGTTGACTTATAAAAAGATGTTTATTAACTTACTTCAAAGGACTCTTTAATTAAAACATGACTCAAGTTCTCAACAGTCAACTAAAGCTAAAAAAATAAACTTATGCTAAAATCATTATTAATGACAATGTTAAAAAACTACTCGTTGTTATTGGTAACGATTTGACCATCAATTTGCAAATCAATGGAGTTATCACTCGTGGGTAGATTCAGCCAAAACTCCCTTCTGTTCAATGGCATTAGGGGGACCAATTTTGAAACAATACCATCTTTCTTTGATGATTTCACCCCTCGAGGAATAGTATCTGAAAGTGGGGGGATAGTTTTGACACTAAATCTCTGCATCAAGAAGTTCAGTTCTTGGTAAAATTCATCAAAATCTGTTTTATAGAACAGATTTCGTGATCCTTTGACGAATTTAGCTTCAACCACTGGGTTTAGCAAAAATTTGCTATTGCTATAAAAATGCTATAAAAATGCTATAAAATTTTGCTATAAAAATCATTGATTTTACAATCGGCGCCAAATTCAAAACATAGCAAGTTGGTATTTCAAATTCATAACATAGTAAGTCGCTTGACCTGCTAGGGTTTTAAATTTGTATTCTGACATACTAAGTTTAGAAATTGTATATGAAGGAAATTTTCGTAATCACGCCAAATTGCTTAGACTTGCTAAATAAAATTTTTAAAATTAAGTATGAAACTGGGTGTTTTAAGGTCCACATCACTTTAATACTGTCTAGTAGGTCGAAAAATGACAAAAACCGTTTTTTTTTCAAATCACCTGTTACTAGGTTTTGAATTTGGGCAGCCGAGATGTTATGTACATCACTAAACACGATTCATCTCCGAAAGCCAGGTACCGTGATACCTACAGTACGGATATGACGCGAAACCAGGAGTTTCGGTTGAATTCACACAATTCAGGGGCAATATATGGTCGCAATTAGGGGGTTGGACACTTCAAATAGGGTTGTGTTAAGCGATTGATGAGCTATAATATGTTTGCGTGACTGTTACGGGTGATATAAAGTTGTTATTGTGTAAGTTGCAGTGTTCCATTTTCGATTTAGGACTTTTTTTTAGAGGGATTGCTTAAAAAAATATTATGAGTTGTTGATGAAATCTTAGATAATAGAAAGTCTAGCTAGAACAATGTGATAAACGATCATAATCTCAGATGTTTTTAGATATTTTTAGCTATTTAACGTACCTTTAGAAATGGTGGCAGTAGATTGGCCAAAAACTAGACTGGGCTGGATATAGATTGTCACATACAATTTTAATTTGCCTAAAACTAGTTGACAATTGAAAAAACTGGACAGATTTTAATAGCAACATCTCATTAGCTCTTATCCTTTTTAGAGTACTTATATATATATCCTTTACGAATTCTTTTAAGTCACTTCGCTATATCTCCCTCTCTTTGACTACGTCACAGGGTTAATAGCTGTCTAGATATTTTAGGGGAGCTTGTACGTGTAGGGTGCAATCAAACTGCGATGCAAGTCCTACACTACACGCTTTGTTTAGCCCATCTAGTTACACCTGTTAAGGATTGAATTATTCCAACTGGCTGCTCAGAATATTGCGCTTGTAACTACCTAAAATTATTTTAATTGCATAAAATCAAACCGTGTAAGTAACGGCTAGATTTACCCCCTAAACAAACCCCCTAAACTGAAAGAGTATCTTTTACTAAAAGCATACTACTCAATAGAAGAATTTTTTGCAGATAAACACATATAATAATTAATAATGTAACTAGGTCTAAGATGTTAAGTTTTATTCTATTGTTTAGTTGATTTTAAGTTTTAGTTTATTTTAGTACCTATATAGTTTTTGATTGTTTTAGTAGTTTTAAAGATCTAAGCATACATAGGGACAGACAGACAGACAGACAGCGGAAAGCGACTTTGTTTTGTGTAGTGATTTCTACGAATTCCATTCCATTCAATTCCTTCTGTATTTCGTACTACAAATGTCATAATCACAGTTAAAGTACCGACCCAACAAGCAGGTTTTATATACCGCAGTTTTTGACGCAGTGTTAGTAATAAGTGTCTTGTCTAGTCTCTGCTCTATCTCGTCTGTGGTGAGAGCCCGCACCGTAGACTACTCGAGACGCGTAGAGTACTATAGAGGTTCAAGGTTGATGTGGAAGGTGTGATAGGGGAGGAAGACAAGTGCAGTTTATAACATATTGCTTGTGAAGTCTTTTATTAGAGTAACTTTGATGTGATTGTGCTATTTTGTTTGGTGAGCAGTTTTAATGCAAAAAATACGTCTCTGTGCTAATTAGCAATTTTTAGTGCGGTTTAGATGTATATAATTAATTGGGTAACGGTGCAGTCGTAGTAACCGGTATCTGGACGATACTATGATAATTATGTTAGTTGTTTTTGAATTTTTTAAAGAAATCGATAGAAATTGGTTATTGGGACAGATCGTAAAATGATTATTATATATATTGTTAACATAGAGATACATAGATCTCAAAACTCTGCTGCTAATAGACTAAATAAAGAACCCCAATAACTAAATCTAAATATAGTCATTTTGTAAAGCTAAAGAGTAGAAAAAAGCTAACAATACAAATAGAAAATCACTCCATAAACAGACATGTGTTAAAAAGCATTTTACAATCACACGAGTTCACCGCTTCCGTTTTTGTAGTAGGTAAAAGGAGTCAATCGATAACCTAATTCAATCGTCAATGGCTTTCCAAACTGCATACGACTGTCAGTAAATTTTGCAGGCTCTAACAAACCGCGCGTCAGAAACGCTACGTTTTTGCAGCGTATCATAGCGGGAACTCGTAGGCTTAGCGAGCCTCGGCCCATGCATTATTGAGTACCTCTGAGTGACGAGATGCCGAGACGGCTTGTGGCGTGGTTACACGGTGTAAGTGAATATAAGTTTGGGTTAATAGTAGAAATATTACAAGATATCAAATCTCGGTTTTCCATTCGGCAATCTAATGGTTTTCAGTTAAGTATTTGGTTTTATAGCGCCATCTATTGTGTGCGGGTGGAACTGTAGGGAGCATAGTTTGTAGTCCGAAATAAATTAAAGCTGTCCCATCGCAAAAGTCCTATATAAATAAAATAAAAAATGTTGTATATTCTATTGATGCCTAATCGTGAGAAAAAATCAGTTCCATACTTACTTTTTGTGTTCCCACAAGGCCTAGAACTTAGTTTTAACTTACATATACACTGTACAGTTCATAGACAGTATATGTCAATATATATGTAAAATTAAATCATAATGTTAAAGGTAAATTGGAGTTAAATTAAAAACCATAAATATGAGTTAAATTAACTATCGTATATAACATACATTTTATACAGATTAGCTGGTAAGTTTCAAGTTAGGTGCTCAGTTCAAACGAGGCACGACTGGAAGCTCTCGACGCCCCGTTACCGGCAGACGGTTTCTATGCAAAGCTATACACGTCAGGACTCTACGTAGAGTTTCAGTTATCTGTACATCTGAATGGATTCAGTTCCACCTAGACTCGGAAATGTGCTGAATACCTTGCAGTGGTACCGATTGGTTTTTGTTCAAAATTAACTGAGCTGCCTTTTTATTTTGGTGCAACCACTAGCGAAATGTAAGGATTATTTTAAGTTAATTGCCTGTCAGTGTTACTAACGATCTGTTAAGAGAGGTTATTTTATTTAGTGATTTTCTTTAACTAATATAGTGTGAAAAATTATTTTAGTTAATTGTCAATTTAATTGAATTCCACTTATATTAAAACCGTAAATGTTTTAACAAAAAATGCAGAACGGATTTATAATTTGTCCAGAAAAATATATTTTATTGTTCAAGTCTTCGGCTGAAAAAGTTTTATCTGAAATATTCAGGAATGGGAATTGTTGGGACCAGCTCGATTGTCAATAAATATTAATTAGAGATACCGAGACCTTTAGCCGGTCTAAGAAGTCCGACACCAGGGCTGGCCACTAGCCTACTCGAATTTAGTTACTTTTATCGGAACGCGGAGGTCATCGTTTATTTAATAATTAGTAATCAGTGCATATGCACTGTATTGGGTGTCTTGTAAATCTCTGTGACGAGTAATGAAATACCTATAATAAAAAAATGAAAAGAAGAACAATTATATAAAGATATAAACTTCTTTAACATACAACCGACCTTATTCCGCAGTTCAGCTGATAACAGTATAACGGACGAGCTTGCGATCGGCTTAGTAGTCCGCGACTTACGTCCGAACTAAAACGAAGTCTAGTTTGTTCTGTACCTGTCAGCCGTGTCCGCTTTACCGCATCCGTAAGCCGCGTCCGAAAATATGTTTTTGGCTTTAGGTACATTTAGTTGGTGAGCCAACTTGGATAGTGCTGGCAACACGCCTATCAGATCTCGTCCGACTATTGTGGCATGTGATAACCCAATTTTAGCAGAAAATGTTTTGTGTATGTGACGTCTCGAGATACCGCCCTTATGTGGGCTTTGTAGGTTATACTTACTTGGGCAAAAAGGGTCGTATTTTAAACCAAAAACGGTATACTTTTGTTACAGTAGGTAGATGTTAGGTATACATGTTTTGTACGGCATTTTAATTCCTAATGATGTAATACTTAAGTGTGAGCAAGTTCATAAATTGTCTTGTAACATATGTCTATGCCACCTGCTAACTATGATCACTCCAGTCAGAACCATACTCTGAGTATTGACGTTAAAAAACTACAGTCAAATAAAAAAAAATCTTGTTAAAAATATCTCTTAACATATCACGCGTCTCCTTATAAAAAAATGCTTTTTCCTGTCTCCATCTTTGCACCCTCGCAAACAACAGCAAATAAATTTTTTTATATCCCAATACAAATAATCCGCTACTTAAACTACCACTATCGAGTTCTATGATCAAGCTTTAGATAACAAGTCGTTTTATTGATTACAAGTTTCTATGCCTCGAGCGGCCAGATAAAACTTGTACAACGTTATACTACTGTAATTTGAAAGAGTATTTTACTGATAAGGGGTCCAAACTGCTCACTGTCTCTAGACTCGATAAAAGTTGGCCTATTATTTCTCTTCCTATCTTTTAGCCGCTGGCCATTGCAAGAAAACTCTACTAGCAGCTACCGTACCGATTGGAGATATTGTATGAAATATGAATTTAGATGTAGGTAGGTCCTTACGAATCGTAATATTGTGAATTGTTACATGCCAGTTTAGATCATTGATATCTATCATGTTTATTTGCAAATCTTAAGGGTTTTGGAGTATTGTGTTTGCTTTTTTGGTTTAAATATATTTCTATATAGTTTATGACTTAAACATAAAATTTCTAGTAATACCACTACTTTTATTAATTCAGTGTATTAAAAATATATTTGATGAAGAATGTTTAATAAAAAAAATTGTAATTTTATTATTTTCTACAATATTTGTTTACCAGTTAACAATACAAATACATAGGTATATCTATGAATATGAAAAAAAAATACAATAAAAAGCAAGTCCTATCCAAAAAAATATGGGAACCACTTAAACACGACAGGGCATTGCTATTGAAAAATGAATGCACGACAAAAACATTGATCGAAATAAAATGTATGGCTACCTTTAATAACCATGATTTAGTTTATTTAAAAACGTGGCGTCGCGTGACATGCACCAATGAAAGGGCACTGTCCAATTACAGGACATTTATGTAACCAATGTTAAACGAGCGCTAACTAGATAATGACTGTTTTAAACGGTGATTTGCAGGCCGTAGTGGTGGAGTTTAATAACATTATAGACTTATCGACTGTCGATAACTGGATAACATTATTAGCGACGTTCATAATTATATTCTCACTGTGTTATGGTCTATTAAGGCTTTCGATAAATATCGTAAACTGAAAAACACTTTGCTATTAATGTCTAAATAAATACGTGTACAATTTTAACATAACTAACCACTTATCGTGTTTCGGTGAAACGAACTTTCAGTCAAATATTTCATCGACGAAACATGGCATCGGTCATTTCGTACCTCGGTTAATCTTTTTCGGTAATATGAGTTTTGTTTTAACATATTTCGGTAAAACAATTTTTAGAATGAATTGTATAAGTTTTGGTAAAAGAAGGCGTATAATACTAATATAAATATTTTATAACATAGGTACTTCATAAATAATAAATATTTATTAAATATTTTAAACATTTTATAACATAGGTACTTCTTAAGATATTGATGAACCGTATAAAGTTTTATTTCAATACCTACATTTAAATAATATAAGTCCGATTTGCATTAGTGTTAGTAATGTCACTGTCTACTAATATCTTCGAAGACGAGCAGTTGGATATTACAAGCTAATCCTTTACTTGAATATGATATTCGTAATTTTGGTTTGATAATTGTATCTATCGTATTCATTTCACCGTGTCCCATCACTACTAATGTTGGTAGTCAACTTTATCGGCAATAATTGAGGTGTTGGGAAGGATTATTATCTAGGCTCTGATTTACAAAAACATAGTACGCGCTTTTGACATTTATTTTAAACGAAATAAGAGTCAAATTAGCTTGAATTTGTAGAATAATTAACTATAAATAAAATTAATACTTACAACGTTTAACGAAGTATCATATGAATTCGTTATTTTACGATTTGTTTGATTAAAAGTCAGGGATGTTACATCGTTAAGGGTTAATTGTAATTAATGTTAGTGCGGTTAGACATTCCGATTAAATATAATTACTCATATGGAGAAAGGGTTAGCCTTGATAGGCACCTTTGCCCAGTAAGACGATGGTAGAGGTTAGAAAATAGAATTGAATCGCAACAATCTAAAACAAACAATTGCCCCAATAGATTCTAAGTTAGGTCAATTTTTTTTTCTGTCAATATTTAAAAGACTTTACAAATTGTAAGTAAGGCCTCTCAGCTCACTGAAGATATCAGTACAGTGAGTAGGATTAGGCGTAATCATCAAACGCGAGCTGTACTGTTGGTGTGTTGGTGTTATCCAAGATTCGTAAAAAAATCTTACTTAATTTCCTTCATAGTTTACATCACTTACTTAAACATTACTTTAACACATCGATGATCTTGTGGTATGAGCGCTCGTCTGCCAAAACTGAGGTCTCGGGTTCAATTCTCAAGTCGAGCGAAACATGTTTCCTACTTTTCAAACATGACTCGTGTTTGAGACCACCAACCCGCAGTAGGCAAGCGTGGTGATTACGGCTAATCCTCCTCACTATACTGATATCTTTGGTGAGATGAGAGGCCTTTGCTTATCTGTGGAACATTACAGACTAATTACTTACTTTAATACATACGCATCTAAAGCTTTATTGGTTTGATGCATTCAATATACTCGTAAGTATAATTGCTTTAATTGTATCGGCGTGCAGTGGACACAACGCGGCAGAGAGCAAAGACAATAAAGTTGATACAACATGGCTGCAGTCTGTTGACCTTACCAGAGCCACTTACGTCAGATTTGTACCGTTGGCATAAGAATGCTTGATATTTTAGTAATTGAGTTATTTATGTTTATTGTAGAGGAATGGAGTATCCGATAGGTGGCGTGATATAATTTTTTTTTCTCATTAGAATTTTATCGATGGATGATTTTTGTATTAAAGTTTAAAAAAGTTTTGGATGGATCATCTTCATGATTATCTATCACCGTCATGAAGAATACTTATACCTTGATATTATTATTATTGCCATTACGTTAGTTTTTCGGATATATACAGGGTTAAAAGTTAAGTATATCTATGTACTATTTCGGTTTACGTTATCTTTATCTGCACTATTTGATTCAGATCTAACGTGTCATTGTAGCCAAAAATTCTTTGTATTTAAAATTTTAGAATTTTGCTCTACATTATAAATCTGGCTGTGATTATCTGCTTCAGTTCATTCAGATGTATTCTTCTTTTTAGGCTTTCTTCTTCTTCTACTTCAACTTAAGCCATCCTGAGTATAAATCTCTTCCAAGTCTCTCCAAATGTGACGTTGTTGGGTTACAAATCACAAGTAATACAAATTTAGTAATACGTCTCCTGTCTTCAATTTTAGCACATACAAATGTGATTGCTGCCTTATTTTCCTGTCCGTACTTTGGCCGTAAAGGCCAGGCGGACGGAAGTCCGGCCCCGCGGTCCAGCGAATACCAAACTTATTAATTGCTCGAGAGACTGCGTGGACACTTTCACAGCTCTATCTCACTAAATTTATTTTAAATCGCTATTTGGATATAAAGCAAGTGACACTGCAAAACATTCCTTATACACTAATACAATAAAGCTGAAGAGTTTGACAATTTGTCATTTTGTTTATTTGAACGTGCAAATCTCAGTAATTACCAATTCGTTTTTGTAATATACATATATCCACATTCGACGGGAAGCTTATAGCTTATTTCTCATCCCGACATTCCCACGGGAACGGGCACAATTCTGGTAAAACCGCGGGACGCTGGTAATTTACTGCTATAAGCACCAACATTTGTACTCTACGGCTATAGACATAGAACCCACTTCAAAGAATCGAATCCTACAAAAATGTTTATGAAGTATTGCTCTTCGGCCTTTCGAGAGAGAAGGATATATTCGGTTTATAGAGCGAAGACTCTGTCACACTACCGCGTGCCAGGAGATTTAAAATACTGTATCCAGAGTGAAGTTCATTGCTAATCTGACCGTTCTCTAATCATTAATCCCTTGCAACATCACTAAGACATAGTCTAGAAGTGACAGTACTTAGCTAGGATTCTACTAATTCAGGATATATACTCGGACAAAACTGTAGGCCTCACCTACCAACCTTATTTCTATTATAATATCATTCCATTTTCGGCAAAAAGCATTAATACGATCAAACATTTAAAATCCTCATTTTTATCTGACGTTGCCTTTAATATTATCCGTTAAGGTATCAAAATATAAATCCAGCTCTTACGTATTAAAAATCTTCCAAATACGCAAACTTAAATAAAATCAAAAACATATATATGTCGGAGCGTGGCATCAGTGGCGCCACACCAGATAGCGGTTTATAACGTCACTACATTATTTTTAGTCTGTAGAAGTTTAAGAGTAGTTTGTAAATTCAGTTGACTGATGGAATCGGTAGTGTTGTTATTCCGTGACGTGAGTTCTATCTTCGTGGTGTAGTCTGTGGTATGAGAATAGACTATGTTAAGTCTGTGGTGTTACGCACTATGACAGATGACAGTTGTTCGATAGAGGGATGTGAGCTTGTTTGGTGGTCTGTGGCAGTGAGTGAGTGAGAGAGTGAGTCGATGATATGAAAAGATGAGACATTAGAGTTTTGGAGGGAAATGGAGACGGTTGGATTGTGATCAGAGGGGAAAGGTAGATTGGAAGGATGAGGGGTTGACGACATCACGATCGTATTGCGAATCGAGTATAGAATAGGAAAAAGATATTCTATGGCGTGGACAGGACGACTAATGGGGTGAAGGGAGGTCGTTTAGGTTCCATCAATTAATTGAATCTAGACGTATCCTAACTGTAATCTGTAATCCATGATGATCGTGTGTAAAATACAAGCAATGTCATTGTAATGAAGTCCTGTGAGTTATTATTTCAAGATCAAGACCTAGGAATCCTAAGATATCTGATGTTGTATTGGCGGTATAATGCTCGTGCTTATCCTGATGTGACATGTCCCCGATAGCGGGATAAATATCGCTGTTTCCCCGACATCAGAAGTGGGATCAAGATCGCTATTGCCCACCGAGCGTCCAGCAGAGAATGATAAAGATCGCTATTGCCCACCGAGCGTTCAGCAGAGAATGATAAGGATCGCTATTGCCCACTGAGCCTCCAACAGAGAATGATAAGGATGCTATATTCCCACGGGTGGACGAGCATAAACCATTTCAACCACGGAGCTAGGTTTATGATAAGATGAAAGAATATTGAGAGCTGCAAGCTGAGCTCGTTAGTGCATATTATCGACGACGACGGCGACGACGACGACGGGATTGAAATTCATGTACCTTCCCCTGGATTATGAAGCTCGTAGTATTCGGAGATATGTCTGAATCATCATCCCGCCAAAAGGGCCACTGTCATGCGCTTTACGTAATGTTTATTTTGCAATTGGTTATAAAACTTGGAATGTTTTGTGAGTATAGTTAGTTAGTTTTCTACTCTATTGTGGAGTTAAGAAGGTAAATATGAGCTTCCGAAAGATTCAAGTGTAATCTTGTTATGTAATGTGATATGTTCTAATATGTTTTCTTATTTTCATGTTGGATCAATGCTGGTAATTATTGTGAGTATTGATAAACCTCGTCCGGGGTAGAACGTGGTTCTCTTCTCAATCCTGTTACCTGAGGAATATGAGGGGTTGCGGCATTCCAAATTGTTCAAGAATCTATCACGACAAATTCACATTGGATGTTAAATTGGTGATGTATTGCGGTAATGATTGGTTTGTTGGGAAATATCCGGTGAGCTATTTTGTGATATTTGAGTCAGTTAACATTGAGAGTTTTGTAGTGAATCTTCGTACCACTTGATAAAGTAGAAAGCTTATTGAAAGTATTTTGGATGTTTATTCCGATGTAAAATATGAGAGTATGAGTAAGGGTTTCATGTGACTATGTGACTTATTGAGTTCAATGTTCGAACTCGGCGATGGTCGTGGTCTGGATTGACCGTACTGTGGAGTGGTCTGCTGAGACCGTGTGTTGTTGAGCAATGTGATTGCTCGTCGGCTGGTTGCCGTGACTAGACGTGACTAGACAAGCTTACTGTTACTTACTCATGGCTCATATTGTAATGTGCATTTGAGATTAATAGTCTATTGAAGTTAAAGTTGAAAATGACGTGGTACCTAGTATTCATGTGTTACATAGCATTGAAGATTCCCGATTGATAATAATTGAAATTAACTTTTGATTGAAATCAAGAATTTAAGGAAGAATAGTCAGGTTGACCGAGCGAGTGCAAATTACTGTGGCCGCGAGGTTTAGAGGAGAACGAGTACACAATATAGTGTCATTGACTGGTATAGGAAAATGCCTGAAGGGCAAGTACCCATTGTTAGTAATTCTGAGCCTTGTGATGATGAACTGTAGTCACTTTTGACTGTGTGGTATAGTTGTGCGTGTCCTCTTGAGTCTGGGATGATCACGGGAGTGACTGATCACAGGGATGATCAGGGTCATGGGTGATCACTGGGATGATCACGGGAGTGACTGATCACAGGGATGATCAGGGTCATGGGTGATCACTGGGATGATCACGAGAGTGACTGATCACAGGGATGATCAGGGTTATGGGTGATCACTGGGATGATCACGAGAGTGGCTGATCACAGGGATGATCAGGGTTATGGGTGATCACTGGGATGATCACAGCTAGTCACAGGGATGACTGCGTATTAGGGCTACGGGGATAGCCGGACAATGGAGACACACACACTTTACTTTTACTTTGATTTGAGATTAATTTGATTTTTAATGGGTACTTGTGCCTGACGATGTTCTAGTATTATGTTGAGATAAGCAATGTGAAAGTATTTTGTTGAAGTAGAGTTATTTTGGGTCAGGAGTGAGCGAACGATGGTGATCGTTACACGTTGAAAAGCTTTGAACTCTAAACGTACTTACAAGTATGCACATGATCGCGTTAGGAAGATGCCTGTGGGGCGGGTAACAGCTGACTCAGACGAAGGTGGAGACAGTGAGGTTGATTAAGCTGTTGATTGTTACTGGGTTTTTATGTCGGTGGGTCAGTCTGAGACCGCACCAGGGTGCCGTAGCTGTAGCCCGTTAGAAGTCGGTGTCTACTACTTGTAGTAGTCCGTGGGTACGCAGTAGGCGGTAGCCCTGGGTAGTGTGGTCGGGTCTTGCCTGGTAGCGAAGACCGTAGAGTCATGGGACGACTCGGCATTCCGAAATGGAAGTGCATAAAGGGCAAATGCGTTTGCTAAATCTTGTGTTGTGACCACGAATAAGGGCTCAGTAGTAAATCAATTGTGATTAAATTGTTAATTGTGTGTGAATAATGAACCAGAGTCTGTCACTGTTACTGGCCTCAGGGTTTTGGTAGATGAAACGTTATCATAATTTACTTTGTGATTTCTTACGCAAGATGCCAGTAGGTCATGTACCAGTCGAAGTTGATGTTAATAGTGATTCTGATGAGGATGAGTAAACTTGTTTTGGTGGAAACTCGAGTAAGGACTCTATCGGCCGTATTGTGTTCGACCGTACCAGTAGCTATTACGTAGTCGTAGCCCGGTAGAAATCGGTGTCTCTTGGGGTAACTCAAGCAGTCCGTGGGTGCGCGGTGCGCGTTTAGCTCTGGCGGAGGTCGGGGTCTGCAGAGGCATAGTGTGCAGTCACAGGGTGATGCACGTGTGCGATCCACTTGATGGATATGCATAGTGTGAGAGCAATTGCGATTGCTGGTCGGCTGGAGAGCCGTGGCGATAGAGGGGCTTACTCTTGTGAAGTTTAGATTTGTGTGGTTAATTAAATTGTGTTAATTTGTTGTTACAAGCGACCGTGGTACATGGCTCTGGTTGATATTTTCTTATGGCTCTTTTATGGTTTTATTCGAGTAATTTAAAAGAAAAAAAACTATACAGTTACGAAGTTTCTTTATTTGAGTTGTGTGTAGAAATATGATTGGTCAGAAGTGGCCGAGGCGAACAAATACTCTCGTTGGTTATTTCTGTGCAGGTTAGCCAACACACGAGGACGTGTGCTAGCAGGATGGCCGTGTCGGAGCGTGGCATCAGTGGCGCCACACCAGATAGCGGTTTATAACGTCACTACATTATTTTTAGTCTGTAGAAGTTTAAGAGTAGTTTGTAAATTCAGTTGACTGATGGAATCGGTAGTGTTGTTATTCCGTGACGTGAGTTCTATCTTCGTGGTGTAGTCTGTGGTATGAGAATAGACTATGTTAAGTCTGTGGTGTTACGCACTATGACAGATGACAGTTGTTCGATAGAGGGATGTGAGCTTGTTTGGTGGTCTGTGGCAGTGAGTGAGTGAGAGAGTGAGTCGATGATATGAAAAGATGAGACATTAGAGTTTTGGAGGGAAATGGAGACGGTTGGATTGTGATCAGAGGGGAAAGGTAGATTGGAAGGATGAGGGGTTGACGACATCACGATCGTATTGCGAATCGAGTATAGAATAGGAAAAAGATATTCTATGGCGTGGACAGGACGACTAATGGGGTGAAGGGAGGTCGTTTAGGTTCCATCAATTAATTGAATCTAGACGTATCCTAACTGTAATCTGTAATCCATGATGATCGTGTGTAAAATACAAGCAATGTCATTGTAATGAAGTCCTGTGAGTTATTATTTCAAGATCAAGACCTAGGAATCCTAAGATATCTGATGTTGTATTGGCGGTATAATGCTCGTGCTTATCCTGATGTGACATGTCCCCGATAGCGGGATAAATATCGCTGTTTCCCCGACATATAAATAAATTCAAAAATAGTTTTCATGTTATCCGACCATCATAATTAGTCCTTCTATTTCGGATCCGTCGAGTGAGTTGCTCAGGCACATGTATCAAAACATCGTTTTGTTTTAGACGGGATATATATTTTACGGCTCATGACAATTTTTAACTGTGCCACAGTTTAAATGGGTTGTAGTAGGTCATTTTTAACAACGTAAGGTGTTGGGTAAAAATGAGATTTAAAGAAAAGTATATGAGATTTTAAAAAAAATGGAGCAGATATGGTCTCTGGAGAAGATCTTCATTTATAAATTTGAACTAACGTGTAATGTTATAAACATTATTAACAAAAATAATGATCATTACTACATAGTATAAAACAAAGTCGCTTTCCTCTGTCTGTCGGTCGCTATGTATGCTTAAATCTTTAAAATTGCGAAACGGATTTTGACGCGGTTTTTTAATAGATAGAGCGATTCAATAAAAACGTTTATAAGTATAAAAAATCCCGAAATTCTCATGGGAACGGGAAAAACGCGTGTGAAACCGCGGGGCGCTGCTAGTCTACTTTAAACAATTAACCATTTACCTGAATTACTAAAGCACTATAATACTTTGCTTATCAAATACTGTAACGATTTTTAGGCATGCGATACGTTTCAAAATTCAAATGCTAATAACTTTTTCTCCAACTGATTATTTACACTGTGACGGTGCGTCTCATGTTTAAAATTAATGAGACTATGTGTCTTAGGCGACATGTCTTTATGCGTGAAATTTGATTGGTTTTTATTCGTTTTGTCGTGCTCATTCGCCGGAATTAGAACTAAGATGTTTAATAACATATAATTTTATCCGACACGTCACAAAAAATAGAATGTTTGGACAAGTAAAGATTATTATTTACTAGTAGCGCCCCGCAGTTTTACCCGCGTTGTGCCCGTTCCCGTGGGGATTTCGGGAATTTTTTTACATAAAAACCTTCCTCTTTAATCACTCTACCTATTACAAAAAACCGCATCAAAATCCGTTGCTTAATTTTAAAGATTTAAGCATACAGACAAACAAACAGACAAAAATAGCGACTTTGTTTTATACTATGTAGTGATTTGAAAGGGTTAAAGACTAAGGCCACCTTTACAGACCATGCTTTGCTTTTGAAATCTCATGTCAAACATAGCTTGCGTTGTAATGTAACCTAGCGATGGTGTTATAGGCCCTTCATATTAAACACAGTACATGGTTATACTAGTGGATATACACTCTAAAGGTTAATGGTTTGCCAGTACTTTTCCATATCATACTTTCGTTATTAAAATGCTGAATATCATAATAAAAGCTTTGGAATTAATTCCGAATGCATTAAAATAATTTTACAGTAAATATCAATTGGTACATAATATTCACCATTCGTTGATCTTCATTGGTTCGTACGTTTATTCGTCGATATTTAAAATGTAGAGATGTGAATGGATTTTACTTACTATAAACAATTATACAATTAATAATAAGGTACTCTTTACCCTAAAATGTTCACGTATCTATGTTCGAATGTAGGCGAAGCTGCCTCCATTATTTTGAGTTAATTTCGTTGAACAGAACACATTCAACACTTAACAGTCGACGTGCTTCTTAGCAGTCATTCAACAATATCACAAAACCTGAAACACTTATTAAAATTCTTCGAGCGTAAAAGTTCTCTTACAACTGCTTTATTCATCCCTTGAATGTTAAACAGTTAAAAAATATATATTTGCAGAGCTAGGCAATGCAGCACAATCCTTTTTTATTCGACAATTTTAGAAAAAGTTTCAGGAATCTAGACGCATCTGTGGGGCTAGTGTAAGTAAGAGATACGGCACTGGATGAAACCAATTTGTGGTAATAGCCTTTTAGGATTCCTTTACAATATTAGTCTGCGGCCTCCAACTTGTTCAAAATGATTGGAAATTATTGGATTGCCCGTTTTTGCTGGGTTAAGATGAAGGTAGAGCTTTTATTATATTTTGTTTGTACATTGCAAAAGCAATCACTAGATAAGCGCTATTTATTTAATGTTTCTTTAAGCCTTTGCTGTTGTTAGTAAATTGAGCTATATCAATAAAAGAACTTTAAGATTATTTGGCATATAAAAATAGAAAGCAATTTGATGCAAGTACTTTTAGCAGCCTTCCATTCATATAGTGTAAAATGATGCTTATTTTTATAAAACTAGGTGTTCCAAAATTTGGCGCTAGTGGTGATTGCGCTTGCGTTATTTTCCCAGATTAAGTGGAGTCACGGCCATACCTTTTGTTGAGAAGGAAACAATCTTAAATTAGTATAGATAAATAAATAAATACATCCAGACAAATTAAAATTAACACACGGTTATTTCGACCAAAACTAAGTTCCAAGCTTGTATTACGTATTATTAACAGAAAAAATATTATCTTTTTAACAAAAAATCCTACAAAAATAATTATTATATTCAAGTTTCTTTAGTTCTACAAATATATTTCCTTCATATTTTCATATTACTTTTTGTACGTAATTCCGTTCTCATATTTACCCAGTTTGTCCAATGGCAGCCATGATCCGAGTATCAAATGTTATTCGCCACACGTACAAAGATACACGTTATATTTGTGTACAATTGTATTGTTACCTACGTGTCTGGTATTGTTTTATCAAATCGTGAGTCACAGATTAATTGGCGATTACTATTGTTTGGTAAATTGTAAGCGAAGCCGGTTTCAATGATGGCCTGAGATCCCGGAGAAAGAATAACTTTGAGTTTTTGAGTATGGTATACGAGTATACAAGCAGATATATAATAAACATACAAATAGAATGGAGCGGCGACGACGGTGACCATCAAAATTAAAAAAAGAAGCATCTTAGTGTATCGCAATCAGCAAAATTATACTTTTTTACTATTCATTGAAACGTACAGTCGGCCAAGAAAGTGGTCTACCACTTTTGACAAAAGTTTCTGCGAGATGTAACGATCGCTAAGGTTGACTTTTCTATGCACAATTATGTTATTACGTTTTGTCTGTTATCTGAGATGCCTGACATTTGACATCATTGGGTGACTTAGTTGGACCTCTATTATTAAATGAAAATTGACCTTGTTGTTTCATGACGTTCAAATGAATCTCCTCAACCGTAGGGTGGTAGACCACATTTTTGGCTGACTGTACGTTAATGTCATGATAAAATTTTACTTAATGTCGCACTTAGGGTCCGTTCACACAGACCGGCTCGGAGAGCATCGGCGCGCATTTTTCTTTTCACACAGACCGGATCGTATGCGCTTGGAGTCGGTCGGAGCGGAGCCGCCAACTATTTCACATAGACCGGCTGGAAGCGACCTGAAAGCGGATGCGCTCGGAGCCGGTTGGATGCGCTCGCAGCCGGTCGGATACGCTCGCAGCCCGTCGGATGCGCTCGCAGCCGGTCGAATGCGCTCGGAGCCGGTCGGATGCACTTGAAGCCGGTCGGATGCGCTCGGAGCCGTTCGGATGTGCTCGGAGCTGGATGGGTACACTACAAAGGCAGTAACAGTCTTCCACGCAGTCCAAGTTTTTTCGGCTGCGCGAGCGAGAAAGAGCACGCAATCGGAGCCGATCGGCTGCGCGAGCGAGAAAGAGCACGCAATCGGAGCCGATCGGCTGCGCGAGCGAGAAAGAGCACGCAATCGGAGCCGATCGGCTGCGCGAGCAAGAAAGAGCACGCAATCGGAGCCGATCGGCTGTGCGAGCATTAAAGAGCATGCGATCGGAGCCGGTAAGCTCCTCTTATTATTTCACACCAAGCGCCTTCAAGCATTCTTAATCACAAAAGCAGTGCACATGCAAAAATAAACCTTAATACAAATACTAAAAACTCTGTTTTCAACGTGATAAGAATCTGCTCTCCTCTCCGAGCCGGTCTGTGTGAACGGACCCTTAGAGACGTTAAAGCGGGTACAACACAGGTAAAACCTCGGGTCAATACTATTGATATAATAAAGTAATATCTAACGAGTAATCAGCTACTCAGTGACGCGATAACGTGCCGATATTACGCGAACATTAACAGCAATACCTCATATAAGTTTCTCAATAATTAATTACCGAACCCTGGTTTCGCCGCTTGCATCTTCATACAACAATGTATACTACGTTTATAGCTAAACACATATCTTTGAGAATACACTCACTCACATAAAGAGGTACTGCGCGCAAAATCATATGGTAGTTTAACAAAACTTTATACTTTTTTCATACTTAATTTTTTATTGACTACCTTTTTGAGAAAAAAACAGCGTGAATTTTTGTCCCGAAATGCTTTATTTATCTCGAAATTTACAAAGGAACGAATGCAACTCGGGTAAACCACTAGTTCTTATATATTATAATAGCTATTTACTACTTTTATAATCTGAAAATTACTAATTGTAAGTTTAAAGGAAGACTGATTTCCGACACTTGTAACTCAAAATTAAGCCGAGTATTTATTACCAAAAATGATACTCGGAATTCGTCAAGGTAAATATAATTTAAGAATTATATTAATATATATCCCGGCCAAAGAAGCTCCTACAAAGCTACCTTATAAAACCCTTCACCATTTCGTTTTAACATAATTAAAAAGCGAATTGCTTTCAAATTAATTTTCTGCCGGTACCTCAAAACCCTTCAATGCGCATCCTAAGCAATCTCGATCAAACTAGTATTAGGGTCTAAGCGACCGCTATTCCTGCACCCTTCCCATACATTATTACTCTTGTTAAACCACCAGATAACTCAATATAGGACCTTCTGAACGATTTAAGATCACTCGATGAATCTGTTAAGTTCGGTTCTATTGAAGGGGTATTCTGATTAAAATTAAACTTTGCAGTGTTTAACTTAACATTTAATATTAATTAAAGTTCGGGTATTGAGGAGGTGCTCGATAAAGTAAAATGTTTGAAGACTCTGTATTGTTGTTTATAGGTCAAGTATTTTGAAAATTGTAGAGATGTTAGATATACACATATATTGAAGAGATGTTGTGTACCAATTCCTGTAGGAATTTTGAGATTTTTATTATTTTTTATCCCATTCCTGATTAATAAAAAAAGAATCATTTAAATCGGTCCAGCCGTTAGAGTTATCAACGGGGTAACTTACATAACTTTCTTAAATATTATTATATGTTATTACTATGTTACTAACTAGCAGCGCCCCGCGCTTTACCCGCGTTGTGCCCGTTCCCGTGGGAATGTCGGGATGAGAAATAATCTATAACCTTCCCGTTGAATGTGGCTATTCATTGCAAAAATAATTATTAAAATCGGGCTGGTAATTCTTGAGATTAGCCCGAACATAGAAACAAACAAACTTACAAATTTTAGTATAGATACTAAAATAAGAAGATTTTACCCACTTGACTAAATGTATGGGCGCGACCCCACTAAATCTGCGAAAATATGCGCGATCTACAAAATTTTCACACTAGCGCCATCTATTATTGCATCACGTGGAGTGGTATTATATATACCTACTAACGGGTATACCAGTCGAATAGAACGAAGAGTCAATGAATCGAATTTCAAGTATACTGTTTTGTATACAAGGGTATATAGGAAAATGTTCAATGTGATATTCCTTTAGTAAAATATGACGCGATGTTATTATAATAAAACAATGAGAAGCTTTAGTCAACTGGACCTGTTTAATGATTCTAGGAACCATTATAACTGGTATTCAATAAACGTGGCCATCATTTTATAATATTTATTCTAGGAATCGGAAAAGTTTTTCATCATAGTCAATTTATAACAGAATCATAAATAAATATTGTAAAATTAAAGTTAAAATTAAAGTTATAAGCCTGTAATGTATGGGACATTACATTACATTCTGGGTAAAGGCCTCTCATCTACTGAAGATATCAGTACAGTGAAGAGGATCAGGCGTAATCAGAACGCTTGCCTATTGTGGGTTGGTGATCTCAAACCCGAGCCATGTTTGAAAAGTTAGACACATGTTTTCGCTCGACCTGAGAATTGAACTTGAGACCTCAGTCTTGACAGGCGAGTGCACATACCAATAGACCACCGAAGCGTTATATTCTATGTTTTTACGGTTTATGATAAGATCCATTGAGTTTGATAATCAAGCTTAAAGTACCCTACCCATATCCCTGGGTTGGCCACTAACGTAATTGTAGTTAAATTAAATTACTAAATATCCAAAATGTGGCATTACCCTGAATAAAAGATTAAACCATAAGCAAAATCATAATATTGTCAAAACAAGGTATTTCTGAAATAATCATTACTATACAAGTTATTTTATTCGTTAAATCATTTCAGAGGCATTTAGGCGACCTAAAATCTAAAACAACAGTATTGGACACTAAAGTAAAACCGTGTAAGATACACTGTCACTTTTCCGCGCACAAGAAAGATCTAAATATATTCCGAAATAAAACAACAATAGTTTAGCATAAATATAGACATTTACGTATGTCCACTTTATAGCCGCATAATGCAGACATTGACCCTCTGTGGGGTGGTAACTGCATACGTTTGAAGCCCTCCAAAAAATCCTGAATTGTCCAAGAAAGGATTTCTAAAATTGCTCTATGAATATAAAACGCAATAAATTTAATGCCGGTCGAAATATCACCGGATGCGTTTATACATTCCGACGCATGCTATTTGTAAAGGCACTAACGGATAAGACTGGAAACTCGAAATAGACTATATTTTAATACATTATATATTAACAAATACGTATAGATTCTATGAATGGACTTAATTGTCTCATTAAAATTATCATTAAGGTATTTTAAAATATACAATATGTAAGGTAAAAAAATATATATTTATTGCTAGAATTTCTATTATTATTTTTGTATATATATAATATTTTAGCTATCTATAACAACCTTATAACAATGTTAACTTTCCAAAACGCTTTATTTCACTTCAAATGCTTATTACAGTAAAAACATCAACAATTTACTCTGAATATTTTTATACCTCCGCTATTTTCCGGGGACAACTAATCTGTAATCTCCTTAACACTAAACATTCAAGCGATGATCCCTTATGAATAATACATCAGCTTGCATCACACAACACGTCACTTTATATAGAGCCGTCACTACCACATATATATACTAGTACATATTCAATATCTATACTAATATTATAAAGCTGAAGAGTTTGTTTTGTTTGTTTGTTTGTTTGTTTGTTTGTTTGTTTGTTTAAACGCGCTAATCTCAGAAACTACTGAACCGATTTGAATAATTCTTTCACTGTTAGATAGTCTATTTATCGAGGAAGGCTATAGGCTACATTTTATCCCGAAATTCCCACGGGAACGGGCACAACGCGGGTAAAACCGCGGGGCGCTGCTAGTATATTATATAGGGTTACAGCAATAACGCAAAGTAATATATGCAAATAGCTACTGTTCATTAGTTTTTAACCCTCAAAAGAGGGTATTTGTAGACTTAACGTGGGCATATCTGTGTGTTGTGGCTAATAACAAGACGTAGTTTGATTATACGATGTTAGCTCATTGCGATTGCTAAGCAACGTACATCTTGGCCCCTACTTGGATGTGAAGCCGATAGTGGTATTCCTAACTGAGCGCTACCGTGCTTCCGAGGGTGCGTAAAATTTGTTGGTACCGGTTGTTGCAATCGTTAGACCATGTCGGAAGCCTTCAATGCGGTCTAAAAATTCTGACAACAGGGTTAGCCGACAATTTAACGTGCTGTCCAAAGCACCGTGCGCACGATAGAAATCCCACTATCGGTCACCAATCTAAGTAAATCGTCGGAAGCCTTCAAGCGGTCTAAAATCTCCGAAACCGGGATTGGCCACTTCCCTACTCAAACTAACTATATCAACTATTTACTAGTACGTTTAAAAAGGTACTATTCCTTCTCTGTAAGCTAAAATCGAATTGATTAGGTTAATACGTCAATTTAACTTCGCCTATAGAACTCGGAACTGTAAACTCAATGTCAAACACACTTACAAATAAATTGATTTTGATTGTATGGGAAAAGCTACAATTATCTGCTTCAAAAGTTGCACGCGTATAAACAAATGTAGCTTCTAAAGTGGTCCATACAAGCTTTTCCTCCCCTTTGTACGCATAAAAGGGGTGATTTTAGTAGTACAATCTATTTAGGCAAAACATAAAATACCCATGGACTACACACTGACCAAATGCGTGGTGTAGTCCACCCATTAAACAGGGGTAACTCTGACCCTCTCATTAAAAAAGCCATTTTCTCTTTACAAAATAATCTAGCATCCAATGAGTCAATAAACCACTTTCGAATTTACATAGAATTAGCATTATGGAATAGTCGCTCTGTATAGTAAAGGAGGAAAATAAATAAAATCAACTGCAAACATTGAGTCATTGAGTGAACAATGCTTAAGTAGAAGTAAAAATATAGGTTTTGTTTGTAAATACCTACATAATTGATATTCACTTTGCGATCTATGATGGGAATCTAGAACTGAGTAACCGGCCTTTTCGAATATTTTATGAAAAAACGAAGTCGGTTGAAACATTTGGTGATTGTGGTAGTAAAGAAGGGGGTAAAGTGACTTACGGCGTATTGCAAAATCATTCTTGATTTTTGTTTAACACCTATATATGTTTATTTCGTACAAACGCAATTTTGAACAAACAGTTTTTATTTCTTTAATATAGTTTAGGTATTATTTAGGAGTTATTGTGCCAACCGCCCTTAATATCAAAAAGTTTGTGAGGATGGATGTATGTTTGTTACTCTTCCACGCAAAAACTAGTGTACGGATTTGGATGAAACTTTACAGCAATATAGGTTATACATCAGAATAACACATGGGATACATTTTATCTCGAATTTCTGGCGGAAACGGGTACAACGCGATATCACCGCGCGGGGCGCGGCTAGTATAATTATACATTGAACAATAAAATATCGAAATATGTATGACAATAATATGTCACATACACCTTTCTCATTTTTACTAATGATTCGCAGCACGCGTGTACGAACACGGATCTAATCGTCATACATTGACCACCAACACTACGCACGTATGCTGAACGGTACCGACTGACTGCGGAATACTAACTCGGTTTAGTCATTGTATGATTCATTTCAGTTTGTCATGAGAATATGGCAACGTTGATGTTGATCGATCATTAAAATGTTGATGTTGAGAGTTTACAACGTTTCTGAGAAGAGACTTTCGAGCACTGTCTTCAGAATTCGCAGACATCAACTTGAAAATTAAATCTCGTTCAATGTCAAAGATTGCTTTAAGTAAGTATGTAATCTGATCAGATATAAATGTATAGGTTAATCAAAGGAATGAAAAGTTAAGGGTTTCAGATAAGCTGACTTTTCTTTTTTGAAAGTTACTAGCAGTGTCCCGCGTTTTTACCCGCGTTGTGCCCGTTCCCGTAGGAATTTCGGGAATTTTTATACATATAACTCTTAAATCACTCCATCTATTTAAAAAAACCGTGTCACAATCCGTGCAGTATTTGAGTTTATCGCGGACAGACAGACAGACAAACAGACGCGGCACTTTGTTTTATAATATGTAAGTGATGTTATGTTACAATAAGTTTACCAAGCACGTGAAAATTCAAAATATTTGCGATCATTACAGATCTCACTAATACGCTGTTAATACACCCTCCACCCGAAAATAACAATAAACCACCATTGCAATAATACGATATCATCGTTAAATCGACAGATTAATTCCTAACCAACGTTAGTAGACCCGGCACCCTTTCTGTTTCCAAACATTTATAATCACACGATTGGTGGAATAATGATGCGTAGAGGTCAGGTATAAATGGCTGACCGCAGAGCCATAGCTCCCGATAGGATTGAATATTGATGCGTCAGATGGCAGCACATTTGGCACACAATTAATTTCTCAATCGTTTCTACTACCGGTGGGCCCTAAGCCGAAAGACTAGTACCAATTTACATACACCCAATTATTTGCTGTTTTGCACACAGGATTTTTCAGCTTTGATTATATTAAAAAGCACTTTAATATTGCCTAAAATTTTAGGCATTATTTTCCAGGATATTATGTTCTAAAATATTATAATTTCAAACACAGGCGTTTTAGTTTTGTAAACTTAACTAAGAGAGGATTGAACAAGAAGTACTTTTAAATCTATTTAGTACCTAAATATGTTTAAAAACAAAAGAAGTTCGTTTTAAATTGTGTTTTATTAGGTGCAAATTAAAATGCAATTTTAAATGAACTGTTTTTGTTTCTATAACATATTTAGGTTCCAAATGTTAGCCTTTATTGTCCCACTGATGGGCAAAGGCCTTTCCCCATTCCGACCACTTCTCGATTTTGAGTCACTCAGTCCGTCTTGTAGGCGTCCAGTTCGTACCAAGTAGGTACATACAGAATCATACAAAACAGAAAAAAGACAACAATCCCAGGTAACCAATCAGCCGTAGCTAATCTTCTATTTGTAGTAACAAGTTGCCATTAGTACCAGAAATCTTTTAGCCAAATAACAGCCCCAATGAGTGATGTTAGAATATCTTGGAAGCAGCGAACAGTGAACGATTGCTCCAATTAGGGAGCTACTGGCGCTTCTGAGTAATAATTACTGAGCCAAGATCGATAAGCCAACTAAAGACAGATGTGAGCAATCGCATCTAATTTCTGCATGAAGTTTTTATGTGATATTGAATATGTTACGTTTAAAAAGTGTGGTAACTTTTTTTAAAACTGGAACTTTTAGTTTTTTCTCCTTTTGCATTAATTTCTCTTTTGAAATATAGATTTTAGTCAAAACTATGAATTAAAATTGATTTACATGAAAATATTAACTATTTCGTACTTTATATTGGTTACTCTCTCAGGTTTCACCAGCAAATCTGTATAATATAAAATTCAAAGTCCTGACTGACTGACTCACTGATAATCAACGCACAGCCCCAACCGCTACACCTAGAGACATGAAATTTGGCAGGAAGGTTCTTCAAGTGACATAAGTGCACACTAAGAAAGCTTAACGCGGGCAAAGCCGCGGGGCGCTGCTAGTATTTTAATATAGCCTTAGAAATAGTTTAGTGGTCATTCGTTTGTTAGTTGGAGTAGCTTAGAGACCAAACATAGTAGTGGAGTTTTAGGCCACCTGGAGGGCTCTGATATAACGATTGCATCAGTCGGTACCGACAATTTAACGTGCCCAATCCTGCTAATTGAAACTGAGTGATTATGAATTATAAAATTGAAATGTGAATTATAAATTAAATTGATGCAATTTTTTATAATATGCTCTGAATATATATAAACAAAGCCATTTTATCGGATAATCCTAACAATACCTGAAGGTTGAATGGATTACATTCATATATCATGTAATATATGTAGTTCATAGTTCAGTTCATTGTTTGATTTATTCTATAAGCGAAATTCCGGGAAAAATATATTACATTAATATGCTCAGTTTAAGCGAAATTCCGGGAAAATATATTGAATTGCTCTTAAAACAAAGGTATGTTTAAAATAATTATACATATTCGTAGTAATTGCAACTATTGTTTTATCAATGTATGTATATTGAAAAATTATATCATTTAAATTTTATTTTATTACTAGCTGTGCCCCTCGGTTTCACCCGCAGCGCCCTCGTTCCCGTGGGAATTTTGAGATTTTTATTCCTTATTTTTCTTATATAAAAACTTTGTCCTGGCAATAAGGAACACATTAAAAAAAGAATCATCCAACTTGGTGCAGTCGTTCTGAAGTTATACGCTTAGCAACACATTCAGTGATTCATTTTTATATCTACACTTAATATTATAAAGCTGAAGAGTTTGTTTTGTTTGTTTGTTTGTTTGTTTGTTTAAACGCGCTAATCTCAGAAACTACTGAACCGATTTGAATAATTCTTTTTGTAATAGATAGCCACATTCAACGGGAAGGTTATAGGCTATTTTTCATCCCGAAATTCCTACGGGAACGGGTACAACGCGGGTAAAACCGCGGGGCGCTGCTAGTTATTATTAATATAAAGACCTACTCAAATTTAGACTAGTCAACTATAACAACTATACTATTATTTACACTTGCTATACTCATTCATTATTTCGAGTAGGTTAGTGGGCAACCCTGGTATAGGAGTTTTTAGACCAGATAGAAAGGCCACCATCAGCCTCCCATCTAAATAAGGGCCGAGCTGCACGTTACTAATAATTGCAATCTTCTTCTTCTTCTTCTTCATCGAGTGGATGGTCAACCTGACCAATCCTGGTGTCAGAGTTATTGAGCCGCCAAAAGCCTCTGACATGGCTCATGTAACGACTTCTATCCGTAGAAAGTAAACTGTCGACAGGTGAATTAATAAATAATTTAAAAGTTATGAACTATCGAAAAATATGTTAAGTTGTAAGTGGTTGATACAGTTTTATAAATTCAATTTTGGATTTGGAAAGTTATTTGCGAAGGTACTTAGTGCCCACTCAGAGACATCCATAACTCGACACTTAATTAATTGACGTCACTTTTCATACATTACATGTCAAAATCTCTCTACTAATGAAGCATTTGACGTCCCTGAGTATCGTCGACATACTCGTACGTTTAATATATTCAGGGTTTTAAACAAAGTTATACTGATTGAAAAAATGTTGGTAAAACCCTTAACATTGTTACTAAGATATTTCTCCATTTCCCGGTTCAAATACGGTCAGATATTTATGCCTCCTAAACCGAAAGTTAAACCTCACTTTATTGCTCAGTTTATTCACGTACCGACTAACTTTTTTACGATACTAGGTTCTTTTGACCATTACAACCCCTGGATTTAAATTCTCGGTACAACCCTTGTGGATTTTCAACCGAACCAACCCCTACCGCAAACCCCTTGGGTTCTATTCCGGATCGTTTAAAAATTTATCAAATGCACCAAAACGAAATATTGGATCCTAGTATTGGGTTAATTTAAACATACTTGTGTTTTCACCTGGATTCTGCTGTCTATTATGCGTTACTAAGATTAAGGAAGTTTAGAACCCGTGAGCTTGTCAGTAGGCGTCAGCGTCACTTTCGTAGTTGTTAAAAAAAATACAAAATAAACATAAATAAAACTACGAAATAAAGAATACTCTAAGTACTTAGCTCTTCAGTGATTAGTATTATCCTATGTGTATAGGCTTACACAAGGTGGAAGGATTTTACTTGATTCAATTGACAAAACTGACTATTGGTCCAGTAAGTGCTTCAAAAGCTCTATCAAACGAGATCTATTCATAAATATTTCCAGCTCTTATACATTTATTACAAGAAAATATTTCGACCTTATATGTTTTTTTATCCTGATTGCGAAAAATAGATACCTACATAAAAAGGTTTCCGAATAAAAAAATTAAGACTGTCTTAATGTCAGTATGTAGCTTCTAAATGTCGGTATGTAGAGCTACATACCGACATTGTACTTGTATTTCTATTTTTTCTCATTTGAAGTATACTAACAAACAGACTTTCCGTCAAACATTGTTAGTAGATATCTAAAAGTTGTAAAACAGTAGTGAGTCGAGGCAATAGATTTACCGCACTTCAATTGGCTACCTTAATAGACGTATATTACACCTCAGCCCAATTTATTGACTATATTTCTTTTGTTTTTAACGATTTATAACCGGCTAGTGGGGAAAATACCTTTTTACAATACTCAACGTTTATACTGGACATTATTACGGTGGAAACATTTGAGGCCGTTTGGAAAAAAAAATGACTCCCTTCGGTATTATATTATTATTCGTGTTAAACTAGAAGTCATAGGTCGAAGAAAAAATCAGATACATTTACGAGTTACCAGTTGTTCCGCGTGGTGATTCCACCTGTTGTCCAATAGATGGCGCTAGTGTGGACATTTTTTAGATCGCGCTTACATTATTTTCCCAGATTGAGTGGGGTCCCGTATCTACATTTTGTTAGCAGAAAATAATCATCTTATTAATAACAGTAGTATAGAGAGTAAAGATGTGCTGCTCAGAAAAATCCTACGATTAATCCAAAAAATACGTGGATTTAAATGTGTAAACGTTTTTAATTCAAAAAAAGTAAAAAGCACGTTCAAAACGGATTAGTAGGTTTCGAGAAAATCGTGGATATTTACAGTCCCAGCTACCTATTTTATCAAGTCGTTAATTGCAGAAAAATCAAAAAGCAGCACTAACATAACGACTATACGACAGAAACATAACCGTTTTTGAAAAAAGAATATTCCGACGAAACGAAAACCTCCTCCTTTTTTGGAAGGCGATTAAAAATAGACGCCGTCTGTACACTGTTCTATTTTCAAACAAAATTAAGACCACTATCCATGACATGTTACTGTAATCTGTTACACAGAGCTGAAATAATATTTATACAAGATTTGATCTCGACTGTTAGAAAGATTATTTTGAAAGAGGGTTTTAATTATGGGATCTTGTCAGTTTCAGTTTGCCTTCACAGTTTTATTGTTATTTGTTGTTGTTATGACATAGATGTTTATATATATTTTGAGGTACTGTTGTTGAATTAAATGAAATAATATTATGATGTTTGTGTCTCGAAAGATGGTGAAATAATTTTGGTAACTTCCTTAGTTAAATATCATCGCTTCTTTTTTGTTGTGTTTCTATCTAAACTAATATAAATAAAGTTGAAGAATTTGATTTTTTGTTTTTTGAAGCGTCTAATCTCTGAAACTACCAGTCCGATTTGAATAATTCTTTTTGAAATGAATAGTCATATTCAACGGGAAGATTATAGGGTATTTTTCATTCCAAAATTCCCACGGAAACGGTCACAACACGGGTAAAACCGCAGGCGCTGCTATTTTAAGTATATTTTATCAAAACGAAATAAATAAAATAAATTCTTACGTAGTCTTTCGTCGAACAGTTCTACAGGCACAGCACAAATCCTAACCCTCCAAGTAAGTTCTTCAATGCCTTCCCAAACACTTTAGTCAGAGCGATAGGTCCAAACACAAACTACATAAAATACAAATTTCCTGTTTCAAATCCATGCCATCATTTAACCTTTAACGGTCAAAGTTCCCACACTATCGTGATGTAGACTGCAGGCTGAGCTTGACTGTACTAGTACATGAGCTCAGAGCCCCGGGGCTTCGGGCCTAGGTTCAGATTTATGTGTCCGAATGTACCTGCAATGTTTTGTTTCTCGCTTTATGATTTAGGACCTATGAAATTAGGAGGCGTTTGCCTCCCCGTTTCATGTTACGTTCCGAGCTCAACCGGGCAAAGCTTGTTAGTTTTTATTTTGCAGAACATGAACCGAGTTGTTATAGTGTTGTTAGTTTTAACTGTAGTAACGAGTATTTTATTTAAAAATAACACGGTTTTTATTATTTATTTAACTTTAGCAACGCACTTTTTTAAATCTCTTAATAAGAGTAATTGAAAGCGGCCTTTTTAAATAAATATTTGTTTATTGCTGGTATCGAGTTGATGAACTGAAAATTAGGCGTTTGTGATGATTGACAGAGGCAACGACAAAATGAATCACGAGAGTTTGGGACTCTTCCGAATTAAGCGTTGTTAGTGGTCCTGCTACCCTGCGTTTTATAATTATGAAAAAACATAAGAACACTCTTGGCGCGGTCTACTGCGGCGCATAGCCGGACGAATAAAATCGCTTAAATCGAAAGAGGCCTTACACACGTCAAATTATTTGGTACCTTACTCGCAGTCGATTAAAACTCGCTAACTCACTGTTCGGCAAATCACTGAATCTAACCGTTGTCTTAACCATGAGATTAGTTAGTATAATAAAAGCAGTTAGTAAAATCAACCATTTAATTTACTACACCATCTCATGGGTCTATAAAACACATAACCAAGTGATTACAAAGCATCGTATCATAAACAAAAGGAGTAATGAAAAGAGAACCTCACGTTATGACGTCACCGTACAAGCTTACGAGATTACTTGGTAAATGCGCGAGATAAGACGAATGGTGAAATACTTAATAAAGACGAGAAATAAAATATATGGGCGCAGTTGTGTTCAACTTATGACAGTAATAATTTATTTAGAAAGAACAAAGTTATTGTGTGAATATGGAAGGAGGCGCTGTGATAAACAATCTAGGATGTTCGTATTATTTTCACCGAGGCAATGTTTTGGTGAAGATTTCTGAACATATTTCTTAGAAATATCACTAGGGATAGGTAGTCTTGGTGCTAAGACCACATCGGAAACAAATACTTTCAACTTACAGCGTTTCATGGTTCTACTTGCGTCGTACCCGTTTTTATAAAGGTAACTTAATTAACCTTCCCTTTGAGTGGGGGTAATATATAGCTATCATAGTATAAAAAGATTTTTTTTCAATCCGATGGGTAATTATCATATATGCAACTAGCAGCGCCCCGCGGTTTTACCCGCGTTGTGCCCGTTCCCGTGGGAATTTCGGGATTTTTTTTACATAAAAACCTTCCTCTTGATTCACTCTACCTATTACAAAAAACCGCATCAAAATCCGTTGCGTAATTTTAAAGATTTAAGCATACAGACAAACAAACAGACAAAAATAGCGACTTTGTTTTATACTATGTAGTGATTATCAAGGCCTTATTATATTATTATACCTAGGTAGTAAAGAAAAGTAACACTATATAATACCTATTGTAATGAAAGTCTAACAAAACTTTCCACATCCCGACCACGCATCAGTTCCAGGATTGCAATCCAAAATTCAGATGTTACACATAGTTTAAACCCAAATATTAGTTCAGATTCTTTCAAGCATTTGAGTGTTCAACCGGGGAAAATCCGAACGAGAAAAAACCGGGAGACTATCGGATTATCTACATATCCGACAAGGGATTCTGATCTTTAATACACTACAAATAGGAAGCAGGTAGTAAAAGTTTAAGTTACTCTGCCATATTTCAGCTATTTCTAAATTTGTACGATCCCCGAGCATTCAGAGTTGGTTTTGAAAAGGCGAGTGCCTCTTTAAATTTACGATCGTTATAAATGCTGGTTGTTGGAGTATAAGAAAATCGATTCTGTTTATTTGACGATAGGGTTTATATCCGTTTGTATATTTTACTGTTTGTAAATACTTTGCCTGTATTGTGGTCCGTTTATGGATCTATTTTGACGTTGGGCAGTATTTAGTAGACTATAGTATTATAATTAACAATACAATTGTCGAAAGATTTAGCTTGAATTGTAAATAGTTTGTTTCTTATCATAAGTTTGTCACTTTCAAAATACAATTGAATATGGTATTCAGTACTTTTACATAAGCTGGTAATCCGAACAGCGATTTCACTAAAGTAAAGTTCGTAGTGACATTATTACTCTCTTATTCAGAGACGTCAAACGCTTGCATAGTAGAGTTTAACTGCGTGATTTTGATATGTAATGTATGAGAAATTACGTCAATTAGTTAAGTGTCAACTTATTAGACATCTCTGAGTGGACAGTTAGTATAGACAGACAGACAAATAGTCTTTGGATTTTAAAGTTCTCATATGTTTATATCTATTGGCTATGTTGCAAACTACGGATACATAACTCTACAATTTCAACATAAAATTGCGAAACAAACTGCATTCAAAATTGTCATCGTCTTCCTTAACCTACATTCGTACTTAAATTAGATACTACTGCCAACGTTTTTATATTTATTGAGGCTAATAAATTTTCTGAAAATATTTTACTTTGTACATTCGCTTGATCAAAGATTCGTTTGTAAAATGCAACAGAAGCTATTTTAGCTGCGATTCAGCTGTAAATAGCTCTTGGAACGGCATGAACGAGTGAATGGAATGCGAATGAGTGAATGAAAGAGCGGCGGGCGCACGTTGGATCATTAGTCAACTAACACAGCAGAGAGCAAAGATGTAACAGAGCGTCACATTACTTATTACGTATAGTTGCTTTATTAAACACCCTATAAGTTGCCGTTGTGTGCTTGTGCGTGTGTGTGTGTGTGTGTGTGTGTGTGTGTGTGTGTGTGTGTGTGTGTGTGTGTGTGTGTGTGTGTGTGTGTGTGTGTTTGAGTAGTGTCTGCACCGTAGCTCTCAGAGGGATGCAATGGGCCGATTTCACCACGCATGCTTACTGCGCGCTGGTGATTTCAAATCCGAGCCATGTGTATAAAAAACATTTACATAACTCGATAGCCAAATCATATGAACAACTGGTAGTAAAGAAAGTGAACTTAGTGAATCCAAAAGTTTCCTTCTGTAAATAATTGATCTGTCGAGGCTGGTCCGGCTATTATCCTAATGGGATCTAACCGCTCTCTCGTTTGATGGTATATCACGGTAATACACGGACAAATGTGCCTTTGTGCCAATTCCGTTTATATATTTTTTAAAGAAAATGGTTGGTTTGTTCAATGATATATATATTTTTTTTAAGTATAACATGATTTTTGCTATCACTTATTTAGTATATTTTATGGCTTATGATTAAATTGCCAGTACCAATTACTCATGCCTATAATCCTATAGCAAGCACCTTTAGACACAACTTTAGACTGACTTATTTAAATATTATAAACACAAATGTATTAACTATTCATTCAGTGTAACGATAGTTGTCGGAACATTTTTTCTAGTTTAATAGACAGACATCAGTAAGACATGTCTGTAAGATGTCTTGCCTTAAGTGTGCGCTATATCATATATTTTTATAGACCAGAAGACTGTGAATTTGCAGTTACAGGTTTACTACAAGTACCAAGTCTAGTTAACGCCACTTATAAATAAAAAAAATAGGTACCAGGATCTTTTCCAGACAAAATTAAAAACAATATTTTCACACTTCAAGCATAAGTTTACGTTGGTGTCAAAAAAAGTATTTTCTTAGACTAGCCCAGAAGAGTTCATCAAATTAATACCCAAAGAACGTACAAAAGGAATTCTTACCATTAATTAAAAATATATCGCTAAAATGTAGAACGAAATTTGTTCATAATTGCAAGGGAAAATATATGCCCGCCAAGCTTTCATTAAGCTTGTTGGCGTTTGTTCTTTGTGCGTGGGTGTCCTGCTACGTCGAATAAATTCAATTATAAAACGCCTTTAATGTTGAGTTCAGTTTTTCTATCAGGATCTAGCGATTCATCGACAAATATTATTTAAATAAAATATTTCATCTGATTGAAATCTATGCTGTAGCGACAGTCACATAAGTTAAACATTTCAGTGAGTACGTAACCTTAAGTATAGGAGTATCGCACAGTATAACTGACTTGATTACATATTGGATTTACAAATTAACTTACTAAATACACACTTCAATGTACTGATCAAACAGTCTAAAGACAAGTCCATAGTAAGGTTTGCGAAAGATTTTAGACAGATCTGTATGGCTAAAATCTTGAACATGCAACATCACATTAGTGATGAAAAAAAAACTGATGTAACTGAACATTGATGTTATTGATGTAACAAAAAAAAATCGACGTAAGAAGAAATCGCGGTTCGCGTGTATGGCTCGCGTGTCGGCGTACGGGACCAGGCTTTTATGCGTTTTCATACACTCAGATACTCCTTAACCTATATTATAGCACAAAGAGTTGCCAACCATTTAGTTGCAAAACGTTTTACACTAATGTACGACTAAAATGATTGTACTTTACTGTCTATAAGTACTGTGCTTTATGATATATACCGATTTATATTCCTTACTTTACTACGACGTCGACGAAAGAGCGAAGTGGACGTGAAAAATAAGGAAGGCTGACCCCACCACCATGTGGGACACATAGCCAGGAAGAGAGAGAGAGAGAGAGAGAGAGAGACTACGCTACTCAAAGACATCCATTAAATCGACACTTAACTAATTGACGTGTTTTTTCATTAATTACATGTAAAATCACTCATTGTATCTACTAAGGAAGCATTTGACATTTCTGAGTACGAGTGGTGCTAAAATATTTGTGTAAGTTGATGTAACATTATGTACATTATGGTACATAATTGTTTTACACTGCATTGCTGCGCGATCGAGTGGTTCAATAAGTAAATATGTACACAAGTAAAACGAAAATTTAACAAATTTATTACTCCTGAGTATTTTTTTATACAATCATTACAAAGAAAAATCTCCATCCCAGAAATTTCAAACAAAAATGACAAATTAAAATCGGTCCTTTTTCGTCTAGGAGCTTTTATGACACAGATATCCGCACAGACTCGCGTGCCGTTGAAACTTACAACTCTTTTTTGTTGAAGGTAAAGAACATAGTTTTCGAAGCGTGGTACTGTAAGATCAAATAATTTCTAAGAGAATGGCAGATGATAAAGAAAAGTGGAAAATAACTCCATCGACAAGACCCCACAGCTCTTTAAGTTTAAAGAAGAGCAACACTGGGTCGTCCATAGATGATAACACTGCAGCTACATAATTACATTCAAAAATGCACCCCAATTTTACCAAACGTAAGAAAAAAATTATAGCCCTAAGCAAATGTCACTGTGCATTTTAAGTAGCTACGTAATAATTTAGTCAATAATTTTCTCGTGAACCGTGCAATGATACAATGTCTTTAATACCAAATACAGCTGTGTCAAATTATACGTTGTTACTTGTAACCAACAACCGTAAGAGACATGCATCGCTTAAAGTCCCAAAACATAATAGTATGATATTTCCAAATTAATTACCTTGAGATATTTTATTATCAGGTAACATTGAATATACAAAAGTTTTTTTCAAAAATTTCAATAAAAAAAAAGCAAGACAGAGAGGGTTGGCGATGTTTGGAGACCTTTGCCCAGCTGTGGGACAATATTGATTAGGAAAAAAAGTAGGTTAATGGCCAACACTGGTATTGGAGTTTTTAGACCGCCTAAAAGCCTTCGACATGGTCTTACTATTGCAACAACCGGGATCAAATGTACGATTTATCAGACAAATTGGTAAAGAAATCATAGAAAACACTTAATAGTAGTTTATGCAACTGTCATATAAAGAAGGGTATTAAAACACGAGTGTGAGTTTATGAAACGAGCGCAGCGAGTTTCATAATAGTAACGAGTGTTTTAATACCCATGTTATATGCAGTTGCATACACTACTTTATCTTCACTAATGCAATGAATCAAACAAAATTTTAAAAACAAAACACATTGCGAAACATTAAATTCACGCGTACGTGTATTGTCACAGTGAACTTGCCGCCATTAAAATCTAACCAATGAGAGCGCAGCTGCGCGCGCAGGGCCGCAGGGCGCGCGCCGCGCAGGCCGCGATGTTATAATGAGATTTTACGATATCGATGTGGATATTATACCATCATGTGCAATTGCTTAAATTGAGTGTTTTAGTTGTCTGCGCTATAACAGTAGTAATTATAAGTCAAGTATTGGAAACATAAGTAGAATGTTACAACATTAGTGTAGATAAAATTATTTACCTTAATTCGGAGACTTTTCTTCTTATATTTTTGATACGTCTTCTCTCATTAAAGCATTGAAGGGTGATGTAATCAATAATCGAACAATATCTTAAGTTATTCATTATTTAATCGACCTCATAATCCGGCCCGTGGACCGGATGATTGATGGATCGATCATTAGTGCAGGAATGAAATTAATCGTTAAGAAATATTATATTATGTTATACTAACAGCGCCCGGTGGTGTTACCTGCGATTTACTGATCCTGTGAGAATCTTTGGATGAAAATTAACTGAACATCTAACTTTTCATTTAAATCCACAGAAAGACAAGAATGTAAACTCTAGAACTATGAAAAAAGGTCAAAGCTGTATCTAGATTTTTCCGAAAACCCATTTAACAGGTGGTCAAATTCACAATGATCTTCTTCTTCTTTTTCATCGTGTGGATGGTCACCCTGACCAATCCTGGTGTCAGAATAATTGAGCCGCCAAAGGCCTCTGACATGGCTCATATAACGACTTCTATCCGTAGAAAGTAACCGGGACCGACGGCTGATAAAATTATATACATTTTATTTTATTCATGGAACAAAATAAAAAGGTTGGCATTGTTATACACCTAGTCATCACGTTTTTATTGATGATAGTCTATGACTAATAAGCTTAACACTAAATATAAATTAAAATTTAATGCATTCCCCGAATTAGTTAGAGATCAAAGTTAATCACGCATATATATATAATCGGCTGTCGCACTGTCCATCAGTTTGATGGATGTTTTCACATCAATGACCTTACGCGAATCATGATTCATGATTTGCAGGTAGGTACATCTATAATTATTATTTAGTTCATTTGACACCATCATTTATGCGCATATTTGATGAAATTTTTTGAGGAAAATTTGGAGATTAAATCGTAAATTTTTAACTTGTAAATAAGTTAAAAAACTTCTTTCTAATTCTGAACTTTATACTTATTTCTTTCTTATTTAACCTTTTTCTAATTCTAATTCTGAATAGCTGAAATTATAAGGCATTTAGTGTAAAAAATTGTGAAAATAGATTTGTTTATCGGTTATATATTTTTTTGTTTGTTTGTTCGTGGAGATGTTTGATCAAAATTGGATCAGTCGTGCAATGGTAAAAAATTAATACATATATCAAAGATTAATGGGACCAACTCCCATAGTCGCAACTGCTTTCAAACGAACTATATTTTAGCTTATTTCCAGACTCCCTGTTCATTATTATTATCTTAATAGACTAAAATGGACCCAATGATTTTTTACTATGGCGTTTCTAACAAGTTTTAATACATAAAATCACATTACAACCAAGAAATTAGAAAAATAAATTGAAACGAAGCCAAAGTGAACGGTTACAGCGAAGGAAATGTTAAAAACTCAGCACTCTTATAATTTGATTCAGTTCCAAAATGTGCACGAAAAGCTGAAATGTATGGTAAAAAAGGTAACGAAAATAAGTTTTTTGAAAAGGATCTAAAATTCATTTTATTTGCGGTTTCTCTCGTGTTTTGTTTGATATCACTACAGGCAGACTAAATGGTGAAAGTTTGTGAAGATATAAGTATTAAGGGGAATTCAAAATTGCCACCAAATAATTTACACTTAATATTATGCTCTTTGATAAAAGTTCCAATTACCATTATGTTCCTCTAATATCATGTTTGTATATTGCATGTGCCAAACAACTCAATAGTATTGCACTAGTTAGTTCAAGTACATCAGTGGCCAACCCTGATATAGGAGTTTTTTGACCATCTAAGGCTGCGGCTTCATTGAGGCGGAGACGAGCGGAGCTGAGAGGAGACGTGTGGGGATCGACCAATCGTATTACATGAAATCCACATCTCGTCTCCGCTCCGCTTCAATGGAAACAGTCAAGCGGAGACGAGCGGAGCTGAGAGGAGACGTGTGGGGATCGACCAATCGTATTACATGAAATCCACATCTCGTCTCCGCTCCGCTTCAATGGAAACAGTCAAGCGGAGACGAGCGGAGCTGAGAGGAGACGTGTGGGGATCGACCAATCATATATTACGTGAAATCCACATCTCAGCTCCGCTCGTCTCCGCCTCAGTGGAATCACATACCTCTTTTCACAGCTCTGCTCCTCTCAGCTCCGCTCGTCTCCGCCTCAATGGAGACGCAGCCTAAAGGTCTCTGACATCTGTTTTTTGACCACCTAAAGGTCTAATCATTGAAACAACCGGGTTCGACAATTTAACGTGATCTCCAAAGTACTGATTTGCACTATTTGTCGCTTAACTAAACACATCGCTTAGCTCGTCCGTGCAAGCTTTGAAAGTTCTATTAATCTGTGTGACGTTGAAAGCACGAAGGCATAAAAATTAAAATACTTTATGTAGGTGATTATGATTGATTCAGGGTCCTCCATCGTTCACACTGTGCCCGGCCACGGTGTATTAATTAAGAAACTAATGGGTAAAAGAGAAAAAAGATGGGGAGTTTAACTTTTGTACCGTTAGCATGAAAGTTGAGTAACGTATTAATTTAATTTACATTTTATTTTGAATGGATAAAAGCCAATATTGAATTAGTGGTTATATAGGTCAGATGGGCTTAGTTGATATCGTTTTTAGTTGATCGTTGGCATTGATTACTGGGTGATCAATGGAAAGTGCACGCATTCACGCTTTTATATGCATTTCTAAATAGGCACTTAATATTTACGTTTTAATTAGGAAAAAATTGATAAAATAATGATTTTATTCAAAAGTCTTTTTCAAATGGTATATTGTTTTTTTTCTGTATCAAAGTTGAAATTTACTTTTTTTAAGTTTCACATAACTTTTCTGCCAACAGTACAATCATAAAGCGTTGTTCACATCACTTCGTTATGACATGGGCGTTATCTCATTAACAATCAGAACGCGTCTTAAATAAACTACATTGTGAACGTGTGACTAGGAATTGTTTTGAAAACTGACTTTTAAATGGGAAGGCTCTTTGTTTGGCATGTTTCTCTATATTTACTAAAAAAACTTTGATATTAGGTAACAGTTGAAAATCTTGGTTGTTTGTATGTAGGAGTTAATCTCAAAAACAACCAGTTGGCTTTGAAAAAATATTTCAGTACGCTACCCTGCTTCGGAGGGTACGTTAAGCAGTCGGTCCCGGTTGTTTCAATCGTTAGACCATGTCGGAGGCCTTTAGGCGGTCTAAACACTCCTACACCAGGGTTGGCCACTGACCCATTCGAAATAAATGATTAAATCCAGTCATTACCACGGCATTGTGAGATATTTGGTAGTCTTCAATAAATTAGTAGAAATTGGTATCTGACAATTGTCAAAAACTGTAATACTGTCAAATAGCTATGGTTAAGCCATGAACATTGAGTAGGCCATGAACAATTAATAGTGCCAGTGCCAGTATATGAAAAATGGTATCAGTTTTACGCCTGCAGAAAAACTCTAAATAATAGTTTTTGGAATATAGCAACTAAATAATGATGATTCTTGTGAATGCCACGTAAATAGAATTCAAAGTTTTAACAAGTATTTCAGTATTGTTACGTGTAGAGTACAAGTCAAGTTTATTTCAATCTTTACTAAGTTTTGGTCAAATAATTCTGTTTCAAACATCTACTGAATATTTAGCGACCCATTCAAGTAATGTCCGGACATTCTACAAGGATTCCCTGGAAGCAACAAGTGGCCGATGACAGCAAATACGAACTATTTGTTAATACTTCGAATGTATGTCTGTCTGTTACGCTTTCACAGCTTACCTGCTAAACCAATTTTGAAAAAAGATAAAATAAAAGATAAGTTCCAATAAGTAAAAACAAAACAGGGTGGCTTTTTCAAATCGAGCAGTATGAGGAAAGACTTCATGATGTTTTTAAAGAAGAAAAGTTAAGTATTAGCCTGTAATGTCCCACTGCTTGTCAAAGGCCTCTCATCTCACTGAAGACATCAGCAGTTTATAGTGTTACATGGTTTTTATGAAAAGGTCATTAAATTCATATAGGTAGGAACTGTAGAAATGTTGTCTTAATGTGTAGCAGAAAATTTATTGCTGCTGCTATACAGGGTGATTTCGGGGTCGTGATCCCAACCATTTTTTTCTGACTCAGTAAATAAATGATTGCGATGCTACCTGTATTTATTTTAATTTAAACAAAGATGATTCGTTATTTACGTATTTTTATTTAAAAATTACTATTGACTCAAAATGCGTGGTCACCCTACGTTTAATATTACTTGACATAAGTTTTCTTGGGAAATAGTAGGGTGACCATGATCTCGAATTATCGCAGTTTTTATTGCTGACTAAAATAAGTCACTGGTGTACTGTTAGTCCTAACCTATCGTGATGCTTAGGAGAAAGTAAGTTAAATGCCTCTTTCTTGCTCCACGACCCCGTAATCACCCTGTATAATCAGACTGTTCAAGGTTTTTAGCGTTTATCCCTAAATCACCTGAGATTGTTTTGCGTATGCTACTAATTTCGATATTTCTACACACTCGAAATGTCCATAGCACGTTACCATACGATACAAGCTAACCATACCATAGTCAAACATAAATAAAAGTAGGTATAACATTGCCGCTGCATATAGTCTTGTCCTATTTACTTTTGACCCAACATAACCTCGCAGAGTCGCGGTTCAAAGAATCACAACGAAATTGTTGAGTATCGGTAATTTTCTATACTTTGCCCGCATTACCGCCAAAGTAGTGGTGATCATAAATGGAAACGGTTACCTATACTTACGGATGTTTTATAATCTAGGTCTGAGAAAGTTAGTTTTTTGGAGCTGTCTTTTTACTTTTCATTAATAATTGAGTATAGAAATGATAATTATTGAATTACTAGCCGCGGGAATTTTGGGATAAAATGTATCCCATGTCTTATTTTCCGATATATCTTATATATAAAATTCTCTTGTCACAGTGTTCGTTCGCGTACTCCTCCGAAACGGCTCGACAGATTCTCATGAAATTTTGTGAGCATATTGAGTAGGTCTGAGAATCGGCCAACGTCTATTTTTCATCCCGAAATTCCCGCGGGAACGGGTACAACGCGGGTGAAACCGCGGGGCGCAGCTAGTAACCAATATTATTGTAAAGTATAATTCAAATCCCTCGGGCAGATTTTTCGGGAAAGAGTAACAAACATACATACATCCATCCTCACAAAATATCGCATTTCTAATATTAGTAGGATAATGAATCACACTAGCAGCGTCACGGTTTTACCCGTATTGTGGCCGTTCCCGTGGGAATTTCGGGATGAAAAATAGCCAATAACCTTCCTGTTTAATTCGGTTATCCATTATTCAAATTGGTAGTTTCTGAGATTAGCACATTGAAACAAACAAACAAACTCTTCAGCTTTATATATTTGTATAGATAGAGAATAGATCCGCCTATATTGGTTGGTCACTAACCCATAATGTAAACGGATCTAAAAAAAGCTTTTTTGCAAAATAAATCTGTTTATCTAATTTTTATTAGCGAAAATGAGGGAAATTCCAAATCCAATATCTCAGATTACTAAGTCTCAGTCAATTTATGTACAAAGATTAAGGTGTCAATATTCCGTTTTTTTCTTTAATTAAAATAACATCGATTTTTAGGGCCGACACTGCGTTAAGCGTGCGCACGTCGCGGTTTCATACAAAAGTGAACCGTCGCGGGCGCCCGTCGCGTCGCGTGCGATGTCATACAAAAGTGAACCGTCGCGTGCGATGTCATACAAAAGTGAACCGGAGCGTGTTCACGCTTAACGCAGTGTTGACCCTTAGCTCTTACATGTTGCGTTCTTGTATAAAAAAATCGCGAATTATAGCGCTCACATCACTGTAGTTTTCATTCCTTCATAGATGGTGTAATATACCTACCTATTGAAAACTACACACCATCACTACATATTATAAAACTAAGTCCCAAGCCGTGTCTGTCTGTCTTTCTGTTCGCGATAAACTCAAATACTACTGCACGGATTTTGACGCGTTTCTTTTAAATAAATAGAGCGATTCAAGAGGAAGGTTTATGTGTATAAAAATTCCAAAAATTCCCACAGGAACGGGCACAACGTGGGTAAAACCGTGGGGCGTTGCTAGTAATTTGATAAACTGCGGGCAATGGTTTATAATTAACCCCAAACCGCCGGCTAACCAATAATAAATACACACGTGGAAACATTACTATTCGCTCTTTGGGCTTTTTCATATATGAGTGGTGTGGATCGAATTTCAATCATAAAAATACAACATGCTTTTGTTACTTACTAAAATAAATAACCCTAATAAATATAATAATAATTATATAAAATCATCTCAACTTGAGAAGAAGAAAGAGAAGCTTATTCTTATCGGAGCTTTACTAATACACGTAGTAACTATTTAGTAATCTGTGCTAATACTTCGTTCCATCAACAGAATATTACGTTATAGGTGCTTACAAGTATTCCCTGTAGTGAAATCTACTAACGACCCAAATGGTTAGTTTTTCAGCTGCCGAGTGGCAAGCGATGCGTCCAATTAACCTCGTATTAGTTCATGCGCACTAATGATATTTTAAATAAACACATATAAGGTACAGTTGGCAAAAAACAGTTTTTTATTATAATTTTTTTATCATGAAATTCTAAGACGGTTTTCATGGCGCTTAAGTTATCTAAAGACTCTGACACCTGGATTGAATACCTCTCTATATAAAAAGATGATTAAAAGAAATTTGTGGTTCAGAAGTTTTATTAGACTAGCAAGCTGACAGATTGAAAATTGGCCAAATTAACGCCTTTGACAAATTCTGATACCAAGTTTGATTTATAACACAATTTCCATGTATAATTGTATTTATAATCTATAATTATTTTTATACCACTGTATTTTAATCCGCAGTAGGTGAGAGTGGTGATTTGATTGCAGATTATAAATAATTCTCCTCACACTGTACTGATATCTTCAGTGAAATGAGATGCCTTTGCCCAGCATTGGGATGACACAGGCAAACACTTCGACTAGGGTTTTTCTAAAACTTTCATTACATAATAAGTAACGAGTAATCAACGATAATATTATTATTATAATTATATATGTTTGTCTGCAATCTGTACCTTGTGAGCATTCGTTTCATTTCTATCTTGTATTCGACGTCGTTTTTACTTTGGTCAGCCCCGTCAATTACTTGTATGTGTAAAAAGTACCAAAAGTCGACTTACATAGCTTCGAACGTTTATTAAAGTTGTATTTTGTGTATAATGATGAAAAAAACACATAGGTATCTGAAAATAAATAAGTTGGGTGTGTGCTACGATGCGGAGGTGGGAGTTTGCTACGATGCGGAGATTGCTACAATAAAAAAAAGTTTTAAACGATCTAACACGAAACTTAATGCGGCAGACTAAATTCCACGCGAGCGAAGCCGCGGGTAAAAGCTAGTGTTAATATATTTAAGGTACTCCATTTATTTACAGCAAATTTATTGATTGCTTATAATAAAACAAAAATATATGTTATATTAATTGAATTACTACTCGGTTAATAAATGTATCATTAGCATTAGTGTTTCTTAGATGGAAATTTTAAATCTTGACTTTGTAATTCTTGTCTTGATTCACAGCCTGTAAATTTGCTCTGAACAAAACAGAAGCAAAAAGAGGTTACCTTTATTAAAAATATTACTAAAAATAACAATTATTATTTTACAGCAGAACTTACTACCTGCTACCACCATTCAAAATGTCATTCCGTGAAAAAAATACTTGATACAATGTTCGTAAAACCTTTCAATTGAAGTTTTTTATCTAAATATACCTAATAAAGATCGCAACAATCACTTTAACAATATAATCTTGAATACCCACTTATCCCTCCAATTCATAAAAAAGGAACAAAAAATATCGTCAAGGTAAAAAGACATTTGCAAAAAATTGCAAAACTTTCCAATTACCTGCATAAAAACTTCATTGTAGGGGACTTTGGAATTGCTTTAGTTGTTCAAGCGAACTTCATGGGCTCCATGTTTACATAATACGTACTTGAACCGGTTTTAGATTATGATCGAAGTTAAGTAGTGCATTTAATCTGAAAAAAAAATCGTTGAAAAGATGTTGTTAACAATTTTGTAGTTGACTGTATTATTGGTCACTAGGGTTACCCCTATTCTTGAATCGGCTTTAAATTAACTTTCCTTGAAAGAAAATAATAAATAATTTTACTCTAAAAACAATAAAAAGGTAGGAGAAAGGAAACACTCCTTAACCGACTTCAGAAACGAGGGGGTTGAGAGTCATGATTTTTTTATTGTTCAGAGGATCGCAAAGCGAAATAATCTCAGATTCAGACCCGATTAAGAAATACCTAGACGTGAACAAATGTAATACATTCAATGGGTACACCTTGTGCAATCCATTGTACGAATTTCATCACTGTTTTAAATTAACTTTTTATAATATAATGTTAATTTATTTGTAGCTATGGCGAATGTTATTCCAAATAGACATTGACAACCCTATCTTGCTTTGATGTCAAACATTTTCTCAAGAGATTGCTAGAGGTAGCGGAAGTTATATATTTTTGGAGAGAATGGTAAAGATTGAAGATAAATTTTTAGACTTATCTATACTAATATTATAAAGCTGCAGAGTTTGTTTGTTTGAACGCGCTAATCTCAGGAAATACAAGTCCGATTTGAGAAAATCTTTTTGTAATCGATAGCCACATTCAACGGGAAGGTTATAGGCTATTTTGCATCCCGGAATTCTTACGGGAACGGGCACAACGCGGGTAAAACTGTGGAGCGCTGCTAGTCAGTAAATATTTTCCATTGATAAAAATAAATTCTTATACTTAATACCTCCTATATAATTTTCTTCTAATATTAAAATATGTATTGCTGTAGTAAGTTGGAAGACCTGATGCAGAAAGTATTAGCTTTTATACAATTAACAAAGAGTAATAGTTATTTAAGTTTAAGCAAACACTACTCATTTTGAATTGAAACTACGTTTACGGATACACTTCGCTTTTATTTTACTTTTAAGCTATTGCATAGCTTCTATCGCGGGCCTTGAGCGCGGGGACCGAATCCAGAAATTCCGTAACGAAAAAACCTCACGCTCCCCACTAACGCCATCTAGTGATAGAAAAAAAACCTAACGCTCCCCACTAACGCCATCTAGTGATAGAAAAAATAACTATGCAATAGCTTTACCGCGGCAGTCCCCGAGTGCCACACGTCTTTTTTTTTTACAACTGTAAAGGGGGGTATAATAAAAGGGAATTGTAACCGTAAACGTAGTTTCAATTAAAACGAGCAATATACTAGTTATTACCGTTATTACTGCGTTATTGCTATTATTGATATTTTTACATAGAAAACAAATAGATTACTCTTTTCAAAAGTGATATAAAAATAACATATTGTTTCTAATATCCCACACATATAATATACGAAACTGTCGTCGCCTCGAAGATGTACAAATACATCATACAAAAATATTGAAACATTCTCACGAACACCAAGCTGTAAAATATGCGGAGTTATAAACTCGCGTCAAACAATATAAATCTCGAGTTATAGTCCGAGAGCTAGCGAACGTTTTCGTTATTCACTATATTTTTACAAAAAGTAAAGTAAAGCCTGTAATTTCCCACTGCTGGGCAAAGGCCTCTCTTCTCACTGAAGATCAGTACAGTAAGAAGGATGAGGCATAATCACCGCGCTCGCCTAATGCGGGTGGGTGATCTTAAACCCGAGCCATGTTTGAAAAGTGGGAAACATTTTCGCTTGACTCGAGAATTTAACCCGGGACCTCAGTCTTAGCAGGTGAGCGCACATACCACTACACCACCGAGGCGTTTTTTTATAAGCTGTCTGGGAATTTGTCGGGTTGTGTCTTAGACTTTACATAAGTTTGCATGAGAATATGCATTTGCATAAGTTATATTTAACATCATCACAATGTACATTAAATGACGACTACCATACGAGTAGTTGTCTTTTTTGTCACAGAAAGTCTTTCGATTTGTGTATATTAATTGATTACTTTATTAGTAGATACGATTTTTTTTTATTTTAACCCCAATTACTATTAAACTGCACTTTATTAACAGGAAAATAGGGACACTATTTTAGAAATGTTTGTGATTCAATTATAGATATAGCATATTTGATAGAAGATACATAAAAAAAAAAAGTTCCAGTACACTTATACTTATTTCCCCCCATTGTTTCAGTAATACAAAGCGCTGTCGACTCTTCGTCTAAGTTTCCTCCTATCTCAGGCCTTATTCTAAACAACAACTTTATTTCAAAGTGACGCGTACAAGATTCTCGTTCGGCCTAAATTTATGGCCACCCCGCCCCGTTTTATCCTTTATCCCAGTATTCGTCGGTTGAAAAACGGACACCTTGTTTATGAGTACCGTAGAAAATTTACACATCAAGTCGAGTTGGAGATATTATGATCTGATTTTATAGTTGGTTCCCGGACTATACTTTTTACGTTCAACGGTTTTCGCTTACGCATGGCGAACGGACATAATTTTTCAGGTTCTTGTAAGATTAGAAAGAATCATCAGATTTATAATATCCTGGTATATTTTTAGATGCTTTACGCAGAGCAACAGTTAGCTACCTACACAAATTGCATCTATTAGCCATACAAAGTATGAAATGACACCTCGTTACCGACTCCTAACAAATGACTCCGATCCCCATTTCTTTGCGCACCCTCAGGAAAATCCGAATTAAAAAGCCAATCTAAGTTATACTCAGCCATTAATGTCCACTTACCACACCCTACAGTTAGAAGTGGGAAGTAGAATGCAAGGTGCAGACATCACGTACAGGATACCAAGCTCTCCTTGGGGATGTAAGGAAAGTTAACTGTAATATCATTTTTGTGGTAGTCTGGAGCTCTATTTCCTTTCATGACTCTTTGTTTTTATAGTTTGTTTTATTCTCACAGTTTGTATTCCAACTTTTTTAAAAAGGAACGTGAGAATAGAAATTGAATTCAGGCAGAATGGACCAATACTATTTAAAATTAGAACAAAAGAACTGTATCCCGTCCGATTTGTATACTATACATTTAATTATAGCTTAGAAGACTCTACCTACGTAATAACATCTTTCAAATAAAAACAACTTAGTTATAATCGCTCATGCTACAGACAGAGTCGAAACAGAGACACAGAGAAACATAAACAAAAAACACTCTTTTCGCATCAAACATTAAAACTAAGTGTCATCCCAGATTTATTTATTCAATAAATAAATATGATTATCGTGTAGGTACAACAATTCCATTGTAATGTAACTTAACCGCTTATTCATAGCCGTTTGAATGTGCAACAATAGCCTGGTCCGGGCTGGGACCAAGAAATCTATATTCAGTGCATAAATTAGCTTGTTGCTATGACGGCTGGTACATTGCACTCAGACACCACGATTTCTGATGTACTGATGGCAAAAAATCGTTACAAAGCTTTTTAAACTGTTCGTGACGTTTGTGATTTTTTTCTGCATAGAATTGAATTTTACAGCGTTCCGAACTGTGATGTTTGATTATGGACAAGAAATGTGTTTGTTGCTATAACTACCATTTTTTTAATTACAATAAGAATCGACTCTTTTTTCAATACTTTTAGATATGCAATTAACCAAAGTAGTTATTGTCTATAACATGGAGATAACTATTTAACCGTTTTTATTCAACTATCTCACATGTATGTAAAATCGTCTTTAAGGTACCGCTATATTTTATTTGGTACATTACGAATTTGATAAACAATATTTTGTTACTTAGATAGGAAATGACGTCAGATTGAAAGATTACACACTTGAAAGATACATCTACCTAAAAATCCGAGTGTCGATTTAAAGTTTTGATTTTTATGTATTTTTCTGCGAACCCTCCTTCAGACAATGCAACTCGCAATATCAATGCGTCGCAAGTCCATCGCACTCATTCACACCTTGACCTATGGTCCGCGTGGGTCGGCGTCACTCCTATCTGTTTCCTTAATATCTATAGCTAGATATAACTGCCTATAACCAGTTTAGTAAACGCCGATCAGACGCTTTTGTATCGCATAACCGAACTTCTAATTGACCAACGTATAGCACATGAAAGGGAATATAAAAGTGTGATATTTACTCGATATATAAAGGTTCTAAAAATGCGTTATTTATGAGTGAGTTTTACATTATTTGTCATTTGTTCAATCTGGGTTATCAAAGAAAGCAATGGGCATGGAGATTGACTTTTTAATATATTTGAAATGAAAGATGTTATCACCACTATCGGTAAAGCGTTTGAGATATGCGTATTTTGACACAGATAATGCTCGTTTTAGGCGCTGTCAATGCAGTTGTCAATACGAGTAAAATCCCGAAATTATCCCAGAGCTATCGAACTGTACCCTTTTACCTACATTCAAAGTAATCCTGTACTTATAAAGCTGAAAAGTTTGTTTTTTTGTTTGATGGACGCTCTAATATCAGAAACTACCGATTTGAGTAATCATTTTTATAATAGGTAGCCATATTCAAGGGGAAATTTTCATAGATAATTATCCCAAAATTCCCACGGAAACTGGCACAATGCGAGTAAAATCTCGAAGCGCTGCTTGTCTTACATAAAGCATCTTACACACAAACGTCTCAAAAAAGTCAACTACAATGTTGATATGCGTTGACAGCGCTATCAACGTTGCAACAATCCGAGCATGCCTAAGTCCTTTATCGCTTCGTCTATACTTATTATAAAGAGGTAAAATTTTTAAGTTTGTTTGTATATTCAAGCTAATCTCGGGAATTACCATTCCGATTTGGATAATTCTTTTTGTAATAGATAGCCACATTCAACGGGCAGGCTATAGGCTATTTTTCATCCCAAAATTCCCATAGAAAAGGGCCCAATGCGGGTAAAAATCTCGGAGCGCTGCTAGTATATTAATAAGTAAAGTTAATGTTAAATATGATTTGCCCCGGGGTATGATGCGATGTGATGCAATAATTCCATCATCAGTCATGTTAAATATTGTGGCAGGTCGACGTGATTGGATTACTTACACCATTAATAAAATTAAATGCTTCCGATAATGAAACATGACATGTTTTCCTAGAAAAATATTTTTATCGGTAAATATATCTATGCTATAATATTATTAAGAGGTAAAGTTTCTATTTTTTTCTTGTTTGTTTATAAGGGGTAATCTCAGGAACTATTGGTCCGATTGGAATAATTATTTTTGTAATGGAAAGCCACATTCAACGGGAAGGTTATAGGCTATTATTCATCCCAAAATTCCCACGGGAACGGGTATAACCGCGTGGCGCTGCTAGTATTTTAAATTGATAAAAATAACGTTAACAACTTAGTGGTTCCGTTTTAAAGCAGTTTCATCCGCGTGTTATAAATAATTTTGAGATATAATATACAAGCAGCGCCCCGCGGTTTTGCCTGTTTCGTTCCTGTTTCCGTAAGAATTTCGGGATGAAAAATAGCACATTACCTTTCCCTTGAATGTGGCTATCTATTCCATTAAGAATGACTTAAATTGGGTTGGTAGTTTTGGAGATTAGCGCGCTCAAACAAACATAAAAAAACTCTACTAAAAAAATATATTAGTATAGTATGGCCTCATTAAAACAAAATCACATCGCTGTTCTTGTCGTTATTGTCCACGCCTATAACTTCAAAGCTGTATATTCCAATGATCATTTCCGTCCAATGTTTTAACATTTAAATAAACTAATGAAATTATTTTATTTCAGGTACGCAGTGAAACTTAGTTATCATGAAAGCTTTATAGGTAAGTGGTACAACTAAAAGCTTATAATAATTTAATTTTTATCCGATTCTAAAAAATTGAACGAGCAACTTTTATTCCTTTAACATATTTAGATACTGATTAGATTTAATAGTTGCTGTGTAAGACTGTGTTATTTATATATTACACTAGCTGTGCCCCGCGGTTTCACCGGCAGCGCCCCCGTTCCTGAATTTTCTTTGCTATAAACATTGATGCTCGTATTTGTTATGTTTCTATTTCCCTTATTATAGTTTGTCGTCCTCGTTATAATTATAATTACCATTAGTAGTGGAAACTTGTAATTGGCCGTCTGCCCACATGTTTACATGTGTATTAAAATTATAATTGTAATGTAACCTAGCTGTAAGTTTTCCTAGAATAAATAAAATAAAATAAAAGTAAAAATAAACCTCATGGAGCCTGAGACCTCTCCAACGAATGCAAAACCGTGGAAATCGGTTCGTGCGTTCTGGAGTTATAGCGTCAGGAAGGAAAACCCGACTTATTTTTATATAGTAGATGTAAAAAATCATTCAGTATCACTATTAAGTAATCATTTTTGACTCTGAGTACGGCAGCAAGAAAAAACTGAAGATTGACTAACTGGATTTAGTAACTAAACTACAAAAACAACAAAACAAAAGCGTATCATTGTCAGTCAAAGTAATTCTCAAAGAATTAAGTTGTAAACATTGGAGTCATATCTCAAAACGTCGGTGGCAAGTCGGGGGCGACAAATAGGCGCGGAAGTGTTAAGACCTCAATAAATTGTCATTCATTTTGGCCCCAATGTTACTTAAACCCCTTGAAAATTCACAAACGTTTTGTACTTTTAAATGTTACTGCTGCTGTAAAAATGTAGTTACTCAAATTCTTGAAATTGTTGCCTCTATTTAAGTGTAGTCTATGGACAATAGTTTGAAAGCAAACATTGTACTATACTGGAGAACGATATGTGTTGCTATCACCGTCTAGAAGAAAATAGTTGTTATATCCTCCATAACAAAATAGTCGATTTATTCATTTATTTTATTCATTTCAAATAAGCGACACTCCAATCCTATTGTCGGAGATCGTAGACCGCCTAACGGCCTCCAAAATGGTATAAAGATTGATACAACGTGGACCGACTGCTTAACGTACCCTCCGAAGCACGGTAGCGCTTAGATATTCTTTCGGTCATCCATCAGTCGCCCATCTTTGTAAGCTACAAGTTGCCTAACAATCACAATGAACTATCATCGCTTAGTCAAACTACGCGACAAGCTAATACAGTCGATATAGACTATAGACTAGTAAGGTATAGTGGATTATTCTTGTTCATTAAGTTTTGAGCATATCTGTTTAGGCATATATCTGACACATTCACATTTAAGTGACGTTTGACGTACTATGACCCAATTGGCAGACTGGCGAAGAACTTCCCATTCGTAATGTAACAGAGTCCCTCTACAAACCTGCAATGATCCCAGTATTTCCCTCTAGAGCTCGAGAAACATACTATTTTGCTCTCTCCCGTATATTTGTAAAGACAGCTACTTGTTTTAAGCAAAATTTACTCGAAATTTTACAAAATGTCTTTGGAATAAAAGCTTTGCAGCCGTACCCCATTTAACCGAACCTATTTAAAAGACATCCGTCCATTGAACTAACTTTTTTCGCGTATAGTTTTGTGGAAAATTCGAAATATTCAGACTAATTTCTGAACTCTCGAAAAACCTTTTATTCAGATCGGAATAAGAGGATATTCTCAGACATTCTTATCGAAAGCTGGTCGGGCCATGAAACTGAAGGATTAGTGTTCGGTTGTAGTGTAAATTTAAATAACTAAGTAAGTACTTATCTCTTGTGTGAAATTGTTCAGAAATGAAATAAAGAAAAATAACCCAATTAATTAATTGAAAGAAATCCGTTCGGATATGATTTTGGCTCAGAAATCATCAAACATGCGGTAAACATGATCAGTTGAGCAGCCCAGTTCTATTTTTTCTTAATTATGTTTTTTAAAAAACATAAAGTTCGTTTAGATTAGTGGCCAACCATGGTGTCGGGGTTTTTAGGGTGCTTTCAAATTATGCGTTTCGTGTCGGACCGCTGCGGTGCCGAAGCGGTGCGTTTGTCGTGATGTGAACGTACCGTCGTGTGTTTTCATACAAAACGAGCCGTGCGGCAACAGTGCGTACTAAAATTATTTCGCGGTACCGACGCCGCACTGTTGCCGCACGGCTCGTTTTGTATGAAAACACACGACCGTACGTTCACAACACGACAAACGCACCGCTTCGGCACCGCAGCGGTCCGACATGAAACGCATAATTTGAAAGCACCCTTAGGCTTACTAGCCTCTGACACGGCCCATCATTAAAGAGCTGAACCGGTAATTTTAGATACCTTCCAAAGCACGGTATCGCTCAGATATAAATGCCACTATCAGCCACCCATTCGAGTAGAGGCTGAGCTGTACGTTGCTTAACACTCACAATGAGCTAACAAAGCTCAGTCAATCTACGCTACCATTTTCCGCTATCCGCATAGCCTCACCTCAGCATCCTCTAACACAATATAGTCGAGAGATTCGAAAGGCAGATTCCTCTAGTTGCCTTCACCGTCATTGTTCCCTCCAAACAATGAGTTTGGACCAGCGGTCACCACCGCATCGAGTCAACTGAACCGTAATGCTACAGAAATAGAGTTAGAAATCGTTAAATTCAGGTTAGAGATTGTCGTGGCATTTCTGTGTATCAATATTTTGTAATCGAATTTAAGGGAAAACTAAAATTTGTAAGCTGTGCTTTACAGCTGTACTTTAGTTTTGTTTTTATACAGCTGTATAATATTGTACAGCTTATAAAGAATTCAGATTGTCGGTTTAATCCTGGACTTGTCGAATTGTAAGATTGTAAGATTGCTTGTAAGATTGTCCAAAATTGCCTAAATTTGCAAAATTTTCTAAAATTAATTAAACAAAGCATTTCAGCCGTCAATTCGATTATAATATTTTAATAGACCCGGCTCTCGTCGTCTCATTAGAAACGCTCAGTAGATTTTTATGACAGATTCATTAAGTCCACCTATTTTCTTGTGTATTTTTTTTACTAATTTATAGAAGCGACGAATTAAAAACACAGTTTTCCTCAGTGCCCAACTGGAAAGAAATGAGAAACATTTTCATTTATGCTTAATTAGTTTTAAGTTAGCCCAGGGGGGCCGTTTTAACAAATTAAGCGCGTTTGTTCAATCAGTGGCGAAGAATATAAAATGTTTCTTTGACTTGACATTGTTTTTTGGAATTTTTACGATTGTTACTGTGCCATTGTTTGTTGGCAGTATTTAAATAATGTTCAATAGCCTTCAGGAATGAAGAAGAAGAAGAAGGAAGTTCGAGTTGTAATCTTAATCTTAAAAGTAAATCAAAAAACGTACAAACTCGATCGTATTAGATCATATTCCGCCACAAACAAAGAAAATCGAATTTATGGCATACTTTAATGGTATTTGGATCATTTAAAAATACTAAGCCAACGACTGGATCGTTTACACTTTACAGTTATCCTATTTTTATGTATTTCTTTTTCCCGAACAAATTCACACACGGTTAATTAGACCCAAACTAAGCTCTAAGGTTGTAATATGGAATCTAACTAACTGATACTACTTAATATACATACACTAATACTTTGAATATATAATTCACACCCAAACGTCGTCGCCAACAACTACGTCTTTACATAATGTTGACTCCGGGTGGGAATCGAACCCGCAACCTTCCGCCACAGTAAGCGCTCTGGCTGCCAGTGTGCCAACGAGTTTGTCTGTGTACATAAACTTTGCTGAAACTAAATCAACTTTTTTACAATGTTAGATTCACCCTCTATTCGTCAAAATAGAGAGATGTAATTAAATAATATTAATATTATAAAGAGGTATATTTTTTAAGTTTGTTTGTTTGTTCGAGCTAATCTCGGGAATTACCTGTCCGATGTGAATAATTATTTTTGTAATAGAAAGCCACATTCAACGGGAAGGTTATAGGCTATTTCTCATCCTGAAATTCTAACGGGAACGGGTACAACGCGGGTAAAACCGCGGGGCGCTGCTTGTATATTATATATCGTTTAAGCTAATTAACCATATTACTAACTTGACATCAGCACAACGACGTAATACATATTATATTACATGTATTATTGTTATAATAGAATATAATATGTAAGTATGCTATGAGCTATTATTACATATCAATGTCCATTGTTTTACTAAGAACAATTATGTTCAATTGTCATAATCATATGATCATTAAGGCGACGATTACACGTAAAGTATTTACTGTGATCCAACAGTAAATATCACGTATCGTGGTATTTACTGAACGTGTAACCTAAAGTATTGATGGATGACAGTATTTATTGATGGATTTCTAGATTTCTTGATTCTGTAATGATGATCCGTCAGATTATGATTTAAAAAGGTGTTACTATTGTCAGAAGTGTTATATTGTTCTATTAATAAATACTGTACGTGTAAGCTGTATTAATCCATCAGTAAATACTGTAATCCATCAATAAATACTGTATTGACGGATCACAGTAAATACTTTACGTGTAATCGTCGCCTCACATTGGTTAGGCTAATTTCTAAGAAATTAGTTCACTGGAGAGTTCACTGGTGTATGTCTTTTGGTATATATGTCATTGCTATTATAATAGTTGTCATTGCAATGCATTAAAGTAATATATTAATATATAATAACTAGCTGTGCCCCGCGGTTTCACCCGCAGCGCCCCCGTTCCCGTGGGAATTTTGTGATTTTTATTCCTTATTTTTCTTAAATAAAAACCTTGTCCTGACAATAAGGAACACGTTAAAAAGAATCATCCAATTTGGCGCAGTCATTCTGAAGTTATGCGTTGAGCAACAGATTCAGCGATTCATTTTTATATTATAGATAGTAATATGTATATGGTAACTACTATTGTGACACGATAATTTTATATAGATATTATAGAAAATTCTCTGTGGTCTAGTGCACTCGCCTGCCAAGTCTGAGGTCCCGGGTTCAATTCCCCGGTCGAGCGAAAACATGTTTCCTACTTTTCTAACATGTCTCGGGTTTGAGATCACCAACCCGCATTTGGCAAGCGTGGTGATTATGCCTAATCCTCCTCACTGTACTGATCTTCAGTGAGATGAGAGGCCTTTGCCCAGCAGTGGGACATTACAGGCTATTACTTTTTATTATAGAAAATAATTTATACCATCAAAAGTTTAATTTAATGTTGATGTAAAACAGAATTTAATTAACAAACCGTAAAATACGACAAAACCAAACATAAAAATGACATGTCGATGGTAAAACATCAATTAGTTTTATAGTGTGTCGCATAAACACGCTAATAGGCAGTGTGTTCACAGCTTAGATATAAACCAACACTATTCATAACAAAACTGGTTTGTGTTTAGGAAAGATAACTTTTAACTAAAAATTCTCACCGAATTGAGAACCTTCCTTCGGTATTTAAAATCGGTTAAAAATTAGGTAATTTTTTACCCAAATATTCTAGTATAGGTAATGAAAACAATTCTCGCATTATCAACATTATTAATAGTTCCATCATACGATCTAAAGGAAAGTCATTAAAAATTATGCAAACTCAGTTAATAAAGTTTGGACATCAAAATACACAAATTCCACCAAATTGCACGATTAATATTAAAACAGAGGCTATCAATTTTTAATCCAGTTTTTCGGTTGGACATCGGACCAGAGTAGGTAATTTCCTCATGGACATAAATGGTCCAAATTTTTGTTTAAAAATGATTATTTTATAATGCCATGACAAATATGGCTGATAAAACTGAAACTAGCCAACTTTCCCCTCCAAAAGCCAAAAGTATCAACTGCTGCGACCTAAGGTACAAAATTACATTGCTGGGCAGAATTTTGAAAAATCTTTAAGTATTTATTTGTATAGGGCTAACTGCCGGACTAATTGCTAACAAGAGATATCTATTAAATCGGCAATTAACTAATTGACTTTTTTTTTCATACATTACATGTCGATCATCACTCATTGAATCTTCACTAAGGAAACATTTGACGTTTCAGTTCGGGCGAAATAACTTTTTTATTTAATAGTTACGGCGTAATTAGACTAGGTTTACCGCTGCATGTGATATGCGTTGATCGCGTACTCTACATTTTATAAGATTTTAAAAACCGCCATTTTTTGCTACCGATTAACGGCCGAATAAAGGGTTAACGTTTAAACTGTAGCTGCCAACGCATGCAGTAAAAGATCTTCTCTAATACCGCTCTTATATTCCTCACAGGTCTTTCTTTACTCTTCTAACCATATTGAATTACAATAACAGTTAGTCCCGATTGTTTCAACCGTTAGACCATAACGAAGTCCTTTAGGCGGTCTAAAAACTCCGACACTAAGTTAGGCACTAACCTACTCAAAATAAATGAATATAATAGTGATCGACTGATCATAATGCTGATACTGATCATTATGGGGATTATTACGTATTAATTTTAAAAAAGCTTCCATTTTGCAAACGGCTGTAACTCATAACTTAAACAGCGGCCAATAACGAGCTCTTGGTCAATTGAGGATACACGAGGTATTTAATTTCACCGCATTACCTATTTATTGCAAAGCATTTTGTGGCACAATGATAGCTATTAAAATTTATTCGTAATGGCGGACTATTTAACAAAATGCTATAAATAAAGCTATCTATGTGATATTGTAACAGTTCTCGTGGTAAGTTTGGAATTAAAACTTCAATAACCTGTGTGTTATTCTGTGCCCGCGCGGTTTCATACAAAAGTGAACCGTCGCGTGCGCCCGTAGCGTGAGCCCGTCGCGTGCGCCCGTCGCGTGCACCCGTTGCGTGCGCCCGTCGCGTGCACCCGTTGCGTGCGCCCGTCGCTTGCGCCCGCTTAACGCAGTTTCGGCCCTAAGAATAATTATTTCTTCTTCATTTCTCGATCTTTGAATACACGTCATGCCAATGATCACCTTAGTGAGCGAAAATCCAGTAGGATTTTTACTCCAAAACTAATACCGTTGAATTTTTTTATTTTTGTTTGAACGTGATAATCTCTGGAAGTAACAGTCCAATCCAAAAAATAAATGTATGACAGCCCTATATAAGTGGAAAGTTGTATAGATAGACTTCTATTCCCAAAACTCTCACAGAAACGGGTAAAAGAACACGTGGGTGTCTTCTCTGACTACGGTTCCTGTAAAGGAACCGAAACGTCAGATAAAAATGTTAAATAAAAGCGAAGCGTATAAAACGCAGTATCAATTCAAAATGAGTACTGTTACACTTAAGAAAGCAATTAAAGAACACGAGTAAATCCGCGGGCCGCACTTGTTATATCACAAACTTGAAGACATAGCTGAATAAAAATTCAACGCAAGCGCATACCGTAATCTGAGGTCAGATTTATCAGATGTGAAGAAACATGTGGGCTCAATTAAAAATCGTTTTGGTATAAGAGCTTCACGTAATGATGCCCTTGTTCGAATGAGCCTTCGCGTGAAGTAGTCCTTTATTAAGGGGAACACGCTCTTTTATTAAATATTTTATTATTTTTCAAAATGGAGTCCCGTTTCACTTTGACACCTAATGTGACTTGTGAAATTGGTGAATGTTTTTGTGAAATGAAGTCTTTTTATTAACTTGTATGTTATTTTTAATTTATTTAAATAGGTAATTATATCCGTTATATGTATTTCAAATATAATAAAGGTATCTACAGGATTAAATGGAAAGAAGTGACACAAGGAACAGATGCATGGAGTAGGCAGAGGCCTTTGTCCAGCTGTGGGATTAATAGCTTAGTATACTGATAATAATTATAAGACTAACATACAATCATTTTGACAATCATACTCTAACTAAGAAGTTTTATGCCTAACACAAAAAATAACTTAAACCAAGAAAGTCTCGCCTTAACATAAGCTGACGCTAATTAACTATGACATCGCATCAGTTACATCTACCACCATCTCTGTCTTACTCCTCTATAAAAACGAGACAGCGATATCAAATAGATCGTTTCCTTTTTAACGTAGGTTTGAAAAAGATTCAATGCGTTTTAACTTCTGAAAAATAAATTTAAGACTGCGTGTTAATTGGAAAGATCGAATAATAAATGTGTCTGATAATGTTGTATGCGGGTTTTAATTGGGTTCTAAATTCAAATAGTCGGATTGGTTTTTCGTAGTATACTTTATTAGTTGGTAAAGCTTTTTAAAAAAGAAGGATTTGCTTAATTAGTAATGTACTTGAAATGGGGAAACCTAGTGTTAGTAGGTCCTTATGCCAAAGTTCTCTTTATCTTAAGCTTATGAAATAAAAAAGAATAATTAAAATCGCTCCAACCGTTCTCAAGTTATAATTGGTGTAAATAACATGACTTTCTTTTATATATAATTGACACCCAGACGTCGTCGCTAACAACTATGTCTGTACATATTGTTGACGCTGGGCGTTAATCGAACCCGCAACTCCTGGCACAGAAAGCGCTTACACATACCACTGTGCTAACAGGATTGTCGTATGACTTGATTTTAATATTAATAAATCTCAATACACTAGATGTACTTAATATACTAAGAGGCCTTCACGCTGCTGTAGGACATTATAGGCTTAAAGAGGAGCCACGCTGAAGCGACTTCAATAGTCAATACGGATTTCAAAAAAATCTTTTTTCACAACGTCGTTTTTATAATATACTAGCTCTACCGTGCTTCGAAGGGCACGTAAAGCAGCAGGTCCCGGTTGTTTCAATCGTTAAATCATGTCGAAGGCCTTTAGGCGGTCTAAAATCACATTCACCAGGGTTAGCCACTATCCTACTCAAAATGAATGAATCTATACTTAATATAATAAAGCTGCAGAGTTTGTTTGTTTGAACGCGCTAATCTCAGGAACTAATGGTCCGATTTGAAAAATGGTTTTGGTAATGGATAGCCACATTCAACGGGAAGGTTATATAGGCTACTTTTTATTCCGAAAGTCCTAAAGGAACGGGCACAACCGCGGGGCGCTGCTAGTGAATAATATACTTCTTTTCAATATATTGAACCCTTTATCGGTATAGCAGATTTTGTAGTCCGCATTGCAGCGAACCAAAGCTCAGTTAAACTCAACGAGAGGAATAAACTCGGTTTGGGCCAAAAGTTTAACTCGCACCGAACCGGCACCAAAACACTTGGCTTAACCGTTTGTTCCACACCAATTCCTACGTGTATTTTATAATTTAAGCATTAAGTTTTGACTCTGAAACTGGTCTGTGTCAAATAGATTTTTTTGGACAGCGTGTGAAATGTTTATGGACATTTGACAGGACAATAGGAAAATGTTAAAGAAGATAGATTTATGTGTGTGTTTGATACACTTTACGTACTGTTTTCTCATTCAAGTTATGATAATATTTTTATTTTTTAATCTTTATTTATACTAAATTCATTAGTTAAAAGGCACTACCCACTACTCAACGCTGGACTGTCCATCTGTTTAAACCACTTCCAATATCTAAAACTGTATTTTCACTAATAAAGCTGCCCCTACATAAATGGCCAACGCTATGATGTAATAGTCACATGGACATGACATATTCCCATATATTTTGATAGAAGCAAAGCTGAGCCAGTGTGAAGCGATTGTCACTTGTCTCTAGGGGATTATTTTGTAGGAAATTAACGCTTCTTTTCAACCCAATTTCTCCGCAACGCCGCAATAAGCAACCCCATTGTATAATATTATGTAAATGATTCCTAATTCCTTTGTATCTAATATTCCAAACGGCCGCGTCTGGTCAATTACTACTAGTTAGGTTAATCAAGAATTCAAATCCTGACCTAATGAACAGTTGGTAGGCAGTAAAACTAAACCTTACGAAAATTTGGATAAGGTTTTCTAACTGGGAACGGATTTTTGACGTCTACAGGTTTTGCAGCTGCCAAGATTATTATAACGCCTTAAGATGAATTAACAGAAAACAGAAAAAACAAATCAATACCAATAAACTGTACCGTGCTCAATGCTCATACCTTTGTTTAGTCGTTCGCCGCATGCGATGTCAGCTGCATTGTAAAGAATATGTTAGTTGGCCGCATTCAGCGAACAACTGCAGCTGTCAAATAATTAGGCGAAGACAAGCTACTTTTAAGATCATGTTCGTGCGACCCAAGTTAATTGAAACAAGATTATGCGAAAGTAATTGTGTATTTGGGTCAATTTCAACAAATCCTTACTTTAGTTACTCACTTTGTTTAGTGAGCAATGATATGTGTCCTTAATTTACTCACTATCTTTAGTGAGCAATGATCTTTGTCTTACAGTATAGTGAGTAGGTCGCGTAATTAGTGAACAAACTTGGTGTCAGAGATTTTAGACCATCTAAAGCCATCCAACACTACGATTGAAAGAATTTTATATGCTCTGCAGTGAGGCTTTACATTTATATTCTGCAAATTTACAGTGTACTGTTTCCTCAAAAACGTGCAACATAATCCTACTAAAAATCTCTTTATTCCTCAGAAGATTTCGGCCAATATAACCAAAAGCCATCATATTTTACATCCACACATAAATCCGAACGAGTTTACGTCCATCTCGATTCCCTGAATGTTTTAGGATGCTGCAATCATCACATTTCCGATATTTGTGGCTTATTTGAAAACGGCAAAAACTCTAGTTGGTTTTCGAGTATATTTTTTTTGTATTTTTTACGTACTCCAATTTGTTGGTCGATATTGGTTTATAAATTGCAGAGTTTTGGGATAGTTAACGATTATAAACAAGCACTTGTAAGGGATCGTTCAGAATAAAACTTGTTTCATAAAAAATATCATAAAATGATAAAAAATGGAACATAACAACAGTAATATTCAAAATCTCTTCTCCTTTTTGACATCGGTTAAAATAAAACGATATTGCACGACAGTTAAAGTTTTATTTCGATTAAATCGTAATTAAACCTAAAAACAAAAGTTACGTCAATTAGTTGAATGACGTCACCGACTGCAGCAGTAAGTTCACTACAAGCACTGGCAAGTTTTATGTGAAGCATATGTTTAAAAATAACAAAACAGGTCAATTTCGTAAAAATCTGAACACATTATTTGATTAACATCTGATACCAGACCATTGTGACTCACTGATGCATGTGCGACCCAATTTTTTGTACAAAAATAAAATATCTTTCGACCGAACTTAAAAATGTTGGTAAATTGATTAATGAATTTAATCGTTTAACCTTTGGCTTGAGTTGGGACCCACTTGACGGATTTTGAGAAAAGTTAAATTAATAAGCAAAAAATAGTTGTTGTTCGATTTTTGAGTGACTGTTTGCTACGGACAGGAATTATCGAATGTTTAACGTATTTAATTGGTTTGGTGCAGTTCAGTTTTTCGACAGTTTACAATCTTATGAGATAGATTATAAACTAAGTATTTACAATCTTACGGTAACATATTAAGCCCGGTTTCCACTGCGAGCGGAACGGACCCATTAATGACTCCGTTTGGCAGCCTTTGCGTGTTTTGTTAAGACTTTTTGTTTTTGCGTGTTATGCGTCTATACAAGTAACGCAATGGTAATTAAACGGAGTCATTAATGAGCCCGCTCCGCTTGCAGTGGAAACCCTGCTTGAATCGTATATGATGGAGCAAAACAGCGAAATGAACAGAATGCGAGCTAGCGCGCGAGTAATTTGATATGTCTGAGCTTGCTGTTCTGCTTGTATTCTATCAAACTCGCCAACTCCCCACTCACCAACTTGAAAAATCTTAACGCCATTAACAGGATGTTAAAATTGCATTTTCAATAATAATAAAATGTGATACCAGACAACATTATTAGAAGACGTCAAAAATAAACGGTACTGACTTTTTTGTTTGTACAATGTGTTGAACCTGGTTTCAATCTTTCAAACGGTCGACCTTGCGGTCTATGAATCATTTGGGAAACAGTCGGTGCCGAACCGAACATTTGCGTAATAGCGATGTACACGCAAACGATATGATGCACTATGATTCATACAACATAGTACTTAATATGTGTATTTAGATATCTAATTTTGAAAATCACAGAAACTTAGAGGTGTGAAACTACGGAAGAGCGCAGCACTTTCCTTTTTCGTGGATTCCATGGTTTATAGTTCATAGAACCTAACATACGAGCATATATTTAGATATCTCATTTTGACAATCATAGACATTTAGGATGGTGAGAGTTGACCATAGTGAAAGTTTAGATAAAGTCCTTGAAACAAACCGCACGTAATATTCAGACATGACAAATCCATACTAATATTAAAAAGCTGCAGAGTTTGTTTGTTTTAACGCACTAATCTCAGGAACTACTGGTCCGATTTGAAAAATTATTTTTGTTATGGATAGCCACATTCAACGGGAAGGTAATAAGCTACTTTTTATCCTGAAATTGCCACGAGAACAGGTACAACGCGGGTAAAACCGCGGGGTGCTGCTAGTATACCATATAATGTGAACTTCTGCATTAATTGTAATGGGGTACGTATTACAAATAGACTTTTGGAGGACGGTCATTCTAATATTCTGTAGTCACACTAAGAAGAAGTATTATTATATCAAATGACCAAGCTAAAATTCTTATTATTCCTTACTTCTTAAGTTAAAGATAGTATAGGTAAGTCTAATCTAGGAAAGTATCCAGTCACTTACTATATGTAGCCGCTGATATGAACAATTCTTATAGTATTTCAAAGAAACATTTTGACAGTACTTTTGAGTATTTTTTATTATTGTTACTACAATAAAGCCACTTATCTCATATTTGCTTTATACATCTGTTTCTTTTCAAACAGCGGGTCGTAAAAACTTTGAGGGGGTTGAAAGTACAAACCACTTATGTTATAAAAATATAAATAGGTACTCGAACTGAGACCAGAGCCGTTTCATATTACTGAACTAATATAATTAGACTAATGTATTTTCATTCATAACTATAACTTTTTAAGCGAAAATCGACTCCAAGCTTTTTGGTGAGAATTTATAACTGTTTTAAATCAATTCAAATGGATAGTCCCATCTAGCATGTTCTTTTTATATTGAACGTAGTATAGCGCACGTAGCGTAGTTTGATTAAGTTATGTTAACTCTTTGCTTTTGTTAAGCAACGTGCAATTCCACTTGGATGGGTGGCCGATGGTTTCTATCTGAGGGTACGTTAGTGTTGTTTCAATGGTTAGACTATGTCGGAGACCTTCCGACACCAGGGTTGGACACTAATCTGCACTAACTTACTTACAGATAGAACTTACTTTTGGTATCAGTATAATTGGATTCACACTTCCGGCAACCGAGAATATCAGGACTAAAAGTCAATAAAGACAGACAATAATTGCTCAAGCCTGTTACGTTTTTAACCTCATTTCCTCGTCATTATATCTTTCCAATTTAATATTTTATTTTACTTTGAATGCACAGATATATAAATAGGTCAATCTAACTACCGCTTTTAGCGACGTCCATTAAAACGTCACTTAACTAATTAACGTATTTTTTCATACATTATATGTCAAAATCACTCATCAAATCTCTACTAAGGAAATCTTTGACGTCTCTCAGTACGTTAACATTGCCACGAAAAAAGAGAGAGCACAAATATTATTACACCTCTAATATTCGGAAGATATTAAAATAAAAACATACACGGCCTTCCCACAAGAGTTGACACGCGGGTATCTTTTACAAAACCGGTGTTGAATGCCAAATAGAAATACGATATCACCAATTTAGCCTTTTTTTGTGACATTGATGTGATGACCAAATACAGAAGGTTCTTTCAAGCTGACCAGGTTTCCGATGGTATCGTATTCTATTTCGGTTTAATGACTTTTGTGTTACACGTCAGTTTCTCTTTGTGTTGAAATAAAGTTAATGATATGTTAAATGTAAAAGTAAATATGAGAGTGAAACAGTCAAATTCGATACGTTGATTTTAAACGTCATGTAAACGTTATGATGTGTGATGGGTTAACATTTATTTAGAGAACTGACAGTGCTCCGCGGTTTTACTTGCTTTGTTTCCTGTGGCATTAAAAGTAGTTGTACCCGTTCCCGCGGGAATGTCGGGATGAAAAATAGATGTTGGCCGATTCTCAGACCTACTCAATATGCTCACAAAATTTCATGAGAATCGGTCAAGCCGTTTCGGAGGAGTACGCGAACGAACACTGTGACACGAGAATTTTATATACACGGTGAGCCTTAATAACCCGAAAGATTTAAACCAACTTAAAGTGAAGAGTTAAGTTTTTTGTTTTTTTGAACGCGCTAATCTTAGAAACTAACAATCATTATTTTTAGACTGTCATTTAAGTAATAAAAGACGCTTTGTATTTAACAGATATATAACAGCTTCAAATCATGAACTTTAACGAAAGTATATTACGATAACCGACCGTTTAAAACTCGCGTATTAATGTAAGTAGTTACAATATCAAGTACTTAAAGTCTCATTCACATTGCTTGAAATCTATTACCCACCTAGTCGTTTTGCAGAAAGTTATTGTGACCACACGCACCATCGTAGGCGTATGCAATATTTATACGTTCTGTTCCAACAATTAATTTGTATGCAACAATAACAGCGTAATTTCTACAGAGATTTATTATTTTCTTTCCAAGAAATATCATATGCGAAGGTGTTATAAGTACAATACAATATATTATAAGACGTACGTACTATGTAAATATCTACCTATTTCCCATCAAAAGATGTAAACACGTGTAAAGTGTATAAAGAAAACATGTTTGTTGTTTTTTATGGTATATAAAAATTGTGCATTTAAAAAATCTACACTAATAATATAATTATATAATATAACTATTCAATCATATAAAGCTGAAGTTTGTTTTTTGTTTGTTTTTCTAAACGCATTAATCTCAGAAACCACCCATCCGAATTCAATAATTATCCCATTTACCGTAAAGGATATAGGCGACCTGCTAGTCTTGCATATGTAAACAGATAAACGATAATAGTTGCTTGCCCTTATTTTTCAAATTAAAACAAATTATTGGATTTCTCAATCTAAATCGGCCTCAAAAATACACTTCCTACCTAATAGTGCATTTAAAATGAAACATACCAACAAAATACAACAAAGAGCAAAGCAGGAACAGAGTGTACAATAAGTTGGTACTCGTTTTTCACACAGAGGTCGGGCTATGCAGTTATCATATGCGTCCGCACGCCCCACAATATGCCAAGATACGAAGCACGACAGCTTTATGTAGAAACTGTTCATAGAGTAAGTTGTATTAGACGCGATGCAATCCATATTATCTGTGTAGGGACTTTTTATTGATAAAAGTACCTAGTTTACTTTCTGACGCAGCGACAGTCAATATAATGATTAAATTAAAAGAGGTTAATGAGTGATGTTGACAAGTTGAGGATGAAAAAATATGTTGATTAGTTAATGGTTGATTTAATAGATCTTTGTAAGTACGGAATTTTTAATTGTACTAGGTGTTCCAAGCGATTCCACTAGTATGCCGCAAAAATTACGGTGTCGGTTTCGTGTGAGTTTTGGAATAAAAAGCTGGAATAAACTTTAAAAAATTGTGGCTGTGACTATAAAAAAAATCTAAATCCGACTGAATGTGTCAGGAAATAGCATGTTTTTATTTAAAAAAAACCGAATGTTTAAATACAGCTTTTCTATTTAGTATATCATCGAGCCAGTATTTAGGTAGATACTTACTCTATGACCATACTTCTTCTTTATTTAGTATCATATTTCGCGGAACGCCGATTGTCTAGGATTAGCGGTCTCAACAGATAGTGCACAATTTCCGGTGTGGCTGCGTTTTTCAAGGATAACAACATTCTTTTAAAGGGGGAACATAAAAGCATCTAATGTTGGATCTTTTAAAAGGTATGATCGTGAATATTTATGATATTTGCTACAGAAGTAGCGAAGGAAAATGTTTGGGCGCACAATGCTTTTTTTCTTTCAGAATGGTTGATCTTACCTCACACGATTTGCACTCATTATACTAAATGAAACGGGTCTGTATCGCGTTGGATAATTTAACGTATTTTAATAAAATACGTACCCGACGTTTCGAGCGGATTACACCGCTCGTGGTCACGGGATAACTCATTTTATTAAAATACGTTAAATTATCCAACGCGATACAGACCCGTTTCATTTAGTATAATCTTACTGTATAGTACAGAATATACAGAATATTTGGTCTTACTGTATAGTAATTTTTTTATTAATTATTTCTTGTCAGCTGTAGTAGGTATAGTAACAATGGATACTTGAAACTATAATTTACATTTGTGACGCAATTTGAATTCCAGCCTTCACCACGGCATAGTCATTTATTTTTATTATAATCAAATTTATCGGAATTAAGCATTCAAACTACAACATACACGTTCCTGTACGAATTTTGGCAAAAGTAGTTACAAACTATTCTCTTGAATCACTCTGTATGTTGGTGATCAATTTGGCGTTTGGTGTTGGTAATCCGTTGGCGTTCCGTTTGTGTGGATTCGTTTCTGAGAAAATCAGTCACATGCCGACAACAAGCTTTTGGGGCTTTTGTTTTATAATATGTATAGATTTACAAAAACGTACACTTGACATTTCGTCGTATATCTCCAATTCATTTAATTGGTGATATACGACGTGAGTAAATTTGTCCGGGTATATTTATTTAATTTAATAACGATAATATTATAATCGAGTGAGTTTAAAATGAGCGTTTAAAACAGACAGGATCAATGTCTTTTCTTGAGTTTATCTGAAAAACGGTTATTTTTGTAAGTTTGTCTCGTGCGGTGTGTCGGGCCGGCCCGCCGCCCTCTCATTTCACGGCCATTAGTTAAACTTGTTACGTACGCGCGTATCTCCATTAAAATGCAAATTTAACATCCCCGAAAATGTTTATATAAGTATATATTTTTAATTTATTTTCTTATTTATAACAACGGCAGCACGACGCTAGTTTGTTGTCGTTTTTTGTTCGTTTTTTCGTTGAGGAAATGATGTTGTTGGAGCTCGGGATTAGCATAAAGGCGAAATAATGGAGAAGAGAGATGAAGGGTTATTAAAGTGAACTTGCTGGAGCACTTGACTCTAGTCAAAATAAGTCTCAGTTTTTCTCAAACGTTTGAGAATACCAAGTTTCTTTCGATTAAAAAATATTATGCCTCAAAACGGGAACTTACGTACGACGGAGGTTATTGTTGAGCTTACGTCGCACTCATTTAACGCATAGTAATGTCTATAAAGTAAGTTTCAATTAATCTCGATTAAATTGGATTTGTTGTTTTAGGTACCACAAATGTTTCTACAGTTAATTAGAAAGTACAAGTTGCATGCGATTGAGTTGATGTTCAAGGTATTAAAAAAACTTCGTTTTCTAACAAATTCTTTAAAATATCTTATCTCGTTTTTAGAAATATATTTTGTTCCCTGACATAAAACACAAAAGGATAGACCGCATTATATCATAACAGTAATACTCCAATAAAAAATTGTGGCAGTAAATTGTACAATACTTTGTTATCACAGGTACAAATATTCAAATTTCAGGAAAGTGTATGCTAGGGGCGGAAACGGAAATTCCATCCAGGAACATGTAGATCACTTTGTCAGTTGTAAATATGGGATTGTTAGATCTTGATGATAGTGACATTTGAATAACATATTTTATGAAAACAACAAATTATTATCTAATATAATTATTAACTTTGCTAATATAATAAAACTAAAAAGATTGTTTTTCTGTTTGTTGGAACTATCAATGCGATTTGAATAATTATTTTTGTAATAGATAGCCACATTCAACACTAAGCTTATAGGATATTTTCATCCCGAAATTCTTACGGGAACAGGCATTACGCGAGCAAAACCGCAGGGTGCTGCTAGTCCTTTTAATATTTTGCTCGAAATTTTGTAATCGTTACTTCCACTAAGCGAATTTTCAAGGTACAACCCGAAAAATTCGATGGAACGAGAGTGTAATATTTTTCAAATTTTGTAATATAAACGACACCTATTTCAAGTAAACACCTTCTGAAGGAATATTGGTAGTTTTGTTCGATATATTAGTTAGTTGTCAATCAGTAGAGTGGAAACCGCATTAATCTATTTTAAAAATCCCGCGTATAAAATCCAAAACAAAAATTTTATGTGGCAAAAAAGGCTGATTTCAATCAATTTGTTTGTAATTGATGAAAGTTATTTTACAAATTCATGTGTCAAACATTGCTTATCCAAATATAACTCACTCAGTTAACATGACAACTAACAAGCTGTGTTCCTAAAATCCAACGTTTTATATAAACATCCCATAATAATCTATTGTGGTTAGAATAATCCAGATCTGAACACAAAAGATTTTAAACTGTAACAACAAGTGATAGAGTTTAATTTTCCATTTAATTTGTAACGGCGCCTACGCAATGGTTGCGTTAAATATAAACTTTGTCCAAATAACTTTGTTCCTGTAAGGACAGCTTTATAAAATTTATTGGTAATTTAAAATGAGGTCGTGAGTAAATGTGTTCGAATATATAACTTTTGGTTTATTTATATTTATGGGGCATGTTCATCGGAACTATGAAACGGATAAGTATACGTTGATTCGGTTTTGAACGCACAGTAAATTAATTGCCTTGATAAGTAAACTGGTTTTCCAAAAATAATATTTGATTATTGTTTAAACATATTTTACTAGCAGCTGCCTGCGGTTGTACGTTGCCGGTTCCTGTAATAATTTCGTGATGAAAAGTTGTTATTAACTTTCTGTTGTATATGGCATCATAACCAAAAATTATCCTATAAGGTTAAATAACATTTTTTTTTTGTTTTGTCAAATCTCAAGATAACCCTTCAACAAGATAATTCTGGTAATTAAACTGGAACTAACATAGATAAAAATCGAACAGCCTAATCAAATTCAACTTTAGAACACGCCATTTAAAAGGATATTATTACATGGTTCATTTTATAGAATATTCATCCGTACAGTTCATAGAAAAAGTATCGTAAAAAGAGTACATAGAATTGAACGTAAAATTAATAAACAAAGTCATATCTGCAACATAATGCAACTACAAAGCTATATACAGCAACACAATGACTCATGTACAGAACGTTAGCCCGTAATGGACCGATAAATTCGTCCCAATGTACCTATTCTCACTGTTCCGCCATTCCTGTATTTTCTTTTTTGTTTCTATTTGTCCATATTTGTATTCCACTAGGCAACAAGGCTTCGTTTACACAAAAATAGGAATAGTGTTACGGTAGAATAGCCGTCGAAATGCGTGTAGTGTACGAAGTTATTAAGGTGCTCGCGCATGTTCTGTGTGTGCGTTGATTTAACTAGTTGCAAGCTGCGAGTTGGTGACGTTTGAAGTCAAAGTTTGACATTTGACATCTGTGACATGTCAATTCAATAAGTTGAAAGATGAATACTATTGAAGTGCCAATTCACTGTTTTTAAGCTCGCTCAATCAAAATAATTTTTCAAATGTTGCATCATAGGTATTCAATACTAAACTTAATCACGTTTACTCCATAAGCTCATTTTTGATTGAGATAACATGTTGTCCAACTTGAGTAGTTTTTTGAAATCATTTCAACAGAAAAACTTATACTTACTAACTAAATAAAATGTCTATCCATGGAACTGCACTTTTTAAATGGTACAATATTCCATACCGATTTGTACGTATTAATTAATCGAATACAATCCAGTCCAGCTAGAGACGTTACTGTCACGACTATATCGGACTTGAAAATCTACTTGTCGACTTTTAATCGAATTAGCTCCTCCACTTAATGTGGTTATAATTGAATGGAATAGTTCGTGGAAAGCTGCACTTAAAACTATTATTTGTACTGTTATACAAACGGTGGACTCCACTCACTTTGTATGCGTTTTTGTATGAATTATACCTAACTTGCCGCGATGTCAACCGCGTTATACCCGTTGCCGCGGGAATTTCGGGATAAAATGTATCCAATGTGTTATTCTGATGTATAACCTATATTAGTGTAAAGTTTCATCCAAATCCGTCCAGTAGTTTTTCCGTGAAAGAGTAACAAACGTACGTACATACATCCATCCTCACAAACTGTCGCTTTTATAATATTAGTAGGATACCTAATCGTACGTACTGTACATCTCTGGTTATTAACCATTAGCCGTGCCCCGAAGTTTTACCCGCGTCGGACCCGTTCCTGCGGGAATTTCGGGATGAAAAATAGCCTATAACCTTCCCGTTGCATGAATGTGGATATCTATACTTATATTATAAAGCTGAAGAGTTTGTTTGTTTTGTTTGTTTGTTTGTTTGTTTGTTTGTTTGTTTGTTTGTTTGTTTGTTTGTTTGTTTGTTTGTTTGTTTGTTTGTTTAAACGCGCTAATCTCAGAAACTACTGAACCGATTTGAATAATTCTTTTTGTAATAGATAGCCACATTCAACGGGAAGGTTATAGGCTATTTTTCATCCCGAAATTCCTACGGGAACGGGTATAACGCGGGTAAAACCGCGGGGCGCTGCTAGTCCACTATAAGAATTATTCAAATATACTTCACGGGCTACCTTCACAAATTCAACAAAAGTTGAAAGTAAAAACGAACATTTTCATAGAAACTGTGTCAAAAGAAACCGTCACATAGTGTAATAACTTTTTTGCTTTGTCTTATTTCTCCTTTACAACTAATAAAACTATGCCAATAGAAGCAAAATTATATAAGCGTACTAAAATAACTATTTTATATTTGTTTTCTCCACACTTTACGATATACTCGTACACTTTACCGATATCTTTACTCACATCCGAGAATTTATAAGGAAAATTCGTTTATAGATCTAAACAATAAGTTACTGTTACTGTGATAGGGTGGAAACGAGCTTCGTTTTATTGCCTCCTTTGATATCGCAATGGAAATTGTATCGTTTGTATTCCGACTTATATGATTAGCTTTTGGAAGTACTTAAAAACTACGATTATTTCAAGTAACAAGTGCTCGTTGTCCCTGTACCCATATCCCCGTCTAAAGGGACAGCGATACTTTATGAAATAGTAATATATTTTAAACTAGCAGCGCCCCGCGGTTTTACCCGCGTTGTGCCCGTTCCCGTGGGAATTTCGGGAATTTTTATACATAAAAACCTTCCTCTTGAATCACTCTACCTATTACAAAAACCGCATCAAAACCCGTTGCGTAATTTTAAAGATTTAAGCATACAGACAAACAGACAAACTAACAGACAAAAATAGCGACTTTGTTTATACTATGTAGTGATTACTTCCTGTTATACCCGTGAATATAGGTAGTGACTAATTGATACGAAATGGATGGCGGTTAGGTTAAGTTAGAAATGTGACTATATCACATTGCGCCGAGCAATCAAAGCGAGCCTGCCGCGGGCTGTCGAGTGCCAGAACCGATTTACTACCTACAAGGTACGGGAGCAACGGGATACCGCTGTCCCCGTGGATGGGGACATGGTGTCTGGGGACAACAGGACCGAGTAACAATGTTATCGAATATTGTAATTACAATTGGCAGACAAGATGGCCGATATTTCGACTAAGCATGTTTCTAATTAAACAAAAGACATTATCTATACTAATATTATAAAGCTGAAGAGTTTGTTTTGTTTGTTTGTTTGTTTGTTTGTTTGTTTGTTTGTTTGTTTGTTTGTTTAAACGCGCTAATCTCAGAAACTACTGTACCGATTTGAATAATTCTTTTTGTAATGGATAACTACATTCAACGGGAAGGTTATAGGCTATTTTTTTATCCCGAAATTCCCACGGGAACGGGCACAGCGCGGGTAAAACCGCGGGGCGCCGCTAGTACTTAATATGTTTTTCGTATGTCGAACGTTTATTTACTTACCTAAAACAAATGTCAAAAACTGATCTGAAATTGGTTACTGGGACCGACCATTAAACAAATCATTCGCGTCATTTAATTATTTGTCAAAACTTTCATTATGTTTGATCGGTCATTTTGAAAAGTAACGTTTTATTACCTTTTCAACTTAAAATACTTAAACATAAACTCTGATCAAAACAAGCTTTCAATTCCTATCTCGTGTTTTACTACGTGAATATCGACATAACCCATACATTCCACGGAAAACTAACAATTAAAACATCAATAAAGTTACAGATTTATTTATTACCTATTTCATCTCAATGAGGATATAAAAATACGAACATTTACGAGCTTCTTGACATGTATATCGATTACAAGTGGTCACGAACCACTGTTACGTGGGCTGCAATGGGTGGTCCCATTTAAACGGTCTCACATGAAGGTTTGATTTAAAATAGGTACTTTGATTTGGCTGGACTATTTCGAACTGGAGTATATTTTCGGGTTGACATAGTTATTCAATATTTTTATAAGTTCAAGAACTAAGTTGAGACCTAGATGGCCTAAGGTAAACATAAAAATGAATAAAGATTTTTGACAGCCTCCGTGGTCTTGTGGTTTGAGCGCCCGGCTCACGATCCGGAGGTTCCGGGTTCGATTCCCGGTGGGGACAATATCTCACAAAAATCTCTTTGTGATACTGCCCTCAGTTTGGTTAGGGCATTGCAGGCTGAATCACCTGATTGCCTGAAAAGTAAGACGATTCCGTGCTTCGGAGGGCACGTTAAGCCGTCGGTCCCGGTTACTTTCTACGGATAGTACCTAGTCGTTACATGAGCCATGTCAGAGGCCTTTGGCGGCTCAATAACTCTGACACCAGGATTGGTCAGGTTGAACATCCACTCGATGAAGAAGAATAAAGATTTGTAAGTAAACTATCTAAACGTGGAAAACATTTCAATGCCATTCAATGAATTAATTCATAATTATAAATGTTATACATATATCTAAAATAAGCCTTGGTTCAAGATGGGTATGTTTTATTAACATCGCTCAATGAGGAAGCGAAAACTTTCCAAGAAACTTTGATACATTGTTAATTATTCGTCATTCTATGTAGATCAGTCGTTCTCAAACTTTATTTTGGTTTGTTTATAAAAGATCAAGTATCTCTGATTTACTACCAGATAATAGTGTCGGTCCCGGTTGTTTCAATCCTTAGACCATGTCGGCAGCCTTTAGGCGGTCTAGAAACTTCGACACCAGGGTTGGCTACTAACCTGCTCGAACTTAGTCACTACCTCAAATACTTGACTAGTTTCACATAATGCGGTCGCCGACATTTTTTCGGTCCCCGAGCTTTATGCGTTACCTTCCCTCCAGCTTATCTGTCCCACTGCCTAATACACTAACCTCATCAGGGGACAGCTACTGTAGCTTGCCGAATTACCACTATAGTATTTTTTATACTATTACGGTCTGAATTCGATTGAAAAATGGAGAGCACATCTTAGTTCAGTTTCGGGATTATGTTAACTACAACATGCAGTATGGCGTTTCAAAATAAATCAATTGACAGTATCGGTCCAAAATACTTTGAGGTTCTCTGATCCAGAGGTGAGAGGAGTCTTTTGATTCAAGAAGTCGCATAATATGAGTGTGTAGGCGTCAAGACGTTGTGTGCGGTCTTAGTGCCGTCCAAACTAACAAACTTTCAAGCGAAAACCTACCTTAATGCCATCAAATTAAAATCCACTGTATCATGGAAGTTCTCAAGTGTATAACCTTTGAATTTCTCCCAACATTGCTTAGGAAATACCAGTTTTATTACTTAAAGCGTAAGATAGCTTATTGTTTGATGAGTGAAGATTTACACTATTAAAATAATGAGGGTTCCTAAGGGTATCCCCGCAATTTCTCATGTGTTTGCCTCCTTTATTTATAGTAAGGCTACTGTTTCTCTTGCGGTCGTTGAATTAAGTTTGTCGGTATTGTATGAGAAAGTGAAAAAATATTTTTAGATAGCATACGGGAAGTATAGGGCGTTTGTTTCCATAAAAATTGTAACATAAAGAACAAAATATTCAATACACAAACTATTTATGCGAAGGTTTTTTTTAAATTGATTTTGTTCATAATCATGGCCGCCATGGTGCAGCGAAGACGTCAATGACTAACGTTTAAGAAAAAACATTAATTATAAAATTTGATAAATCTCCTTTCGCATAACGTTTCATCCAAATCCGATCAGTAGTTTTTGCGTGAAAGACTTACTGACATGCATACTCACAAACTTTTGCATTTATAATTTTAGTAGGATTGGCTTCAAAGGGATATCCATACTTAGCATACACCTGCTGTTTATGTGGTAATAAGCATTAACCTGTTAGCTAACAGGCAGTATGACGAGAAGCGAATGAATGGATTATGCCCATTCATCATGCAGTAAGTAGGTCAGACTACTCAATGAGGATTAGAGACTGATATTTTGAGAATGACAAACTGGTTAAATTGTCAGAGTAGTTCTAAACACCCAACAGAAGTATAACATACTTTTTAAACTCACACGATTGTACGACAGCTTTATACGTAAGCTTTTAAATTATTTCGCAAGTTCAGCAAGCACATTTAAATGCTAACCACTTTTTTACTATTAATTGAAACGTACGTTAATGTCATTATTATTTATTTAAAACGGGAACGTTATGTGGCCGAAACGTGTCGAGGAACTCTCGACAGTAGTCTCCGTCGTACGTAAGTTCCCGTTTTAAATAAATAATAAGCTAACCACTTTAACACGTCGTTAGTTGTGTTTTAGTTGCAATCAAATAATTTAGAATATGTTAAGGTTCTAATTATGCTAAATGTCAGGACGTGACTGCAGTGCATTACCAAAACAAATGCACGATTCAAAAGATGCCACGTTATGTCCGATAACTGACACAGTATAATGACATTACACAAATCATATCAACCTTCACAATGGAACGCTGTCAATAGTCGTGCATGAGTTGTGTAGATCACAGTTCACCCCACTGTGTGCTGTCTGATCGTCAGGCCTGTCATACTAATGTAATGTCTGACTATTGTCTGTATGTATGGTTCGATGCGTTTATTTGCTGTCGCGTGTGCTACATTTACTGGTATTGGAATAGGATTTTAATTAATAAAGGATAAAGTAGGTATTATACGTTTTAAACTGTAATGATTTATCGCCGTACTCAGAGACGTCAAATGTTTCTTTAGTAGAGATTTAATGAGTGATTTTGATGTGACGTATTGTATGAAAAAATTGTTGGTTTAATGGGCTTGGTTTAATCTGAGAGTGTGGCAGTTAAACTCATATTAAGTAAGTTAATGAAATGGTCTGAATCGTGTTAATAGTAAAACGCTTTTTAACGCTGTACCACACAACCGGTTCATTTCTAAACAAAAATGTATTACTTATTGACCCCAGGAAAATTATTTCGAGAAATATATTATAAAGGATCCGTTGATCAAGTTATCTTTTAAACGTAAAATGTCTTTCATTCTGTTAATAACAGAAATATACCGCTATCCAAAATGTTATCAAACCTTTTTTTGAAATAATTAATATAGAGGAAATGGGACGAAAAACCCAATGACGGTACATAAAATACGATGAAAAACAAAAAGTATTAAATCAGTCGGCATTGAGAATGCACGCAAATGCACATCGTACCTATTCTTGATTTTTTCGTATACAAATCAGGGTTTATCATCTATTCGAGTCATGTGCGAGGTCCTCACGAGATACGGTGCAGTAACGCACGATCGATTCCTCCCCTATATCGATACGAACCTTAAATATTCGACATTTACGTGAAACTTTTAAGGGATTCTTTTTGTCAGTAAATAGGGGCGGGAGTTCGAGAAACAAACGCGGACTACTCAACTGTGGAGCTTTGAATTCGGATTTGTACAACTTTTATTTTAGTTTTTTTCGGAATTAATAATTAAATCCTTATATTTCTGTTCCGAAAAACGTATATGCACATTTCCCTTTACTGAATATTTCTGATAAAAATTCAGAGAAATACTGAAGCAGTTTTTTATCCCGTTTCTAGTAACATTATCCATCAAGATGTTTCCTTCATAATGAAACTAAAAAGAGTTACAATGGATCTTAAACATTGATCGTACTGTCACACTGTCCTTCGCTGACGAACGTTGATTGCCCGAAATAGGCTTTCACATAAAGAGAGCCGAATCAAAATCGGACCATCTGTTTGAGAGCTACAATCCCACAGACACACACACACAGATATCAACGACTAACTTATAACAATTTTTGCGTCTAGGATAAAAACAGAAGTGATTGAGAGATCACTACATAGTATAAAACAACAGTCGCTATTTTTGTCTGTTTGTTTGTCTGTATGCTTAAATCTTTAAAATTACGCAACGGATTTTGATGCGGTTTTTTGTAATAGGTAGAGTGATTCAAGAGGAAGGTTTTTATGTAAAAAAATTCCCGAAATTCCCACGGGAACGGGCACAACGCGGGTAAAACCGCGGGGCGCTGCTAGTTGTTAATATTTCTGAAATGTAAACTAAATATTTCAAACAAATCGGTTAAGTTGAGCTATTGCGCCGGCGCCTCGAATTATTTCTATCTTAATCTCTTTTATGGCACCGTAAATAAGTGTAGTGACAGTTTTTATTGCGGCGGACTGGGTTCCGGAGTGAGATTAACATCGGACTTCGATTGGGGAATAACAATGTGACTCTACAATGACCGCAGCCCCTGATTATCAGATCGCAGTTATAGTTTTATCCTTGAAAATTTTTTCTTGCTTAAAGTACGTTTCAACTACATACTTTGACACCAAAAATGTTGTAGTTATTGTTCGACTTCATTCGTCCATTACGGCAGATGTCACAAGACAATGTGAAACAATTAATTGTAAAAACATAAAGGCCACTGTTTTTTTACCATATTTTGACATTTTCAATTCAATCTACGTTTTCTGGTACACTTTTATTTTACATTTTTATCTGACGTTTTGGCTTCTTTACAAGAACCGTGGTTACAGAAGACTAAGGTGTTTCAATTTAACATGATAGCCGTTATTTTTTGCCTAAAGTAGTATTAGCCTGCAATTCCCACTGATAGGCAAAGGTCTCTCATCTCACTGAAGATATCAGTACAGTAAAGATGATTAAGTATAATCACCACGCTTGCCAAATGTGGATTGGAGACAAACTCGAGCCATGTTTGAAAAGTAGGAAACATGTTTTCGCTCGACTCGGGAATTGAACCCGAGACCTCAGTCTTGGCAGGCGAATGCACATACCAATAGACCACCGAGGCGTTTTGTGCTTAATATGGGCTACCAAATTCTACTGAACTCTAATAACAAGTGATAATAAACATACTCAAACTGACCTTCTATACAATATAAAGCTTATAATATTATTAATTCCGCTAATGCTTTCTAATTTCAAAAGAAATAGTCCAATAGTCCCCTCTGGGGTGATATGAATAGAATGTCTTTATGTATAGAAATGTTGACTGGTACAGAAAATGAATAAAAAATCGCCATCATTCGCATCCCCAGAGGCTTCAGATAACTAAACAAATTCTAAAGAATGGATCCCTACGTTTGTCATCAGTAATGTTATTTAAGATATCCGCTTTTTTATTTATTAAGATGAAAAATCCATTTAATATATTTTTAATATGTTATTAATTCCATGTCGAGTGGCGAGAAGTGTGTCGGAATTTTTGATGGCCTTAAAACCACTTACATGCTCTTACAAAAATAGTTATAAATGATATATGTTATGTAATACATTATTTATTTATACATCTATCTATCAATGTTTATCTTAAATAATAGTTGCGAAATAAGACCCGTCTGTACACACAAGCTAAAGGGGTTGAAATTCCTGGAAATCTAGAATTTCCTATTCGATCCATAGCATCATTCTCAGAATGGACTGTTTATTAAAAACTAGAAAATAATGAGCAGAAAACATATTAAATATTTCCTACTATTAACGTAATTTAGCATCATAAAACGATTACAATATACTTCGAAAGCTTATTAACGAATCAAATACGAAAATAGAAACACATTTGTGATCAATAGCAACATCAAAATGTAGTAAAAGCAAGATCGGGGGTTAGATCTCATTACTTTACCAGATGTAAAACGATTTATAGCGGTTAACCCAAAAGGTCATATTTTGTTATGTCCCTATAATTCTTAGGCTCTACAGGCACAGACGTTAGACTTTAAACCGTTAAGCTTACGTGCTTACGGTCCAACTTTTGCCTAAAGTGCTTTAAGAGCGCGTGCCCCGTTTCAAAATAGGTAATTTCAGGGTAAAATTTTCTTTTCGCTGTGTAATTGGGTCATGAATTTTATGTGTTTGCGTAAATTTAACAGGAGTTTAAGTTTTAAGGGGTTGTTTGATATGTGTCTTTGTCGGGACCCGTTGCATATGATAATGGTTCTTTTAAGCACGTGGGATTTGGTTTATGATGTGTTAGAATGATGAGACTTGTTCCTGTACTGATATTATCAGGGAAATGAAAGGCCTTGAAGTAGGACATTACTTAGTTCTTACTACTATTTACTCCAAATATCAGAAGTGTTCTAATCAATTTTGAATTTGTAACAAAAAGGTTTACATAGAATAAGAATATTTCTCCCCCCAAGTCTGCCACTATCAATAAGATAGAGGAAAAATGGCGACACAAACTGTTTATTCATTTAATATTTTTAATAATATTCACCCTATACAATATTCTGGACAAGAAAGTATTATGCAAAACTGTAGCGAACCGTTTGCTTTCGTATGTAATCTTATACATCTGTCGGTGCGACATTTGTTAGCGCTTTTGCAGACGAGCGGGTAAATTGTTGTTTTTATTTAAATAGTTTAAAAATACTGCTTACTTACAATACTTATATGTGTAACATTAGTTAGGTATGTATGTAACTATTTTTAGCTTGAAATAAATCATTTATTAATATTATAAATTATTACTGCGTGGCTTAAACTTTAACCGTTAGAGGCAAGTTATATCTGTTGTAAACATTAAGTCTCAAGACTATTTTTTTTGTATATGATCGCCGGGTTGTATATGATCTGGTCTATTTCTTGATATAGGAACTCAAAATGATCCAAATTCGATCCAACGGTACGACGATCTTATAGCGATAGCTGTCAAAGTTTAAGAGTTATTGGATTACCTGTGCTAGCGAGTCAACCCTTACAATAGTAAATCATTGACAATTTATTGTGCTAGGTAGAGACAATTTGGAAACGATCAATAAAAGTATACCTCTACCGCTCTATACTAATATAAAGCAAAAGAGTTTGATTTTTAGTTTTTTGTATGTTTCACGCTCATCTCAGAAACTACCGGTTCAATTTGAATAATTCTTGTAATAATAGATAGCCACATTCAACGGGAAGGATATAGTCTATTTTTCATCCCGAAATTCCCACAGGAAGGGGTCCAATATGCGACAAACTGTGGGGCACTACTAGTGTTGGTATAAAATAAAATTTGTAACCGACAATTTTCTTTTTTTGGGTCGGTTTTATTTTACACCTCTCTTATTATTGTCAAATATAATATCATAATTATAATAAAAAAAGTTGATCTTTCACTACTGGGCTTTCATTCACTATACTTTATACCACGTTGTAACGAGCAACGTCTTTATTAATATGCTTGTAACATATAGACGCTGGTCTGCACGGTCACACAACTGTCTATCTTCTAAACGCGTCCCTAAAACTTATAATTTAATTGAAACTAGTCAGCGACGACATATTGCATCAATTGATTCGAAACAGTTATTTTCAGAGTTGAAAAACAATTAGGTGATATTAATTAATTGATGCAAACTTATAAAGGGATGTTGTTATAAGAAACGGGTCCTGTATATAATTTATTATTTTAACTATTGAGATTTATTTTTGAACTCGACAGCTCGCAGCTTGTAAACTCGCTCAATGACGCTTAGGGTGCGTTTCCCTTGAAGTGGAGCGGAGCTAAGCGGAGATCAAACGATCAAACTCAACGCATTGACATTGTGAAACATTTTCGTAATGCGTTGTGATAGATCGATCGAGCTCCACACAACTCCGTTCCGCTTCGATGGAAAACCACCCTTAAGGTCTCTACCCATTACACCGTATCATACCATGACCGTGCTATGAACGTGTCAGCACCGGCAAAATATTCTCATCGAGAATAGTCGACGTTGTTGGTTGGTGACGGAACGGTCTAGTGAGCATAGTCCCATACTTTTCAATACAAAGAATTCTTTTTTGCTTGACACGTTCATAGCACGGTCATGGAGTGATACGGTGTAATGGGTAGAGACCTTAAGGTCTCAGGGATGGAAAACCACCCTTAAGGGTGGTTTTCCATCGAAGCGGAACGGAGTTGTGCGGATCTCAATCGATCTATCGCAATGCATTACGAAAATGTTTCACAATGTCAATGCGTTGAGTTTGTTCGTTTGATCTCCGCTTAGCTCCGCTCCGCCTCAAGGGAAACGCACCCTAAGCGTCATTGAGTAAGTTTACAAGCTGCGAGCTGTCGAGTTCAAAAATAAATCTCAATAGTTAAAATAATCCTACTATAATATTATAAATGCGAAAGTATGGTATGATACGGTGTAATGGGTAGAGGCCTTTATAGTGCTATTGTCAATTCATATTATTCATAGATATAAACGGGTAGACTATTAAATAATTTCTTGTTTCATATCAAAGCAAAATTCAACGTAGTAACAAAAATATTTATCCGTAAAATCTCCTTTTAAATATCATAAATTAACTTATCGTTTTCGCGATACAGATACGAGGGAGCCGTTCCACCCACAACTCAATTCAGGAAGGAATACATTTTCACACAAATACGGATAAGTAAAGATAGCGAGAAACAAAATAAATAAATAAAACAAACGCGAAAAAACGTGGAATCGAAAAATATATTCGGAGGCGAATGAAATCGTTAACATTTGCATTGTTATACGCCGGAGGCGATTGAGCTCGCCGACACACAGAGAGTGGTTTTATCACTTCTCTATTGTTTGCGCATATTATATTAACACCTAGGTTAAGTATTAAAATACATATTGGAAATAACCGATTACTTTCCATAAATTAACTATGATTGCTTTTCTTTTAGGACTCTTTCAAATTAAGCGTTTTATATGAAAAATTAAAGAACATCCGCGTGTGCGGACTACCTCATACTGTGGCGCGAAGCTGGACGACTAAAACCACGTAAATTGAAAGGGCCTTACAATATAACAATTGTGATTATTATGTATGATAGTTAATTTTATGGATTTTGTTTGATGCTTCAATTCAACATTAATTAAAAGTTAAAAAAATTGCTTTAATTTGGGTAAGTTTTCAAGTAAGTATATTTTTATTTTTGAATTAGGTCTACAAAATATATTACTATAGTCGTAGCATGTTAAAAAGTTTAATAAAATTAAGCCCAATACGTATTGTACATAAAACAAATTTATTCACTGCATAACAATTTAACAGCAAACTTTATAAGCTCGCGTGAAAATGTGAAACCACCTTAAAATAAACATAAAAATTCTGGGGAGCGTAAAATTTCAATCAACCTCTTATACATATGCAAAACATCCCACAGTTTGTGCTCTTACCACCTGTGAGCCTCTCCAGATTTACATACTAAACAAAATCTTAAGTCTCCTTGATTATTCTATTAAGATTTCAGGTAAATTTAAATTGATTGCCAGTTGTCGGGATTTATGTCATTCATTCATTTTATTTCGAGTAAGTTGACGCAACCTTGGTGACAATGTTTTTGGACCGCCTAAAGGCCTCTTACATAGTCTGACGCTTGATACAACTGGGACCGACTGCTTAACGTGTACACGATAGCGGATAGATAGAAATACAACTATCAGCCACCCATCAAGAAAGCCGTAGTATAGCTTAACAATTGCAATGAACTAACATGATGGGATTTATGTGAAATAAAATATTTAATTATAATGATTAAATTAATTCTTGTGTTTTTATGATGTTTCTCTCTATCAGTTGCTTAGATTCCGTAATACAATCGGACAACATCTATTTTTCATCCCAAAATTCCCGCGGGAACGGGTACAACGCGGGTGAAACCGCGGGGCGCAGCTAGTATGATTATAATATTAGTAGGATAGTAATTCATTCACTAACAAACTATAAGATATATAATAACTATAAGTCTAAAAGTGCAGTTTTAATATTTCCCTTTGTTTCGCCCCCAGCCAAAGTTATATTAAACTGTTGAGAGACATTACGACTTATAACACTTGAAGGTAAACTCAAGCAATTACAAATATATTCTGCATCTTTCAAACGTAGAAAAAACTCTATCTCTATAGAGACAAAGTCTAATATTGCTTTCCTTTAGCGCAGTACTAAATTGTTCGTATGCAAAGAAAGTCCATTCATTGGGGATGCACCCTTGTTTTCTGTATCCCCTCGAATCGTCGAAGTAATTTTTTTAATCATGTTTTATAACCGTATTAATTTACTTAACGATGGTCTTAGCTCGTGAGGTTCTTGTATGCTTCTACGGATTTTCAATGAATATTAAATGAGAATTAAGGACTTTTGTATAGTTAATTATTTTGAGAAGATCATCCTGAAAATTGAATTGACATTTGATATTCTTGTTTGAGATATAATGGGAGATTTTAACCTTCAACCTTCGTTTGCACAATGTATTCTTAAGGTACACCAAAATGTATTTTGCGGATCTCATTTTTAATGAGCTAGTGGTAGCGTTTAGCGCCTTGTCTTATTAAAGATCTATTGTACAATATTTTCCTACATTTGAATGATTTTTTTTTATGTATTATTTGACGATGCATGCAAAAGGCGGTGAACGGTCCAGTGGTGACGTCATTTGTTTACATTAGTGCATAGACAACTACGTTTCACAGGGCAAGGGAAATTGTTATTGATGAATACTGGAGTTCTCAAAAAATATTGTTATTTAACACACTGACTAGTAGTAGCCATAACAAAAGTCTGAAAAAAAATTAATTATATTTTTTATGAAAATATGAACTTAAATTGAGAAATAATTTTTCATTCAATAATTTTTCAGAAATACATTTTCGAAGGCATCGGCAATTTTTGATGGAAAAACTTTGTTAATATAGGCCCACAACGATGCAATGAAAAACCATCTAGTAGGCTCGGGTTCCAGGAATTCATATTTTAATGACACACGACATCCAACGACTATCCAATACCAACCATAGATAACAAATTTATGTAAAATCTTGGAAAAACAAAATTTAAAAGAAAAAATACAAAATGGGAATTCATATTACAACTTTATTAAAACTTTTGCTCTTTTTGAAACAAAAGGTACTCGTAATTCTTCCTAAGAAGGAGGCGATTCAACATCTGAATCAGAGATGCAACAATAAAATTTACAAATTCCGACTATAAAACAAGTGTGTTTGAAACTTTGCTAACTTTCCCCATGAAATGTAACTGTAAAAGTAATACATTTTTCGAGGATAGAACTCGCCTGTTATTGCTGTTGTTTCTTTTATAATTTGAGCAAATATACTTAAATTTATTCAAACGGAATTGGTTTGTTCACTTTAATTCGAGGATCCGTGTGATTGCTCATGTTTATTTATATTTTAGAACATCAACGCTCTGTTCTGAGTTTTTATAACTTTTATTTGATACTAAATTTGATACTCCTGTTAGAGATTTAAAATACGTAAACTGTCAAAATATACTTGACAATTTAGTTCTTTAGTTCCAAACAATGTCTCCATCTGTACAGTATTGCTGTATCATTTTTAATTTCATAGACAAAATAGATCTTGAAAGAAATTCTAAATGAAGTTAAGGTAATTTCGGTAACCTACGAATAGAGACAGATATCCCTCAATATTCAATAAAACAATAGAATAAAAATACATTTTTGTTAATTAAATTTTAGTCCACGTGGGAATGGGGCGGCGGGCTGAGGTGTTGTTTACCCTTAAGGCGATTTTCTCAAACTGAATGTTAAGACGATAATTAGAAAAGTTTTTCAATTAGTTTAATTTTGTTGTAAAGCGAAGATTTTTGAAGCTTATTCCTAACAACGGTGAACTTAAAAAGTTTGGGAAACACAACTTTAGAAGTTTCTCGTGTATTCAATGTTCACGGTATTTACTGTATTTGCAAATACACCTTCTTGTTTAGAAATAGTTTATTAAGACAGGTTAGAAATTATGTGTTGGAGTTATATTTAGATAATAACGTTGATGTTTCCATAACGCTGGTTAGTTCGAGGCTTACTGAATATCTTAATATGTAATTGTATTCTCGAGCAATATCCAATTAATAGTAAAATAGCGGTGACGTTTGTGGTCTTAAGTATTTAGATGTAACTATTTAAAGATATCTTCAATGAACTAAAATCGGCTTAGTTTAATGAATCAACTTGAATCATTTTAATGTTTAACCCCCGACGCAAAAAAGGGGTGCTATAAGTCTGACATCGATGCCTGTGTCTGTCTGTGGTATCGTAGCTCCAAAATGGATGAACCAATTACGATACGGTTTTCGTATTTGAAGTTTGAGTTTTGTTGAAATGTTTCAGTCAATAATTCATAATACTTCAGCTCCGATGTCGTTGAAATTATAATTTGTCAATATGAACATGAAATTCCCAAAAGGTAAAAGTGACAATTTTCGGACAATCAAGTCAGCTGGCAAGCGGGAAGCGCCCGGACTGTTCCACTAACCCAAAAACGAACCGAACAATATGAGTATCAAACATTTACGTTGGATTAAAGTGCACTTTCATAGATTTACTTCGATGAGAGGTAGCAGTAGCGATCCCTGCAGTATCTTGTAGGCCATTCATTCAATCGTTTGTTATTGGACAGTGTATAGGTTTGTCGACTTATTTACTACAAGCCGCGCGCCGCGGTTTCATCCGCGTTGTATCCGTTCCCGAGGGAATTTCGGGATATAATTTATTCCATATGTTATTCTGATATATAACCTATAATACTGTAAAGTTTCATCCAAATCCGTTTAGTATATTTTGCGTGAAAAAGTCACAAGCATACATACATATTACATAGATCCTCACTCCAACATCCTCCAACTTTCGCATTTATAATATCAGTAGGAAGTCATGAGTGATTCCATCACATAACAGAAGATGGTACATATTTTGAGGTTATAATCTAAAAACTGACTAACGATATTTCAAACCCCCTTCTAATGTAATGATTATAAACTTATATTCATATGTTTTTCTTTCAGGTAAGCAAAGTTGCCAGTTTCTACAGTAAAAGTGAGTAAGTTGAAACTTTAACTGACGCACTCAGAGACGTCAATTAAGTCAACACTTAACTAATTGACGTAATTTTTCCATACATTACATGTCAAAATCAATCGTTAGAGGCGTGAATATGACAAGGCAAAATAATTGAATCATTTTCATATGAAACTTTAACAGTTTCTGCTCATAAAGGTAACTCTATACATACTAAATTATAAGTTCAGCTGTCCTAAGCACTACAGTATTAGTTTAAACAATGAACTAGATAATTGGGCAGATAATATTCCAATTCCGTATCGCCCTATCCCAACTAGGACCGCCATAAATCCCTAAAGAAAACTTACCTTTATCTATTGAGTCCAGTTCACCGACTCCCTAATTTGGGCGGCAGCAAAGGTCAATGAACCTAGCCCTTTCACGGTTGTCCAACCCTGGACCCGCCACTGATTTTTACACCCTCAATTTTACATTTAACACCTGATTAAGCAGAATTTCACTGATGAGGGTGCCATGATGACTTTAAATTGAAATATATGACGTTTTTTAGGAGTTTATTTTAGGGTTAGGAACATAGTGATGCTCTTTCACTTCTTTTTGTTCTGAAATCTTTATTTAAATAATTTTATGAAAAAAAAATATTTTAAACAATCACATTGTTATCCATAATAGGTCTAATACCGTATACGATTGGGTTGTTGAAATCCTTCATCGACTGCAAAGCCATTTCAATATTTCTTCTCCAAAACAATGAACGGAACGAGTAGTTTGCAGTGAATCGTGGGGTCTTTATGTCATATGTCGTGGCTGTTCCCTTCCTATAAGCCCCCTTGATTAAAATGCCAGGACATAAATGGCATGCCATTAAAACACTTTGTTTACAAACGTAAAGGTGACAATATTATTGTTTCCCATTAATGATAATGATAACAAGTCGGTCGCGGTCATGATTTTGTTGACATTTTTTTCAAATTAAGAACCTTTCACGGATTAGGGGAAGGTGTTTAAAAATGGAATCGCTTTTGTGTAATTAATTTTGTTTTTGGAACAAATGGTTTGACATGTCTTGTTTAAAGAGTTTCTAAGGAGTTTCTTATGAAAAGTTTGTCAGGATTTTATTTTGTAAATAATTGATTGCTCTTTATCATCACTGATGTACGAGTAGATACCAAAAGTTACTAGTACATAAGAAAAATGTGTTTCCTCTGCCTTACCAAACAATGTTATAATATAAGCAAGCTGCCAGTATCCTCATATAATCCTAACATTATATTGTATAGCTTTCGGCAAATTTGGATACAACGTACTTTAGGATACAAATACTCCAAAAGCTTGTGTATGTTATACATTCTATCCATTTTGGAAGAAGTTGCAACTACCCTCTCAACAATAGAGCATCCAACGTTTTCTTACCTATATAATCAAGAGCCGCTTCTCCGATGTTTGGCTTCGGGTGTGAACATGTTCATGGGTTTTAAGCGGTTGGTAAACATACGAGTTAACTAATTTTAAACGTACCTTAACATCAAACAAGCAACGATTATTAACTAGGGCGGGTTTATTTAGCTTACGCTCACACACCGGTAAACGTTAACGTTAAGTGTCAGTCACAACAGATATGAGAAAATGAGAAAACGTGGCTTTCTACTGGCAGCCCGCATAACTTTAACAGTCATTTAAAAACAACGCTTTGTATTTAACATACATTAATAACGTAAAATTCGTGAACTTTTTAACTAAAACATTTTTCGATAGCCACCCGTTTGATTGACCCGTGGTAGTATTTACTATTAAGTATAATTTTGATATCAACTCGCTTGCTGCATTATACATACGCAAACTTATTATGAAAATAACTGTTAACTGATACGAGCTATAAACGTACCTGCATAATATCTGATTGTTGTTTCAATAAAATTGGACTAAAATTGTAGTAAAATAGCAACAAATTTATAAGACTCCACAATTTGTTTAACATGTAGTTTTTACAACATTTAAGGTTTTTTATCGGTAGCAGCATTCAGCATTTGCCCCCTAATGCTGACCGCATGCAGCAGTGTCGTCGCGGTCGAAATTTCATAGAAACCTGTAGTAGTGGGCACTACCGAAAACAGACCTTTAGTAAAGTAAATCAAAGTCTGCAGTGGAATTCTCTCTATATGATATTTATTTTGTAAATCGCTTCCGCTTATGACTAAGTTGCTGGGTGTTTTATCTTACAAGGGGCACGACTCACGAGTGAAGGTTGTATAAATATTGGCGCCTCGCTTTGAGGCTAAGTGCCGTCTTTGTCTCCACAATAAAAGAATAACACTCATTTATACCAACAATGAAACCATCTTACTCTTTACTCGAGCTTCTCACAAAAAGTTTTGCGCGAAAATTTTGCTAAGTAATTTTCCTACATTTTTCCAGCTATTGAAAAGGCTTTTACTGTATTTTTTAACAAAATTAAATGTTTCCTTAATGCTTCATGTGGTGTAAGAAATATTTTTTGTATCTTATTCCTATACTAGCAGCGCCCCGCGGTTTTAGCCACGTTGTGCCCGGTCCCGTGGGAATTCCGGGATTTTTTATACATATAAATGACTACATATAAATGAAATACTTGAATCAGACTATCTTTTTTAAAAAACCGCGTCAAATTCCGTGGAGTAGTATTTGAGTTTATCGCGAACAGACTGACGGACAGATAAACAGATAGACCGGGGACTTTGTTTTATAATATGTAGTGATGCTTAGAAGTTTAGGTTGTTCATATTTAACCTCAATACAAGCTAGAGAAACTTGAATTTATTGACTTTATGATGTTCTAGGTATTAACAAAAAAACCTATTAAAATAACAAAAATGATCCTATCCTACTCCTACTAATATTATAAATGCGAATGTTTTGTATGTTTGTTGCTCTTTCACGTAAAACATACTGGACGGATTAAAAAACAAACACATGGGATACATTTTATCCCGAAATTACCGCGGGAACCGATACAACGCGGGTAACACCGCGGGGCGTGGCTAGTTTTATATATATTCAGATCCCAACTTATTACTGGTACGTATGTTATTCTACCTCCAACGAATATGACTAATTAATTTTCCTAGAATACACATAAAACCTTAAAAGTTGGTTAGCCTTTTATATACTTAGCTGTTGAAACCTTATTAAAGGTTGCGCGATAAACTTCATATGTTATGAGACAAGCGGTCTCGTAAAGTACCTTCTTTATTTTGACATTTTTAAAACTGTTTTCAGAATCTCTCTATGATTGTTCGACATTTTTGCGAAATGATCTCATTAGTTTTTGCTTCAAAGAGCGCTTTTAGCGATTATTAATATTTATTCCTAATTGGTTTGAGTGTTGATACCAAGCTTTTTCTTGTTATTTTGACGTCTTACCTTTAAAGAAAGATTTAAAAGATACAGTTTTAATAAAAACTAATAAGTAAAGAACCATCTCGGTAAACTGAGGGTGAATCGAAGGGTAGTTAAAACAAAAGCAACCCCACAGTCGAATAATTATTGGTTCAACAGTTTATTTATGAAGAATGGGACGCAGTCTGTCTTTTTATTGCTAAATTCGAAAAGGGTTGAAACAAGGGGTGAACTGGGAAAGAGCAATCAAACATTTTTTATAGAGCTTAGTGTTTAGCTCTTGAAAGTCATTACGTTAATTACGATATAATTTGTTTGGGTAACAAAGCAATTTGGTTCGGATGGTTTCTGTAAAAATAAGGCGTTTGAGGAGCAATGAATAATTTGAAAACATGAACACTTAGAGAGCAGTTGTGTTTTAATACCATTTAATTTTTTGCACTTCTTTGATTGTCCAATCACGGTAGTGCTGAAGCAAGGAACCCAATCTATACCTACTAATATTATAAAGCTGCAGAGTTTGTTTGTTTAAACGCGTTAATCTGAGGAACTACTGGTCTGATTTGAAAAATTCTTTTTGTAATGGATAGCCACATTCAACGGGAAGGTTAAATGCTACCCATTAAATCCTTACTAAGTATTTCACGTCTCTGAGTACTTGCATAAGCTCTTCTTCAATGCACAGTATAAAACAAAGTCGCTTTCCGCTGTCTGTCTGTCCCTATCTATGCGAATTTTGATGCAGTTTTTTTAATAGATAGAGTGATTCAAAAGGAATGTTATAAGCATAAAAAATCCATAAAAATTTCTACGGCAACGGTCACACGAGTAAAACCGTGGGGCGCTGCCAGTTTACACTAAACCAAACCGTGTTATCCAACCATACATTTAATATAAGCCAATCTAAGCATATCACTACCACGTTACTTAATTTTGTATCAGTTGTTGAATCAGTCTAAAACATAGGAATCCCGCAATCGGGTTCCGTAGACCACACAGTGGGTGTACAGTAACGTATTAAAATTTCATTGTTCTAGAACGGTCTGCCAACTAGGTTACATAGCAGATGCACTAATACATGATTCATATGTGAAGCATCGCTACCCTTTGTGATATTCTGACCTCGTTCTGTCACTACAGCTTTGTATTACTCATATCATAATAATCATGATGTAAGTTGTTGGTCTAGACGACAAACTAGTAATGTCAATTAGAAATGAACAGATTGATATATTATGTTCGTTCTAAGATCACTTATAAAATGCTTTTGCAATTGACTTTAATTTGTATGTACTAAATAACACATATTTTTATATTGACGAATAGGCATAAGAGCCAAATGCCAAATAAGGGCCCTTTCAAATTATGCGCTTTTAGCCGTCCTGCTACGTGTGCCTTATATGAAAAACAAAAGAACATCCGTACGCGCGGTCATTGGTCAACCACGCACTAGGCGACTTAAAAACACTTTAATATAAAGAGGCCTAATAACATTCTGTAAGGCTTTACGAGTCGGTTAATATATCTTCCTCATAATCAAGGCATATTATTGATCAAAACTTAAGATCAAAAGCCGTGATTAAATAAGGTAGTATCTAGCACAATAAAACTGAGTAACATGACATTCATTAGCAATGGTCGTTGAACAAATCATCAATTACTTGAGCCACCTATATCTAAATCACTGAACATTATTTTCAATAATCCCCTCACATCCGAAATCAAAGAACTCTCAGCTTATTAATTAACTATATCAGCTATAACCGATGAGGTCCTTAATTGGACTATAAATCATACAGGACAGTGTAACTCTGCTCAACTTTGGTATATATGGGAAAGCAGCTAAATGCTGATTCAGTTGTTGCTAGCTTCACTACGTTAGCTATTTCCATTCCATTACTAAAACGGGGTAACTAACTCGAGGAATTACATCCAAAATGATTCTTAATGTAGTTTAATTAAGGATGTTAGTTGCAGCGCGTCGCGGAACCGTCCTAGCGCCTCTACTCTATATAAATTGCATGAAGTGAACCGTAATCTTAAGATGATTTATGATATGTAGTACGTTTGACATTTACGAGTTAACAACCGTTCTGGGGAGGCCTTTTAATCAGCTATGCTAATGTTAGGTGTTGATCCCACACCGTTTCGCGGCGGGTTTCGCTAAGCCTAACGTCAATATTATGGTCTAATTGAATATTTGAATGTGAGCAAAGTTTAATTAAAGTGTAGCGGAGAATATAATAGGGTATGACAATGTTACGTCGAGCAACTCTGAAAGGATGACCCACATTTCACACGAGACGGATTATTCGTTAATGTTTTAGGTAAATGTATACATATAGAGGTTTAATTAAGAATATTGACTGTTTGTTTGGAGTTGTAATTAAACTAACGCAGTTATTAATTGCGTATGTCTGTTTTTAATAATAAAATAATTCACATTAATTACGTTCAAGATAAAATTATTATTATCTTAAACTAATCATTTTACTTTCAAGTAAAAAAAATACTACCTTTAACTTTTGCCTCAATTTTTTTTATCAAATTAAATACACCTGAATTTCTTTTCCCCAGGAAGTAAAAGGAAGTCGTTTTCAAAAATTCACTCATAAATTAGAACATTAGACTCAAAAACATCTCACGTACGATCTGTATTACCGTTTTTGGGATCAACGTGGGGTATCCCTAAAATTACAGGGTGATAAGAAAAAAGCACGTCCGATTTTACCCCCAATTTGTGGTTACCATTTTTTACCCAGAAAATCGGTTAGGGATTACATATTAACATCGCTTTTTCTAATTGAAGGCCAGGTATCTACCCTATTCCTTCACAATTACACATTTAGGAAACGTGCCTAAAATATAATAAAATTTTTAATGTTCGGTGTTCCATTATGATTTAAAGGACAAAAAGAGCCTCGTCCGCTTTCGTAAGTCGTAAATATTACAAAAAATACTTAAAATTTAGGCCAATCCCAATAGAATAGTTATAAATTGGATTAGCTACATCATGAATACTAAAGCCCGTAGGCAATAATCTACAGGACTAATAAACATCTGCCCTAAAATTCTGTACAGATGGCAAATCCGTATCGGGGAGGCCTTGTCATCCGCACTGGATGCCAAATGGGGCATACTAATAGGCCGGCCCTATTAATTATGTCCAACGGGAAATTTTCAAGGCAAGAAATCCTAGCCATCAAACTAATGCCAAATGAAATGGGTCCGAGGTGAACCCAGAATTACTTGCGTTGGACGAGGAGCCACAAGAGGGAAGTGACCGGCGGAAATCGAAACTGTATTTTATGTTACCCTTGTTGTGAAAGAATTTATATCATGGACGCTTTTGAAAAAATGTCTCATAGAAATAAAATATCGTTCGTAAGCTTTAACTTAAAATCACACGTACACTTGAGTATCGCATCTAAAATGGCGTAAAAAGTTCCGATTATGATCCGTTTCATTCTGTGTCGATTAAAATATATTTTAAGGCACATGAGTTCGATGTTCAAAATTTTGTTGCCTAACTTACCCTGGCAGCGTGACCGATCAAATTCCTGGCATCGCCAATAAAAATCCAGAAGTTTCCATCTTGTTCGGCCAGTAGGAGGTCGTGAGTTGGATTCATTGCCGTCATAACTCCAACCTGGCCCAGATTGGGCGGGCGTGTCCTTTGTATTTGGACCACAAACACATGCAGTAAATAACTGCCGGACCTTCGGTTTTACTCGCTTTCCTTATACTTACTCCGGTTTTAGTAGTTTGTTCAGTCCTTCCATTTCTTATGCGGTTTGAATCAGGAAAGGTATGTTTTTCTTGTGGATCTCAATTGTACTTGTCATTTTATTTGATTTTTTTAGGTTTTTCCTCTCATTTTTGCTTGGATGTTAATGAAAATGTTTAACCATTGATAATAATTGTAAATAAATAATTACTTTTATGAATGGAATGAGGCTAGCTTTCTATTTACTTTTAATGATTACCAACTCGCAGTAGGCCATAGTGGGGATTAGGTACGCATAGTCCACTTCACCGTACTGATATTTTCAGTAAGATTAGAGGGTATTTGTTCTCTAATAGATCAATACAGGCTTATACCTCCACAAATACTATGATGAATACCACAAATATTAAAAATCAAATCAATTTTAGTTCACAAAACACACTTTACGTTTATAGTTTACCTACCATGATTAGATCTATCTAGCCCAGTTACGTTTTATAGACAATTACCAGATTCAGTGTTCAATCTCAAGATAGAATTTAACTTCAGTAGTCGAGCTCTACGTAGTAACCAATTTATTACATAATCCAGTTAGTGAAAATCGTTAAACCTATATAGGCCATATTCCTAGTCCGGTAACTACATATTATGCAATGCACATGTTAATTACAGTACAACATGCATGATACCGCTCAATTGTAGGCTTAACTGAATACTAATTATATGCATATTATGTGTAAATGTATAGCTAATATGTTCAGTTCTGTAGCCATCCTATCATTGGTTATAAGGGTCAACACTGCGTTAAGCGTGTGCCCGTCGCGTGGGCCCGCCGCGGTTCACTTTTGTATGAAGCCACACGCGGCATGCGCACGCCGCCGGCGCCCGTGACGGTTCATTTTTGTATGAAACCGCGGCGTGCGCACTCTTAAAGCAGTGTGGTTTAATGTTAGTAATTGTTTTCAAACTTGAGTGAAAAAAGTAGTAATTTAAAGTAATTGACAATAAATATGGGTACATCTTCTTCAAATACCTCCATGTCGAGATAAATATATTCCGGACAATATGCACACACGGTTAATTAGACCCAAACTAAGCTCTAAGCTTGTATTATGATACTGATACTAATACAAATACGTACACAAATATGAGCATATAATTGACAACCGAACGTCGTCCATGTAAAGTTTCTAATTTACGGTGTTTTGAAGTTCACAACACAACCATAGTTCAAAGCAATGTTGCAGATTTACGATGCTTCCTAGTCCCACAGCTACCTAGCCGTTTAATCAACGCGTTCCATTCAAAACCATTTCTCTTTTTCGGAAACCCAGTGATTCCATAACAATTACACCACACAACGCACTGTGACGTACCCGGAAAAAACATCTCAATTCATAAAAGAAAGAGGACAAAAGAAAATTGAAACGGGAGGAACTCAAACAACAAGAGATACAGTAAATAGGTGGATGGTGAACAATCTGGTGGCCTACTTGTGGACAATTGGATGTGCCGTAAGATTTATAGTTGATAGTTTGTGTTGTGTCCAGTTGATAGACTTTTTACGTCTGTTTTATTAGGTTTCAGATTATTTTGTCACGGTTTGTGTGATTTGTTGGGGAATTGTTCGTGTGTTTGTTTGGAAGTTAATTTAAATAATGGTTTTTGGGTAATCATTCATATCTATGCCTAAATTTAAAGCTGAAGAGCCCGATTCGATATAACTCTTCAAGAGGACGGTTATAGGATTTTTTTTATCCTAAAATTCCTATGGGAACGGCAACTTTGTTTGTTTTTGACTGTGCCTTTTAAATATACCCGTGCATAAACTACTAACATATTTTAAAATATTCACGGCAACAAGTACGAGTACATTTCCGATGAAGCCGTGGGAAACAGCTTACACACAATGTTTTATATCACATAAATAAAAGATTAGTGTTTTGTGTGTGGTTAGTTTTCATAGAGTAAACTTTTGCAAACTTTTCCATGTGCTTTTATCAGGAAAAAAAGTCACAAACAAAGCTTGTTTTGTTTTTGCCTTCTCCATTTTTTAAATTTAGAATTTTAGCAAAGGCCTGCATTCAATAAACAATAGCAAAAACCAATGAGTGCTTCCATTCTAGTTTATACTACCAAATACTTGAATAATGAAGCAGACGAGTTTGTTTATTTGACCGCTCCAATCTTTGAACTAGCAGATTGATTCAAAAAGAAAATTATGATAGCCATCTAGAGAAAAGTGACACTACTTTTTAAGCGACTTCAAACACCGAAGGAGTAGTAGTTCTCAATTCAGTCGGTATTTTTTTCATCCCAATATTCTCAAGAGAACGAATACAACGCAATTAAAACTATAAAGTAACGCTTCAAAATCCTTAATAAAATACTAAATAAATAAAAAGGGCCCTTACATATGGTAGTTAACCCAAATGCAGTGACAAACAACAATTTGACCTAAATATCTTGCAACATCGTTCACAATGAGATATGATCATTGTGTACATCCTTTATTGCCTGTGTGTTATTTGCCTACGACTGTTAATGGCCTAATTTTGAGATTTTGATTATAGATAGTTGCGGTTGTAACTTTTTGTTCTTTATAGAGACTCTTGGATCGGCCAATCCTTCTTGGACCCTGAAAATGCTTTTAAGAATGACAGGTCCACATAAAGAAGCATGTGTTTTATTACTAACTAGCTGTGCCCTGCGGTTTCACCCAAATTCGTTATATCACTGTTTACCGTTTAACCTTCCCAGGATTACAAAAAACATTTCAAAACAAGAATCAAGTAAATCGGTCCAGCCGTTCTCGAGTTTTAGCCAGACTAACCACGATTGATTTTTATATACATATATAGATATGACTATGGGGGAGATCCTGTAATGGGTCAGTAATGGCCGATAATAATGATTAAGTATAAAAGTTATGACCGTTTGATGTAGCAGATGATTCAATAGAATGTTTCAGTTTTTGTAAAAATAAAAAGATACTTAGTCATAAATATACTAAGTTTGATGGCGAAAACTCTAAATCACTCACCAACAATACTTTTCTCAAACAAAATAAATCTTTAAAATCGCAAGTTAAAAATCCAGAAATGTCGTGTAAACCGTTCGCTGTATCAGACTGTCAAGTGTTTTAGAACATTCAGAGATCACGTACGGATCACTTGTCTCACGACACCGTCAGTCGGAGGTGATAAATCAAATCTACTTAAAACTCGACCTTTACTTATAGTTTACACTTTACACCGTACGCTTTTTATCGAAGACCATAAAACAATTTTCTTTGGCTATTTTGTAGACATTTTTTTTAAGAAATTGACAATTTATAACGTTAAATTGAACTGATTTTATTTTAAGTTTCGGAACACATTGAAATTGTCACATTCATCAAATAATAAATTATAATATATAAATATATCTATATTTTAGACCTTATATTCAACTTGATTTGTGTTTAATTATTGTCATCACTAATTTAATTAAGTTAGCAAAAAACAAATTTTGATTTTTTTTTAAACAAATCAGTCGTAACGATTCCTAATACGATACAATAATCGTACAGTGTAATATTCACCTAGTTATCTGCAAAACACATGTTGTACTCAGAAATTAGTTTAAAAAATTGGTGGTTTTGTAAAAAATTGACAGGCGCAGGGGGTGGTCTGTGTTCTCACGTGTGACAGTCAAAAGCAGAGATTAAATATTGTGGAGGAAATATCTGTTTACTCAGTTTAAAGTTTTAGTTATGGTTTTGGTGTTTTTTTATTCTTACGATCCGTCCCAGTAACCTGGAATGTTGCGCTCGTGGCGTAGTTGAACAAAACGATGATAACTAATTGCAATTGTTAAGCAACGTGCAGCTCGACGCCCAATCGGATGGGTGGCCGATATTGGAATTTTCATCTGAGCGCTACCGTGCTTCGGAGAGTACAATTGTCGGTCCCGGTTGTTGCAATCATTAGACCGTGTCGAAGGCCTTTAGGCGGTCTAAATACTCTGACACCATGGGTTAGCCACTCGCCAACCCAAACTTTCTTGGAATAGCAGATACAGAGTGTTATACCATCAAAAAAATCACTATTCGATTCATTTTCGACTTTATGGGATTGACATAAGGCATAATTTCCCGAGGATCCTGTATATTTCGATAGAAGCGAAATAATATGCGATCAAGCGATGGCCTTTGATATTTTGACATTGTTGTTATGTAAATAAATATCTGTTAGTTGCCAAAATGTTATATTTATTTATTTAATAAATGTAATATTTTATGTGCTATGCGAGATAACCGATATAAATAAGTTATTTGTATCCTAATCGACAGTAAGGCATTTTATTGATTGACTGCTGTAATCATAATTACATTATGTATTTGTGTATGTTATTACTTGTAAATATGTACCTATATTTTAACTGCTCCAGTTAAATAAAGCTTTAACAATTCCAAATTTTAATTCTTATACAGATTCAGAAAGTAATTACAAGTTGTCAATCGAAATTGGGCTTTATCTAATTACAAGTAAGTTCATTATTAACCTTCTAATTTCGGGAACTTAGTTTTTGTTAGCATCATCGCTTATCAGACAATGCACATGACAGGACCAAAAAAGGGTTTTGTCAGTATCAGGAGGGAATTGAAATATGAACAAAATGTTAGACACGTTACCGTTTTCACTTCTACCGGATTTTAACTTGGTTAATTGAACTTAGTTAAAGTTCTGAATAGATAAAAGGGTTATATTTTTGCGATGAAAAGTTCTTTGGTGACTGTTATGTTTCAAAGTTTTGGTGATGAGTTGGTATAGGAGTTGATATGACAACCGAAGTGAGATTGACAAAATACAGTTTTATTCGCGTTGAACATGTTGTATCTAAAGTGGGAGCAGAATTTAAGAAACCATAGACAAGAAAAAGAGAGACTTTTCATCATCTACCTCTCCACAAATTCTAATCTCCATATTTCTAATCGTAAGAACCATTTATGTACTTATATCACTACATAGTATAAAACAAAGTCGCTTGCCGGTGTCTGTCCCTACGTATACTTAGATCTTTAAAACTACGCAACGGATTTTGATGCTGTTTTGTTATTAGATAGAGTGATTCAAGAGGAAGGTTTATATGTATAGAAATTCCCGAAATTTCCACGGGAGTGGGTGAAACCGTGAGGCGCTGCTAGTGTGTATTAAAAAATAAAATTATAATGTTTATTAACGTCTCCACTTATATTACAAGTTCGACACAACCTCCATTTTAGCAAATGTAATTAACGCAAGCAAGCAATTAAGCCGAAAGGGCCAACATCAAACTATATGAAAGTAAGTAGTCCAGAACCTAAAACTATCATGGTCATTGAACAATTAATTTTAAGATATTCAATGTATAAATTGCTACTACCAATTTGTTAGTTATAAATTCAAAACGCATCGGTGCGTAAAATTGTGCGAACCGGATAACCCGGCCTAGTTGAAATGTCGCGAGTACGACGGATAGATGTTGACAATAAACTCGGTATGTGGTCAAAGTTGGAACTAATGGATAACTCTCTTATGCAATGATTTCTTCATTCATAACTAAGGAAATGAGCCCATGCCTAAAATAAGTTGGTGTTACTCATCTCATTACGACTCTTATATGTTATTTGCCAAATCAAAGACTTATTTCAAGTCTGAGCAAGAGATACAGACTTCAAAAAACAGTGGAAAATGACAATTATATTCTTAGGTATTTTTTAAACATAATTAGATTAACAATTGTATTCTTACACGCGTCCTAGTACACTACATGTACAGTGGCGCTCTCCGTTAACTTCAAACTTATCTGGCACCACCTCCACGTCTTAAAGGGTAATGGTATGTAGGGTTGATGTGTATCATATTTTGTTCGCATAATCAGGACCTTCGGAGTCTTCATCTCTGTTCGAGCGAGTGGACATGGGGTCTACCCTCACGGTCCAATGTTGCTAATGAGTTTGTGTTGTTATGAAGATTCTAATAAGTTTATGTCTATTTAACCACATTACGTTAGTGTGTAAACAATTTTGATAGTGGTATTTCTATCTGAGAATACGTACCCTCCGGTATTTGTCGACTATTATTATCGGTTTCTGTTGTTTTAATCAATAGATCAAGTTGTAGGCCTTAGGAGGTCTAAAAACTCCAACACTAGTTTAGCCACTGACCAGACGAACTTTTAACAATTTTGATTCACTTAAATATTAATAAACCTACAGGGCAAGTATAACAGCCTCCGTGGTCTAGTGGTTTGAGCGCTCGGCTCACGATCCGGAGGTTCCGGGTTCGATTCCCGGTGGGGATATCTCACAAAAATCACTTTGTGAGACTGTCCTCAGTTTGGTTAGGGCATTGCAGGCTGAATCACCTGATTGCCCGAAAAGTAAGATGATTCCGTGCTTCGGAGGGCACGTTAAGCCGTCGGTCCCGGTTACTTTCTACGGATAGTAGTCGTTACATGAGCCATGTCAGAGGCCTTTGGCGGCTCAATAACTCTGACACCAGGATTGGTCAAGTTGACCATCCACTCGATAAGAAGAAGGGCAAGTATGTAACTGAAGACATGTCTCTATTATTGCTGGGAGATTTTGTCTTTCTCTCGAGCGACAAAAATAGGACGCATGATGCCGTTTGTAGACAAAATGTAGAGAAAACTCCGACAGATAAAATAACCATTTGCATTTAGTCTTCACTTGAGAGTAAGTTCGTGTAGGTGGCCAATCCTGGTGTCAGTGTTTTACTTACTTTCCTGTTAATTTATTCAAAATCAAATACTAAACCTAAGAAGCTATAACAGTTAAACGAAATAATCATATTAGGAAATCTCTTGGTAAGATAGGGGCCGCCATCTTTAATACGCAAGGTTAACCAAATCTGCAATAACCGTTATTTTTAATTATTATATTCTACTTAATGAGACTTTAGGAACCAGATTTAATTTTTTTTATATATATTAATCTTAATTTTGTTAGTAGTTAGTTATCTATACTAATATTATAAAGAGGTAAAATTTGTAAGTTTGTTTGTTTGTATGTTCGAGGTAATCTCAGGAATTATCAGTCCTATTTGAATAATTCTTTTTGTAATAGATAGCCACATTCAACGGGAACGTTATGAGCTATTTTTCACCCCGAAATTCCCACGGGAACGGGTACAAACCGCGAGGAGTTGCTAGTTTCTTTACATGTATGTCTCTATTTATTTATTAAATTCACATACTTAGAAAAATCTATCATAGGAGTACATTATTAGAACCCACTGGAAATTATAAGGTAATAATTTAATCTAACTAAGTACGAATATTTTCGCTGAATTTGAATGATAAGTATGATCGCAAAATCGAAAGTAACTGTAAACTCTTTTATCTACACTAATGTTGTAACATTCTACTTATGTTTCCAATACTTGACTTATAATTACTACTGTTATAGCGCAGACAACAAAACACTCAATTTAAGCAATTTCACATGATGGTATAATATCCTAAAACATCGATATCGATATCGTAAAATCTCATTATAACATCAATAAAACGCGACCAATTAACCTGGCGAGCCTTATGTCAAAATCCTCATACAAGTTGTATAAAATTTTGATATTAGGCTGGCTTTTGAAAACAGTTGGGTTATACGTGAAAACTTCGTCGAAACTACATACACAAAACTCTTTGGTAAGATCTCGCTCGCTCCTGATTGGCCCTACGCGCAGCTGCGCTCTCATTGGTTAGATTTTAATGGCGGCAAGTTCACTGTGACAATACACGTACGCGTGAAAAACTATTGTCAGCTTTTACTCTAGTTGTTTGATTAATTGCATTAGTGAAGATAAAGTAGTGTATGCAACTGCATATAACACGGGTATTAAAACACTCGTTACTATTATGAAACTCGCTGCGCTCGTTTCATAAACTCACACTCGTGTTTTAATACCCTTCCTTATATGATAGTTGCATAAACTACTATTATTCTACATGCATTCTTTATTGTATTTACCCCCTAAATCTGTTTAATAAACAAATGACACTCGTTTTAAGTAGTGTTCTTTTTCGTGCAAATTTCAAACGAACAGCTTTTGTTTCTCGAACATAGTTAGGTACGAAATAGATTTAAAAGTTCTTGTGCAAGCGACCCTTAATATATCTTTTAACCCATATGCGCCTGCCGTACTCATTTGGGTACGGTCAAAAATCTACCCCCAATTTTGAAAGTAAATAAGTTTAGTGGTCGTCGAAGCTTTTATTGTAAAGACTAGTTGTGTGTAATTAATTAAAAACCCATAATAAAGATTTATATCGTACGGTTTTTATTTTATTGAGCTTTTATTTGAGTGTTTTGGAAGCATCATCATCATAAAAATGTAAGTACTTTTTTTTTCCTATTTACTTGGGTATTTTTTAAATTATTTTATATAATCATAACAAATATATTACAGAGTTCATAATATAACTAAAAAAAGTCACAGTATACATATATATAGAAAGTTATGTACATATTTACGTTGGTGTACCCATTTGAGTACAACGGGCATATAGCGTACCAAAATAACGTGATTTTTTACAGTACCCAAAATGGCTAATAAGTCCCTTCCTTCACCTGTATAGCCTCCTGAAGCCTCCTGAAGACTAACATAGTTCAATCCAGGACTATGTTAGTCTTCCGAAGGCTATAGAAGCTATAATGAGAGAAGATGACTCCGACTTGGAAGTCAACTTAGTGGCCATACCTCCTGAACCCAGTGTATTGACTGACGTAGAAGAAGGGGATGACGATAATACCGTTTCCAACGTAATACCGAGAGATACTCCTGGACGTGTCGAGGTTTTTACTAATAGAGATGACGATGATTGGAGCAGCAGCGACGAAGAAACTGTGCTGATTATGATTATCGATTTGATACGGCAAATGAATTCGTGCGTTGGTTAGACAACAGCGTCTGTACTATGGGCACCAACTACGACACTGTTCTTCTTTTGGGAAAAGTAAAACGGTGGAACTCGGTGGAGAAAAGAAAAACAGACATCAATATCCCAAATCTATTTGTGACCTATAATAAGGGCATGGGAGGAGTCGATCAAGCTGATCAATCGATATCTTTATATCGTACTGCAATACGCGGGAAGAAATGGTGGTGGGTGTTATTCACTTATTTTCTGGACCTGACTTTGAGCAATGCATGGCGTTTACAAATGCTGGATTGTGAGGTAAAGATGGATTACCTACAATTTCACCGTAGCATCGCTAGACACTATCTACGGCAAAATATGGAGACACCTGCTAGGCCATCAGCCTCTGTGGTCCCGTCACTGCAGTTTGATGGTTGTGGTCATTACCCGGAAAAGTTGACAAAGCAGTTGCGGTGTGCCGTTTGCCATCTTAGAGCTCGTTGACAATGCAAAGTGTCAAAAAACCTTATGTATTAAGAGGCCATGTTTTGAAATTTTTCATAGTGAATGAGCCCAGTGTACCCATTTGAGTACGGCATTTTTTTTATTACTAAATTTTAAAAAAATTAAAAATATCCTTGCTTTTTTATTAAAACTCCTTATTATCCCCTACTATACACAGTTTATTTAATTTTCCTATGACCACTTTAGGTTTGGGCACAAATGGGTTAAAACGGTGCGTAGAATGAACTTAATGAAAACATAACACACAGTGTCACTACTCGAAATTCTTGCGCCACAATGTCGACATCAAGATCGAGGTACACGTAACCCGTTAAGGGTACCAACCATGTAGGGTACAGAAATGTTTAATTTCATCCCCGCCCAAGGGGTGTAAGCCCCCAAGTTAGTAGTCACCCAAGCACTTGCCTTGTAATATATGATAGGTATAGTGTACCTTAATCACTTATTTAATTACAACATTTATTTCGTTGATTAAAATGCTTGTTTTTTGAGGATGGTTCGCAAAAAAATAGCGTTAAAATTTTATTGGACTGCTATCTACTAAACAATTGAGAAACTTTATTTTTATTTATCCTCATCATCTCAGATGAGATAGGTTTTATTTGTTTCCATTTATGTGAATTGTTATTATACAGAATTGTTTTTCATGTGGCTTTTTGTATGATCGTAAGTTATTAAATCGTATAAATTTTGTGAAAGGAGTCGAAAGGGTAAATGGATAAATAAATTACATTCACCTTTTTAGTCACTTTTTTAATAAACCTTGTTTTTCATTCGGGTTTTTGTATTCAGAAATATTAATTTTAGTTAAAATTATCTTTTGGATATTCTAAAAAGTTCAAGAAAGTTCAAGTTCATGACTTCATAAAATTCAGACTCTGCTGTGAGAATACATACATTTTGTTTACGATCATTTATAAAAGTCTGCTATTTTATTTTATGACAAAATTTCATTTTTTTTCGTTTCTGGCAAAATGTAGTACTCGTTTCTTTATTTAAGAATTTTTTTAAAATTTAGGTAACTATTAAAACTTATAAAAAAATATAATTTCACAGACAAATATTTTTCTGCGTGCAGTATATCACCAAGCATACGGTTAGCATGGTCCGACATCAACAATATAAATGCTTGCTCTTAGCCAGCTCAAACTTTATCGTGGCCTTAACTGAGCTCCCCAATTCACCAACTTCACCTGACCTTCAATTTCTTAAACGAATTTAAGTAAACTGGAACTTTGTCTTTACGTTTTGGAGCTCTTATTAAGCTGGTGGGTTGAGTAAGGAATTCCGCCGTTAAGCAGTGGTGCTACAATTTTGCGAGCTTGTTAGTGCTCTCTGCTTAGAATGCCGGTGCCTAAATTGTCTGAAGAATAACATGTTTGTCAGTTAACGTAATGGTTTTACACTCTAGTAGACGGCTTGCGAGTATTCTGGGTGAAATAATGTTTGGGACTTAACTTCGTTACATGATACGCTTTCTCATTAGCAGAAAAGGCCTATACTAACTATATTAACAGGATTTTCATCCTGACTAACTAAATGTATAGGTGCGTCCCTATTAAACTGAGAAAATTACGTTACGATCTACACATTTTTCACACCAACGTCATCCATTGGATTGAGGCTGGAACTACCGCGCGGAACAGCTAGTTATTCAATGAAGAATGTGTGAATATCATCACCAAGTTTTCTTTTAGTAATTAAAGGTGCATTGTATCACAATAACAAGTTGAAAACTCAACTTTAAAACAATATCAACAAAGTCCAAACCAGAAGAATGCTCATTTATGAAAACTTTTAACCAATCAACGAGTAAATATAATAATCCGAAGCAAAGCCATAAGGAAGGAAAACAAACATAGTACAGAACAATAGGGAATTCAGGGGAATATCTTCGGGCGCCGACGGGTTACCCTAAAATGAGCTGAAATCAAATATGAACTTGTGAAATGAACAAACTAAACATACTTTTGAATACAATACAGTTCTTGGCGTGTACATTGTACACAATTTATAAAGTTTAATGACTGTTTTTCATTTAATATAACCTAACTCTATTGTAGGTATATGTAGGTAGTTAGCGATAACAAATATAATAAAATTAATTTCACTCTATGTAGGTACGAGTATATGTAGGTAGTTAGCGATAACAAACATTACATTGCATATTAAAAAATGTAAAAAAACATTCATCTTGGCCATAAAAACAATTGCGAACGGAATTGGGTCAAATACAGAATTACCAGTTTTGAAGTCGGTTAAAAAGCAGCGATCCCCACAGTGGGGTAATAAGATTCTCCAAGTAGTAAAGTAAATTAAAGTCTACCTATTTCTATCTCAGAGTCATATTGCGATTTATTACAACCTAAACTTCCCATAAGTTACTTATCATCTTCCAATCGCTCAATAACACATCACTATTATCATTAAAATTGTCGGTCCTGGTTCTGTCAATCGTTAGACCATGTCAGAGGTCTTTAGGGGGTCTAAAAACTCCAATACGAGGGTTGGCCACTAACTTACTCGAACTTACGTTACTACGTACGTAGTGATGTAACCCAGTCCATGACACAATGTCAATTACCTGAACCACTCATTAGGTCAGTCAAAGATAGAAATTATAATTAACAGACCGCAAGCCGTTCATTACCAAACCTTTAATTAAATCGTACACTCAAGGAAACTAATTAAATATTACAATATAATAATGTGTTTACAAAGCGCGCTACCTAATTAGGAATTTGAGACCTTTACTCCGTTTGACCTTTGACCTTTGACCTTCTATAGTGAATATTGTTTTGTTGAGGTTGAATATTATAGAAAATTATTCTTTAAAGTGCCATAATACATTTAATGCAACAGTTACCAACTTTTATTAGGTTGGGACATGATAAAATATAGGCCGATATACTCACTGAAGTTATTAGTGCAGTATCGAGGATTAGATGTACCACGTTAAAGTAAAGTATTATACCTGCAATGTCCCTGTGCTGGACATAGACCTGTCACCTTACTTTAAATATCAGTGCAGTGAGGAGAAATTGGGCGTATCACCACACTTGCTAACTACAAAAAAATAAGATGAATGACATCCAGCCAGCCATTATAGAATGAAAATGCAACAACAATAAGCACCCACATATCTCCATAAACTTTCGTATTTATAACTCCGATTTCTTAACACACCTCTGTAGACGTGTAAGGTACAAAATATAAGCAATCTGGTTACCTTAAATAATGTATTTTTAAACCATTTGACCGAAACAGACCTCGAGACATGGTTGCCCTTTCAAAATGACTGCTACAATCTGTTCTGGGTTGAAGCAAAATACGGGTCTCGTACAAATTGATCACGTTTACCTGGAGCTACAAAATGTATGTAGTTTCTGTTAGGCCTACAGCGATAATTTACTGCTTCGGGTTGTGAGAACTGTGCAAAAATATAAGAAATAATTAAATTCCCAACGTAACTTGAAGGAATTATCATATTTTTATCATATTTTTCCAGTATTTTTATAAATAAACTTTAAAATATCTGAGCATATTTTTCTGTGATCGGATCGTTAGCCGCCATTAACGTAAATAAATATTAAAGTGAAGTAAAAATAATAAACATATATTATGTACGTTTCATTAAAATATCAAAGTTACAGTATTATTCTGCAGTATACTTACGTAGCGTTGCGTCCGTAAATATCTATACTATTTTAATAAATCTGAAGAGTTTCTTCAGTTGTATTTTTATTTCTTTAAACGCACTAATCTCCGAAACTACCAATCCGATTTGAATAATTCCTTTTATAATAGATAACTACATTCAACAGAAAGAATCGAGGCTAATTTTCATCCTAAAATTTCCGCAGAAACGGGCACCAGGCGGGTAAAACCGCAGTTGGTGCTAGTATTGAATAATATTTCAATAATAAACCACATCCAGCCAACGAGTTCGGTTATCATCGTCTTACCACGCCGTCCCGTGAGAAATGCAATGCACCGACCTAACTGACCGTGATGTTAGTATACAACTCGCCATAATTGCAAATCTGAATCTCGTCTTCGCCTATTAAGTTGCTTTTATATTTAAGTTTGAATTTCACTTCATAATTCCAGATATTATAAGAAATGTTTGTGTTATTGTGAACTAGCAGCCCCCGAGATTTTACTGCCCTCTTGTACCCGTGGTTTGACCCATGTTGTACCCGTTCCTGTAGATATTTTGGGATTAAGAATAACCTATATGGCTATCGTCCACTAAAAACATAATTTGCCTTGTTGTTAAGTACACGTCGTACAAAATTATGACACAAAATCTATCGCAAAATAATGAATCGCAAAATGTGTTGCTAAGCGCATAACTTCAGAACGACTGCATCAAATTGGATGATTCTTTTTTTAATGTGTTCCTTATTGTCAGGACAAGGTTTTTATATAAGAAAAATAAGGAATAAAAATTTCAAAATTCCCTCGGGAACGGGGGCGCTGCGGGTGAAACCGCGGGGCACAGCTAGTATATTTATAAAACTAAGACCCCAAAAGCTGTATATCTGTATATAATCGATTATCCCATAAACTACTAAGCGGATTTTCATGCGGCCAACGTACAGAATAATTTAAAAGGAAGGTTTATGACTACTTTTCATCCCAAAATTCTTATAGAAACGGGTACAACGCGGGTAAACCCGCAGGCCACTGCTAGTATTATATCGTTTTGGGTACAAATTTCAATTGCATAGTTTATAGGCACAATCCGCTTCTGTTTTAACACAGTGTCTACGATTGTAATCGAGATAAGTACAAAATAGAGCTAAAGGCACTCTATTCATGCATCAGTTTCCATTCACCTATTACTTGAATTCGTACCTAGTAATAATTCTATTCATGCACTTTGCAATAACTATAATTAAGTTTAAAATTGAAGAGAGCTTAATATTTTGACGTTAACACGTTATTTAATTCTATATTTTATGTTTTTAGTTAAATAAGGTTTGTTACCGGCAGTTCTTCGAAAATGGGAAAAAAATTGCTGTCGAAACTTCGACACCAGGGTGCGCCACTATGTAACCTACTCGAAATTAATGAATGAATCAAAGTTGTTCGTAAATATTTGTAACTAGCTGTGCCCCGCGGTCTCACCCGCAGCGCCCCCGTTCCCGTGGGAATTTTGAGATTTTTATTCCAAGTTTTCATTGTTTTTAAAATGTATTCTGCTATTCAGGGCGGAGACAAATCCAACGAAACAAAAACCATGTAAATTGATCCAGCCGATCTCGAGTTATAAGTGTTGTAACAAACCCGTCTTTGTTTTATATATATAGATGAGGTAAACATTTTTTATAACAAGAGGAGTTATTGCGAAAGTATTCTTTTTTTATTAATCATGAGTTGTATGTTAAGGTAAATAACAAACATAGGTATCATCATGTTCAACTTGAACATCAGGCGTACAAATATTAGTTAAATTATTTTCTGTAAATATTTGCCTAGGCACTCGCTATTCACTGAATTGAAATTGAATCATTCATTAGTGTGCTGTATAAATTAACACGATAATTTCACTACATATTATAAAACAAATTCCCCGGCCGCGTCTGTCTGTCTGTCTGTTTCTTCGCAATAAACTCAAGTACTACTGCATGGATTTGGAAGCGGTTTTTTTAAATAGATAGAATAATTCAAGAGGAAGGGTCATATGTATAAAAAATCCCGGAATTCCCACGGGAACGGGCACAACGTGGGTAATACCGCGGGTTGCTGCTAGTATAAGATAATGCACAATTTATACCCACACACGCTACATAATATTCTATCGCCAAACAGCTATTTTGTATCGTATTTGAGCTGACAATAGTGAGCTAACAATAGTTAGATGGTAATTTAAATTGACCAATGTACTGGAGTATTTATTGGCCCTTGTATATGTATAGGTAATTACCTACTTCAAAAAGATTGGCAAATGAAACACACGTAAATAATCACGTAACATTCGTTTTTCATGGTTAAATAATAAATCAGCTGACCGATTGTCTCGTGTTTGTTTTTAATTAGCGCCATGCAGCGATAAAGCGCTGAATTTTACAGCTGTACAGCTGTTACTTTGAAATAAGGGAATATTATTTTACCCTCAGTTTGGTTAGGGCATTGCAGGCTGAATTACCTGATTGTCCGAAAAGTAAGCTGATTCCGTGCTTCGGAGGGCACGTTAAGCCGTCGGTCCCAGTTACTTTCTACGGATAGTAGTCGCTATAAAAGCCATGTCAGAGGCTGGTTCTAAAGTAAAATTCTTCGTGATATGATAACTTTGTCCCGGCTCGCCGTAATATGACTGATGCCTGGAGCAATGCATAATGCAGTAACCCAACTACTGAATTAACATCTACCAGTTTGAAGCATGATTATTATGGCCATAATCGAAGTAAGCCCTTTGAATGGCGTCCTAAGTATAGACTTAATATTGATACTCACTGCGTTAGAGGATGGGAAGTAGTTTAAAAATGGGTTTGTCCTTATTTAGTACTTCTTCTAGGATCAATTTTGTGTATTCTTCATTTGAATTCGGGAAGAGCAAAAAGGAAAATGAACATTTATTACATGCTTGTGGCTTGTCTACACTAATATTATAAAGAAGAAGACTTCGTTTATTTGGTTGTAATGAATAGGCTCAAAAACTACTGGACCGTTTTTAAAAATTCTTTCACCATTCGAAAGCTACATTATCCACGAGTAACATAAGCTATTTTTCATCCCGAAATTCCCACAGGAATAGACACAACGCAGGTAAAACCACGGGGCGCTGCTAGTGTTTAATATTTTTGATGTGTCTATTTTTCAGTTTGAAGCATTGTTACTGCGAAATCAATAAAAAATAGATTTTTTGATTTTTTGAAATGGAATCGTTTTACGGATATCACGGTTCATCGTAAATGCAATTTTTACTGCCGCACTTAGAGATATTGAATTTACGTAGGTACTCCGAGAATTGACGTCATAACGCCACGGTGGTCTAGTGGTACTTAGGTCATACTGAAAGTTTCTGGATTTAGATAAATGAGACCAGATATTATGTTCAAAGCAGTACACCCAGGTTTCGTCACCTGTCACGATGTTATAGACAGCTAAAGACTGTCCTCCATTAAACTTTTTCATCATTTTGCGGCACCACTCTACACGCAGTAATTTCTGTTCTTCCGATAAATCATGCGGTATCCATCGAGTGCAAAGCTTCCGAACCTTCAGATGAAAATGCAAAATAGTTTGCACTTGGCTCATTCCAATGCCTAATATAGTACGAATTTGCTGACAAGTAATTTTTTTGTCAGTTTCAATTAGTTGTCGTACGGTATCAATATTAGATTCGGTAACCGCAGTCATCGGCCGACCTTCACGTACATCGTCATGGAGATGAACACGTCCTCGTCTAAATTCTCCAAACCAGAATACACAGAGCTACGACATGGGGCTTCATCACCAAACGCCAATTGTCAATCATAATAACTTTTTTATTTTTTTTATCGTAAGTGGCCAGTTCCAGAAGCTTTCAGTATGCCCCACGTATGTGCACTGGCCTGCCAAGCCTGAGGTGTCGGGTTCTATTCCCCGGTTGAGCGAAAAGATGTTTTCTACTTTTCAAACATAGTTTGCGATTACCAACCCGCATAAGGCAAGGGTGGTGATTACGCCTAATCCTCCTCACTATACTTATATCTTCAGTGAGATTGGAAGCCTTTGTCCAGCAGTGGGACATAACAGGCGAATACTTACTTTACAATCAACCCTGTATAAGTAGAAGTGAAAAGAAAGCACTGAAAATTCACCAACGTTTCCTTCTGTGTGTAACGTTTTAGTAAACCGCTGTCAAGCTTAAAGCTAAACCAAGTCCACGCACTTACAAATCAACGCGCACATTCTAATACCTCGTATCTCATTACTGGTCGCTTTTTAAGGATAAACTTCTTATTTATCGACACAAAGCTCCTCAGAGCCTTATAGACCATTAAAAATAAAACCACTTAAATTCATCTTGTGATTTATGAATATTATAAGAGGTTAATGCTACTTTACTTGGTGTGAGGAGCAAAAGTGCTCCTCGATATCTTGTAAATTGAATATTGATATTAGAAGCGTAAGAAGACGTCACAAGTTCTCCTTTAGAAATGATGTGTATGTTAAAGGGTTGGTAATGGTAAGCAAGAATTTTGTACACTCATATTCATATTTTTATTTATTGACTAGCAGCGCTCCATGGTTTGATCCTTGTTGTGCTTGTTCCCATAAGAATTTGTGGACAAAAATTGCCCTTAGAACATTCTCCTTGATACCTACAGCTACCAGATACAAAGTATTCGAATTTCAATGGTACAGTCACGAGCGTTAATTTGGGACCCATTTCCATCAAATGTTGTTAGAACATTCATAATGCAATAAGGTCGAAACTTTAGTTTGATAGAAACGTAAAGTTATCGATGGTAAACAATATGACATTGAAATTACAATAAAATATTAGCTCTAAATAGCGTAAGTTTGCTACTCGATATTCAACCTTAGGTGGGTCCCAAATTATACACGATATTCAACCTTAGGTGGGTCCCAAATTAATGCTCGTGACTGTACATAGTTTCGGAGATTAGACCGTTTAAACAAACGAAGAGTCAAACTGTTCAGCTTTTTATTTTTATTATATTAGTATAGATGATTGTCTTAAGATCCGAAAACAACCTTTTTAAGTGAAATCCATTTATTCCTGGTAAAACATTGAAATAAATGATAAAAATGTCTTCTTTTTCAACAATAAATCATCTTTGAATTCGCCGAATTCCCTCACAAAACTTAATAGTAACTTATTTCGGCTGAAATGATAACTTCTAAGGAAAGAGGTATATTTGCTGTTTATTCTCGTACCTAATGTGAATAGACGATGTGTGTATAACTCATAGGAAGCTGAGATTATGATTCCACGCAATCTTACTACAAAAACATCCTAAAAAATTTGGTTTTGTGCAAACAATCATGCTATATCTATAGCAATAAGGTTCAAATTACAATTTCCCAGATAGTCACTTACGTGACTGCTGTTAACAAACTTACGTTGCTACATTGCGACACATTTTTCTCATTTCAGTTGCATATTTTATGGAGCACGAACTCATAATGAAAGAAATCTCCTCGTGAACAAACAAATTACTACTCTGTCATTGCAAAATGGTAGTTATAGGTATGAGTTTAAGATTTAAAATTAAAAAATACTTGTTATTTAAAACCAGTATACATGTTTTAAACATGTTTAATATTCAGCAACTCAAATTCTCGTCAAATCATTCAATATTGAACCTCTAAGTACAAGACCAATTATTGAATAATACAAAATTAATAGCGATGATAAATTCTAAAAGCTTTCAGGAAAGTTTTGGAATCATCTTTTATGAGTCAAGTGCTTTCCCAAGTTAAATACGTCGTTATAATCGACTGAGCGAAGAATTCGTTAATGGCTATTCGAAGACAAAGGACGAGGTTGGTACAAGGATACAAACAGTGGATAGGAGCATCTCTGTGTCCGAGGTGTGGGGACGTGCGTGGGCGCGCCGGCCGCTCCGGGCCTTATCTCACAATAATCACTTTGAACAACCGACTCCGCCACGATTACAATCTTAAATCCCTCGTAAATTTTCTATTCTAAAGGCCCTTTATAATAGAATAACATATAAAGGTCCAAGGGAAAAAATATACACGAATAATTTCATCATAGCGCACCCCTTGTTGATTGCGAAATTTCAATCAAGCTCGTAAATGGTATACAGTTTCGAATCGACACTCAAAACGATTTTTTTAGGGTTGAATACGAGAATGTGTGTCAATTGCCAAACGCGACGTTATTGTATGGTATCATAAAGAATATATTCGGTTGTGTTGATGAATTGGATGGAGAGCGTTTATTTGGCGACGAGTGCATGTTGCACGACGCAGATTTATTTGTCCCATTCTGAATGCAATTTTAACAGGAATTTATTAACATAGACCTCTTACTAATTATGTGGGGCTGGACGGGATTAGGACAAGATTGTGAAGCCATCTGGCTACTTCACTCAGTAGAAGAGGAATAACGAATTCATTAATATGCAATGTATCAAGCCTTATTAGTTGTAACCATTAAAGTGCTTCCATTTTCCGCTTAAGATATAATTACTCGTATGTACCTATGACCTCTTTACTGTACTAATATCCTCAATGACATAAGAAGCATTTGTCCAGCAATAAGACATTATGAGCCAATTTTTTTAATATATATTTTGATCAATGCTTGCAGAACGTTCAATTTGAAAAGATGGCTACCAAGTCTCAGAGCAGTTGATGAACGGTTGTCAGACTCTGAGTCAAATTCTGACGATTATAAACGCTCCATTTGAGCAAGTTATTTGGACCATAAATCGTTTTAGTATCACGCACTTTATTGCAGAGAGAGAGAGAGAATAAGTCTTATAATGCCCACAACTAGTTATTCGTACTAGGTAGAAGGTATTAATAAATCAGAATTTTACAATGATGGCCGCTTCGTCAACCCATGAAATATTCCTTAAAGGAAACTAATACTTTTACCCTCTATAATTCATAATATTAAAATTGTAATCTCCGCGAGGGGTCAAAGAACACATTATTACATTTTAACATAAACCTATCGGCACGTTATTTTGCGACGTTGCTTAATAGTGATGAAAACTTGAGCTTACGTTTCGTCTCATCAATGCTCTGTTGTAATATCAACCTTGTTCTGTTGTATTAGCATCAAAATTGGTGATGGTTTTATGGGAATCATCTTCAGTTATTTCATTTTTGTGCGGTTCATTCGAATGTGGACTCTGTCACTGTTGCTGTATGTTGAATTTGCGTTGCGGTTGGGTATGGATGTACGTCGTTTTGTGGTAATGGCCGCGGCGGGCACGTGCTTACGCGTGCCGTTTACTCCCCGCTGGTACGCACTCCTTGTTACAACGAGAACTCGACGGTCCTGTAATTACACACAAATTAGACAAGATTTATTGAGGGGTGGAACACCTTGGTAACTATAGGAGGTACTAATAACGGGCGGCCAGGTTCAATATTACGATTAATTCGCGAAAACGGCTCCTTTATGCTGTAACGGTGAAATGATTCGCTGATTGACGCGCAAAGTTTCGAAATTCAAACTTTATTTTTCAATGGTTGTGAAATATTTAACTAATTGTCGCGAAAGCTGTGACAAATAATTTGTTTAAGTTGTTAATTATTTCTGTAACGTGGGTATTTTATACATTGAATACTATTATAAAAAATATTGATTTTATTCATCATGTTTTTGTGACAAGATAATTTAATATTGTATACTAAAATAACAGACAATATTTGTATAAAATGCTTTGATTTAATATGATTAAATTTAACAAATAGGTAAGTATTACGGTTGAAAATTTTATAGTTAAAATATTTATTGGCGTCAGCATATTTTTGACGTGTTGAAAATATTACGGCTTCATTGTAAAAGATGGACATTTAACGAACAATAATGTCCCTTTTGACGTTGGTCCTTATATTTTTATGGTGTGTTTATTGGCCATTGTGGGAAGTCTCGGTCGCCAAAGTCAGGGTATATGGGACACTTAAGATGATTCATATTCTCAGGTACGAATTATCGGACATTCTCGAAACGTTTTCGGTGTAATGAGTCTTCGGAATTTTAAGTATGACGTCAGTTATCGATAGTTTGTTTTTATTTTTTTGTATTTTTTTGACGAGTTCGGTAGTGAAATGCTACGCTACGCAGTTACTCAGAAATATGTATAAGTTCAAACGACTTATAATACTATATATTTTTTATGTTATGTTGACGAGTGCCACCTCGTTGGTCTAGTGATATGTGCAGTCGCCTGCCAAGACTGAGATCACGTCTTCAATTCCCGGGTCGAGCGAAAACATGTTTCCTACTTTTCTAACATGGTTCAGATTTGAGATCATCAACCCGCATTTGGCAAGCGTGGTGATTATGCCTAATCCTCCTCACTGTACTGATATCGTCAGTGAGATGAGAGGCCTTTGCCCAGCAGTGGAACATTACAGGCTAATACTTTTTTTTATTTTGTTATATGATATTCCGTTTTTACCTTTCGGTTACAGAAAATACTAAAAACTTAGTTACAGGTAGGTAATCAATATAAATGCACATATCATCCATTCATTTCGAGTAGGTTAGTTGGCAACCCTGTTGTCGGAGTTACTAGAGCACATATAGGCCTCCGAAAGGAATGAAGTAAGTACACTAAGAAAGTAGCAAGTACCTCCTTAATTGGGGCCCGGAAATCCATTTTATAAATATGTATACTTGGAAACTATGTACACTAAAATATATACGAGCCCATACCCTAAGGAAATAAAAACTTATCAGAAGTTTGTTGGCCGTTATCTCGGGCCGTAAGTAAACACTTTTTATTTTATGACCAACCTCGAGCTTTACTACCGTCCTTAGTTGCGAACAATGTGCACTTTTGCACCAAATTGCTGGCGCTAAGAAATGCAATGTTAAATGCAACTGCCATTTGAGAGATAAACGGGTTCGTTTAATGCATGTTTATATTTGCGGCATCATTGCGGTGTGGATACTTTACATTCTATTGTAGCTGGTTTCGATGAATACCAAGCATTGTCTGTGTATGTTGCATTGTTTGTTGATATAAACTTTTTGTTTATTCTAATTTAAAGCGCTTCAAGTTGTACTAGTCCTGTGGAAATCATTTTAAGTTTGTTAATGTTTATCTCACTGCTCACCAAATAAAAGCGCTTTGCAGCTTCACTTGCGTTGCACCAGTCCTGTTAGAGAAGCTCCGTCTGGAAAGACTGGCCCTGTCTAACACTTAACAGAGAGTTGTGGAAATAGAGTGGAGTGGCCTTTACCCAGTAATGGGACACACCAGGCTGTATCTATACTAATTTTCGTGACCCCACCTAATCTGGAAAATTGTTTGTTGCAATTTACAACATTTACACACTAGCGCCATCTAATGGATTGCGTGCGGAGTCACCGCACGGAACAGATAGTATAATATGATAACAGTCGACTAATCGATGATAATGTTTAGAGACAATGTGATTAAAGTAAGTAAGAGATTAAGTAAAAGTTTTCCATTGACTGCACCCTCAAAGAGTCTAAGCCTTCGTTTAAGTTATCTATTCGTAACGGCTCAATTACTTACTCTATCAATAATATTGTCAATCGATTGGAACGCTGACGTGTCGGTTCCACATTTCACAACCGATCCTTTGACAAATAGTTGAAAGAACTTCTCTATATCCCTCACATTATCTTTAAAGGCGTACTACATATGAAGTAGATTTGAAATAAAATGTATACTACGTGTTATTCTGGACTATAATTTATGGACCAATAAGAACCAAAATCCGTTAAGTAGTTTTGTATAAAGAGTGACAAACATCCATCCATCTATACTGACAAAATTTCACGTTTACAATGTACTTTCGAGAATAGGTTCAAAGCAGGTAAAACATCGTGACTGCCACTAGTTTCATATAGCCTTTTTCAGTTGACAAAAAAGTAAGTAGTACTTAATCAATTGATACATATAGGTACCAACTGAAAAGAGTTGTCTATCTTAAAACTGTTCCCCACCACCCCGTTAACAATATTTGCAAAATTCATTAAATCCAATTATCCTTTTCAAATTCAGACGTCAATATCTTAATTTAACGTCCAAAGGGATAATTAAATTAATAATTAATAGTCGAAAACATAGCGGTTTGGCGAATCAATTCATTAACAAGAGGGTAAGCTATCTGTAGCCATCGATCGCGTCTAGGTGTTCATTTAACTGGAGATTAAACAGACGTTGGTTTTCGTCTCAGGTATGCCGCAATTTATTGTAATGTAGCGAGCTTGAAATTAGGTGTCGATTCAGTACAACGACTTTGCATATATCTATTAAGATATACTGTATTATAAGAAAATTTCCAAAATTCCTTTCCTAGTACACGCTTCAAGATATTCTCAGCTTTAAGTTCTACAGTAAGCGGTTTAAGCTAGGGGTAGTATCTACGTAGTCGGTCATATAAAGACAAAGACTTTCTGGTATTTGATCTTTATTTATTCGTTGGATTGGACTGCAATGATTCCGTTCTGAGATCGTAAACTTTAAAAGGTCTTCAATCTATGAAAAACTGATATGAACTTAAATTAAGAGTCGGAGCAAAATTATGTCCAGACAGTCTTCTTGTCTATGATACCTATGAAGGAGCTAAAAATCTAACAGACATTTTTGTCTGTCACGGACTTTTTGTCAATGAGACTAAAATCAAACTTGACGGCGCCAAACCATTTAGTCTAATTTTATGCATAAATTATGCAAGAGATTTTAAGAGAAAAATCTGAAATGAATGTTCAAGTCTGAAAAGCTTCTAAAATAAATCAGTTTACAATAATATTATACATAATAATACAGTTATAATGTCGATACATTGTTGATTGAACCGGAAATAAGTTCAGCTGTTGTCATTCGATATTTAATTGATATTGATCAACTATTTTAAAACACAGTTGGTGCATTGATTTTGTAATTCAGAAAGACACTGTTCGATTGTCAGTTTCGATTGTTGGATGTTCCAGCTCATTTAGATCGTCTGAGCTTCGACACTATGGTTAACCGGTTAACCACAAAGCTGCATGAGCTTTTGATAGTTTTATTCCTAATTAAACCCGTGACCGTGGGAAATTTGGGATAAAAAAAATATATTTGAGACTTCAACTGTCTGCCAGTTATGTTAAAAAGACTGACTGTTTTTGATTTTTTCTTTTATATTTCAGTATGTATAGAAGGTGTAGTATTTAGACCAAGTCGTTAAATTTGGAATAGGTCAGTGACACTAGTGTCGGAGTTTTGAACCGCCTAAAGGCCTACGGCATAGTATGACTGCTTAACTTGTTGAGCTTAAAACTAAGCTCTAAGCTCAATCAGTTTCCATAACAGTTTATTTTTATTACACGAGTATTAAATCATTTCTCATTTACCATCACTTGTTAAATTTCTTGCAGTCCCGATGTTCTATTTCTACAAACACCACCACTCTTCTAAACCAAAAGCTTGTGACATAAAACTGCACCTCTTATTACTTAATCCCAAGTAAAGTCGGGTGGCATTATACGTTCTTATCGGCACTCGTTAGTCGCCCCTAATAAAACCTCACCCCTCTAATCTCAAGGGTTGTTGTAGCTCTCTTAAATTTAATAAGAGTGAGTTTAAAAACAGTAACAATAAGCTCCGAACGGCAATTGTAGTTGACAACTCGATAATATGTCTTTACCAGTTTACTTCTATTGTTAGTGTTTTGAAGCTTTGTAGATGATAACAAGAAATTCTAGTTTTTATGTTCAATTTGGTGTTATTTTAGTTTTATATCGAAATAAGAGTGGTGACGCCAAACTTTTATAAGCTTTGTAAAGTTTTAAAACTTTTATAAAAATATGTTTGTTTATTAGGTAAATAACTTATTGGAACTGAAAAATTATTTATTTACAAAACTATTTTAAAAATAATAATAAATCTATACTAATATTATAAAGCTGAAGAGTTTGTTTTGTTTGTTTGTTTGTTTGTTTAAACGCGCTAATCTCAGAAACTACTGAACCGATTTGAATAATTCTTTCACTGTTAGATAGTCTATTTATCGAGGAAGGCTATAGGCTACATTTTATCCCGAAATTCCCACGGGAACGGGCACAACGCGGGTAAAACCGCGGGGCGCTGCTAGTATATTATACAACTAGCAGTGCCCCGCGGTTTTACCCGCGTTGTGCCCGTTCCCGTAGGAAATCCGGGATAAAATGTAGCCTATAGCCTTCCTCGATAAATAGACTATCTAACAGTGAAAGAATTATTCAAATCGGTTCAGTAGTTTCTGAGATTAGCGCGTTTAAACAAACAAACAAACAAACAAACAAACAAACAAAACAAACTCTTCAGCTTTATAATATTAGTATAGATTAAAAATGAGACAGACGTAGTTTGAGCAGGTTAGTGGCGAACCCCGGTGTCAGAGTTTTATGCCGTCTTAAAGCTTTTGACATATTGCAACCCCTATCGGCCACCCATCCAAGTACGGGTCGAGCTGCACGTTGCTTAACAATTGCAATGAGTTTACATAGCTTAGTCAAACTATGCCATGCAGAAGGAATGGTAGATAAGACAACTAAGATGACAGATCATGGTACCTTCTACTTTATGAATGTAGTCTGAGAGCGACAGCCCTATCGCCACTTCTTGTGACTTGGACGAGCTATTGAACTTCTGTACATGATAAAATATGTCAAAAAAATATTCCGACTATTTGAGAGCCTCGTTTTTTGGAAGTCGGTTAAAAATGGTCCAATCTCAATCTATTATTTCATTATCTTACTGATTCTGACATATTCTACTATTCGAATGAGTAAGATCGGCAAAACGGACTATCATGAGAAAACCCTTACTAATTCCGTTTACTTCTCTATTTCGTACATATTACGTACGTTAATAAGATTAGACTAAACCTCCTTTCCGGACGCAGATTAGTCCTACAGATACGGTTCATTATGAAAGTGGCATTTACCGTGTTCCAGGATCTTCCAGGATATGTTTTAATTCTGTGCTAGTCTGTTGGTGTCAACTAAATTCTATTTCTTATAAACGTGACTAAAATTACAACAATGTGTAAGTAGACTTATGAGTCGGGAATAGCACACGTCCCAACTAAGAATAATATGTCTATTTCCCGAGTTCAAAATATATAAGACTGACTTTTTAAAGGATTACGTATTTTTTAAAGGATTCATTAATTATTTAGTGAGATACATATTCAGGTTTACCTCCGGCACTCTATTTGACGTAACTTTGCCGTACATTACATGTCAAAATCACTCATTAAATCTCTACTAAGGAAGCATTGAACGCCTTTGAATACGGCGGTAAAAGAAACAAAGAACTAACCGTACATTGTTTAATAAAAGGCTAGAACTTAATTTGATTGTAATTTTATAGAAAATACAATCGTTTATTGTCAGAGTAATGCGCACCAACACACATTGTTTTTGGGTGACGTACCAAGAAGACAGTTGCCATACTAAAAATATATAAATTTAACATGAAATGTTACTACACTAAAAATTACAAAAATAAATTGCTGTTCTATTCTTGAACAGAGTTGGCCGGCAACAAGTGTAGGCAACAAGGTAAGTATGTATATATTTATCTTATATGTATTTAAACAAATATATAAAGGTAAGTATATATTTATTCAAATACACATTTACAATAAGTATTTATTTAATATATGTTTAAACAAGTAGGTAACTATATATTTATATATTTATTATTTATATATATTTATTCAACCACATTTATAATAAGTATTCAAACAATTATATACCTATTTCGAATCAAAACAGGTAAGTATTAATACTATATACCTATGCTAAAGTTATATCTTATTTTTTCCCTTAATATACTATTTTTTTTTACTATTAACTTAATAAGGAATTAATAAGGAACTAATAAGGAACTTTTGAAATACACAAAACTGTAGTTATACATTTTCAAGAAATGGCAAGGGACATAAGGTTTTATAAGAACGAGTGTAAACTTTATCAGACATTTTTACATCTGCTACCCTTACTTTACCATCCGGGCCGGGAACCACTTTAACAATACGTCCCATTGGCCACATCATAGGGGTTAGATTACTCATTTTAACAATAACTAAATCTCCTACCTTTAAATTAACAACATCTTTTCTCCATTTAGTCCGGTTTTGCAACACGGTTAAGTAATCTTTATGCCATACATTCCAAAAATCTTGCTTAATTTTTGTACACATATTCCAAAAGTTTAATCTGTTAATGTTCTTTACCTCAGTAAAATTTATTTCAGGAAGGCTCATCAATTGAGTTCCAATTAAGAAATGACCTGGTGAAAGGTAGTTTAAATCTGAAATGTCTGAAGTTAATGGGCACAATGGCCTAGAATTAAGCACAGCTTCAATTTGTGTAATAACAGTATAAAGCTCTTCATAAGTTAGAGCAATATCACCAACAATTCTCTTAAAATGATATTTAAAACTTTTCACTCCTGCCTCCCACAGTCCCCCGAACTCAGGAGAGTAACTAGGTATGTATTTAAACTTTAAGTTATTTATCAAACAAAATTTATTCACTGAATCACGGTGACTGTCGGAGGACAGGAGCTTGTACAGTTCTTTCAGCTGATTATCAGCACCTTTAAAGGTTTTAGCATTGTCACAACAAATTAAATTAGGTACACCACGTCTTGAAACAAAACGTTTGAGACATGCCAAAAATGCATCAGATGTTAAATTGCTTACCACCTCCATATGTATGGCCTTTGTTGAGAAGCACACATAAACAGCTATATATGCCTTTGTAATGATAGGCCTACGGATACGAGCAATTTTTAAATTGAAAGGGCCGCAGAAATCTACACCAACAACTTGAAATGGTCTATTTGCGGTAACTCTTTGTGAAGGTAATGACCCCATTAATTGTTTGGCACCTTCAGCCTTAATACGGAAACATTTCAAACAAGAATGCAAAACCTTTTTAACCTCTCTGAGGCCACTAATAATCCAGTACCTTTGACTAAGCGATGAAAGTACTAATTTAGTACCTGCATGTAAAAGCCTATTGTGCTCTTTTAAAATAAGTAAGTGGGTTAATCTGTTGGATTTTGGCAATATAATTGGATGCATCTTGTCATAGGACAAGTTAGTGGCATTTTGCAACCTCCCTCCAACTCTAAGGATACCATCACTATCCATAAATGGGTGCAAGCTACCCATAGATGATTTAATAGGTTTGTCATTTGTTATGGATAATATTTCCTGTGAGAAACTTGTTGATTGAATATACTTTGTAATGACTTTCATAGCTTCAGAATACTCTTGAGGTGACATAGGACCTATAACTTTATCATTATTTTTCTTTGTATTATTTTTAAATCTTAATATGTAAGCTATTTGTATTTGTAATTTGTTAAAGTCCGAGTATCTATCAAAAATGTTAAAACCTGGTTCAATTTCGCAAAAGTTGGAGGGAAGCTGCACAATGGGATCAATATTATCATCATGCGACTCTAAATCAGGATTAAACAATTTATTTATTACTGAAGCAGCTTGAAAACTTTGATAATGATACTCTCTGTTTAACTGACCTTGTGGTCCATTCCACCAGAGTGACACTTCTGCCAATTTTTCGGGAGCTACTCCTCGAGACAAAATGTCAGCAGGATTTTCTGCGGTTCTAATATATGACCACATACACTTTTGAGTCAAGTTTTGAATTTGTTTTACTCTATTGGACACATAGGGACTAATTTTCTTATTATTTGAAGAAATCCAGTAAAGAGCAATTTGTGAATCAGAGTGTAATATAGTCATGATATTGGGAAACCGACTTTGTAAAGTTTCCTTGACTCTATCTGCTAATTTAGCGAGAAGTAAAGCACTATTCAGCTCGAGTTGTGGAATTGTGAGGGACCGTCTTAGTGGCGAAACACGAGATTTCGCACACAAGAGCTCCATTTTCACAGTGCCATCCTTACGAAGGGTTCTAAGGTAAAGGCAGCAGCCGAATCCCTTGAAAGAAGCATCGGCAAATCCCACAAGCTTGATAGAAGCCATGTCATTGCAGGCGACATATCTTGGCACCTGAATAGTACCCATCTTATTTAAACTTAATAAAAGGGTTTTAAATTCTTGTATTACATTACATGGCAATGTAGAATCCCATCCTATTTGGAGAGAGTATAACTTTTGCATGAATATCTTAAATACCATAACCACAGGGGCAATCAACCCTAAGGGATCAAAAATCTTGCCTATAAAGCTTAAGATATTTCTTTTTGTGGACAACTCTACTTCATTAATAGGTGGGCATATAAATTTAAAATTATCAGGAACAATATCATATTTTAATCCCAATGTCTTTATAATATGATCTTTATTGAGGTCATATTGCTCAAAATGTTTGAGATTTGTGGGCACATCATTTAATAAATCTTGGTGGTTTGAGCACCATTTATGTAGAGTAAATCCACCAAGTTTTAGTAAATCAATTAGTTGTTTTTTAACTTCTTTAAGTGTCTCCACATCATCAGCCCCACAGAGAACATCATCAACGTATGTATTATTGAGTATAATTTGAGCCGCAAGAGGAAACTGACTTTGAAATTGAATTGCCAATTCCAACAGACAACGGGCACTTAAAAAAGTTGATGATTTCAACCCATATGTAACTGTTTGAAGTTGCAAACAATGAATGGGGTTAGACGGGTTATCTCTCCACAAAATATTTTGTAAGGGTCGATGTTGTTCATTAATTAATATTTGACGGAACATCATTTTCATGTCACTAATTAAAGTAAAAAGATATGTTCGAAATAAAATGAGTATGTCGAATAACTCATTTTGAATGATTGGCCCATTTAACAAAATATCATTTAATGATATTCCTAATTTTGATTTCATACTACCATTGAAAACAACACGTAATTTAGTAGTTTTGCTAGCTTCATTGAGCACAGCATGATGCGATAAAAAATAAATAGCACTATTGAAAACATCATAGCTGTTTATGTCCACAATTTTGGCATGTCCCAACTGTAAATATTCATTTATAAACATCTTATATTTCTCATAGTACTCATCATTTGTTTTGAATTTCTTTTCAAGTGATATGAAACGCTGGAGAGCCGCGGAAAAGCTATCACCAATTTCTACTTCCTGAACAGGATTAGCCAATGGCAGGTCTACTGAAAATCTATTGTTCTCTAGAGAAACTGAATTTACAAATGACCGTTCAGCTTTTTCAAATTCTGAAGTGGTCTTTAAGGTTTTCAGCGGCTCCTCAGGCAATTTCTCAGAAAGCCAAAAATTCTCCATTATATTTTCAAGTCTATTCTGTGGTTCACATTTTACAACATTAGATACAAGTTGGTTCTTATTATTATTATCATTGTTATATTTTACTGAACCACCAACCACATAACCAAAAAGTGTATTTTGTAGTACTAGACCATTTTTTAGCTTAATACAGCCATCTAATAAAGTTTTGAAATACAAATCTGCACCCAACAAAATGGATATATCTGAAGGAATATTAAAGCCTATGTCTGACAACTTAATGTTCTCTGGCATCTCCAGATTTGTTAAATCAATGTATTGTTGGGGCAATTGTGATGTGATGGTTTCAACCACATAGCAAATTACATCAAACTTTAAAGCATGAGTACTAGAGCATATGGAAACATTTACAGTCTTATTTATCTGAGAACGCTTGTTACCAATGCCTATAATAGTAGTTGTTTTATTGGTATGAGTGTCTAGCTTCAATTTGTTAACCAACGAATGCTTAATAAATGAGCCTTGACTCCCGCTATCAAGGAGCGCTTTGACACAAACTTCACAGCCATACCTATCTCTTAATTTAACTTGTACAGTTGGGAGCAAAACATTTTCACCTTTATATGTATTTGAATAATTCGAAACTTGTTGACGAGGGTTGTCCTCTTCATGCAAAAGAGAATTATGCGCTTTTTTACATGATTTACATTTGAAATTAAATTTACACTTACCATTGTGGAAGTTAAGGCACACAGCACACCGTTTTGACTCCTCAATAAACTTCTTACGGCCTTGCACTGGGGCCAATTTAAACTGTGGACACATAAACATAGGATGGCTATGTTTTTCACAAAAACTACATAAATCTTTGGTTTCATTGTGAGATGCATGATTGCTCACTTTTGAATTTAAACTTTTGTAATTGCTTTTATAACCACTATCATAGTAAGTGGATTTGTTAAAGGAGCTATCCTCCAAGGCAATTGCCCTTTTTTCTAAATAATTTATGAAATCCGACATGGTCGGCATTTTATCAGTGTCCACTTTATCAAGATGATATGACCTATTTGTATAAGCATCTAATTTCCTGGAAAGAATGGATATCAATAGCATATCCCAACTCTCTATTGGTTGCCCTAAGTTTGAAAGTGCATATAACTGCTGCTGTACATCAGAAATGAAAGTACGAATTAACGTAGCAGTTCCCTTTTGCATGCAGGGCAAATCCAGGAGAATATTGATATGATTTGTAACTAATCGTGCCTTGTTGTCAAAACGCTTCTTGAGTAGTTCCAAAGCTTTAGTATACGACTCATTAACCAGAGGTAAATTAATAATTACTGACAAAGCTTCATGGGTTAAATACTTTCTCAGATAAAATAATTTTTGAACATTTGACAAGGAATTACTATCATCTATCACTGCTTCAAACAAATCTATGAAAGGTTTGAACTTGGTGAAATCTTTTCCGTCAAATAAAGGAATGTCAATATTAGGCAGTTTAGCAGTAGATATATTTTGCATATTATCTACCTCTTTAGATTTTATCAACTTTAAAGTTGTATTTATTTTGGCCAAAACATCAAAGTATTTGTTTTCAACAAGTTCAACTTTCTCGCAATCATTTTTATCTAAGGACAAAATATCAATATTTACCTCCTCATAGTCCTTAAAGGCACCTATCAACTTGTCCTTACGAGCCTGTAACATGTCTAGGCTCGCGGTTTCTAAGTTTTTTACATCAACTACAAACTGTTCAATACGTGTTATCGATCCTTTTAAAGTACCTCGCTTGGCACGCAAGCGCGGTAAGTCTTCTGTTGTCATTTTTATACGATATTAACCTCACAAAGCACTGATATAATAACACTTATGTTGAAGAAAACGGAAAAATATAACGATTAACGAACGCTGTTTGTTTACATCCGAGACGTCACGGTGACAGATGACAGCTGAGTGAAGAGTGAACTAAATCAATGTCATCCAACGACAATTCCGGAACCGAAGAGTGAACGAGCCACAGCACAGGCAACCCAAGCCCGTTTGTCGTGACGTCATCGGCGTCCACCTTACTCAGTACCTACTCACTCACGCTTTCCCGCCGATTTGTACCACCGACGCGCCACCAACTTGCCCTGGCGCCACTGTCGATGCCAAAATGCTTCCAACGGTAGATTTGTATGAAAAATTTGTATGAAAATACACTGATTTTATAGAAATCAATGCTCAATCTTGGTTGATGATAACACGGAGATCGTCATTAACAATCACTTTCACTGACAATGCAACGCAATAGCCGCTGCACATGCACAGTAACTGCGGTACCTGTTATAGAAGGCACTTGAGACAGCTGGAAAGACCACTGATTTTATAGAAACTCGAAGGACCACTTAGCCTGTTTAATAAAAGGCTAGAACTTAATTTGATTGTAATTTTATAGAAAATACAATCGTTTATTGTCAGAGTAATGCGCACCAACACACATTGTTTTTGGGTGACGTACCAAGAAGACAGTTGCCATACTAAAAATATATAAATTTAACATGAAATGTTACTACACTAAAAATTACAAAAATAAATTGCTGTTCTATTCTTGAACATACATAATTATTTTTCAAACATAGTTCTAGTTCCATATCACCAACTCACTTTGAAGTATCCTTACGAGATTTTTGATCCAAAATGGTAAACAATATCCAAGTCTTACCATTACCAAACACAGTGTAAAATGCCCACACGCCTTCACGAGCAATCTCAAACAAAGACAAACCAACAAACTTGGTCGAGCTAACGTTATAAATAATCGATTCTGTCTGAACCCTACAATTCAAACCATAATTCATATATAATGCGTTATTATATGATACGAATTAATCTATGAACAGAAGTTACCATAACATCAGCTCTACTTGGATGGGTGGACGATAGAGGCATTTCTATCTGAGCGCGACCTTGCTTCGGAGGGCACGTTAAATTGTCTGTCCCGGTTGTTTCAATTTTTAGACCATGTCTAAGGCCCTAAGGCGGTCTAAAAACTCCAACACCAGGGTCCACCACCAACCTACTCGAACTTACTATAACATCAGCTCTGTCTGAAAATTCCCGTCAAAATCGGTTGATAAAGTAGAGTCAAAGTACCCTTACTCAAATCGAAATTCAGATGCTAAAATAATTAATTCGCTTTTAACTTTTAATACAATATGATAAATGATGTTTTGATAGACACTTGTACCTCATGTATTTAAAAAAGATGCGAACGTCACACATGTGTAAGTATTTATAAAAGAAATCACCGATTTACAGCTTGTAAACTTGCTCATTATCAGAGGTTATAGATTTCATCAGTATTGATATCTTCATGGGGGATGAGAATCCTTTGCCCAGCAGTGGGACATAATAGGCTTCTTCTTTTTCTTTCGAGTCAATGGCGCAAAACAATTCCTGTATTTATATTTTCCCGGACCAATAATTCACAAGCGAAAGGGCAGCGTCTGATACGTTCAGTCTCTTTAGTGCAGGTGGTAGGGCACAGAGGACAGGACAAGAGATGAGCCTATATACGAGAAAAAAAGTATTAGCCTATAAGGCTATAAGGCTAATATTTTTTTTATTATATAGATTTGATGAAAACATATTTAAGTAGTTGACATACAACAACTTTTTGGTCAGTATGTTTAATAATGTTCGATGTTAATCTTACTGAATCATAAATGATAACCCTATACCCCTTGTTTCGCTACTGAATACCAAATTCAAGCGTCATTGTATAATGGAATGGAAACTAAGATGATTCATCTCGTACTAACGAGTACTTTGTTCGATGTTATATTTAACATTAGTTAACTAACTTAGTATGTTTTGTAGATGTTTTAACGAATGCGATAACCAACTTTAAAGAATGAGGTTCTCATTTTGTCGGAATCTTTGTTTATACATAAAGCTGTTGTGTTATTTAAAAAAATGTATTTTTAGTATTCCACCTCACTGTACTGTGAGATGAGAAGTCTTTGCCCAGCAGTGGGGCTACATTACAGGCTAATACTTAACTTAACTTTATTAATATTAAATCGGCTTCATACTGTCGAAACTTATGGTATAAAACTGATTGTGACTAGGGTCAATATGAATATATATCTATACTAATATTATAAAGAGGTAAAATTTTTAAGTTTGTTTGTTTGTTTGTATGTTCGAGCTAATCTCGGGAACTACCAGCCCGATTTGAATAATTCTTTTTGCAATGGATAGCCACATTCAACGGAAAGGTCATAGGCTATTTTTCATCCCGAAATTCCCACGGGAACAGGCACAACGCGGGTAAAACCGCGGGGCGTAATATATAATATCAATATTAATGTTGTTGTTTTAGTACACTATATCTTAAACAAAGACAATGAGGCGTGTAGGAAACTCTATTGTTCAAAACGGTCGTGATAAGTGTAGTGTAGTGTGTGTAAGTACATCCATATACTACTTAGGTACCTAACTGTACCCACAAAATAATGTTTACATTGAAATTTGTATTTGAAATGTCTTGTCTTAATACTTTCATTCTATGAGTTCGATTCACTTTGGTGTCACTTGTGCGGCAAATTGCAAATAAAATATGTTGGTTTTTTTTTTCTAGAATTTTGAGTTGAGAAATCATTTTGAATATGACAGGCATTTAAAAAAAAATATTACTAATTTGTATCCCTAAAATCCCTATTTGAAACGGACATGACGAGCGTAAGACTGTGTAAACTCATTAAAATTTATATTGTTAATGGACTTCATTATTGTAAAAAACATTGTATTCTTTAATCTCAAAACATTAGTCATCAATTAACCGCTAAAATATAAATATAATTCAAATATTTTAACATACATTCCACGAATGTAAAATAGTAAGCGATAACCTTATGATAACTTACTAAATACGTTACGATTACTTATACGTACATGTTATAGTATAAATACTTATAAGTAGTAATATTATTGTTATTCTAAAACAGTTCTGTAAATATAAAATATTATGTTTTGGAGGACCAACCACTTCCAAATATTTACTTGATACTGTTTAGGTACTGTTCCAAATTGATACTGTTTAGACCTTTTGGAATTATTGATTTAGGTATCTATTTTTTGTTGAAAAAAGTAGAGGGAGGCATTTGCTAAAGAACATGACTTTACGGGCTATTAATATGAGTAAGTCAAATTGTAAAAGTTGGAATAGACTGTAGCCTTTTAGTAGACATAAAGACCTCTTGGAATAGACATACAGGCGCGGTGAAGACTGTTTTCTATATACGAGTACTATCTACCTATGTATTTGTTAGGTGACCTAGCAACACACTCGATATATACCTATATCTGTTATGCGCAGTTATAGCAGCGCCTCGTGTAGTGCCCGTCCCCGAGGGAATTTCGGGATTTGACTATTTTTCAGCAAATAACCTTCCCGTTAAATGTGACAATCCATTACACAAAAAATATTCAAATCGGATTGGTAGATTACTGAGATTAACAGTTTAAAAAAAAAGTTCAATTCTTCAGTTTTATATTATTAGTATAGATAAAGCGAAGATATAAAAGGATAAAGCTCAACAGTGGACACTTTAAGCCCCACGCACAGTTTTCGATAACTCAACCGTTCTGCGTTCACTGGTTAGACTCGGGAATTTTATCAAACATCCGTTATTTTTAACTGTCTTTCCTTGAAAGTCATTAAGGATACGTCGTTAAGATAATTCTGTTATCAATGTTTATGATTGTTTTTACATTCGTTCCGGTTGTAAGTCCAAATTGTCGATAGAACGAAGATACATTTTTACAATTAGTTTTTATAGATCTAGTGCCATAAATAGTTTATGTGTTTTGAACCTATTGTTAAGCTGCTTTGCCAAGAAATCATGGGTATTTTTCTGATTTCTTTTAGTATAATATTATTTCCAGCACAATATATCGTCAACTTTACTTCATTAAGTCTTCCTACTGTCTCTGCATGTCTACCTGTGCGTTGGAGCTAAGCTCAAAAACTACTGGACAGATTTTCACGTATTTTATCGTCAACATTGAATGCTTTCAATTGTAAGCAGATTGTTTTTAATACATTCCAAATTTTAAACAGAAAATCTTTATTGACCATAGTGAAGCAAAAAAGTAATACAATAATCATCATATAGTTCTATAAAATAACATGCGTACTCTCATACTCCAATCCAGATACAAACTTCAAAATAAGTTTAAAAAAACGCATATGACCAACAAAAGGACGACAAAAACTTGTCAATAACGCGCTCGACCAGCAGCCCACGTAAACAAGCATGCATTCTGTTACATATCTCAGCTGGTCCCCATTTTTGTACATCTTCATACTTCATTTCTCTTATCGAAAACCACTATAATATAAACACCTAATTCCACCAAAATTCAAAGCAATAGTCCCTTTATGCAACCGTAATAAAGTCCATCAAAAATCAAATGGATGGTACAAGGTTTTGTTATGGGATATGTAAGTATTGTTCATAGTTAATACGATCATTCGTCATAGTTGACATGTCTGTAATGGATAATGCGTTATGTTAACCGAGTATTTTAGTTGTTACTATTTATAAATGTTCTTGTGGCGATGCGTCCGAGAATTTTAATAAGTTCTTTTGTCTCACACAAGCACAGGAATGTTTTTAAGATTTACTTTAGTTTTGGAACCAATAAAACAATATGTAGTCAACTTTATTTTAGGTTGTTATACGAGTATATAATGTTATCCTAATAATATTATAAATGCGAATGTTTGTTAGGGTGAATGTACATATGTACGCGTATGTATGTTTATTACTCTGTCAAGAAAAAACTACTGGACGGATTTGGATGACACTTTACAGGTTATGCTAGTTACATAATATTATGCTGTAAAAATCCAATTGATTGACACAGTTAATTTAGCATTTGTAATTACGAGAGCACATATTATTTTAGTCAATACCGCTTTTTAAAAAACAAAGTTATTAAATACACACAATATCTTTATGCTTCTAGATACTAAGCTACCGGACAAAACAACAAAAACTGTAAACCGATTTTTATTCAAAACAGCGTTACGTTTTATTAAAATCGAATTAAAGATTACTTTACACAAAAACAATATTTAGACGTAACTTTGTTTCTATTGTTTGTTGTAACAAACTCGTAAAACTCAATTTTAAAGTTTCTACCGGACGTGCCGGGTATCGATTTTACAACTTTATTCGATTATTTTATTCGATACACAAACAGATACAATGACGCACTTGAATTAATATGGACACCCACAGAGATTATCCATAAATCGATTATCAAGTTACAAGAACAATGGATATTCCTATCGACTTACATCCATTGTGGAAAGGCTAACCTTTACTGACTTTCTGAGGATAGTAGTCGTTACAAGAGCCATGTCAGAGGCCTTTGGCGGCTCAATAACTCTGACACCAGGATTGGTCAGATTGACCATCCACTCGATGAAGAAGAAGAAGTCTGATTTTAAGCCTTCCATTGCACTATGCACCAATTTGAGCAACGTAGAAGTTGTAGTAGGTATAACTTACTACACTATAACATATCTATATTATATTTTTCCTTACGATAGTTCGAATTAGAGGGAAAAACGAAACGAAAGAAGACGAATGACGGAACGAAAAATTACAGAGAAAAACAAGAGAAGATAAGACGATTCCTTCTAAACAGGAAAAAAGTTTAGTCTCATTTCATTATTACTCTATCCCTATGTCCATGAAAAATCAGTCACGATAGTTAATTTAAACTCTAGGGAAAAAATTATATACTCACATATTCATATATGTGAGTATATCATTTTTTCCCTACATTGATGTTTTTATGTGGTAGGTCAGTTCATACTGACCTACCACATAAAAACATCAATGTGATATGTTAGTAAGCATGTGATGGTATGTTACTGTATCCATGACATAATACGGTACAATAACATTAAGTAACATAACACAACACAAACCAGGAACTCTAGTGTATCGATTTTGTATCTGCGGCTTTACCATTCTGTATCTTACATCAAACGACCAACCACTATTTACTTAACAAGTTCTACATTGTATTCAATGAAACGGATAAGTAATAATAACACCTCAGAACCAATATCAATCCATAATAGTTAAAATTATATTCGAAACTAGTCGCTTTCTCTCCGATTGTTAGCTTTAGGCGAAAGACCCGTAAACAATGTTTGTTCTTATTTATGTATGTACAACCAATTTGTTTGCAGCCTAAAGCAAGATTTAGTTTCAAGGAGTTGAATATTTATTAACATACTACTTAGGACGTTTCGTTAATGTTCGATTTGAAGCTACGAAACGATTTTAAGTGAGTGAAGTCAAAAAGATTACATGCAAAGTCACTTGCCTTAATCAAATTGATGATCACTAAACCAAACCATCTAAATTACAAAAAATCATACAGTCCAATTAAATCGAATTGAATGCTAAATTTTAAATTTATAGTTGAAATTGGAAAACCTCAAAACTGGCATTACAAAGCAACACTAAGAACATGATCCAGCAGACGACAAAAGAGTAGTTTTTGGTCTAACCAAAGGATTTGAATTACCTAGGATATTTCTTAATCCATACATCAAAAGCAAAAAGGCCAATTGGGTAGACAGACTATTACTACATTGATACAGTATACACTGTTATCCTTGTATTGTATTAAAGCCTTGGTGCATATCGGCTTCGGCATATTGCTACCGAGACAATTTTCCTAATCTCTTTTCCCTTTCAAAATAACAATCTCGTAGAGCTTACGTGAGTATTCCATAGACACACGCCCTACAGTTTAAGTGTTAATACCCATTAAACATTATCTAAAAACAATAAATTTGATTCTAACCATCCACGGGACAACCCTCCAAATGGCTGCTTTTCACGATCCTTAGATTCGTCGACCCCTTACCACAACCGTACATAAAGATACGACAAACAAAGACAAAATTCATAGTATATCATTGTTGAACTTTCCTTAATTGTTTTTCCATGTTGACTCCTAATCGGGGTCTGCTAATCTACAGTCAACGTAATTGAATCTTCATAAATCTAGGATCATTGAAACTGACGGAAGGGGGCTAAAACCTGCGACTCGTTCAAACTGGTTAATGTATGGCTTCTGTTCGTAATGGTAATCACGTTCATCTAGCTGATTATGTTTGAACAAGATCCAATGAGTACAGCTCGGGAATGGCATTACATTCGAACTGTATTTCCATAAGAATGAATGATAACGGAGAATGTGGTTAGGTCGTCGTTTATATTGACATTTTTAATAAAACTCACATTTTATACACTGCCGGCTATATGACATTTGTCAAATGTCTATTTTCGGCTTTATAGTTTGTGAGTAATGTCACTGAATTTAAACAAAGACGCCAAGTCAGTGCCTAATAAACAACTTCATAAATATAGAAAGTAATTTACGCAAACCAAATTAATCATTATCATGTCATCGTTAATATTAACAAATAAGAATAACAACAAAAGGCATTAACTGTCAAATGAAGAAAAGTCTGTCCGTCCGTCATTTTTACTTGACAGTAAAGTTGGCCCGCAAACTTGTCTGTTTCGCCTGATTTATACCTCCTCCTCGACTAATGCAATTATTGCAATTTATTATGAAATTAAATAAGGTGGACGCGGCGCTCCCCGTCCCCTACGAAATTTATACCCCTTTGTAGAAAACTATATTTTTGCTGAGTAAGAAGACCGACGCTCGGGTTGATTTTTGAATTTCAACCGTCGGGATAGGGTCTCGTTTCGGTCGGGTGGCTGGTGAAGATTGTTACGTCTTTTTAAGTGGGTAGTTTGCTTATTTTTCTCGCGGCTTATGTTGTCTGTGGTTGTGGTAGGTAATAAATTATTCGTTTCCCCAACACCTTGTCTTCGAGGGACGGGCCCTGATAGCGTCATTTTTATAAAAGTGTAATGCGGTTTCCTTGTTGTGATTGCATCTTCTCGACTGTTACTGTTTAGATATTGCTGGGCTTTGTTTATTTAGATCTTTAGGCTAGTAAATTTTACTTAGCCATTTTTTCAAAAATTCCAATGAGAGTATTAATAAGTAGTGTATACTTGAAAATATAATTAAGTTCTCAATAGGTTTTAGAATTAGATAATCGTCGAAATGGATTTAAGGTTCGGCCTATGTGTTCAAATGAGCAAGCTCAAGTTCGGTCCAAAAAATAATATTCATAACAAAAAGAGAAAAAAAACAAAAGTACTGCTTTACCTTAGGTTACCTTAGCTTATCCAACAGTTTATTTATCGTATAGGATCTGAGGTATCTTTTTTTGAAATAATATGAAGTATCTATATTTTTTTAGAAGTAGATCCAAATCAAAACCCAAACTCTTTAACTGCAGGTCTTCAATCAGTATAACACCACGTGTATCGATGTAGACGAGTACGTTTCCATCCGGACAGTAATTAACTTGGTTAAGCGTACACTGTCTATCACAATGGCGCGAGCGTTTAGCTTCTAAGTTACACAATGTATCATGATCAGGATAAAGGTATATTAGTGAGCCAAGTTTTCGTAATACACCAAATTTTCCTAATACACACCAATTTTAGCAACCATCGCTATTATGGTCAAATGTAAACAGCGTTTTAGATTTACAAATGTTTAATTACCTTAACATAGGGTATAACGTAGTTGTACTTGAATTGTATGTAGATTGTGCCTGTACTGAAGCAGACGCCATAGTCGTTAAAAAATAAATTAAAAATGGCTGATAAATATACTCTGATTAAGTATCTTCACATAACTGCCAGTTGTCGTTTCAGTACCTTGAAACTAATGTAATAAAGTTGAAGAATTTAATTTTCTTGTTTTTAAGCGCTAGTCTCAGAAACAACTAATCCAATTTGAATAATTCTTTTTGTAATAGATAGCTAGATAGAAAAGTAATAGGTTACTTTCATCCCGAAGTTCGAACTCTAACGGGCACAACGCGGGTTAAACCGCAGGCCGCTGCTAGTTATTTATATAATCATTATCTGGCTTCTTAAATACATACGTCATTGTTATCAGGCCGCATATTTTAAATATTCAATCTTTTCTTCATCGAGTGGATGGTCAACCTGAACAATCCTGGTGTCAGAGTAATTGAGTTTAAGTTATTAATATTCAATGTATAATTGACATGACGTTTTAACCGTCATAAAATAATTAATTATAGCCTGAATGTTTTCTTCCTCACATCACGAGTGCGAGGTGATAAGTACCACATCCTAATGCTATTACCATTGCTCGTTGTCCGTACGTCCCCTGGGCTTGCATTAACGGCCATTGGTCCCGATCACTAATTAGGAGTAAATTAAATGATGTTCCATACACTGCCTATACCGGTTTACGGTGCACCAATATTGTGATGCGCTTTAAAAGCCCGATGCCATTACAGTGTGACCACCGCATTACCAAGTTTTAGGCAAACATTAAAATGTGTTCGTGTGTCGATAACATGGAGTACTTGATATAACAAGCGTGTGCCCAATCCCGTGGGAATTTCGGGATAAAAAGTAGCCCGTCCGTAGCTTACTTTTGAAAGTGACTATGCATTGGTGGTTCCAGAGCTTAAGGCGTTCAAACAAATAACAAAACTAAATTCTCCAGTTTTATAACCTATACATTTATAACTAAACAGATTTTTATGTAATTTTCACCAACATATAGAGGGATTCAAGAGGACTGTATGTGACTACTTTTTATACCAAAATTCTCACAGTAATCGATACGGCTAGTACAAGTATAAATTGGTGAACTTTGCTATGCAGTGAAGTCTTGCATTTTTAACCGAGTAGTTAACTATAAGTGTCAACACTGCGTTAAGCGTGCGCCCGACGCGTGCGCACGCGTCGGTTCACTTTTGTATGAAGCCCCACGCGGCGTACGCACGCCGCGGGCGCCCGCGACTATTCACTTTTGTATGGAACCGCGGCGTGCGCACGCTCAACGCAGTGTCGGCCCTAAGCTGATACAAAAAGTATTATTGTAACTAAATGCAACTAAGCAAATTGATTGTTTCTTTTGGGATTAATGTGTCCAGGTATATTTATTACAGCGAACCAAATGAAGCAAGTTCCTTTAAACTAAGTACTACTATGTGTAAGCCTCAATGTTAGCCAATCTCACTCCAATAATTCCAACAGCTTTCGAAATAACATATCCGAAACCGTCAGTTACAGTCGTTTTAACTCTATTTTTATTTTACCGTTCGCTACGAGATAACTTTTGACATTCGTTTTCCGAAAATAGAGCTGGTTTTGCAACGATGATATGAAAAACCAACTGAGTAATTTAAAGGAATATGTTTACATAAAAATCTGGAAAACTATATTTACTTAAATATATATTTACCTGTTAAAATAAGATAATATTTGAATTGTAATTTAATTGATAGAGGTTTTTTTGCCCTTTTTTGTTGCCTGCTACCATGTGAGCACCAAGCACTGCAGCTCTGGTTTGTTATTAACTGAAAACAGAAACTGTTAAATGTAACTGAGAATACTGTTAAAATGAATGTTGATAGCCCGTCGGCACAGTGGCAGTGAGAGCGTTTACTGTGTCGGGGGTTGCGGGTTCGATTCCCGCCCGGAGTCAACAATATGTGAAGACAGTGTTTGGCGACGACGTCTGAGTGTCAATTATATATTGTTATAAAGTATTTGTGTATGTATTATGTAGTGGTATCAGTGAACTAGATTAAGCTAAGAGCTGACTTTGGGTCTAATTTGTCCGGATATATACGAGTATATGTTATCAAATGAAAGCAACCCTCTTACATATAGTAAAAACAAACATCTCAAATACCTCTTGTGTGTATGTTTCGTTACTCAAAATATATTCATTTATTATCATCGTTATGTTAAAATCATTGTTTATGTTAAATATGCAATTTCAGCCTGTAATATTAAACTGCGATAAATAAATATGTAACTGAAATTTTGATTAAACACCATCAGATAATTACTGTTAGACGCTCTTAATAACTAAATTGTTCCCGCCGTATACGGGCAACAACTAATTCATTAAACCCGCGCCAATCCAACAATACCACATCTCATTACTAACACAATGCTACTGCACATTGTAAATATTAAACAGTACTTTAATTCCATTTATTGACAGCTTCGATAACGTCACATGCAATTGTAACCTCTGATAACAACGCACCGAAGGCCTAAAATTGTATCAATAAACGGAATGGGACCGCCAGTTTATTTGAACTCATCTCAAATAGTGGTGGTTTGTTAAGCAGTGTTTAAGCGATATACTTTGTTGGATCTACATATTTGATTAGTAGTTTTTGTTAGTCCGATACGCAGTGTGTACAGAACTGAAATTGATTTGATAGTGTTGGTATCGTGTTTGACGAATATACGAACATTTGTGATGTGTACCGATGTTTGTGTACAAATGTTCTTGTTTATGTACTGAAATAAAATCTAATTATGAAACAAACAATAAAGTGTATTAGGTAATCACCATGCTTGCCTCATTGTGATGTTATCTAGCTAGCGAGAAGACTTTGATCTGCAGTGGAATATTACTTTACTTAACCCATAAATACTCGTAGATTATAGTTTACACTTTTTCTAACGAGAGTTAAAATGTGGGACGTAAGTATGTGACTGTTTTCTAGTCGAAGACGATTCCTTTTGATTTTTGTCCTTTCTAACACTATCACTGAACCCTTTGACCATTGCGAAAAACTGAATGAAAGAAGTGGTTTTTCGTTGAAAAATCAGTCATGATAGTTTGAATCTGTATATTACAAAGAGGTAAAGTTTGTAACTTTGTTTGTTTGTTTGTTTTTTGTAAGGGATAATCTGAAAAACTACTTATCCGATTTGAATACTTTTTGTAACGGATTCAAAGGAATGTTTTTATGCTATTTTTCATCCCGAAATTCCCATGGCAACGGGCAGAGCGCAGTTAAATCCGTGGTTTGCTGCTAATTTTATAAATAACATAGATTATGTAAGATCTTCGATAAATATATTTAATCAACTCAAGCGTTAAAGCTGTTGTAATTAAAAAGTAAGTGAACCATCAAATAAGTACAAAATGGAACAATATGTAAACTTCAAATAGACTAAATGAATGAATTTCGTGCACGACATTTCCGTGTCAGAATAAACGAACACAAATACCACTTTAACTAACACTAATGACAAAGCAGAATATATGATTTAAACGTTTAACAACCGTGTTCTAAAGAACGATTTATTTTTACTCAATTAACATTGATTTGATTGAACGACGCCATAACGCAGACAACGTCAATTTGTTTACATAGATCGGGTTATAAATCGGTAACTACGTGACTTTTTAGTTATTTGAAAAAACCCTTGTTAGTTTTCGCCGGACGCTAGTATTTTTTTGTGGAAGTTGTCTGGTTGAAGTAATTCGCTAAAAGGGTGTACTTTACTTATAAACAGATACATTTATAACAAAAACGATAATTCTATGTTCTCAAAAAAGATTAACGTTGAAATTAAACACGGTAAAAATAAAAGCCAATATAATAATAGTTTGACTTAAGTGTAACTTAATGTCTTAATACTCCTTATTTTCTATAATAAGATAATTATTATTTTCCATTTGCGTTAAGTCTCACATCATATCATTTATAAGGTTTACCTTGTAATTATCTCCGGTTCGAGCGAGCCATAAAAACTGACAGACAGTAATTACAGGGTGACCGTACAGGACGAAGTCTGAACTCGTAATGGATAGAATTACATCACCATTTACACGCGCCGCCGCGCGCTCACGGACAGTCCCGCTAATTTGATTTTATTGTCACCCCATTTGACGTATTTAAATTTTTAATTGTCAATTTTGCTTCATTTTAAAATTGTTTGTTTTTTATTAACGCTGTGAAAAGGTTTGTTAATATGCTTTACATAATTTCAGTGCCTTTTATTTGTTGTTTTCATTTTGTTTGCGAGTAGCTAAGTGGGTGTTAACATGGTATCTTGTACATTGGTTGGTGGTTAAGATTGGTGGGTATTAAACAGTAGATTGCTTTTTAGTACCCAGTAGAAAAAAATGCAAAAAAAAAAAATTACCTGTTTATTTTATCAGCCTGTGATACATTGAATAAATATTGTATTATCTATGAGCATTTTATTTCTAACTATACCGATATCGAGAGGAACCTTTGGCGTGCAGTGATACGAGATGTCGAGATTTTTTCTATGATTTTTTTCGTATTCCCAAACTAAACCAATAAACTCCAACCTAACTTTATCAAATTGGTTATACGAATCCGCTAGAAATATTCTGTGAAAATGTTATATTCTATTTCAGATAAAATCAATATTTTACTAAATTTTGAACGCTGGACAAAGTTGCTCGCTTTTGGAAATATTTGTGATCATGTTCGTACTCTTTTAAGAAACATCTTCTAATCCAATCTGAGCTATTTGATATTTGTAAATGAAGATAAATACCGAACTAGGCAGTGCCCCTCCCAGCCTCCCAAAAGCCTCTAGAATCCAACATTAGACATTTTGTAGAATTTAACAGCACATACCATGTCAATAATACCGCAGGTAAGTAGTTCATTAGTAACCATGATGACATAGTACGGTTAGTTAACCAGCAATCCTATAGAGCCTGGAGTAACGAGACACAAACGTCAGCGAGTGCACTATCGCCATTATAACAAAAATAGTTTGCCGTAGTTTGACTAAGCAATGTTTGTTCATTTCTATTTTTAAGCAACGTGCATCGAGCAGCATCCGTATATCCGGATAGTGGCTATCTGAGCGCTACCGTCCTTTGAAAGGCACGTTAAATTCTCGGTCCCGGTTGTTTTAATCGTTAGACCATTTCGGAGGCCTTTTAGCGGTCTAAAAACTCCGACACCAGGGTTGGCCAATAACCTAGTCGACTATGTTCACTAGCGCACTAGTTTCACTAGTTTACTAGCAGATATTGAGAAATTCAACATCCGCTAGTTAACTATCTCACTTTACCACTTTACTTAAGGGAGTCAAATTACACTTTTACAAATCAAGCTATTTCATTTTTGCGTTTACGTCTACGTGCGTTTTGTATGAAAAACAAAAGAAGATCACTGCCAAGAGTCGGATGACTAAAAACTTTTAAATTAAAAGAGCCCTTAAAAGAGATTATCCAGATTTTGATATATATGAATAATAATGATTCTATTAATTACTGATTGAATCGACGTTTCTAAGTACTTACAGTTAATGTCCTCTTTAAATAGAGAACACAACGCGCACACCCAACGCATGTCTTGTCTGACAAGTAACCTACGAAACAAGTGCACAATGACCTACAACGTATTATATTTTTACATTGAATGGGCATTAAACTATGAGCAACAAATATGTTTCGTAACCGGCGCGCGCGCATGGTGCATTGTCACGCATTGACATGTTTCAAGTTGAGTTTACTTTGAATATAACGAGGCTTAAATATTAATGAGTATTGAACAGCAAAGATAGACATTTTTGAATATAATATTGTAGATATGTCCAGAGGTATTTGTCAAGACCGAGGTCCCTGGTTCAAATCCCGGGTAGATGTAGAATGTTTCGAAAATAAAAATGATTAATAAGCTAAGTATTGAACTCAAATTGGAGATATTTTCTTTGATCGTATTTCGCGGCTTACGACCAAGTCCTATAACATATAACATCTCCGTGCTTCGGAGGGCACTTTAAGCCGTCGGTCCCGGTTACTTTCTACGGATAGTAGTCGTTACATGAGCCATGTCAGAGGCCTTTGGTGACTCAATAACTCTGACACCGGGATTGGTCAGGGTGACCATCCACTCGATGAAGAAGAAGAAGAAGAATCATTATATCACATTAAATTGTCGGTCCTAGTAGTTTCAATCGTCAGGTCATGTCGAAAGCCTTGCGGCGGTCTAAAAACTACGACACCAGAGTTGACCATTAACCTACACAAACTTACTTATAACATTCTCACCTAGCTTCCCAATGACTATCTCCACCTCGCTACAGTTCAATGCCCTAAAACTTAGTAAAACAACACCAAATTATCTGACCTTAAGTCAGTTCTGTCAGTTTGAAGGGTTATCTATCGGGATCGATACCATCGCGGTGCCTGTCGGAGATCACGCCGATAGCGGGCTAAACAATTAGAGAACATTAGATGGATCGTACCGTACTGTTACGTTAGAGTAACGTACAGACAGTCACACCGTTGTGTGTCTTATTATTATGGACAAGCGATATAGCTTCGCTCAAGTGATACATATTTCCAGCCAAATTATTAGATTATTTTGTTTTGAAGGTCCTGTTGCAGGGCGCGCGATGCAACTGGCCAAAATTTGCCTTCTTCTCATTCTGGCCAGATCCGAGCTCATGAACGGGCTTAAACCCAAGGTTCACCATTGACAGACACATTACGGAGGACGATACGACGATATTGTATTATTATTATGTAAGAACCAACTGTTCCATTGTTGGTCAAAGGCCCCATTTCTTCCACTCAGCTCTGTCAAAAGCCTCCTGACTCCAACCAGACAAGTACCGTAAAGCTCGTCTCGCCATCTCCGTTTTGGTTTGTCGCGGAGTCTCCTCCTCCAAATTCCACATGGTGGCAATTTGTAGGGAAAATACGAGGAACACGGATAAACCTACATTTTTTTGTCCTCGAAAACGCCTACTCCTACTCCAAATATCATAAAAATCGTTAAAACAGTTTTAGAAAGTCTACACAAATATCACATTATAAATAGGACAAAGGTAAAATAGGGAGACCTTTTGTAGAAAGGATTGGCTTACGTGGGAAAATAAGTCTCATTAGTTTAAATTTTAACTATTTATTGAGAAATTACGTATAAACCTCGAGCTGCCGTACTAAACTTATATCATATTTTAAACCTTTGTATATTTTTATATGCTACGGTGTAACTGCAGTCCGTATCAAGCAAGAGATGTGAATACTTCCGATACTATCTACTGTATTGGTATTTTTAGTATATTTCTAACAACGGTTCGGTAAAGAACATTATAATGAGAACAACTTGAGAGAACTATTTTAATGATTGTCTTGTAATGTAGGCTTTAATAATTTAGTATAAGAGTCTTATTAAAAGACCAATTAAGTTATTTTTTTTTATTTGAAATATTTTGAATATATATGTTTTTATTGTCCCTCTTTCGGGAGAGACTGGTCTTGTCTAGCACTAAACAGAGAAATGTGGGAAGAGAGCAAAGAGGCCCAGCAGGCCCAGCAGGCCCAGCAGTGGGACACACCAGGCTACAACTAATAATCTTCTTCTTATTGAGTGGATGGTCAACCTGACCAATGCTGGTGTCAGAGTTATTGAGCCGCCAAAGGCCTCTGACATGGCTCATGTAACGACTACCATCCGTAGAAAGTAACCGGGACCAACGGCTTAACGTGCCCTCCGAAGCACGGAATCATCTTACTTTTCGGGAATCGGGTGATTGTTAACTAATAATAATGTTAAGGGTTAAAAAGGTTTTAGGTACATTATTTAGTACGAAATAGAGAAAGTGTAACTGGAAGTCTCATTAGAAAATTGCTTCTATGAAATCCAATTAAGTAATTCGCTCTTCCTTGGTATTAACTGTTGAAACAGATTCGAAATCAAAACTTTGTCTTTCATCATCTTTCATGAATATCTTTAGGTATTCTTCATTAACACCACCATACAATTTCGTCTGTTGGTAACTGCTTTATATCATGTTATAAAAAAGTCCTTCAAAACCGCCCTTTCAAAAAGACCCCAGTTAGTTGATTTCATTAATGCTTATTCTTTGAAATCTGGTTAATTTTCATCAATTTGTAATGCCATTATCCCAGTTACCGTTTAAGGCTAGGTATTCACTTATTAGCTTTATGCACAGTATTTGGAGGAATAGTCCGAACCGAAGCCGGTTAATAGCGTCCACCGCATGTGTGTACTTTGTATAATAAGTAGGTTACATTGTGTGTGTGTGAGCTTTGAAGTCAAATCCACAACACCAAAGTGGTAACTATACCCAATAGACATAAATACCTCTTTGGTTCATGACCATACCTTACCATATCATAGCAAAGAGGATACTATACTCGGTCTAGGTTCGCTCCAAGCATCTTCGACGAAATTTTAGTCTTTGAATCGATATTTTTTTTCCAGTCAGCAACACTCTGTCAATCAGCACAGAGTACCGTCCTTTCCGTCATAGTTCCAATTACAATTATTTATCTGCAACAGTTAGTTAAATATAATCTAATTAATGTTGATTAAATATTGTTATAAACTAATCGTGTTACGTGTTAGGTAACTCGGCAAGTCAGGTGTCCAATTACCAAAGTCACCACTGGGTTATTCTCAAAGAAGTCGAAAATACGAGACGAGAAACGATCGAAGTATTCCCAATTTAAATAGAACTGTATTTCCCATACATTTTACATCTCGTTGAATGTTCTACTTTCTAATTGTATGAATGCAGTGAGCTATTTGATTAACACCGCGCAAATTGGTGATTCAAATTGTATTTTGTTTCTATTTAAAAGTAGGTCAAATTAGCGGAGTCTAAACGGTCGCAATTTGTGTGTCTTTGTTAAGGAACATAATGGTTCAAAGTTACACGTTTTGAAATACCTGTTACGAATTCAAACCCATTGTCAGTGTTTAGAAGAGAGTCAAAGTCAATTTATTTGAAAAATAAATAACTATCTATTTTTCTCCATAAATATGAGTGAAGACTGTAAAATGTATGGAATCAATAGAGACATTTAAATATTAGAGTTACAAAAGAAAGTCTTCACAATGATTGAAAAATATAAAATACATTTTCAAGATACCTGAAATAGATTTTATTTCATTCAAGAAATACTTTCCCAAGGGATGTCAACTCGAAACGAAATCACAGGTGGTTGTTCCAGATTCAATAAATCAAAGGAATACGTACTTCAAGGTATGTAGTGCTTTTGATGTGTCACGCCAACAGTGAGACTAACTCATTCTTCTCTTCAAACTTATCGTAATATAAACAAACAAATAAATTATGTAATTAGATTTCTACATCACTACATATAATAAAACAAAGTCACGGGCTGCGTCTGTCTGTCTGTCTGTCTGTCTGTTCGCGATAAACTCAAATATTCGTGTATTAGGGATTTTGACGCGGTTGTTTTAAAAATAGATAGAATGATTAAAGAGGAAGGTTTATAGCTACAAAAAAATCCCGAAATTCCCACAAGCACGGGCACAACGCGGGCAAAACCGAGGGGCGCTACTAGTTACCTTATATATTTTTTAGCACCACATTGAATAACTGAAAGAGTTATTGTTGATGAAACTTTTTCCTTAATTAAAGACGGTAGTAGTTCTTTAGCTTTTAAAGTAATCGGAACAATAGCTAACGATCAATTTAATAAAACTTCAGTTAAACAAGAGCGGAAATAACTAGAGTTAATTAGAAAAAAAACTCTCGGTCGGAGCCGAGACCTATGCACCTTAGCCCATTCAAACCGTTCGCGTACAAAAATAGAAGAAGGTATGAACTGACCCTTACACCGAAATGAAAAATAAATGAAAACGACTGAAACTTTAATTAACGCAGCCTAAGATTGGAATACTCAATATCATTGCTAAGATTAAGATGCATTTATTTGATTAGCAATCTAAATAAAAAGAAGATTAAAATGACAAACACATGAAAAAATAAAACGGTGAGTTTTTTTTATAGTCATGGACTGAAACCGTAGCTTCAATAAGTTATAAATATATAACTCAAAGCAACCTTAAGTAGGTACTAAATTATCGTACACAATTTGAAGTTTTAACTAACATGAACACTTAAAAACGTTTTTGAATGATGAAAAGAATTTCCAATCGAATTTCGATTAAAAAACATAGGTCTACACAGTTGTAATGAACGAATGCCCGAATGTTCCGAGCTACGTTTCGGTGTGACACACAACTTGTGTTCAAGTGTACTTCTGTCCACTCTCGGCGACTTCAAACGTCAAGCGAGTTCAAAGAGCATCGTTGGTCTGCTATCGTAACATACGTTACTGTACGGTCTGATTGTTGATTAAGGATTAGCGTTATTTTTAAATGAACTTTGTTTTTAATTGTGGTATTTGAAGATAGTTTTTATTACTAAAGTAATATTTATATAATAAATATAGGATGGTGTGAAATTTAAGATTTGTTGATTAAGTAATTAAATACTTATACATAATTTTGTGATATAGTTCAGCAAAATAGGTTTACAGAGTACAAATAAGTTTTATTTTTAAAACGAAACCAACGATTTATATAAAACTAGCAGCACCCCGTGGATTTACCCGCGTTGTGCCCGTTCCCGTGGGAATTTTGGAAAAAATATAACCTATAACATTCCCGTTGAATGTGGCTATCCATTACAAAAATAATGAGTCACATCGGTTTGGTAGTTTCTGAGATTACTTAATTGTGACAAGATACACAAGTTACAGCTAGTTTAAGGGCCGACACTGCGTTAAGCGTGCGCACGCCGCGGTTCCATACAAAAGTGATGTCGCGGGCGCCCGCGGTGTACTCAAGCGGCGTGTCACTTCATACAAAAGTGAACCGTATCGTGCGCCCGGCGCTTGCGGTGTCATACAAAAGTGAACCGACGGGCGCACGCTTAACGCAGTGTTGACCCTTACATGTAAATTATGTGTTAGATAGTGCGTTTTAGAAAGAGAAAATTCATAAACTGCGCGAGTAATCGAGCGCGGGCGAGCAAGTAATTTGTCATGCATTTATTACGAGTAAATTCGCCTAACCCAAACAACGCGCGCAAGCAAGTTTATAAACCATCAAATTGTTTGTTAATTCTCAAATAGAGCTTCGTAATAATTTTCCAACAAAATTTACGATAACTTTAAGAAGCACTGTAACAACAACTTTTTAAAGGATTCTATTGAAAAATAAACTTTTTGTAATAATGAATAGAGTTCTATGAGTAATTGAGTTTCAGCGAAAAAAAGTACAAGCATATTTTAAATGAAAACTTATCAATACATTTCGCTTTTAATTGATTTATTTAAGAAATAAAAACAGTTTTGCAATTAAATGTTCGGGCAAAAAAGAGTATTGTGTCCAAGCCAGTCCCATTAGGAAATAGACAATCGTTTTGCATTATTTTTGGTTGTCTACCATACAAAATGTATAGATGGGAATACCATGTCTTAAACATAATATTTCATAGTAGTCAACGAAATTGAATGCGTGCCCAGCCATTACTACTTTTCTACAGGGCTAAGATTGACAAAGTGCCTTCTATTAAAATACATACCCATAGTATCTTCTTTAATCTTCAATTTTTTCCTTTCCCTTTAGGGATCGTTATCCAAAAAAAAATGGTGCCTTTATATAATATCTAGATGGCCACTGCTTTTTGTAAAACACCTTATTATTTATAGTCTAGATCTAGAACAACTGTCACTGGCAGTCTGTCTGTCAGTCTGTTTGTATCAGATACTATATTTTCACAAGAAACAACGAGAGGAATGCCGAATATGTAAATTCGACTTAATATGTCAGGTCATTACACTCATTACATATCAATAGCGGTCAATATCACGTTGACTAGTACAGTCGACGTCATATGTACTGCTAAATATTGGTACATTTTTTCATCTTATTAGAATGGCATAAGGTGAAACTGTGTACGCATTTAATATACTAGCGCCCCGCTGTTTTGCCCGTATAGTGCCTATTTCCGTGGGAATTTCGGGATAAAAAAGCTTATTATCTTCCCGTTGATTGTGGCTATCCATTACAAAAAGAATTATTCAAATCGAATTGGTAGTTTCTGAGATTAGCGCTTTCAAACAAACAAAATAATATAAATCAAACTTTTCAGCTTTATTATATTAGAACCCGCAGCGCCCCGCGGTTTTACCCACGTTATACCTATTTCCGTGAGAATTTCGGGATGAAAAATAGCTTGTAACATTCCCGATAAATGTAGCTATCTATTACAAAAAGAGTTATTCAAATATCGCGCGTTCAAACCAACAAACTCTTCATCTTTATTATACACTAGCAGCGCCCCGCGGTTTTACCCGCGTTGTACCCGTTCCCGTAGGAATTTCGGGATGAAAAATAGCCTATAACCTTCCCGTTGAATGTGGCTATCTATTACAAAAAGAATTATTCAAATCGGTTCAGTAGTTTCTGAGATTAGCGCGTTTAAACAAACAAACAAACAAACAAACAAACAAACAAACAAACAAACAAACAAACAAACAAACAAACAAACAAACAAACAAAACAAACTCTTCAGCTTTATAATATTAGTATAGAAGTATAGATTAGTATAGATAAATGGCGTCGCCTGCACAGTCCATCCAGAACCACCTACTAACCATCGGTCATTCAAGATACAGATCTGCCTAACAAACGATACTTATAACAGAAAACAATTGATCATTCCAATACTACATTCATTATTTATTAGTTGCCTCAACGTGCAATTAATAATTTATTCTCGTTCCGAACATCTGCACAAAACTTATTTGCATTTACTTTATGCTTAAGTTTTATATTTACTGCGACTGTGTTGTGAGATTTTTAAAGGTATTTATTTGCTTCTTTCGGATTTGTTAACACCAACTCGTATTAGGCACGCGTGGTGATTACGACTAATTCCTCACTGTACTGATATCTTCAGTGAGATGAGAGGTCTTTGTCTAGCAGTGGGAACAGACTAACACCTTTTTACTTTTTTCTGTGTTGGGAAAGCACATTAAATTTTTGTCAGACAATTATTGAAACAGTTGCTGACTAGTTCTCGTTTTTACTTTAAGTTACCTACAGAATGTACATCTACTGTCTACCAATTACTAAGTCTGAAGACTGCATCTTTTAATGTTATCAATTTTTCAAATGCAAGCTAAAATATTTTATGCTGCTAATTGTAATTTTTTATATCGCTCCGAAACATTTAATTATATTCACGTCTATAATTACTGGAATATTAAAACATTTCCTGCCTTATTAATGAACGCTCTGTAACTAAAACACTGTTATAAATTGTTTTGTCTCTTTTGCTCTTCGGAAAATTGTGTGTGTCAGCAAGTGACAAAGCAATTGATAGCTAAAATGTTCTTAATACTTACCCGTTTATTAATATGGCCCTTCAGGTTCGTTAATATAAGAATTGTATTTACTGTGAATAAAAACTCAATCAATCAAAGTTATACAATTACATATCAATTTAAAAACGGTCGTAAAATCTTTGAAAAATACAAAATGCGATGTTAAATTCGTCTCGATTCGCGTCAAACGACAGAGCTGGCGACATTTGCATGTGACATGTTCACGACAAGTCCCGGGTGAAAATAAGGCAGCCCTTTTTATTGTCCATCGTCGGATTTTATTTTAATATTTGTTGCAAATAAATGAATCGGCATAGATACCAAGACTATACGATAAATGAGATATATACTAATTTTATTAAGGGTAAGATTTTCCTGCTTAACAAGATGTATGAATGCGACCCTACTAAATGAGGGAAAATAACGTAAGCGCGTTCTACATAATTTTCACACTAGCGCCATCTATTTGGCGCAGGCTGCCAATTTTTTTTCTGTATACGCCCTAATGCTAGACTGTCGTGAGTATTGGCCGATTCTCGTATGGGCCCGGACGCGGTACGATTTCAAAACGATTACTCTACGGTCATAATGCAGCAAAGTATATTCTACATAATCTAGTATATCAAAACGAAGGGTTGGCGACTAACTCGAACTTACTTACTTAAAACGAACACTCTAACTTAATAATACAGCGATGTATATTATAAACTAGCAGCGCCCCGCGGTTTTACCCGCGTTGTGCCCGTTCCCGTGGGAATTTCGGGATAAAATGTAGCCTATAGCCTTCCTCGATAAATAGACTATCTAACAGTGAAAGAATTATTCAAATCGGTTCAGTAGTTTCTGAGATTAGCGCGTTTAAACAAACAAACAAACAAAACAAACTCTTCAGCTTTATAATATTAGTATAGATTAGTATAGATAATGTAAAAGAAAATCTTATTACGAATACTTATTAAGTGAATCGTCAAACAAAAACGAGAACAAAAAACTATCTCCGTCTTATTTTTAGCACTCTTGCTCTTAAGACAAAGTCGATGATATCATCAGTCATAAAAATAACTAACCGAATACAACTAAAGCCTTTTAAAATCTTCATCATAATCAAAACTAAATACAAGACAAAACCATTCTGGTAGAAAATTAAACTCTTATCCGTGATGTTAGTTTAGGACCCCAGCACACTCGATCGATAGCTCTGATTACATTCGAGTCGGCGTTACCATTGTCATCCTACAGCAAGGAGCCACGAGGGATGCCCCTTCATTGCTTAGAATTAAGTTATTGTCGAGTTTATTGCACTAATGTGTGGGGTTGAGCCTGTTCTAATATATAGGTTTTCGGTAATTCGGCTTTGCATGTCAGCTGCAGATGGCATATAGGCTGTGAAATGTCAATGTTATTGGTCGTTGGCGTCGGATTTGGTCTAAATTCTGACAGCAATTTTGATTCTCACCTACTTAATTGTTTCATTATTACTAAAGCATAAAAATGTTTTTTTCTGAAATAATTTGGTAGTCGCCATCACAGTCTCTTGTACCGTGGTATCCTATGATGAGTATAATATCACTATTAAATATATATAATAACCTTCTTAAATCAGTATTTAATTTTTAAATCACAAAAAAGTGAATATTGTGTTTTTGCAATTTCCCGTTGGAACAGTTTTTTTACTTAAAACAATTTTTCTTCGCCACAATAACAGCAAAACAACCAAAAACATAATCACAATAATAAGTAACATCACTTAACCGTAACGAAAAAAGAAGAAAAAGGATAATTATTATAAAATTCCCATAGAAGAATATTATAAAGGCAACTCGTTCCCTTCGTATATCCGATCAATGGCCACGGTCTAGTGTGCACGTCCCTTTGTGATTCATCGATACCGTTCCACTAGATTACTCAACAAATTGTGATAAATATCTACATTTGTATAACTCACGTTCAGGATATAAAATGCACTATTGTGATGGAGTTTAGCAAATATTAAAAGACGTTGATGTTTCGATGATCCGATTTTGTTCCGTGTGTTAAATTCGTGCATTTAGGTCGTTATTAAAAACTAGCACCGCTCCGTAGTTTTATCTGTGCTGTGCCTTTTCTAGGAATAAAATATAGCCAACAACCTTCCCGTTGAATGTGGCTATCTAAAACAAAAAATATTATTAAAACCGGATTTGTAGTTTCTGAGATTATAAAAAGGAAAATCTTCGCGTCTATCTTTTTGTCCGATGTTTCAAAGATCATATAAAAGTAAAGAGTAAATACTTAGATTAAATAATTGATACGCATCAAAAATTCCCATCGAATTAGAATCCACCCAGAGATAGTGTAACTGACACCATTAGCTGTACAAATATTTTTTGAAACTATTCGTGGCACATATTAATGGCGCGCGCATCTGTAACAACGTTTCAAGTCAGTTAACCCTCTAACGCTTACGTGAGACTGAGAGACCCCACTGTTTGTTTATTAGATTATTGTGTAAATGTCTTCTTCATTCGAAGCTTGAAGTTGCCAGTACTTAACAACAAAGTGTTTGAAATCCATTATCATTTAGAGTAGTATTTAAAATGGTGATTTGAATGATGAAGAAATGTCTAGAATGGAACTGCTTTCAGGTATAATGGCAGTTTCTCATCAGTGGCTAAGCGGTTTGTATTAAGACCTCGTTAACCAACAACTATAGATCTACCACATAGTTTTTTCACAGGTGTTGGTTACAAGGAGTTCACGGAACGAACATGGATGGTGGAACGGATGTTTGAAAAAAATACACCAAAGTTCTGTGTCCTTTTTTCAAACATTGAAGCTGATGAAGAATTCAAGAACGAATATTTAATGTTCGTTTTTTAAAAATTGGTTATTGATCGTCGCATTCGCTGTCCCATGTATAATACTTAATACTTAAATACGTACCACCTACAATATATTTACAAACAAATACATGAATAGGTAAAATCATTCAAGATCCAACACCCGGCAAAGTCTCGTCTAAGTTCAATCGGTCTACGTTACGATCAAGCTGGACTTAGGTTAAATACCGAACACGATCTGCACCAATCACACAGACTTAACAGCTAACTACACGGAAATTCAATCTATTTGATACATTGCAAGCTGCAACAATCTATATAATATTATTGAATGACTACAACTATTTGTTTAGCTATACTATAAAGTAAAGTATATATACAAAGTGATGATTAATTCTTATTGGTTTTTAAGATTTACGCTAACACTACATTTAGAATTGATGCTACGTTACTTTTCTATCGTTTAGGTCCCTGCCAGTGTTCGAGGATTTAGATCACTATTAATCTAAATTAAGCTTTCAAAACCCCATTGTGAAACCAATTTTGATAAAGATGGCAAGGTGAAGCTAACTATCTCAGGTGTAAAAAGATTAGTTTCTATTCAGAAATTCCATCGGGAAGAAAAACATTGCAAAACAGCTAGTTCATAACAAAGTTAAGAGGTGACAATGTTTTTACCGTTTTTAAACTTTTGTTATCGAAAGAAAAATCAACAGTTCGCCTTTTTTGTTCGCAAGTTACGTAATTGTCACCACCCGCAGTCAAGGAAGGCAAACATAGAACACCCATTTCTTATTTTTCGTTTCTGTTGCATTATGGAAATTAATATTTATCAAAGATCATTTTAAAACATAAGTCTTACAGCAAATAGGTAACTAATAATCTCTAAAAGCTCATTTCAATTTTTCATGTCTAAACCTTATCCAAAGCATATTATTTTAGTATTCCCTGCATGGTACCTATATCATAAATCATGATATAAAAAGCTTTTTTATCTAATCGGGATAAGTAGTGTTTAACCTAGTCATTGAATGTGGCTATAATATTATTTTTATTAAGACCCTGTAGCGTCCCTCCCATTGCAGGGCGAAGACCTATATACTCCTCTTTTATGATACTGGGTTCTTTGCTACGGGTTACAAATCTTGATTGAATCTAACAAAGTACAGTAGCACCACCTCCTGCGGGGTCTACCAGGTGTTCGACTCCCATTGGTGGAGGTCTCAACGGTTATTCTATCATGCAGTAAAATATTTATTCAAATCCGACTGAAGTTCCAGAGATTACCGCGTTCAAACAGCTTACTCTTTCACTCTCTTACTATCTCTTACTATGAGATTTGCACCCTTTGTAAGCACACATGGCTAGACTAATGTACAAAAATATCCTTCAAGCCCATCCAGCCATCACCAGTCGCCCATCATCGGCGTCTCAATAATTAACTGAAACGTAAAAAGTTTAAAAAGTTAAAACCCTTTCTGTTGAGTGACGGATTAGATAGGATGCAGTGAGACCACCGAAATGGATACAAAAATAATTTGGTTTAGTAAGTTGGTGTATGATGGTGGTCAATCCTGGTGTCAGAGTTTTTAGACCGCCTCAAGGCCTCCGACATGGTCGAACGATTGAAACAACCGGGACCGATAATTGAACGTGCTTCGCTAAGCACTGCAGTGCTCAGATAGAATTAATGCCACTATCGGCCACTTATCCAAGTAGGATCCAACCTGCAAGTTGCTTAACAAAGGCCTCCCACATGGTCTAGCGATTAAAACAACCGGAACCGATAATTTGACATCCTAAGCAAGGTAGTGCTCAGAAAGAAATGCCACTATTGGCCACCTATCCAATTGGGATCCGAATTGCACGATCCGAATTGCTTAACAACAGCATTGAGAAAACATCGCTTAGCTAAAGTACGCCATGCGCTACAATACTTTGCCTGAATTTTGTATAAATCTTTTAAAAGTAAGTAAAGTAATCAATGAATTATGAAACCGAAGCTGCTTTCAATATGAAATGCTCAATATCAGTTTTTTAAACATTTTTTTCTTTTGAAAGATAGCCGATACGGCGATTTATTCATATTTCAACGTTTAAATGAAGGTGTGAGTATTTTCATAAGATTTTAAGACCACGAAGCTTTTTATTCTTTCATTTAATAATATATTTTTTCAATTTGATACGATATTTCGTTAAACCTTTAATTATTTGTAAACTATTAAGTATGCATCTTATATTTACTGAGAGTATAATTGAATAAAATATGATTTTTTTATTAGATTAAGTGCTATTTTAAAAAGCGATATAAAAATATCTATTGAGATCGATATTCTTCATTCATTTGAAAGATTTTATTTATTGTGGTTCAAATATCTTTAACCTTTAAATTAGTCTAGGACTTTGGGTGGTATCTTTCTATTGTAATTTATGAACCACTTGTGCTTCAAACATTTATAGATAAGTCCATTCATCCACGTTCTATTACTAAACATTGTTTTGTCTCTTTTGCTCTTCGTAAAATAAAACAAGTCGGAAAGGGACAAACTATGTATTTGAAATCTCGCTATTAATAAGCGTTTATATGGTCTTTAGCCTGTAATGCTAAAGGCCCACAGCAGCTGGGCAAAGGCCGCTTAACTCACAGAAGATATCAGTACTGAGAAGGATTAGGTATAATCACCACGCTTGCCTATTGCATGTTAAGTTGCACACATTGCACAAAAATAAGATTCCGACGAATTGAGAACCTTGCTAAAAACATTGTGTTGTCTGCTACGAGTAAATGGTCATGTGATTATTTCTCTTATTCTTGGTGGAAACGCAAGACACGACATTGTGCGGATGCGGGCCTGGTGCAGGCGGTTGCGGGTAGCGTGACGTTATATTCTTAAAGGAGGCACACTTGCCCGCAGCGGGCCTCAACCCAGCCCGGGCTATGTGTGTCTTGCGATCAAAACCAATATAAACACATATAAATGGAAACTGTCTGCAATTAAATTAGACATATTGTGTTAATAGTGAAACGTAGCAACGTAAATATAGTTTAACCCATTAAGCGATGTCTCGACGCCCACGCGCCGAACTTGTTATCAAGCAACGTAGGTTGCGTCCGTTCGGACGAGCGCAATAAAATATTGAATAAAAACAAATGCTTTACCCGGGAGAAAGAAGCAGTTTTTCTGCAAACAAAAATATAAACAGAGAAATAAAATGGAATATTTTTCTAATAATAGATATTCCTATTAGTCTATTTGCACAGCGTTAATTGACTCATAAACCTTATCCACGTTTAAATATAAACGTTATAAATCATGAAGTCATCTTAACAGGAAAAGACTTGACATTACAAATGTATCGGAAACTGAGAAACAACGAACCACTTAACGCACAAAGCTACTCAGCTGATAAAAAAAACAACAACAAACGGGCATTTGAAGTGTTATTCGCGGAGTATTATTAGCTGCAGTGCATATAAACAAGGTTGGAGCTAAACGCGCGTCGCGTCGCCTCTGGCATATCGATGCGTGGACGGGCCTGTGCTTTCAAAAAGCCAACCCGTCCCGCAAGAAAGAGAGGACGGGCATAGCACGTGGGAAGCGAATTCCAACCGCACGCACCATCCCCCTCCGCCCCAACCCTGCGTCCCTCGCTCTATGCGCGGTGCGCACTTCAGTCGCGCGCCGACCACAGCATCGGCAACACGTCCAGGATCCCCTATAACGGTTCGTCCTGACAGCCGCCCTGACGTTCAGTGTTACTTATAGTGTGAACCTAAACGTGATTTGTTTTGAGTGCGACGTCCCTTGTGAGCTGTGAACGTAACGTGAACCCGATAAATAAGTGAGTTTAAGTGCACTATGAGGTTGTACGCAACGTTATGAATGGTTTGGATCGCTGTTTCTTCGATCAACGTAAGTGTTTACGAAATTTGTGCATTGTAAGGAATAGTGTAGCTCTTTATGTCTTCCATATGCAACTCGAATTTGTCGAAACTCAGCAAATGAGTGCCGGTCTTCAAAGTTTTGGTATAATTTCGGCATTTCAATATTTTGAGATGCGACTTGCAATGTAAGCAAATACCCTAAGCCAGACAACCTTTAATAACGACAGCACATCTCTAACATCCTCTGAACAAAAATGAAAATAAACCACTGGATCTCTAATCCAGATCATTTAAATTGCTAATGAAAGATACAAATGCAGAAACGGTCAAGACAGTTAGCCCAAGAAAATAACATAAACATATTTGATATGACTATTAGTCTCAATTGTTTATTAGTATCTGCAAAGTGGCCCCAAACAGTCAGTGAACCTGCCGCGGTCTAACTCCTGAACAACACCATTGGAAACTTATTAGACTCGAAAGTTTCCAAACAAACATTGACCTTATATATACTGAAATAAGTTTATATGCAAACAATACTTGGGTTGAAATAGTTATGTTGGGAGAGACAACACTGTATGTAACCTGATTGGTAGTGATTTTTTTTGTAACATCAAGTTTACGACTGATATTGGCTTCATGTGTATTCAATGCTAAAAACTAATATCCTAAAGAAACAAGGATTATTATATATAATGTGAAGCGAATAATGTTGATACTCGTGTAATCGAAACTTCAAATAGGGATTTCGAAATAAAATTGCAAGAATTAATTCGTGTGCATACAGTACAAATATCAATAAATTGTATACCTATTACAGGCATTTCTATCGTAGCGTAGTAGAAGTAGCTATCGTGCTTCGAAGGGCACGTTAAATTATCGGTCCCGGTTGTTTCAATCTTTAGTCCATATCGGTTTAGCCACTAACTTACTCGGACTTACTTAAAAGGGAAAGATTAAAAACAATCATGAGCTTAAAAGTACACAATCGTAAACTAACTACTTAATAATGGAAAAATGCACTCGTACAAGATAAGCACGCTAACGATTGTAAGTCAACTGCTTTATTTTATTTAGATAAGTGCTGTTAAACGACAACTAACAAGGAGCAAATGGTGTAATTGACTTTAATATGTGTAGGAATCAAAAGGATAAAATAAATCAAGTAGAACAAAATAAAGATTGATGAACGATGATTGTAGTTCACAGAGAAATAAAAAATTAAAATGTCAGACTTGCGGTAGATTAGTCAATCAACTTCAATAATCAGAATGTTTCAATTTGGATAGTATTTCTTTTTGCTCGATTTGGCTAAAAAATAATTAATTTGGATTGTAATGGCAATGATAACAAAAAAAAATACCAACACCAAAAATGTAGTTCTTTTTTGATGGAAATCACCTCCAATGCACTTGACTTCATCAAACCAAACAAGCTGTCGCTAGATTACATAAAGCACTTCAAAACCAACTTGCTGTTAAAATAACATCAAGCAATTTAGATTTACCTTGAATTCGTGAACGAGCGGTGTGCATTTAACAGAATCATATTAAATAAGCACGTGTGAAACTTAATTCCGTTTGCCGCAACTTTGGCATCCAATAATAACATGGCACGTAGAGAAAAGGCAGATGAGTTAATATTATTTAAACACAACTAAGTAAATACTTATCGTAGAAGTATAAAGTGCTGAAAGTAGTAAAAATAATATGGGACTAGCTGGAAATGTTTGAACTCATGAATTTTATACTAATCAAATTAACGATCTTAATAATAAAGTAGAATAAAACACGGAAGATATATTTGGTATAATATATGGTATATTTGGACAACAAAACGATCCAATGAACAAGATCACCTACGGCTATTATAATTACGTTGACTATTCAAATAGATAGGCTATAAAGAGCAACAAATCACACCGATGTTTGACCAACACTTTCGTGTTAAACAAACATAAATCAACAAATAGTGATGGCAAATAATAAAAAAAACTATTGATATAGTCCACCAAGTCGGACCACCCGTGCGATCCGCCCGGCGCAATCCGAGGCACGAACCGACATTATACTATCAAAAGATAAAAACCAACCGTTTGTATTGAGTTTTACGAAATTTACATCCGAACCATTCTCCACGTCTCCATTTCAAATTGTTTTGTCGAATTACCATATTTAGTTTTGTTTCCTCTGATCACTATTATCATTCAGTACTGTGTTGTCTATGTTTTGGTGTTGATAACGTTATTTGCTACTGGTATTGAGAATTGAGATACCAAAGAGGAATACAAATACGCATTTGTTTTATGTATTAGTGGTTTTGTACTAGCTTAGGTAAAGGATAAATATTCATGATTTGTCATGTTGATTTTTACTTATACAAAAGTAATGGTTGGTAGGGTCGTGAGAGAAACTCAGCAAAATGGGAAACAGAACATTTTGTCAGACAAATTAAAACAAAATTCAACTCAATTTAAACCAATCAGTATGCACAAACTGAGCATTGAACTAATAAGTTTAAAATTCCAAGCGCAGAGCACCGGATCCGACGACAGTGGTATTTGAAACGACACATGTTACAAACACACAATGTTTAACTTTCTGACTGACTGCAACAGACCTGCACAGAATCTTAACTATTCCCCTAAAGTTTCCGGCTAATTTAACTCAAGGCCGACACATGCATTTGAAATGACAAAACTCCCACGTGGCCTGAACAAACAGTGCCATCAAAACACCCCAACGTAGAGTCTTCAAACAATCCCACAATAAAACTATCTGAATGTAATTACAGGTTTGATTCGTAAGGGAATAAAAAATGTTTATTGTGAACAATAAAATACTTAAGGCAAGGTAACGATCACAGAGGAATTGGTTTATAAAATACTTTCGCTCATTGTTTGATGCGTTCACGGCGGTCGTAAAACTTCAACAAATTGGTTTTAAAGACTTGCTTTTTGTACGTTTTATGTTACGGACATGAGAGTTTAATGCCTAGCTTTTTTCATTGGAAAACACTTAATAAATATAAGACATCGCATTTTTAACAAAGGACCCTGCGATTGTGACCACGATTCATTTTAAAACGGAACATTGAAGATATTTCTTACACTATGATTTTTTGTCTTTTATATCGCAGGTCGCCGTAGCTGCAACGAGTCCCCCTAAAACACGGCATTAATATAATAAAAAAAAATTGTAAAGAAACACTTCCTTAGGAACTTTTTGTAGAGCAACGTAACATGCAAGCCAAACCTTAGTCTCAAAACTTGTCAACATCGCTTTGTTTGCTCGAGTATGTGAAATTAGGTGACGCACTAAACTTGATGTTGCTAATTATAACGATGCACAACTTGCAGGTTGACAAGTAGGACTGAAACTGCCTTCACTAGGTATATGGCTACATTCTGCAGCGCCACTTATCAAATAACGTCTTAACTGTTTGATGTTTGGTTATTGACTATTCGAATTTAATATTTGAGCTTTTGGGAATAGTCGTATGTTTTTATAGTTATTACATAAGACTTAGTTATTACTATGTCGGAGGCTTTTAGGCGATCTGCAACTTCAATACCAGGGTTGTTCAAAAACGTATACGAACTATCTGACTTATAGTTATCAAGTCAGTAGGTACCTAGGTTTGAGTGGGTTAGCTAATCCTGTCTTCAGAGTTCCAATTGAAATAACCGTGAACAACATAGATATTGTTATTGATACCCGCGATATGTCAAGCACTGAATACACTGAATGTGTAATATCGTGTTATTTAGAGGTACCAAATCCCAAAGTTTATTATCTCATGCACTTTATTCTTGCTCTATTGTTAGAGAAAGTCATTGTCCTTCCTCCCACTTCACACATCCTCAAAACATAATAGAATTCACGCAAACACATGTCCTTATGAATATATGAATACAATATTACCATAGTAGGTAGTATTTTTCAATTTTCTACCACAATAGGTCCATTGGAATATGTGATGCTCATTACCATATTATGGGAGGTACAATTGATTGATGATAGAGGCATTTCGAACGAATTTTATCTGTAAAACGCCCGTTAAATAATCCGATAGAGTAAGCCGCTTAAAACGTTTGATTGCTTAATAATAATCGATGATTTGTGAAGGATTATAAAAGTGCATTTTACTCTTAAATGTGGGTGTTGCTTGATAATGATGATTCTATCAATCTATGTATTACGATTTTTACGTTGATATCGTTGTTTATTTCTCATTCTTTTCTTAAGCTTGAACTTTTTGAGTTTTAAGGCCTCCACCCATTACACCGTATCATACCATGACCGTGCTAGGAACGTGTCAGGCAAAAAAGTATTCTTTCTATTGAAAAATATGAGACTATGCTCACTAGACCGTTCCGTCACCAACCAACAACGTCGACTATTCTCACCTAATATTTTGCCGGTGCTGAAACGTTCATAGCATGGTCATGGTATGATACGGTATAATGGGTAGAAACCTTTAGTTGTTAAACCTTTTTTTTTCTGTCTCTTTCTTTTGTTTGTCTTTTGATAGTTGAACCTAAAACCTTTTGTAGATACTACTGGCCTTATTCATAAACGTTTATAAGCAGCATTTTAGCTATCAAATGGTTTGTCCCTTTCTGACAAAACACTCACTAAGGGTGCTTTCAAATTATGCGTTTCGTGTCGGACCGCTGCGGTGCCGAAGCGGTGCGTTTGTCGTATTGTGAACGTACGATCGTGTGTTTTCATACAAAACGAGCAGTGCGGCAACAGTGCGTACTAAAATTATTTCGCGGTACCGACGCCGCACTGTTGACGCACTGCTCGATTTGTAAGAAAACCCACTATCGTACGTTCACAATACGACAAACGCACGGCTTCGGCACCGCAGCGGTCCGACACGAAACGCATAATTTGAAAGCACCCTAACAGTGTTTTAGTTAGAGAGCGTTTATGAATAAGGCTGTAGGTATAAACCACTATTTCAAAGTACACATTTACCGAGTTTATTTCATTAAAGTAAAACATATTTTAATCTTTAGTATGTAACTGTAGGCGCCAATACAGTATTTACGTACACATTAAAATACATGAAGCTGATCGTTGATCGCAATTAAAAGCAATTATTAACCAATATAAATTTTAATGTTCGAATCATTGCAAGACGCGTTTAAAATTTTCACTTACATCATAAAACTTTTATGGAGATTCAATTCTCACAAAGACCCATCTTAATAATCACGGGTCATCTGGATGGATGAAGTAGCTGTAAACGTGTTTTTGACCTTATACGAAGAGAGAACAATCTTTTCATCCAAACGGCTTCTTTGACGATTATTCTCGGCTATAAGAATGAAATTGGGTTGAGGGAACAAAAAGCTTTATATATAAAAATAAATGAGGGGCATTGGTCACGCGTGCAGTGTGGCGTTTGCATGTTTTGATACTGCTAACGCCATCTGTTGGCGGGTGGTCGTACTAAAACGTAAGGTAAACAAACACTGGGTCGTACTATGAGCTCATTATAAACAAGATTAAACTGTGAGTTTTATTTGGAATCAAGTATGATAATGATGGAAGTATTTTAGTGGTTCTTTTTCTTTTAAATAACCTAAAATGACCTCTAATGACCGGTCGTAATGTTTCATATCTATTGGCAATCTTAGAAAAGATGATCATGTTTGTCAATGTTTCTATGTAAATAAATATTAGATAATCCGTTCTTTTAAATTGCGAAAATTGACTTCATTCGGTGAACTGAAAATAATAAAGTTAGCTATTAACGAAAGTCTCATGGCAACGGGATCAAAGTAAACAAAACTAAGACCAACTATTATTAATATAAATAATATACAAACGTTAAGATTAGGTACATTACACTCTCTGAAATATATATGCAATACCTTCCAAACATAGTCCACCTCAAACTTAACTGTGTCCATAATAATCAAAGTAAACTGTTTGCCTTTAGTTAACGAAATCGATTCCAGTTAATTCTTAACAAACCGTATTTTTCTCAAAGCGTTATCGGTGCAAAGCTATTTATATCTCCGTTCAGCGTCCAGCACGTTTACCGACCATTAGTCTTAATCACTTCGACAATGCTCCAGATTTGGTACTGTAAAGGAATGTACCCACATTTGTTTTGTTCACTCCAGCCCGATGGATTGGGCTGTCAATGTAGATGGACATAATCTTGTCGTCACGTACGGTTTTAAAATATGAATGATAGCTTTGTATGGTCGGAGCATCATAGTGTCGGTCACTGACATTGACCGAAGATGTAAAAAATATGTTAGTAGTGGCCCGCGGTTTTACCTGTATTGTGGGAATTGCCCTTTCCTGTGGGAATCTTGGGATGAAAAATAGCTTATAAGCTTTCCGTTGAATGTAGCTATCTATTACAAAAAGAATTATTCAAATCGAATTGGTAGTTTCTGAGATTAGCGCGTTCAAACAATACAAAACTCTTTATTATATTAATAATTAATAAAGAAGATATACGTTTTGTTTGTGACATTAAATATGTATATTATATCGCAGTTCATCTACTATTTGTATAAAAATTTAAATAGCTATTCGTAAACTTCGCTAAAACATGATAACGTTTGCGCTGACTCACCTAATATTGGGGTCAAAGTATTTCTGGTAGTACAGGTTTAAAAGGTTGCAGAATTACTTCCGATGAAATCGCTGGGAGCAGTAAATAGAATATAGTATCGTTCTTCAGATTTGTGTTTTTAATAAAAACCAAATGTTACCAAATAACAAAAAAGTTATTACGAAACGTGATAAATCGAAACTCTTTATAAGTAATGGGTACTTCATATCTGACAACCAAATTGGTTATCACAATTGAGTGAGCCGGTATAAGATTACGAATTTTGTATTTTTACATAATTCATACACTTATAAGGAATAAGACTCGCGCAAGAGATATCGTTTAATTCATCGTGTTTGCATAACTCTCTTTACATCTTAAATCGTTTAAGGAGGATCCATTTATACAGTCATCATCGTGTAGGCTCGCCAAACATTCAATCGTATTAATTCGAAAGTTTCTCTTGAATTAATTTCTCAGATCACTACATAGTATAAAACAAAGTCGCTATTTTTGTTTGTTTGTTTGTCTGTATGCTTAAATCTTTAAAATTACGCAACGGATTTTGATGCGTTTTTTTGTAATAGGTAGAGTGATTCAAAAGGAAGGTTTTTATGTAAAAAAATTCCCGAGATTCCCACGGGAACGGGCACAACGCGGGTAAAACCGCGGGGCGCTGCTAGTTATTCATAAACTAAAAAATCTGTAAAATTATACTAAGTTGATATAATTATACTAGTTTCTTAAGTCTTCTGCTACCACAGTTCTCGTAAAGGGGTTGAACCGTCGGATAAAAATGTAAAATAAAAGCGAAGTGTATCCGTAAATGTAGTTTCAATTAAAAATAAGTTGATATATCTAAAGATTTATTAATTCTAACACCATTCAAATTGGTACAGCTTTAGTATTTAATTATCTTTACTTCAATATCTTGCAATTTTATAGCTATAAGTATAGGTAGTATATTAAGTACAATAAGATATATGCCTGTAATGTCCCACTGCTGGCCAAAACGTTACAAATATAAGTATAGTGTATGGTTTAGTAGTAGTAATGTCCCGCTTTTGGCCAAGGGCTTCTCTCGTCTCTCCTAAGATATTAGTGGAGTGAGCAGAACGACACCGGGATTGGCCACAAACCTACTCAAGCTTACGTTGTCATGGATATTAACTGTTAGTTAACTTCTTTAAGAAGATTCTACCTATAAGTATCTAAATTAGGGACAAGACCTCCTCATACATACTTATACATACAAGTATCTGATTACTTAAGTTTTCATGCATACCAAGGACACTCCTGAAATATATACGACTATATAGAATATTCCCAAACAAAACCCAAATAAATAAGGTAAATAAAGGACGATAGGTCGTTTGGACACTTTAAATCTATTCGCAGATAAAGTGACGCAAATGGTCGACATCAATCAGTCTTGTAACCCTTTGTCGCAAGATTGAAACCGCACCAGAACCCATTGATCAATCACTAACAAGGCCTATACTATTTCATTCCAATTTACATTCGGAATAGATGGCAATCCGAAATTATTTTATTTTGGGATCATCTTTTGTTTACTTCAGCGTTGAACGTAAACAAGGTTTTCAGAAGCGGCTTTCTAATCATCATTATCATGATGGAACTAAAGATCTGCGCTATTGACGGAGAAACTGATAGACGTGGAAAATGTAAGCAAACTTTGTTTTTATAAATTGATGTATACATAACCCGCCTTATTAATAAACGCATATTAAGAACAGTTTATCTACCAAATAGTTTGTCACTTTCTAACATACGCAATTTTCCGAAGAGCAAAAGAGACAAAACACATTTAAACAATATTTATTTACACAGCGTTTAATAATAAAGCGGTATGTGTCTTGGTTCCGAACCATGCATGGTAAAAATGACAACTATAACGAAACCTGAAACTAGACGACTTTCTCCCTCCAGTATGGATAAATGCTCGCCATGATGGTAGATTTGTCTTCATTTTTATCTGCTTTATAGAAATCTCTTTCTATTTCTATACAAAGAGAAGAGATGGAAGATAGAAGAGATATTTTCATTAACCTACATCTTAGCCCTATAAAATAACTAAAATAAACAAAATAGAGCCGATTTTACTATACACCCTATATAATGTATCATGAGAGTATGTACGAGTACTATATATGCCTATAGGAACACGGCTTTCACACGCTTATTATATGTTACCTAATCCCTACATTTATTGAAAGTATACGTTTATCTTAATGGCCCTTGAAACTTCACTATATGACATCATCAGACCCATTTCGTTTCAACAATTCCAGCATCTCAATTTACATGAATTAATGGCAATTAAGAAGTCATTAAAATGAATTAAAGGTTTCAGTTGTGTTTGATGCAACCGTATTTGATGTAATTTTAGACGTATTGTTTAAAAGAAGTGAGGTTTAAAAATTGGGTCGAATATTTTTTTTACATATATATTCGTTCTCAGAAACGTCAAATGGTTCTTTACGTTAATGAGTGAGTTTATGTTAATGAGTGATTTTTGACATGTGTCAATGATAAATTATTTCAATTAGTAAATTGTGGATTTCATTGATTTCTCTGAATCTCATTTAAGAAAATGGCGTCACGCAATAGTGCAAGATAGGTCTTACACTGGCCTTCAGTATAGGGTGAAATAAATGTATCTCTATTAAGCTGGGTTTGATGGTTAACAGGTTCCAAATCGCTCAGTTAACCTTCTATAGGGTGTTTCAATGAACGTGCTGCTTAAAGAATTAGAGCTAACTGTAATTGCGGCAATTTTCGGTAGCCAAGATTACGCCTAATCCTCTTTATAGCAACGATGTTCTTTTTATAGGGTGGGTACCTCAAGGACAACGACAGCAAATAGAACATTTTTTGAAAACCATAGTCTATGGTTGATTACCCGATAAGAAGGAAGATTTTCCGACAAACATAAAAAAATATAGAGCTTTTCTGCATTTTTAGGATGTTTTTAAAATTTGTGTTTGATTGTTTTTGAATAATAATGTGCAGTTATAAACCATATGGTTTAAAGGAAAGACTTTACTTTTCCAAGTCCTTTAATAAGTCATTAGAGTAGTACAAATCTTCGTAATTATCTTTAGATCAAAACAAACAATATTAATACTTATATAGCGATTATAAATTCTCAGCTGAGTGGAGGTATAATGGTTTAAACTGTCGCATCAGTAATGATACACATGTCCTAAGGAGAGACGGTTATAATCCGAGACTCAAAGTTTATTAGAAATGTTTGTGAAATATTCATGGAAATTACGTTTCCAACGTCCTAATTATTGTTTGGGATAGGGGCTCTTACGAATAAATTACATTTTCAGCCATTCAGCTACGTGCGATTTTTTATGCCGTCAAAAAAGAACGTCCTTGCGCACATTTTATAATTTTATACACACTAAGCTAGATGACGTTAAACGCTTAAGTTGAACAAACCCTAAAATTATTTATTATATTTACGGTAAACTCATAAGTCAATATTTGCTTAATTAAAAAAAATCTAACTTTCATTATATCCTATTCCTAACTTTAACTGTCTTTTAGCCAAATATTTCAGACCATAGTATAGCTTTTACATAAAAGCTGCTACCTGAAAACATTTTAAGGCAAACTGAAAACTTTTGTACAATTCAATGTCACAAAAGTTCGTTTTGTATCACGTATCGTGCTACCATTCAGTCGACTCGGTTTGACACAGTGAATGGATTCAATGATATCAATGTTACTATTCTGTTCCATTTACATCATATAACAATATATGGAAAGAGAAAAAGAAAAATATGTTTACATTGTTGCTGTTACCGTAATAGTGTAACACGTGCGACTTTGTTTACAGAATACCACCCAATCTGCACGAATATGTAATGTACACGTCAATGGGCAATATGGCTAATACGTTGTCAAAGGTAGGCAACTGCAGTCCACTGCAGTGTGAATTTACCGACTACTGCCGACGATTTGCGTGTGCAGCTGTAGTGCTTGTTCATCCTGCTAGTATTATAAATGCGAAAGTTTGTGAGGATGGATGTTTGTATGTATGTTTGTTACTCTTTAAAAACTACTGGGCGGAATTGGATGAAACTTCACAGTAATATAGGTGATACATCATAATAACTCATGGAATACATTTTATACCGAAATTCCAGCGGGAACGGATACAACGTGGATAACAACGCGGGGTGAGGGTAGTATAAAAATAAAGGAGAGTTACTATAAACATATTGTATTTTACTAACCAAAAAAACCTTTTTTTTTTTATTTAACCTATATTGTCCCACTGCTGGGCAAAGCTCTCCCCCAAGCATCGCCAACCCTCCCTGTCCTTTGCGAGCACCCACCAATCGCTTTTAAAGGCGATAAAAAATCATATAAGCAAATATTTTTTGCATTATATTTCGCATAGTCTTCAAGATTTTTATACAAATATTTTTCTCACAACTTAATCCTTTTAATAGACAAAAACATACCCACGATAAAAAAATAGTATTTTCTTCACAATTATTACGATTGCAAGAGCACAGCAAGAGCAATAAATATTTTATATGATTTTTATTGATCCACTTTTATTGTTATACTTTTGTTTGTTACAAACGATCACTAAAACTGATGTTCTCCAATCTAATAGGTTCAAGGTATAATCAACCCTATTCTGTACAAGATTGAGCGTAATTTAGATGAAGATAAAATAATAATTTAGCTGTAGATTTGAAGTCAAGAACTCTTATTACAAAGATGATTTGATTGGACATAGTTAATATTGTTCCTAAGTCGAATTAATTAATAATAAAAATAAATGTTACAATACTTATTATAATTGTAATAAAGCTGAAGAGTTGGTTTGTTTGACCGCACTTATATCGGAAACTACCAATCCAATTTTAATAATTCATTTTGTAATGGATAGCCACATTCAACAAAAAGGTTATAGGCAATTTTACTTCCCGAAATTCCCACGGGAACGGGAACGGGCACAACGCGATTAAAACCGTGCTGCTATTATCGACTTTTATTTTCGTAGCCTAAGAGCGTTTGTCCACCGCCGCCGTCACCGTCACGTCATCGTCACCGAGAACGAGATGACGGCGCCGAAGTAGCGGTACATACATTTAGAGCGTTTTACTTTAGCCGCCTGTCCACCGCACATCCGTCACTTTATAATAAACTCGGGCCGAAATAATCACGTTCTCGGTGACGGCGGCGGTGGACAAACGCTCTTAGAGTGACTTGCGAATGTTTTTTCAAAATATTCGCTACTCAATCTTGCTGTCATTCAAACAGTCATATGTTTTTATCAAATTCAAAGTTCTAATATGACATAAACAAATAAAAGCCAAACTATTGGAATAACTTGATAGCCGGGTCATTTTAGACAATTGAAATAAAGAAAATTCCGACAGAGCCAAATCTTCGTAGAGACCTTAGGTTTACCACAAGGAATAAAGTGTCAAAAGTCCCCATCAATCCCATGTGAGCTTCGGGACTTATTCGGGTCCCAAGGTCAAAATTTTAGGTTTTTTGGATTTTTCTCGAAAACGGTAAGTTTTATCGAAAAAGTACCTGAGAAAATAAAAAAGCTTATAAAATTCTCTATAACTTTAACTCTATCCACTTTTTCCATATTCCCAACCGTTATTGAACTACACGCTCCAGAAATGTAAAAATTAAGGACCTCGGGCAGGTAACTATGGAGCCTGCCCCAATGCTCAACAGTGACATGACCTATGTCATTTGAAAGGTCTTGAAGAGTTGTACAAGTTACTCCTAGACAGTTATATCGAATTCGATGGCCAACTCGGTGTTTTCGACCACCGAAGAATTACCACTGGAGGTGCTGTGGAGCCTGGACGGAATGCTCAACAGTGACATGACTTACGCATTTGAAAGCTCTTACAAGTCACTTTTTGATAGTTATGTCGAAATCGACGCCAAACTCGGTGTTTTCGACCACCGAAGAAAAAACACTAGGTGTATGTGCACTAATGTGCAGTTGACACTGATCGTATTGCTCAACAGTGACATGACTAATGTCATTTGAAAGCTCTCACAAGGCACTCCTTGACAGTTATATCGAAATCGACGGCCAACTCGGTGTTTTCGACCACCGAAGTATCGACACTGATCGTATTGCTCAACAGTGACATGACACATATCATTTGAAAGCTCATAAAGAGTTTTATAAGTCACTCTTTGATAGTTACATCGAAATCGCCGTCCAACTTAGTGTTTTCGACCACCGAAGAATGGAGTTGGGCTATGCTATACCGAAGTATCGGCGCTGATCCTAATGCTCAAAAGTGACATGATCTATGTCATTTGAAAGCTCTTGAAGAGTTGTACAAGTCACTCTTTGACACTTATATCGAAATCGACCGCCAACGCGGTGTTTTCGACCATCGAAGATCGACACTAGGTGTATGTGCAGTTGACCTTGATGGTATTGCTCAACAGTGACATAACTTATGTCATTTGAAAGCCCCTGAAGAGTTGTCCAAGTCACTCCTTGACATTTATATCGAAATCGACCGCCAACGCGGTGTTTTCGACCATCGAAGAATCGACACTGGGTGTATGTGCAGTTGACCCTGATGGTATTGCTCAACAGTAACATAACTTATGTCATTTGAAAGCCCTTGAAGAGTTGTCCAAGTCACTCCTTGACATTTATATCGAAATCGACGGCTAACTCGGTGTTTTTGACCAAAAAAAAAAAAATATATGTACACATTAGTTAATAAAGGACCTTGAGAAAATTCCATTCTTCGGTGGTCGAAAACACCGAATTGGCGGTCGATTTCGATATAAATGTCAAGGGGTGACTTGGACAACTCTTCAGGGGCTTTCAAATGACATAAGTTATGTCACTGTTGAGCAATACCATCAAGGTCAACTGCACATACACCTAGTGTCGATCTTCGGTGGTCGAAAACACCGCGTTGGCGGTCGATTTCAATATAACTGTCAAAGAGTGACTCGTACAACTCTTCAAGAGCTTTCAAATGACATAGGTCATGTCACTGTTGAGCATAAGAATCAGGGTCGATACTTCGGTATAGCATTGCCCAACTCCATTCTTCCGTGGTCGAAAACACTAAGTTGGACGGCGATTTCGATATAGCTATCAAAGAGTGACTTATAAAACTTTTTATGAGCTTTCAAATGATATGTGTCATGTCACTGTTGAGCAATACGATCAGTGTCGATACTTCGGTGGTCGAAAACACCGAGTTGGCCGTCGATTTCGATATAACTGTCAAGGAGTGCCTTGTGAGAGCTTTCAAATGACATTAGTCATGTCACTGTTGAGCAATACGATCAGTGTCAACTGCACATTAGTGCACATACACCTAGTGTTTTTTCTTCGGTGGTCGAAAACACCGAGTTTGGCGTCGATTTCGACATAACTATCAAAAAGTGACTTGTAAGAGCTTTCAAATGCGTAAGTCATGTCACTGTTGAGCATTCCGTCCAGGCTCCACAGCACCTCCAGTGGTAATTGTTCGGTGGTCGAAAACACCGAGTTGGCCATCGAATTCGCTATAACTGTCTAGGAGTAACTTGTACAACTCTTCAAGACCTTTCAAATGACATAGGTCATGTCACTGTTGAGCATTGGGGCAGGCTCCATAGTACCTGCCCGAGGTCCTTAATTTTTACATTTCTGGAGCGTGTAGTTCAATAACGGTTGGGAATATGGAAAAAGTGGATAGAGTTAAAGTTATAGAGAATTTTATAAGCTTTTTTATTTTCTCAGGTACTTTTTCGATAAAACTTACCGTTTTCGAGAAAAATCCAAAAAACATATAATTTTGACATTGGGCCCCGAATAAGTCCCGAAGCTCACATGGGATTGATGGGGACTTTTGACACTTTATTCCTTGTGGTAAACCTAAGGTCTCTACGAAGATTTGGCTCTGTCGGAATTTTCTTTATTTGATCACTATTTTTATGTCTAAAATGACCCGGCTATTGAAGTGAAACGAAGATGAGTCGATAATAATTATGATATACATTGACGTTCTAAATGAGAAAGTCAATACAAGATAAGCTTCACAATATTAAGAACACGTAACTAAGCTTTAAGTTTATTAGCTAAGGCGGAAAGATACTAGGATATAGCTTATTACTTGGGCCGTATAGTAAAAGCTTACCGCAGTAACATACACAAGTTGTTCGAGCCTGTTCTGTATGTTTACGATGTATGCGCTCTGTGTGAATTTTGTTACGTTCACTTTAACTGGCTCTGGATCTGTGTACCGATTTTACGGCCAAAACTAAACTGGAATTGAATTGAGGCATCGATAGTGAAGTTCAAAGTATGCAAAGTTACCTGTGTGCTTAGTGGGAGTTTTCCAAATAACTTTACAGTCGCGTAAGCGAAATAACTCTGTGAGTCTGTTGTTTTTAAGTTGCCATGGTTATTTTTACGCGTTCACAGCGTCAACATTAAGGCCGACGCCGACGATGAACGAGAAACGAGTAGAACTAGAAACTATGTATAAACGAGTTGGCGATCAACAGGAAGTCAGTGTGTAGTTTCGATAGTATTGTAGCTGGGCTATAAGCGAGTGTGCAAGTGCGACGAGCGATTACTCGCGCAACTCGCCTGCAGTTGCTCAATCCTGTGCAAACCTACTTCTATCTACTTTCATTGTCGCACTGTAAAGAAATGATAATTCGAGCTAGCATCGTTGAACGAGTATCGCTGAGCGAGTTTATTTTTGAAGCTCCTCGCTCAGCGACAAAACTAAGTAGTAAAACGAGTCGAAGCCGGCAGTGTGAACAGTCAGCGAGAAACTTTTAATATTTGCACCTCTTTCGTTTATACGGAATATGCATTTATTGTGCGTTTCTTGAGAAAGAAAATCGCCGAGAGTTACTCGTTTTCTCGCCGGCTGTGGGACCACTGCCTAACTCAGAAATATATGTAGCTAAAAAGCGCCCCTAGTGGTCACAATGCGAACTAAAATCTGCCATCGACTTAGTAAGCGCGTAAATGTACATTTCGCGAGTGTGAGTTGCAAGTTGACAGTTACGCTCACTGTGCGTAAAGTAAAGTTCTCACTTTGAATTTATTGGTGAGAGACGGGCGAACGGACGTAAAATGTAATTGTTTGTTTGTAACTATAGTGATTTATCAATACGTAGTATAAATCAAAGTCGCTTTCCGCTGTCTGTCTGTCTGTCTGTCTGTCCCTATGTTTGCTTAGATCTTTAAAACAACGCAACGGATTTTGACGCGGTTTTTTTAAATAGATAGAGTGATTTAAGAGGAAGGTTTATATGTGTAATGATTCCCGAAATTTCCACAGAAACGGGCACAACGCGGGTAAATAAACCTCGGGTGCTTCTAGTAGTGTTATAAACAAACGATGTCATGGTCAGCATATTATTTTTTCGCCTGGAAGATGTTTACGACCGCAAGAGCTCAAGATGATCTTTGTTATAATGTCCAGTGTTCGTTCTACTGTTCGAGTTTCTAGTGATCCTCTGACGGAATTGACGGAAAACGAATTTTTAAAAAGATATCGCTTTACCAAAAAATCATATATACGGTTGAATTGAGAAACCTCCTCCTTCTTTAAAGTCGGTTAAAAATGTCTTATGTAAGGAGCTATGGCAACCTACAAACAACTAACAATGTCAGTCAAGTGCGCGATGTCGATGTCATGGAATTAGTATGTACTACGTACAACTAGAAGGTTATTTTTTTAGACATCGACCATGGAATTAGTATGTACTACATACAACTAGTACATACTTATTCCATGGTTGATGTCTAATAAAATAACCCGCATAAATGTTATATGTACTTTATACCTTATGAAAACACAGTCGATATGGTATATTCAATTTTGCCGGTTTATTGTTTGGACGCCACAGAGCTACCAACTTAGAAATAAAAATACTCACGGTTTACGGTGAAAAAACGTAATAAATGTGAATACTCAAAGAAACTCGCACTCACAGTTATTCGATGCTCACTACGTACAGAGTTTAGAATGGGTTCCCAACCTTTTTTAGACCGGAGACCACTTTTTAATTATTATTGTTGTCATCAAGGACCTCCAGTCAATTTTTTTTCATTAATTAGCGGTTTAATTTATTTGTATTTCACATGGAGCGTGCGCGAGTCCGACTTGAGCATGAATTATTATTATCTTGGACCTCAAAGAAAATGTATTTTCGACTTCATTCAATCAAACATTTGAGCGAGCGCGGAACGCGATCGAAGTTTTGTCACATTTTGTCTTCCGCGGACCATCAGTGGTTCACGGACCACCAGTGGTTCACGGACCACTGGTTGGGAACCCATTTAAACGCAAACGTGAAGTTAAAGTAAAATAATTGGAAAACTCGCACTAAGCACACTGAAAAAAAGAATATGTACATATCTGTATGATTGTACCGATATTTTCAGAGGCTTTTCCGTGCGTTGTCTATACCTAAAATTGACTACATATTAATAAACTGACATAATTGTATTGCAAATTACAACGCCTCGGTGGTCTAGTGGTATGCACTCGCCTGCCAAGATTGAGGTCCTGGGTATAATTCCCGGGTCGAGCGAAAACATAGTTCCTACTTTTTAAACATGACTCGGGTTTGAAAACACCAACCCGCATTAGGAAAGCGTTGTGATTACGCCTAATCCTCCTCACTGTACTGATATCTTCAGTGAGCTGCCCAGCAATATGACATTAAAGGCTAATACTTTACAATCCATGCCAGAAATTCGTCTCATTAACATGGAATTATTAATAAACTCTGAGTAACTCTGAGGCGTTGTTAAATTGAGCAAGCTAACTGCAGCTGTTAAATGCTGCTAGCTGGCGAGTATGAGCCAAACGTCTCAGATACAAATCCCAAATTAAACATATTATTTTACAATTATTTTTATAAATTCTAAAAAAAGAATCTCATAAAACGACGTATTAATATAAATCCACCGTTTATAAAAATGATAAAGAATAATACAAATTCATTTGTTCGATTTGATTCTTTTGACGTGTCTTGATAGCGGCATGGAAGCCCTAGTTTTGCCTACGGCGACATTTTAATTTCGTCCAATACCGCCCCATTCCGCCCTGGAGGGAGAATGGTATTTTTTCCGTCTTCCATTCCGTTACATCGACCGTGACCTACTTTATGATAAGTTGTCTATTTGTGTTTATTGTGAACATTCTAAAGTTATAAATAATTATAAAGCTCTATTTAACATTGAGAATTTCTAAATTGTATTCAAACGAAGCTTTACTATTTAAATATCATTTCTATAAATACTTTTACAATAACACTTATTACTTACTACTCTTTTGGAACTATTATTTCTGTGAATCTTGTTTTTATCCGTATCATAAAAGGTTTTTAATCTTCCTGAAAGACGTTAACTTACACCCAAGTTCGTATCCGATTGCTACGAAACTTGACATCGTCTTTCGTGACCTACTTATCTGAATGGACCAACAATTTTATCTCGGGAATTCAGTGTACCTTCTGACTCCTCTCGGGGCGTGTTTACACGATGTATTGTAAACATATCAATACAATACTTAATGCGCGCCGATTCAATAAATACAGTTCCTTTTGTTTGCTCGTAAATATTGGAAAACTTGTTCATTTAACCGGTGACAAGTTAATGTCGAACAGGTCTACCCGTTGCTTCACTATTCTTCTCTGCTATTTGTGAAATCTTTCCAGTTCCATACCGAATGTTTATTCACTTTATTAAAACCTTGTTTAAAATTCAAATGTCGTCCGGATCGGACGGTCCGTCTTCTAAATTCAAAATTGGACATTAACGCCGGGGCACTCGTTACCCCGTTCGAATTTGGAAGGGACACGTACTCAATCGAGGTCTGACCGTCGAAAATCGACGGCTATCCCGAAAGCGTGACTTTTGCCCCGGAATTGACGCGGCGTGGGTACCCCGGGTGGGGTATTGATCGCGAATACTCGGGGTTACTTCGGCGACGGTCGGGTAGATTCGACAAACTTCGGCATTACTTGAGAGCCGTCAAGCAGCCGCTGCGGTGTATGGTCAGTTGGCGTGTCAACTTTACTGGTGCGAGTTGATTGGAACTTTAATTGGGACAAGGTTACAGACGTGGGGAGTAATTTAGTTTTCAGGACCGCTTCACGATCGCTTTAATAAGTTAGTTTCTTGACTCCAGCGTCGAACTTCGAATACTGGCTTCAGTCATCTTGCTTGTGCACATTCTAGGAAACGTCCTAGTTTTATTTATAAGAGGTTTTTTCGTGGAAGGTCGCTTTTCCTCTTTTTGTTTCATATTCTGATTGATGGTTTTAGGATAATCCCTAGCCACAATTTTTCTTACCCAGAAATAAAATTTCAGGTAAAAAGATTTGACTGTGAATTAATTACCAATGGTTTGAGCGTTGAAACCTTTGAAGACTGACTTAGGTAATACCAAAATCAGATTGTTTACTTTAATAACATAAAACTTTTTTCATACGATTTTCGTTCACTTTCCAAGCACTACCTTATATTTTATATAGTAATATTTTATTGTTATATTTATATTGTTATACTCATAATTATTGTTATATTTAATATTGTCAACTAAAGTAAATAAAAAATACTTTACTTTGTAAAATATAAGTGGATTGTTTTCAATTCATAATCCACGAGTGAAGACGAAGGGTTATGCTATGTCTGTCCTAAGTAAGTATTTGGTTAGGAGCTTTCAACCAACAGTAGTTATAACAAAGCTACCTCGCGGATATTGTAACAAGAGTTTCCACTAATCTTTTATTATGACTAACTAAATATTCACTTGTTAAATAATGTTCATATAATATTATTAAGTAACATGATTCCGTACTTCGTTCACGTTAAGCCGTCGATCCCGGTTACTTTCTACGGATAGTAGTCGTTACATGAGCCATGTCAGAGGTCTTTGGAGGCTTAATAACTCTGACACCAGAATTGGTCAGGTGGACCATCCACTCGATGAAGAAGAAGATTATTATTATTTTTTATTTAATGTTATACTAACTATCAAAAAAACTGTAGACGTCAATTCTTTATGTATTGTATGAATACCCTTTGAGATGTCTATTGTTTGTAAAGACTTAATAACTTAATTAAAATATGTTATTTTACTTTATTTTTATATAAGTTAATTTATTTTAGAGTTGCATAGTATAAGGAAGGCTGATCTCACCACCGTGTGGGACGCATAGCCAGGAAGAGAGAGAGAGGGAGGGTTGGGTAGTATATCGACCGAAAAAGTATCAGAGTATGAGTAACGTTTGATATGCGTTATCAAACTTTACATCTTAGCGGTAATCAAATTAAAACCTTAACATAGAACCATAATGTTTCAAAACATCTTAACAACTTTAAATTCGCCGGATAGGCCTCCAAAACTCCTTACTTACGCGTTATTATGTCGATGATTGAAAATACTTCGAAATGGCCCGGAGCCTGCGTTCGGTCTCATAAAAAGCAAATTTAAATATCGAGTAAGTAATGAACGAAACAAATAAATGAACCTTTTGAAAAGAATTTCTTTTCATAAACTCCTTTTAGGAGTCCTAAGAGTTTTAACGAGACCCATTGAAATGCTTTCCGAACTCTAATAAAAGATCATAAAAAGAATTAACGAAGTTTACGGCGGCCTCCTCTGTTTATTATATGGATTGAGGCCTCTCGTCAACCCGCTAATTGTACGCGTAACTATGCGTAGTATTAACGCCAAGATATTACAAGAACAAGAATATATCAAACTACATAATAGAATAAAGAGTATATTATCAAATACTAGGAGTTACGCGGTTTCAGGTTTCACCGGAATAGTAAATATCGTATCTATTCGGAAGTTTAGTAGTTGAGCAAAAGTGCACTCAGATAACAACTTAACTGATTAACAAATACCTTAAGCGCAAGACGGGCTAGGTGCGTCACACTGTCCCGCAGCGGTCCCGCAACGGGTCAGAGTGACACCTTTCAGTATATGGAATAAATAAAACACAATAAAATCCCACCCCCGGCACGCAGCCGCACTATTTAAGTACCTACTCGTATGTCTTGTACTCGCTTTAATTGTAAGTGCAAATCGCGATGTATCACTTTTCAGAATGAAAGCATAAAAATAAAACGTGAATTTCATTTGTACAGCCGAACGTAACCCAGCAACAACAGTAGTTTGTCAATTTATCAATGAGATATTATTGCGTACAGTTAATAAATTACTTGTTTACACGACACACACGATTTACAGCACAACTTTGTGTATAGAGACGATATTTTATTTGTTTTGTATGTTTACGATACCAAAGTACGTTCATTTTTGTAAGTCTTTTTATGTAATTATACGATTTGCTAACGTTTTTTCTTTATATTGTTTGAACATGTTATGAAACAATAAATTATGTGATTGTACGCTTATGTATCGGTACACAGTTTACCATAACATACCTCTATATTAAGGTGAATACTACATTCAAAACGGAGCAATTACAAGCATGCTATTTATACTATTTAACTGCATGTACTATGTCCATTTATCAGACAAATGCTTGCCAATCAACTATACAGATGCCAGTAAATAAGCACTGATATTCTATTTTATATACACATGCAGTTACTAGTTACAGGCATATATTCCGAAAGTCATTAAAAAACTGACCATTTCAGAGCCGTCTACTTTTTGAAGTCGGTTGACAATAACTGAAAGTGTTAAATCTAATACTGCCGAACTATTCATGAGCACTGAAAACCAATGCCATCAAACATGAATACACAGCACTGGACTCAGTACAGTGTCAACTATGAAGTGTTCCAATTCAGAGACGCTATGTGGACGAATATCCGAACAAAACAAAATTCGAAACGATTCGCGAAAATGGGCCGATTTAACTTTTTCAATTAAGCGAATACGGGCCGTTGGTGTATTTCGACCCAGTTGTATAGACGGATTGGGTCGGCGATGCCCCGCGCTCAAAATGCGAATGAAAACGTTTTGATTGTCACCGGAGTCCCAAGCGTCACATACTGCGAGAGACTTGAACATTGTTCGTACGATGCCCTTTTATTATGTACCGTTAAACTTATCTCACATTTGCTATCATAGCTAATGGATAAAGTCGTAATTCTTTTATATTATTAGTTACTGGTCGCGCGGTTTTAACTTGCGTTGAGTCCGTTCGCGTGGGAATTTTGGGATAAAACATAGCCTATAACCATCGTCTTGATTACAGGTAACCAATATAAAAGGAATTATTCAATTCGGACTGGTAATTACCGAGATTAGCCCAGACATACAAACAAACAAAAAAAAAATAGTATGGATAAATTTCCAGTTCTAAATAAATAGTGCACTTATTAATGTAATCCCAAGCTTACAATCAAGATAGGGTCAGAAACAGTCGTAGGGTAATCTGGAATCGACTAAAATACGATAAGAATATACTATTATACTGTCAAAGAAACTAAAACGCGTCTATCAAAGCAATTGTATTTTATAATAATAAATACGAAGTGATATAAGACCGATGCGGGTTCTACAGAGGGATGAGTTTTCCAGTGGGCCGCGTCCGCGGCCGGCGCGGCGGTAACGGCGATTCGAGTGAAATATCAATTTCCTACTCGCTGGACGCATAACGTGGGGCGTTAAGAACCTTCTGCACTAACATGGCTGGGAACAACTTTTGTTTACTACTCAAACCTTAAAATTGAGTGAAAGAGCCAAAGGTATAATTATCCACTTTATATAATCTAATAAGATCTTGTGGATTGCAGGATGCAAACGTAAAGTCGAATTTAATGCGACTAGCTCGCTTGTTCATGTTCGATTGAACTAGCCAACTTGCGGTGTCAACTGGCGGCATGGTGTACGCACCATTAAATACATATTAAGATGTTAACCGCCTTCTCTAGTGTGCACTCTATCAAATGTTAACACAAAACAAGACACTGTCTACATTCTTGACTACAGTGTGTTAAAGCTTTAGTCAAATAATTGTTACCACTGATGAAATTGAGTTATATTCGATACAGTACGGTTTTCATGAAGTTGAACGTATAACTAGTTTACTTGCATTCAATTGGTTTGTTGTCTTTGATATTGGAATTCTAGTGAAACCCCTTCGTCTAATCTGTCTTTCATGAACATTGACTGATGGTTACTCTAGGCTACTTGGAATAGGTCACTTGCATACGCAAGTACATGGCAAGCATTTTGCATATAGAGAACAAGTAGATATCAATATTGGTGGCAAATTATGTTAGAAAGCACCTAGAATGTAATGTCATATTAGAGAGTAATTTCATTGAAGATCAGTACAGTGAAAGATTAGGTGTAATTATGACGCTTGCGTAACGCGTGTTGGTTGTCTCAAACCTAAGTATGACCCTTGCCCACTGCTTGTTAGTAATGTCGAAACTGAAGCATGCTTGAAATATTTAAACATGGATCTATCTATAGCAAGTAAGTAGCAAAATAAGGCATTTTTTTTTTAGCGTTAAAAAAGAAATAATTCCGTTTAAACGTTGTTATCGATACTTAAAATGAGCGCTGCGTGAGCTAACGTATTCAAAAACTATCAGTGACTATCTAAAGGTGTCACAAGTGCAAAGAGCTTATACTAAGCTAGTATATAACGCGTCGGTGCAAGTCGAGCTTAATAAGCTCGCCTCACTATCGTTGCTCCGTGAAAGGCTTAGGAAGTTCACTCGCGTAGGTTTTTAAAGCTTATTTTTGGTAGTTGCTTTAAGTTTGGAGATTTCTAATAGAGTTTGCCTTTTGGCAATGAAGTTAATGTTTGTAACTGGGTTATTTGTAAGTAAGTTTCCTACTAAGGAAGTTATAAGTTCTATTACTTAGGTTACAAAGAGTTACTGAAGTTTAATGTTCTGCGTTAGCTCATGTGATAGGTTGATGGTATTAGATAAATATCCTTTAACCAATCTATGAAAATTACTTCTTCAATACAGTAAATATTTTTGTGAAATTCTTATTGATTGTTTATTATTGTATATTTACTACATCATCTGCATAATTATAAGATACTAGCTGTCCCGCGCGGTGGTTCCATCCGCGACTCAATAGATGTCGCTAATGTGAATCTAAACCATCTAAGGTACAACGCATACAAAAAAATCATTCAAATCGGTCCAGCCGTTTAGGCGGAGTTTAGTTACATACACACGTACAGTAGAATTACATATATATAGGTAAGTAAGTAAGTAAGTAAGTAAGTAAGTATTAGCCAGTAATGTCCCACTGCTGGGCAAAGTCCTCTCATCTCATTATGAGAATTATATATATAAAGAAGATATAAAAATGAGTGTAGTTACAAATGTCATGAATCCCTACACCATATATTCTCAATTAATCCCTTTAAAATTATGTTAATCACGTACGAGTACTTCTAATGCCGCTTATCTCAGTCTATTGACATTTTTATCTCTCGCATACTTTAAATCCGGAAACAATAAAAAATGGTAACACTCAAGAGTTTCTACCTGAAATTGTACAAATATACGGAGATAAAACGCAATCCAACATCGAGATAAGCACTTTTAAATGCATCGCTCTTCAAATAGAAAGGGATTTTTATCGGGTCTCAGTATGTTATCTTGTTTTTATCTGTTATTTTATGCCTTGTCAAATGGCACAGTTTTTTCTGAAAATCTATTTAATTTGAACATATATCCAGTAACTATACACAAGAGGAACTAAATAGTTTGCTTTGAAGACTACTATGTACTTGATCCGGTTTCAACCTGCCGTATGTATGTGTCTTGTCTCCAAATGCTATAAATCGAAGTTCCCCTCCCACACTACTGATTACTCATCAAGACTGCATTTAGATTCGTAAATAGTTACTTCCTCCATTTTCTTTTCTCATGAAAAGCCCAAAGAATTAATGGTCATACCATTGAATACCTTCTAAGGGAAAGAAACTGTATAACATCAGTTAATTTACTTCGGGGGAGGATGTGAATGCTGTATTTAGGGGTTGGAACTTTGACTTTCCTTCGTATCGCCCTAGACGGCCCATTGTCTGCACTTTGCGGACGTGTGTGGACGACTTCGTTATTACTATTTCATGGAAGCACTGTCTCCTGTAGACTACGTTTTATGTCATTCTTATTTATTATACATTCAAGGGGGAGCTTTTTGTAAGATATACAGCTATATCAAGACATTATCGTTGACAGCTAATATTAATGGAGACATGTGTATAACTACTGTATGTAAGTTACTTATTGATTAAAGTAATGGGCGATAAAACAAAGTTGTCATCACGTCGAGCGACAAAACGTCCATAAAGTTTAGATATATCGTTTTAAATGCGGGGCGGACGTAAGACGGTGCACTAAATCACAGGTCGGCTAGGCCCATACATAATTCACAAGGTTGAAAGCGACACTCGGCATGCACACATAAGTCCTACACGATGCCGCCCCATAGTCCGTGCTCCAATTTCACACTACACTGCGACCGGTCAGCCGATTCAATTTCGGTAAAATTTTATCCGGCCGAATTCGAGCGTACAAGTGAAATTCTATCGACGTCACTCGATCCCCAGGCGATGCCCAGTGGCTTTAGCCGAAGGTAAAGGAACCGAATGACCGCTCTATGTCGAATCACTTTTATAGTCAACTAAACATTAATCTCTACTTCCCTATTTGGACGAAATATCGTTATGTTTTCTGTATTTATTTCTTTACAGATTGCTTACAGATATTTCTTGTACTTATGTTATACCGCATGTTCTGTAACTTCTAAAATCTTAATGTAGTTTAAATGTAAATTATGATGATGCGTAATCATTGTACTGATATCGACCCGGTATAATGACGTTGGAGACAGCAAGACAATATATGCATTCCGTTTCCCCTATTTCAAATATCATTAATCAAAAATGAATCGTTAAAATGGGGTGATGAAAGATGTTCTCACAAAATTGTGTATAGATACTAATACCCCAAATATTTATTGTATAGTTCTGCCATTGTGAGGTTGTGTGCTGTCGAGGGTTGGCCTTTCCAAATCTGTTGTAGTCCACCATTATTCATATTGAAAGGAAGGGACCCGATAACCATATTACTGGCATCGACTTCAGAATCCATTGATAGAACTAAGTAATTGCAATTTCTAATTAAAATGGTCATATATGTACTTTTTCTATAATACATCAAATTCATTTCAATAATGATAAAAATATATATCTAAACGTAAGTTGATATAAATTCGACGTTTTAATGGTACACAATTAGAAGAAAATGGTGTTCAGTAATCGAGAAAGACCTCCCTGCACTAATTTATACGTGATAATTCTAAGTACGTAGCGTAACTGGTTTAATGTTTAAGGTTACAAATAGCTGAGTAAATCTTGGCTCATTTTTTATTATCTTTAGTGCGATTTCAATGTCACCTCCGTCCTCCTCTAACCGTCATTAATTCCACTGTCGGGGTGAATCAAGCCATTTACTTTTGAGGTCGGCGGCGAATGGGTCATTCTATTGATCTTTGTTATTTTTTTCTCAATCTTTATTGTGCCTCCTGGGAGGGTACCCAGGAGCATCGACAGTGACGGCGACTGGTGTTTCTTTTGAATAAAGTAACACAAAATTATAATGTAACTATAATTTTGTGACTAGCAGCGCCCTGCGGTTTTACTCACGATGTACCCGTTCTCATAGGAATTTCGGTATGAAAAATAACTTATAACCTTTCCGTTGAATGTGGCTGGCCATTTAAAAAATAAATATTCAAATGGGATTGGTAGTTTTTGAGAATAGCACGTTCAAAAAATTAAACTCTGCATTGCATTAATGTTCTTGTTTCAAAACTTTTGCCGATGCCTTTGGTCACCCGTCAATTCTATTACATTTCATAATCATTGCTTTTTAACTTTCGTATGAATAGCATATGCAGACTCACATTCTGTTAGAATAATTTGCAAAGTTTGTGCTACGGAAAGTAACAACTTAATGTGTTAATAATATGATAACTTTAAAAGTTCGCGTTGTATTATAGAGGGTTCTTACAAATTGATATTAATGATTGATAGTCTAGTGAAAAGATTCCTGTCACATGCGATACACTTTTGATCAATTAAGCTCAAAGCGTGTATCAAGACATCTATTATTTGTCATTCTTCAATTTATTTTTAGGGTGACCTTTGTCCCAACCGTAGGACAATACAGTAATAACTTGTGGAGGCATTGGTTGTCTTTTATAATCTATAATATAAAAATGAATCACAAAATGTGTTGGTAAGCGCATAATTTCAGAACAACTGCACCAAATTGGATGATTCGTTTTTTAATGTGTTCCTTATTGTCAGGATGTGTTCCTTATTTTAATGAAAAATAAGGAATAAAAATCTCAAAATTCCCACGGAAACGGGGGCGCTGCGGGTGAAACCGCGGGGCACAGCTAGTTTATTAAAAAAACATATGTTTAATAACAAAAACGTGATCTAATAAAAATTCAAAATGTAATTACTACTTTTGTGTCCTTAATTAAATATCGCCATAATCTAGAAAAGCTCTTTCACCACAAATCTCTCTATATTCCATATACGGAACAAAAACTCAAACGCAAACGTTTTATTAGGGGCCTTCATTGTTTATCTAATAGGTAGTACATGCGCATTGTTTCGTATAAAGAGACTAATCCGGGTGTCCCCTAAGGTCATAATTTTACTCCACTGGACTATAGGAAAGGGTTAAAAGTTATTTATAAGGCAATTTAAAACACTGCATTGTGGAGATAACGTGATACGAGTTAAATCAGAACGCCCAGTGGTGGCCCCGATTGTCCATTTGAATTAGTTTTTAAAGAATACTATATTAAAAAACGAATTGAAAAATGCAAGTTAAGGCGATTTAATTATCATACTAGCTAGTACAAGCAAGACGAAAATTGCACACTGAATAAGGTCTAATAAGGTAATTCACAATATTGAATAACTTGACGTACACTGAACTATAAAAGTTGATCAACACAAGATTGTTTTCTCCTCTTGGTACGACACCTTAATGGAATCTTCAAGTGATGAGGTGTTTTTTAAATATTAAATGTGTTCATCAACTTGTTTAGTTGACTGTCCAAGTTATACTCAAACGAATTTAAAAATAGAAGGAAAGATTTCTTTACGTCTTAAAACTATATTTAAAAAAGCTCCATAAAATGTATTCTTTAAATTTATTTATTTATTTATTTATTTATTTGTTTTTTATGGAGTATCAACAGCAAGTTACATAATAGCCTAAGTCTTACCGTTGATATACAGCAGCCAGTTATAGATACCCACGCATAGCTTATTAAAACTAGCAACTTGAGCAGTGTATTAAAGCTGATATTATACTACTTAAGCGATATAAACAAGAAATATATTGGTACATTTATACAATATATCGTCTACAAATAATAATAATAATAGGCTTCAATGAACAGGAGACATCTATTGTTCGAAAAACTCTAAACTTAATAACCTTTTAGCTGTAGATATTTTCGTGTTAAATATATCTAGATCTAAACGTTCACAAAATTTGTTAACACTATTACTCGCTCTAAATCACTCTAAATAGTGGTAATATTTAATAATCCTGTAATTATTAGTCGGATTTAGCTTACTTACTAAGCGTTATCCCGTGCATGTGTTACAAATAACAGTATACCGTTTTCATAAATAATCCAAGCAAAAAGTTAATGTCTACCTAAACCATTTCGTTTTAAACGTCAACTGGTTCAATAATCCGATTAACCGGTCGTCTACTGAGATATCCGGATAAAATGTCACAACTCGTAATGTCAGCGATTAGCGGAAATATCCGGACGCAGTGACAAAAAACATTGCGGCTCGTTTCACAGAGTTAAGGTGTGTATACACCCGGATAAATACAATTGTATTAAATACCTATCATTATATAATATTATATTTGGCAAGGTGATATACATATTTATAAATAACGTAGTTTATACGGTACATTAAAACGCGCATAACCTATTACGTGACAAAAACTTTTTCTAAAAATACCCGGTTACATCGTTAAATTCTAATATACTTATTCACTACCGTCCGTAGATCCACTTAAATTCTATTTCACCGATCATAAATGCCTATCCTCTAACAAACCTGGTTATAACGCAAACACATAATTGACAAGCCCTATCCGGATGCGAGTAATAGCTCGAATGACTTGACAAGTGTAGGCGCGGCTTTACTTACGGGTAACCGGGTGATGGGCAACATCGTTCATACGGTGAATGATTAAACGTACAATTTGTCCTGGATAACGTTTAGGGGCTATTCTACTGGCCATTGTTCACCGCGTGGATATGACTTTTGAATAATAAATTGCTAGTCGTTTTTCTTATTTTGTACGCCATTTTAGGTCGGTTTATTGACCTACTGTAGTAACACTATACTACTTTTATTTAAAAAGTTATTATGAATCGCTTTATTTCATCATTTTTAATTCTGACAGCAGGATTGGTCAGGTTGACCATCCACTCGATGAAGAAGAAGAAGATCATTTTTAACTTTGAAACTAAAATTGATTGAAAGTATTTGTTAGTCTCAGTTGGCCCGAAAACTCGGCCACCGGGTTCGGCAGTTCAATGGATAACTCATTTTTTATGAATAAGCAGCGCCCTGCGGCTTTGCCCGCGTTGAGCCCGTTCCCGTAGGAATTTTCGAAAATCCTTTCTTAGTGTGCATTTCGTCACTTGAAGAACCTTCCTGCCAAATTTCATGTTTCTAGGTGTAGCGGTTGAGGCTTTGCGTTGATTATCAGTCAGTCAGTCAGTCAGGACTTTAAATTTTATATATAGATTAAAACATTATCTTAATCATTTATAGTAAAACTAGGTATCTCGTTGCGTGACGTAGCGGTCTGTAACTATAGCCTACGGCGTAGCATCGTAGCGTTTGCGTAGTATTACGTGTTCGTAGCGAAACCGGATGTGAATACAAGTTTACATTGCTTGCTCTGTATGCTCTGAAAATAACTATAATTATAGAGTGCTGTTTCTTAAATAAAATTATAGTCACTGTTACTATTTCACTGCCGTTTTCAGAGACGAAAATAAAGGAATTGAAATAAATTAGCAGACGTAATATCGTATAAATCACTCAGTAATTCTCTAAGCAAACACTCTTAATTAAAATAAAATAATCAGACCTCTCTTATACTTACACAATCAGTATGATCAAACAAACATTTTGATTTCCGCAAAAGCACTTTAATTTTCACCATTTTCATGGAACGAGAAAAATGAAAAAAACGCATTAGATTTAACAAAAATCTAAAAACAAACATTAAAGATATCACTTCACTTTTTCGCTTTATATTCCGTCTCGAGTACGAGAGACTGGCACATTTATTTCCGTTCCAATTTCAAGGAAAAATACGCAAAAATTTCGCTCATTATTTAATTCTGACGCTTTTTAGCGCATTTCATTAACGGAGACTAAACAACATTCTCGATCAAACTGTTTTGAATGGCGGCACACCGCACTGAACAAACTTGCGGTGATTGAATTATGTTTGTTAATCAGATACTGTGTTTGCTTGACACTTAATGACAGATAAATGTTGGTAACCCTGTATACCATAGACGTATATGTAAGTACATAGCGCAAATAAAATAAGTAGAAAGATTATAACAGATGTGCGTGGTATTGCCATAGTAAATAATTAATAGATAGATAATTTAAAGCATAGTGCAGTAGCAGCGAATGACTGGCTATATTTTGGAAAAAGAACATTTAAAGAAGGTCCCAAATATAATTTGGTGTTCTATATTCAAATACATTAGATGGAATGTTGCCGACGCTATCGCTGTGCCATAGCAACCTCTTAAGTAAATTAAGGAAGTATACACGAAACTTTTCCCGGGTAAACAGAATAATACTACATAATATCCTAAAAACAAGCAAAAGGCAGAGTTCATCCACTCGGAATTTACAGCCAATTAATATTTAACGATTTGATCCGATTGGTGCACTCGATACGCAGAACATAAACTACAAATATGAGCACTAAACTTATTTTTCTCGATATAACCAGAAATAACCGGTTATATCCAACTGTAGCCGGAGTGTAACTGGATTTATTGCTGTTATAAAAGTTACTGTACGGCAGTTTGTGCAGTAATAATGCGCAGGTGAGTCTGAAAACTTAAACTAGTGTTTGAAATATATGACAAGATGGAACATGTGTTTCTCAGTGTTTCAAATTAATGTATGTGATGAAATTTTTTGAAGGTTTTGAGATTTTTCTATTATTAAGAGCTATTACCATTTTGTCGAAGAAACCTATGCAAAGATTGAATATTTAACACATTCACTGCCATCCACCCTAGTATGTCAGTGGCATTGAACGTGTTAATATTTACTATAAAAAATTGCAACAAAATTTTATTTACAATTACAGATCAAATATTCCACGGTTTTTTTTTAAATATTTAATCCATTGTTGAGTTCTTTACTCGGAAACTCTTTCTTGTCAACAGCAGGGCGTAATACTCGTACATCTGTCCTTACAACATTAACAACCATACAACATGTATAATATCCATCTCCATAAAATAAGTTTAATTGCTCACCAATATTGTCCAATTGGCAACCACATGGCATTACTAGGGGCAACAGGCACAGGAGTCGGTCCATTAATCGTCAGTTTTATAGGTTTACAATCGCAGATTTCATAGCCTCATTTACGATTCAAGCTGAGCGTTGTCCTAATGTATCGAACTGACTTTGTGCGGCGCCTGCAATGCAGTACCGAATATGACAGATTCATTCATACAATGCATGTTTGGTACGGATCTTACGGATCATTGCATTACGGTTTTTCGAATATTTGAACAAGTGTTATATGTATTGTAAGGTGTAATTATACTAATAGAATGAATTAGAAAGGTTTTTTATTTAGTTGAAAATATGATTTTGTATAATAAAAGCCATATTCTACAGGAAGGTCATAAGTTAATTTCAGCCTGAAATTCTCACGGAAACGGATATAACGCGGGTAAAACCACATGATGCTGCTAATGCTATGTGTACGATATTTGATATTCTATTCAAATCTCCGATATTTAATTTGTTTTGTATTGTCAACATCGCTTTTCGAATCGTTTACCTATTGTGTTGATACCGTTCAAAATAAATACGAAAGTCAAAAAATAAGTAAACCAAATAACATAATATAAATCAGTTAACGACCGAATTCTTCATAATTTCAAAGCCGTCATAACCGACTCCGCAGCCACCCATGTAACTGTAACTAGAAAGCAAAGAACCGTAAAACCGCTCTGAATCAATGTGAATTCTGTTCACAAGACAAACTCCGGACTAACAGCCTCCGTAACGTATAATTAACCGCCCAGAAACGCTTCAAGATCCTTTGAAAAAGCTCAAAAGATCTCTTACATAATATAGAGTCTACGGACCTCCATTCACTGAGCGTGATTACTACCGTCTCGACGAATGTTCGTTATTTTTGTGTAGGCAACCGTATGTAACTTATATTCGGCGACAACATTCATTTACGTAACGCACAAACGAAAATGTGACTTATGCCTTTTGTACAAAAATTTTAAATGCAATGCTGGTGTTTGAGGATAAGCAGAGTGAGATTTGCACGCGTCGAGGCAATATTTCAAAGTATTTTAGTCCGTATTCCGTGGGCGCGAAAAAATAGTTGGATGATTTGGAGTGACGCGCCGCTCGTGCATTTCACCGCTCTGTGAATGGACGGCTTTATATTAGTGTGCTGGCGTGAGAGCGAGCCGCTCGCTGCTGAACTACGTGTATCACTCTTTCAGTTTCCATTTCACGAGATCTTGATTAGCCTAATACAAGGGCTAATACATTGTATTAAGTAATGAAGTCAAATCAGACAAATTCATTACTGATTTTAGTTTGCTTAATAAATACCTATCTACGAGTATATCTTAAATGTATCTGTTAATATATCTACCTCTAATGTAAAAGGTAATTTTCACGTGCCGTGTATGTAGTCCTACCCAAAAATGTAACGTTAACAAAAGTCTACGCGACTGAAATCATTGGAAGTAATGTTATTGTAAGCCTTGGAAAAACGTTGAGATTTTTGCTTGAATCCCGATTGGTTTGTTTTCGTAAGAGCCCGTAGAAAGGATTTCGGTGGCGCGTTCTGTTTGGGCAGGATCATTAAGATTATGTTGATGTTTAATGAATTCAATGGGATTATGTTGTTTCTTCTAAATGAAAACGTTATCGCGTATTCATTGTTTTATTATGGTAAAACGTTTCAGTTAAGAAGTAAAAATAGATAAAAAAATACTTGTGAAGTAAAATAATAAAAAAGTTTATATTGTGCAAGTTCACAAGGCTTCAAGTTGGTCCGCTCAATCCATTTATTCATTTCGAATAGATCACTAGCCAACCCTAGAGTCAGTGTATTTAGACCGCCTAAAGGCCTACAACATATTCCTACGATTGAAACAACCGTGACCGAATGAAGTACCCTCCGAAGTTCGGTAGAACTCAGATTTAAATGCCACTATCCGGCATCCATGCAAGCACGGTCCGAGGTGCACGTTGCTTAACAATCGCAATGAACTAACATCGCTTAGTCTCACTAACATCAAGATGGCGATAGCCTAACAACTCGTGAGATGACCTTCTTATTCCCTTTTTACTTCGTTAACTAGTTGAAACTAACGTTTAACGAATCTTAAATCAAACTTAAAAAATAAATGATCAAACTTAGCTATCACTCATCAATCATGAATGATAACCCCTTAAAAGCCTATAATAAAATCAAATACTACTACGATTGAATACTTACAATTATTTACTCATCAAATGAACTGTGATTAAATATCGAACTGTATTATTATAAAGCTTAGTAATTACATTGTATTTACGTTTAAATTACTTAGTATAAATTCAACGACATTAGATATCAAGTGAATAAATAAACAGGCGGGTAGTATATATATAACATTTTATAAATATATGGTTTACGAACATCTGAACGAATCCCAATACGAATACTTAGTAATTCGTATTTTGGTCGTCTTCTTTATTATTTAGTTAAGAGTTTCCTTTGAAATTAGAGTTATTTGTAATAACTCTTTTATTTTCAATACTAAGAAGCATTACATAGATAAACTAACTCCTCGCCTCATTGGCGATATTCTCTATAATAAATACATATATTGTTGTTTCAACCAATAGACCAAATTGGGGTTTTCAGGTGGTCTAAAAACTCTAACCAGGGTTGGACTCTAACCTACTCGAACTTACTTCGGCATCTATAATTATTAATTTCTATTTCATACCTAGTAAGTACATGAGAAGCTAGTATTATAAAACTTTATCCCTCAATGAAAACAAGGACACAAGTTCAATTCGCTATTCAAGGCAATCTTTGCAGACGTCTAGACAATTATAATACCGGCGATTTAAATCTCTACAAATTAATAATGGTTTGTGGGTATTTGATGGCAAATTAATAAGTATTTTGTCTTAAAGGCTGGCATTGCTTTACGATCTCAGCCATTTTGTTCCCATTCCTATGAACATTTTGGAGAGAAAAGTTGTTTATAAACCTTTTTAATGTGACTATTATATATTATACATATTTGACATCTTCTTTATATATTTATAATTCTACTGTACGTGTGTATGTTACTGAACTCCTTCTAAACGGCTGGACCGTGAATGATTTTTTTGTATGCATTTGGGTGGCACCTTGGATGGTTTAGATTCTCACTAGCGACATCTATTGGGTCGCGGGTGGAATCACCGCACGGGACAGCTAGTATAAATAAAGGTTATTAATGTCTAAAAGAATCAAACAAATAAAAACCAAGTTCTTCATCTTTTAATATTAGTACAGAAAAACTCATTGTCGAAGCTCGTAATAACCCATATTCCTTCCGTATAAACGGGTGAAAGCGGTGGAGCGACGTAGTATTACATATTAAATAATTGAAGCGTCTCGATTCGTGAAAACCCATCAAGGCGGCAACGCTTGGTATTAGCGAAGGCTATTCAAAACTATCCTCTTTTAATAGTTAATTAAACGTCAGGGTGGGAAATATTCGCGTCATTAGGAAAACTCGAGGCTCGTCGCGGCCGGAAGCAGTGACGCCGTTTCCCCCTTCCCCGCTTACGTCTACAACACCCCCCCCCCTCGCCCCTCCGAGACTGGGTTACGTACCAAATGTTTTCGACGGACAAACTGCAAAGGATATCACCGTTTTTTGGCGAAGGTTTTAAGCATCGATTTTTCTTTGTGGTGTTAGACAGCCTTACAATATAACAGCCAGATTTTTCTGATGAAATAACACTCTACTTTAATAGTCTCCATGCATCAAAAACAGCAAAATGTTCTAAATAGCTCCATTACTAAACCAATACTAAAAGTGCAGATTTTACATACAAATTACGTTAACCAATGCACTTCTATTCGTTCTTGATAATATATTTTTAATTAAACGGAGGGAATGAATACTCAATACTTCAGTGAATCGAATTAAAATGGTAGGGCCCATGTTCTTTCATCGCGTGCTAAGCAATATTTCATTAGAATTCGAGTTCAGTGCTTGTAGAAATTCGTGATGTTTGAAGCTTTCACAAATTTGTTGATTTGCAGAGCTTGTTTCAAACAGCTGGTTGGAACAATTATTACGAGGAAGAAAGTTCAGTGTATCGTGTACATTGTTACGTACATTTCTAACTTGTGGGTAAATGCACATTGACCTGTTAAAAATGAATGCTTAATGTAGTTATCAAAAAAAATATATTAATTATGTTAAACTTGTCTTTATAAAATTAAATTATAGTACATATATGAGATACATATTTATTTAAGTTAGACATCGAAACTAGGTATTTCTCAAAAATATAATTAAGTATATTGACTACTTAGGTATATTAAGGAGCTTTAGATACTTTGAGACTGTCAATTTCAGACGGATTAATTTGATAACCTTATTTCAACAAACCTTAAAGATTTTTTTATTGGTTTTCATGGAATTATATACATTTAAGTAACCTTTTTATTTTAATTTAGCTTTTCTCGTTAACTATTTGACGTTAGTCTGACAGTTGGCTTTTATTATTTCATACTTTAAGAAGTTCCCGCCTCGTCTGTTTGTCTGTCTATTCATGATATACCTAAAAACTTCCTAAAGAGTTTCCATAATGGCTAAGTTATTCTCAATAACAATTACCGGTTGTTTACTCCATTTTTATGCGGTTAAAACCGCGACCGCTGCTAGTAATGAATAAAAACATTCCACAGTCTGTCTCTGTAATTATATCTACAATCTATAACCAAATTGTAGGACGTGACGCATCAATGAGCCCGTATAACTTGAAATATCTTCAGAAAACAAAGCGATTTTATATTCTTTATGAATCATTCGGTGCATGTGTGTTAACCGTGACGTCATTATTGCTCTTTGACGACCGAAAGGTCACGTTAGTAATTATCACGTAGTAGAAAAACTGACTGCAGTTGTATTGGGCTCAAAAAAGGCACAACATTGTTTTTGATTGGCGAAGAGAAAACATGTTTCGAATAATAATTTAAGTAGGTTTTACTTGATTGTGTTAAGGTATTGTCCGTAATAAACACTAAACGCTCGCCGCGGTTTTGCCCGCGTTGAACTTACCATAAGAATTTTTAGATGAAACTTTAATTTAAATTTTAATCTCTCTCTTGAGTGCTACCACCATATACAAAGATATTTTTCAAATAACATAAGTACCGGAGATTCCACTAACCATCTCTTCAGCTTTATTATATTACTATAGACTGCCAACTATGTGTACTAGATGTATGTATATTTAGTCTTTCAGTAGTGTCATTTTTTTTTTTTATTCAGTCAGTTTGATCCCGTAGAAGCTCTTTTGAACGTACCACCCTTGACACCCATTTGAGTGCACCTCTTATATGAAAAGACTATTCCACAGTTTAGATTATTCCATAATAAATACCTCATTCTTTTCATTGTACTGATATCTTCAGTGATATGAGAACCTTTGCCTATCAGTGAGACATTACAGGCTAATACTTTTTTTTCATATATATACTATGGTAACAAACGAAATAAAACATAAAACGTTACACACGTTTTAGGCAAGTACACTTCGATTTATAGTCATAACCATAAAAACTTTTATTCAGGAATAGATATCAATCTTACAAATAAAAGTTCAGATATCGTAATAGCTGCGTTGACCTCTCCTGCCCTCTTTACGAGTTTTAAGAGGCCCTTCGTTCTAATATGCGTACGTGAGTATACCCAAAGAACCCATGATAAAAACCCGCCTGGACCTCAAGCCCCGACCCACACTTTCTCGCCCTAAATATGTACAAAGATTAAAATTAAATTCTTTGTGAACCATAACGTATCGAATTACGTCATTAGGAACGGAGAAACTTGCTGATTTTGTTAAGAAAAAAATGTTGAACCGTTTGACACCTGATACTTGTTACAAACCATTATATTTGTTAAGGATGGTATCTCTCGTAACAGATATATTTAATTTTGCTTTTAAAATATGGGTTTTAATTAATCATAACTTGATATTTTAATGCTGTTTTGTTTGAGTTAGTTATGGTGGTTTAAAATGTTATATCTACTTGTATCAAGACGTGAAATGTTTAAAACATACCATTTTAGACAACGCACGAATGAATGCCGCCATTACAGCATTTTAAGGAGTTCCAGATTCAAATCTAATGTCGTGTGACGATCACGCGTCGCGCTCCCTGACGTGTCATTCGAGAATTTGGGAGATCCCTGACTAACATAACGAAGAGACTCTATTCTAATCTTAATAGAGCTCTTATTTGCATACCATTAGTTAATAATATAATTTCAACTGCGTAAGTAAACGAAAAATATCCTACAGAATAGGTGTTCTATATTTTGTGGTAAGGCGCCGTTTACATTGAGCAATTTTACTATCTGCGAGTTGGCATACTAATTATGATGACATTTGGCTTACCAATGTCACAGTAATTATTATGTCAACTTTACTAATGGTTTGTCAAGTTTAAAAATATAACATTACGCATTGTGCTTCGAAAAAACTCTCTTCAGATGTTAAAATAAAGGGTTATAACTTTTTTGCGTCAGAAATATTTTGTTTACCACAGTTGCTTTAAGGCCGTATCATTTTTTACTTTCATCACGATCTTGGTCCCTATTTGGCTACGTTGTATGATAAGGTGTCTTACTTTGTTTTAAGTAACTTAAAAACAAAGAATAGGTTTTTCATTCTTGTGTTTTCAATTTCTTTAACCATATAAATCTACCTTATTTAGTCACCGTAATTATTTTCACATCAAAAATATGCAATTTGCAAAATAAAGGAGAGAACGAACTAATGTATGATGCAGATGAGTTGTCTAAGTGTCCACTGTACCGCTGGTTAGACTCAGTGTCCGCTGTACCGCTGGTGCGACACTGGGGACACTACAGACACATTTTGTGACATTATCCTCAGTGAGATAAGAGCTTTGTTCAGAAATAGGACATAAGAGGCTAACACATTAATAACATACTTTACTTCAATATTTTTTTTGGTCATGACTAATGAAAGCATTTTAGAAGATTATTCAAGATTAACCCTTGCTTGACGTATTTTAAGCAGCTATTTAAAAACAATGTTTAACCTTATTTTTGTTGTCTACAGGTGAGTCGCAACAGCATGGCGATGACTGCAGTTATAGTTATATAAGTAAGTAGTGCAACTTAACCTAATTAAAGAACAAAAATGTTATTTATGATCTTGTTTTTACACTCCTGACTTACGAGTTTTAAGGTGCGAGCTGTGTGGTGCTTAATTGACCAAGCATTGAAATTGTCAAATAAGGCATTGACATTGTCATAGTCTTTTCGTAATGCGTTGTGATTGGTTGATGAGCTCCGCTTCAATGAGAACGCACCCTAAGGGTAGGGGTCTTTGCTGCGTTTGATAGCAACCAGCGTAGCTTAACTATATCAAGCGTAGCTGAACAATATAGCATTACATAACTATATAAGAAAGGCTTTTTTTAAGGTGGTATTCATATTTTTTTAATAAAAGCGTAAAATCATTCTCCAAGAACGCTTACCAAACGGATGTATATTATGAAATATCACTACATAGTATAAAACAAAGTCGCCTTCCGCTGTCTGTCTGTCCCTATGTATGCTTAGATCTTTAAAACTACGCAACGGATTTTGATGCGGTTTTTAAAATAGATAGAGTGATTCAAGAGGAAGGTATATACGTATAAAAATTCCCACGGGTACGGACATAACGCGATTATAGATTCTTACTTTTCCTCTTTTTGGTGTTCATTCATAGAACTAGAAAGAGCAAGATAGATTAAAAAAAGACAAGAGTAAATATTAGTTTTGTATAATAACAAATTCTCAACCATCGTTTTGTCAAGACCAAACGGTGCAAACTCACAACGAGTGCTCGTTGTGAGTTTGTCTCGAATAGTCTAAATTCTAGAATCATACCATATATTATGATGAGATAAACCCATATCGGTATAACTATTTGCAGCTTTGTTTGAATTACTAAACCTATCCGTAATTCCGTAATTTCATAATATCAATAACCTATCCGTATTTATTCATTAGAAATGTAGTGTTAATACTACACTATGCAAATTATGGTTTCCACACATGCTACAGTTTAATTTCTTTGTAAGTCAAAGTCGAGTCAATTGTTTTTATTAAGTTTTGACCTCAAAGAGGCTCTTTTGAACTGCTAGTTATTTTTATAATCTAGGTGTTTAATACAATTTAATACAATAAGTACGAGTATAGACTACATGTCAAAATCAGATTGTGTTTCGGGTACAGCATTTTGACGCCAGACATCTTTAACCTCAATGTAATTAGTAAAACTATAGTATATTATAGTATGCTTTAGTCAATAAAACGTCTTTAACGAACGATTTGGATTAACCTTAACTGAGCTCAGCCCACCTCCTTGGGAATTTTGTTATTTTTATAAAGTAGGCTTGATGCGCATCTATGCAACACACACGCATCAACTCATCTCTATCAGTTCCACAGGTAATATCAACAGGTATACCTACTCGTGTATGACTTAACGAAGTATTAAATTGTTGAAGAATTCTAAGTAATTTGAATTAAATGAGCGAGTCCTCGGACACTCCTATTACGAACTCCTGAGCCAAGTTCGTCTATGATAATAAATTTTCAAGATGTTGCAAAACTCCATCCATACCTTTGGAAACACACTTCAGTTTGATTACAGCGTAGCGTAAAAACAATCTACTTTGAATTTCAACAACTTTGTCTGGTCTTCGGATAACTTAATTAATAACCTTAGTTTGTCCGCGAAGACAGACCTTACGGTAGATTCTTCTTGTTACTTCAATAAAATTCGTTTTTCTTTAACTTTCTTGGAAGGTAATTCGTTCTTCTAGGTATTGATAATAAGTTATGTGACTAACGTTTTGTTGTTTGGCGTTATATCAGACACTTAGGTTGTTAGGGTATAAAAGGAAAACAGAATATCATGCTTCAGTCAAGAGGATCGATATCGTTCAGTAGCTTGTTTGCCACTCATTCTTATGCCTTAGGAATGAATGGGCGAGTAACTTGACATGTGACATACAATTATTTCACTCGCCACCTCCAACCTGTAACCACAGTAACTTCTCCAATCCAAACAAATGCTTATGGCCTATTTTAAATGAAACTTTTGCAGTCGTTATTTTAAGTGCGTTTTATGTAAAAAATAAGGAACAAACAGTCGTGAGCGCGAACGTAGTCGTTCGCGCTCACGACGCTTAAAGTGAAAGAGGATTGGGTAGGTGCACATATGACGGAGAATACGTCCCGCATAGTCAACTTAGTATGTTCTAAGCACCAATGGATCATCTATTAAGTGTGCATGGTCGAATATTTTACCTAATTATCTGTAATTCGGTAATCCGCTGCGTTTCCTCAGTCAGATGGGTACTGACCCTAAACTACAGTGTGCATAAAATCGATGATATTGAACCAAATCCTTTACGCAATCCAATCTATAGAATTAGTGACGACAATAGCATTGTCACGGGCCAATGACCGTGGCCTCCGAGCGGGGCCACACTTTGGATTTATTCATCAAACCATACAGACATACAAACATACTGTGTAATGTCAGCTATAAAACGAGCAGGAAAATTCGTGACATGATTTCTCAATACATCACTATAGATGTCGGTTTAATGACAAACAATTTATCAAAATCCATTTTAAACATTTACACTATTATACCGCAGTTATATCCGCCATGAATAAATAATTTACATATACTAAAACGCACTTCTGTTTAATGTTAATTATTTTCTGTACATTTTGACTATCATTTGTCAATATTGTTTTTAAATAAACTGGGCTTAATTGACTCTCGTTTTAGTATACAGACTCAAGTTATTCAGTTTTAATATGACTCATTGAATTACGGTCTAATAGAAATAATTTGACAAGTATGAAGTTGTGGTTAAAAAGTATCGAGTGAGCCCAAACTCTTTAAAGTTGTCAAGTTTGGTCGAAGTGCATTCCATAACCTGTTCAAGTCCGCACTGAAAAATGATCCACTAAGTTCGAGTCCACATATCTACAGGTAATACGTATAGTAACCCGTAACGCAAACGAGATTTAAAACTGCGTCCCGAGTACGTACTTTGCATTTACAATTCCAAACGCGCTTCGCTGTCCGCAGTGCCTCCTTCTCTTTCTGCCAATAGAACTTTTATACTTCCCTCTCGTTTTGGGTGCATGCAGGAAGCGATTTTCAGGGGTGTCGCGTTTTGTTTAGCGCGAGACTGCTAGATACTGATTTTCCATTCGAACGTCTGGATCGGATTTTCACGTAATGTGATTGATATGTTTCCTCTCGGTGACTGCAGTGAGACTCGTTGGTCTGTTCCAAAATATTGAACTTTTGTTTTGTTTGTTGTTGATAATAATAGTAAATTTTTCATTGCAGTTGCGTCTTCGGCGATGATCTGACGGTGAAGGTACATACAATTGGTTACCCATTCACCTTGTATCACTGCTTTGTATTCCTTACATTAAATGCACTAACAATACGTCCCGCCCGACGCTTGTGGTTTCCGCTATTATAAAATATATACTTATTATTATTGAAAACCAATAACTTATAGTAGGAGTTGCGTAGTATTTGAATCGGTATTAGCACATTCCTTGCATGAACGTAGATTACGTAGTACAGAATAGAGCCGTCGCCACCCCGTGTGTATATCACACCGAGGCGCTGGTATATTTACAACGTAAATGTTTATATCCGTCACATAAATGAGTCATAAAATTACCCATAATATATCCTTTCGGGCTTCAGTTTAAAACCTTTTACAAGAGCAGGATAAACCGTACCCCAATAAAAAGGAGAGCCACATAAAACATATAATTATTCCATTTTTTCACGCCTCCTGAAAGCACGAGTCGTTGGCATTCGGCGCACCTCCACAAAATATGGTCTTTCATAACTCCACGAAAAAAATCCCCTGTAATTTAATGCTTCCCTTGAAAATAATATGTAAAAATACTACCGTCTGAGGCCACTTTCGGCCCTTTTCGGCCCATTTCGGTCAATTCCGGTCGGTTTCGACCATTACTGCCACATCTTTCGCGTCGTTATCTGCCCTTTAAGAATAAATCACGGTATTATTTTGGCCACAAAATATTATTCTCCATATCTAATCAGCGGGTCAAGAAATATGGAACAGATACTTGCTTTGTATTTATGAAATACTGTTTCTAAGAGACGAAATTAATATTGGGCAGGTATATAAAATAAAAATATTTTTGTGAGTGGAACAAAATATTACGTCTTTAGGTAAATATTTACTTTCGATTCGAAAAATTCATAATATAGTAGTAGTAGTAAATAAGATAGACGGAATATAGCAAAATATAGGTATTGCAATGTCAGTCTAATCAATGTTGAACAAAATCCAAAAACATTGGGTTGCAAATAGGTAGTTTTGGATTACAAAGACGCGGGAGAAGCACTTGGGTGCCAGTCATCGCTCAAACATCTTTGCTATAAGATATTTTAATGAAGAAACGTCTGTCGTTTACTTAATCAAAGGAAGACTGGAATAGTTTGTAACAAGAGTCTTAAGTAATTGAGTAATACGCGGCAATGGATTTGATTACGGCTTCGTTTAATTTACTGAACTCGGTCTATGAGACAAAAGTTTTTGATTCGCTGCGGTTCTTTAAGTACTTCGTAAGATCCGAACGTACGGATCTTAGTTTTGAGTTAATATAGGTGTGGTGGGTTCCATTCCATAGCGCTGTTTCCAATTTACTCTTCAAACATTGTTCGGGTTACAAATCACTAACCCGCAGAAAGCAAGCGTGATGATTACGCCTAATCATTAGAATTACACACTCATTAATTCATTCATTTCGAGTAGGTCAAAAACCAATCATGGTGTTCATCACCAATCAAGCCCTCCAACATTGTGTAATGATTAAAACAACTGGGACCGGCTGCTTAACCTGTTATCCGATTACACTGATATCTATAGAGTTTATTTGCGAGATTTTAATGGCCCTCGTGTGGTTTGAAAGTTTTGCCTGAATTTAAAATAATTCAAAATTTGATTAACCGTAGAATCCCTAGCTGTGCATAAAGTTGAAGTTAGTCCAGTCAATGTTAAAGTGGTTTATTTAGTAACGTTTTATCGATTTTGTATTTAGACTTCGTATCGAACGGATCGCATTCATTCATTTGTGGCTTTTGTGGCGGCATTGCGTCCATTTGTGGTTTTCATTTATCGGGTGCACATGTATTTACGAAACCGTTACGCATTCTAATCAATATCAATTAGCGTAATAATATGCCTTCAAATAGTAATTACCTTTGTTGTGACAAACATTATGTCCTACGACTATAATCTATATATACATCTACTTATGCGACTACCTAAGGCTCTATCTATACCAATCATATCATGATCAGTCTTCGAATTCAAAATGAAACTAATTCGATGGAACTGTAACACGACTTAAACCAAAATCTTTCGTGTCATCATGGTATTTAGTTCATATTTGATCCACCTGCTTAATCGAGCGCTAGTGTCGTTTTCATATGCCTGTTTTGCCTTTTGATACTAAATCATCCGTTTTCCATCCAAGTAGGGCCGAGCAGAACGTTGCTTAAAAATTTAAATGAACTAACATCGCTTAGAGAAACTACTACTAGAGCGCTACTGATAGGGCATCTACTGCTTAGACGAATAAACTTTGCAACTCAGTTATTACATTCATTGCAAACAATATGATTCATAGCTCCAGCGTAAACTGAAGTGCTTGGGACATCAATGTTGGAAGTAAAAAAGCGAGGAGTTGTCCCACACGGTTATACTCGTATTACGAACTAGTGGCTCATTGCGGCCTGCCATGAAATGGGGTCACATACCGACGGGCTGGCATAACGTAGGGAAATGCACATCAGTTTTATATCTTCGTATTACATCGCGGTGTTATTAAAGTTATGTGTGATGTAGTTTTAACGGTCGTGGTGTAGTTTGAGTGAGCGACGTTAACTGTTAAGCAATGTGTCGTACTTGGATGAGTGACCTTGTAGTGCTAGTGACATAGTTTGACTGAGTAATGTTAAATCGTAATTGTTAGTAATGTGCTACTTGGATGGTGACCGATAGAGGTATATCTGAGCGCTACCATGCTTCGGAGGGCACGTTAAATTGTCGGTTCCGGTGGTTTCAATCATCAGACCATGTCGGAGACCTTGAGCCGGTCTAAAAACTGCGACTTTATGGATGGCCAGTAACGTACATGAGCTTACTTACTTTTGTTGATGGGGATGACTGGTATGAGAAGGGTTTTAAAGTAAAACTACAGGCCAAAAAAAAGTTTTCAATTCAAGTGCAATATTCAAAGTTACATAATTATACTAAAATTACTGGACTATCACAGAAAAAATAAACAATTTTGGTAGAAAAAAAAGTCTTAATTTCAGGCACGAAACCCATAGGGTACACAAATACATGAGTACACGTAATGAAATGACAGATGTCATTCGTGTTAACACAGTAACGTTAGTACAACTCAATTGGCACAACTGTCTGATCTAACATGGAAAATAACACATCAACAGATCAATAACAAGAACCAATAAAGCCGTTTGTCTCTAACTCAAAGCTCGGAAACTTCTGAATTTCGTCGTCCGTAATTTACTCAGTTCGTAATGCAAATCTGCCATAAATTGTCAATAAAACCGGTTTTGGTGAATCCAGAGGGGAGTTTACGATAGTTCTGTTACTATGACGATTTATAGAGTAAGTTTTAGATGGAAAAAGTTGTAATCCTAAGGGCGTCCCATTAGAATTGGGATTTTTCTGGCTCGCTATCAATTGCGGACCTTATTAGCGTTGGAGATCTCCTTTGATATGTCTCCAACATTTGCAAACAAGTATGAAAAACAAACTTATGTACCGAAATGTATTTTTTCTTCGACGTTTTGTCAAAATGTACATACATTTTGATTAAAGGTCGAAGAATGTCCCACTACTGGGCAAAGACCACTATACACAAAGTATACTAATGTAATAAAGCTGAATTTGTTTGAACGCACTTATCTCAGAAACTACCAACACGATTTGAATAATTTATTTTTGGGCGGATTGTACAAGAACTTTTAAATCTATTCAGTATCTAAATGTGTTTAATAAATAAAAAGTGTTCGTTCAAAATTGTTCTTTGTAATTCACTAAGTAGAACATAATTTAAAATGGACGTCGTTTTTTTTTTAACTATATTTAGGCGCTTAGTAAAATTGAGAGTCCTCGTGCAATCCGCCCTCAAAATTGTATTTTATTATGCACGAAATAGAACACAATTTAAATCGAACTTAATTTGTTTTTTAAATACATTTAGTTCTTAAATCAAATTGAGAATCCTTGTGTAGTCCACACTGTCTATACTAGCTGGTATATCGACAGAATTTAGAACAAAGAATACATTCGTTGTCTGGAATAAAGTCATATACAATATTTTGAATTTGGAACATGATGCGTTTGAATAGGAAGGCAATATGGAGCGAATGGGTCCCCAGCCGGCAGTAACCAACCGGGCCGGGCGATGGCATCGCATACGCCGGCATTTTGATAAGCAGCTTCTTTGTGCGTTACACTTTTATTACTTAGGCGCATGCACTTGAACATTATGGACGTGTTATGACGTGCAAACGGCAACGTTTGCTCCGAAAAATACCCCTGTTTTATTCTAATTTTAAACATTGGTTCTGTTACGCGAAATTCTATTGTCTTCTTTATGTTAAACTTGACACATTTATTCTTTACAAATGCGAGTCGGGAAGAAATTGTTCTTCGTAATGATAAGTACTATAAAAGAGAGATGACAAACAGATGTTGTAGTTAAAGTTAAAACAAGGGCGGTATTGTGTTGTTGAGTCAATGCGCATCCAACATATGGAGGTTATTTTTAAAGTGACGAAATAGAGACATAAAGATAAGTCAGTGAGTTTAGTGTGCTCGAAATGTCCCGCCAAGTCTGATATATTCCAGTTTATTGTTTTTAGAGACAAGACAAAAGTTTTTTAGAGTGCTTTTAGTGGCGTGGCGCACTCTCGCTTTATTTAATATTTACGAGTTTTTCACTGCACTCTGAGGAATCTACAGAGCGTTGCTACTTTCATGAACAATTAAAATTATGTAAAAATAAAAACTGGATTCCACCTTTTGTAGAAATACCTACAGGCATTTATTAAAATTAAAACCATTTATCGTTGCAATTTGTACAGTTTTGCTAAAACAAATGAAACATTTACAAGTTTTTACATTGATATTTTTTCAATTGTTTTAACGAAATGTTGTTTCAAAACAATTCGTAAATATTCGACTTAAAAGAGGCAACTGGAAGTTGTGTTAAAAGCTTCTGAGAACACTAGTCATTGTATGGTTGTTGTATGATAAGTACGTATTTATGAAGTTTTGTCGCGTCGCTTGCCTGCCTGCTTTTGTACTGTGTGACCTTATTGAAACATTGAAAAAATATAACATGTGTCATTTTTATATTTTCACTCAGTTTCATTTAACGTCACCCAGCGGTTCTACACGTCCTGTACCCTGTTTTGTGGGAATTTCGGGATGAAAGTAGCAATATAGTTTTTCAGCTTCGACTTGTAGTACCAGAGACACATACCAACCAAATAGTAAAGCATCTCCTTTTCAAAGTCTGCTTACAAATACTCCAAAAATTTTAAAACCTCCTGCAAAAAGTGACCATATCAATTTTTACCAAACCTAGCTCAGAACTCATACATGGAAACTGGCTTTTGAATGAAGAAAACCGCATCGAAATCAGCCCATCCGTTTGGGAGCTATACGTACGATGCAACAGACAGACACACACAGACATCGACGTCAAACTTACAATACCATTTTTTTCCTCGGAGGTGAAAAAACTCTTCAGCCTTATACAAAGTCAGTAGTAGTTATAAACTTTACCATAAGTTCGATTTGCGTTAATTTTGGGTAGTACATGAATTAATAATGAATGCAACTTCGGACCACGTCCGATGATTAATTGACCTAATCTAACCCAACAATTACTTCAATTATTTATCTCCGGTATAGAGTTACTGCAGTTCAATAGTTCCATAATTTTAATCAGCTGATGATTGGGCGATACAAATTTGATTCAATTTGAGGATCCTAATGTTTAATACGTGTATGTTTAAGCATGATGCAAAGTGAACCATTATGTTCGTGAATCGAAAGTGAAAACAACCTTATCTACTTCAAAATAGTGCTCATTTTAACGACAGGGGATTTTCGAAAGATCGCTTGTCTATCTCGTGGCGGCCACAGAAAGTTGTACGGCATTATACTGTTCATAAATAATACTTTACTAAAAGTTAAAGAACCAAAAAATAAACAAATGAATCCGACTCATTCATTAATTACAAAACGAAATAATGGTCAACATTTTTTACCGTCCTATTTATATCGAAATAACTAATGCAATTATGCAAAGACAAACGTTCATCTAGTTTGCAATTAATTAATGGAGCCTCACAACATTTAGGTTAAGAGAAATTGTTTAATTTTCAAAGTAAACCTCGAGTTAAAGACGATAAATCACTTTAAATCCTCTCAGCGAGTAGCAATCACTTAGCCAGCATTTGTTTCAAATAAACGAACACGTGTTTATTGTTTAACTGTCATTATCCTCCGATCCTTATGAACTGGCTTAGCTCTCATTGATTTAACATGAAATGTAACGAATGATTACGATTTCCTTCCATGCTTTATGAAATTGTTTAATATGAATTGAAAACGGCTTAGCGTGGATATGACTGTAACATTTAAAAAAATACAGTGAGAAATCAAAAACATAAACAAGATTACTTCACTCTCCGTTAGTTAGACCTAAACTAAGATCTAAGCTTGTATTATCTCGTCGTTTAAAGTGAGAAAGTTAAATATTTCAACTGAATGCAAGCACGTAATTTGACATTTATAACGTTAGCTATTATACTCGCTAACTCGATGCGTCAGAACTCGCTCTATATAAACCACGTCTACTACCTAATACTATTACACAAATACAACTTTCTTAACTACTTGTATAAGGCATCAAAACCACAGCCATTAACTCTTTTGTAAATCTTAATATACATCAATTGAATCTCTTTACCGAGATCTTAGTGAACACCGGTACCAGTATTGTAGAACCGATCAATGGCTGTCAACGTAAATAAATCCACCAAGTTTGAGCTCTCTCGATAACCCAGTTCGATATTTATGTGCCCGCAGTATACTGCCAATTTCCACTTTGATGTCAGTTCATTACAAAGGTAAACAACTGACGTCTAATTAGCGGTACTTAAGCGGATCCCGCTGGTTTCAGGCGTACCCTCACTAATCAGCTAATTCACAAATGATTCTCAATTAGTTTCAAACGTCATTGGAAGTGATTTATTGTTAAATGAGAATTAGAGAATAGAGATAGAGAATGCTCAGTACATAATGTTTTTTTGGTTTGAGGTTATCAAGCCGTATTTGGTAAGCGTAGTCATTAAGCTTAATATTCGTCACTGTACTGATATACTTAATGAGATAAGAAGCCTTTGCCCAGCTGTGGCACATTACAAGGTAATCCTTTTTTACTTTTTTTATATCCTTAAAGCAACAACTTAGAAAATGTGTTGTCTTAACAATGTTATCAAGGCTCACTGTACCCTTAATTACATACATATATGTATGTCATTAGGTTAATAAATATCAGCAATTATATTGTTGTTTTGATGCAGTTTAATCTATATATATAAAAATGAAACCCGTTTTTTGTTGTCGTGGCATCACGCGTGAATGGCTGGACCGATTTCCACGATTTTGCATTCGTTTGAAAGGTCTCGGGCTCCGTGAGGTTTATAGGGAATAAAAATCTCAAAATTCCCACGGGAACGGGGGCGCTGCGGGTGAAACCGCGGGGCACAGCTAGTTAGATATAATTATCCAAATATGTGATGTATTTTATAATGCTCTGTATAAACCAAGTTGACTCTATTAACAGTTAAAAAGTAACAAACATACAAACTTTTAAATTTATGATATTAGTATGATTACAACTTAACTTTCTTTTCACGATGTTGTCAATAAAGTAAAAAGTAAGTTTGAAGAGATTAATGACCACGACTTATCCTGGTGATTGACCTTTTAGACCGCCTAAAGGCCTCTGCCAAAGTCTAATGGTATTGGTAATTCTGAATGTTTTAGTACCCATCGCGTTGTATCAATCATTTGCCAATCGTACAATTGGCAGGAAAAACGTACAGTGTCACATTTGAAAAGCGTTTTTGTCCAGTGACATAGTGCATGGCCCGTAGAGTTCGAGAGACCAACGCGTCCCCGGTGCGACATGCCGTCACTCGCCGGAGCCGTTTGACGCCATATGTGACCAGCATCAAGACAGAAAGTCATATAGACCTGACGGCTATGAATGATACTCAACTCTATTTACAGGGCAGCAAGGTAGATATTTGCTCGCCCTCCGCTAGTAGGGTAGTTGACGATGTGGGGTGAAATCCCAAAGGCGCGGTACGGCGCGGTGCTCATCATTTCCCCATTGTCTCGTTAGACAAAAATCAAAAACAAACACTCACTACTCCGGATTTTTGGATCAAAGCTGCGGATGATTCGAGATGATTGTGTTCATTCCATGTGCTCAATCGTACCTGTGGGATTAGATAATAATGACTTTATTTCTTTTAATGCGTATTGCACTTTTCATCGAGTATGTTTATGATATTTGTTATGTGCCAAGTCATCGAGGGCTGTATTTTTGCCGGTTATGCTGAAGACATTCTTAAACATATAACTTGTGCCACTGCTGGAACAAGTACTCCCGACCCCTTCCAATATTTTCAATACTTACAGTACAGACATTTTCATTTTGTCATATTCGGCACATCACTATTTTGATGCATGAAATTATACTGAAATTTTCCCAGTATTTGAATGAAAGTAATTCTTTCGGAAATTGCGCGAGTGCCGCCTCGGCTCCGCGACGTGATCACAATACCTGAAAACTCGTGTGTCCTCAGCCTCTTTTATGTCTATCATTCATTCTTCAGATACAACAAACGTCAGCATTTGACAACTACAACTCATGTCAAATAAAATGCCGATAAAAAACGTGAAGTGAATTACTCCCGCGGACATACTCACCCTTCGCGAAATGTCGCGCTTGACAGATTTATTGGGCGATGTTTTAGTAAATTGCGCTTACTACACATTATTTTTTCCACCACAAACGCTTACTCGACGCTCCCAACCGCCCGAGTTGTCCCAAAGATTACTGCGGCGACTTTTCATGCTGTAGAATTGTCAGCGCTTGCAAAGCTTTAAAAAATACACCCTACATTGAAGATTATTTCTAATGCAGCTCTAGAGTACTACTCGAGACGCAATAAACTAGAACGATGATAATAAAAATGTTAAACTTATCCCTCGTATTCCCGCTGTAAATTCAAATAGTGCAAACAAACGATTTTCGACCTTCCTGCTTTTTATTACAGTTATGATATACCTAATGTTTTAATTTTAATAAAACTGAACATCCTCACGCCCGACCTATTTGTCAACCTCCTTTACAATTGTTGGCATAAAATCATACAGTCTCACTTCACCTAACTACAGCCCTGTCAGAAGAAAACGACAAATGCCTATTCAAAAGGGTACTTTTTGATAACAGCCGTAAGATATAAATTCGCGCGATAATCCACATTCTTGTTCGCATGAAAAATGAAATTCCCCCAGGAGGTTGCGCTGGATTAAAGCTTTTCTCTTTAAAGTAATAAAGGTGTGTTTTATTTGAAACGCGACGGATTATATTTGGGATTTGGACGACGGAACACGTAGGTGAACCATCGCTCATGTGACAAATTTCTACGTTTGCCTTAACGCGGGCCACCGTGTTTAGAATATTATATTTGGTATGGGGGCTTCGGTACACGCGTATATTGATTTACATACGGCACGACTAAATCGCGGCGAATTCGATGAAATGTTGATTTATTGGGTTGTCTTATTACTGTTGCATGTTATTGAAAGGATTTGTGGCGGATACGTCGTAATCAAGAGTCCGTGCTCCCGCGAGACGCACTCGATAATGATTGAAAATGCTTCTTTTTGTGCTCGACAATCACGACAGTTGTCACCCCTGGGGTAAAGGCTTGTTGGTTCATTTATGCGTGTTTTTGTTGGATTGTAGTTTTCCTCTCTTAGTTACGTTCGACAATACGTGCGGAAAGAGGATTCTTTTATTTGTCACATTTTTTCTTCATATAAACATACATTGGGGGCGGAGACCTGAACAGACCTGATTTCGCTTCGTAGTCCGACTCGCCAATTGTATATTTATGAGTTTACTATTTGAATTGAATCTTATTGTAATTCAGTTTTGTTGTCAGCTTGTTTCGTTTCAAAGTTTACCGTCGGAAGGAATGTGAAACAGTAAATATTTCGAATTTAAAGTTAAGCTTTTGTCTTGATGGAATATATTTACTCCATTTACTTACTTTGTGTGCACAATATAGCCTATATTACATACGACAATGGGTCTTAATTTGCCGCAACCAATTCAAAATCCCAAATTAGCTATTCCAAAGAAAAAAAATCTTAAAGGTTGATTACACCGTATTCTATTATGGGATACCTATCAGTCCCAGTTCGGTACAGGTTTAGGGTCCACGCCCACTTTAGTTAATATCAATTAATTTTAATCAAAAATAACCCACTAATGACACGTCATTAATGAATATTGTTATGAAATGTTGCTTAGTCTGAAATGACCGGTCATTGGTTATCGTCATAGGATGTCCTGTGTTCGTATCGACCAGTTTTTATCAATTGAAAAGGAAACAGGCGTTATTTTTATTTATATTAGTTGGATTCGCCCACGCGACGAGGCAAGAATATCCTGATTTATATGAAGTTTTATTTTGTATTACAAAGAGCGCGAACGTGTTAATTGTGGTGCATTTTGATTGGATTGCTAATTATTATTGATATTAGAACTTTTTGTGGACTTCGTGCTGTGTATTTGTTTTTTTGTGGATTTAAAAAAAAGTGTGCAAGGTATGTTTGATTATAAGCGAATACTTTTTAAATTATATTTTGTTCATTTTAAATTAAGAACTCTAGAAATTCAACCGTTTTAAAAAACTAGTAGAATGAGGTTTTTAGTCAGTCTCTTAGTTGTCTATAATTCCCTTAAAAGAAACCAATCATATTGAAGTAGTTAACATGCAATCTGCATACTCAATGACCATGCTCAATAATGAGCCAGACTCCAAACTGTTCTTTATTTTCTTTTCGTCTTTTCAATTGGTCCTCGAGGGACCGTTGCTTTAAATTAAAAAGTTTACTTGGTCGTTCTCGAAGAAGCTCTTACAGGGTTTATTCCTTCGATACCCTTCTAATGACTGGTAGAAATCCGGGATCAAAGGAATTGAGATATTCAATACTAACGTAAACGTATATAAGTGGGTTATTCTTCTATTTGTTTTATATATATATTACCGCTTACGACATCGTTATTAGCTTTCGTTTGTTTTGTTTGAGTGGTTGGAGATTAATGTGAAGTGATCAAAATTACATTTTTATTATTTAACTACTGCTTTTATTCTTTTTCAGCCTTCTTTTGACATGTAATAGGAAAAATCTTAGTTAAAAGGTAAACTCGAGTAAGTTAGTTGCTAACCCTGGTATCAGAGTTTTTAGACCGCCTATAAAATAATAACATTTCTCTTCCATCTGTAATGTCCCACTCTCAATCATTATTCTAGGCTGCGATGTCCCACTACTGAGCAAAGGCCTTTCATTCCACTGATAAAATCTTATATATGTACGTTACTTTAGCCGTAATACGTTTACCGCATCATCGTCATCACTACATATGTAGTATAAAACAAAGTCGCTTTCCGCTGTCTGTCCATATGTATGCTTACGCAACGGATTTTGATGTGTTTTTTTAAATAGATAGAGTTATTCAAGAGGACGTTTTGCATGTATAAAAATACCTGAAATTCCCACGGGAACGGGCACAACGCGGGTAAAACCGCGAGGCGCAGATAGTTACGTGAATAAAAAAAATACGGGAATATGGCCCATATACTGTCATATACATATGTATTATATACATATAGTTAACGGGCCATTTTCCCTTTCATGGGCCATGTATACATACGAGTCCAACATTGGTGAAACCACGGGCCACTGCTAGTAAAAACAAAATTCAATTTTCAACCCAAATTATAACCCACGCGCTAGAATAAACGTATTTACCATAATTCCTTGGTATGAATAAATAATTTCAATCTTATTTCAATTCATATAATAAATGCTCGTATTTTTTGCTTTAACTTTATATGGAGCCATACGCACCTGTTTGTAAACATAGAACTGTATTTAATATTCATATGCCGAGGATCAAAGGTTATAGAGCTGAAAATAAAAATAATGACATGTTATTGGAAATCAAAGTACCTACATTATAATATTTCTATGAACATTATTCCATACTAGGAGCGCCCCGCGGTTTTACGCGCGTTGTGCCCGTTCCCTTAAGAATTCCGGGATGAAAATAGCTTTTAACCTTCCCGTTGAATGTGGCTATTCATTACCAAAAGAATTTTTCAAATTGGACCAGTAGTTCCTGAGATTAACGCGTTCAAACAAACAAACAAACTCCGCAGCTTTATAATATTAGTGTAGATTTTATACTTATGTGACATTATAATTAAAGGCTGTTTGCACCAGCGTTCTTAAGTATATTTAGCGCTTAGATATGTTTGTTTTGGATAGCCAAATTCAAAGGGAAAGTTATATACTATTTTTCATCCCAAAATTACCACGGGAACAGTCACAATGCGAGTAAAAACGCGTAAAACATAGTTAGTATTGATACTGCGATATTGCTTGGTTCTTACTTCGTCCTCGGTACAAAATCTCTTTATTTTCCGTGACCGATAGTACGAAGACAATGCAATGCGTTCGCTATATAAATTACCGAAGTCTTATTATTTCTATAATTATGAGGGGCCCTTTATTTCATATATTAACTTGGCTTCTTTTCTCCTTGTCATATTTATTTCCGATGAAATCTTGTATGTCGGTACCTAAATAATTACCTAATGAATATGATGAGAGAAACCCTCCTGTAAGAAATGTTCAGGAGAGACCCTTTTACCTCACATTTTATTATTATCTCTCCGTTTGATGTTTATGAAATATGACGTTTTATTTTGATTCTTTCTATTGGCGGAGGTAATGTTTATATTAAACTTAATAGTTTATTTATGCATATTAGTTTTTGGGGAGTTTTGATAAAAACTTGGTTGGAAAGACGATTAGATTGAAAGGAAAGCATCTAATCGTGATCCGAAGTTCCTAACTTAAATTATTTTTTATTTTGGTGTATACAAAAAAGTGTTCATTTCAATTATATTCAAACATATATCGACGTCAAACTTATAATAGCATTTTTTTCCGCCCGGGGCTAAAATATATCTTTAGAAATGATAAAAATGAAAGTTATAACATTTTCATGCATCATAACCAAGTTAGACTTTCCACTAAAGTACTTATCTGTGAAGCTAATTTAACAGTATATTTAAAGGCACCGTTTGTCCAGGTTTAGGCCGTCTCCAGCCATACGGTGGGAGCGGCAGTTCGAGCAGCGAGGGGGGTCGTCGGCGCGCGCGCACCCGCGGCCTGTCCGACTCGCCCACTGCGCCGACCACGCCGACGTCGGCCTCCGACAACGCGTCGGACGCGACACTCACCGACTCAGAGTTGCCGCTAGCCAGAGACTCAACTCTACTAGTGCATAACGGTATGTACTCTTTAAATATCGAAGAAGGTTTGAGTCTTTTTGAATTTGGAATTAAAATAATGATTATAATATAATAATCCAAATGTCAAAAAGTCGGATATATTTTTATTCAGTTTTGGCCCCAAAGACGCTCTTTTGAACATACCATTGATTGATTTATTGATTGGGCTCCTCCCTGATTATAAATTTATATAAATATTTATGTTAATGGTAATGGATAACGTGTAACATATTCTTTCCTTTAAATTAGAAGACTCTGCTTTTGACTTAACGTTATATAGTTAAAACTAAAATTAAATAAGAAAGTTCGAGTAGATGTCAGAGTTAAAACTCAAAATATCTCATTCTAATAACTTTGAATACCATTAAAAATCATTTACATAAAAAATACTCGCGCAAGCCAACGTAAAGCGAAGTTAAAATATATCAAACAAATTCGAAAGTGATTACCGTACTTAGCTTTATTTAAACGTTCGACATTTTACCTGGAAGAGATAAAATAAAACGTAAAAATCAAACTAATTCTCTATACGTCGATGTTTCATTTATGGTCGCCTGAAATATAAATGAGCAAGTAAAAAAGGCTGGGAAAATGTCGACTTTTGCGATCGGTTTTGAGACTCCAGGATACCGCGTAAAAATGTTTGCGGGAATGCAAAATGAAGCATGTGATTGCTTGGGAATCGCATTATGGTAGAGCCCGTTCCACCGATGCCGCTCACCTGGATATGAATATAAAATTTAATAAAACGAATATCTTTTCAAGCAATATAAACTTTAATATCGCGATACTTAATATGATTTAACAGAATAATACTTCCATATGTTTGTGAAAAGGAAACGCTATTAAAATTATTACACTACTGCAACATTTACTAAGATATAACAGCTTAATAAAGTATACCACTTTGAGACGGGATTTTAGTGTAACAAAATGAGATTACTTAAGTATGCGCTATCTAGAACATGCAGAACTATGTAGTCGAAAGCCCGGTGACACAGAGGCCTCTCGCGTCGCTCCGCTAATGGATTTTTATCACGATCTACTCCATGAAAATTAAAGAGGAAATCCACCAGAGTCCCGGTTTTAATTTGCCCACCACTGGATTCTATAATCGTTCTAGATTTTCATTGAAATGCAATTTAATTGGAATTCTCGGGCGTGATTTGAATCGATACCTCCACTCCGAGTACTCCGATTTTATTCGGTGTATTATTAAAACTAACTGCATACAGATATATCTTGATGCGCTTGTCGATAAGCGATTACAACTTAATGGGGGTCATTATGATCAATTATGATAGCGTCAATCAGTTGATTTTAATGTTCACTTAGATGTGGTCATTGACCTGGCCTATCTGCGAGACGCAAGTCATATACAGGAGATGGCCAAAGTTGCTCAATATGTAGTTGTTATAAAGTTTAATCCATATTATTTTACAATTCTGTTCTCGTAACATATTGTAGGAACGTTTATGCTGACAATAGCCACAGTAAAACAACATTTACCGCAACACATGGGTTAATTTTGTGTCGTCACTTTGTTTATCACAGTTTTATCGTTAAAACTTTGTGAAATGAAGGCATTGTGACGGAGAGTGACCCGAAAGCGTAATATTTACGTTACCCTTATCCGAAACGTTATCTACGTGTTCTTTTGACAAACTGTTAGTTATAACTTGTTTTACAAATTACTGTACGGTTTCAATCCCCGCCAAATGCTTTACATCAGCCCTCAAAGTTTTCGACCGAAATTTAAGCCGATGTTTGTTTACATACAGTTTTTGGGGTCCCAATTTAAACTATCGCTGCTTTTATTTGTCGTTTAGTCGACATTTGCCGTTTCGCGGTCTGTTCTCGTCGAGACCTTTGTTTGTGGCTGTGAATTTATTCGGGATATGTTTCGGTTTCTCCATAACTTTGTATAACCCGACCTGTTGTAATGGAAGTAATGTTTTATATTTAATTTGGGTCGCCCGGTGTCACTGGACTTCATTTCGGCTCGTTGATTAATTTAAACGATGTTACACCTTTCTTCCTGCCTTTGAGTTTTAATTAGTGACTTTGAAGCTCCTTTTTAATGTTATATAGATGAAAATAATTTGAGACAGATAATCTATCTATTAATTAAGGATCGCTTATGTAATTGAAGAGATTAAATCAATGTTACGTGGCCCTTAAGTTTAATGATACAGAATACCAATCACCGAACGGTTCCACATTTAGAAACATAACTCGTATCACAAATCGTTCGGATAGCCGTCATAAACAGGCGACAAGTCGTAAAAGGGAATGTGTTAAACAATTTGATACGCGGTAACAACGACATTTTTATGTCGCGATATTTCGGTAGGCCCTAGAGCGTTCCCTTTAATTGCGGCCATTAAACGCTTGCCTCAGACAGAACGCCGAGCGATAGATGGGATTCTGATATTTCTTATTCCAAATCCCATATTCGTCCTCTTTCCACAATCTACTCAAACTATTATAAAGAAAGAGACAAAAGCATAGCCGCCGGATAATCACCACTAAAGCCGGAAATTCGTTAACGAATATGGCAGCGCTTCGTTAAATTTTATGTATGTTTGTTTAATGAATGAATGCCTTTTTAAATTACCATATGGTGCCGTGTTGTGTTTTAATAGTCTCAATGAGCCAGTGCACTCAATACAAACAAGGGATAATCTTACAAAGGATTCTGTTAAGTTTAACATCAGTGTGCAGTTAATGAGGACACACGTCTTTTTTCGGTTGGGTATTTAATGTAGTATTTTACACTCCAAGAACGCGGAATTAAGGTTCTTGGTATTCATCCATCAAGGGTGCACGGTGAAATTTCGCTCATTCAACTTCCCCCTTAATCCTGAAGACGAATATCTGAAACTTAAGGAAGGAGCAAGATAATCGTGAAATTGTGATGGCACTGCAAAAAGTGGGTACATCGCGCTGTCTAATCCCTTAATCTTGAGTGTACTGTCTCAGACATCATTTGTATGATACATGTCTAAATGTAACCTACACTTTACTGTATCGTTGGTAGCTTCCTATTGGATCCTATTTTGACATTTTATCTACTATGCATACTCGTATACGAATGAGTTTTTGTTTTAATACAATCATAAGAAGCGATCGTTTTTATTTAAATAAATTAATACACCTTGGAAAGTTTCGATTTTACCAGGGGCGAAAACAAATCAGTTTTTTGCCGCCTCCAGAGATTTATTCATTTATTTAGATGTCTATGTAATCCACAATTATTTAATTGACAAAGTTTTCGTACATTTTATTTCAAAAAACTCTAATAAACACCTCTTAATTATTGTCTACTCCTAAGTTTAAATTTAATATCTCTTCTCAAAGTCAAAATAACGATTAAAAAGATATTACAAGATAGTCCAACCAGGGGACCGCCAATAGAAAGGTTTTTACAGTACATTGAGCAAAAGATCTCGTTGGAAGCGAGACGGAGAAAGAAATACCGTAATGCGTAATGAACTGAAGTCCTTTGCTGGACGTGGCTGTGACCTTAGCGTCCCCGGAAGGAAAGCTCCCAGACTCATTTATATAACGGCGGGCTTATACTCAAACCCTGTGGAACTCCCGAATAAAAATACAAAAAGCGTAACATGTTATTTTCAACGTTTCCTTTGTAGCTTTTGTAATTGCGTTACGAGTAAATCCTCTTGTAATTTGTGCCAATGGCTTTATGCGGCAAAGCGTGGTACAAAGATACAGTCGCCTTAGTTTGGTCGACAGCACAAAGGATTTCCGTATCAGACGGCCGCGGCCGCCCGCCAGACCCGAAAAATACGATCCCTTTGGGATTCCAATCCTTTAATACTAATTGAATCATAATTTAGAAGGCTGAAAGTTTCTTTTTATGAAAATCTTTTGCCCGCTGGACTCAAAGGCTGAGAAATGGAACGGTAATAATGCTAAGCTTCAAACATCTACTCGAAGAGTTCTCTTAATCTGAACAAATTATTTCTTTTGAATATTCATATACCTTTTTTGCCAAACAAAGTTAGGCCCCCAACATCTTATTTATGTAAATTGGTTGTTCCTTTTATTCACAACACTTACATTGCACGGGTTTCTTAATGCTGACCTGGTAAACATTGTAAAACCGTACGCTCATTTGACATACTCGTAATATTAGTACATACGTCAAAATACTCGTACATTTGATATTTACATTCATCTCCTGCCGAAAGAAAATCGCACCTTCAATTCCATTATCGATCCCTATTTCAGTGCAATTTGTGAGTAGAGCGAGCGAGCGCTAACAATTTTCAAAGTTAAATGAAAATATCGGGGTAGGGTAAGAAGACTACGGGGAGCCGCCGTCTTGGACTCGCGCCTCGTGTCGATACCAGACAACGCTAAAATGTCTTTTGTCTACTGTTTGTGTTCGACCAACTTTTTAGAAACATTAAAGTTTTCGGTTACAAGAAAATAAGTGCTGGTTCTTTACTATTTTTCCACCGTTCAGTCACAATACAAGAACAATAGAATGTGCCCGATAGTTTTTGATAAATAATTTTATAGGGTGATGGGCCCGTCAGAAAATATTTCAGATGCTTTTAGCTGAGTTTGGCATAGCAGTGAAAGCTTTTCATTTTTGCTTTATAGTGTACACAGAGAAAACAACTGCTCTATTTTATCGAGAGACGAAGAGCCGATTTCACACCAGTTTACAAAATAAAGCTATACACAATAATGGTTGCAAAATGAACTGATATCACATTGTGAGATACTGCGCCGACGGAATAAGGTCAGCTGATAGTACTTGTTCAATGAATGGTGTTCCGATGATATTTTGAACATCGAATGTTTAAATTTTATATAGTAGTTTTAAAGCAACAATAACAAGTAAAATTTAAACTTTTTCAGTTAAGTATTTCACTTTATATCAGCAAGTTTTGAACGTCAAGTGATATTTTTTTACTGAATAATAATTATATAAACGCGGTAAAATGTATATCACATTTTCTCCACATGCTTTTTATCAATATTGTTTGGCAGAAAATTGAAAAATAAAACACGTTCTCGACGCATATTTTATCCGAGAGCTCCCTATTGATAAAGCGTTATAAAATATATTATGACATGAGATGCAACAAAGGGTGAAGATTCAAGGGAAAGTGGCAATTTTCTCGTCGCCTCGCGCGATATAATCCTTCAGATATAAAATAAAACATAAAAGAACTTATTGTTAAGTTTTCTGAACATTTTAAGGACGAAATATTTCAAATTAGTAATAAAACTTTTGAAATCAGTATAACAGTAAATTAGTTTTACCTATTAAATAAAAATATTTTTAAGGTACCTACTTATGTTAAACAATATTTTATAAATATTTTAATATAATTTTGGAAAGAAATACATTGTTCAAGAAAAAATATTTAATATACCTTTAGAAGCCCTCCTCAATGATGAATACCCCAAAATCAATTGTGTTGTTAGTGCGAGTTTCTCAAAGGAAGTTGTTAACAAAACACTTTGGAAAGAAGGCCTGGTGGCTGCAGATAACGAACGAGGATCGAACGAAAAGCTTGTGTAGTAAATAAAAGCTTATACTGAGCTTCTCGACCAAATGGGAGGAAAGACGCAGCTTATATACACACTAAGTTGACATGTTAATAAACTTTCGTACCATCTTAGGGCACCTTTGATAACAAAAGCATAGACCGTCCAATACAAAATAATTCAAATATAGAACAACTCGAGCCACTTTCAAAAGTTCTCTACTCCCCCTTTTTCGTCAAAGCTGCTAACCATATTTTTACATTTTGAAAACAAAAGAACATCCGTGGCTCCAAAAAATTGAGTTAATCTTATAACTTTGTGTACGAAATGTACAATGAAAGAGACAAGAAAATAAAGAAAATTACATTAGAAGTGGTTGGTACAAAAGTGGACTAAATTAATAAAATTTTACTCTGAAAATATTCTGAAATTAACTTATTTTAACCTCGTGAAACTTTGAAGCACTCTGTGTATTTATTGGACTTAAAAAGAAACGTTTCATCTATTTACGATACTGGCAATACTTTTACAAAATGATTTATTAAATTACGCAAAATAACTAACTAACTCACTATAATTTCTACAAGAATACACATCACAAGAGTACTTTCAATATATTGCGAGCATACATCTTGGAGTAAGGATTTCTTTCTTAAAAGTAATTGTATTCCTTCTTCGTGCCCAAAGTTGGTCGTCACCTAAGCTATTTTGCTTTCCCAAATATCACCCCTAAAAATGGTAAGCTCGCACCTTGCGACACAAAGGCACCCCCTGCACCCCCCACATAACGGATGCATAGCCAAAATGCATCATTACGCCTGCCACACACAATACACCCCTATGACATACTCCGGTGGTGTGGCGTAGTGTGGCGTTGGCAGGCGTGCTTATGACAATACATTTGTAGCACCACTGTCGACAATCATTATTGAAAAATTCACATTTTAATTTTGTTCACAAGATTTACATCTGACGCCAGCTGACTTTAATTGCTACGCTTCAATTTTATATCCTTGTACAATTATATGAATTTGCTCGTTTTTTAGACTAGCAGCGCCCCGCGGGCTTACCCGCGTTGTGCCCGTTCCCGTAGGTATTTCGAGAAGTTCTATACATATAAACCTTTCTCTTGTTTCACTCTATCTATTTAAAAAAAACCACGTCCAAATCCGTTTGTAGTATTTGAGTTAATCACGCAAGCAAGCAGACAAACGTGGCCGGGGACTTTGTTTTGTAATGTGTAGTGATTAATGTTTTTTACGTTCTATTACATTTTCAGTGTCCATTGTTATAGGATGTGGTACAGTTAATACAAGAATATTGCCTACATTATAATGTGTAAATAGTTGATAACCCAAAACGTTGACACAACAGTAATCCAGGCAACGCGAGATGCCACTAAAGCCAGTAAACTCCCAAATCCCTCTTAACCGATACGAGTTCACAATAGCTCAGAGATCCTTCCAACTACACTATAATAAACCATCATTGCGCGCGTCACCGCTCCCGTAATCTAACCATTATATTGTACAAATCCTTACTTACACCGCTGTCAATCTCACACATTCGAGCCAAGAACGAAAAATCTGGATGATCCTAAATTAGATACGCGGTAACGAGAAGGCTTCCTGACTCACGATAATGGGTTTTCTTTGCTAAAGGAAAAACCAATTTCGTTGGTAAAACATCAAAATATCCAAAGTCAAGTAGAAGATAATCCCCCGAGTCAGCGCAGGGACGCGAGGATTGCTTTGTTTGTGTCATTGGGTGTCTTCCCTATGTATACTTTCTGAGCCGTCTTGCTGAACAAGATGTTTAACCTAACAATATTTGCATGCTTAATTGACTCATTAGTAGTCATCTAAGTGATCCATGTTGTATAAAAATCATCCTACTAATATAAATGCGAAAGTTTGTGAGTATGTATGTATGATTGTTACTCTTACACGAAAAACTTAGGACGGATTTGAATGAAACTTTACAATAATATAAGTATATAGGTATACATCAGAATAACATATGGGATATATTTTAGCCCAAAATTCCTGCGGGAAAGGGTACAAGGGGACGCGGGTAACACCACGGGGCGCGGCTAGTATATGTATAATATACAATTATTTTCGACGTATATTAATATAGAACCATAGGCAATAGTGGTACATTCAATCATCTTCCCTGTAATGATATCTTCAGTGAGCTGACACGGCTCTGCCCTGCAGCGGGACAATACTGGCAAAAGCCCTACTTGTACTTTATTAATAAATGGCAATATTTTGTCTCGGCCCAGACCGTTGCGCGTAACACTATAAATGTGCAACAATAAAATAGTTGATTTTCCTTGTCGACTGTTGAAATTCGATCACGTACGCTATAACTTATAGTCTATCCAGACAATGTTCACTAAAATACTAAATTGAAAACTTTTCCAAGTGCTCGTAAAAAATCTCATCCACGTTTTACGTGATACTATATTTTAACGGGTTTTTTTCTGACGTCACTTTTAACTCTTAGTATAATATGTATAATATAGTGGCGCCTCGCGGTTTTACCCGCGTTGTGTCCGTTCCCGTAGGAATTTCGGGATGAAAGAAGCTTATAACCTTCCTATTGAATGTGGCTATTGATTAAAAAAAGAATTACTCAAATTGGATAAGTAGTTTCTGAGATTAGCCCTGAAAAACAAAGTTGGAAACTTTATCTCTTTATAATAAGTATTATGTAGTTTAGATTGTTAACGAAAACGTTATTAATTAGTGTAGCTTAACTCTTATGTCGTTTATTCCCTCTAACTGCCGCACTTACGACGCCCATTAAATCGACATTTAACTAATTGACGAAATGTTTCACAAATTACATGTGAAAATCACTCTTTACATATCTGCTAAGGAAGCATTTGACATCTAGGAGTACGGGCTTATAGCCAGATAAAATTGACCTTTAAAAATATTTTCACTATTACGTATATTATTGCTGGCACTGAAGATCAAAATTATCCAGTTACATATTCTTAATCTTATATAAAATTATTCCTGTCGTCCGTATTATGGCATGTCCCTCCACATATTACATTATCATATTTCTCCCTTTACCGAAGCCATTGCATTATTTATTGGGAAAAACTTTAACATTTTCACAACATAACCAAGCAGATGCTCGGATCACCTGTGTTCCTTTGTAAGCTAGTTTCTGTTATGCAATGACCAACTCTAATGCGGATAGTTGTAAGGTTGTTTTTTGTAAAATTAGTTTTGTCATGGATGTGTTTTTGTTGTTTTAGCATAATCGTCTATAGGCAAGTACTTTCTACGGATTATGTCTTCTGTAAATGTTTTATTCAAATGCTTAGGAATTATCCGCGACGTTTTTAAACTGTTGTGTGTGTGTTTATGAATGTCAATGAGGCTTTAGTGCATTGCGTGTTGTTTTATGCAGTCTCGAGTGCTTCCTTTAACTTTGGCTTGTTATTATAATAGCCCGGAACACGGGGCTTTTTATAGGGGTTGCATTAACTATTGAAATATTATTATAAGCTGTATTCGAGTCGCTCAGCTCCGTTTAAATTTTCATTGCCAATATATTTTTACAAGGTTTTAAATTGTCTTTTTTTGGAATTGCACAACACAGCAATACAGTTGAGTTTTTTCCCTCTATCAAAGGAATGTTGGTTCGCTTCTCTATTTCGTGTGTGGGTTAGTGATGTTCCAACGGCAACTAAATAATCGGCCGGTACATATAGCAGTTGCACACTGCCCGAAGGCTGACATGGTCTATTACAATTTTATGATGCAGATCTTTGATTCCCAAAGGTTGGGCGCCATGTGGCGGGCCGTTGTTTGTGTCCGTGAGTTTGTACAACTAACAGGATTGCTGCAGTGCACTCATTTATTCAAAGCCGGTTCTCCATTGGCCCAGTTACATCACGTCCAGCTCTTACGTTTCAATCTGGAACATAAATCTAAAATTCAATCAAAGAAACACTTTTTATTCTTACTATATAGAAAATCACACATTTAACTTTTTTTGAAACATGTACCAACGAAACCTTGTCAAATAATAGCAACGGACGTAATGGACAATAAAAGCATGTCTTATTAAAAGACCAATTTCCATGTGTTTTCGTCAAAGAGAAGAGACCTGGATATCGTTTGAGTATATCGAGATTCGGGATCCAACCTTTGTGTTCAACATTCAACCTTGTTAGATTTGGAATTGCTGAGAATCAAACTTCATGTGCGATAGAGTCTACGTTAACGAGTGCTTTTGAAGCGACCTAAAACAGAGCGTGACATTTTGTTGAAGCCATTTTCATTTATCTGCCATTTTTTGTATTGTTTCTGAGATGGTCGTTGGTTTTAACTTTTAGTTTATTAACAAAACTCCTAATTTATGCTTTGTATATCTTTTGTTTATATCGATACTAGTAACCCCGCGGTTTTACCCGCGTTGTGCCCGTTCCCGTGGGAATTTCGGAATGATTTTCATATAAACCTTCCTCTTGAATCAATTTATCTATTTTTAAAAAAAGGCAACAAAATCCGTTGTGTAGTTTTAAAGATCTAAGCATACATTGGGACAGACACACAGCGGAAAGTGACTTTGTTTTATACTATGTAGTGATAAAAATCCATTAATTTTAATTTCCATTAGGGTGCTTTCAAATTATGCGTTTCGTGTCGGACCGCTGCGGTGCTGAAGCGGTGCGTTTGTCGTATTGTGAACGTACGATCGTGTGTTTTCATACACCGCTTCGGCACCGCAGCGGTCCGACACGAAACGCATAATTTGAAAGCACCCTTACATTGTATGATCTCATATATACTGGACAAAAGTTAAAAAAACTTTCTGTTCACTTAGCCACATAAGGCACATAAATCTTCACTACATAGTATAAAACAAAGTCGCTATCTTTGTCTGTTTGTTTGTTTGTTTGTCTGTTTGTCTGTATGCTTAAATCTTTAAAATTACGCAACGGATTTTGATGCGGTTTTTTGTAATAGGTAGAGTGATTCAAGAGGAAGGTTTTTATGTAAAAAAAATCCCGAAATTCCCACGGGAACGGGCACAACGCGGGTAAAACCGCGGGGCGCTGCTAGTTACTTATAAAACACATAATTCGACTCAAAAGTCTTCGTCTGAAAATCAACTCAATTAATGTTTTGAAGAAATCTCAAAGCAAAACGAATGTCAGTTTATACACCGCTCTGAAAGGGGCTAAGCACTCGCTCTGTGATTAAATTCGACATACGAGTCTCGTACGGATTCTTTAATCTGCAAAATTTGGGGGTGCCCTTAGAATTTCTGAACAATAATTGAATTCGTCGGGATTTCTACGAAATTGTTCAATTCATACATCATATTCTTATTTGCTAAAGGTTTATATATATTCAGATTTTTACGGCTAAGCGCAGGACATAACGCTAACCGCCTGGGCTTAGCTCCCTTGTTTATTTTCGGTTTCGCCGTTCGCACCCTAACCGTTCATTTTGTTTATTGTTATTGAAATAATTTCATTACGAAACATATTATGATTTCAAAAACCTAATTATATTATGTTTATGAATACTTTCATTACTTGTTTGTGAAACCCAACAAGAAAACACAGCGATAAGTTGGTGTGCAAAGAAACCATACAAATCTCGGAACTTGTATCAAAGTGGATGGAAGTTTTATAATTAATATCTAAACATGGTACAGAACATAAATAGTGTTGTTTTATGAGCATTAATTAGTTCAACTTTAGCTATTGACTTGTAGTTAACTTGTTAGCGGTTTGATAGGAGTTTGTAAATTATGATATGGATACCGTCCCTTAGAGAGTTAAGACGAATTAAAGAACAGAGGTTTTAAAAACATGTGACTTGTTATAATTTCATTTATTTTTAATTTCCATTTTAATGTTTAATTTTTCTGTCATTTTTGTATTGTTGGTTTTAAATTTTAGTTTATTAACAAAATTCAAAATTTCTGTTTTGTATATCTTTTGCTTATATCGATACTAGCAGAATCCCGCGGTTTTAGCCGCGTTGTGCCCGTTCCTGTAACAATTTTGGAATACAAATATCTATAAACTTCCACTTGAAAGCTCCATCAACAAAAGGAATTCAAATCGGACTGAAAGTTCGTGAGATTAGCCCGTTCAAAGAAACAATAAAAAAATATATATTAGTGGAAAACGATCTTCGATGATATGATAGGCTTAAGCACTGCAGTGGGAAAATACAGGCTAATATTTTTATATTTAAAAATTGAATACTGTTTTCGAACTGTATTCCATTTAAAATTTTATCAATTTGTTTTAGTTGCCTATATTTTGAAAAATTTACTACGGGTTATATTTATGAAAACTACCCATAAATAAAAGCTTCAAAAAGTTTAAATATTAAATTGCCTACTCTAATATCGTCTACTGTAAAATAAAAACATTTTCGAGTTAACGCAGTATTCATAGTAATAAATGCGTACAACCTTTGTGGTATACATACATATGTCATATATTTGCGGCTGTATAGGCACATTCCGTTTACATTTTCAATTGTGGTCAGGTCCCTGGTGGCCTAGGGCGATGCATTAACATAATTGCACACCCAGTATTGATTGGCGAGCCTCCAAGAAGACTGGAAGCAGATCAGGTGAATGCACTACCTTGCAGTGAAAAAAACCTAAGGAAACAGTAAATCTTTCCACATTTTCCATTTCCATTATAAAGCGTGGTGATTACGCCTAATCCTCCTCACTGTACTGATATCTTCAGTGAGATGGACATTATGGGCTAATACTACTATCTTATCTTCTATGTATCAGCAATGTTTCTCAAAAAAATGTGTTTTAAGTTTAAGGTAAATGTTTGTAAACAACGTGAAATGATTAGGAAATGTTATTCTTCTCATTTTATAACTTCCTCAACAAAAACCAACAATGGTTAAACATTTATTGTTTGTTTTTATTGTTCACTTAACCGTTCAACGATGAACTCGTAGTTTTATGGGCACTAGAAAGTCTCTATAGCATTTTTGTTCTAAGAAGAGTGGGCGGGTTACTGTCCGTCAGTAGCCCGGTAGCGACGGCCGCGGCGCAGCGCGAGCCGATATAATCGCGAACACTACGGGAGCCGACATCATAACATAATAGACGCCTTCGCTCTTCCATTTCAATTGAATTATTCCCTATTCCAGCCCGAAGCACTACAAAGAGGCGGCACACTAACCACAGCCATTTAATACTCAAAACAGCGCAAAGTATCTTTTATCAAACCAAATATTTTGCACGAACTGAAACCAAATGAAATTGAGGTTACACAATTACCAAGTATGAAAATTAATTAAGCACATACCTATCTATGAATGCATATTTCATGACAGTTTTCAGAAATGTATTGTTGTAAGTTCGTGCTATAATATTATTGGACAAAGCATTTTCCTCCAATTACGCGGCACTGGTTTCGATTTCCACCTCCCGGATTGGTAGAGAATGAAAATAAACGGGATATAAATATTAGCTGACGTTTATACTGAAAGTACCGTCTCTAAACCGTCCTAAAATTAAAAGATGGGATTCTATTAATTTTTTACATTGCAAAGGTAAATCGGCGGTGTCAGCGAATCAGAGGTAATAGGTAGGGGAGATCGGGCCAGCCACCCGCTTCTATAGCTCATAAACGCGAGTACCTTTTTGTTATAATTTTTTGCCGACTCCGCCGTTCTATATGTTTTAACTCAGATTTCAGTAGTCTGTTTGCTTTTCTAAGTGGATTCTGAGTCGTTGTCTAAAGTCAATAGAATTTCATGAAACTTAGTGTAGCGCAGTTGAATAATAAATGGAATTAAGCTGGGATTGAAAATAAAAGTGTCCACGATTGTTTCGTTGCCATCGCTTTTGTTCAAAATGGAATTTTAGTTGTTTATTCTACTTGTCTTCCTCACTGTACTGATAGCAATTTCTTGAGAGGCCTTTGCAGTATATTATTATGATTAATAGAATTCACAGGCATTTCTTCAATAAATATTTATCCATTAATCCCGAGCCATTTCTATCAATGAAGTAAGACTACAGCCCTTCCGAACTCAAATTAAAATGAACACAATTTTCCATTCTACGCTTCAAATGATACCTGTCGTAACTAAGAGACTTAATCAACAAGAAATCAACAATCAAACGTAGCCGGTCTATGCTCGGAGATGTAAACATGGGGTTGTCACAAACGGCACGTCTCATGCAATTATTTAATTACCTGAAGCTCGAGTATGTCTCACGTTACGACCGGGCGGTGTTTGTACACGAATTAGTTCATTGATTGCGATTAATCAATTGCTTAATTAGCGCCACACGATGTACGAATTTTATTACTAACGAATTAATTTGACTGAATTTATAATTTTGCTGTATTTTAATAAAATATGGTAAAAAAAACTTCGTACGCAATTAAGGTATACGCGAATTTTTGGGAATACTGTGATCAGGATAAATAAATTAAAATCGAAAATGAGACACTATATCTATGTGTATCTTTTGACGCTATACCTTAATTTCGAACCCCAATGCAGGACAAACACAACGCCTTTGCAGTATTACGTTGTTTGCGTAATTTGTTGAAGTTCAGCGAAGATCGCGACGTTTGCTTACATGCATAAGTGGACGAAACAACAGAATTATCATGCAAATTTCCCCTGTTGTTTGATGGATCAAGGCGAGAACAGAGCAGTCTTATTACATACGATATAGAGTTCAAGTTGCCTTGCCTGTGGCAGTTGTCAACTTAACATCAAGTGTCACTGTCAAAATAAGGGAAGGTAAGCTAAGCCGGTCTTGAGATTCTGTGTTGCTTAATGATTGAAGCCAAGAGGCTGTTGACATTTTAAAAAAGATGTTTTAAATTAATCAAAATATGAGATGAATTTGTCAACTGATCTGCAAAAGTTATAAGTTACTCGGACGTTTAATAAATAATTAAACAGCGTTCTCGGTATCAAAATTACATCTCAACTAGCGACATCTAGGCTTAATGACTTTCGCAAACACCGACAAGTGTATGTTCATTCCTCAACTGTCATTACAAACACTGAAATTAATATACAGAGGAAGCCGCAGAAGGGATCCGTCTTATTACAACACACCCCAAATTAACAGTTTCACGGTAACGTCTTAAGATAGGTACACAGGTGCGCCTCCGAATGGAATTTATTAACATTGAAAATTATAAAACGGCTTATCTATATTCATTGTTGTTTATTACCATAATATCGTACAGACATAGTAACGAATAATTTGAGATTCTAAATATAGAACATTTTATTTTCACACAATCTTTAAAATAAGTTAGTTCGAGTAGATTAACGGCTGATCCTGGTATCCTGGCCTCCGACATGGTCTGACGATTGAATCGACCGGGACCGACGATTTAACGTGCCCTACGTAGGACGGTAGCGCTCAGATAAAAATGCCACTATCGGCCACCGGTACGGTGCTTAACAATTCAACGACATAACATCGCAGAGCTCTGATTTATTTGTTTTACTGGTAATTATACACCATAGGCTAGGCTTTCTGAGCTATTTTTGCTACAATATGTTGGTATGATGTGCATACAAAATAGGTTAATAATAATAAACAAGACTGCAAAGGGTATTATATTAAATCGCATTATACACGCCAACGCCACACTAACTGAGCTGTTATCAATATAACTTGAAAATTACATTGAAACCGCGGCGTATATCACACCTAAATATTATCACAAACTCGCGTTTCTCGTGACTTAACTTAATTTCAAGTTTTATTTCTCACTAGGTATAACGTATAATCGTAAAAATGTTATAGTTTCTCAAATTGTGCCCTTGAGCTGTTAAATGTATCACATTTCCACCAAATTGACTATAAATGTTGGGAATTTATAACTATTAGATGTTTAGTGCTGTTTTATATTATGCAACTTTCAAGGACCAATCCTTGTGTTGTGCGTCTGGAAAAAAGGAAAATGAACGCAAAAAAGGTTAATATTTTTCACCCAAAACTTTCCTATAACGTTTTAAAAGCTTAAAACCGTAAAAATTAAACCTTATGACATAGAAAATAAGGTATTTTCGCTTTCATATTGCCCAGTATCGTGTATGTGACCTAGAATTTTAAGTTTTGTGAAAGAATGTTGGTAACAAAGGTAATTTTACCGTAATTTTTCTGATATTATTTTTAGTGGGTTTCATGTTTTTTGAAGTTTTTGTACTTTTTCTGAATCGCAAGCTTGCAAATTAGAAATTATATTTACCTACACTATGACGTACCTACATGGATACACAGTACCTAACTTTGACTACTCACTTTTGTATATTCTGTGGCAGAAAAGAGTAAGCGGAGAGGGAAATTACTCTCAATATTGATAGAAATGTTACTCAAAGGATTAATTCCTCACTTCTTTATTTCTTAAAAGTAAAATAAAAACAATTCAATACCCCTATATAAAAATAACTGGACCTATGTTAACCAAACGTAGCTAAGAAACTCCGCAAGACAAAAACTTTCGAAAAAAAACCGCTTCGAAATCGGTCGATCTGTTTGACCGTAACGGTGCCACAGAGAGACACACAGACTCAGAGAGAGAGAGAGAGAGAGAGAGAGACATCGACGTCAAACTTATAAAACCCCTCTTATGCGTCGGGAGTTATAAAAAAACAGAACTGCATTCATAGCATAACTCATACAGCAAAACTCTTTCAAGGCACCTTTCCTTGGTAATTATATTTAAACGTTGAATGTTTGCTGTCAAGCTTGCTTTCTAAAGAAGTTGGCAGCGCAATTATCTCCGAACACCTGTCGTGATCTCAACTATCCTCACGATTTGAACTACACAAGAAATCTTTAAGATTAAAGGTCAGTATAAAAATAACCCTTACCTAAGTGCTTGTATTACGAATAGTGGGTATCTACTTTGAGAAACGCTATAAGATAATTGTTTCAATATTTAAAGAACACACAGTTGTTATCACAAATTCACATTTTCTCAGTATTTTCTATAAATAAGAATAAGCAATAACTTTACTATTTGTATACTTTGTTTTCTCAAGACAATATGATTGGGTTAGCTATCTTTTTATATTCGAAGTTATATATAGAAGACTAGCAGCCCGGCACGTGCTTCGCTACGTATAATGTTAAAAAATGTGATAAATGAAGAACCGCTAGACCGATTTTGTGCAAACTTCACATAAACCATCTACTAAATAGTCCGAACAAAGCTTAAACATTTGGTTTGGATAGAGAGCCCTTTCTTGAGTTATTAAATTACAACGAAAAGTGGCATTGATTTATATATACATACTAGCTGCGCCTCGCGGTTTCACCCGCGTTGTACCCGTTCCCGCGGGAATTTCGGGATGAAAAATAGATGTTGACCGAACTCTGACCTACCCGATATGCACACAAAATTTCATGAGAATCGGTCGAGCCGTTTCAGAGGAGTTCAACCACGCACCCCGTGACACGAGAATTTTTAAATACAGATACATCCTCCATGATATGTCCGTCAATATCAAACCTTGAGGTTAAGCTCGTTCGTGAGCTCGGATGTAAAGACAGTTCAGTACAGTTAAATAGAAAAGTGGTAATAACTTTTATGGTTTACTTTAAAAATACACAGTCTGGAATCAATATTAATCAGTCAGTCACAGTAGCTCGGGTTTACGCGTTTATTGTCTGCGTCAGTCACGAGGGAACTGATGCGTACGTGATCAAATTGTATATATTTACGACCCCGATAGTACAGTCTGGTGGGCAAACCTTACTCTATATTCAATACGAGATACGGTTATTTTCGGAATTATATTGATTGTTGCATATTTGGGAAAACGTATTCTTAATAAAAAGGACATTGGAAGATAATTATATCCTTGGAACTAAAACAATTTAATAAACTAGCTAGCTAACTATTAGCCTCAGCATGACATAGATGAATTTGTTAAAATTATCGATATAACAGTTCCTTTGCCATGACCGTTCCCGTGGGAGTTTTGGGATAAAAAAAGCCAATAACTTTCCCGTTGAATTTGCCTATCCATTGCAAAAATAATTATTCAAATCGGATCGGTAGTTTTTGAGATTAGCGCGTTCAAATAAAATATAAATACTCTTCATCTTTATTATATAACTAGCAGCGCCCCGCGGTTTTACCCGCGTTGTGCCCGTTCCCGTGGGAATTTCGAGATTTTTTTTACATAAAAACCTTCCTCTTGAATTACTCTACCTATTACAAAAAACCGCATCAATATCCGTTGCGTAATTTTAAAGATTTAAGCATACAGACAAACAGACGCGACTTTGTTTTATACTATGTAATTAATTATATAGACTCTAACCCAATATTGATACAGGTGCAATAATATCAGTAAACCACATTTACCTCTTTTGTATACAGATTAATAGAACATCAACACTAAATTTAATTGTAAAGCAAACCAATAAATAATTATTTACCTACTATCTTTGATCTGCATGAACTAGTGAATGTTCATGATTTATAATGACTGGTTTTAACATTTATTAATGTACCATTTGTAATACAAACCAATCATTTATTGAAAATTATTAACTGATAGCAGTGCCCCGCGGTTTTACCCGCGTTATTACCGTCCCCGTGGGAATTTCGGGATGAAAAATAGCCTTTAACTTTCCCGTTGAATGTGGCTATCTATTACAAAAATAATTATTCAAATCGGACTTATAATTGCTGAGATTACCTCGAACATACAAACAAACAAACTTTCAAATTTTACCTCTTTATAACATTAGTATTGATATAGTTTTTTAACCAAAATCACTTCCTTGAGATTTAATGAGTGATTTTGACATGAAATGTATGAAAAACTACCTGTGCCCCGCGGTTTCACCCGCAGCGCCCCCGTTCCTGTGGGAATTTTGAGATTTTTATTCCTTATTTTTCTTATATAAAAACCTTGTCCTGACAATAAGGAACACATTAAAAAAAGAATCATCCAATTTGGTGCAGTCGTTCTGAAGTTATGCGCTTAGCAACAGATTCAGCGATTCATTTTTATATTATAGAAGATTACGTCAATTAGTTCAGTGTCGATTTAATGAACTTCTCGGAGTGTGTAGTACGTGATGTTAACTCATCCTGATTGTTGGGCAACGTGCAGCTCGACCGCTACTTGGATGGGCGGCCGATAGTGGGATTTCTACCTGAGCGCTTCCGTGCTTCGGAGGGCACTTAATTTGTCGGTCTCGGTTATTTCAATCGTTAGTCCATATCAGAGGCCTTAGACGTCTAAAAGGTTAACCGCAAACTTACTCGAAATGAATGAACGAGAGAATCAAACGTCGCAATGTTTTGACGTCACCGATATTATGACTGGCACAGGTTACCAATTTTCTTTATCTAGTCTCAAAGTACAAATAACTACTGTACCTAACACAAATATTTCCAATAAAACGAAAACTAGATATTAAACCAATTATTAAATAACTGGTCACAACCAATCTTATAATATATAAACAAACACAGCGAATGGGGAGAACACCGAGCAAACTGTACACAATAATGGATGATGATAAAAATAATCAAATAAATAAATAATTCAAGAGAAACATCGCCGTCCAATCTCTTCGTAAACAATGAAATTGTACAATAGAGAGCCAGTTCACAATACAATAAGTGATCGCCTTTAGTTAATTGTGCTGCAACTAAGGACCGATTCCATTTCTGATACAATAGGACTGTGTCATAGTAACATGAAGCTGTAACCTGAAAGGAGATAGAATTGACAGGTCGCTGTCTGATACTTTTCTCAATAAACAGAGTAATTTTTAATGAAACATCATTTCTATACCAAGAGCCCGTGAACATACTAATGAGATGTTATCCAAGCTTATTACAATAGAAAATTGTGCTCTATTTTTATAAAATTATATGTTAAGCTCGTTATAAGAATATTTAATTAATATGCTTAGATACTTATACAAAAAAATATCAGCTTCTTTCATTATTATTTCTCTGTTTATATTACGAAAATAAACGTTAATATAGGTATTTCACGGTACTGTTGTCCGATAATATCTATTGCTTATCAAATGGTGGCTATAAAAAGCAATGTGTGTGTTGAAACTAAACGATAAACGGTTCCATCCCTATTCTATTTTCCTCTGGACAGATTTAGTGAAGGTTATTTCGACAGAGTTGTAAAAGCTGAACTATAGGAGCTCCCATGGGGAGACCTATATTATCTTTACTATTGTGAGTGGGATTAGTTTTTGTTCGTTCCAATTATTATCGAGAATGAAATAGGTACGGAAGTTTTATATTTAATCAATAGGATTACCTTTTCCTGATATAACAAGTACGAGGTAAAGAATCTGTTAAGTGTTGGACTTATGAAGTACTAGCAGTGCCTCGCGGTTTTTCCCGCATTGTACCTGTTCCTGTAGAAATTTGACATGAAAAGATGCCATAAACCTTCCTTTTGAATCATTCTATATGTTGGTGAAAACAACATGGAAATCCGTTTGGTAAGTATTGAGAAAATCGATCACATACACACAGACAGCTTTTGGGGACTTTAATTGAACTGATAAAGTCTCATTGCTCAACTTACCTTTCGTATTTATAAAACATTTTCTCTACCTCTGAAATGTTTTGATATAACATAAGAAATAATGTTTGTATTTGACAATATTAATATGAGTTAAGATTAAGTTGTCTAGGCAACACATTTAATAACGTGCGTTTAAGTCACAAGTTATTTTGGCAGTATTCCAAGACGGAATGTTACATAATATCAAATATTTTATTACTGACAAACAATTAAAATTACAACGGTGTTTTCTCATGCGTGAATATCAGGAAGCTGAATGAATGAAATACGTTTGTTTACAAGTCGAAAAATGTTCCGGCACCCTAACCTCTAGCAAGATTGATTGGAACTTCAGATAGGGAAAATTAAGGCTGCTTTGAGCAATATTTTAAATTTATTTGCGTCTACGATGCAAATTATGAAATAGAGATGGGGAGTGGTTTTTTTATTTCCTTCCTTTTAATCGAATAGGGGAGGCATTGTTAATACTGTGAGGGAAACTGTTTACATTGCGTTTTACGTTAATGCATGCTAAAGTATGGTTCCTTGGATTAGATGATGTTGATTTTGCGTTTCTCGTGGGCTTTGGTAAAGACGTCATTTGATAATATTTCGGGATTAATTTATTGAAAGTAAGTTCTGTACAAGTGTCATCGATGTATATCCAAAGTGATCCGACCTCGTATAAGGTTGAGGCATTTATTCAAACGAGAAGTAAATATGGAACTGAAATAAATTGACTTTGCCTCACGTAAATGGATGTTAATCTACTTAAGAGTTTAGATAGAGGCTTTACGTCAACTTTTCACAGCGTTACACTAAAAAGCTTTCAAATTGTAAAGGCCTAAGGAAATTGACAAGCTGAAACATGCTTTAATTGAAGCTTAGCAGAAATTAAATAAGTTGTTTGACTAATTAGATAGGTAGATAGTGCTCTAAACTGCCGCGGTTTTGTTCATTACTATCATATTTATACATATTTAAAGGACTTTAGACTTGAGTCTTTTATATTTTGTTTTATTTGATAGTAAATTGCTGCATTTTAAACGAAGTCACAGTTTGTTTAACTTTCAATATAACGATAAAGCGATTTGAAGGTCCACTGGTATGTGAATTTGCCTGCCAAGTCTGTCCCGAGTTCAATTCCCGGGTCTCTCTCGGGAAAATCTATTGAGATGAAAACACTTGTATAATATTTTCATGATCACATGCACATTATCATCAACTATATTCTTACACATTCCACAAAATTTAATAAAAAAATATCCCAAAAAGTGGATCGCAAAACAAATAATAAAACCTTCTTAGCCAATTCTAATTAGTAAGCAAAACGCTCTCCCAGATTAGATCAGCTCCCCAAGTATGAATATAAAAATTTATTGAAAGAAGGGTGTCACAATATTTAAATGTGAAATCGAATAAAATTGCAAATTCTAAGATATCCTTACTCCGATGCGACAAACGTAACGGTGGCGTAATATTTTTCAAAATGACGTATGTCGATAGCTTTTTTGACCAGCGAACCGTTATATTTACAGTTTTTTGAAAAGTTATGTTGTTTTGGGCGAGGGGGACTTCGGGCTCTGAATTTATTTCATTTATACAAACATTTGCTTTGGAAGATATATTGCGCGAGTGTTTTGATGATGTCTGCGGTGTTGTAACTGACGTTAAGGGCTCTAGAACTATGGGGTATCTGTACGAATTTGAAGTTTGATATTCTTTGGAAAAGTCCTTTGTTTTTGTGTTATATAGTAAAAAAAAGTACTTAAAAAGCCTTTAGTATTACTTTTTATAGGTGACCGTTAGTGGCATTTCTATCTTTAATTCATTTCTTCTTGTCGGGTCTGGTTGTTTTAATCGGTAGACCATGTCTCAAAAACGCTTACACCAGATACTTTCTGTTCTCTCATCTCACCGAAGTTCAGTACAAAACAACATTCTGTAATTTTATCGTGCCATAAATATAATCAATTATTACAATCTATTATTATGCAAGACAAATAAATTTTAATCAACATACCGTATTGACTGTAACATAAGTCCTCTAACAAACTGCGTAATACCCCACAAGAAGGCAAGGTATTACCATAGTGGTTAGTTTCATCCCCCTCTATGAACTACGAATCAATTTCGACAAATAATCGGGGATTATTTTTTCAATCAAGCGTATCATTAATTTTAATAGACCCTTGTTATTAGGGTAACTATGTAATCATAGAAAGGTCAATGTCCTGTTGTAGTTTTAGTTTAAGATTATACTCATAGATATATGTAGACTAACACCTAATGTCATTTTTACTAATTAATGTATTTTTTGTTACAGGTAATACATTTCATCTATTGAAAACAACAAGGTATTTATTACTGAGCTTTTCCAGTAAGCTTTCGTTAAATACGAGATTGTTTTGATGATATATCTATTTGAACATACAAGACACGTTCAATTTCCTAGTTTATAATGGTTGTATTTTGTTTTGTGTAATAAAATAAATAAATAAATTGTTCAAAGAAACTGCCTAGAGGTTAGAATTGGAAACTATATCTTATTACTCTGATAAAATAATAATATTTACGAACCGAATCGAAAACCTTCTTTTCGAAGTCGGTTTCCAAATAATATGTCGCTTTAACATATCCGAATGGAAAGTCACTTACATAAGTTTGTGGTAAATATTCCTATTACTAGGTACCCCCTGCCTGCATTAACCAATTTACACCCCCTATCCCGGGTAAGGGTTATAAATTTCACGTAACAGACCAACCACTTCCGTACCTGCTTTTAAAATAGGGGTGAAACAGACTTGTTTCGCTTAAATTATGGCCATGTCCTGTACGGTCATGATTTCCAAAATACTCCCCATACCCATGGCGATTTAGTTACGAAAATATACGGACAATTTGTCTTAGGTGAGTTATGAGGAGTTTCAAATTTATTATTTTCATTTCCTAACAGATAAAAAGGGGATTGTCGAAAGTTTGTTAGCAACATTTTAGTGGCTTAACATTACAACATTTTCGTCGCCTAACATTACAACATTTTAGTGGCTTTTTCATGTTTTCGAATTAAGTCTTAAAAGCTTTGACAACAGGTTAAACAGTTAATTGATTAAGATACTAGCTTAGTCTTCTTTTTGGAAACGTTTTAACTTATTAATGATCTTGTGTGAACCTCTAAAAGCACTTTAGTTGTCTTTTATTTTTCGTTTTATCTAATGGGTCCTTATAAGTATGTAAACGTAAGTTCATTACTTAACATATGTAATAAAGTGAAGCTACTATGTATATCTGCTTTTATTTCTTTCAAATGAATAGTCATATTGTTATTGTACGCGTAATAAACTTTATTAATTATTACTACACCTACCATTAATTAACCATCAGGATAATTAAATATTCATTATAAGTTGGGGATTAAATTCTTAGAAAGCCAGATTATTATTTTAATCTCATTATGAAACTATACTTCTGTACGATTTTGAGTAAACCAAGTAGTTTAACGTATTCATATTATGACACGTTGTTTATTAAAAGCTCTAGGTTAGCTTTTACCATATTATGATACCTATGTATTTTACCCAACTTCAATCAGACCAATCACCAACACTATCCGGTGACAATGGGTACGGAGGCTATGCATTACGTCCCTGAGTACATTTACCTGGGCCAAATAGTTACCTTCCAGGCCCTATAAGACAAGGAGGTCTCAAGACGTACCGACAATGCTTGGAAGAGCTAAAGGGCCCTATGAAAACTTATGAAGAGCAACTGACAGTAATGCAAAGTGATAATGTTGAAATAGACATGTACATTCCCGTACTCACTTGCGGTGCACTTTGACAGATGCTTTGAAGTCCATCCTCAAGGTTTACTAGAGGGGTTAGAGCGCAGTATCATGGGTGTCAAATTAACGGACAGAAATTGAAAAACCGAACTGCGCTCCCGCACTTAAAAAAATAGCCATAGTATTTCACATACATAATTACTAGTGTACTGATATCTCAGTGAGATCAGAGTCAGAGAGAAAGACCTTTGCCCAAGGAGGACATTACACGCTAATTTTACTTTACTATTGACCGTAAAAAATAGATTTTATGTATAGATGGTTTGACACTGCAACGATATGTTTACGAAAACGGTAGAAATGGCAAAATGGCGGATAGCACCACATAAAAATGTTTTGAAACAGATTCACGGGTTGCGATAAGCGTCCTAGATCTCGATAGTGTTCTGTTTCCGTCTTGCTGTCTCAGTGGGGCGGAACTACCCGTCTTGAAGGTACAATGTAGGGTGAATACCGGGGCGATAGTCTACCTTATGAATCTTAAATATTCTTCTATACTAAAATTATAAAGAGGTAAAGTTTCTAATTTTGTTTGTAAGGGCTAATCTCAGAAACTACCAATCTGATTCGAATAATTCTTTTTGTAATGGATAGTCACATTTTTTGGAAAGGTATAGGCTATTTTTCATCCCGAAATTCTTACGGGAACGCGGGTTAAACCGCGGGGCGCTGTATCTTACGCACATGGTCTTACAATTGGAAAAACGGGGACCAAGAAATTTAACTAGATCTTTAACTCTGTAATGAAAAATATTCTTCGCCTCATACATCAATCCTGATAGATATATCTATGGTAAGCGTTGATTTTATCCTATAGTACTCGTACAACAGCCCTTTAAACAAGTGGAAATTGTGTCATAAATTATTTGGTTGTCACGTGATAGTGTTCATGACACTCTCATTCATTTAGATAATATTTTTTTAAACATAAAATTAAGTTAGTAAGTAGATTATTTTCGAGTAGGTTAATGGCAAATGGCAAACCTTCTTGGATTGCCTAAAGTCCTCCGACTAGTAAGTAAGGTTAAATTCCATCTCTCTCGCACGTTATAGTTTTCAGGTCGGAAATGAAGATTAGGCGTTATTTGGTTTAACGACATGATTAAGTCAATCCAAAATTAAGCTGGGAAGTTGAGGTTAGGTAGATGAGAAGATATGTATGTATTATGACAAGCCCGTTGGCACAGTGGCAGTGAGAGCGCTTACTGTGGCGTGGGTTGCGGGTTCGATTCCCGCCCGGAGTCAACAATATGTGCAGACATAGTTGTTGACAACGACGTCTGGGTGTCAATTATATATTCTTATAAAGTATTTGTGTATGTATATGTAGTAGTATCAGTCAATTAGATTCCATAACACAAGCTTAGAGCTTACTTTGGGTCTAATTAACCGTGTGTGAATTTGTCCAGGTATATTTATTATTATTATATTTATATGTAAGATAACTTATTACTTGAACAGGATATCAAAACTCCCGACCCCATATTAAAACTCCAACATGTTTTTAATTGATATTTATCTCTCTCGCGACCGCCATCGAAGTTCTCAGAACTCATTTCTTGGTGTAATCAGTTCGATTCCCGCTTCTGAACTACAAATTTATATGTTAATGTCTTCTTGGAAAACTTGAGAAGCTTTGTGTTCCTTTATGATCTGTGATTCAGTGATCTACATACAGAAAGTAGTTGTCTATTACATACGTCTTGTTTGTACTGAGTTGTAATAGGAAATTGTAGTTGTTAGAAATGTTTGTCATCAGGTATAATACACTCAATCATAATAAATAGCAGGTATAGCCCAATCACGAGAAAGCCAGCGTTCATAGGAATCCTTGACAGATCATGTTTGCTTCACCTGTGTTTGTTCACCCCCTCAATACGCCCCCTCCCTCTGTCAATTCAATACGAAAATCCAATTTCTTTTACGCTACAACTTGGCTCATTTTGTTTCTTGGGAGAATCGAAAGTTGCTGGGATATGAGGATTTCTATTGACTCGTATGCGAGTGACAGCCCTACGGCTATTATTGCGCCCGGTCCCTTGATTATTGAGTGAAATAAATGTAGGACGTCTCCATATAGACGGCTAGGGTTGTAACTTTTATGTTTTTTAAAGTCACACGATTTACAGACTTATTGAGCTATGTTAGATATGTACGATAAAGCCCAATTGTAACTTTACTTTCAAACCCTTTTTTGAACATATTTGAATTATTGTAAAATAATATTATATTTTTGGGGGAGCCCTTTGCCCAGCAGTGGGACACAACAGGTTAAATAAAAAATATACCTATATATATATATATTATACCCTTTTTTTCTAGTCTATATTAGTTGTAAGTTAACTACGTCCAAATCCTAAATTAAAAGTATTTTCTTTAATCATACATATAATAACTTTAATAGTAATATAACTGTTACACTCACTATAGTTATAGTATAACAATAACATTTGAAATACACATGCAATATAATACAGTTTACTACCGTATAAAATTAGGAATATCAATATTTATGTAGCTATAATTATTATCAATATTTTCAAATTGAATGTAGCTATTCGGTATAGGAAAGGAATTAATGTCAAAGTTATACTAAAAATTCTTCATACTAAATTTAACTTTTTATCGACAAAGCTTTGAACGAATCTAGTGAAGATGCTTACCCTACGAGTAAGACGAATGCCGGTTCAGTCGTGAATTTGAATACGACTACGTAGTGGAATTTCGAAGCATTAAAAGGATTGTATGAGCAAATAAGTAAGGGAATTGATGCTGAATATCTACTGTATGTCAATAGAACCTTTGCTAAATATTCCAGGCATGTTGGCTGTACGTTACTTCTACGTACCCCATTCGATTAGCGATGATATAATTATATTGTGACAAATGTGTTGAAATTCTAATAAGAACATAACTTTTATAGTTAAGTGTGGTAAATTCATTGAAGCGCAAGACAGACATAGCGCGGATGCGGGCCGAGTGCGGCCTGTGTGACACCTTTTTTACAAATATACAAAGGATACAAAGGTCACGTGGTCCGCAACCGGCCCGCACTAGGTGATTCTTGGTTTTAAAGAAAAATAATGCGTGAAAATACATTTAAGTTCGGAGGGAATTTTCAAATATTTTCTTTTTCTTACTCAACCTAGTGTCCAACTGCTGGGCAAAGGTGTCCCTCAAACATCGCCAACTGTACCTACCTTTTGATTTTTAAGTTATCAGACTTAGTAGGATGATGCACCATAAAATTACATTCACAATACAATACTGTGTACATACGATTTCATTACAAGACATAAGACTACCAAGTATACAAATACGATAAAAAAAAGTCCCTATTTTATACAGTAATCTTCGAGCTTGCCGGCAAATTGACATCAAACATTGATTGATTCACTATCGAATCACGCGATTTACTGAGGAGTTGTGGTTTGTATTGACAAGTAATTTTTGTCATAACTAATGCTTTTTTAACCGACTTCAAAAACCGAAGGAGGAGGTTATATAGACAGTTTTTCAGATGGAAACTTATGTGACATTAAGTCAATGTAAACTTATTGCTTCAATGACATTAAGACATTGGCCAATTTGTTAAAGTCGACTACCAATTTTCCCGCCCTGAAAATATGCCAACATTACCTCACTACTGCGTAATAATTACAAAAGTATTACAAAATTAATATAATCTAAAATATAAAAATCAAATTTTAAAAATATATTATGATGTGTATCATCTATAACCAAGTAACAGCAATTTAATGAAGGCATCGGCTGCGTTCGACAGTCCGGAAAGAAAGGGGCGAATCGAGTGAGGCGCGAGGGCGGGGGCGGTCCCTGTCCGACACACCAGCCCGGGCCATCCGTCTAACGAGCCACTATCGGGGCGAACTAGTTGGAACCGGATTTAAAAACAACCTTTGAATTTATAAAGCTTTTTCGAATTGTCAGTGACAGTGTCCTTCAACATAATTGTGAATCTATTGAATGTGTTTCTACATATCTTATCATTTTTGTAAATCCATAGCTAAACTTATCTAAACATTATATTTTTTTGTAAATCAATCTTATCTTTCTCAGTTAAAAATTTGCCCATCTTTGTATTAAAAGCCAAAATTGTGAAACTCTGCAATGAAAACTTTTCAGCGTTTCGCAAGATACAATCTTTGCTGTTTTACAAGTGACGTTACAAAACAACCCCCAAACCATAATAATAATTTACATTTTATCGCGAAGAAAAAGAAACCTAATTTAAAATAAAAATAAGATAAAATTGTTATAAAACGCAATAAAAAGTGAACGATAAGCGTTGGAAATAATTGCGTATCGCGTGAAAGATATGAATTTTACAAGATAACATCTAATAATAAAAGGTTGACATTGTCTCCATTCTTACGTTTAATCCATCGGGCTTAGTTCAACGTACATACATAATTTAGAATACAAGTAAAAATGAATCTTATTAATATTTCATTAAAGTAGGCATTTGTCCGTGAAAGTCTCATTCATATTTAATAATCCAAACTTTAAGACATAGGAATTACTTTCCACCAGTGTTATATTGTAATACGTTAAGAATCAACCAATAGGTATAGCAAAGCAGCTCTGACGGGCAATATAAAACAATATTTCTAAAAAAACTAATCCTTTTTTAAACATGACATAAAATTTTTCAATAATTACATTGCAATTATTAGTATCAGTCAGTTTCCGATCTCAATAGGATAATTAAGGAATTATGCATAAACGCTTTTTGACATAATTTTAGCTATCAAATGATTTTTCCCTCTCTGACGTACACTATTTTCAAAAAGAGCAAAAGAGACAAACCACTTCCTGACAGTTAAAATTTTTATACAATACTTTAGTAAGATTTTTTTCTGGATTGACATCGTAATACATCAGAAAAGCACCAATACATAGTAAACATTGTGTTTTTATTCTATCACTTTTACTATTTTTTTATATTACATTTTTCGTTTAATATTTATTGCAAAGTACTACACTATAAATAAAAAACAAAATGAGCGAAAAACGGGCGAGATAACATACAAATAAAATTTAACCAAAAGAAATTTCAAGAGAAAAACTTTTGTGAGCAACAATGAGACAAAACACATTGGAGAAGTTCTGCGCCTCCCTCAAGGGGAATGTTTTTGAGACTTGTCTTTAAACATTTTTCAACAAAAAGAAATTCTAGTTAAGAGCCCATGAAAGAAAAGTAATCTCAACAAACACCCTATCTCACGTTAGGGGTTTCAATTAATATAAGTCACTTTATTTCAACTTGCTTCTTCATTTAGTTTCATTGAAATAACTTACTTAATAAGAACAATAAGTAGAAGTTAAGAATGTGTAGTCTATGACTTCAAAATAAACCCTATTATATTAAAATTTGCGTACTAAAATTATTTCGCGGTACCGACGCCGCACTGTTGCCGCACTGCTCGATTTGTATGAAAACACACGATCGTACGTTCACAATACGACAAACGCACCGCTTCGGCACCACAGCGGTCCGACACGAAACGCATAATTTGAAAGCACCCTTACTTTACCTTTAACCAAACCTAGGACTTTAAACACAGTGACGGTCAAAAGCGACAAAATATGGTAGATATATATGATAAATAATTGGCGGAAGATTCTAAATTCAAAATATTTCTCCAATTACAATCAGTATTCATAATTATACTCTTGACACCCTTAATTGCTGTCATTGTGCTAAGGGCTATAATTTTATTTAGAGCCTATTATTATTTATGCTACTCTAGCAACACCACGCGGTTATGCCCGCGTGGTACCTGTTTCCGTGGAAATTTCGGGCTAAAAAATAGCCTATAACCTTCCCGTTGAATGAGGAAATCTATTACAAAAGTAATTATTCAAATCAGGTAATTCCCAAGATTAGCTCAAACATACAAACTTAAAAAAATTACCTCTTTATAATATTAGTATGGATAACCTGTTTAAAAAAATAGTAAGACTATTTCTCCCTTTAACTGGAACAATTCTGGATACGATTTAACACTTTAACTGATTGTACGGGATCAATCGCAAAAAGCAAATTGAGTATGTAGCGACACATTTAGTCTCCATTTTATTCCGAACTCTCGACATAGCGATTTATTTCCAGTAACTCATTAATTTAATATTCTTGAGCCTTTGTGTTTTTTATTATCTTTGATAAAAGTCTGTTTTCGGTATAAAAGATATAACTGCGTACCCCTACGCACTTTTTGGCTTCCATAAAATGTAATCTCACCGCTCACAATGAAATTTATTGAATTTTCATTTTACAGATATTTTTATGCATATTTTCAGCATGAAAATTTCAGGTTGTGTTCTTGGAAAGAATTTCATAATACCTCTTTTATATTTCGTTAGTAATTCATTGTTCTGTATTGAATGATTTAATTTCATATTGTAATTTAACATTATACTTCATATCAATTTTTTTTTAAATGATTTCAATGATAGTAGGTATACGTATTTATTAAATTTTTGGTTGTACCAAACCCAAAGCAAGAATTTGCGAAATATCCCAATGTTAGTAGAGACGATGACGTCACGGGAATACTTTGTCTCTTTGTTTTATTTCTTGCGAAGTTCTCCGAGTCCAGTGTTGTTTGCAGCCAAACTTTTCCGATACCGCGTCGAGGTAAAAGAATTTCCCATTAAAAAAGGACAACGGATCAAATTGGTTTCAGTAAACAATTCCTTTTACCTAGAGTTTTTATTGGTTTTATTCGGCGCGTGTGTCACATACCTTAACAAAAAGTTTGTAGCTTCTAACTTATGTGATTAATCGAGATTTCTTTGATACTCCCACAAAATGAAATCGAGTACAAGATGGACTCGCCAACTTCTCTAAAAGCATTTTTTCATTAGCAACAACTTGTCGTCCAACTTGCTCCTTGGGTCTCTTCTAGTTTCCCGTTTCAAAACAAAATATAATTCTATTCGTGACTGAGGTTGCTGTAGTTTCTTACCAATAAAATATTCAACTTAGTCATTGGCTTTCTGAAATAAACTTGTTTCGTTATTGATATTTTACTCATTTTTCAATCGTAAGGGCTAATTAAAATGAAGTTCATTGAATGACGAAACAAAAAAGTTTTTGTGAACGTTAATCTTTTCATTAAGAGATTGATTACTATTGTAGAGTATTTCGGGCAAGCCGTTGTGCTCGCATTGAATCTACAATTAGGGTAGTCATTTGTCAATGCTCATTCTGTGTTAGAGAAGGGTACCGTACGGATTGAATTGGTCAATGTTCTCTCTGATCTACGGTCAAAATTACGTAATTGATTGAAAGCCTCACAATACTCAGGTAAAGTTACATAAAACATTATTCGAATATGTTTCCAAAATAAAGCCACAATTCAAACACGTTACAATGCTGCTTAAATGTGTAAAGCTATATGCGATTTCATTCATATGCTCGTTCGTAAATAAAACCACAACTAATGACCCTCGCTTTATATGTCAAAAGTTGTGTCCACATAACAAACTTACTTAATAATAAATGGCCACAAATTAAAAACAAAGTCTATTCAGGTTTGAAAATGTCAAAATTTAAAACGGGAGTTTCATTAACCCTTAAATTTGTGGGTAGCGAAATAAATCACCTGCGGTAACCGTGCCCTTGGCTGAACACGTTCGTAATTACACAACAGCTATCTAATACCGAAGACTTTTAATTGAAGTGCACGTTTTAGCGGACACGTCACTGAGAAAGTTATAATTAACGTCGTCCGATGTTGGCCGATGCTGGACCTTAACATCGCCCGATGATGGCCGACTCGGGCCGAATCGGTGTCCGGCTCAGATACAACTCAAACATATTAATTATCGCAAAGCCGTAGATTCGTCAGTCTCATAGAGTTTTAAATATTTTTTTGTAAATAAATGTAAGAATATGTTTTTATTAATTTTGTATATATAGATTAGTAGTAAAAATAATTACAGTATTAGTATTTATCACCAAAGTACCTCGAAAAATAACACACAGAACGTGACTGTTAATGTGTTTTTTTTTCGGTACTATATTACCTTTTTTAACATGTTTTTAATAAATAAACTTTACTTACCTACCGTTCCTATCTACGGTGTGTTGCTGTCCTCATTATTATAATAATACTAGCAGTGCCCCGCGGTTTCACCCGCGTTGTACCCGTTTCCGCAGGAATTTCGCGATAAAAAGTAGCCTATGTCCTTTCTCAGGCTCTGGACTAACTGCGTACCAAATTTCATTCAAATCGGTTCAGTAGTTTTAGCGTGAAAGCGTAACAGACAGACAGACAGACAGAGTTACTTTCGCATTTATAATATTAGTTAGGATTAACGTCGTCCAGCCATAATAATATATTTTAGCAAACTTTAAATGAGTTTATAGTCCGAGTTTATTTTTTAATTTGTGATAAAACTTTACAAAAGTGAAGAAAGTTATTACGATGCCGACAGATGGCGCGCACGACACTAAGTGTAACGGTTATGAATAATTGTTTCATTTAAACGACTATTTACTTCGTGAACTAACTTTATTTATGCTACATTACATACTCCTGGTTTAAATATAAGTATAAGAAGTAATCTTCAACAATGTCCTTCGGATTTATAACAAAAATCAGCAACTTGGAATAAATTTCTAAAAAAAAAATCTTTAAACTGAATCTTAATAGGTAGTTTATTAGATCAGAAGTCTGAGGTCAAACTAAAGTTTTAAAAAACACCTTTGTACCTTTTGATGGAACTACAAATCTATGTAAAGTAAAATGTGTAATTTGTTTCGCATCAAATCGTATACCATTGCCAAAAAATATTTTACATCAGACCCTATTCATGTCAACCTCTTTCAAGCAGAATTTATTTCTAGTATCGCATGTCCATTTGAACTGACCACTGTATATCAGTCATGTTTCCTCTAAGGGCCTATCAGGACCAACACTCTCAAGACCACTCAATGTAGGACATGCAAATCACAATGCAACCATTCTTTCTGACCCCCAGGGGTCGTAAACAGAGTAAATTAACCGGTAATAAATTAGTGGCCCCTTGGTTTTACTGCCTCAGGTGAAGGGACGTCGCATAAATTGTTGCCTCTAAGGCGTATTTCAATTGTAGATTACTTAGCTACACATATGTAAGAGTTGGACCTATTCTATTCCATTCCTTGTTAAATGGTTGTATATAATCTGCATACACTTAACAAACATACAGTTGAGTTTGTCATCTTGTACTGATATTATCAGTGAGATAAGAGGCATTTGAACTGCAGTGCAGATTTTATTTATCTTGATAAATCATCAAGCAAATATTATATAATTCCGTTAAAGTTCTGCGTTTTTATTAGACGGCAGCAATTCTGCTGCAGTGCCGCTAGAAACGTCCTGCAGCAGGATTGCAACAACAGTGCAGCCATGCTGATAAAAAGAATAAAAAGAAAGGGCTCTGAGAGTATTTTTATGTCTGTAGTTTCATAATAAGTATTCTATTTGTGCCCATTTTCAGTACAATTTGTTGTTGTAATAAATCGTTTTAATGACTCGAAAAACTTTGTAGTTACTTGCACCTGTGGACGTTATTTAGCTATTGTTATTTAACATTAATTCTGCATTCACTGTGCCTTTGTTTGTATAAATAGTTTACTTGCGATGTTGTTAGGTTTCACTCGTATTTCCTGGTTATTTTAACAATTCATTTTTAATCAAAATAATTTATCCCATAATAACTACTAAGACACAAATCATAATTTAGAAGATCTAGTAGAAAATCGACAACTACATATTAATAATTTTGTGCTAGCCAAAGTTTAATAGTCCAGTCTAGTCAATTAGACTCAATTCTACAAAAAAAAACGGATTCAAATTTTGTTTAGTTAGAGGGTTTACAACGCTGCTTCCGTAAGTTGTGGCAAAATATTTATTCTGTCCCTTTCTCACCTACATCTCAATCACACGTTGGAAAGAGAGAGCAGGTCAGTCATCTTGTGGTGGACGCCCATTTGATTTATAAGACCACGGTAGCCGCAAACCGGGCACCTCCCGTATTTATTGCCACAATAACCCTATTAATTCAGAGCGACTTTGAACTTCGTGGGCCCTAATCCCGCGCCGGGTCGTTATGACCCCACTGTAATGATACAGCGGTAGACACGGTTAGGTGTTTTATTGAAGTGCCACTCCGTACTTGCCTCCTACTACACGCCAAGGAGCAATTCTGATACTAAATTATCAAGGATAATTAAACAATAAAACTTTATTTTCTTACATTGTATAACTAAACAACGCCTGACTGAAATAAGAATGAGCTGGATAATTAGTTCAATGGATTAGCTTCACATGTGTGTGGGAATAGTCAAACATGTGTATAGTAAAATAGATGAGTCGAATAAACGTCCCGACAGGAGCTATCAATCGCTGACGCCCCACGGCCTGTTTTCTAATCAATCCTAAATCTAAACAAATCAGTGGCCGGGCCGCTCCCGTCCATTAACCATTAACTGACTACTAGTTAGAAGATTATTTATTAGGGAGACGCGCGTTTCCTTAAATCGCGGATGTGACCGCGGCCTTATTCAATTTGATTCATTGCACTAATGCGGTTTGGTCACGCGAATGGTTGACGCGCCTGAAATGGTTTCCCGAATGGACGGCGACTTTGTGACATCCATAGGAAAGTAATAGAAATTAATTAGGTACGGGGAATATTAAAAATATTCTCTTATTTAAAAAGTTAAAATATATGATATACTTTCCAGAAAGGTTTATGTTTGTGTGCTAAGCTTGCGTGTCCATATAATTCGTAGACTTCGGCCGTAGTGTACAAAATATATGTATTTTCCCCAAAGGTTGCTTCAATAGAATTCGATTACGGCTTGACCTCTTCTATTTTATGGGTCATTGTGTCCTCCAATGTTCTTGTGCTCTTAATTGATACTTATTTTATACAATAATAGTAATTTCAGTAAATTGTATGTGTCGTAAATAAACTAACCACTGGTGGTATCAACATGTACTACATATTTTGAACTAAGAATTACTTGGAGGTTATTTTTCCTTGAGACAGCAAGAAAATGTTAGCTGCCACAATCATAAATCATATAATGTAGTTCAAAAAATATTTATTAAATTAAGTCAATATGGCAATAAAAGAACTTTTCTTTCAGCCTGGCTTTATTTTATTTATTCGGTCGAACGTCAATTCTAATCTAAGTTGAAAAAGACAAGATGAAAAAATGAAAGAATTATTCCTTTTAGACAATCCAGATCTCATTTTCTATATTTGCCTTTTGTATGAAATAAAAATGCTTTTCTAACAATTTCCACCGATTAGTTGAAGTTCCAATTACCATTAATAATAATTTGTCCTTATTGTGGGTACTAGCGTGATCCTACAAAGGAATGCCTGAGTCAGGGCGCCTCTTATGTCCAACACACAAAATAAACTAAAACCGAAGTGGATTCATTTAATTCCGTGTTTCTCTGTCCTTTGGTTTTAGGTTAATACGCTTCTATTTGGGTCAACGAGATAAGAATATTTATTTTATGTGAATCCCCGACATCGGAAATACCTTTTTACCTATTTAATTTTAGAGTCGAGATTTATTTGGCTCACATTTTTCGGTGTTCCATTTTGTAATTAGACATGGACTACTCGGGCTATGTTAATGTGAAATGAATTCAATAAAATACGTTCCAACAGCTATATTTCGTCAATTTGTACAGAAGACCGTAAAGATAATTTGTAAAAGTAAATTTGGATAAGGGAACATGTTTTAAGTTGTTTACTTATCTCAAATAATATGTAAATTGTAAGGATCGCTTTTTACGTAACAGGGTTTAAATGTGAGAAAATATTTCCATGTCGTTTGGAAACGAGGCTTACAACAGAGTTACATCTGACTTTAAATAAACATAAGTTAATAGATATACTCGTAGATAGAAAGCCATTAAGTGGGTTCGTCTTAATATGCTTCGAAGAGATACTAAAACTTATTACTAAAATTTTCTCGCGACTTATGTAAAGACACCATGGTGTTACAAGGGGTCGTAATTGTTATTATTAAAAACAATCACCATAAACCTTTCACCGACTCGTTCGTGACTCAAAGTTTCAACAAAAACACCCAAAGATTGTATCTTCAGGATTCCAATTTAAAATCTCACGACAGTGTTTATATCAAGTAGACACCAAGTAACCGGGAAAGTGGCAACCGAAAAAAGACGAGCAAACTTTCATTTCGACAGTTTAATTTCAACGAAACCTTTGACAACGTTAAATATAGGCTTTATTGCTTTCGTAATAAAGACTTAAGAGATGTAGAGAGATACATTTTGCGGGCGAGTGGGAGTGTTAATCCGCAGTGTTGATGTTGCAGCTCTGGGGTTCTCAAAATATATTGTTCTACTTTGACGGCGGAGCGGAGGTTTTTAATATCCATCTACAGCATCGGCTCCCTAATGAGGTGCTCTTCAGATACCAAGATTACGCTGATATTGTATTAAAAAGGAGGATCGAATCTTTGCTTAGAAACTTAGGCGTTGGAAATATTTCATATTTAACCAATATACACAGAAAAGAAGTGAACAACTTTTGTGTACGAGTATGTCTATCTGTAGTTCGGTCTATGGCATCGTTAGTTCCAAATCTGCTACTTCGAAATTCAAAAGGTAATTCTATAAACCGAGAGCCGTGAAATAATTAAAGTTCTATTTTTAAATATTTACAAAAGGTTTGATCAACATAGGCGCTAGTAACCTAAATGTTGGAGTGTGTGTGAGTGGCGAAAATGAGAGAGGAAAAATGTGCTTTTTCAAACTTGGGAAATAGGAAAATAGGTCATTGCAGTGACAGGATATTACGGAACCGCGGCGTCAGTGGCACCCGCGGCCGACGCCAGCCCAAATGAGAAATCCCCGCTATACGACTCTTTGCCAGGTCTTTACTTTAGACTATCTGAGTGCGATATCGAGTCACTTGTATAACAAATTACAATTGCTTTTTCGCTTCCATTTGATTCACATTTGTTGTTCCATCCTGTTTCGTGTATTGTTTTCAGGAAACGCACCGTTTTGACAGTGGGGTCTTTAAACTTGTTTAATTTTTACATTTTAATTTGTTATTTTGTTAAACAAGCTCTCAAGCCACTTAAACAAACATTAGTATTTTATCTTTAAACCCAATTCAAGAATTTAATGTAAAGTGTTAGTAAACTAAGGTATAAAAGTATATCTTTATGTGTTTTACTCCAAGTTATCTACGACGTTAATTAAATAGTTTCCATCTTCCTTGAATTGTTCCCCAAATAGTTACTTAGATAAGATTAAACAAATCAAAGACTAAATCCGGGTTCCTGAGACCCATATAACGTTGGAACTCCTTTCGGCAACCTTAACGTTCTAAGTACCGATAATAATCTCAAATTCCCAACCGAGCTCCATCATGGAACCGCAGTAGCACTTTACTACAAACAAAAGCAGTTAAACACGATTTATATTCACGTGTTGTTTAGAAATTTACTTTAATGTACACACACGCATTGCTATTAATCTTTTACTTCGCCTCTTCGGTCGCTTACAACTTAAAGTTGTACATTGTACAGATTTATTAGATGGACCGTGCTTGTTGATTAATTAACATACTCCGAGATGAATGTACTCGTGTGTATATACGATAAAATATATTAACAGCCTCCGTGGTCTTGTGGCTTGAGCGCCCGGCTCACGACCCGGAGGTTCCGGGTTCGATTCCCGGTGGGGATATCTCACAAAAATCTCTTTGTGAGACTTTCCTCAGTTTGGTTAGGGCATTGCAGGCTGAATCACCTGATTGCTCGAAAAGTAAGATGATTCCGTGCTTCGGAGGGCACGTTAAGCCGTCGGTCCCGGTTACTTTATACGGATAGTAGTCGTTACTTGAGCCATGTCAGAGGCCTTTGGCGGCTCAATAACTCTGACACCAGCCCCCCTATTCCCGGTCCAGTGTGCGCACCGGTGCTTGAAGCTCAGTGCGCTTGAAGGACGTGAAACAATTGGTATTCCCGCGGCATCTCGTGCCCAGTGCTTAACGCTGCCAACATACTAAAAATTTTGGACATCTCTATTATTATGTACAAAAACCGGTAAGTACCGATAAATAGTCTGTAAAATTAAATATCATCCAACGTACGTACAATTTTAAACGAAAATTGAACTTCTTAATTTGACCGGGTTTTGTAACAGATTATTTGTCTGTGGTGGCGCGCATTTGTCATTGACAGGTTCAACAGATTGGAAACCGTCAAAATTCCGCGGTATTTATTTACTCTTTTTCGCGATTAGAAATTTAGAACAATAATAAATAATATTAATAATTCATAACGATAACTTTACTTGTGCGTGTTGTGCTTTGTTTGTAGATTACTTTATGAAATTATTGGCAAGAAATAAGGAAAGTGCAAGTAAATTAGCATGTCAAAAGGCAAATAATTCTGTGATTGATCGATCAATATCTTTCGTTTACTGGGCAGATTAGCGACTAAACTAAACATTCTAATTCATAACGACATTCAAGTCGTATGTGCTTCAAGCATGCTTCAAGTGCCTGCGAAGTACAAGACAATGTTTTTCTCTCCAGACTTTTGGCCCACAGGAGTCGTATATCGCCGCTTCAGGGAAGCAAATCGATGAATAAACAACCCTGACCATAGTTATAGTTATATAAATGTATATATGTTAGTTTGTAAGGTATTTATATAAAGTAGAATGTAAGCTATATTTTATTGTTGCTCGGTTTGAGAGGTATCACCTTTCCGTGACAGTTTATACTAGTACTAGCAGCGCCCCGCGGTTTTACCCGCGTTGTGCCCGTTCCCGTGGGAATTTCGGGATAAAATGTAGCCTATAGCCTTCCTCGATAAATAGACTATCTAACAGTGAAAGAATTATTCAAATCGGTTCAGTAGTTTCTGAGATGGGAGGTGATGTCTTGATAACTGAGCCAAATATAATGTAATTAGGTACATTTGAAATAAATAAATGAATTGAATTGAAGTGAATGTTTCTTTGCATTATTTACTTAGAAATAACTGTAGTCTCTAGCTTCAATTACACATTACACATTCAACACAATTGTTGTATTTAGTGTGCCGAGCGGTAGAGACGGCGTGTGTTCTAGTAGGATCTGCCGGAAAATTGTCACTCTAAAATCTATACTAATATTATAAAGCTGAAGAGTTTGTTTTGTTTGTTTGTTTGTTTGTTTAAACGCGCTAATCTCAGAAACTACTGAACCGATTTGAAAAATTCTTTTTGTAATGGATAGCCACATTCAACGGGAAGGTTATAGGCTACTTTTCATTCCGAAATTCCCACGGGAACGGGAACAACGCGGGTAATACCGCGGGGCGCTGCTAGTGTTGAATAAAAAGAGATTCCGGCAGATCCAATGGATTACTGCAATCCCTCAGCCGTCTCCGTTCTAGTCTGAGCGCCTGTCTTTGGCGAATATCTTCCGCGGCACCTAATATAATTTCACGAGCCATTTTAATAGTAATTATTAAAAATCAATACCTAATAGAAGAAATTAATGCTTAGAATTATTTGGCGGGAAGAAAAAGTCAACCCTACTAATTTACAAAGGTTTCATCATAACTCATAGATTCATACATTATTCGTTATTCGCAACATGGTAGGGTTATAGTGATTTATTGTTCCTCACTACTGGATAGTAGTTGCAATCAACGAAGGCCGGTGGTTAAACACTATGGCCGTGTGAATACCGATTTGAGTTTACCGGTTTTTTTTTCTAGTACATTGATGAGCATAGTGGCGTTGAGTGTTTAAACACTGAGACGACGTCAAAATGCGCGCACCGGAGCTGTCAAACGCTTAAATGGCAATCACGAACGCCACTATGACGTCATCTCAGTGCGCACACTGGACCGGGAATAGGCCTGCAGGATTGGTCAGGTTGGCCATCCACTCGATGAAGAAGAAGAAGATAAAATATACAGTATATCGTTTGTTTATATATGACAAGCAACGCCCCGCAATTTTACCCACGTTGTACCCGTTCCCGTGTTAATTTCGGGATGAAAAATAACCTGAAACCATTCTGTTGAATATGGCTATCCATTACAAAAAGAATTATTCAAATCGGATTGATAGTTTCCGAGATTAGGACGTTCAAACCACAATATAAAAACTTCAGCTTATTATATTGTATTGGTATAGATACTTTAAATATATGTTTTTCCTGGCCTGTATTGTGGCAAAGATCATATTCCAAGAGTCAGGAAGTCTAACTAGTTGCTGTGGCGAGGTTGGTGATTTCGATTTTTAAAGCCTAAATTTCTTAAAAATTTTGTATTTAGATTTATAAAACAATGTTAGATAATGTTAGACACTCTTCACGGTAAAACGTTTCAGACTATTCAGGATACTTTGTAAAAGTTATTTTGTTACCTACTTAAACATTAAATGGGTATTTTCATCTATTGTGTTATTTTTTTATATCCACAGTTACACACTGTTAATGTAGAAAGAAAGTAATTCCAGTGAAACATCGTTATTAACAGAAGTAACTTACTCACTTTTTATCTAAGTATCCTTCACAAAATGCTTACATAATCGCACACTTACATTATCATTCTGTAGAATAATGTAATCACCAATTATTCTGATGTATAACCTATATTACTGTAAATATTCATCCAAATCCGAACAGTAGTTTTTTCGTGAAAGAGTAACAAACATACATCCATACATCCATCCTCACAAACTTTCGCATTTATAATATTGGTAAGAAGATCTAGTTCCTTTTAAACTTAAGCACTAAGGAAACCACTGCAGTTGAAGAGTGTATTCAGACAGTAAAACGGGGTCAAAACTTCGCAACTTGAAAGGGTGTAGTAAAGAAGATTAAAACTATAGCGGGCTGCCATTACGGCTGCCGATGGGTTCGAAAGCGCACTATATCAGGGGCATTTAGGGGGCATACAGGGGCAATTAACCCCCTCCCCCCCTCCCTCCTTCAGTCCATACACGACCTGAAAGTTCAACACTTCATTATAGTACCATCCTACGACTCTACGAGGCTCATAGACTCATAATTTTTACCGTAATATGCCGAGGTTTCTTCGAGAAATCCTTAATAATGGCATAAAACTGGAAATAGTGTGCGACGTGGTGTTTCAGTACTCAGATGACTTGAGTTATTTTCCGTGCTTCGGAGGGCACGTTATGCCGTCGGTCCCAGTTACTTTCTACGGATAGTAGTCGTTACATGAGCCATGTCAGAGGCCTTTGGCGGCTCATTGACTCTGACACCAGGATTGGTCAGGTTGACCAACCTCGATGAAGAAGACGAAGACTTGAGTTATATTGCGTAGATAGAAGTTATGTGGTTGGTTTTAGTCAAAAGAAAGTCGCATTAGTCACAACATTTAATAACTCGAGAACGGCTGGACCGATTTTAATGATTCTTTTTTATTTTATTTATCTTGGTCAGGAATAGGATAATCTATACTAATATTATAAAGCTGAAGAGTTTGTTTTGTTTGTTTGTTTGTTTGTTTGTTTAAACGCGCTAATCTCAGAAACTACTGAACCGATTTGAATAATTCTTTCACTGTTAGATAGTCTATTTATCGAGGAAGGCTATAGGCTACATTTTATCCCGAAATTCCCACGGGAACGGGCACAACGCGGGTAAAACCGCGGGGCGCTGCTAGTAAATAATAAAAAGTCCAAAAATCCTACGGGAACGGATGTGCTGCGATTGAAACCGCGAGGCACAGCAAGAAAATAATAAAACCTACCTGCGTTTCATGAATGCCTAACTAAAATATTCACTGTTTTGTGTAAAAAATGATAATGCGGTATAGTTTGAAAACTCTCTTCTCTTTCAACTTATAAAAATGCTAAACCAAATATGAAGTACACAACAATGGTCCAACATCCAAACCGTACTCTATTTGCAAACTCTATTGTGAATTCCAATCTAGATTTATTTAAATAGGGCGAACCTTTGATAGCGACGCGACATAAGCTTGTTATGCAATTACTTATTTATTAATACACCCGTCATAAATCTTATTTCCAATGCGGAAAGTTCAAAATTGAATGGCTCGTGCAATAACTAAGTTTGTTTCCAAGTAACCCTTTCTCTCTAATAAGAGGATGAAAGGTTTTGAATGATTGTTGTCTCTTTTTATTTCCATTTCAGCGCTCGGATTGCGTTTGATATGATAATTCTCTAATAGGATGAGATAAATAATCGTGTGTGTGCATTTTTGTGGTCCATTTTCTCGTGTTTGTAAATTGATATTTTTTCGAAGTTGGGGTAAAATTTAATTAACGAGGGTTGATTTTTTTGAAAAGGCAATGTTTAATTTATTATGAAGGATAGCGATTCAAATGTCGAATGTCGTACTGGTGTATTATACGAGTCGAGTATGCGTGTGATTCCCGAACACGTTTGTGCGAGATTGATCCCTCGCTCGCGTTTGCAGCAGGCACCACCAGATGTCATCAAACACAACCTAATTACTAACTCCCCTAAAATCAAACAAACACACAAACTTGCCAATGCGAAACACAAACGTCAAAACTCGTTGAGAGCAGAAGTCGTTCGCCTGAAAAAATAAACAGAAACCAACGTTTTAATTGTTAATTTAATTAAATTCCATCGAAAATCAACTTAGGTGCTCACTCGAAATTTGTCGGTTGCTAATGACCTCGGCGCGGGCGGGGAGGCGAGCCCTCAAAAGTCGTACATTTTTTTTGATTAACCAAAATTTACGATATAACCGTAATTAATGGAGGCCGTGTTACGTGATGTAATTTTTTGGCAGGGAATCTTGGGAGTGATTCGGCATTTTTGGCGGGAGTATGATGGACCTTTGAATTTAAATGAAATTTTATATCTACGGCGGTTCCTGACAGTGATTGGGGTTTGCGATTAAAGAGTCATAATACTGCCACAGATATGGCTGTTGAATACATATTGGGTAACGCGATGAAACATGCTGGCAATTAGTTAACTTGGCGTACATATTTCGAAGACCTGGCGTATTGAATTCTGTGAAACCATCGCTATACAACACGGCTCTATAACATAACTATAACAAACTTGTTAGCGTTCTCCCACTGAGTAGCTAGTCATCGGAAAACCGGATATTATTCAAAAACTTGGTCGTCTCTACTTGCATAATTTCTTCTCAGAAAGGTTCACTATATTAAAATCAAGGGGAGTGAGAGCCTTCGTCTTAATAAGTACGCCGGAATATTCTAGATATCAGCAAACTGTTCTGATACTCTGACTTCTTAATGAAATTTTCGGATTACGACTTGCCACATCATCTGTCTCTGTCCGACCGCGTACTTATTATATAACTCTATCTCCCTCATAATGTAAAGGTGCACTTTGTGAGTTTTATGTGAAATTTATTCATAACTGTAATTTATCCGCGCGAAGTAAAACGCTCAGTAATGTAAGGGGGGCTCATTTTGGACTATTCTGGTACAACTTTAATCTTGAACGTTGTTAGTTAACATTTTGTGCAAATACCTGTAAATTAAAACGACTAATAATTTAAGCGTGTTCATTATTTAATTATATTTCACCTTTGCACGCTTTCGTCTAGGTTTCATTCATCTCCACAAATTGCTAGCTTTCTGCGTATATTGAAGGTTAAACAAGTTAGAATTGTTTAATTACTTGTTAACATGTTTGCTAAAATTTAAACATGTTCATTAAAATATCCCTCACTTAATTGATGTTTCACTCAAATTATTGCTTGCATTAGACGTAGGTAATCATTATTTGAAACAACTTTCTAAATAGATACGCGAATAGTTAAGCTTGCACTAATGTAGTTTAACATTGAAAATTATCGTTCTGTTTTGTTCAAAATTGCTAGTCGTCGTCACTACGACGTGGCACTCCCTGTTCCAATGAAGCCGCGGATCGCAGTAAGCATCAGTTATTTCTATACTCTTTGTAGATCGTAAACAAAAGCCGCCTTCAAAAAGCGATTTGGAAACGCGAAGACCATTATATTATTACGGTGAGGTAAACTCAGAGGCGCGAGCGCTTTGAGAATTATTTGACGATGTCTACAGCGAGGAATCTTTCACGACCAACCGTCTATGAATATATAATGATCTGCATTTGCCCTCAACTAGTGACGACCTCACCGCACTCAATGCTTTTTAAATGTAAACTCCCGTTTACTGACAAACTTGTAGATTTAAAGTTGATACAAATTATTTCGACACGTAATAATTTTAGTACCAAAAATCTCATGAACTCTTAATTTGATTTAGTTTTATACATAAGAAAGTTTTGAGAAGATATACATATACCTTCTACAAAAGTTTTTGTAAGTCTTTGCTTACGTAACTGCCTGTTTCGTACACACAGTAGAAAATACTATTTCGAAGCATGAATTAAAGCGCTTTTTATTTTACTAATGTAGTAATAATAGTGCAAGCTATTCGACCATCACTAGCCATAATCAAAATGTTTAATAACTTTATAACTCTCCCTCAAATTTATAGCTGGGTAATAAGGCGAGCCTGCCGTGACCCAAGTTGATAAACTGCGCAGTGATAAAAATTGTTTTCGACCCTTAGCTGGATACAACAAAGTAACATATAATTTACGAATATAACTCTGTACAAATAAAAATGATTTATTTACATAACTTACTACTATTTTAGATTAATGACCGATATATGAAACTGGTCGACCTCAAACCCGGGTCGCCTAATTAAGTTCAAACTCGAACACTTAGTTTTAATAGGTGAACTCAATTTTAGGGGACGGAAATCTTAGTTTCATTACTCATAATATTGTAATAATTTTGTTGATATGAGAAGCGCTCCTAGCTATTCGATACAATTTTAATCTAAACTGTTTCTTAGAACTTAAAAAGGTTTCTAGAACTTTTGGCATGGATGGATATTCTCAATCCAGTGGCATAACTTTTATTTACTTATTTTTATACAAGTTTATTTTAAATATTTTAATTGAATACTTAGTTTACTATCTTATCAAAGTTACTTCGTCTATCACAAACGCTAAATCAGCCCCCTTTGACTAGTGACTATCTAGTGACTTCACATTCGTTTGTTTATCGACTATCAAAACGTACGGGGTGTCACGTGATAGTCACGTGGTCATAATACATTCCCATACATTTTAGTAAATAACCAAATAAAATGCGAAACGATTGCAACTCGCCTTTGGGGGCCATAATTTTTTACTCAAATATGAGTGAAAAAATATAGCATAGTATATATAAAAATATAGTATCAGTGAGTTAGATTCCATAATACAAGCTTAGAGCTTACTTTGAGTGTAATTAACCGTGTGTGAATGTGTCCGGATATATTATTATTATATTGTATTAAATGGTAACTCACTCCAACACTTTTCTCTCCGCCTCAAGTAATAAGTCTTAACTAAAACAGCCCGCTATAAATAAGCCGTTATCATCACCTTTTACAGATTCTGTAACCGCTGGATAACAAACTCACATATTATTATAAGGTGTATTTGTTACTAGTGATGGGAAAAACGGTGGTATCCGTGTTGATAATCCGTTTAATCCGCAGCGCCTCGGGCGGTTACGTGCACGGGCGGTGTTACGGTGGTCGAGCTGTAAGCTGATAGCGATTTAACAAATAGGTGCCTACTTAGTAAATGAAATTAAAAAATGTAACATATGATATGAAGTATAATGTTAAATTACAATATGAAATTAAATCATTCAATACAGAATAATGAATTACTAACGAAATATAAAAGAGGTATTATGAAATTCTTTTACTCTAGTGTTATAGTAGAAACTGTTTGCGTAACTGAGGGTCTTGAAATCATTGTGTCGTTTAAACATAAACACAAACGTTTAAGTATGTAACTAATAGTTTAATATTAAATGTTTTATAAGCGACTGATACTTTGTATATTAAAACTAGCCACGCCCCGCGGCTTTGCCCGCGTTGAGTCCGTTCCCGTAGGAATTTTTGAAAATCCTTTCTTAGTGTGCACTTATGTCACTTGAAGAAACTTCCTGCCAAATTACATATTTCTAAGTGTAGCGGTTGAGGCTGTGCGTTGATTATCAGTCAGTCAGTCAGGACTTTGAATTTTATATATATAGATTGATTAACATAAAGCTTTTATACCATTAAGACAATATCCGATAGAATGATTAAACAAATTTCAAAACTATCCAATCAATGGCTAGTTATTCCTGGGAACCTCAGTAACATTTCAACACCTCTTTGTATTGCAAACCGCTAATCGCTCCTCTCATGGCGTGACGTCTTCTCTTGCAGCTACAACTGTGGCTCAACCTTTACAACAGCCACGTACAATGAATATATTCTAACCGCGTGGTGCGCTAACAAGCTGAAATTCTATTACATTGCCTCTTACGTTATTTCAGCTTGACCACTTGCAAATATCCGCTGCCTTCTACAGCTTATGGCTCGTTTATTTCAGTTTCTAAGTCTTGACAAAACCAAAAAACCAGTATCAGGACTACAGACTATGCAGTCGCACTGTCCAAGTTAGCAGTTGTTCTAATTTAATGCCAATGACACGTAAAGAAGAATACTGTAATAAAATAATAAGTATTAGCCTGTAATGTCCCATTGCTGGGCAAAAGCCTTTCATCTCACCGAAGATATCACTACGTTGGTAGCATTAGGCATAATCACCACACTAATCACCGCGAGTTGGTGATTTAAAACCCGAGCCATGTTTGAAAAGTAGGAAACTTTCTTTTACTTCTTGATTCTTATAATCTTTTACAGGGATTTACAATGGAATTTCATAGAAAAATTACGATGTTATGTACAGAAGCCGTTGGCACGTCGACGTGTATGTGTAAAGAAATAAATAAAATATTGTATGTAATGGTACATATAAATAGAGAATTAGAAGTATTTGCTATCGAAAAGAAACCACAAATCGTCTGACTACAAATCTATCGTGGGATTGCTTGAAAAGTGAAGCTAAAATTTAAATTGACTTTTATCCGTGAGCGGCCCACTTGGCTCACCAAGTGTTTTCTTTGTGGATAGAGGCAGAGGCCCTTTAACCTGTTTATCCTTTTCAGTCCGACCTCTTTCGAACGTCTCGTAATTTTGCCTTTGTTTTCATTTTATTCGGAGGTCCAATCTTATAGATATAGTAGGTATAGCACTGTTGCCGAAAAATATTCTTTTTCTGGTTTTGTTCGGAAGAAAAGAGTATCGTAGAGTATAGTAACTTTTGATTGAAGTGGTGTTTACAGTAACAAGGAAGCATATTCTATTTATACTCGTTACTAGCTGTTCCCTGTGGTTTTACACGTCACGTCGGCATAGCAGGTAGCCTATCCTATCCTTTCCCAAAGTCTTATCCACCTCTACAAATTTCATCAAAATCAGTTCAGTGTTTTACGTATGAAAAAGTAACAAATAGACAGTAACTTTCGTATTTATATTAAGAAAACAATAATTTGTAAATGTAGTTAATCTCACATTAATATTAAGTGATCTACTTAACGTTAGTTAACTAGAACTTAACGCGGCATAATAAAGCAATAAGTTACAACTAATTTAAAGGTGCACGCGCACGCTCGATCGCTACGAAACAATTTCAACTCATGAATTATAACAAGTATACAACAATTAACCAAATTAACGGCCATTTTACAGCCATTAACAACGGAACGGCTCTCCAGAACAATATATGACCCTCATCAGGGTTTTATTAATGAATTCTTAATAAATTAATTTATTGCATAATTTCGACTTAATTAGTATTCATTGGGAGTTAATAATTCACTAAAATATTTTAATTAAGAACTGGACAAGTACAGCCACCTGCAATATCGAGGTGTGATATAATGTGGAATGCTCGCAACTGAACATTTTCTATAAATAAAATACCGAACGACCAAATATGACGTTGGGGAAAATATTTTGCAAATTGTTCGAATATGAAATGTATGCATACTAAATGGTATTGTTTTGAACTAAAAATATTTTCTCCAATAACAATCGAGAAAAAAACCTAGAACAATCTCGGTCGCATCAACGAAGTGAATAGTCATAACATATTTAATAGAAAATGATATACTGTTTCAAGAATCAAATATCAATATACAATAATATTATAAATGCGAAAGTTTGTGTGGATGAATGTATAGATGTATGTTTGTTAGTCTTTCACGAAAAAACTACTGGACGGAATTGGATAAAACTTTACAGTAATAAAGGTTATACATCAGAATAACACATGGGATACATTTTATCCCGATAAAACACACTGCGGGATGCGACTAGTGATAGATAAATCTACGTATGTTTATTTAGCTTTGAGCGAAGGAAAAAGCTACAATGCACTAGACAAAACTCGCCTTGCACATCCGGAAAACAAAGTCGCCATCATCGCTTCTTCCGTGGCATCCCCGGATATTACGTCGTAGTTTATTCGATTCTCTATACATTCCATTATCGCATATAGGAAGGGAAACACGAACAACACGATGTCAACTAAAAATATTTGTTAACTAACACAACCAATGTGCCGTGATTAATTTTATGGTGGATGAAGTTGTTTGCAGTAGATTAAGCGATTAGTTTATGGCAAGGCTTGTTTAATATTATGTTAAGGTATCAACGCCTTTAGTAGACAGACGGTAACGCATGCCGTTGCGGTACGACTGTAAACATAGGCCAGATACTTGGTTATAATATGAATATATTTTTGTATGTGTGCCTTTAAACAAATTCTGTCCATCATCAACACCTCAAACTTTACAATATTATTAGTTTATATTCATTTGTCTCAATGTAATTGTGCAATCCATCAAAATGTGTCCATCCATGTGAAGGTTACATACTGTAAGTGCAACCAACTTATGGTATACATTATTTTTAAATCGGGGGATAGAAATCAGGAACTGACGCTATCATGGACTCGTCCAATGAATATAGCACTGCAATGCAGTTTACCGTCGCGGTAAAATATTAAACCTTCACTAAAGATATGAAAAAAATACTCTTGTGTAAAGCTATTAGTAATAGTCTTTATTTCTTTTTGAAGGCTTTATAGTCTTATTTTTCTTTCTGTGAAATAATCAGTCTGATATTGTTTGTTCGAACGGTAATCTCTGTAAAAATCATTTGAAACAATATTTTTATTTTTTATATTACAACATTTTATACCGAAATTTTTACGGGAACTGCAACAAGGTGCTGCTAGTAAAATAGTCAGACCGTGTCGAAAAAAAAGAGATAAATAAAAGGGTAATCCGGTTTAAAATATAAAATCATTTTACTTATTCACAACGATAAGTAACCAAGGGATGATTTGAAATCACTCTCAAAATTTATTACTTTTTAAAATTTGGTTTCGTAAACAAAAAAAGAGAGCCCACTATCCAATATTTTAAAAAACGCTTTTTATATTTCTAAAATGAGAATATTCGTAATCCCTTTCTTTCTTTATTAATATGGCAACTGGATTTAATAATGTTAAAACCTGTATAAAAGCGATAGCCGACAATATAATTTTCTTCACTTTTCTTTATGCAATGAAAATTTAAGCGTGTTTAGATTTAAATTACAATTTACTGTGCGAAGGTTCCTTCGTGGGGTTTCATCGCCGGCTCCTTAGTTATTATATGATTGTTTATTGTGAATGTTATTGCGTAACAGCGTGCCTAATGAAATACAACTGAAAAAATATTTCATGTACTTTTGTCGTACTTATTTCCTTACTGTACTGATATCTTCAGTGAGACAAGAGGTCTTTGCCCAGCAGTGGGACATTTTATGCTAATAATTACTTACTTTTGTCGTAATTATATATTGATTATGTATATTTTTTGTTGCAGGTAAAATCTTTATGTATGAATCAAGACTTAAGCCCCATTTAGACGAGGAGAGTTTCTCGTCTCGAAGATACGATTAACGAAGGAATAAAAAACATTTTTTTCGTCTAAACAATCGCTCTCCTCGCTCGTTGCCTTGGGCGACAATTGCCTTGCAATGGAATATTTTTATGTCCGTGTAAACAGAATTTCAAAACAATAATCGTATTTCGAGATTTTATTAAAACGATTCAAACTGATTTGTACGATACTCGTATCAACTTGAAAATATGTCACACGAGATCGTGTTTAGACAAGTCGAGACTCTCATAAGCAAGAATCTGCTTACTTTACTTTTGTTGTGTAAACAAACATAGGCAATTATCGCCTAGCGATAAGTCATATGCGAATCTCGTATGACAAAATCGTAGGCGAGATTTCAGTTCTTGCCTGTATGTAAACATTTTGATACGATTGTGTTATGGCGATTATTGCTTGTGATAGTAGCGTATGGTTTCTCGTAAGGAAACGTACGAGAAACTCTCCCCGTCTAAATGGGCCTTTAATCGGTAAAGGAAAGGTATTTAATAATATCAATCAATTCAGTTTGTTTTAGAATATATAAATATTATTTATTGTCATTCATTTAGAGTAGGTTAGTGGCCAACCCTGGTGTCGGAATTTTTAGACCGCCTAAAGGCCTCCGACATGGTCTAACGATTGAAACAACCGGGACCGACTGCTTAACGTGCACTCCAAAGCACGGTAACGCTCAGATAGAAATGCCACTATCGGCCATTCAAGTCGGGGGCGGCTGCACGTTGCTTAACAATCGCAATGATCTGACATCGCTTGGACAAACTACGCCACGAGCGGTACATTGTTTATTGTAGAACTATACTTCTGTACTTATCTAAGTTATTAATATTATAAAGCTGCAGAGTTTTTTTGTTTGAGCGCGCTAATCATAGAGACTACTAATCCGATTTGAATAATTCTTTTTGTAATGGATAGCAACATTCAACGGGAAGGTCATAGGCTAGTTTCATCCTGAAATTCCCTGGGGAACGGGCACAACACGGGTAAAACCGCGGGCGCAGCTAGTAAGAATATGAAGATTGTACAAAAAGATGTTACGCCGTCAGGCAGCAATAGGTTTTTGTCCCGGAATTGGTTTTGACCAGGTTCTACTATCTTTAAACATAAATAATATAGGTTTTCTTAAGAATGTACTGTAAACATGTGAATTTATATCCTAATTGTAGTTCGCACAAGCCGAGAATAACTTACCCGGGTATGTTTTACCCGGGCCCATTACACCCGGGTAGAACACCCTCCCCGGGTAACATCTACTCAGTTTAATAATTATGTTATGCTCGGCCGTAACATTTTTAAAATAACAAAGTTATCAATAACCTGATTTTATAAAATAAGAAAGGGTATAATTACAATAAACAAATATTGACCGTATATTTAGGTACTGTAATTATTTCAATTACTTGTTATTCTGCAATATTGCCATATGTTTTTAAGATTCGGTACCATCTAAATATATATAGTAACCTCAGAATCTTTCTATATTCTGAGCTAGTAACAACTAGAATATTCTTCATAACGATGTTTTAACACAAAATAACTCAGAATATTATATATTTCATAAAATACAAAATTTTCCCATGTTGTACAAAGGTCACATTCAGGGATTGATAATGACTAATCCAGAGGTTCTCAAATAGGGGCCTGAAAATGCGGCGAAATGGTTCCAGTAAAGGATGGTACGGCAGTGTTTGCTTCGCGCTTGACTTGGCGGGGGCACTGCCGTGCCCCCAGATTATTAGTATAAATTTTCGCTAGTCTTTTAATTCATATTTTCCTTCTCTGCGACATACTTTTGTATTTATAATAGCTATACGAACAGGGATCTGTTACAAAACCAGGTCATTAACAAGTTTTCAACTCAATCAGTCTCACAAAATGAAAATAATCTCGTTAAACGGTTTTCATTGAAGTTTTGATGGTGTACGACTGTGAAACTCACGGGACATATTTGTGTAATAAAACGCAACTTTAAATTATGATCGACCTTTTTATTTTTAACGGAGTTCAAAAACCAGTAGAATGTTCTGGATTCGCGTATTTTTGTTTGCTACTTTATACCTGTAGTTTTTTAACCGGTTTTCCGATTGGTAGATATTTGTCAACTTTGAAAAGTGATTTATCACAAAATTTAGATATCGTAGCAATTCACCCTCGCTTTGATGAATCAAGATTCTATTGGGAATTTCGGGATAGCCTTTACTTTGTTTTTCTACGAGGTTTCAACTATCAACAAGTGCGTTTGAAGATATTTTCAGCATGTTGTGATTGGTCGATGTATGCATTGCTTAACACGTTTTATATGTATAAGTACCTATTAAAATCATTACCAAGTACTTTAAAAAAAACGCGTTAATAATAATATTTAAAACGTAAGTAACACTCAATGTGTATTTTTTTAAATATTTTATTAATTGCATGCCGTCTAACGGATACTTACCTAACGCTTTCAACGGTTCAATACTCTGTATGTTTTCATGTAAACCATTACAGTTTATTAACGTTCGTAGAATCGATCGAGCCAACCGCGCCTTAATCCCCAATTAAAACTTTGATTAAAGAATCAACTGTTTACTTTGCCGTTTATGTTTTCTGTTCCTTTTCGATTACGTATTTTATTTTCGTTTTTAAACACAATATTCTGTACAATTAAGCGCTACGTACATGGTAGAGAAAAACGGAATTAATTCTATTTGTAAAGGTGTGCTAATACTTTTGCTTGCTGGATAATCTGTAAGCTTACCTTAGAAGTAAAGACTGTAATTTCATACTAGGCAAGGAGTACAATATCATGCTATGAAATACTCATAAATAAAATTACTGACGTATTTCATTTTCGTATACTTCAACTAAGTCTTAAAAGTTAAATAAAACCGAGAATGGAATTATACTGGGAGTATACTTGATATTTCACCGTTCGAAAACATTCAAATAAGCCACTGGTGTGTGTTTGTATATAATATGTGGCTGTGTGGAAGTGGGCTTCAGTCGGCGCCTCCAGAATTTGCCACCGACGATTTTCATTTGCTAAAATATCACTGCATAAAGCTTGAAATGTTCCGGAATTGACACTTTGATATTATTTGGTTTCATTGAATATTCGCGACTTCTACAATGTATTATATACGAGTATATGCTTTAGATACATATTCTTTGTAGCAATTGACTTACCATTATTTACAATTTCTTGAATGTATTTTCTACATAAATACTTGCTATAGTTTAAATATTTTCAAACAAAATGCAAACCATTACAAAAAACATTACGTACTATTATTTAATGTTCAAGTATTCATTACATGTCATATAAAACGCGTGTAAAAACTATCGATAAGTTTTTCGAGTATTCGTATCGCACGGCCTATGTGCCTATGTCAGCGGAGCGGGTGATGAATGCACCAAGTTTGTTCATGTCAAACCTCTGCGGGAAAAAATCGGGTTCGGTACGGAACGGAAATAAGCGGGAGCGGGCCTCCGCTCTGATTGGCAGCCGTAGGGATGGGGCAGCGAGACCCGTCACCGACCTCAAATAACAAGACTCATTAAACGATCAACATTACAGGAAATTGATATATTTTTCATTAAATTTTGTGTCATAAAAACGATATATTTTAATGTAACTTTTTATAAATTAATGAAACGGGACTGTGTCAAAATGCCGTTCAAAATGTTGTACTACTTTTAAAATATATTGTATTTACAAAAATACATCCAGATGAGGTCTTAGGTTTGTTATTTTGAAATTTTGGTATGAAAACAAGGCAATGTAACTTTCGATATCCTATGTAGGTATCCTATACTTCACATTTTAAAGTATCGAATATATAACTACAGAAAATTGGTATAACTACAACTTGTTATTTATAACTACACTACAACAATATATAATTACAAAAAATTGGTACACAATTTTATATCCGGCCATAATTACAAAAAAAATCAGAAGCAATCAAATATTCATTCGGCAATTTTAACTCTATTTAAAAAAAACTACCTATACATTTTAAAACGGTCGCACTGCAAATCACCGTAAAAAGTGGGTGAATAGGGATAGCCGATATGAACGATAACTTTGAATTTTAAAGTTGATATCGTAAAATATCGACACGGGCGCAACACTGGCTTACGGGCCATGATTGGAAAACATCACATATTTTTATGGGTTACCGAACAGTTTCCGCCGGTTATTTTTGAAAGTTATTTGCCTGAATATTTTCACCCATTTTGTGTTAAACTTTGTTTTATTTTAAACATAGGATAAGGACATTATTTGATAATATTGACATGAATATGGGGCATACTGTGAGGCCCATAAACGTCCGTTATGAACCACTTGTAACACGTACTCATCGTTTTATATTCCGTTAAAAAGACTATTATTTATTTAATGAACACTTGTCATGTACAAATGTGTTGACGACATAAAATTTAACAGGCTCTCTACATTGCGACACCGCGTAATAAATCGACCGGCGACAATTCATTGCGACATAAAATCGGATCGGTAGGCTTAAACCAATCCGACGCCCTGCGTTTACGATGCTAGGGCCAAGTTCAACACTCTGTAGGTATTTACACTCTGATAGCACTATAAAAAGTCGGGAAATGTCGACAAACGTTTAAACCGAAATCCACTTTGTCATAAATCGGGGTTATTACATCCTCGAACGCGCCGCATCTCCAACGACGTTGCTTAAATTCTTGATAACATTTAAGCTAAATAATTTTTTTAATTAAGTGGATTTTTAGCTAATATTATATCACTAAAATGCAGACTTCGCAATTAATAAAATCAATAAGTAATACCAACTGCGCTATATCCCAATTAAGTCTGGAACAAACTAAAAAAATACAGTAAAGCAAACGACATAATTTCCAATGGAATGAAAAACACGAGTCGATGTATTCGACGCTCGTTCATTGAACAATACTCGTCAGCACTCAGCAGATTACGGTACGCAACAAATTTGCCTTTCATATCAGTACCGGGAAGTTGGCAACTCCGGCCGTACATTTACAACATTATTCAATTTGTCGTTACGTTAAAAAGCGGCGCACAAAGACGAAAAAGAGTTAGGAACCTGTGTATTTTTCAAACAAATCCCCCGCAGTGGAGGCGCGCGAACGGATCCGCGCCGCCGCTGCGCCGCCCGCCTTTTCCCACTATCTGAATTGCAAATGGGGGTGTGATGACGACGTTACACCAAACTAAAAGTGCCGGCCAAACTTCGGATTAAACTTCCCAGCGCTCAGGTACCAGAAACAAAAACGTCACAATTATGATAATTTCGGTCGCATCTCGCGGATTGAATTTGCATGGCTATCCGTTGCTGTGTCAACTGAGCCACCGTTCGGGATGAATAATGCATCGCACCGCCACTTACCTAGCTGATTAACATATTTATTAATAAAATAAATATCAGTCGTCCGCTCGCCTCGCCTCGAGTCGCGCGGGCCGCGGCGCCGCGTCGTCGCCGCGTCACGAGCGTCTCATCTGCCGGTGTTGACTCACGGCAGCCGCCCGCAAACTCCCGCTCATTGTTAACAGAAGCGGTGTAATGTATGGCATTTATTATATAAATTGAGTTACTAGGTACCTGCTCGTACAGCGCGAACAACGCTGTTCATTTCATTAATGTGTACTGAATTAAAGGCAAACACTCAGTGCGGGTTGCCGTACGTACAATTATTCTAATGCTTTCGAAACGCTGCTGCCAGCCGTATTCTATGTAAAATATTGCGGCTATCATGCATATGATTTATTAAATATTGAAGTTAGAATTTACGTTGGATAGGTACTGCTTTACACACGCTTACAAACAGTTGAAAGAGTGAAAGTTAGTTACCACCTGCAAAAGACAACACTTTTGCAACAGAATGAAAGTACGTAACAACACTATCAATAAAGTTTTGAAGAACGTTTCAAATGTGTTGGAGATTATGTTTCATATTAAATCGTGTGAATTTCCCTCGGGTCGGGTAGGGCGGCAAAAAGTGTGAGGTCCCGCGGGAACAAGTGCATAGTCGTGATATCTCACTGAATTAAAAACGTGGACTGCAGGTGAAGTAGGGGATGTAACGATTCTTCATTATCTTAGTTGGGAATATATTAATATTAATGAACCGAAAATTAATCAGTTGCTATACTATCTTCAGATTTCATTTTTGAATTTTGTAACTGATGACACTATATTAAAGTTACGCATGTTTAAATCAGAAATATGTATATATACGAGTCTCTGTTTATTTATTTTATTTAACAGATTTTTGTTTATTTAACAGATAAAACTAGACCTCTGCTAGTATATTTACAACCGAAGCTACGTCAATTATTTTAATATAGGTATAACTTTTCGTTTAATATAAATTTTAATTTTTGTAATAATTACATATACCTAGATTTCCCACCAATCGTATCAAAAGCGGAAGATAGCGGTTTGCGGCGTTTGGGGGAGACCTTTGCCCAGCAGTGGGACAGTATAAGTTAGGCAAAATACAAAATACTCCTAATAAAAATTAAATATCAGTTGTCAAATATCCAAATGACAGGACAAAATATATTGCAAGCTATAATCAAAATGGCGTCCGATTTTACCGTTTGTATTTCACTTTTTAAATACCAAACAACGTTTATTAAAGTCAATCGTTGCCACCGAAGCGGAACCGCCGGTTTATCATCGCACTGTTTGTTTTTGTTACTTACAACATTTCTGCCCAGAATCCTAAGAACATTCGTGATCGGAATAACGCACGCACACAGAATCGCAAGAAAATCCCGAACAAAAAATGTTTATCTGACGTCTGATTTAGAGGGAAAACGGTGCCTACTAGGAATTCTTACAACTGAAACTAGCAGGGCCCCGCGGTTTTACCCGCGTTGTGAAGGTTCCCAAGGGAATTTCAGGGTGAAAAATGGTCACCTTTGGTGGTAACCTTTCCGTTGAATGTGGCTATTCGTTACAAAAAGAATTATTTAAATCGGATTGGTAGTTTCTGAGATTAGCGCGTTTATTTATTTATTATATTAGTATTTATAGATTTGACTTATATACTCCATACATACCCATTGCCTGACACTTCACGATGCATACTCGTATACAGCATACCGTATTATATTAGTGTATAAAATATTTCTATTTCGATATGACCCACCTTTAAATACTAATACTGGTTATTTACATGAAACCGGTCCTCAAAGTATGAATATCAAGAGTGAATCGGAGTTTATTTAAAATATTTGTAAGAAGTGTCGGAGGTGTCCGCCCGCATCTCCCCTCGCTAAACACTTTCCTTTTTATTCACAAAACTTTTATAATACTCCGTCTTTCCTCCTGCGAGTGGCTCGTTAGACTACCTTTGTACCTCTCGCGTTGAATTTCAAAGGTAAATAACATAAATTCAAGTCGATTGCCCGTGATTATTTATATTGTGAAAAAAGGTGCCGCAGGAAATAGGAAATTATTTTTGTGTCATTATACTTGAAATCCATTTCCACCGGGCCTTTTTGGTTGGAGTTTATTTTAACGAAACACGTTTCCTCACGGCCATACTTTCTACAACATTCGTATCCGAAATTCATAGGTTATTTGAAGGAACGCAAGCCACAGCAAAACGAAATATTTGATACAATTACTGACAACACGGATCAATCCAAAACGACTATAAAACGACGCTCGAAACGAAATCTCGTAGAACTGGACGTAGAACAGTCGTACAGAGAATAAAAGATAAATGAAAGCCAGCGATGTACAGTCGTGCGCAAAATCACAAAGAGCTGAGTACAGGCGAGCACATTTGGTAATTGCACGCGCGGCCACCGGCCGGCCCAGTCCCACAAAAGGCTGTAATGCATTCGCAAAATTCAAGCAGAATTCCTATCGATAGTGACGGGATGTGTTCGCATTGTGAATATCGATAGATTGCCGCATTTCCACTGCTTGTCGATACATTTTATTGACGTTGAGAGCTCTTGCGGTTTTCTCTTATCCAACTTGTAAAATGATTTTCGTATTTTGTTTACAAATTGATATACCAATAGATGGAAACGTATTTCGATGCCATCCATCTTAAATTTTGAGAAAATATTTTATTCGATTGTATTTCTTTATGAGTACGTATATATTTATAGGCTAAATTGACATAACCCCAACCCTTAGCTGCTATAACGGTACCGCAATGATAGAAGTTAGTTACATTCGTAAACTGTGTCGGTCGAAATCGCAACATTTATACATGTTCACTTCAACTTTGGAGTACTTTGCAAACTGCCTGCTATTTCACACAGGTGATTACTATGAATGCTAAATCATACTCGTTAGTATAAAATACAGCAACGTTTAACAGAAGAAGCTAAATATTATGCATACAACATTTTAAAAACCAAAGGGTATTCACCAATTGAACGAGTATTTTTTACAAGCCTATCAAAAGGGCTCAAAAGTAACCATTAACAAACCAGTAGCAGAAGTCGAAGTATGAGCCTGTTATGTCCCACTGCTGGGCCTAATAAACAACACCAAGAAATAAACCATTTTTGTTTTATCATTTCATTTTTTGATCTAATAGATACGAGTAACGTCAAAAATGTAAGTTTGTACATAAAGCCCCGCTCGACCACCTTACATTAAGGATTCCATAAACAATGTTCTGGTTCAAAAATAGAACAGATCCGGGTAAATATGTAGAAGGAGTTGGAAACCTCGTACTATCGGCTCGAGTTCCCGGCTGTGTCTTTAATAATGCATCGACAAATCGATCGATAACTTACACAGTGTGACGCAACACTATTCACGTATTATGTCAAAGATATTTTGACGACGGGACGTTTTTGGTACGACTTAATTGGAAGTTTGTAAGAAAAACATTTCATTTGTGATTATACTTCTATATTCATTTTGTACGATTTAACTGGAGAGATTTTTTAAGGAATATAATTTGTATTTGATTATACTTCAATCTTCAATTCGCAAGACAAAACACCATCAACATTATATATTTTGCCGTAGTCATTTTAATTAAATAACTATAATTAAAAAAACCGTTACCACCGATATCATTCATATACCATTTCAATTGAATAAAAGTCATAGAAGTAAAATTTGTACCAAAATAACTGTAACTTCTGCTTCTTTCACTAAAGAATCGCGCACAAAAAATCCATCTCCAATGCTATACAAAACAGTCATCGTTAACATTTAACCGGATCACAGTTAAAGGAGATTCAAGTAACTAGACTCAAGATAAGGTAAAAGCCACGTCTTGGCTTAAACCAGTTTACAGCCCACATACGGACGATATAGCCGAGCAATTAGTGGTCATTCCATTGTTCAATTTGACTTATTAGAGCGGCCTGTGCCTCCGTAATTGGAATTATAGGCTAGAGCCTACCGCCCGGCCCGACACAATACATACGCATTGTAATCACTACCGTGTAATCTTAAGTGCCTGTAAATGAACAGCGGAGTTCAATCCCAAAAGAACATCTTTGTGCTAATGTGGTACTGAACTAAGTTTAAAGTATTAGTCCCACCGCTGGGCAAAGGGCTTGACGCTCTCTGAAAGTTCTAGCAATACAATATTAAATCTGATATATTTATGTATAACCTACGTGTTGTCAACGTTTTAAAGAAGACAGCAATATAATATTTAATTCGAATAGGCATACAAAAATAATATGTTTTTCTTTTTCCAAATATTTTTTAAACATCAAAGCCTTCACAAACACTTCTAAATCGAAAAACTCAACTAGTGAACTTCTTTCTCTACAGAATGACCCAATCGATTCATTAAACTACATCAACAACTTTTTTGCCACCATTGGTAGCACTCTGGCCAATAATATTATTTCTTCAAATACTTACACCAAACGGAACGATAACACAAGCATCCCTAATGCACCTTCAAACTCAAACTCGTTCGTACTCCTTGAGACGACGGATTCTGAAGTTAGATCTGTAATACACACACTGAAAAACAATAGTGCCTGTGGCTGGGACGAAATTCCCACTAAATTTATCAAAATGGCAAGTAATTTTATCGTTCCTCATCTTTCTAGGGTGATTAATTTATGTATTAACTCAGGTGTCTTTCCCGATATATACAAAAAATCCCGAATCCTTCCAATATTTAAAGCAGGTGATAAATACACAGTCTCTAACTATCGTCCTATTTCGGTTCTCCCTGTCCTTTCTAAAATTCTGGAGAAAATAATCAACAGACAACTCACAAATTATCTCACTAAATACCAGATAATCTCTAAGAACCAATATGGGTTTCAAAAGGGCAGAAATACGGAAGACGCTACTAGTCACTTAGTCTCTCATGTTAGTAAACTATTAGATAATAAGAAGAAAATCATTGCTGTGTTTCTTGACCTTAAAAAGGCCTTCGACACGATTTCCCTCTCAACTCTAATTAGCATAATGGAACGATACGGAGTGCGAGGAAAACCCCTCCAGTTTTTCAAGAGCTATCTTAACAATCGGACCCAGTGCGTTAAAGTTGATAACTTGACTAGTGACTACAAATCTGTAACTTTTGGAATTCCTCAAGGAACTGTGCTCGGCCCGACCCTGTTCCTGCTCTACCTGAATAATCTGTGCAACATGAAACTCAAAAATGGTACCATTGTTAGCTTTGCTGATGATACTGCCCTAGTCTTTCACGGGGAGAGCTGGGAGGAGGCTCGCGCTCACGCGGAAGACGGAATAAGAATCGTGTCGAGCTGGCTCAGCAATAATCTTCTAACTCTCAACCTTGATAAAACTAACTTTATGACATTCTCAATAAATAAAAACACAAAACCACCAAATAATTTCGTCGTAAAAGCTCACAAATGTGACCCTGCAGAAACTAACACTTGCGACTGCCTGAGTTTGACTAGAACAGACCAAATCAAATATCTAGGAGTGATAATAGATGAACGCTGTAAATGGGCTCCTCAAATTCAACTATTAACATCTAGAGTACGTAAATTACTATGGATATTTAAACTCTTAAGACATATAGCTAATTCTACACTTTTATTTACAATATATAAAGCTCTATGTGAGTCACTTCTTCGCTATTCTATTTCTGTCTGGGGCGGAGCTCACAAGTCACACCTAATTCAACTTGAAAGAGCCCAAAGAAGTTTGCTAAAGGTCATCCTATTTAAGCCATTTAAATACCCAACAGACAATTTATATAAAGAATGTAAACAACTGACTGTCAGACAAATATATATACAACACATAACTTTAAGACAACACAAAATTACACCCTACCTAAGCACTATTCCTACAAAGAGAAGGAAAGATAAAATATGCACCAATGACATGCCTAGAACGTCTTTTATTAAAAACCAAATAGATTTTAGATCCAAATTCATTTACAATAAAATAAATAGCATTGCCTACATACATGAACTTTCCCAATCGAAATGTAAAGCTATTACCAGGATGATATTGCTTGATTGGACCTACGACCAAACAGAAGAATTCTTAACTATCCACAAATGATTGCTTGATTACAGTTTGTAGTATGGTTATTGTTAAATATTGAATTATACACGCACACACACACACACGCACACACACACACACACACACACACACACACACACACACACATCACCACTTCATCACATCACAAATTCAGTTTGAATTATAATTGTATCTGAAAGTAATCGTATTGCTAAATGTTGCATGTCTCATCCTCTTAAGTTTTACTATTAATTTAATTTAAGTTTTTATATATATATATTTTTAATTTATGTGTTTCTAGTACTATTAATTAAACTGTAAACTGTACCATAAGGAAGGAGGTCCCCAAAACACAGGCTGACCTAGTTTGGGGACCAACAAATCATTTGATGTACCATGTAATTTGTTCAATAAACTTTATTATTATTATTATTATTATTTTAAATATTACAAAATGGTTCTTTGACCTTTTTGGAATAGGGTGAATCAAAGTCAATAACATGTTATACGAATACATAGCATAGACAATCGTAACGCACCATATATTATTATGGCCACTTAACACCATTACATGGGTCATCACGAAATGTCCTGTGTTAAGCGTTTATTATAGTACACAGCGCACCGTACGATGAATATTTAAAAATAAAATAATATACCAGTGCGAATAGACTGTCTTACAATTACAGGTTTTAATACATGTAGCCGACGAAAGAAATACAAATGGAAAACATAACACAAGGAACGACTTATTGATTCTTACTAGCGCCGTTCAGTGTTATATTCCATGGTAAACACTTGGTTCTATTTTTAAAAAAGAGTGTTCTAAAAACACTTACACCTTTTTTCTTTTAATTCCATAACCAATGATCGTCAAAATTTAAATTCAATATCGCGTTCCAAATCTAAATAACCAATCCTATCTTGGGTCATAAAAAAGTTTTAAGATAGCTATTTGGGCCCCTTTACAGTATTGAACGGCCACCTCACCTATTAGATAGGTGCTCGCCTAGAGAGGGTGCGGTACCTCGTACCAGGCACTGAAAAACGCCAGTAATAGCCTTTTGTTATTTAAAACGAGGTATTAAGAGTACCGGCATCGGCAGTGGATTCATTTAGCTGCGATAATTGGTACGTTTACCTTACACGCTAACAGGTCTTCGGCAACTGACGAAAATTTCAAAATTACATTGATTATCGAGCAAGATAAGAGTATTGCAGATATTCGGATATTCATTTCAGCCTTTGATGGGTCTTTAGTCGTTACGCTCTTGGCAGAGTGGCCGTAATCCGTAATCGTCTTTGCTTGGTAAAATCTAAAAAACAGTCACGTGGTCCACTCTCATTTAATAACGTGGAAGAGTTTGATGTTTGTTTTCTTTGTCTATAGACGCAGGTGGCTCTATCCAAAACTTAGTCATATTTTATCCATAAGTCCTTCTATCTTGCTGATTTAGTACCAAATGTTTCAGTAGTAACGTCATTGTTAACAACACAACTGTAATATAAAAGCTAACTGTAAAAATAGTTCTACGGCGGTCGTTATAAAACGAAATGAACACGCTTCCTTTCGTGATTCGCAGCGTCGTGTGCTCCAATTTACACAAACTAAGTCTTCATAATTTTAACGAACCGCTGAATGCACAACACTCAACCTCACACACACTTGCCATCACTATACACGGAACACTTGTAACGTTAGCTTTTATTTTTATTACTGACCTTTTACTCGCTTCTTTCATATTAAAACTGGTGCATAATAAAGGCTAAGCACTATTTTAATAACTATTAGGTAAACTCTTTTTACTTTCTTATCAGAAATGGTATGATTTGGTATATATATCGGTGTTATTGGCCGGTTATTACTTTGCAAATTGTCATTCAGCTAATTATTGAGCTCGTTTCATGATCGATCTCCAAGAACCTAATGAAATTGTCTATTGGAGTGAATTCGTGTGAACATGGCCGTTCGGTAGCAACGCACTGAACATTAACGAAAGTAAATCAAACTTTTCAATATCCCATTAGACAGTGACTGAACAAAATGTTCTAAATAGCACGCAAACACACTTCGCCTCCATTAATGAAAAGAAGATATTGACAGCATTTTTTCCATTTATCTTTCTGCACCCCTTAATTTAACTTGAGCCCCGAGATGCAAGTCACTGTGGGATTTGATACATCTCGAATTGACAACTTAATGTGCCAAATATTTGAAGATGTGCAAACAGGAAGACTTCCATTAACATTTTGTGTGTGAAACTCGCAGGTGGATCGGAAATAAATTATTACTTTGAGGAGACTGTGTTCCGTTGATGCCTTGTTTGAAGTCTACTGCCGCTTCTGTTTGTCCGTCCGTATGTTCACGCTACACTAAAAAACTATTAGATTATTTTTCTTCACAGAAGCACTCTTCTGTTAGTACAAACCATGATGAATCGTTCAAGAGGCAATTGCATCCAAGGATGTCAGAGCAGGTAAAGCATAAATCGTTAGTAAATAAATAATCAAATATACAGAACGAGGACGTTTATGCCTCTATAAGCATTTAAAATAGCGAATCAATATTTTAATCCGGCGTCGTTCGCGACCGTCGGTTTCGACTGTCGACAATCAAATGTGCATATCAATGCGTGGAACCATTCAGGTGCGTGCGGTCTGTCGGGTTCACTACACACGAGGGGAAATAAACGCTCCAACTTTGAATACATTCCGGAGAAAATCGCAACGAGTACAGCATTTCCATGTCAAACGAACTCGCACACAGAACTTTTGAATTTTTAACGCGGCTCAATGTTTTCTTAATGTCTATATTCAATTATTTAATCACAAAGATACCTATTTCTGTAGCCTAGTGAAATCGTTAACGATAGAATCGGGGTTCGGGACTCACCGTTTAACGGGAGAATACATTTTAATAGCCACGAATATTTCCACTAAACAAAGCGGCGGTCGCTGGGAGCTCATCAATTTTTACCTATTAGCTGCCCGTCGATAATGTCACGACCACCTCACCTCATTTTAAAAAGGAGAAAGGGGGGAGAAGCGGCTTATCTCCGCATTAATTCCGAAATTCCAGAATAATTACTCGTTCAAAGGTAACGCTGAAGACGCATTTCTACGGGCCCATAACACCGAACATTTTACGGGTTTGTGCCGCTACGGGAGAATACAAACTCATTTGATACGAAGTTTAGGTCCAATTTTGCTTGGCATGAGGAATTGCTTAGATAAGTCTTAGGGATAAGCCGATTTCAAAAGGAACACGTGATTCGATGCTGATTGCGTTCTATCGACCCTCCGCGTACCGCAATCATATTTTAATATTGTGAATAGGACGGCGTTTCGATAGATTAAATTTAAATTGTATCTCGCGTAATGCCAACCTCTTTCGGAACAACTTTTTCAACGTCTCCTCCGGGCTTTACTTAACATTAATTCTACACGGCTTACCGGAATTAAATGTCTTGATCGAAATCTCCGTATTTTATTTCTATTTCATTCATTTTCGTCCCACGGCCGTATTACATGTTTTTTAGTCTACCTGATTAACACGACTCAAGTAAAAACCAAAAGCAAAATAACAAGATATTTTAATACTTACGAAGAAAATTGTGTACTTAATCAACGTCGTTTATTCGTATTTCGAATTCTTCGTAAAAAAAAATATTCGGAGAAAATTGTGCTCCAAAAAATTCTATGGAAAAGTTAGTTGTAATATTATGCTGAAATATTCCAACATTTAGCCTTTCATAAAGAGTAATTGTACGATGTGGAGTGACGAGTGCCTCGGGAGGGCACCTTGATAAGCCTCATTAAGGAGCGGGAAAAATATCTAATTTAGCATAGCTACGTAAGTACGAAAAATCTCAGAATCGAGAACCTACTATACATCCCTATACTTTCGCCGACGCAATAAAGTGGTGGCTCATGTTACAACTGACAGCGATTACCCAATATTTTATTAGATATGCATGTGTTTATATAGAACATAATTTCTCGCTGAAGTTCTTAATATTTTAGATACAACATGTACAAAAGTTCTCTATTAATCCGTTCCCGAAGGAAAAGACTACAAAAAATACGGGACCAAATCCAGACTTGAATATGGATCATTTTTTCCTCATTCCTCTGCCCTCGCTCGGTCTCGTGCTCTGTACCACACATAGTAATCGTTGTGATTAAGGCCCCGGTCCATATTCGAGGGTCTCAAGACCATTAATTACCGACAACATTAAAATTAACTGCCAATCCCGGTGTTACGACAAAACTCCACTCTGTATGCCAAAAATTGTGTGCAATTATTTTTAAAGAGGGTAAAGTTTGTTCTCATTACGGTACAATTACAAGTTTCTTATGAGATTTTTCATTTTGATTTTCCGCTCATTATGTTCAATTGTTGAGAGGACTTATTAAAATTTCTATCGATATACGAGAAAAGGAGATTGCCTAAATCGATTATAAGTTTACTCGATTGTTGACGAATGTTTCAATAGCTATAATTGTGTTTCGTACATATAACTGCCTGTTTAGCCTGAAGTTTCACCCTGGATTTCCCTGTAGACGTGTCATTTGGCTCGCTATCAGACAGTCAGGCCAGCCGTCTAATATGAACCTTGCGACACTGCGACAAAGACAAATGACTGCCGCTGCCACCTCGCGCCTCGTGCGAGCTTTAAGAATGCACCATTCTAGGCATTTTGAATTTAATTAAAGAATAATGGTAAGCTTATCGGATTACTGCTGTTCGTGTATTTTTAATCTATTCCTTAAGGAATTTCTGTCCTTTGCATGTCTATCATATACTCGAAAAAGCTATTTAAAATCAGCCATTACTTTTCTGATCGTTCTAATCCGCCTATCAGAAAACAAATACTCTTGGATGGTAAAACAAAAACAACAAACTTAATTATTAACATCCTTTCAAGATCTCACTCTACTTCAACTAAAAATCCGAAGCGTAACAGAACTGCTATAAATAAATTTGACCACAGCGTCCACAGTGTCCGCAAGACACTCAATGCCCGTCAGATTACGCAACCATTACAACACCCATCACAATAAAATACAGCTCCATAACGCGAATTACAAAATCATGTTTATGTTAACCGGCCGGGAGCTACAGAGGCCATATCTGGCTTTTCCAATATGGCCGCCTAGCTGGCCAGTCCTGCAGCTGCCATTTACGGCACGGCACGGGCTGCAGTCCGCAGCCGACACTAACGTGGGGGTTCCAATGAATGGTATTTGAATACTCTACCGTATTAGGAAGTGAAATGACATACTGCTGCCGTATCAGTCCTATAATTTACTTCCAAGTTCCACGCATAATAAGTTATGGTCAAGAAGCTAATTGTTTTATGCATTGTGAGGATTAGTTTATAAGAAATATGTATGTTATTTCTATGAAAGTATTGCCACAATTTGTGCACAGACTTGCTCCTAATATTTTAATAAATTTTCCTTCATAAGCAGTGCCTCCCGATTTTACTCACGTAGTACGTTCCCGTGGGATTTAAGGGATGAATACTGATATACACGTACCTATCTTGAATTGTGTACATAATCTGTACAAGTGGTTCTAGAGATAAGCGCGTACAAGCAAAGACAACACTTCAGCTTTATATTAGTATAGGAGTATATATACCTACGTCTTACTAGCATCACATTGACACCTAGCATCCAAAAGGTAGCTATAATCAGAAATCAAACCAGCATCTAACATCACTAACTGCACTTACAGCCTCAACGACTCCCAAGTAACAAAATCTGGTACTATAAAAGACCTGAGAACGCTTTAGAGCGTGCTAATTAATGTCATGATTAGCACTATAATAGTACTATACATGTTTATACACCCCGGTTTAGGCCCTAGTATTATGACTGATTTATTCTATAAACATTAAATAAAAGCTGTCACGGTGATAAATCAGCTCTGTAATTGAAATGTAAAAGTGATTAGAAACGCGTTTTAGTACTAAAATAGCGCTATCTGCAACGTTTTTGACATAAATTTGCTCTATAAAAGTGACCAAAACATGTTTATAGTGTTATTTTGCCCCGTAAAAGTTTCCAATGATCTTTTTTCGTGCGGTATATTGTGAGTGTCTTCAAGAAAACAAATATCGGTAAGTTTATGTTTTATAATAGAATCGTTGATAACCGTAACATGTAATTAAAATGACATGCTCGACTACAATAAATTCATGGATGGACCGTAAATCTGCAGTAACTTGCACTTGCGAAAATAATTGTGTCGTTAAAGTCATTATACTGATTTCAAATTTGACAATGCGCCCTCATAACTTTCATGTTTTAATTAATTTTTAATTAATAAAATAAGAACTTCTCCCGACAATGGCTGCTATAGTACATATTGGCTCCAACTATGCTGCTAATGTGCTACCATGACAAAAAACAGCAGCCATTTTTTCACCTAACACGGATTAGGGTTCCGTTGTCCAAAAATCAAAATTATTTGTTTGTTTCAGTGATGCCCTACCTGCAATTAATAAATATATATCTTTTGGACGTGGGTTGTTTCCTGAGGAGATTTCATTTTATACTTTTAAGTAATAATATACTTGAATGGCCGTGGCAAGAAACACATTTTAAACTTGCACGCAATTGTATTGTGTGTGGCTATCATACCGAGTCACACCTACCAAATCATTTTGTGATGAATAAGACTACCTAATATTAATATAATTATATTATGTGCAGAACCATGTGTCATATTTTCTGCAACCACTTGGCCAGTATTTACATTTTGTAAAAGCCTGTTGTATTGATGATAATGCTTGTGTGTATTGCTCCTTTATCTTATTTTTATAACTACCGCTCCCTTTATACCGACGCAGAGATATTAAATCCATTATTAAACCCTTACTACTGTAGTTTTTTAAGAGATTTCTGTAAACATTTGACACTGTGCCGCCATTTATAAAGTACTTATCATATAAATGATACTTAAAAGCTAGTATAGATCTAATTAGTCCATTAATTATAAATTTTAGAGCTTTTATATTAATGTAATAGTCTTGTAAAAGTAACCTAAACTCACTTATAAAGCTATTTAAAATATAAGTTATGTAGAAAATGCACCAAAAGTCATTTTGGTACTATTTAGTACTATAGAAGAATTTTCATGGCTTTAACAGAACTAGCGCCATAGCCATGTTTAGGGAGCCTTTAAAACGCTAAAACGTTTCAAAATGGTTGTGCAAGGTACTTTTATAGTGCAAATTTGTCTTGTAATAGTGTTTTCGATACTGCTGCAGTACTAGTACTATAAAGGCAATTTTGGCGTTTTATTAGTGCCAAATAGATATATAAAAGTGTCAATAAGGTTGTCTAAAGTATTAAATAGTACTATAATCGTATATTTTGTACCCATTATAGTGCAGCACTTTAAATATTCTTTTGTAAGGTCCTGTAAGCATTTAAAGAGCTAATTTATGGACTTAAACGCTCTATTATCTTATAGAACCAAACCACTCTGTTGAAAACCGTTATAGTACAAGCAGTCACAATGGTTACCATTATAGGCCTACTATATTACTGTTTGGTGATAAAAGCCTTAGTTATACAACTTTATGTTACTCGGGCTAATATAACACACAGTAAAAACCGAGCTCATACAATTTGCGCGCCCGCCCCTTTCCGAGGTCACTGTACTTATTTCATACATCAATATTATAATTAAGCCTAAAAGCTACAACCTTTAATACATTAAGTTTCCCTACTTTTTCGTATAATCCTTAATAGTGAATTTATTTCAGTTTTTTTTATATAAAAGAACCACTCAATCTAATATCTAAAGGATTGAAGGAGATTGTAATCTTGAAAAGTAATATCCTTTCCCAGTTTTGTCGTGAAGAATATCTTATTTTTAGAAGTACTTCATGAGATAGTTAAAAGACCGACGTAGTTGAAAGTAGTAAATCATAGTATCTGCTTGTTGATCTATGACAGGGTAGTTTTGTGACGGTTTTTGGATGTTGTAATGTCATGTCACATACTTTAATAACCGTAAAGACATAAGTCACAAATTTATGACTGAATTTTGCCTTTATGTTTGTATTTCATGATTTTTAACCGACTTCAAAAACCGAAGGAGGAGGTTCCCAATTCGGTGGGCATATTTTATTGTTTGTTTTATGTATGTTTGTAATATTTTCATGTTATTGATATTTTTATTTTTATTTTTCAAGCACCGAAAAATATTATTAGTTTATATGTATTAAAGCTGGTTACATTTATTAAAAACAAAACAACAGTAACAATTAATATTAGTACCTTGTTTTAATAACAGTTCCTGTAAGTTACGAAACAAAAGATACAAAATAACTGTAATTATAACTTTTGTCTATTGTTTCTGAGAATTTATTTTCTTGTAATTAGTCAAAATAGTAGAATTCGCTTTGATAATAATCATGTAAGTGAGGAACAGTCTTCATACTTCACCATACTCCTGTCCGTTGTATATTACTTGGATGTTCCATTCAGCCCTGAGTTATTGTGATTGTAAAAGCGCGGAGCCATCATAATATTCGGTACATTTTCTTTGTAATCCAGAAAATTTGGCAATATACAGCTTTTTGTACGAAAACAGAGCTATATAGAGGAAAAAAAGGTTCCATTTTTGATATTGGATATATGAAACTGGATGGTTTCTCAAGGTTGCGCACGAATGTGGGAATTAGGTATTCTAGGTATGCTAGCTGTGCTGGACCATTGTGGTTCGGAATTTATTGAAAATGTACCTAAATTATGTGAATTGCCTCCCTATATTCGTGGCAATCGCTTCGCAATCATAATGATTGGTGGTCTACTATTAAAAATGGGCAAGTCACGTGATCTTGATACCTACTTCATATGTTTTGACTAGCTGTTCCTCGCGGTAGTTTCTCCCGCGATCCAATAGATGGTGCTTACTTTTACGTATAATAAATTGCGTTTACGTTATTTTCTCAGATGTAGTGCGTTCGCGTCCACACATTTAGTTAGCAGGAAAAAATATTAGATAGATTATGACAGCCAAATAGAATGCAATGGGATTGTCACTTCAGTCAGGGCTTATGCATTTAACTGGCTTCAAAATAAAGAAGGTTATTCATTTAAAAGTCATATCAGAGCACAGTACTGATATATGTATGAGATGAGAGGCTTTTGCCCGGCAGTTGACATTACAGGCAAATACTTTACTGTTTTTACTTTTATTACACCACTATGAGAACTTCTTAATATTTTGTGAACCGTACAAAGGCGTGCCGTTAACATTGTTAAGGTATTGTCGCACAATATATAAGGATGCGTGTTTAATTGCAAAACTTTCTCTATTAAGCAACGTATGAGTCACCAGTTTGCGACAACATCCGTATCTTGATATGAGATGACCATTTAAAATTACTTTTTGTTTAAAAATATACATTAAGGCTATCTTGATTGTTAAAAATGTCAATTATAATAATAGGTCTCTCGTTACAGTAGTTCGGAGATTATATCTTCAAATCTGTGTCATAAGTTATTACTTAAAAACACAGTTTAAGATCTATTTTTTCAGTTATCCTTAACATGATTTATTCAAGACGATCTACATCTACATTGACAAGCCCGTTGGCACAGTGGCAATGAGAGCGCTTACTGTGTCGGGGGTTGCAGGTTCGATTCCCGCCCGGAGTCAACAATATGTAAAGACATAGTTGTTGGCGACGACGTCTGGATGTCAATTATATATTCTTATAAAAAGTATTTGTGTATATGTATGTAGTAGTATCAGTTAGATTCCCTAATACAAGCTTACTGCTTAGTTTGGTCTAATTAACCGTGAGTGAATTTGTCCGGGTATATTTAATTATTATTACATATTAACAGGAAGAATTCGGGAAACGTGTCAGTTAAGCTATACTAATATAATAAAGCTGAAAAATGTCATTATTTGTTTGTGTAAGCTCGCTAATCTCAGAAGCTACATATCCAATTAGAACAATTTATTTTTTCCTCCCATAATTCCTACGGGAACGGGCACAATACGGGTCAAACCACGGAGCGTTGCTAGCATAAAAGTAAATAAAGGAGGCATCAAATTACAGGTCTCTACAACCATTGACTTAGGACCTAGATACCACGAGCTGATTAAGATTACATGACCTAGATTCTTGGTTCTAATATACGTTTATAAGGCAAGCGGTAAAGACCGTAAGTAAAGTTGTGTTTATACTGAGGTGGAACTCAGTGGTAAAACTCAGTGGTGGAACTCAGTTCCATTTACCAATGCATTGCAATGCCCGTAATCTCTGCTACGGATTAGATTGGTCAATTGATGCTCCGTTCAGCTCAAAGGGTTTTCATTTGAGGCGGAGCGCATGTGCGGAGCTCAATCCACAGATCACAACGCATTACGAAAAGATTTTGACAATTTCAATGCATTGTTTGACAATTTTAACGTGTTGTGAACTTCGATCAACAATACACGAACTAGATGTCGGGTCGGCGCAATAAATGCGTCTCGGTGAATAACGCCTCATTTGAAAAGTGAGGCGTTATTCTCACTTATTTTATTCATAAGATTTGCTACTTTATTGCTAGGTGTCATGGTTGTAATTAGGTTGAACTTCGAACTGTTTTAAAACTTTTGTTTCAGTTCGGTAGTAAACAAATGAAGCTGTCACACGTCATCCACGCGGACAGTATTTAGCTTTGATTTTGTACGTAACCCGATATCTAGTTGTGTATTTGTTGATCGAAGGTTGTGAAATTAGCGCGTTCAAACAAATAAAAAACCAACTGATCAGCATTATTCAATTGATTCGTAGAAAAAAATGTATAAATGTCCCGTAGAAAGGAAAATGACTGATTTCTATTAAATGGGTCATCACAAATCAAGTGTCGTTGTGCTCGTGATCACATCTGCGCCGGCTTCCGATCGGACACGTGCGGCGGGTCACGACTGTCGGCGCACGACCAACTCGTCGCCTTTTGTCGCATGTCGCTTATTTATCGACGTCGTGATTGCGCCCGCGCATTTGAAGGGTCACTTTGGATTGTCTTGTCATTTTTATTATCGTTTATGAAATAGATCTTTCTGGAGTTTTTAGAGCTTGTTGATCTATTTGTAGATGCATTGTATGTACGGTCAGTCAATCAATTGCATTTTAGTACTGATCAAATAATAAATTCAAACATTGTCATTGACATGACAAGGTACTAAAATTACATTAACAAAAACGCATTTAAACACCACGTCAATATAAAAAAGATAATATTAGAGAGGTAATTGATTTTTATCCAATTCAAAAGTTTCTCTACCAATACAAAAATATAGCCAATTAACAATAGTAGCAACCAAATAAGTATATATATGACTAGCAGCGCCCGCGGTTTTACCCGCGTTATACCCGTTCCCGTGGGAATTTCGGGATGAAAAATAGCCTATAACTTTCCCGTTGAATGCGGCTATCCATTACAAAAAGAATTATTCAAATCGGTTCAGTAGTTTCTGAGATTAGCGCGTTTAAACAAACAAACAAACAAACAAAACAAACTCTTCAGCTTTATAATATTAGTATAGATACTTAAATATCATATAATCAGGGTGCGAATCAACTAAATGAATTCTCAATGATGATCAATTTTCAAATATCGTTCCATTTTTAACCGACTTCAAACACCGAAGGCGGAGGTTCTCAATTCGGACGGTATATATTTTTTTTGTTTTTTTGGTTTATGTATATACACCGATTACTCTGACGTTTCTCATCCGATTTACGTGATTATTTTTTTTATTTAAAATTTTAAATAGTTCTAAAAGCAGTCAACTGGTTTTTAAATATGCTTATTAACTTAATATAAAAAACTTAAATACTGTAAAACCGTTTTATTGCGTTGCTTACCCATATGTAACACACAAGTTTCGTTTTGAAATCAATCTTACAAAAACTTATTCCCTAACAAAAGAAGTTAAAAAGCTTCAATAAAATCTATATGGGAACAATTTCGGCATAAAACTCGTCCAAACAAACAAATACAATATTCTAAATTTGAAAATCGAACCATTAACAAATTGGAGAAGACATTATACGCGGCGTCGCAAAATAAAAAAATCATCCATTTTGACAACCTCCTTGGAATCGGTTAAAACGTGTTATAAACCGTATCTTTACCTCAAAGCCGTGTTAATATTGTGAATACTCCCCTTTCATTCGCCGGAACCGTTCCTCACATCCAACGTATTAATAAACACTTCGCCCCCTACTATTGAGATGTATTTTTTATTCCCATTATTATTTGCAAAGTAAATTTTCCGGTGAGCAGGGCGCGCCGCGGGGCTCAGGTAGTATTATTTGCAATTATATATATTGAAGTGCTCACATTTTATATGTTTGTAAATATAATATACGTCTATTTTATTATGTTAATATTAAGTACTTCTGTAATATGTTTACTCTCCTTAAAAAAACATTTACAGTTTGTCTTTTCGTGTTTACAGTTTTGGAAAAATGTCCGTTTATGATTTCGTTTAATACTGGAATATGTATCGTGAAATAGTGAACTGGTTGGTACAAATGTTTACTATTTGCATATACTACTAGCAGTTCCCTGCGGTTTTACCTGCGTAGTGGCCGTTCTCGTGAAAAATTCGGAATGAAAAATATCTCTATCTAGAATTATTCAGATCGAATTAGTAGTTTCTGAGATTAGCGCGTTCAAACAAACAAACTCTTCAGCTTTATTATATTAGTATAGATAGGCTATCTCTTTCGCGCGGTGGTGCTACCCGAGATTCAATACAATGCGAAAATGTGTAGATCGCGCTTTTATCAGATTCAATGGGGTCGCGCCTTTACATTTTGTTGAGCAGGAAAAAAACTTCCTACAGTTAGTATAGATATCGAATTAACTGTATAACAACCTTTTTTCCATTTTCCAATTGTCGTAAACTATAAACCGTTTTGATTACCGAATAACTGCAATTCCAAATATTCTGAAACTTAATACCTCTTACTTAAGGTCTGTTGTACACCAATCACCAATTACGTACAAAACAAAAGTACTTCGAATATTGGACCAAGCTCACACTTACCTCGAACAAAAGGTATCTATGTAAATTGAAACAATGAGTGTACAAATCAAATATTTACTATCAGCTCACACTTTTGAAATTGTAACGGGTTTATTTGATCCAACATTTGTACAAATAGTTTTAAAGGGAATTATTATTGCTACAGTCACGTACGGAAGCTTTTGTCAACATCAAAATTTAACCTCTCATTCAATGAAATATCGGTTGAAAATGGCTTTTACTATTTAAATATCACCGTGACCTTTTATTGTGATCAATCTAATTTAACAACAGTAATTTTAAAGTATGTATACATTCAAATTACATAAAATATTGCTGGTAAATATTTGTAGTAAATTTGTAGGAAACTTAAATAAATGTCAAAGTAATTTTACCAATTTTGCTTTCCACGTATGAATGAATTCTGGAGGTGCTAACTGGAACAAAATGTCAAGCTCTCAGACAGGAGCTGCCCAATTAGCAAGTTGCCAGGCCGGCCGTTACCATGGCGACCGCGTTCGACGCACAACGTTAAACAAAACTAATTGGCCATCGCCTCTGTCGGCGACTGTACACAAGTTTCATGAATGTTAAACGTCGAGCTTCTAAATTGAAGTTAATTGATGAATGAAAATTTAACAGTGACGCTATTATATGTGATATTTGATAAACATTATATTGACACAACTTTCGCTTAGCACTGCATGCTTGACGCTTAACGTAATAATGATATGAAGAAACTTCTTACTCCTTAGATCGTTACATACCAACAGACAGTGTGACTCAAGACTCTTCCTCTTAAAGTCACATTTTAAGCGAATTTTGAGCAGGAATCTTGATTGCCCTAAGCAAAGCGAGGACACATCGTCACTTTTAAACGCTTCCGATTTAAATACATATTAACGTTTATACGCCATTCGTGTAGTTGTACCAGATAGACTCCACCGCGACCGCGAGTGGTGCAATCCATTCGAAACGTGTCGGGAATTAAAAATGAAGTGGTTACTTGTTTTATAAACTCTTTTACCGCGTAAAACGTGCATTTAAATGTTCATTCACTCAATAGTTCATAAATGTTAATAGTTCATACGAGTTAATAGTTCATTCATTCTTTGAAGAGGAGATTTTTAAAAGTTGTGTCTTATTGTTGCAGGCATGCTGAGAGCGACCTACGACCGGCCAGACCACGAACGTAAGTCCGACTTGTAAAGTCAAATTATTACTAACATAGGTGGTTATCTAGGGTTGTTAGGTGGTTATCATGTTCGGTTTTAGTCATGTTCTACTCTTAATCATGATCTGCCTTAGAAATGTTGCTCATGTTCCATCCTTGGTCATTTTCTTACTTACTTTAATTTTGTGTGTAACAAGTGAAGAGGTCTTTACTCTTTACCCTCATATACGCCAAATACTCACAAGCAGCTCGCCATCTAACTCAACGTAAACTAAGCTAATAAACTCAATTTCAAAATCACTACTGAACTCGATCTGTTTAACTTAACACTATGTCACGCTTAACTGAAATCAAAACTTCAAAATTGATTGACTAAAACTGTGTTCAATTGACCGTGGTTCGATATAGAAACGATGAATTTGGACCTAAACGAAACTATAAAACGAAGAGTTATTTTGTAATATGAAGTACGCTCAACAAAATGTGGTACTATCGAAATCAAACACAAAAATTGCAAAACAAAACACAGGGGAATGCTCGGCCGGTTATAATAGCCATCAATTTATTCCATTCTGCGAGCAACGTATTGAGTGAATCTATCACTCTTTTACTCTGCGTTTTTTGTGTTACCATCGGTTTCCGATGCTACTGAAATTCAGAGAAAAATAGTAAAGTTAAAAGTAAAGTTTTAGCCTGTAATGTCCCATTACAGTACAATGAGGAGGATTAGACGTAATCACCACGCTTGTCCAATGCGGATTGGTGATCTCAAACCCAAGCCATGTTTACTGAAATAAAAACAAAATCAATAGACATTTCCGAGCGAAAAAGCATTGAATATAGAAAGTTAAATAAACACAAAATTGTGTTCATTACTTAAAGTCTTATTTATAAATCAGTTATACTCGGAATAAAATAAGGAATGTCAATATTGGTATAGATCGAAATGTCTAAATCTAAAATACAAAGAATTCTCAAACCCTGAGTATTTTGGTAAGATTCTTTGAATTGATCGGATTTGTGTTCAAGCTCTGCTAAACTTCAAAAAACAAAACATTTATAAATATTTGGATTTTACCTATTATCTCACATTAAATTGATAGATCACTTTAGGACAAACGACAAAGCATGGGAAGCAAACAAAACACACCGTTTACTTAGATAAGCTCAGATGAAGCTCATCCATCATACTCTTGTTGAAACGTTTGAAATGTAAAAAATAGGATATTTTTTGGAATGCATATACGAGTATAAGTATCAAAATAGAACAGTTTGACATAATATTAATTTATTTAGGACAGCCTGTAAGAGTTACATTATACAAATATGTACTATGTACTAACACAAAATTAAATCAGATTTTTTTTAAACGCTACCGTTTGCTTATCTTTAACTTAATATACTCGTACATACATATATACTAAAACTAAAATAATGAAGCTCAATAAACAAAAATCGCTCGTGAAACACTTCATTCAACCATATTGCATATTAAAACATAATCAATGCGGGAAAAACCGCTTCGCGGTTTTTCCCGCCTCGTTCCGTAGGAATTTTGGGATAAAATGTATCTGATGACTTATTCTGATAACTATAATATAAAAATGAACCGCTGAATCTGTTGCTAAGCGCATAACTTCAGAACGACTGCACCAAATTGGATGATTCTTTTTTAATATGTTCCTTATTGTCAGGACAAGGTTTTTATATAAGAAAAATAAGGAATAAAAATCTCAAAATTCCCACGGGAACGGGGGCGCTGCGGGTGAAACCGCAGAGCGCAGCTAGTATAACCTATATTTCTGTATAGTTTCATCCGAATCCGTGCAGTAGCTTCTGCGTGTATAACCAACAAACATACATATTGCCAACATCTTTTGCATTCATAATATTAGAAGGATGTAAATATATTATTATAAATCAATAAATCATGTTACATCGAGAACCATTAGTAGGGTAAATAAACATCCCCCCACTCCCAACAGTGCCGGCCACTATTCGTCAAATAAATCAAGTAAATTTGCATTCGATGTTCGGCGCGTGTTTTCGATCAAACGTTAATGTTTTATTTCCAATTAAAATGTGTGAAAACAAAGGTAATGCCTCGTTTATTCGAGAATTTAATACATTTGCCTGTTTAGTTATTGAATTGTGATTAGTTAGGATCACACAGAGTAAATAGACTGACCAAATTATGACGTAATGAACTGACATACATGGATTAACCAGGCTTTGTACTGAGTATAAATTCGTTAATACTTAATTATATTTTATTAACGCGTTACTACGGGTTTTTTCGCGGCGTTTTGAGGTTTATTAAAAGGAGAAACACTTACGCTTATTTCCCAGTTACACTTTACACAGTCACTTACGTCAATTTCAGGATCGATATTCGATAAATTTTTGCCGCTTACCGCAGGTAGGTATTCACATACGCCCTGTGCCTTCAATAATAAAAGGTCTGAGAACCCACAACTTGTTCACGCTTACTACTAATTTATTTAGTCTCATACTAAACTGGACAAACTAACAACCCTCCAAGCAAAAAGTTGTTTCTAACTTTCCTAAGGCTTTCACTCGTTTACCAAACATAGAGGAACTTTATCCAATTGAACTTTATGTCAGACATCAAAGGGTCTAGTATCGAATGTCGGGTATTGCAGATACTATTCAACATTTTCTGCGTACTTATAGGGAATGTGATTGACAGTACAATGGATCAAAGAATGTTCTGTAAAGGAGATGTTGATAGTACTTAATTTGACATCTAGTCTGTTAGGAGATGCGTACGGAGAGCTATTTTTACTCCGAACCTTTATTCAGCACTAGCGACCCGCCCTCGCTTCGCTTCGGGTAATCAAGATTTCATGTAGGAAAATCGGGATAAAACATTGCGTGTCTCCCGCAGGAATATACACAATCAAAATTTCAAGTGGGAAATTGAAAGGAATGTCAATATTGGTATAGATCGAAATGTCTAAATCTAAAATACAAAGAATTCTCAAACCCTGAGTATTTTGGTAAGATTCTTTGAATTGATCGGATTTGTGTTCAAGCTCTGCTAAACTTCAAAAAACAAAACATTTATAAATATTTGGATTTTACCTATTATCTCACATTAAATTGATAGATCACTTTAGGACAAACGACAAAGCATGGGAAGCAAACAAAACACACCGTTTACTTAGATAAGCTCAGATGAAGCTCATCCATCATACTCTTGTTGAAACGTTTGAAATGTAAAAAATAGGATATTTTTTGGAATGCATATACGAGTATAAGTATCAAAATAGAACAGTTTGACATAATATTAATTTATTTAGGACAGCCTGTAAGAGTTACATTATACAAATATGTACTATGTACTAACACAAAATTAAATCAGATTTTTTTTAAACGCTACCGTTTGCTTATCTTTAACTTAATATACTCGTACATACATATATACTAAAACTAAAATAATGAAGCTCAATAAACAAAAATCGCTCGTGAAACACTTCATTCAACCATATTGCATATTAAAACATAATCAATGCGGGAAAAACCGCTTCGCGGTTTTTCCCGCCTCGTTCCGTAGGAATTTTGGGATAAAATGTATCTGATGACTTATTCTGATAACTATAATATAAAAATGAACCGCTGAATCTGTTGCTAAGCGCATAACTTCAGAACGACTGCACCAAATTGGATGATTCTTTTTTAATATGTTCCTTATTGTCAGGACAAGGTTTTTATATAAGAAAAATAAGGAATAAAAATCTCAAAATTCCCACGGGAACGGGGGCGCTGCGGGTGAAACCGCAGAGCGCAGCTAGTATAACCTATATTTCTGTATAGTTTCATCCGAATCCGTGCAGTAGCTTCTGCGTGTATAACCAACAAACATACATATTGCCAACATCTTTTGCATTCATAATATTAGAAGGATGTAAATATATTATTATAAATCAATAAATCATGTTACATCGAGAACCATTAGTAGGGTAAATAAACATCCCCCCACTCCCAACAGTGCCGGCCACTATTCGTCAAATAAATCAAGTAAATTTGCATTCGATGTTCGGCGCGTGTTTTCGATCAAACGTTAATGTTTTATTTCCAATTAAAATGTGTGAAAACAAAGGTAATGCCTCGTTTATTCGAGAATTTAATACATTTGCCTGTTTAGTTATTGAATTGTGATTAGTTAGGATCACACAGAGTAAATAGACTGACCAAATTATGACGTAATGAACTGACATACATGGATTAACCAGGCTTTGTACTGAGTATAAATTCGTTAATACTTAATTATATTTTATTAACGCGTTACTACGGGTTTTTTCGCGGCGTTTTGAGGTTTATTAAAAGGAGAAACACTTACGCTTATTTCCCAGTTACACTTTACACAGTCACTTACGTCAATTTCAGGATCGATATTCGATAAATTTTTGCCGCTTACCGCAGGTAGGTATTCACATACGCCCTGTGCCTTCAATAATAAAAGGTCTGAGAACCCACAACTTGTTCACGCTTACTACTAATTTATTTAGTCTCATACTAAACTGGACAAACTAACAACCCTCCAAGCAAAAAGTTGTTTCTAACTTTCCTAAGGCTTTCACTCGTTTACCAAACATAGAGGAACTTTATCCAATTGAACTTTATGTCAGACATCAAAGGGTCTAGTATCGAATGTCGGGTATTGCAGATACTATTCAACATTTTCTGCGTACTTATAGGGAATGTGATTGACAGTACAATGGATCAAAGAATGTTCTGTAAAGGAGATGTTGATAGTACTTAATTTGACATCTAGTCTGTTAGGAGATGCGTACGGAGAGCTATTTTTACTCCGAACCTTTATTCAGCACTAGCGACCCGCCCTCGCTTCGCTTCGGGTAATCAAGATTTCATGTAGGAAAATCGGGATAAAACATTGCGTGTCTCCCGCAGGAATATACACAATCAAAATTTCAAGTGGGAAATTGGGGATAAAATATTACATGTCTCCCGCGAGTATATATGTATACACAATCAAGGTTTCATGTGAGGAAGAATTCGGGATAATACCTACATAGCACGTCTTCGTCGTTCGTAGTTCGTAGGTAGGTACCTATATCCCCGCGCGCTTTGACCGTACGAAACAGTAAGTAGCCATAAGAGACCCGCCATCGAGCATTACTATTTTGTAAGCAGCGCCCCGCGGTTTTACCCGCGTTGTGGCCGTTCCCGTGGGAATTTCGGGAATTTTTTTACATATTAACCTTCCTCTTGAATCACTCTACCTATTACAAAAAAACCGCATCAGAATCCGTTGCGTAATTTTAAAGATTTAAGCATACAGACAAACAGACACGAAACAGAGACGACTTTATTTTATACTATGTAGTGATATTTCTCATCATAACTCTGAAACTAACTGTCCGATTTTAATAATTTAAAGAGGTACACAAAGAAACATGAAATCGGGATAAAACATTGCGTGTCTCCCGCAGGAATATACACAATCAAAATTTCAAGTGGGAAATTGGGGATAAAATATTACATGTCTCGCGCGAGTATATATGTATACACAATCAAGATTTCATGTGAGGAAGAATTCGGGATAATACCTACATAGCACGTCTTCGTCGTTCGTAGTTCGTAGGTAGGTACCTATATCCCCGCGCGCTTTGACCGCACGAAACAGTAAGTAGCCATAAGAGACCCGCCATCGAGCATTACTATTTTGTAAGCAGCGCCCCGCGGTTTTACCCGCGTTGTGGCCGTTCCCGTGGGAATTTTGGGAATTTTTTTACATAAAAACCTTCCTCTTGAATCACTCTACCTATTACAAAAAAACCGCATCAAAATCCGTTGCGTAATTTTAAAGATTTAAGCATACAGACAAACAGACACGAAACAGAGACGACTTTATTTTATACTATGTAGTGATATTTCTCATCATAACTCTGAAACTAACTGTCCGATTTTAATAATTTAAAGAGGTACACAAAGAAACATAATTAACCTTGATTGTAGAGCCATTTATTTTGATGTAGATTCATATCATCATATGATTATCATCAACTTAAAATTACACTCCTTTTTTAACTAATTAATTTTAACTTAAAACGGTTATTGTGTCTTAACTATAATAGTTAGACATATGCCCTCGCGAACTTATTTGTTCGCAATGATATGTACTTTGATTGTGTAGAACATTGTTTTTGTGTATCATCAATAGATTTAGTAGCGCACGCCAATAACCAATTTTTTAGGCATGTTTTTCATACCTTGGGTTACATATACCCGCGTTGTGCCCGTTCCCGTGGGAATTTCGGGAATAAATATAGCCTATGTCACTCAGGGATAGTGTAGCTTTCGAATGGTGAAAGAATTTTTTAATTCGGTGCAGTAGTTACAGAGCCTATTCGAAACAAACAAACAAACAAAAAATCAAACCTTTCCTCTTTATAATATTATTATAATTATAATTATATATTATATTATTAATTATTATATTATATTATATATTATATATAGTATAGATATAAAGTCAATCTATACTAATATTCTAGAGCTGAAGAGTTTGTTTTGTTTGTTTGTTTGTTTAAACGCGCTAATCTCAGAAACTACTGAACCGATTTGAATAATTCTTTCACTGTTAGATAGTCTATTTATCGAGGAAGGCTATAGGCTACATTTTATCCCGAAATTCCCACGGGAACGGGCACAACGCTGGTAAAACCGCGGGGCGCTGGTAGTTATAACATATACGACTGTGTAGATGATCGATTAAATAAAGAAAGTAAGTAAGTGTAGGTAAACAGCCAACCCTGGTGTCGGAGTTTTGAACCACCTATAGGCCTCCGACATGGTCTATCCATTGAAACTACCGGAACCAAATTTTACGTACCGGCCGAAGCATGATAACGCTTAGATAGCAATGCCAGTATCGGCCACCCATCCAATTAGGGGCCGAGCTGCAAGTTGCTTAACAATCTAATCACAATGATCTAACATCGTTTAGTCAAACTACGCTACGAGCGCATACACATCATTGATTTAACACAAGTGAACAATATTCGCTCTTAAGTATATGAACATAAAGTACAGCCTGTAATGACAATTGCTCTCCTGCTACCATTATATCACTTGCAGGACAAAAATCCTTCCTAACATGCAGGTATCCTGAAGCAGTCCATCAACTTTGTCGGTCGTACCAAAGTAACATCATCAACTAAAACGGAGATGGGAATAGTTAATATTGTACTGAAATTAGTTGACAACTGAGGTAATACGGAAAGTTGCTCTGAATTAGTAACAAACATCGATGCTAAACTACGCCATTTCGTGACTTGAGTAAAGCTAGTCTAGTGGGACGCAGCAGTTAGGATATATGTATCAACTTAGTATATAGTAGATAGTTAACACACTTTACTAAACTTAGTAGATTTTATAAGCTGTTCAGCTACTTTAAGGGATATTTAAATAATACTATCTATACTTAATGTAATAAGGCTGGAGAGTGTTTGTTTGAACGTGTTAATCTCAAAAACTACCAATTCAATTCGATTAATTCTTTTTGTAATAGATAACCACACTCAATGGGAAGGTTATAGGCTATTTTCCATCCCAAAATTCTTACGGGAACAAGCACAACGCGGGGAGAACCGCGGAGCGCTGCTAGTAAAGATAAAGGCGAACAAATGCAGGCGCCATGGTTAGACAAATGCGACAAGCGAAAGCTCTACCGATTTAAAAAAAAGAACACAAATATAAAGTAAAAACTAATGATTCATTTATTAATTATGTTTTTGTTATTGAAACTCGTCTTAGCCTTCACTTTCTCGGCTTCTAATAAATAAACTATACACCTCACGTATAGAAGCCTACTAACTTATTTGTTTTACTACATTTTTACTCGAATAACAAGATGAAAACAAGCTCTGCGTTAAGAATTTCTATGAATAAAGTTTACAAAGATTTGATGAAATATCTTCTCGTTTTCGTGTACAATAGGTGTCTATACCCTGTAAGCTGTTCGATGTGATTAATAGCTTTAATATCGGAGCATTTACGCTCATAATATCGATTATAGGCATTTGCAAACTTTCCTATTGATTATACATTACAGCCCCATTTGTCGGCTATCGGAGCCGGATTTTAAACGCACGTCGCAATGGCAAAACATTTAATATAAAGCTTACACAGTTGTCAAACTCCAATTGATTGTGTCGCCTATAAGTTGTAACAGAGGTGCAGACATCCGATACAAATCGGGTCGGACAGTTGATAATAAAAAATGGTGTTTTAGAAAAATTTAATCTACGAATCTACATTAAGACGTATGAAGATATATTATGTTAATAAAATAATCATAAATCAGTATTTAAACAAAACACAACAATCGTTTCAAACAACGTTATAATACTTACAATGGCAATATAAATTGCCGGAATAAATTTATCCAAAACATAATACAGAAATTAGAGTCATTCCAACCGTCGCAATATCATTCGAAGTGCGCGCAATAACAATACAAAAAACTCATTTCAGGAGACATTTTAAAATACCTTTTTTACAAATGAAAAAGAGCACTCGTCGCAAACGACTACCTGAAACACTTTCAAGTTTAACGAAGGACAGTGTCGTTAAGAGGCGCGATTTAACGGAAAAAAGTACCTTATCAACGTAACGATCGGGCGTTACTCCGTGACGGCGGAGGCTCTTCTAAAACTCGCCCGTTTTGAACTCCGTAATCAGGCGAGGCATTTGTATCTGCATAACGGGCTGTGAACAATTAGCAATTTACTTTTAGGCAGGTCTATTGCATTACTGCTTAGGAAAAATCGACGTAACGATGTCTTGACGTCTAAGGAAGATTGGAGAAGATTCCTTTTTTAAATCAGTTTTAATAAAATCATTGAGTTTTATTAAAAAAGACGTGTGGCACTCGGGGACTGCCGCGGTAAAGCTATTGCATAGTTATTTTTTTCTATCACTAGATGGCGTTAGTGGGGAGCGTGAGGTTTTTTCGTTACGGAATTTCTGGATTCGGTCGCCGCGCTCAAGGCCCGCGATAGAAGCTATGCAATAGCTTAAAAAATATCAGCACTTTTTAAAAGAAAAGCGTTTAATTAATTGCTTTTTATAATTTTGAGCGATATATGTATATCCTTATTTTATTGTATATACTAGATATCAGTATACTAGATTATATACAAAAAAACTTTAAAAATCACCTATTAACTAATAATATTTCGATATCAGTTTTCACGAATTCGAAATATGTAAGTGTTAAATTGTGATCGTATACAATTAATTTCATTGATCATTATCTATTTATATAGGTCCTCAATAACAAAATGATCTTCATACATAATCGTATTGAAACAAAAATCTGCCATAAATTTAATCTCAGTACTTAAATGACACCATACATGTTAATTTATAAATTGAATGTCCTTAGTACTTAATAAATACCCCTAATTTTAGTACCAATGGCAAATATTATGTCTTCTTTTTTCAAAAAGCAGACGATAGAGAAAGGTAAAAGAGATATTGTCTTTGACGCATCTTAGCCTACTGGAAACTGCGTACTCAGCCCAATGACGTTGCATTATTTTTATCGTTTAAAGTCTTGACACTTGACACAGCCGGGTCCTTTGTCGCCGATCACAATGGATGATGATTTCACATTTTGAAATAACAATGTTTTTAAAAAACGCTTTGTTACCGGAATGATTGTTAGTCTTATCTAAATTATTCTCAACGAAAATTGAATGTACTAAAGAATGCTGTGTGTTTATTTTTAAATTTAAATTGTTTTATTAGTTAGTGTAGTGAAAACTTAAAAGTAGAATAATAGTGATTTATTTTTTCAAAGTAAAAGACACAATTCGATTGTGTTTTATTGTTTACATCTAGAATCTACGTCGCTAAAGATTTATACATTTCCTTAAACACCAATATTTTCTGCTTCCGCTTGTATTTTCGCTATGTCTCTCTCTAACCGCTTTCAACTGCATTGAACCGGATTAATCCGACTCACTTACGTAAAACACGACGCTATCGCACTAAGTAAACATTTAAGGTAACTATTTTTATATGCAAATTGTAATCGATTATCGTTTTTTCCTGAACGGCAGGTGATTTGAGAATAAATCGAAAGTCGAAGATTGTCTAATTATCGACTTTCTTGTGACGAAAATGAGTTTTCTGGTGGTGACGCCGCCTTAGTGTCGTGACATGTCATTCCGCATTATTACGCGATTTGTTTTTAGAGGCGATATCGATAGGAAACTTATTTGGTTAAGTGCTTCCCTAGTGGCTCCGTTGATGCTGTCATTAAGATAAATAATGTCAATGAACGGGGTTAACTACTTGTCTACTAACTGTCAACTACTTTTATGGCAAACAAGAATATCCTTAAGGTTTATCCTAGGTTTATCCTTTACAACTTTAAACTCAATAAGACTTCGTAATTAAAATATTCATTCTTTAAAATGGTTGAATACCTTAAAAATATTTGTTGTAGAAATGTTTATATAGACGTGAAATCTTTCAAATTTAAATGAGTTATTTTGACTTACAATGTACGAAAAATAACCTTCATTAGTTAAGTGTCGATTTAATGAACGTCTCTGGGTGCGCAGTTAGTAACTAATACTATTAATTTTATAAAGCATGTACATATCTCTACATAGGATTAGTCTGTAATTGTACTCAGAAATAAATCGGACCAACTTTAATCTCGTTTTCTAAACAAAAGTGAACTACAGTAAATAAACTTGTATTTTAACAGATAATTCTGTATCGCAATCAGTTGCGTTCCCACAGGAGTCTGGGTATAGTAAAACATTGGCGTTACAAACTGAGCCATTGTAAAAACGTACGGAGTTCGATTTAAGAGCGCCAGTCAATTTAGATCTGCAGATATCCGGCGCTGGTTCACACTGGGAACAAAGGTCGAGGAGTCCCGCGAGCGCACAATAGCCACGGTCACTACCCTGATGCGAGCTTTTAAAGTTTGTTTTAGTACATACAGTGATTATGTCTCTACAGTTGAAGTAGAATCTCTTTCTATAAATTAAAGAAGATGAAATGGATCTATAAATTAGAGACATTGCCATACTTATTAGAACATTAAGGAAATAGGTTAATTCAAGCATCTTAAGGATAGCAGATTGTGTTCGAAACTACTGCTTGAGTATTGCCAAATGTTGATTAGCTCGGAGCCTACGTCGAGGTGAGGTACGATCGCTGCAGCTTGTATCTTCGACCGGATTGAATCCTCCCCGGCCCCTCCGCGCATTCGTGCCATTTTTCCCTCCAAGATATTATTATGACCGCCCAAGGAGTCGTTTTCCGTACGCCCACTTATAATTTGCGAGTGTTTGGTATCTGGTATCCTCCCCGGAATACCAGCTATACCGCTTCTATCAGCTTTAACATATTTCCCAACCTTTTCCCCGTCATTGATATTTTTTTAGGACTCCAATATTGCCGATTATGATTTCATATATCGCCGGCAAATAAACTCGCTTACCCTAAATAATCTAGTGGATATCTAGATAAGCGGCTGGTCGCGTAAATACGCTATTTATAATGAAAATATTGTACAGCCATTTCGGGCCGGGCCGAATGCGAAAGATTGATTTATTCATACTTTCAATCATCAAACTCATCTGAATTTCATTTCGTCGTCCGAATTACGAGTAATTCAGAAAAGTCGCATCCCGAAACAATTTGGCGAAACTCCGAAAGCAAATAGAGAAGTATTTTAAAAAATATATAAGGGAGTTGGAAAAAATGTCGACGAAAGTTTATTGTAGGGAATGAGAAATTCGAGTTTATGTAGCGAGTGTGCCGCGGGCGACTCCTCGCCTAACTTTGAACAAACTTCGATAAAACAATATTATCATTCGTTTCTGTATCGTCGTAAATACCTATCGTATTGATGTATAATTATAATAAGAAACATAAATTAGACGGAATTCCTCTGTGTAATCAAAACAGCCCCATCGATAAGGATCCTTTGTTAAACAAGTTATTATAACAACTCGATGAATTTATTAATTAACTTGTGGTCTCTTTCAAATACTACGGTTTTATAATTGAAATTATTACGAACTGGTAGCGTGATGATTGATTGGATCCACGATGCTTCGAGTATACGCTACGTTGATTAGTATACCTGTATGTTACGAGTACGTATGTGTTACAGGGAAATTAGATAGACGCTTAGAAGATAGGTTAACGGGAACCGATACTCGATGTTCATACTTAACCCGTTTTTTTGTTGTTTTACAAGTGATGTAACGATAGGTTAACGGGAACCGATATGTTTATACTTAACTCGTTTTTATTTTTTTTTACTAGTGATGTGACAACTAGTTTTAATTAAGAAATATCTTGATATTACAGTGTTTGCTTAATATAATAAACATCTCCTTAGCAAGTAACTTACAACATTGAAATAATGAAACGTGTATTGCCCAAGCACGAAAGATTAACCTAACATTGTATGACGAACAACTAATTCAAACGATACCCCATTTATTTTGTTTTACCGCATCTTTTACGTCCCACTCTACTTACATACTAGTTATTTGCCTTCTCTTTCTTCGTGAAATGAGTAAGTAATAAATGTCGGAATGTATAAAGTTTTTATTGCCATTGGAAAAAAGTACTTGTTAGTCAAAGAGTAGACTAGGTTTTTGTAAGGAGGGTTTTGTACGTTATAATTCGTAAAGCTATGGTTATAAATTGACTAGGTTTTGTAAAATGTTCCTTTGAAGATAATCCTCTGAACCGTTGTTATTGTTGACCGTCCGTACCGAATTGAAAATACAAAGAGAATGTGCAGGTGGCTACATATTGCACCAGAGTGTCAGTGCGAATGTTTTTCCGTGGCGTCTTCATTATAATTCAGTTCCGCGCATGACAGAGGCGTGCGCTAGCAAAATGTAACACATTACTTTATAAACCTGTTAGTAAACCACAATGAAAGCAGAATTTCATATTCCGAGTGGACCACAGCCTTCTCGCTCGGTATCTTTAATGCGAACACAGAAATTAAATTGCGACACACCACGGAACCCCAAAATTGCTGACATGTTGGGCGCCATCTTTATGACGTCACTTCCTCTCCGTGCGCTCTGTTAATTGTTTCAATTAAGTAAGTAACAAAGCTACTTTTTATCTTATGTGCACTTTTGAATAAGTTTGTTGGAACAACTCTGCTTAATGGCGCATTTTAATTAAATTTATATTGTTTCGTAACAATGTTGAATAGTTGCTATAAAGTTTAGCAAAAGTATTGTTGCTCGTGGGAGCTAATGAAATACAATTTAACGTCAACTTGGTTTTATTTATTAAACTAAGTAACCAAAGACCGGTTCATTTTACCATACTTTCTTATGAAAAACCATGGCATTATGTCATCGACATTGATGGTGACGTATCCCACTTACTATAAATAGAGCACTATAATACCAAGAATGTAAATAATTGAAAACGCTTCTCTGAAATCAATATTCTTTATTTAGACAATATTCAATGTATTGTAGACATCTTTGAGGGAAGCTTCTTTGAGCCACTTCGGTTAAATTTAATGAGACCCGATACTTGGTCGCGGTTTCATTTTGAAGTTATTGAGCACTTGCCGAATAGTTGGGCGGGGCCTGTCAGCAATATTATTTAAAGTTTCCTCGTCATTTGAGACATCAAAGTGATTGATATTAAATACTCAAGCACAATACTTCTTGTAATTCTCTGTCGAGTATACATTCCTATAATATCTTGAACCATAATATTATGTATACTTAAATTTAAAATGATCATTGATTAAGTTTTATAAGTATATGCTGAGTATACGAGTACTTACTATATTTTTTCTTAGTGAAAATAAATCAAATAATAAAACTGTTTCCAATCTAAGAAAATATAATAGACAAAGTCACAAACAATTAGTAAATAAATGAATTTGATTCAAAGAAGTGTTCTTGCAGCAAAGTAATTAAAACGTTGACAAGATAAAAAGAAACCTAAAGAATTCCCGATGGTGTCCGGAAATTAATTCTTTATTTAGGCTCCAATTGATGGGACAAGCGACGTCAAGTGGCAACACTCGGTCGCAATTATTACACTTTAAAAAGAAGAAAAGAGTTTGTTGTCGAATTGACATTACTTAAGTACTCGATTACTTAAGTAGATACTCGATCTACATAATATGCTTTAGGTCACTTAATCAAGCTTTTAGGGCATAAACTGCGTTGAACGGACATTAGTTATGGGGAGACAGAACCTGCGTCCACGCAACATAAGCCATCTCTGTGTGATGTACGACAGCACGGGTTTCACAGAGGTAAGTCGTACGGGCTTGTTCTTTCTAAAACGCTGTGTGATAAGCGAGATTAACTTAACGAGCTTGCTGACTGTCCTTTTTTTACTAATCGAGGGATTGCTACGTAATAATTAAGTATTAGGATGTAATGTCCCACTGCTGGGCAAAGGCCTCTCATCTCACTGAAGATACAGAAGTACAGTAACGAGGAATAATATAATAGCTTAAATAATATAGTAGCTTTAAGCCTTTACTCGGAATCAGGACTTTTACTGTACAAAGGTCACTCACAAAACATCGCCACCTCTCCCTGTCTTGAGCGAGCTCCCCATCAAAACATTAACTGACTATAATAAAGTAAGCAGAAATAGAAGTTTCATTATTAATATTACTGCAAGAAAAGTAGCTCATTTGTGTATTTGATGGACGTTTAAAACAACTCATTTTAAATGCATAAGTATTGAGCTATTTTTATTGCAGCGTTTAGTCGACTTATTGAACTACTGACTGTAGATTGTTTTGTACGATGCATTGATTTTAAAGTCATCGTATTGTTTTCCTAGAAGAACAATAGTTTTACGTGCTCGTTGACATGTTGAGTAGGAAACATCAGTTGAATAAAAATCAATATGGGTGCTGAGGGAAACACAGAGTTGAGTAGGCCGATACTAATAGAAAGATGTTAGGTAAAATCAAACGCGTTTCACTTTAGATTAGTTTTTTACCTAAAATTGTATATCCTATGTAGGGTCTTAGATACTGTTATTTACTTAGAAAAAGATGGTACTTACCTTTAGGATTTCTCAAGGTTTTTTCTACTCCTGACCTTTGGGTTATAATCACAAAGTAACCTATAACTCATCTTACTATAATCGTCCAACCCAATTCAGGAGCAGTTCATTTCAATGTTGATTGGTTCCTCAATTAACGTAATAAAATTAATGGCCCCACAATATAGTGGTCTGCTTTGGATTCCGGAGTAATTAACAACTAACGTGATCGGCTATAGGTCGCTCGAGGCAAATTGATGCAATTATACTCGCTAGTGTTTTACAGCCGTACGTTGTCCCCTTCCCCCTTGATTCGATAACTGCTGTCCAAGTGTCAGTTTATTAAAAAGGGGTGCAAAATTGTCCATTGAAATCAATGATTAGTGACATCAATTAGTGAAAATTGTTTGCCTGAAACACGGCAGGGATGCCATATTAAATATTGGCATTGTGTTTCAGAACCAAATTGAACAAGTTTCCATGTATGATTCCTACTTCTGAATTACAACACAAACATTACAGTAAACATTTACGAATATCTATATTTTTTATGTTATTTTTTATTTCCTTTGGCACGGATAACAAAAGCAAGGAACACTAAATTTCATCCGCACCATTTCACTTGTTCCGCGATCTTAAAGTACGTACGTTTATTTAAAACTTATTGGCGCCACCTGGCGACTGCATTCAATAAGAAATGCTGTAAAATAAAATTGTGTTAGGAAAACTTTACTACAACTATCCATATAGCTTATCCACGCTGATCTTCTGTAAACATTCCGAACGCAACTACATCAGATTAACACAATATCAAGGACTACGTATTAATGAGAGAAAAACTCAATATAAAGCTCATCATCGTAAACTTTCATCGTTCGCTATAAACTAGTTAAAAATGTGTTTACTCATAAACAGAAATAACTACGTCATACTCGTAACTTGCTACGAAGACTACGGGCTACGCCAATGTGCTACGATACACTACATCGCTACGGAATGTAGCGATAGACTACGAAACTATTTACTTTAAAATACTCATAGTTTTTATTTAACCGTTATTGTATGTGTTTCAATGCCTTTTATTATCTGTTTCAATAGAAATAAAACAGACAAAATTACTAAAACTTTGCAAAATAGACATCTTCGATACTGTCTTTTCATTTATTTTAAGATACAATGTCTATTCAATATGTACCTCATTTGAAAGAGATAAAATGTACAGTATTATCCAACAAACTGGATCATTTTAGAATTGATGTTTCGAGACGGTGGAACCGGTCTGAACTTCTTCAATGAACATTTACATTTCTAACAAAATTTATTAAAGAATATTTTAATGTATAACATTGAGCCACAAATACTTTATACAATACTCTTTTACAATACATACTTGTTGTTTATTTAAAGGTCGATATTTAATAAAAGAAGATAGATATAGTCTGAATAGAACCAAAATCTTCAACAAGAATAAGAAACTAAAAATCTCCGTCTATTTAAGGTTAGCCGAAAACGAGTATCGATTGAATTTGGATTTTTCATTCAAAAAGTTTTTAATCTTGATATAATATCGTTTATAATATAATATCGTTGTGTCGATGATAGTAACCAATACCTAGCTCGGTATGTTTACTCAATGGTGTAGGGTTCAAAGTAATATACTTATTCGCAATGGGCAGTATTAACCATATATCTTTCATAAACTTTTTATATTTATGCGAATATCGTATGGCCGTCTAAAAACTCCATCAAATGACCACTGACTTGCATGAACTTACTCATTAGGTATATCTTAAATGACTTAGTTTTTTAATGTCAAACCAGTGTTAGAACACGTGCTGTAAAGTATCATAGTAATGATTTTAATTCTTAGTAAAATGTGACGTATACTTTACCTGCCTAAAGTATTTTCACGCCAAGCGATCAATATTTATTTTCAGTCACCAGTATTTATGAGACTCTATAATGGTTGCAATTAAAGTCACGTATAACGGAAAGTATCTCATATACAATTCATATATTTTATTACATTACTTCGGAATAAATATAGACAGCCTATAAGCTTGTACGGCACCATTAGTGACACAATTCCTGAAACTTCCACACTCAACTGAAGTCGGTCACATCAGCCATTATTTTCTTTTTATACGAAACCTACGTGGTGAACAGCTTCTTTAAATAATATATAAACTTGGTTGGATTAAAACGGTTTTGTGCGGCGAGAGTTGAGGCAATAAACCAGCGGTTAATTCTGGCCGTTTGGCATGAGAACTGCCGCTAAAAACTAAACCAATATAGTTGTTAAACTGCTCCGGGGTTATGTAACTGGACGTGACCGGGACTCTTTTGGCAGTCGCCTCGGGGACACGTTTAAGATGCTTCACGCGATTCTTTATATCTTCACTGCTCTTACAAATAATTTAATTTTTACAATTCTAAAATTAAGCTCGTTTTACTCCACATATATACGTTTTTTTCTATCTACATGTTATAATAGACTGACGAAGAAAAGTGTTTCTATAAAACAGTTATTAATCTACGCATTTACATGATCGACATCTTGTCAACCATTAGAAAGTAATCCTTATGATATTAACATTATGATTGATGGGACATCATGATTGGATACGATATTTAGTGATAAAAATTAGAATTTCTATATGTAGTGTGTAGCAAACGCTTAGCGGCTTGTTAGTGTGAGGCGAGTCGAATTCGATCAGAAATTGTTTTCGCAAGGTTTGGCGCGTGGTTGGCACGCGGCCCGGCCCGACGTGGCCCGCGTTACAATCACTCCTCGGCCACCACCAGCGAACCCTGCGGAAGAGATCCTTGCCAACTTCACGTAATAACACCCCTTTTTACATTTAATTACGTTCCGATACCGCTTAATATACTATCAACGACGAATTTATTCCGTTTTCAAGCGCTGTACCGATAAATACAGAGTTTGTCAGTCAACAATATTGCAAATGCGAAACAAATTGAGACATCGCACGGTCCCACTCGAAACGAGATCGCGCCTCTCAAGTCTAGGGCCTTTCCTTTGCAAATCTTACCTACTGACAAGCTAGAAACAAAGCTGTGCTGATTCGATTTAGTTACGAACGAACGGGATCTTCTTTGATGTGTCGAATGAAAGGCAGCGATCCAACTGTAATACACTTAGCCGGGCCATTTCAGCCCCCCTTATCAACCCTCGGAGCGAACCACCCCCAGATGCACTCGTACTCGGTTCAATAAGATTTTCATTAAGTGTTGAAAAGTTTTTAATGAGCACGGATTTGCTTCAACCCTTACCGACTGTTTGAGCATTTTCATCAAAATATTTAACATTTATTGCTATTTAGCATCTTCGCACAAACTTCGACGGATCGGTCGTTTATTATGACAACACCTTTAATAAAGCTCAGCAATAATCAGAAAATTATTTAAAGCGAATTTGCTGACCCGTCCAATTATCAATTTCTTGAAATTATCAAATAACGATGTTTCTTGAAACAGGAAATAATTCGTACTCATTTTACTCTTCCGAAAATATTAACAATTATATAATTGTTTATTGGGAATTGATTTTAAAATGATTCATGTTATGGCTGGTATGCTATTGGGAATATATTTTAGCTTTGAAGAAAACAAATCGATGGCCGGAAATTACTTATAAGTAGGCGAGCAAATAGGGCCACATCAGATAAGCGGTGACCGGTAGCTTTCCTCGGTTCACGCTACTTGATTGATGCCTTCATTGCGGCCGGCCGCGATTACGAAACGTTTCTGCGGTAAAATACATCACTATTTAACGTTATTCCTACAGCAATATGTCATCAATGAATTCCACAAATATCTTACTGAATAACGAATATTATAACTTACTAAATTATATCACTAATCGTACTAAATCAATTATATCACTAAGTCATGATTTTGTTTTTTCCTTAACAACACCGCTTCGTGATTACAATGGAGAAAACTATTTTCTCTTTAATAACAACAAAGGAATTTGCTAGCTCTTTTAATATGAACCGTAGCTCCAAGATATCGCATTAATTATTTAATATTATACCGTATAATAGCCAACGACGCGACTCATTCTATTGTCCAACTTTGGGGCAAATATTTGACGTCTAATCTTTCACACAATACGACAGGCAGTCTCGTCGGCAATAATATTTCGTTTGTAATCTAAGAAAACTCTTTGGAAAAAACAGGAACTCCATTTTTACAATAGTAAGCAGCAGTGGTTGACTGCGCGTTCCGGACTCGGATTAAAGGTCACTTCCACGGCTGCGCTTTGCAGAATCGGATATATTAAGTAGTCATGAATAACAGTCAGAGCGGCGCATTGCTTATTTACACCTGCCACCGCAAGTAATTGTAAAATATTTTCACAGAGAAAATCCGGGCTTTATTATTAAACAGTATTCCTACTAAAGATTGTTTTCAAAATGGTTTTCCATTTCACAGGTTCCGCACTTAAATGGCGTTAAATATTTTGCAGTCTTTTATTTGCTGTCACTACAAAGCAATGCAATATTAATTAAACTTTTGCCTAGTACCTATTATAGGTAATTGCAGTAACAATGGCAATGCCATTTTAACGAGTTAAATCTCCTTTCTCGGCAACAATGAGCTGACAATAATTAACAACACTTGGAGCTGCGATCAATTCAGTTGCATCCCAATTATTGTCTGTGGCGGCTCTTCCGGGACTTGCGGGACTTTTGGGGCGAAGCCCGAGCTCCTTAATTGCGCTGGAGCGACCTCGCGCTGCGATAAATGAACTTTACACTATCAAGATGAAATTAAATTTCAGTGTTATTGCTTAATAATACAAATAAATTGATATTTAAATAACATGGCATGGTAATGTTGTGTGAACATGATCTTATAGAGTTAGTGTAATATTTAATACTAATTGATCGTAACACTTGCTGCCTTTTAAATAATAATAGACTTTTAAAAGCTTTTTCTACCATAATAATGTGGTTGGAAACTTATTGTGCAAAATTAGAGAAGGGACTAAAAATGAAGTCGGTTAATAAACGATTAATTTAGTTATTAGAGAACACAATAGTCATTGAAATGAATTAAAACAAAACTTAGTATTTATTGTAATTGGTAGGCCGCTGTCAGAAACCATTAGGTGTAAATAATGGACGCTTCCTCAGTTGTCCGGTTGTAAGCCGCATTGTGTTTTAAGAACAATTATGAAACGAAGGTCGAAGGTTATGGCTTTGATAGTCATAGTCACGGCCATGCTTTGTGTTCCAAACAAGAGACTAATGGTCAAATACAACCGAACTATTACTCAAAGTAACCCTCCGCCAAAAATCATGTCATATCATAACTATAATACCTAGGGATGTAGGTAGGTGAGTAGGAGTTGATTTTATAGGAAATGACTACGAGTTTCTTAAGTTTAAACAAACACTCATTTTGAATTGAAATTACTTTTACGAACACACTTCGCTTTTGTTTTAAATTTTTAGCTGACGTTCCAGTCCCTTTCAAGGATCCGTGGTCACAGAAGAAATAACATCAGATTAAAATATTTTAAAAAAGCGGATTTACTTCGCTGTTTATAAAACGTAGTTTCAATTCAATCAACCCCTATTTTGAAGAAACGTGGATTTTATTTTCCATATACATAGTTCAATACTGTCTTCTTTCAAATTCAACATCTTAACTATATAAATATAGATTAAGTACACACGAAGTAAGGTAACAAAACTAGCATTGGAGTAAACAAATTCAGTTGCTTAAGCGGAGATAAAATGGGTGGTTCCGAACTAAAATGTTAAGAGAAGACATTATGTGGTCTAGCGGAAACTCTGCTATTCGCTCCTGCCACTAAATATATTTAATGAGTTGTTTTCTACTTATTGTTACGTTTAACTTCGCTCCGTTTTGTTTGAGACAACAAAGTCTATAATTTAATTAATTACAAAGAATAGCTGTCTTACTCGTATTTCGGTTTCCCGTTTATTTTATTACCTAAACAAATTATGTTTCCGTCTTATAGGAACGAAAGGTAGGTACGAAATTTGTTGGCGACTGTACCTGAGTATTAAAGGATAAAAATGAACATTTTTTCGAGTATCAAAGAGCGTTGTCGTTCTCTTTAATAAGTCTAGGTATCGCACAAAAGTGTGGCGCTACTTGTGCCGGCGACCGTACCGTGCCGCCCCTAAATAAACGTAGGTTATATTTTACCCCTTTTTACTGCCCCCTCTTCGGACGACCATTAAGCTGAATATTACCCTGCACCAGAGTTACGTTAAGTACGTTCCCAACTCGACTTATTGTTATTGCTTTCTTAAAATATTTTTCGGCGTTTAGTGACGCGAATTCTAATTAACGGCATATCATAGTTTGTTTGGCTTTCATTTAATGATGCTTTATTTGACTAGGGTTCTGTTTAGTTAACATTGCAAACAATGCTACAATTTTGTATAAAAGAGACGAAGTTTTATTATATGTGTTTATGTATGTTTAATAAACTATACAAATACATTTAATTGTATCAAACATTTTGTAAATTCTAAACCGTGAAAATTGTGTTACATGTTATTTTTATGAAACAGAAACTTGTGAATTTATTTTATAGAGAACATTTACAATTAGTACTAAAGTTTATCAAACAAGTTTCAGGTGTATTCATATTTTTCTGTATTTAATTAAAAAGTAATATAAAATAGCTCACCATCATTAATTGTTAAATACAAAGTATATTTACTTAGCGTACAACAAATATTGGTACGATATTTTAAATTGCGTAAATATTAAACTTTAAAATATTATGAACGCAAAAATACCACCAGGGTAAAGGCTTTTCACAGATTTCAGAGCGCAGTTATTTAGCAAAGGCTCGAACAAGGGAGACTTTACGGGGCGCGTTTGTGTTGGTGATTATCACGATTTTTAACGCCAAATTCAGCTATATTTAGGGTGGAACATCGAGTTTGCTAAACGGAGAACCGCCGGATAAATGGTTCTTTATTTAAAATGTAAAATAGCTCTTTAAATACAACGCACAGTTGTACTGTTGTTTCGAATTAAACTAACATAAATACATTTTCATTATGTTACTGTTTTTACTTTTTTTGTTGGTTAGGTTAGGTTAGTTTCGCTGGCACCGGCATGCTGCATTTCTGAATCCACAATCTGAAATTCAGGTTCTAGATTCAGAACATCAAGAATTATCAAAATATTGAACACTATCAGCGCCCCGCGGTTTACCCGCGTTGTGTCCATTCCTGTGGGAATTTCGGGATGAAAAATAGCCTATGTTACTCGTGGATAATGTAGCTTTCGAATGGTGAAAGAATTTAAAAAACGGTCCAGTAGTTTTTGAGCCTATTCATTACAACCAAACAAACAAAGTTTTCCTCTTTATAATATTAGTGTAGACAACAGCCTAATTTTTAGAACGATCCGTAAGAATGACTGTGACAAGGGGTAAACTGATTTTTCAGACATGTATGAGACAAAGGTCCCGAAATTTAGAAACTGATTTTTTTAAATAGTTCTTTGTGCCGGCCTTAGTACAAGGTGGCGTTTGACTTTGACATGTGTAACGTAGTTGGCGGCTTGTTAACTCTTACTGCCACAGTCTGAAACGTCCATTAAATCAACACTTAAGTAATTGACGAAATTTTTCATACACAATTTCATGTCAAAATCACTCATTATACCACTACACAGTATAAAACAAAGTCGCTTTCCGCTGTCTGTCTGTTCCTATGTATGTTTAGATCTTTAAAACTACGCATCGGATTTTGGTGCGGTTTTTTTGAATAGATATAGTAATTCAAGAGGAAGGTTTATATGTATAAAATTTCCCACGGAAACACAACACAACGCGAGTAAAACCGCGGGGCGCTGTTAGTCTCTAATAAATTGAAATCGCATTTGACGTTAGTGTAAACGTCTAAGTCCTATCACAGGGAATGATACAGATAAGACAAACAATTAATACATATACAGTTTACATAATAACATACATTTGTACAGTTATTGTTATACAGCGGCAGGTTATGTACATGATTATGTAAATAAAGTTATACGAAACAATAGCGCCGTTTCGCTCCACCGCGCGATAACAAGCAGATAACGCAAGTTTCGACGCGATTGTCAAAGGGTTACCATTTTATCTGACTTAGTTAAACTCCAATTGATATTGAGGTAAAGGCGCATACACGGTGCACTTTCGTTCTATAATATTTTTTACAAGTTTTGTAAAATATACATTACTATACAGTACACTTTGGGTTCTATATGTTATGCAGATATTTTTGTGTAATAATTCAATAATTTAATATTTCATGAATCTTTAAGAGAAATAAAACGACGCGGTTATAAATCTGTGATCTAGCACTCATTAATAAATTATTTTATAAATGGAATCGACAAATCTGACTGTTACTCAAAAATGAAGAAAATAATTGTACATAAGAGAAAAGATGTCCTTTTTGAAATCGGTTATGGGTTTTAGTACATTTGTTGTATGTGCACGTCCCCTTACTGCAGCTAACTCGCGGTCTCCGACGAAATTAGTAAAGTTTACGCCGTCATTATTGGCGTTCGCTGACAAAGGCCTTAGTGCCTTCACAAAGCTCTGTCGACGTATAATTGCGCTTAGCACTTTGTGGTATTTACAGCAGCAGATACCTACATTGTGTATATTGAGGTTTTACAGCCTTTCGATAACTTATAATATTATAATTCTTATGAAAAATTAAAACAAAATTTAATTTTGAACAAATTTGATGTGCTTATAAATTAAAGTGTATCTAGATTCTTATACTAAAATATAGAATGTTCGCAAAATCAACGTATAGTAATACACGTGAAGACCAATAGGGGTCAAAGTGACCGGCCAAATTAACCCTAACATACCCCAAACTTCGGGAACACTAGTTAACCCTCCAACTCCGTCGATGGCTGACTTTCCAACGACTGCACTTTGCTCAACTTCCAATGAACATCCTCAAAATTCGTTCCGACTACAAATTTTGTAACCGCAAATTACGCGTCTTTGAACGCGCCCGAAGTGCGGCGGAAACTGCCGAAGTCGCTTCGTTAGAGGTCGAATTGGAGCCATTGTAGTCCGCGCTTAATCGTCGCTGGACAATGGCCGGTGATGCGATGTAATTGTTGCTAAATACTCCTCTGTTTTATCGCACTCGCACGGATCGCGCCATTTAATTGCTGTGCTGAAACAACGTTCTGTAAATCGCAATTTGTAAGTGGTCGCATTAAATGTTTTAACGTTTTGATTATCGTCGCCAAATGACACATTCCGCTGTGAACGTGGAATCAAATTTCGTTGACGGCCGCTTTATACTCCCGTAATTTTCGCACGATGAATTTTATACGCGCGTTAATTTACAATCGGGATTTGTATCCCATTTTTTCTACGCTGCTGTAACATTCCACGTTGAAAAAAATATTTTTTATATTCTAATAACGAGTTACAGCAGGCGACGGCGAACGGGCAGCGCATGCAGAGTCGCTAATTGAAACTATAAATATAAACCTCCAGCATTTTCCTGGGCTCTATTTTCATTCCACTGTTTTTTAGGCTACTTTAATATGCAAGCGTTGTAAGAAAATATTTGTCAAGTTTGAGTGTAAGCACGCCGCTAACGCCAGCGTTTTATTGCTTTACTTTACTACTTATCGCCGATTCAGAATACGAGAGCGAGATGAAAACACAACAATATATTGTGTAGCAAACTGTCTCGAAGCGTGGGAATCTGCGTCGGTGCGGAGCATTGCGCGCTCCGCTTTTACTAGACGATACACTTTCGGTAACAACACGGCAATGTACTTAAAACAACCTAAAAAGTTACTCAAAAGTTATGTGCCACTAGAAATCGTGTAGTATCGTCCCGGCATCCGGCGCCCCCGCACCGCCCCCGGCTCGCGCGGCGGGCGGGCGCGGGCGGCGGGCGGGGAGGCTCGCGATAACCGCTTTTTATACGCATAATGCTCGGGATCTCGTGCTAAGCTGATAGAATTGTGGTGGAATCAGCAGGCCTTTTGAAGTTCTATTAAATTGTAACACTCGCGAGCTCGTGCCAACGCGCCCGTGAAATTGTGGCTTTATTGAAATTGCTTCAAATTATTTATCTTTTTTATGTGCAGTGGGTACGTGTGAGGGAACTTTAAGAGGCGAATTATAGTAAATTATTTATCTCGTCTGTCTGCCGAATAGCACTTTCAGACCCTCATAGCGATACTGCGCACATCTGTATTCGAGTGCGCGACGGCCAATGTTATCAATCTTAATTTTATTTGCTCTGATGTTTAATTCGTGATGACTTCGATACATCGCGTTGTCCCTTGGAGCACCCCGGTAACTTCATCAACCACACGTATAACATAATATAAGCCAGTAGGTGTATTACTTACGGTGCGTATGTTTGTGTTGTGTTCAATGAGATAGTAAACAAACATTCGCCCAGCTTTGTGTTGTGTGTTACTCTGATAAGGTGAATTGTCATAATACAATAATGAATTGTAAATTCGTTATGAATAGTCATACATGTCATAATGTATGCATACGTTTATAATTATAGTTTACATTATAAACAATATCCTTTTTGTGATAGTAAAATAGATAGGTCCTCCTTTTTTCAAATCGGTAAATCAATTAGAAGAATTCGGTTATTAAAGTAATTGAATAATTGTTGAAAGGTTTTTTTCGGTGGAAAAATAATAACTGTAAATTAATTAATTACTTAAAATAAATTACATTCAGAACTTTTTTATAAAATTGTAACGTTTTCACTTTAGAGACCTTAATTGATCGAATTCGTTAGGTTCGACTTTTTGAGATAGGGTAATTTTGAATACCAATTAAACATGTATACAAATTGTATAAATAATTGGTATTCATAATTCACATACAAGAAAGTGCAGTCTGTTCTTAAAATAGCACAGTGGAATGCTCGTACCCTATCTTAGACCATGCAGGTGTATCAATTCTATACAAGAAGGCAGAACCGCAAATCGGTATAAAGTGACAAATCCCAGTATAAATGGGTTCCGTATCGCAGAAACTAGTTAACGCACAGCGGTACCCGTCCGCTCACATTAGTGGTCGAACGCAATAATTTATTTGTCCGAGTAAATAGGATTAGCGGCCCACCCGGCGCCATACACGCTCACTTTTTACGAGAATAAAACGCCACAGGCGGCCACTGCACTTTTAGAATATATACTCGTATTTAATATGGCAAAATAGTTTGGCGGATTTCTTTCTAAATATAAGTTATTTGTCGTACTTATAGGTTCCAAATACTCAAATACATGTTTACATGGGTTGCTTTTTTATTGTTAAATAATACACATTCATTTAGGTATAGATGTGTTTAGCATAGTAATCTATGACAAAACCTAAAGCTCGTAACTCATTCAAAGTTAAATAACTTGTTGCAAGATGGCAGGTGATATTAGTGTCATCAAGGTTGTATTGGCTTTAAGTAATCCGGTCCTAGTTTATCCGGCTCCGGACAAATAATACACTTATCACGTGGAGACGTGCCCTCGCAGCGAGGAGACGTAATAGAGTGTCTCGGCCAATCAGCGCGGCCGCTCTCCGGCTCGATTGGATTTGACCGTCGCACCACTACCGTCGCCGCGACTTACACTCCCAACACTAATACGAAATATTATAAATAGAACAACAAAACACCTTATTACCTACCTTCACCCCATTTACAAAAACAACAGCTCCATTTACTCACACGGCGCGGTTTCGTGTGAACTGTTTATCGTTATAAACACTTTATACACTACAAAGACTCCTTGAAATCGATACGTGATAACATTATTCGAGTGAAAAATGTATCGAACGGCACAAGTGGGGAATCTCGAGGGTCTCAGCCAAATAAATAAAGCCCGCGCTTGGCGAAAAAACATCATTTTACAAAGATGACGGCGCGAATATAAAATATTGATCTCAACGTAAATTTATGAAAACATAAAAAGCAGAGGTGTGAAGCGGAGGCACCCCCGGCAGAGTCTCCGGGCGCCGCTATCTTCAGATTCGTTCGCCTACATTTCTGAGGGTTTAATCCCGCCCGTGCGAGTTGGCACTTTTCATGCGCAAATATTACGCAGAGTAATTTCGTAAACGAATTTTTGCATGTCGATTTCAGACGTACTCATGTAGAGAAATTCAATTCTGTTTGCTTATATCATACGAGAAGTTCATAATGGCGTTTCGGTCAGAGAAAATTTTGCAAATGAAATTCCGAGAGCGAGGGATCTTGTCCGCAGGGAATATCCTCTCCACACCCGGTTATTGCCCATTTTTTATACAGAAAAGTCCATTTTAATCCAGCGGCGGCGGCAGTAACTCACGCTTTTATTTAGTCACTAGATTACGGTTAACAAGTCCCTTCGCGGGTTTTTACCAGGGCAAAAAATATTTAACAATCGATTTAAGAAAATAATAATTAAAAATAAAATTAATTGCTTCTCTGAAACATATTTCTCCTTTTTCTGTTTACTATCAATTATATCGTAGGAACGGTAGAACATTTAAATCGGAGGGTAGTGAGTTGTTTAATATGAAATGCATTCGATATCGAGTTTCTGGCAGCAAGCCCGCTCGATCTCAAGCTTTGGAAATGAGCGATTTCGCACTTCACCTAGGTATGTTTCACACTTGAAAAGTTAGCTACCTTACCGTGGGATTACTCAAGCCAAAACTTGATGGACTTTACAGTTAAAAGGAGGCTATCGACTACTAATTACTATTTGAACATTTTGGAATGAAAAATAACTTTCCTCTTAAATAGGTCTACCATACACCAAAAACTCGGAATCCGTCTGGTACTAATTCCTGAGATAAGCTTGTTCAAACAAACAAACTATTTAGTTGTAATATAATTGTATAAATAGACACAACTGGTAATATTTAGTGCTGTAGTTTCACGGCTGCTAAATCCACGTCGAGTGCAACTGCGTTTGACTGTCAACTTGTTTGATTGATGACGTCATTAATGCACCCTGATCGAAACAAAACTGCCCCATTAGCGCTTCAACATGTGTTCCATCCTTGATAAAATATCACATATAAAACGGAGACTCTATCAAACTTCCTTACTCTTTTAAAATACAACTTCGAATAAGAAATGTGTCGCAAAACTGTCTGCGAGTAACATGACACATTCCTAATATTATAGTGATCATAAAGTGTCGATAAAATATGGAGAGTAGTAGCATGGAAGTGAGGGAAACTATTAGATGGGATCCTAGAACGAATGGATTCGGGGTCATCGCTTTGTGTCATCTCCCATATCGAAGGGGCATCGTTCGTCAATGTAGCGCGGACCGGTTAGGGCACAAGATGGATGGCTGTGAGAGTACCCTCTCTCCATGTTTGAACAGCTCCATCGTTTACATTCGTAAATGGGTTTTAAAATCCTCTCAACGGATCGTGGTTTTAACCTCAATTCTACTTCATTTAAATAAACAGTTCAAATATAAGTTTATCAACATTAATGTATGGTAATTCCCCACAAAGGCCAATTAATCAAAACGATAGCGGATACCCGCACATTTTAACTAACACGAAACACTGTTTACTTAAATGTATTCAATGAAATTAATCTGTTTCAAAATAGCACAAATGAGAATAACACAGATAGCACCGGTGGGTGATGTATAATAATTGTGTGTATAAATCAAAATGACATGCGTTTAATCGCGGGACGCCGCGGCGGAACCCTCGGGCCACATCCGGTAGGGTTCCGCGCGTCTTTGTCGGGAAAAAAAACGGGTAAGAAAAGCGACCCTCGCTAATGCACAGCCTATATCTATTTGGGTACAAAGGGCCGTAAGTATGCTTGACCTCTGTAGATATAACGAACTTGTATGTATGGTTTAAAAAATCGTTCATGTAATGCTGACGTAGTATTACGTTACTTTCAGCCAAAGTAATACCCCGAACCCTTTTATAAAAGTATTTTATATGTTAAACATATATTTTTCATTTTGACTGGAGTCGGTATAAGTAGGTAAGGTACCTTTTAATGTTGAATTATAAAAAGGGAATAGGCGTGTTAGAGTTTTTAAAAATATCAGTTAAGATAAAAAAAATTGTAAAATGATAATTGTATAGAATGTATAAGTAGATACATTAAATATCCCCACATAAAAAAATAGAACCGAATCGAAAACTTTCTTTATTTAATTTCGGATAAAATGCTATAAAATATTATATTTCTGTTTGACAGATCGCACACCTGTCAACGTCAGTTCTAATCCCACTGCGACCGCCATTTTATTGCGAAATGCAAATAACCCTGCAAATCAGGGGTGTAACGCGATCGGCCCCGGCTCCCAAAACACCCTCAAACAGTTGATTTATTTCATACGCGATATGATTTTACCGCAATCAAGAGTACTACTCGCTCATGTTACGTATAAGATATCATTGCATGACGCCCACTGAGTGATATTTTTATAGTGAAGGGTTGTCGCCCAATTACGCAAAGAAAATGCAGGATTTTTATACCCAGCTACTTTATAGTGAGGCACTTGTCTGCGTGGATGAACCTCTCAGTCGGTGTCGAATGCCACTCAACATTGAAGATGGCGCGCGCCACATGCTGTGACAAATGCACATCGTATCCATTACCTAGCCTTTATATGAACCTTGTTTACGTTGTATAATTAGGCCAACGAAATAGCAATACTAAACAAGTGATATCATACTCAACCATACGTCCATATATTATACCTATAAGGCATAGGGTATCACTCAATGAACGCTAGGGTACACTTTGAAACCAAAATTTCTATGAGTAATAATCCGAGTACATAGACGTGCAAATCATTAGTGTGCCGATGTGTCTATTCAGGTGAAACTATTTGATAAGAACGACCATCATAGTATAATTTGAATACATGGGAGGCCCTTTTGGGCCAGTGTAATCGTGTGAGCTCAATGACCCGCGCGGGGGGCGATGGCGCGGGGGGGCTGCATCATCAATCTCTATCAGGACATCGCCGACGGCGGCTCACAACGTTTCCGTTAAAAAACCACCGACGAAAAATATGCCCGCTTTTGCGTGAAAACGTGTTGTCACAGCGGAGAAGTGATCCCCGAGCATACGTCTTCTTGTCAGAGGGATGACCTTCTGTAATATCTTTAAACCCCGCCCGTTATCACAGGTACTTAGTTTAACTAAAATGTGACAGCTACATGGGTAACGAACGAGCACCACAGCGTTGATATTTGATAACTCCAGAACAATTTATAATTACCTCGATTTATCCGCTTTTCAGTAGAAGCAAGCTCAAGCGACACAAGCCGTCAGAACAATTATATAAAACATCAATTTCCAGCACCGAATCTCATTGCGAATCGTTCATTAGCGGAAGGGGAGTGAAACTTTGACAAAAGTTAAGACGTAAACGCCAAATGAATCTGCATTATTTGACTCCCCACTTCCATAGATAAGACAATTAAATAACTATCGCGGCCCATTTATCTGAAGATGTTTCGTTTGTTTGTTTCTATTTAGTAGGTAATTAATGCATGTTGGGTAGAGCGAAGGTTAATTAAGTCTGCTATCAAACATCTGACTGGAGCGCCACCGTCCCGAGTCGCGGTCGACTCACTCCCCGTTAGCTCCGTCCGTTAGAGATTCCTCCCAACTCTGTCTCCCTCCAAATTCCAACATTGTTACTCGAGACAATTCTTGAAAATACAGCTGAACCAATAAGAAGACACTTCTGTATAAAACTTTCCAGAATCCAGATTTATATATCCCATTTGGACCTACCGCAACCCCTCTTCCGATTGGTTACACTCCTCACGCGATTGTATTCGCTCTTTTTCATCCCACCTCAAGTAATATCACGAAGAATTTTCCCAATTTCAACACCCCCGGCGGATGACACCTATGAATCTAAGTCACACTGCGCAACCCCCTCGGAATCCATCCAACAAGAATCCGTCACCTTCGTAACTGCATTCTTCAGTCGACAGCTAATTTGGCCCCCCATTTACGTGTAAGTAGAGCATCTATCACAGCGTCTCGGCATTTCTTCCAATTTACCAAGCGACCGTCTATCGGAAGATTCAATGAATGATAACGAGCCTAATAAATACGGAGTCGGCTCACCAAATGGCTGTAATTAATTTAATGGATTTAGACAAAGAATTATGTACATCCAGATAGTGAGATTGATGAAAGCACTACTTTATTAGGAACATTAACTATTGTTTTAATTATAACCTAACGGTATACAGTCTTGCACTTGTTCGTTCAGTGATTATAAGGTTAAAAATAAGATTGCTTCAACATGTTTTTATTAAAAAACCAGCAAAGTAATTGAACTAAAATAGTTATTTCAGCGATATAAAACCCGGCGCCCCGGCGCGGCCGGCAGACGGCTGCGGCGCTCCTCTGTGCTTTATTTTTCTCCATTTACTTGTAAACACTAATGAAGGCGGCCGTCTCTAACGAGCTCTAACGTTGCACTTTCCGTTTATTATCCGCTTTATAATCTAACATTCAGTCTCAATAGTCAGGACTATGTTTATTCACTATTTATTTAAAATATTCCAATTGGTTCGTCTGCTCTGGTAATGCTATTGTTATTCCGTCCGAGAGTACATTAGAGCTCGTTAAACGCTGTGTTCAGTTGAGTTCACTCGGACACGCGGAAGGAAGGGTTCCACTCCGTCTACTGCTTTATATCTGGAAATCAGTGCAACATAAATTAGTGGACAGCTCGCGTGACGTACCGACTTACGTCTCCTTATCGCGGCCAGGAAACACAACCGACCGTACACTGATCACAAAAAAACACTCTCTAAATCCTTGCGCATAAAAGTTCAGTTTCCCGTAACCTGACATATGAACCATGCAGACCGAACAAACAATATAAACTCTGTCTTATATAACATACGGTTGAAATTCGTTCAATGACAATAGCCTTAGTCTACAACAAATAAGGTAACGTTGCCAGTATGTCAACATAAATAAAGCTGAGTGTCCTTTAACGAAGCGGACGTCGACGTCGGGGTACTAATAGAGACGATACAAGACGCTTTAGACTTTAAACCTTAGGGTATAGAATTGAGAATTATTAGGAGCAACTAAGGGGTAGTAAATGAAGGTTCGCATTTAGCGGTCGTTGTGGTAGTGATATGGGTGGACTTCCTTTGTCTAGTAATCTTATCAGACGGCCAAGTCTTGACATGATACATGGACCGAGCAATTGGTCTAGTGTTCGATCTTCGAGCATATTCGTGTATGCAGCTCGTGACAATACTGGGGATACATTCACTTTTTCAAGTGATCGAAAACTGAATTCGAATCTATACTCAATAAGTTAATCAGTTTGTATTTAAAATCAACAGCTATAGGTAATGATGTATAACTGATAAAGTAGCCATGCTATATATCGCTTTGGGAGTCATCCAACCGTGAGGCATCGATTAAAATGTTCGCATAATGTCATTACGCGAGCCCATTCCACTTGTAGCGGAGCGATAGCGGCCTTCCTTTCAAGCCTTGAATTTCGTTAATGCCCTCCGAATTTTTCGATAATGCCTTCGAAACCTTCCGTTATATAAAATATAAAGGAAATTATAAGAAATCCGGCCAGTCGAGAAAGCGCCCAGAGATCGAGCGAGTTCATTCAACATTGTGGCGTTTTATTTTATGGGATCTCATAATGGCAAAAACAGCTTCTATCATCAGAATGTAAAGCTTACAAAGGATCCCGCTCGGATGCCTTCGAAATCACTAAACTTTGAATACACCTCTTTCGGCTATCGAAAAGTTCCGATAATGGATTTGTTCGAGGACTCAATTGTTCTACGATGAATGGGTACTAATTAAAACGAAGTCACGACGACGCCGGACTAAGTTCCCGATTGTTTCCCAACTATAAATCGCAGCAGTGCTCTCATATAAATATTGTACGGGGGACCGCTCCCGAACAACTTTGCTCCTAAATTTAAAGTCTAATTGCAGATTCGGCTGCCAAAATGTACGACTGTGTAAGTGTTTTGCGCATATCTAATCGAGTTCGATGATGAACAGCGTGCGCGATAGAATCGGAATAAATAACTATACTAGCTAGCTATGTTAGGAATTCTCGTTTTAGTTCGAATCAAAATTAAAGGGGTAAATTCTAAATTGCTTCGGAAATGCTCGTGTAACGAGTTTAAGATTGTGGGCACGTGTTGCCGCCCCGTCTCTGCTACAAGATTGAGCAAATGTATCGCGAGTATAGGTGCGTCGACACGCCACTGTGCGCTACGGATCATACATCAAAGTCTACTCGTGTTATTCAATATTGCTTAGACCAGATACAGCACCTGACAGGTTACTCTTGACTCTTGACGTATCTTTGTATCACACATACATACCCGGAACAACACACATTTTACCTACAATAACAAATATTTGGCTTTCACTAAACCTTTATTTTGAACCGACGTGCATTAACTTAGGGCTTGCGGTGCCCCAGTTAGGTTCATTTATTTTTTGTTTCCAATAAGAAATCACGTTTGATCGGACCGAGCTCGCCCGCAAATGAGCCGAAACACACCCCTTTTATCTTCCAATAAGTAAGCGAGCTTTGGTTTCTCCCTTGAAAATGTGGAGCAGGAGATCGGATACCAGATGGTTGGGAAAATATAAAAATTAACGAACCGGAATATTGATAGTGTTAACCGATTATTATTAATTTTTATTTTTATTTTAGCCCCCGCAAATAAAAAGTGTACGGAGCAAAAGTCATTGAATTAGAATACTGGATAAAGCCAGTACAAAAATTGTGTCCAAAACGAACAAATCTCTCGAAATCGTTTCGTTACCTAAAGACAAATCCCTCGACGGCATTCAAAATCGCGTTCCCTTTTTAAAGTTGAGACGATTCGCGTAACGAGTGTCGAATTGTATGACCCCATGGGCCTCGCAGGAGATGGAATGCCCCCGGAGGAGGTGCCGTAATTACCCACCATTACAGACAAAGGACGGCTGGTCCGATTACCATAATTCCCAGCCCGAGAGCGGGATATAAATGGGCCACATTTTGTAGTAGCACGACGACTGACGTGTGTATTAATGACTACGCTTGTCCTCTTAAATTAGGCGAGGGATTTGGTAATTCAGTTTTTCATTGGAAGACCGAGACACTACGCTTTGCTACTTGACTAATATATTTTATAACGTTATTTATCTTGATTAAGAAATATGAAAAATAATGAGAGTTTATGTCTAATGATGTGTTTGCCCCCTCTCCAATTTCAGTAAAGGTAGGTATACTCACAATTTAAGGGAAGGTAGAGAACGCTCGAATAAATTCATTAATCTCTAATTACTACGAGTGGAACGGTTCTCAAAGGGTACTACCACAAAGGGCCTGACGATATTATCGTGGAACTTTACCGGTTTCTTTTCGCAGTCGAACGCATGAAATGGGAGGAGGAGATTCTATCGCCAAAAAAAAAACAACACAAAAACCCTTTTAAAATTAATTGAGTTTTCTTGTGGCTACATTGGGTTGTACAATAAATTAATTAACGCTACGAAGAATCCTTAAAATTTGCCGAGGATCAAAAGTTGTTATAAGGGCCGATAAGAGGCGGCGAGGCGAGGGGCGCGCGGGAACAGATAATACTTCGATTTTCCATTAGCTTATATTAGCAACGGGAGAGCCGCGCCCCGCGGTTTGAGGAATGGCCTACGATCCAATATATTTTCTTTATGAACAAACTACCGAAACACGCGATCTTTGATCCATTTGCATGGGCCGATCCACTCGGCTATTTGTTTACGAAACAGTTTGGTAGCAATATTCGGCCTTAATTGAATTTCGACTTCTAAATTTTCGTGGATAGAATTAATTAAATTTTTCCTCGTTCTGATACTTGGAACAAGACCCGTGGTCGTGGGCTGATTAATTTCGTAAAAGCCTTTAACTTTGCAAATAATGCTTTTGTTAACCGTTGATAGACTGTAGCTATTGCATGGAACTTAGTTAATTCTGGCTTAAAAGCTTTGGCAAATGAAATTAAACTGTGTACAAATAAAGTTCGGATATATTCTGACATTCAGTTAAGTTAGGCAAATCTGGAGCTAGTATGATAGTCGAGACACTTAATTTGAATTACGAGCGTACATCGCAATGGTTTCAAACTTTACGCTATTAATTATTTTTTCGCCACGTAATGCTTGCTAATAGTGAGTGTTTTGGCCGCAGGTTGTCTGCTGGAAGGCTCGCGGTTACCCCCTGATGTGCCTCCTAGAAACCCGACCATGTCTCGGTTGAACGGCAATGGCCGCATCATGGGCAATCCCGCCGACCTGTCGGACTTCGAGCCCTCCTGTCTCGTGAGGACACCTTCTGGAAACTTCTATGTACCTCCAGGTGATTCTTGTTGATGCTGCAAACAACCTTTCACGCTGTTTAAGTAAATAAAGCGTACTTGGTTTTTTTCTCAAATTTGAATTCTATTTCTAATTAAGAACATGTTCTATTAACCTAGTAATCGAACGGAGACTTAGTTTCGTCGAATATGAAATTTGACTAAACATCATATATAAAAATTTCAGGAGACATTCAAAAGAATCCGTCTATGGACTACAAGTCAAACTCGTCATGTAGTAGTCCTGGGAAGGATAAAAGCACCCTGGAGAGGATGGACCGCGGGGACCGGTCCATCCCGCCGTTCGGCCAACCGGTGCCCGTGCTGCCGCTGCGGAACAACCTCCGGGCAACGCACTTCCCGCCCGCTCCCTCGCGGTTCCAGTTCAGGAAAGGACTGTCTTCGAGGTGCTCATGGAAGTGCACGGCGATCGTCTTCATCCTACTCTTCATTTTGCTGGCAGCCCTCGCCTCTTATATGTCAGGTCAGTAAACAATTATTAATTGAGTTCATATTTTATTTCTAATTTGGAATTGGACGTCTATTTAACCAAGTGCATTTATTTATACTATCGATACTAATATAGTTAAGCTGAAGTTGGATTTTTTTATATATAAGTGTCGCGGTAATCTCAGAGTTGGTAGCTCTATTTGAATAATTATTTTTGTAACGTATACCCACATTCAATGGGAAGGTTATAGGCTTTTATCACGAAAATTCCTACGGGAAAGGGCACAAGGCGGGTAAAGGTGCTGCTAGTCTTTATTATAAATTGAATGGTTTTAAAATGTTGTCTTTGTTCACAGCCTCATATTTCGTCAACTGGTCATATCAAAATTCGAAGGCGTGTACAGTACTTGTGGGTGAGTCCACGGAATTGTTGCCGACATCAAAGGCTACGACTTTAGAATCAAATAAATCACTCGCCAGACCGCATCAGGGCTCGATCACGACTACTACAGGTAACAGCACACATTCCCGTCGACGTAGAAGCGTAGACGTAGATGGGCATGCTTCTGTTACTTCTCAACTTCCAATAACATCCCTGGAAACTTCCACTGTAGATAATATGCATGATATCACTACTCCTATCGATTTAAGCTTAGCGCATGGTGTGGAACCAGCTTCGGAAAATAAAGAGGGTTCAAGTGCTTCTGTGACTAATAACGAAGAAGTAGTTACTTCTAAATTGGTATCATTGGAAGAAATACATGTGGATTCGACTCATGAAATCCATTCCACTACACCCAATGAACATCAAAACACATCAACAATAACACCATCCACTTCATTAACTACAAATACGGGTGAGGACCTTGGTAAAGTGACTAACAAAGAAATTCACATAGAAACTCCCCTGGAGATTACTAAACCATCAGATAAGGTTAGCATTGAAAGCGATAACATCGCGTATGAACCAAAAGATATGCAAGGCGATGCCTTCCCATCAATTTATTCATACGGTGTTCAAAAGCTACAATATTTAAAATTACTAACAAGACTAAAAGAAGTGAACGAAGACCTTCACATCAACTTTAATGATGAGTTCCACGAACCAGATGATTTTAAAAAGTATCGGTACGTCAATGACAAAACTACTCATTTTACGGAGTCAAATACACTGACACATTTAACACCCCCGGTCACCGAACCGTTTACAACTGTAAAAGAAATCGATGAAGTAATCACGGTAACTTCGACCAAGTTTTCATCACAAGCTGAGCATGTTGTGACTTCTACACCGGCACTGAGTGTTACTAACAATAATGTCCAAGAAAGGCAAAGTACGACCAATCAGCCATCAGCTACGACTTCTTATAAAGCTACTGAGCCAACTGAAGAAGACAATGTAAGTACTACTGAAACAAAATCTGCTGAAGTGTCTAACCCAAAACATGTGTTAATTAATCTAACAATAGCTGCAGACGATTCTGAGAACTTTTACAAGCCAATATATTCGTTAACGTTGACAGTGCCGACATTAGGCGATACGAATGAGATCCCTACTATGAAAATTACACCGATTGCACCAGAACCAACTCAGCCGTCACATTTTAACAAACCTATAACCATAGAAGGAACGAAAAAAGTTATCGACAACGAAGATCTAGGAGGAAGCTGCGAATGCTTTTGTCCATCTTGTGAGAACAATGCCACTACAGATGACTTTTATGAAGATTATTCAGAAATAAAAGAGACTACAAAAAGAGTACCAGTTATAACAGGTAGAGTAACTACAGAAATCGACTATGAATCAACTACAGATACTTCAGAAGTGTCTACAAAGGAAGTGAGTACGACGAACGTCGACGAATCAGAGTTAACGTCAACTACTGATATAACTGTATCAACAACCGATATTACTTCATCTACAGAAGATACAACTGATACAGTGACTGAGAGTCCAACGTCTACAGTGTTACCATGTGTATGTCCGAAAATTGAACCTCCACCTATTCTTATCTTAGAAGGTGAGGTCATTGAAATTGAATAAATCAACGATAACTTACTAACGAACACGACAATTCATCTGCGATTAGGATTCCTAGCAATATTTCGGATATGGAATAACATACTAACCTGCATGTGTTTCATTATATTATTATAATAACGCATACTTGGGATTAGTAATGCATGCTTTCGTGATTTAAAGGGGATGGTAAATCTGTTTAGCATGTGTAAACAAACATTCATACTTTATGTTTCATTGAAAAGCGTAAAAAGATTGAGTAGTTAGTTTTGTAGATTATATAATGTTTATGCTAATATTAACATCACCACATTAAGCATGTACTATATCCATACATTTAAGGAGAAAAATTACTAACCATAAATTATATTCGTAGGTGCGCGAACATTCCCCGCCCAGTCGTTTCCGCCAGACGGCACGACATTTAAACAAATTACTTTAGGTGAAAAATTATCGAACGAAATCCCTCCATACACTTATTGGAACATGCAGTTTTACCAATCGCAAGCCTCTTACGTGAAGTTTGACTACATGATTCCGCGTGGAGCGTCCATTGGAGTATACGCACGACGAAACGCTCTGCCCACACACACTCAATATCACTTCCTAGAGGTCCTGAACGGATACAAGGGGAGAACTACCAGATCATCACACGTAAGTATTAAAAATATTTAATTGAATATCAATTTTCTGAGTATTGGTCGCAAGTTCTAATGAAATTATTTAATATTATAGCAACCATCAGTGAAGAAAGACGTTACTCATTACATGGAACAAGGTCATTGGTTTCTCTCCCTGTACAACGATGATGGAGATCCTCAAGAGATCAGCTTCGTGGCATCAATAGCGGAAGAAATGACGCACAATTGTCCAAACGGTTGCTCCAACAAGGGTGAATGTTTGATGGGACATTGTCAATGTCAACCTGGATTTGGTGGAGATGATTGCAGCAAAAGTAAGTTCAACAACATTCTACTGATATAACTTCAATCCACTATGAAGAACTTTAGTTATTCTATCATACATTGGATATTAACACATTTATTTTTGTAGGCGTATGTCCCGTTCTATGCAGCCAAAAAGGAGAATACATAAACGGCGAATGTCAATGCAACCCTGGCTGGAAAGGAAAGGAATGTTCCCTTCGACACGATGAATGCGAGGTCCCCGATTGTAACGGTCACGGTCATTGTATCAACGGGAAATGTTCCTGCGTCAGAGGGTACAAGGGCAAGTTCTGTGGAGACGTCGACTGTCCTCATCCGACTTGTACCGGCCACGGATTCTGTATCAACGGAACTTGTGTATGCAAGAAAGGCTGGAAAGGAGCCGACTGCGCTACCATGGACAAGGATGCGTTGCAATGCTTGCCTGACTGTTCTGGACACGGAACGTTCGATGTAGACACGCAGACCTGCACGTGCCACACGCGGTGGTCAGGGGAAGACTGTTCTAAAGGTAAGGAAATAAAACGATGGCAATTAGGTGCCTCAAAGCATTAGTAGGTAAAACTAACAAAAAGTTTTAAAATTATACTAATACAAAACTTGTTTATACAGAGGTGTGTGACTTGGATTGCGGGCCGCACGGCCGTTGCGTGGGGTCATCGTGCGCATGTGCGCCGGGCTGGAGCGGCGCGTCGTGCTCGCTGAAGCTGTGCGACGCGCGCTGCGCCGACCACGGCCAGTGCAAGAACGGCACCTGCCTCTGCGTGTCGGGCTGGAACGGCAAGCACTGCACGCTGGAGGGCTGTCCGCGCGCCTGCGCCGGACACGGCAACTGCCGCGTCGCCAACGACGGCAATTGGGAGTGCAAGTGTTTCGACGGCTGGGATGGACGCGACTGCACTACGTTGAAGGAACAGATCTGTGACGACAGCAAGGATAACGATAAAGGTATTTTAGAAAAAGTAAACGTATTCGAAGAGTATCTTTTCTTACTCTTTCTTCTTTCTGAAACTTTACTGACCCAGTACACATATCTCGTAATGCCAAAAATTAATAATGTACTCCACATTAGACGGTTTGATCGACTGCGAGGACCCCGAGTGCTGCCAAAGCGCCGCCTGCAAGGGCAGCCAGCTGTGCGTGTCGTCCCCGAAGCCCATCGACATCCTCCTCCGCAAGCAGCCACCCGCCATCACCGCCTCCTTCTTCGAGAGGATGAAGTTCCTCATTGATGAAGGTAGTCTCCAGAACTATGCAAAGCAGGAGACGTTTAACGAGAGGTAAGTGTGGGTGTTACATGTTCAATGTTAGTCTATAAGTATATGTTAACAGACGTTTGGGAAGGTTCGTGAAATTAACATAATTATATTTATTTATTTACCTATTTCAAAATGATCTAATACCGTAAACATCAATACAAGTTTAGCTGATAGATTAAAATCCCGTTAAAAAATTTACTAAGCACCCGCAATAGCAAAAAAAATTAAATGTACCTTCATGTTCAGGTGTATAATTTCATTTACTCGACAACTTATAATGTCACCCTCGAATTCCCACAGAATTTCACGGACCCTGCCCTATATAAAATAAATATTAAACGTGCCAAAATATTCATATATTTGTTATATAAAATACGCAATGTTGTGCCCCAGTCAATCCCACTGTTTTATTTTAATTATAAGAGTGTTAACACGATGCTTTACTTTTCTTTCACGTAACATTGATTTGTGGCGACTCAGAATCGTCAATTGCATGTAATAACGATGGCTGTTTGTACTTCTTCCTTCTAAATTAACCATATTAATGTTTCTGTCGGTTTTCTAACGCTGCGCAGTATGTTTTGGAACCACTTCAACACGAGGTAAGATTTGAGATGCGGGAACTGTTCTCCCAGTAGTGCGTGTTCTGTACTCTAGACTACACTGGTTGTTACTAATACATCTATGTACGTACATATGTATGTATATTCTATAACGTACTCGTACTCCAATTGGCAATTACACTGTTATGTATATAAAATAATATTTATGTATATGTATCTATATGCATGTCGTTTGTATTGTATTGTTAATTTGTATCGTTTATACCTATCATTGTGTCCTGTGAAGTTGTGTTAAGCTTTTTATTTATAATATAGTGTTAATTATACATTATTCATATACCAAGTCACTTATAGTTAGATAGTTTTCTATTGGAATTATTGGGATTAGTTGGTTTGGTAGTAGGAACATATTAGTTGAATTGAAATACCCATTCCCATTTTGAATTTTTATTAGAGTAATTTGAAATGAAAACAGCATGATAATAATACTTTCCCCTGATAACATCTGATCTGATCTCATAAGAAGTTCTGTGACCTGAATTATGTCTAGATAGATCTTAATCCAATAGCCTAACGTACTCGTAGTTTATAACTTAGTATCAAATATACATTAATATAGGTATACGAGTATTAATACATTCGCAAGCGAAACGTATAAATTAGATTCAAAGTTTAGAATTGACTTTTCACACTTGCACGTAGATTTGAAAGTTTTTTGAGGGTAGACAATCAATCAGAAGGAACTGCAAATTTTGTCAAGGAGTGAAATATTTTCAATTGGAAATCAAATGATTACTGCTCAAGTAGCGGTTTTTTAAATGTTTTTATTTGTTTGGCAGCCGGTCCGCAGTGGTCAGGGGTCGCGTTATGACCACACTCGGGTCAGGGTTGGTCGGAGTCAGGGTGTCCACCTCCACTCCTCTGGAAGGCTTCACTCTAACTCGGGAAGACGGCTGGTTCGACCTCTTAGTCAACGGCGGTGGCGTAGTCACGTTACACTTCGGACGATCGCCGTTCAAGAGGACAACGCAAGTCGTTTTTGTGCCTTGGAATGAGGTACGTACAAGTAACTGTACTTTTTAGTATCCATACATGATATATTTTGAAGAGAGTTCATAGGTTAGCCAAAAGTAAATTCATCAACACGCTTCTAGTTCAAGCAAACGTTTGAAGTAACTGCTAAGTAAGTTTGTAAGTAAAGTTACTGTGACCGAGATAAATGGCACTTCAATTCAAGTCAAAACATAACTTGAACTTAACAAACAACTCACTAAACTTCATATGAAGCAATTTCAAGTTTTTTGCGTTTCAAACATGCAAACTGACGATTAAGCAGGCATTACAGTTTTTACGACTCAATTATTTCGTAAATTTTCTACTGATTTAGATTCCAAACGTTTATTCGAAAAATTATTGCCAGTTCAGGTGACCTTTCTTAAAAGTTAAAGTTCATTTCAATTCAATTATAATAATTGGTTTTAAAAGTTTTGTATTACGACGAATTTTACTGAGTATTGATTAATTGACAATTCGTGATATTTAGTAAAATGTTATCATAATTGGTTTTATTCGATTGTAGGTGGTAATCATTGACCAAGTGATAATGACGACGGCGGACGAGAAGCTCAGCCTGGGGCCCCCACAGGCGTGTTTGGCTCACGACTATGACGTCATGAAGCCCGTCGTGCTCGCCACCTGGAAACATGGCTTCCAAGGAGCTTGTCCTGACAAAAATGCAATTTTGGCCGAATCACAGGTTTGATTTACTCCTTTATAATACATATCCTATAACAAGTCTCTCAAATCGAATTTTTCTTCTTGTCGAGTAGCTTAGTGGCCAACCCTAGTGTCGGAGTTTCAACGCCTCCGACATGGTCTAACGATTGAAACAACCGGGACTACTTTTTACGGGCCCTCCGAAGCAATCGACTGAAATCGAGCTAACACTTTATCTGTATGTTTTCAGGTTATTCAAGAAAGTCTCCAGATCCCGGGAACTGGCCTTAACCTCGTGTACCACAGCTCTCGTGCTGCCGGTTATCTCTCTACGATCCAACTCCAGTTGACTCCAGAAAAAGTGCCGCCAACATTGGCTCTCATTCATCTCCGAATCACTATCGAGGGCATTCTTTTTGAGAAGGTATTCGAAGCCGACCCTGTGATCAAGTTCACGTACCCATGGAACAGGCTCAACGTGTACCGCCAGAGAGTTTACGGAGTCGCCACTGCTCTGGTGAAAGTCGGGTACCAATACACTGATTGTAAGGACATCATCTGGAATGTGCAGACGACGAAGTTGAGTGGCCATGATATGAGTATCTCAGATGTTGGAGGATGGAACTTGGATATTCACCATCGCTACAACTTCCATGAAGGTAAGAACTAATCATTACCTCGACGTTCTACCGTTCTACCGGTTCTACCCCTATACTACGGACGTTAACAACTGAGTCGTCAGGCCATAAATCATTTGTCTATTCTTTTCTCGCTCGCACTCGTAGGTCCTATGGAGCAGCATAGTGATGTGCGTAAGATGGTTGTAGGCGCATATCGATACTAAAAAAAATCAAATAGAAACATACTAGATCGTATTGTGGCTCTGAAAAGTGCCCTTTGTCATTAATGTTATTATATATGATATGTTTATCATAAAAAGGAAAGGACAAGGAAAATAATACAATTTAACTAAAGAAGTTTATATTAATATTTATGTTTATGTATGGTATAATTACGTACATAATTGTCAAATGAGATCAAAAAAATGAGAATTAAGAATAATTAATAGAAAAAAACATTTGAAAAACAAATATTTTACAAATAATGTCTTAACAATAAAGGTTAATATTAATTTTTTTTTTTTTATAGTTACGGAGAGACTATACATACTTGTACATAATATATTTGTTTATTTACTTACGATTTAACCTTTAAATTCCAGGCATTCTTCAAAAAGGCGACGGAGCTAACGTCTACTTGAAACATAAGCCCCGACTCATTATCACCACCATGGGCGATGGAACACAACGAGAACTGGAATGCGGAACCGAATGTTTTGGTAAGATTATAGTCATTACTCTCAACGTTCAGTTATTTATAACTGCATGACATGTAAATTTTATTTGAAAAATATAACTCTTTTCAGGCCCAGCAACGAAGCAACGTCTCTTGGCACCAGTGGCTCTGGCAGCAGCTCCGGACGGTTCTATTTTCGTAGGAGACTTCAACTTAGTTCGGAAAATAAACCCAGATGGAACAGTACGCACGGTCGTAAAACTGAAGTAAGTGGAATAAATATTTTTGGTTTCAATTTGTGAAGTGCTATGAACATATTTTAATTAAGACTTTTTTATTTCAGTGCAACCCGTGTTTCGTACCGGTACCACATGGCCCTGTCATCAGTCGATGGAAGCCTCTACATCTCTGATCCCGAGTCTCATCAGATTATCAAAGTGCGGAACACTGAAGATTTCTCCGAACCCGAACATAACTGGGAAACTGTCGTGGGGTCCGGGGAGCGGTGCCTCCCCGGGGACGAAGCGCACTGCGGTGACGGTGCTCTGGCCAGAGACGCCAAATTGGCATACCCCAAGGGAGTGGCTGTCTCCATAGACAACATACTCTACTTCGCTGACGGCACGAACATCCGAATGGTCGACCGAGACGGTATTATAACTACAGTCATCGGCAATCATATGCACAGAGCTCATTGGAAACCAATCCCTTGCGAAGGAACGTTGAGCGTTGAAGAAGTTCACTTACGTTGGCCAACCGAACTTGCTGTGAATCCTCTGGACAACAGCCTTCATATTATTGACGATCACATGATCTTACAAATGGCCCCAGATGGCAGAGTAAAGGTAATCGCAGGCAGACCTCTGCATTGCCCGTCGCCTATGACTGGTATTGACGTCGAACTAGCCACATATGCTACCCTGGTTATGCCTCAAAGTATAGCATTTGGTTCCGCAGGTGACTTGTATGTTGCTGAAAGCGATTCACAGCGAATAAACAGAGTCAGGTTAATCACCACCGACGGTAAGATATCATTATATGCTGGAGCTGAATCGAAATGCAATTGCTTAGAAAGAGGGTGCGACTGTTTTGAAGCTGACCACTTCTTGGCGTCAAATTCCAAATTCAATACAATTTCTGCCATCATCGTTAGTCCTGATGGTGTAGTGCATATAGCTGATCAAGCTAATTATCGAGTAAGATCGGTAATGGCGAGTATTCCAGACGCAAGTGGATCTCGAGAGTATACCATCTACTCTCCTGACAACCAAGAAATATACGTCTTCAACAGATTTGGTCAGCATATCGTTACAAAGAACATTTTGACTGGAGAGAACAGCTACGTCTTCACTTACACCGTTAACACCAGCAACGGTAAGCTGAGTACAATCACTGACGCCGCCGGTAACAAAGTATTCCTGCTCCGAGATTATTCCAGCCTTGTTAACTCCATTGAAAACACCAAAGGACAAAAATGTCGCTTGAAAATGTCCAGAATGAAAATGCTGCAAGAATTAAGAACACCAGACAATTTCAATATGACTTTCGACTACTACGGAGTGACTGGATTATTGAAAGCTAAATACGACAGTACCGGAAGGAGTTACATTTATAAATATGATGAGTTCGGCAGACTGACTACGGCTGTAACACCAACTGGACGAATTGTTACCCTTACGTTCGATCTGAGCCTTAAAGGAGCTACCGTAAAAGTAAGCGAAAATGGTAAGAAGCCACTTTCCATTCTGATCAAAGGTTCGTCAGTCAACACCAAGATCGATGAAACTGAAAAGAAAACAATCACTTCAGCTGACGGAAGCATCTCTTCGAGCTTGCCTTGGGGACATGTGATTTCTACCGACACCGTTCCGTACACCATTTTATCTGAAATTGATCCAATCCTCGGCGAAAGTTACCCTGTGCCGGCTAAGCAGCGAACAGAAGTAGGTGGAGATCTGGCAAACCGGTTTGAATGGAGATACTTCTTGCGGCGGTTGTTAGCGAATAAGGGTAAAACTGGTAAGGCTGTCGCTCAAATTGGTCGCAAACTGAGAGTGAACGGAGAGAACTTACTAACTCTGGAATATGACCGAGATACTTCCACTGTCGCGGTGTTGATGGATGATAAAGTAGAACTTCTCAATGTAACGTATGATCGAACTGCAAGACCAGTGAAATGGAGTCCAAGAAATGAAATATTTGCAGACGTAGAACTTGAATATGACAGATTTAACCGATTAATAAAATGGGTTTGGGGCGATCTCAATGAAACTTACGATTTTGACAGAGCAGGAAGACTTCATGAAATCAAGTATGGTGATGGATCATCACTGGCGTATTCCTTCAGAGATATGTTCACCAGTCTCCCACTCAAGGTAACAACGCCAAGAGGCAGCGATTATCTCCTTGACTATGATGATTCGGGCGCCCTTCAGAATTTAACAACGCCCAGAGGACATATACACACATTTGCTTTGATGACTTCACTGGGTTACTTCAAATATCAATACTTTTCACCAGTGAACAGACATCCTTACGAGATTTTGTACAACGACGATGGACTCGTGCTTTCAAAAGTCTTCCCTCACCAGTCTGGTAGAATTATTTATGTTTATGACAACAGCGGTAAATTGGAAACCGTTTTGGCTGGTTCTTCAGCTATACGTTACGTTTACCATGAAAATACGCATCTGGTGAAAAATGTAGAAGTCACTGATCCAGACTACGAACTCAAACAAGATTACAAGTATCACGCAGGGATTTTGAAAGATGCAAAGATGAAGTTTAACTCCAAGAGTGGCTTTAACAACGCTCACTTCAAATATCAATACGATGGTAATGCACGTCTTTCAACCATCGACGTCAACGTTAACAGCAAAGAAATGCCCCAACTAAGGCTCAAACATAACCAAAATCTTGGTACTTTAGAAGCGATAAGTGATTTGAGAATGTACAGAAATACCTTCAACCGCTCCGTCATGCAAGATACAAGTAAACAATACTTCACTATAATCGATTATGATGATCACGGCAGAGTTAAGACTATTCTTATCAATATCAAAACGTTCGACGTTTTCCGACTTGAACTGGAGTACGATGTGAGGAACAGAATCAAATCCAAGAGAATGATGATCGGAGACACTTCTTCAGTACAAAGAATAAGTTACAACTACGACGGTCATTTGATGGAGGTGATCGGTTCAGAAGACGACTGGAAATACAATTATGATGAGAACGGCAATGTCATCGGTGTAATTGAGCAAGGTGAGAAACGCTATCTTGGTTACGATATCGGAGACAGAGTGGTCCAGTACGGAGAGCTAGAGTTCAACAGCTATGATGGAAGAGGATTCGTCATCCGACGCGGCGAGCAGAAGTACAAGTACAACTCTCGAGGTCAATTCATCCACGCCTTCGAAAGAGACAAGTTCCAGATGTGGTATTACTATGACGACAGAAGCAGACTCGTTGGATGGAAGGATGAAAAAGGCAACATAACACAATTCTTCTACGCAAACCCTCAAACTCCCAATCTCGTCACTCATATGCATCATCCTAAAACAGGAAAGACAGTCCGCTATCTTTATGACCAACGCGACTTATTGACTTGTATTGAAACCGAGGACCAACGTTTCTATGTGGCCACAGATCAAAATGGAACACCACTGGTAGTGTTCGATGTTAACGGCGAAATTATCAAAGAAGTTAAACGCAGTCCTTTCGGTAAGATAGTCAAAGACACAAATCCAGGTTTCTATGTGCCAGTTGATTTCCATGGTGGTATTTTGGATTACAATACGAACTTGTTATACTTGGAGAACAGATTGTACGATCCAATAGTTGGTCAGTGGATGACGCCAAGCTGGGAACATTTAGCTGCTAAGTTGAACTTACCAACCGACATCTTCATCTATCGATTTAAAAACAATGATCCGATCAATAAGATACAAAATATTCCATACATGACAAGCTTGAGGAGTTGGCTGGAACTGTACGGATACAATCTTAATAACATGATGGGATCCAAGTACATCAGCGAAATGATCTTCCAACCGAAATCCATGATCACTGCTATGAAACTGGAACCTGATTTCGGTGTAATGTCCGGCCTGCAATGCATCACTGAAAAGGTAAGCATAATAATGCAATGACCTTGTTTATTTATAGTTATTTTTGATGGCTAAGAGTCATGTTTTAATCTTGCTTTATACAATCTTGCTATTTCTGTTTTAGATAAACGACAAGTTATCCGACATAGACTTCGTGCCCACTCCGCTCTTGAAAATGGAGCCGATCACACGGAACCTGCTGACGCGAGTGTCGTACAAACGAGGCGTGTTCGGTGAGGGCGTGCTCATCTCGCGCGTCAACGGGAAGGCGTTCATCAGCGTCGCCGACGGCGTCAACAACGTGGTCGAGGACGTCATCACCACGGTCTTCAACAACTCATTCTTCCTCGACGTCCACTTCAACATTCACGATCAAGATGTCTTCTACTTCGTCAAAGATAATACGTTGAAGATTAGGGACGACATGGAAGAGCTTCGACGACTGTCCGGGAAATTTAACGTGTCTCAAGATGAAACTAACGACCAGGGATCGGAGGTAAGAAAGATCACTTTTCAAATGTGTCGAACATGACTGTATTAACGTAACCTATGAGACAATCGATTTCTACATGTCTCGTTCGGTATCGTTGCAGGTGCGAGTGCACGCGGTGGGTAAGGGCTCGGCGCAAGCGGTGATCGTGCTGCGGTACGGCGTGGACCCGGCGCAGGAGCGCATCAAGCTGCTGAAGCACGCGCACAAGCGGGCGGCCGCGCGCGCCTGGGAGCGGGAGAAGGCGCTGGTGGCGGCCGGCTGGGAGGGCAGCGGCGTGTGGAGCGAGGAAGAGAAGGAGGAGCTCATCTCGCACGGCGTGGTGGACGGCTGGGCGGCGCGCGACCTGCACTCGCTGGCGCGCTACCCGCAGTTGGCCGACGACCCCGCCAACATCGTGTTCGTGCGCGATGCGCGCCGCAAGCGCAGGAAGAGCGGCCGCGCGCGCCACCGGTACTAGCCGCCCCCGACTACAACCCAACCGGATGTTTTTTTTACATAGGACTGAATATCGAGGTCGAGGAATTCTTGTGATCGGTAATATTAAGTTTCCTAGTTTGAGGTAAAGTACCGCGAAAGGTTAGGAATAAGGTTTCGATAGTGAATTGAAGTTGTGAACCGGAAACGTTAGATCGCTTCGTCCCCTGTGAGGTGACAATTTTTCTCTAAACTTATTTTTAAATGATAATTTCCTCTTGGACTGATATGAATCTCGATATTCGCTACAGGGTACCCGACTCATACAAACTCGGCTTATAACTTAATGTCTGAGCATAATATTGAACAAAACTGAACATAATACTCAAAACACGATCACAATTTTTAAGTTATTAATTTTTATATTGTTTTTTAATGAAATATTTTATGACAACCAACTATATTAATGATTAATATTATTGATATTCGTTATCCTATACCGCATGTAGATGATTTGTCAGTATGTCCCACAGACACAAACCATGTACTTGTACCTACTGTGTATTCCTATCACGTTTTAGCCAAATATTTCGTTCTATCCGTAATTTAAGTATGTGTAAATAAATGAATGTAACATTATGTTATTTAAGTAGTGATCCTTTTGTAATATTAGACCTAAGGTCTCATTTCTTTGCAATACTATGACTATTTAAGCAATATTATTTTATGCCGTGTTTTTATCTTATCTAAACGGGGGAAAAAAGAGAGTTACTTTTCTGAAAAAGGATGTAAATGGATAAAAAAGATGTAAAGTAGATGCTACCCCTTGCAGACAAGATAAAAAGACACCCAGTATAGTATATAATATTATATATTTACCTATACCTAGACGAATCTCTATTCATTGTTATACGTGTCATAATAATTATGTAATTTTGGTGATAATTTTAATTTGCCCTATTAATTAGAAGTAACCATTCTTGTGTATCCGTTGTTTTATGAAACGCAACCAGTAATGATAAGTAAATAGAAGTAACCCCGTAAGTAGCACGGTCTCGTATTCATAGAAACAAACTGTATCTGAGAACGTTATACGTACATTCAGCGTGTGTTGTGCAATAATCGAACGTTAGAATATCGATTAGTACTTTTCGCTGAATTATCAAACTCCTCATTATTTTCGTAGAGACTGAACTGTAGATATTATTATACTCTGACTGCGCTCGCCGACACCTTCCGCAGATCACAAACTATTCTAAGTACGAGGTTGTTTCTTCATTTCGTTTGCATGATAGGTCAGCGAAAAGCAAAGAAATTTAATAAAAAGTAGGCATTTTATAGTATATGTCCATGAATGTAAATCATTAATTGTGGTGTCTAATTCTGTGTTAGATTATCTAAATTGTAATGAGATGATAGGTTGACTGAGCGGTCGGTGATACGTGGATAATATTTTGTACTAAATGAAGAATTTAGAAGGACGGCTAGCTCGCGGCGGGAACCTCGTGTCCCACCAGTCGACATGATGGTGATATTTTTGGAAAATGTGACTAAAAAAGCAATACATGTAATTTATACGTCTTACCTTTTTATTTAGTGTCATAAGATGTATTTTTACTTTTCAAAATTAATATAATATTGTATATCTATTGTGAATGTAGTTTATGATTTCGCGGTGATATTTAGAGCGGTATAGTTATCTTTTTTATGATGTATAAAGAACTCTTATTTGTAAATAGGTACTTAATTATGTAATCTGTAAAAATATTGTACATATCTTTACGCTTGAATTATTTATATTGTAAACCGGTAAGGTATTAGATTAACGTATATTGTGTAATGTGAAAGAGGCAGTAGACGATGTAACTTTCAACCCTCCAAACCGTTATCATATTAGTTCGAACTTCATTACGATGCGTCTTGTTCGATACAATGTGTTTCTAGGCTCGTTTGTATTTAATAAAGCGCACAGTTAGTAGGCGTACGCCTCCCTGAGCTGCGATATCGCCGCGTCAACGAAGACGTCGCGGACCAGAATTGGGAACGCGTTATGGAATGTTTCCCTGTTCTGTTTGGCGAGGCTTCAAACAATAGACGGTCCGCTTCTAGTTCATTTAGTGAGAGCTTCAAGACGTGATCTTCACCATGCATTTACTGTAGTATCAGACTTTTATCTGTAATGCAACTAATGCATTTAATTTACTGTAGGTTCGAACGATGCCACGATGATAGTGTGTTGTAATCATAATACTCAGTAAATCGGAATGATTGCGCTGCGACGCAAACATTGTACAATGTCATAGAAAATATTCTTATGGAATATGTAATAAAATACATAAAATATAATGATATTATGTTTCATTTAATCCCTTCTGAATGTGACCTAAAACAATATAATATAAACAAATTAAATAATGTGGGTAGATGAAAAAAGTTAAAACTGCTATCCAAAGTACTAGGCGAGCAGAATTTACAAAGAGATGACTTGGTTTTAAATAAATGACCCGTATCTGAGTTATAAAAAACTTAAAAAAAAAAATCTAACCGCCTTCAAAATTTAGTAACGAAAAACATAGAAATAATCTAATTAGTCGACTTCTTAATAAATTTTAAAGTTAAAATCAACCTCCTCCTTTTTTTAAGTCGGTTAAAAATACGCACACTCGAGTCCTGGGCACTGGATGCGATAAGTAATATCAACCTCTCGCCTGGTACTTTGCTTCACATAAGTCAAGTGAATGCTAAACGAATGAATAATTTTTAATAACTCAATCAACCTCTTGGCGAATTATGTTTGCCTGGTACTTTGAAAAACATAAGTCAAGTGAATGCTAAACGAATGAATAATTTTTAATAACTCAATCAACCTCTTGGTGAATTATGTTTGCCTGGTACTTTGGAAGACATAAGTCAAGTGAATGCTAAACGAATGAATAATTTTTAATAACTAAATCAACCTCTTGGTAAGTTATGTTCGCCTGGTACTTTGCATCACATAAGTCAAGTGAATGCTAAACGAATGAATAATTTTTAATAACTAAATCAACCTCTTGGTGAATTATGCTTGCCTGGTACTTTTGACGACATTGCAGGAAATATAAAATGTGTCAAATTATATTTTTTACGTAAGCACGTAACCCAATTTTCCGTGTACACCGTGTTTCCGTTTTCAGTGACTGTGCAAAGTGACTGGAAGGATACTTAATAAAATAAAAAAAAGATAAAATAGTAATAAAATAGTTTATTTTCGAAGTCATTGGTTTAAAACTAGTGATATGTTTCGCTAAATAGACTATCAATACAATAACATTTACTAAAAATCTAAAAATATATAATTAATCAAAGTTAGTCGATTCGATTATTAAAACAATTCCTATTTAGTACTTTTACTATTTTTAGAGCATTTTATCTTCAATATGGCAACAATTTAAGTATTTACAATACATTTTAGAAATTCAAATATTAACTTATATTCTAATGATTCACCTTTTATACATACTATAAGAACAACTATAAATAAATACTTATTTTAAATGTTGTAACATCTATGAATCTATTTGAGGAGACGATAAGAGCCCGGTTAGATGACGTGATTTATATTCACTCTGTTTTTTCTTACATGTCCCAAAAGGTGGACCAATGTCGTCAATTTTCCAGCCGCAGACGATTGCCCCTGAAGAGGAAAAAGGTTTAGTGTTTTTATTTCATTCTTAACGTATCTCTAAACCTTTTTCGTCTTCAGGAGTAGTCTTATTCGGCTGCAGTGTCAATTATTCATTAAATTGAATCGTCGATAGACTTGGTTCTTGACATTTTCTTGTAAGTACATAGTCGTTGACTTATAATTCACACTTTAGATTACTAAGTGATACTGAACACATTGTCTAGACTCTAGAGCGTTTAACTCATCTTTTCCGCGGCGTTATGTGTGCGTACGCTTGTAATTATACAGTTTCGATGTGTTGTGCACTAACACACGTACTTATCGCAATTTTGTGTACGAAGAAAGGCTTACGCACACATATACGAGTAGAGCTATCTATACCCACATAGATTTGTAATACTGTAACTTGTGATTATGCGGTATAATTTATATGGAAGTAGGTTTACATAAATAAAACTATTCTACTAACAACATAACTAAAAAAACAACTACCTGACTAAGAATTACACAAAACACAGATACACTATACGTAATACATAACATACTTAAGATAAATTACGTGTATTCTACAGAAACGTACAAAGTGGACGGACAATGCAATTAAAAATAGAATAGGCAATTTGATTTTTATTCAAATATTAAGATTATATTGCGAAGTGAGGGTTAAGGAACCCAGTTAATCTAATTATTTTTAATTCTCATGTATATTTTCATCTAAATATCAAATAAAATGTTAATTATTGAAATTTTGCCATAAAAAATTAAACATTTGCGCACGCTACTTTTGACAAAATAGCGCTGCAGTTCCATTTATAGATTTATACTATAGAGTGACGTCATCCTAGAACCGACCAATCAGAAGGATATTATGTCACGTGACAAAACCACTTTTCTTAAATAACGTTTAAACACATAGGGCCTTATTAATATACGCGTATTAAGGACAGTTTAGACATCACATGATTTGTCACTTTCTGACATACGCAATTTTCCGTAGAGCAAAAGAGACAAAACATAGTACAACATTGTTTTACTTACACCGCGTTTATTAAGACGGACTGAGTCTTATTCATAAATGCTTAATAACAGCATTTTAGCTATCAAATGTTTTGTTCCTTTCCGACATACGTTATTTCACAAAGGGTAAAAGAGACAAAAACACTTTATAACCGTGTATTAATTAAAGAGCGTTTATGAATAAGGCTGCTAACATACACAAATGATAACAATAAAGTGCACTTTATTTTTCACAGTCAAATTGCGTATAATAAATACAAAAATAGTAAAATCTCTATCAAAACGGGATATTAAAAAATCTATATTTAAAAATGTGGAAGTCAAGCGGAAGTGCAATTCATTGTAATTGTCGTGCACGTAAATATTTAACGTATAATCCATACGCTAGTTTCCCATTCCAAGGAACTGTATAATGCTAGTACGTAGTAAATTCATTGTGAAATGTATTAAAAAAATAATCGGAAGTTCTTATATACATAGTTATAAAAAATTAAACGGGTCTGTATCGCGGGATATTATCCCGTGACCACGAGCGGTGTAATTCGCTCGAAACGTCGGGTATTTTATCTAACGCGGTACAGACTCGTTTTATTTAGTACTACCTGTGCCCTGCGGCTTCTCCTGCATTTTTTCCCTCACTGCTTACCGTTTAAACCTTCCCTGGACTTTCATGAATATTTCAAGACCAAAATTAGCCAAATCGGTTCAGCCGTTCTCGAGTTTTAAGCAGACTAACAGCAATTCATTTTTATTATATAGATAATGAGTGCAAATCGTGTGAGTTTAAAAAGTATATTATTATTATTATAGTTCATTGCATTATCATTATTTTCATTGATCTATACTAATGTAATAAAGCTGAAGAGTTTTTTTATTCATGTTTTTTGTTTCTTTCAACCTCAGAAACTACCAATCCGATTTGAATAATTCTTTATGTATTAGATAACCATTTAACTCACTCTCAAGTGAGAATATTGTAATTTTTCGTCTTAATTTTCCTTCCAAATAACTTTCTCATACGTCGATTATAATAAATCATGAAAATAGCGATAACGGTACCATTTCGTTTAGAAATATAATTTTTCATCCAAGTTCATAAATCAATATTTCTATGCGTATGATGTATTTCATCTTAAAAAGTAAATATCTAGTAAATTTAGTAAAATTAGCTATTTCATTATTCAACTACCAAAGACAACCTTCTATAGAGCAAACAAGTTGAGTGATAAGGTAAGAATGGATTGAAATCACTGAATATGTTTCTTCTACACAGGAGTCTTTAGTTGGAAAATCGTTCTTATTAGAATAGATTTTAACTTTAAAGAAGAAATATTTTCTAACAATGTGATGAATGAAAAAATTAATGATACTGAATTTTCTAGTAAAATAATGTGATTTTTACTCGTCAACGACCTCCACTGGGCCCGTGACTTGCAGTTGCGTCGTGTCCCACTTGGCCATTTGTTTTTCATTCACGGTGTCTATGGTCCATTTCTGATTGTCGTTGGCGGAACACTTGTTGATGTATATACTTGAATTGTCGTGTTCTATGCAGTTGACGGCGTATTTGCCGTGTTTAATTTGTTTTGTCAACTGTAACAATACAATATTTAAATGTTATTTGAAAGGATATTGATTTATTTATGCCCTGTACTTGCGACAAATATTAACTAATATCTCCAATAAGTATTTTAACTCTTAATACAACAGCTAAAGATAATAAGCAACCCAGTGGCTTTTTCGTTAATTATATTCCATCGAACATCTCGATTGTCGTAAATTACTTCAAAGTAAAGATATTTTTTACAAGTTACTTTCTACGGATAGTAGTCGTTACATGGGCCATGTCAGAGGCCTTTGGTGGCTCAATAACACTGACACCAGGATGACCATCCACTCGATGAAGAAGAAGAAAGTACAAGATATTACTATTCAGTACTGGATAGGGATACTTACCACATCATATCTCCACAGTTGATTGCCGCCTCCTAAATGACACGTGTACAGTAACACGGGACTCTTGGGCGATGATTCAGGCAGGTCCCAGCAAATGTTGCGGGTTTTACCTCTGAAATTAAAATCGAATAGTTTTATTTAAAAATTTCTTCAACCTATTACATTATATATACTTTTATATACATATTACTATTATACATTAAACATTCAGAAACAAATTAAGAAATAACTGTTTTCCGTTATAAGTTAATTGCAGGCGTGTACAACACAATGAACAGATGATTTGTTGGACAAACACGAAAAAGCTTACGATTTTTTGATTTCTCTTAAAGTACGCGACACTTACCTAATGTCTTTATGCCAACTTAAGATGAACTCTTGTTCTGGATTAGCGTCACATGTCCTGATTTTAAGGGGGCTCTTCTCCTGTCCGAAGTTTGTGTCGATGCAGAGGTCGTGTTGTGTAGCCGAAATAATCTGACGGTTAAAGAAAATAATAACTCAATGTCTGACGCTTCACACTTCCTTCTAGATACACGTAAGATTTAAAGTAGCGTATGTGTTATTTGGCACTGTGTGTGTGAACTGCTTCGAGAATTACTAATATTATAAAGAAGTAAAGTTTCTAGGTGTACAGGTCCGATTTGAATAATTCTATTTGTAATGGATAGCCACATTCAACGGGAAGGTTTATAGGCCATTTTTCATCTCGAAATTCCCACGTGAACGGGACGCTACTAGTTTATAATGAGGAACGTTCGCGTAGATTACTAGTTTACCCAGGTGTCAAGAGTTTTAAAACCACCTTGGGGTGTACACATAGTACAACAGATGTTGTAAATTACAAATTGTAATATTAAAAAGATTGGTTAGACTTACTCGACCTTCTGCGTATGGCTCTGGCTCTACCGGTGGGTACTTTGCTGTGAGATCGAAAGCAATCTGGAAAAAAAAACATTGGTTTAGGCAGACATACTTATTACAATCTTGAATTAAAACTACGTTTACGGATTATTACATTATTACAATGTAATAATGTAATAAACATGTCCAACCAGTTCTGTTGCGCTGTCACTAGCCTTCAACAAATCCTCCATGGTCCATGATATGGGGCAGTATAAACGCGTATTAAAGAACATTTTAGCTATCAAATGGTTTTTCCCTTTCTGGCATGCGCAATTGTCCGTAGAGCAAAAGAGACAAAACAATTTAAAACAGTGCTTTAGTTGCACAGCGTTCATGATTAAGGCGGTAGTAGTGGTACCTGCGTCATAAACCAGTGGAAGCTCTTGCAGTGCAGTCGTTCCCGGAGCGCCTTCTGCTCCGAGATGTCGCCGGGGTCGATCCGGCGGTAGTGCGGGCGGCGCGCGTACAGGTACTTCGCGTACTCATCCATCCACACCTCGGCCACGCGCCGGTAGTTCTGTAAACATTTCATCACTCGCAGAGCCCCGCGGTTTTTCCCGCGTTTTGCCCGTTCCCGTAGGAATTTCGGGATGCAAAATAGAGGATAGCCTTCTCGTTGAATGTGGCTGTCCAATACACAAATAATTATTTAAATCGGATCGGTAGTTCCTGAGATTAGCTCGTTCAAACAAACAAACAAAAAACCAAAATCAAACTCTTGAGCATTTATTCATTATATTAGTATGAATTAGTTTGGAATACAAATATGTAATGGATAATAATTGCTATTTTATGTTGGCGAATTGGAATTACATTGACAAATCCCAAATTATTTGTGACTGTGGGGCATTATCCCAAACGATGGTGCATTTGCTGACCTGCTCTCTATGCCCTGTTAGATGGTACCTCTATGGATAGCTTAACAGAGCCACAGACATTGAGTTATATGTACTAACTGTAGTACATATAACTCAATGGCAGATTGATACAGATGATGCAGTCACCCTGGCCCAGTTCTGGGCTGGTTCAATTAGTAGAGTAACTCGTACAGAAGAAGACTGAGTGTGGTTACCTTGCCGACAAAGTCCCCGTGGTTGGGGTTGGGGAAGGGCGCGAACTTGCGGTAGATGTGGCCCACGCGCGAGCACGGCGCGTCCACCATGCGCCCGCCGCACTGCCAGATCTGAACACCACGCACCAATCTAACTATATACTACGAGCCCGATGGCGCAGTGGCAGTACACCGCTTACTGTGTCGAGGGTTGCGGGTTCGATAATTATTTACTTAATTTAATTATATTTAAAGAGAACATAAAACTAAATATTCTGAGATTAGTTTATGCGTCTTTCTGTCGCCGATATTAGTATCGAGCAAAAAACGGTAAACAAATCACATTTTTTGTATGGGAACCCCCTTGAATATTTGTTTTATTTTATTTTTATTTGTTTTTATAGCGGCAATCGAAATACATCATCTGTGAAAATTCCAACTGTCTAGCTATCACCGTTCTTGAGATACAGCCTAGTGACAGACGGACGGACGGACGGACGGACGGACGGGAGGACGGACGGACGGACAGCGAAGTCTCAGTAATAGGGTCCCGTGTTTACCCTTTGGATACGGAACCCTAAAAATATACGTTAGTAGTAAAACCTGCAAAGGAACTGCCTTAAATGATATTTACCTTAAAACTGAGCTCGTACTGCTCTCCCCCCCATATGTCCAAGCCCGGATCGTACCCCCCCAGCTCCCAGAAGAAATCGCGCGAAATCGCGAACAACCCGCCCGCCATTACTGGACTCCTAAACAAATAAATATATAGATTTATTAATTATACGTGGTCATAAGAATATAATAAGCGCCTTTAGCTTAACTAAGCGAAGTTAGCTCATTACGATTGTTTAACAGTCTTTTATTTTTAAAATTCACTTTTATATTACTGAGCCATGTCTTTTCTGACCTTTGGCGGCTCAAGAGATAGAGGAAGAGAGAGAAGATATTAAAAACAGCCCGCAAATAAAGCAGCCCGCGTTATTAATAATTTTTTAAGGTATTTATGACGTAGCTGCTTGATTTTTATTTATTTTTTAAGTTAAGTATTAACCTGTAATGTCCTGCTGGGCAAAGGCCTCTCATCTCACTGAAGATGAGTACAGTGAGCAGGTATCAGTATATGAAAAACCAAATAAAAGGGTATATTTACTCGAACGGCTCGGGCATATTCTGTAGATCTTTGGGCAGCACCGGCAGCCGCTTGTAGAAGAGCTCCCAGTCGAAGGCGCCGCGCGCGCCCTCGTCCTGCGCGCGGTACTCGAACGTGCTGTGGTCGATCACGTCGATGAACGGGCACACCGCCGTGCGGTAGTCCTCGGCTATCGGCTCTGTTTACAGAATAATACTCAAGTATTAGACTGTAATGTGCTACTGTAGTTCTCGGCTATCGGTTCTCTATACAGAACTATAATATTATAAATGCGAAAGTTTGTGAAGAAGAAGCTACTCCCAAAAACAATGAAACAAGTAAAATAAGAAGTGTTGTGAACTGCCGATGTCGTGAGTACTTTTCCCCAATCTGAGGGTAGGTGTCAAAAGCATATACCCTCGGAGTTTAGCATTTGACAAAGTCACGTATGTATGTTGTACAGTAGGTGAGTCAGGGGCAGTTTTGAAATAATAAACGTTGAAAGATATTATGCATAGCCTAAAAATAATCCAATAACAACTTATTTCGTTCGGATTATTTATCATCCAGATATTTATCATCCAGATGTAATTCGCGACTTTTCTATAATAAATATAGAAAAGTCGCGAATTACAGCTTGGCCTGTCGAACAGGTATTTGGTCGGGATTATTGCCATTAATCCGTCTCATTACCTTACGTCACCCATAAAGGTCAATATTTTCAATTAAAAGTGCCAACTAATTATAATCTATCTTTACTTACAAGTCTCAAAATGCGGTCGATTATCAAGCCGAACGAAAACGATCCATTCTAAAGTGGGAAACATTTAGTGATATCATTCCATTCTTACCCTATGCTGAACCCCACTAGAAGAAGTTGTATTGCTTTGCTCATTCATGTTTGTTTAAATTTTACTTTCGTAAGAAAAAAAGAGAAAGCAGTGAACTAATTGAAGAGATCGAATACATACACCGACCTAGTAGCGGCGGCAGCCAGTTGACGTTCGCCTCGGTGTGCGAGTCGAGGAACAGCAGCACGTCAGCGGTGGCGTGCCGGGCGCCGAGCAGCCGCGCCGTGATGAGCCCGCTGCGCTTCGGCACCCGCAGCACGTGCAGCTTGGGTACCCTGGATACGTACTCGTCCAGCTTGTCCTTCAGGAAATCTGGCAAATAAAAAAATAACAAATTTATTAGCCTATAATTTCCCACAACTGGACAAAGGCCTCTCATGTCACTCAAAATATCAGTACAGTGAGGAGGATTAGATGTAAACACCAATCTTGCCTAATGCGGGATGGTGATCTCAAACCCGAGCCATGTTTGAAAAGTAGGAGGCGTGTTGTCGCTCGACCTGGGAATTGAACCCGGGACCTCACTCAGTCTTGGCAGGCGAGTGCATATACCACTTGAATACCGAGGCGTTGAAATAGGCACGTACAAATTACAGTAGACGCTATGAAAACAAACGAACACATAGGCGTGTGCTTACACGTTTATTGTTGCAAATTTCACCTTCCTTTCGATACCCGAATAGCGTGCATGTGTCATCAACGTACATAGTTAGTCGTTAGCCTTAGCTAGCTTAGGATTAGGCCATTCACGCCCACTTTGTAAATTTCCCACTGTATACGAAACTTTAAAAAATGCTTAAATCTTGGTATCAAAGGTACATCGAACACCGATTACCTTAATTTAACATTCCAACTGTTTACAGTACTATGTACTACTGTCTGTTCAAACATCTACAGATGTACATAAGCAATGTTTATGTATTATCTCATATTTCACATTACAATACATGTAGGTACTTGAATATACATCATCGGCTGTTGAAATAACAGGTGATTTGTCAAAACTAGGTCATAATTACAGTGATAATAGATAGTGACGTACACCTTACTGAGATTATACAAAGCTATTAGCGTACCTAATGAGACTTGTAACTGCAGTTTGTATTAGGTAGGTAAACCAGGAATAAAATACAAGCTGTGTTTGACTTCTTGTTTCATATTCGCTTGGACGGATTAACCTCAGGAACTACCTCAGGTTCAATTCGAACATCAGCAAATTTTAATTTTGCACATTGGAAAGTTACAGGCTTTACTATCCTTAACGGGTAAAATGCAAGCACATCCGCGGGGCTAGTAATGTAATGAAGCCGTACCTTTAGTGCTAGCATCATCCACAAGGAAGATTTCTTTAATAAGATGCGGAGGCGAGCGGTATAGCACTGAGTGTGCTGTCCGCAGCAGCGTGCTCCAGTGTTCATTGTGGAAAGGGACCACCACGGACACCGTGGGCAGAGACTCCATGTACCGCCGGGTCCGGCACGCCGGATGCCGGATATCCGCCACCGACCGGTTCAACGATATCAAGTCACTCAATGCACCATTAAACCCATTTACATCATACAACTCCTTCTCCAAAGTAGCGTCGGATTTGGGCATGTGTGCCGATATCCCGTGCTCGCCTACACCTGGGGAGTAAAGTAAAGTATTAGCCTGTTAGCCTGTTATGTCCCACAGCTGGACAAAGGCCTCTCATTTCGTATTAAATATGCAATTGACTAGCAATTAGGGGCCGTTCACAAAATACGTTCGCGTTCAAGGGGGGGGGAGGGGGTTTGCTGAGTGTGACAAGATGTGACAAGGAGGGACGGGGGTCTACGGCAACGTGATGTTCGCCGATCATTAAAAGATTTTAAATTATTTTTCTCAATTTTGATCATGATTCAGGGGGGGGTCTTAGTTTTTGTGACGAAATATTTACATGGTCACAGAAAGTGTGACACAGTGTGACAATAGGGGGGGAGGGGGTGAAAAAAAGTTGATTATAGCGTGACGTATTTTGTGAACGGCCCCTTAGCATAAGCATTGAAAATCAATTTCAATGCTTCAGCTATAATTAATTTAAGTGAGGTAACTGTAACACCTTTTAATTATTATAAACATTATTTACACAGTTGCTTCAGATTCGTTTAAAAATTAAAAGTAAATATGAAGTTATTAATTACAGGTAGTATACTCATAGGGTGTGCCCCACATCTATTATTTATTATTATTAATCTACACTATGATATTTGGGGTTTAACTCAAAATACATAGTTCATTTTTCTCTTACTTGAAGAAAGAGAATAATCGAAAGAACTCCATCTACAAGACCCCAGCTCTTAAATTTAAGAAAACGTATTTCATACTAAACTTAAGTTAACTTGCTTTTTAATACATTGACATGGCTAAGTTTGACTAAGCGATGTTAGTTCATTACGATTGTTAGGCAACATGCGGTTTAGGATGACTACTTGGTTACGTGACCGATAATGGCATTTCTGAGCGCTATCGTTGTAAGGGCAAGTTAAACATTAGGTTTTGGTTGTTTCAATCGTTAGAGCATTTCGGTGGCCTTTAGGCGGTCTAAAAACATCGAAACCAGGGGTTGGCCACTAACCTATTCGAAATTAATGAATGAGTACAATGCGAAGAATAGGACCGGCCTAGCGCCATGTTGTGACGTCACAACGGGAACTTGGTATAGTGTGCAAAAAAAGTTTAAAAATATTGACTTGTTTTATATTGTAATAGCACGTACTTTTTTTGCACACTATACCAAGTTCCCGTTGTGACGTCACAACATGGCGCTAGGCCGGTCCTATTCTTATTTTAATCGCATTGTACATCGATTAATTTAATTATACTGGTTTCTTCAATATAGTACTACACATATTGAATTGATACTATGTCTCAAATAAAAGCGAAATGAATCCATAAACATATTTTCAATTTAAAATCAGTAAGTACCTACATTTATTACTATGCCGTTTATTTCCTTACGATAAATGCAATTATTATGTAGTAGGTACTACACCTACCTTGAAAATGTATCACAACATGATAACAAGAAATCTAATCAAATTGTACAAAATATCTTTAAATCAGTTATAAGAAATGCCACTTACACTTAATAAAAACATGTAAAATTAATCAGGGTCGATAAGACATGTCTTGATTCAAACAGGACTGTATACTAGATTTTAAGAGACTTCAAATTCAATACATGATTTAACAACTTCTATTGACGAAAAGGATCAGTGACAGGGTGGCAATGAAATAAAATCATTAAATTTTTCCTTTTCTAAAGGAATCGTGTTACATATTGCATACATACAATTAGTCATTATAGTTACAAATTGCATTCATTTATTCATTTCGAGTAGGTTGAAGGCCAACTCTTGTGTCGGAGATTTTAGACCGCCTAAAGACCTTCAACGTGGTCTAACGATTGAAACACCAGGAGCGACTGCTTAACGTGCCCTCCGAAGCACGGTAGCGCTCAGATAGAAATGCCACATATTGTATTGCATTGATACCTGTCATGTCAATATTTGTAACATTTGAAGTACCTATATTATTAATATAAAAGCAAAAGTATCTGTCCGTTATATCATCCACTCGTATAGATATAGTTATCAATGAAGTATTCGAAATATACATAAATGCTGTCAAAATCCAAATTAGTTATCATATACTAACCCACGCGTTTCCGATCTTCCTCTATTTGGGTGTAGTTATGCCAGTCTATTTTCTGGAAAAAAGTAATAATTGTTTATTAAAATAACGTAATAAATATGTTTGCTGTCCCTAAATGGTAGCTTTTACTTACCCATGATTAGTTCAGAGATACAGAAGATTGATAGATTAATGATACTTTAGATAGTTTCCTACTAATATTATAAATGAGAAAGTCAAGAAAAAACTACTGGACGGATTTGAATGAAACTTAACAGTAATAAAGGTTATACATGGGATACATTTTATCCCGAAATTCTCGCGGGAACGGCACAACGCGGTTAACACCGCAAGAGGAAAACTTTGTTTGTTTGGTTGTTATGAATAGGCTCAAAAACTACTGGAACGTTTTTAAAAATTCTTTCATCATTCGAAAGCTACATTATCCACGAGTAAAATAGGCTATTTTTAATCCCGAAATTCCTACAAGAATGGACACAACGCGGGTAAAACCGCGGGGCGCTGCTAGTACATTATAAATTAACTAGCAGCGCCGAATTTCAGGATGAAAAATAGCTTTTAAAATAGTTTTTAATAAAATAAGTATTTGCTGGTCTAAGGGTGGCTAAGATCTAAGGGCTCAAGAAGTGATATTTTCACCACCCAAGTGAAAATCCTGAATCCTCAATAAGCCACTAGGAATATGTACAAACAGATAAGCAGCTAGTATTCATACATATTGTAGATATCACTTTAATGACATATTAGTTTACTTTTGGTATCTATTCAATAACACTAGCATGACTAACTTCAAAGTAAATAAGTAGTTAAAAATATTTACCCAGCTAAGAAGTACTTTGTATGTCATACAGGATAAACAATGACAATTTATACCTTGAATAAAATGGTGTATGAAGAAGACAACCAATATTGAGTTTTATACTAGTTGTCTAAATAACATTTGACATTATGAATTAACCTTTTGTATGCCGGCATTAGAAACACAATAGAAAATCAATTGTGTCTGGCTTGGATCCGCATTCCGGCATACGAGGGGTTAATGGGTATTACACTATTATACATATGTGTTGCTATGATTTAAATACTTAATGAATGCTTTAAGGACAAGAGTTGCTTTGCTGATTTGTTTTTCAGTCTCGACTAATGTATATGAGGTAATACCTTTTTTTAAATTTGTCTCCAGAGACTGGGTTTTGTTCAAATAAATAAAAATAAACTAATATCATGACTTACCCGTCTGCTTACTGGTACAAAATGTGAGCGTTCTACATGACCATGAACAAACATTACCTCATCCTCCGACTTTTGATTGCTTAGTTTATCCAAATAATTTGAGTCATTTAAGTTATTAATTACTTTGACCAAATATAATAAGATTACTATTATAGTCAACACAAGCAAATTCCGTATCCGGAGGAACCGCGTTATTGTACATCTCATTTTTTAACAAAGTGATATCTGTAAAACAAAATAATAAATTAAATAGATACTGCAACTTATTATTAGTTCAAATTAATAATTAAAAATACTACATACCAAACTACAAAATAAAAATATTAAATTAATTAATTAAAAATAAATAAATTGGAATATATAGCACAACACAAGCTGAGATTAGTATGAATAGAAATAAATCAGTTCACAGTAATAATATGATTTGAAAAGCATATTTTATCAAGTCAACAAACCCAACGAGTTGTTATGATTTTTATTTTTTATGTATTTTTACATCCATTCACTAAGATAGGGAGGTTTGTTTCGTATATATTTTTATTCCCAGTTCTGGTACGCTTTGGGAAATATACTTCTGTACATAGGCTTCTTTATTTGCGTGCTATCAATTTTTAAAGCAGTAGTTTAAAATAAACATTTTAAAATTCTCTGCCATCAAAGCCAAAGCAAAGGCCAAGAGCCAAGCCAACCAAACTAACTATAAACTCGAACAGAAAAACCTCTTTCTTTGCTTTTTTTCCACTCACTCGCTTCGTCAACGTCAAAGCGCTTCGTCGTGCTTGCTCGCTTCCACAGACCACGAACAAAGACTCGCTTCGCTCTCCCACAGATTACTAATGAACGGCAGCCACAGACTAGGAAACAAGCAATCAGCAATCACATGGCAATCACAGACCAAGAATCAGCAATGACATCCAGCAATCAGCAATCACATCTCCTTCTTTTGTTTGAAATCGCTAGTCAATCACCGCCTATCGTGACACTTTGAATATTATGGACTTGTCGGTTGTCGGTCTATCTTTGTTTTGTGGTCTGTGGAATATGTGTGAAGGAGTGAAGCACAGACCAAGAAACTAAAGAGAGTGAAGCATGTGAAGTGTGTGTGTGTGTGTGATGGTCACTGGTAGCCGTATATATTCTAAGGTCACTGGTATGGTGCTTGTTTGTTTTGTTTGTCGTGCTGTCTTTGTCTTCTGTGATCTGTCTGTGAGTGAAGTGTGATGTGAAGTAAACAACTGTGGTCAGGTGGTAAACAACATCACAACACTATGAACTTATTATTACTAAAACAAATTAAAAATATAGAAAGAAACCTTCCGAACCACCTGAAACAGTTCAAACTGTGCAATAAAATCAGCCAAAGTTCTTAAATTATGCAATTGACTGAAAAGTTAATTGATTAATGTAAGTAGGTACTTTAAAGTCAATTGAAAGATGTTATCATTAGCAAAGATAAAAAAGAGCTATTTTGCTGGACCTACATATTTTATTAATGTATTTAACTAATTGTTTGCAGTATGTAATTTACACTCTTTAATATATTTTTTACAGATACGTCATGGCTGTTCAAAAAACTCCAATTACTCTTCTTCAAGAGATGATGATGAAACTGGGGGAAACCCCGGAATATGAATGTGTTTCTCAGGCAAGTTAATAAAGTTATCTATTACGTTCATTTCATTAGCTTACCCTAGGTTTTTTTCCGATGATTTATAAAACAAACGTGTTTTATAAAATAACAGGATAGGGTTAAAGATCGGATGTATTTTATTTTAAAATATACATAATATTCTGTAATAAAAATAAAAAAGGTAATGGCCAATATCTGACCCTGTTTTTGAATAGTTTGCGCACACAGAAACCATTTAAGTTTTAATGTATAGTCCTCCACATTATATTTTGTGTAAACATTTTTAGTCTAAACCATGACATGCGAGCCACGGGACATTTCAAAGTTTTGAATTTTCCATACATTACATATCAAAATCACTTATTAAGTCTCTTATAAGGAAGCATATTGTGCTCGAAAGGCTGCTTAACACACCCTCTGAAGTATGGTAGTGCTCATATAGAAATGCCACTGTCTGACACCCATAGGAGCTGCATGTTGCTCAACAATCATAATGTGCTATCATTGCTTTGCCCAACTACTCCAATAGCGCTACAACAACTATTGTATGCAAGTAGTCGAGCTACCACTATTAAATAATAAGTATTTCAATAAATGAATGAATTCTTTGAGTATTAAGAAAAATCATAAGTTTTTTTGTAATTTCACCATCATTCCCAGCACCTACAATAATATGACATACACCATAGCAAACTATGAGTTTTGCTCTATTAATACAGCCTTTTTTGATGTTGTATGCTGTGGGTAAGTTTTCTGTAGCATCTTGGTCTTTGCAATCCCAAATTTTATACATTACTAGCTGTGCCCCGCGGTTTCACCCGCAGCGCCCCCGTTGGAATTTTGAGATTTTTATTCCCTATAAACCTCACGGAGCCCGAGACCTTTCCAACGAATGCAAAACCGTGGAAATCGGTCCAGCCATTCACGCGTGATGCCTTGACCAAGGAAAACGGGTTTCATTTTTATATATATAGATTTACTACTAAGAGAGCTACTTGAGCTTCTTTCAATAACCAAGTTTGAAGCACAATCTATAAAATTATAAACAGGGTTAAAACAATAAAAAAATAAATATGCTGCTGGCCTGGATTAACCCTTACGCAAAAAAAGCACTATCCTAGGGTTAAATGAAATGATGTTAAATTTTGGTGTTACAGTCGGGGCCAGATCATCAAGCAACATTTAAGTACAAGTGTGTGGCGCAAGGTGAGACAGTGTACTCGACTGCACGGTCTAAGAAAGAAGCTAAACAAGAAGTGGCGCGACTGATGTTGGTGGCGCTGGCGCGGCGCGGCATCCACCCCGCGCAGCCGGCCGGCGCGCCGGTGGCACCGACCCCCGCACCGGCGCCGGCGCCTGCCCTCGATCGCTCCTACGTAGCGCTGCTGCGCGAACTCTGTGAAGAGTACCGCTTACCGGCCCCTGACTACGTGCTCGTAGATGAGTCCGGCCCGCCGCACGCGCGCCGGTTCACTGTCCGCGCCAACGTCGGCGAGCATACGCGGCTCTACTCGGCCACCACTAAGAAGGCGGCGCGGCAACACGCTGCTGAAAACCTCTATGGTTACCTCCGGGAGAACTTGCGCATTACTAGGGACTTTGTAGAGGTTGGTTCACATTTCCACCGTTCCATCAATTCACACTTTGATGTTCTGTAAATTGTCTCAAGTCTCATAAACTTCCATGTCTGGCATGTGTCATAAAAACAGAAAGTCTGATTGCTAAACTTACTGGACTGCAAATATTTTATTATTGTCAGGAAGATGCACTTGTGCGAGCACACCAGAAAGTGATGGACCGGTACCAGGATGACCGCGAGGATCTGCCCATGCGACCTGACTTCGGTCAAAAGATATCGGAATACCACCTGGGTCTGTATAATCAATGTGGTAAGTTCGTAGATCAAAGATGAAAATAATTTGAAATAGTAGTTGTTCAGTATGTGTAATTATTTATGATTAGTTAACTTTCCAAATACTCAACTTCAGGCAAAGTTTCCGAATTGGTTCTGCTATCGATTATTGTACTAAATTGAACTACCACCAAGTTTTGCATACCTTTCAAGGTTGATTAATTAGTTGGTATTTTCAATACAGATGAGGAAAAGCGAGAATTGGGTTTGAAGGCTATGGAGGCATCGCTTCCTGTGGAGGTTTTGCTGGAGAGCTGCGTGAGTGCGCTGGGTCTGACGGCGGCGTGGAGCGCGCTGCCACCGCTAGTCATCCTCGAGATCGAGCCCACCTCGCCGCCCCTCACCTTCGCCGGAAGAACTCGCGAGGAAGCCGCCACTACAGCGCTTTCTTACATAAAGTTATCATTTCAAGAACAATTAAATTAATAAATTGCACCCTTAATTAGGAAAACATTATAAAGTGAAGTTTTCTACCAATCTCCAGATGTAGAAGACAAAGACATTGCCCTTTACTATGTCTATTGTGTTATGTGTATGTTATTTTTGATAAGTTTTGTAAAAATTAACACTATTTTAATAATAGCCAATATGTTTAATAAGAAGTGGTTTTATTTAAATTGCCTTAATACTATTATGAATCTTATGATAGATATATCATACATAACTGAACCAAATTATACCTACTAATTTAGATAAGTCGTAATGAAGTACCTACTTTTGAACTTTCAGTTAGAGAGAAAATATTTCTGTAAAATTAGGACATATTAATTGAATTAACAGCTAATCACTGATATTCTGCTTAAATACAGAGCTCTTTCATTTTGAAAATAGTACTTATTAAATTATACAATAAGCAAAAATAGTTGGGCTGTTCTTAGCAATAAACAATCAGTCTGAATCATCTTCAATATCTGAGGAATTCCTTAGTTTACGTGTTCCAACAAGATTTTGTATCCATGAGGTACTCTTTTGTGCAGCAGCGCGGCGCGGTGTGCGGCGCTCTGTGGGGGGCGACGGGGAGGGATCGGCCACCGACACATTCGGCGGCCGTCCACGACCGCGACCACGCCCTCGGGCGGGTGCAGCGCCTCGACCGCGGCCTCGCCCTCCGCCGCGCATCTTCACACTTTCCAGATCTTCATCATCACTAGACAACACCACTATACACTTTCGTCCTGTTGCAGGTGAAGCAGTGCCCCGTTTGGTCATCTGCGCCTGTGGTAACTTTACTATGGGCACTACAAGTTTGGGCGCGGCGGGCGCCGCCTTCGCTGAAGTATCCACTACTTCACTGAGCTTATCATCTTCCGTCGCATCTAATTCCGCTTTGATAACTCGCAATCGTTCAGTGATCTCCTCAGGGGTTTCAGCATTAGACTCTAATAATGAAGCTACACATCGCCGCTTATGAGCATCAAAAGCTCGTCGGAACACATCCTCATTATGTTTGATTGTGTAATCCCGTACGGCGTCTGTGACCACTCGAACGGACAGAACACTGAGCCTCTTCTCAAGTGGCTGAGCCAAAAAGTAATCTCGGAGTAATGACTCTACATCGTTGGCTTGAGCTGCTACCTCCGACATATCAACCTCTTCATCTGGTTCACGTTCCTTTTTCTCTCGAATTTTCTTTTCTTTTTTCATTATTAGTATATCATTTGGATTAGCAACTAAACCATTGAAATTTTGCCCAAATCTTATTCTACTGAAATCTTGACCCTCATGTTCATAGAATACACTCAATCGTACTAGAGGTAACGTTGGTTGGAGAGCATCTCCACTTGTTAGCTTGTCCTTTGCTTCTGCAATGGCTTCATGAACTTTTTGTTTTAAAAATTCTTGGACTTTTTCATTTTCATTAACTCCTTCATCTCCCAAGTTTTCTTCAGACAGTACAATAGTTTTGAATATGAAAGGGCGAACTCGTTTAAGAGGGATGGGAGTCATGGTGAAATCTCCCTTATGTATTTGCAGAAGGCCACAATGTTTCGGCAGGGCCTCGCCAGCGGCCAGAGATGTGGGTACTGTACTGCCAGGCTGCATTACAATGAAGCTATCTTTCTCAACTTTGTTGCACTTAATTGGATACTGTATTTGACAATCATGCTCGTGGCCCCAAACAACTAGATCCAGAAACTTGGGCAGCACATCTTCCCTGATATAGTTGCTAGGCCCTCTATCTGCTCGGTTCTGATGCAACACGAGTAAATTAAACCAATCTTCACCTTCATCCGGTCTCTCCATTTCAACTTTTTTCTCTGCAAAAAGCCTTGAAAGTCTTTGGTCTTTAAGATGACTCAGCCCATATAGAGCAAGTTTAGTTGCTCCCTTCTGCATCAGTACTGGTGAAATGCGCACATGTGTATAATCAGTCCACTTACCAAAGTAGTTAACCAATCCCGATATTGACAGTAAATCCAAGGATCCGAGACTGCCTTGTCCCACGGGATCATCATGATTTCCATGTATTGAAAGTATTGGGTAGGAGACATTCAAATTAGGATCTTCATAGTTAACATTACGTGAGAAATTTTCCAACTGATCAGAGAGTAATTCTACATTAACTGGCTTGTCCCCGAGGCAATACTTGCGTATTATTTCTGTAGTCTTGTACATGCAGTTGAGGCTTGGTTTAGACCGGTGGAATAAATCTCCACCCAGCAACACGAAGTCGACATCATATTGAACAGCATTTGATAAAACTTCTTCGAATGCTATAAAACTGTCTTCTCCAGTTACAGCATCGGTTTCTCCATATTCTAAATGTATGTCCGAAGCTACCAAAACTCTCAGAGTATCTTCCGGAGACCAAGAGTCAGCGTCGCCTTCGCCCATGTTTAACCTCTCTTGTACTCTCTTGCTTGGACTAAAACAGAATTCAAGATACTTTAGTATAATTACGTTAAAGGTCGTTCATTAACTTAAGTAAATTCTGGTAAGATATCCAGTTCTCCTTATTTACAAGATCAAGGTGTTAATGGTGTTAATTAATAAAAGCGCCAAAATATGAGATTTTGAGTGAGGTGAGAAGACTGAGACACCAACCACCAACCACAACCAATGTCCAATCAATCAAACAAACAAAACAAATTCCAGCGAAGCCGGCCGGTTTAAATAGTGATGGGCTGATTTGAATGATAATGATTTAAATATTTGGATTTATCGATTGCTCAAATACGGCGTTTCGTCGCGCTTTAGCTTTGAATTTTTATTCAGAAAACTAAGAGAATATAACATCCAGTTATACGTATATGCGTGGCATAACGTTATTAACTTTTATGAACGAGGCTTTAAAGAAAAATAAAATATCAATAAATCAAAGAACACCGTATGAAATGAAATTATCCTAACAAACAACTCGATTGTTGATTTTTAAAACCACTTCACTATCCACAAGCAAACCACAGGCTACAACCAATCAAGCAAAAGCAAACTAGACAAGTGTGATCCGTCACTGCCATTATTAGTATCTACTGTCAATTGTCAGAATAATGACACTTGACATTAATACAGCATTCAAGTCAAGAGAGACAGATTCAGTCAGTGATTGAAAAGAAATTCATTTTATTATGACAACGACAACAACTAGAAACAAGTTTTTACAATGAAAAACGTAGGTATGTAATGTTCTAAAATAAATTTACTAACAGCCGTAACATTGTCAGGTGTGTTATTTTGTTAAAATTAGTGCTAGTGCAATGATATGACTGCCGAGAGAGCATTAGTGAGTGAGTCATGCTTCCATCATAGCTGTCTTGAAGATTGTACTAGTAGTAAGAGAAAGTGTCGTGAAATCAAAGAATTGCCTTCAATGATGTGGAAGAGGTCGATTGTGCAAGCGCCAGGCTGGTCGCGGACCGCCGCGGCTCTGGTGTTGGCGCTGCTTGTCTTCACGGTAAGTACAATTGTGTTTACAAACATCCAGTGCTAATGCTTTTTAAGCTATCACCTTTCAAAATTGTACTCATTCATAATTTAGTGGGCCTGTTTACAAACATATCATTGGGCTGGTCACATATCTAGTATTTGTCATTACAAATACAGTTCTATCACTACATATTCTAAAACTCAGTCCCTGGCTGTGTATGTCTGTCTGTTCGCGATAAACTCAAATACTACTGCACGGATTTTGATGTGGTTTTTTATAGATAGAGTGATTCAAGAGGAAGGTTTATATGTATGAAAATTCCCGAAATTCCCACGGAAATCGGCACTATGTGGGTAAATCCAATGCTAGTACTATATATTATAATTGGGTTGGGAACCCTACTACCAGTTAAATTAAAATATTTTTTATTCTACTGAACAGCTTTATTAAAAAAGATAGTTGTAGGCTACTTTTTATCTCGAAATTCCCACAAGACTGGTACAAAGTGGATTAAACAAAAAGAGCTTCTGGTGTAAAAAAATATGATGAATAACATATCTTTATTAACTTTTATTTCCAATGTTAGTCATACTTTGCTTCTGTCCTGGTTAAGTTACAACATGAGTAACACTTTTCCGATTTAATCCTTTACCCCATAGTAACAATAGTTTTATAGTGAAAATTTCAGTTTACCTAAAACTCAAATTTTCACTTTCATTGGATAAGGGTAAGACAAAACTAACCCAAGGACAAACTTATTTAAAAACAAGTAAATATCACTTCATGGTATAAAACAAAGTCGCTTTCCACTGTCTTTCTGCCTGTCCCGATCTTTAAAGGATTTTGATGTGTTTTTTTAAATAGATAGAGTGATTCAAGAAGAAGGTTTATAAGTATTAAAAAATCCCGAAATTCACACGGAAACAGGCACAACGCGAATAAAACCGTGGGGCACTGCTAGTAATATATATTTCTTAGCAAACTTGTTTTGAGTTTGGAGTTTTTATTAACAAAAGTCTTGGTAGTTTCGATATACATACTTATTAGAATTTTGCTACAACTGTTAAGTTGCGATCACCAATTTGACAAAATGTTTGTACTATATATACACTATATGTATGACCTCATTGTACTAAACTAATATCTTCAGTAACATGAGAGTCCTTTGCCCAGCGGTGGGATATTACAGGTTAATATTTTACTTTTATGTATAGTGATAGCCCATGCTTTACAGCTTAAATGCTTTTACACAGAGTATATTTTCAATCATACTAAATGTATTGCACTATGTAGTGTATAGTTGAGGAGAGTGGATGCGCCGACCTGGTGATCGAGATCCCCGGGTCAGGGGGCGCGGCCGACGGTGGGCACTACCGGCTGGACTACCGCCCGCCGCACGGCAACCCCGCGCCCAACTTCACAGTGCCCGCCCGTGCCTCCACCATCAACTTCCAAGGCCTACCGGGCACGAAATACCATTTCATGCTATATTATTCGAATGGAACTTTCGCCGATCTACTCACATGGAATCAAACTATTATCACTGGTAAGTATATGCTTAACATACAAATCAACAATTATACTTTTATATGAATGAGGCTAGGAACAAAACTGTGTCACCACACCATCACTACATAGTATAAAACAAAGTCGCTATTTTTGTCTGTTTGTTTGTCTATTTGTCTGTATGCTTAAATCTTTAAAATTACGCAACGGATTTTGATGCGGTTTTTTGTAATAGGTAGAGTGATTCAAGAGGAAAGTTTTTATGTAAAAAAATTCCCGAAATTCCCACGGGAACGGGCACAACGCGGGTAAAACCGCGGGGCGCTGCTAGTATATTATAAAACAAAGTCCCCGGCCGCGTCTGTCTGCCTGTTCGCGATAAACTCAAATACTACTGCACAGATTTTGACGCGGCTTTTTTAAATAGATCAAGTGATTCAAGACGAAGGTTTATATGTATAAAAACTCCCGAAATTCCCACGGGAACAAGCACAACGCGGGTAAAACCGCGGGGCGCTGCTAGTTTAATATAAAAGCAGCATATGTTCAGGTGTTACTACAAAAACCTATAGCCTAATTGTCAGTAGATTTTATTTAAGAACTATTGAAATTTACGTGAAACTTACAAATAAGACTTACAACTAAATCAGAGATGCACTATCTGTAGATAATGATATGCTCCACTGACTACAATAATGTTGATAAACAAAATTAACTTTACCCTGGATAAAAATCCAGTGTGTTGCAGATGTCATTTAAACAAATGTTAAATACACAAGTTTCCATTTATGAATGGATTTGTGATTTATAAACAAATACAAGTATACAATCTTTGGGTATACATACTTACATAAGTAAATATGCAATAGAGGGTGTGTATTATCCAAGTTATGAACATTGGGAATGCATGAGTATGAATGTTATAGAGGGTTTGTGTTTGTTGTCTAAACATAGCAATCTAATTTTAAATAAATACCTATAAAACACTTAGGATAGTTAAGGCACCAAGTGTGGAGCCGGAACTATCCTGGGCTGGGTTGAGACTCTTGAGGGACCCAAGGTTGGCATTTGCGTATGTACGTCTTCTCGACCCAGACGCAAGGACCTCTACACAAGAACCTTTTTTGCCTTAGGGCAAATCCGGGCTTGAGCGGTCGTGCACTCTGTTAGAATATCCTAAATATACAATGTATTCTATGTTCAGCGCCGGAGCCGCCGACGAATCTGACGGTGACTCTCGGACGGAACAAACAGGCGACCATACTTTGGTCCCCACCCGCGCACGGAGACTACACTGGCTTCAGGTTTAAGGTAATATCACTTATTTAGTATTATAGTATGTGGCTTCACACCTTCACAACTTCCAGACGACAACGAAACACTGCGAAGACTATAGCCTCCTTTCTTCATTTTGTATCTAACAGGTAAATTTGTATAAATGTATAGTAATAAGAATCATTTCTTTATTTTCGCTCACAAAAATAGCTTAATATACATGCCCTCACGCTATAGATGTGAGAGACTAATGCCTGAGTTAGTTAAAGTATACTTGTGTTACAAATCACCAGTAAGTAGTATTTGCAATGTAGCGTGACTATAGCATCGTCATTTTCAATACAATTTTAATCAAGAATATAAGAGTTATTCTCTAATGGTATGCTAGTCATTGTCCGCATCGGAAATAGGTAGTTTGTTTCAGTTATCTCTGTCACATGCTGCCTATGACCCCATGACAAATTGAATGACAAACTATACAGGGTCTTTTTGTATCGGCCTGTATGGGCAAGGTTGAAACTACAAAAGATACGAAGATCTTTTCTTACCAACCATGTCATTGATTTAAGTGCCGATAAAAACTACATAGCTTCAGATTTGAGATACCGACCGTTTAAAAATCCACCCCATATAGCGACATACTTAGCATTTTGCACACAGCATTTAACACTCTCTACAAAATCCAAACTAGCAACTAATCTCCTTTCCAAAAGCGATGAGTAACTGTCTCAGTCGCCTACTCAGCAATTAAACTTATTGGCATAAGGTGAAAATGGGTAAACTAAACATATATTTAACGTCTACAAAGCACGGGAATTTAATATTGTTTTCATGGTGCATACCACAGTGATGGAATTAGAGTTAGAGTACTCAAGTGTAACATATCGATTACTGGCTATGCAATTTAATGAATTATATGTGAATGGGGAAACGAATAATATTAGTTTTATATTGTATAATAATGGTACATTATTTAGTTGACAGTTATGTGAAAACATATCGATGTCATTTTATTGTTTAAACTAGTTCTCTGTGTCACATAAATAAATAAGATGTTATCGTTATTCTTTTTATAATAATAGGTGTATTGTATGTTGTCATGTTTTACATAATATATTACTTAACGTTATAATGTATATACACTTTGTAAATTTAACAGTATTAGTTAGTTCACCCCATAATACAAACTTATCTCCAAGCTTTAGGTCTAACAAACTGTGTGTGAACCCCATAAATGCGAGAGTTTGTGAGGACGTATGTATGTATGTTTGTTACTCTTTCACGCAAAAACTACTGAACGGATTTGGATGAAACTTCACAGTAATAGAGGTTATACATCAGAATAACACATAGGATACATTTTATCCCGAAATCACCGCGGGGACGGAACGAACGCGGCTAGTCAGTCATGTTTGTGGTTTTGCAAACTATATACTCGTACGTATGTATATAAAATTCAAAGTCCTGACTGACTGACTGATAATCAACGCACAGCCTCAACCGCTACACCTAGAAACATGAAATTTGTCAGGGAGGTTCTTCAAGTGACATAAGTGCACACTAAGAAAGGATTTTCAAAAATTCCTACGGGAACGGGCTCAACGCGGGCAAAGCCGCGGGGCGCTGCTAGTTTCCTATATTTGCTCAAAGAAAGACTGTATAAGGATATATAAGTTTGATTTATTAGGCATGCAAGTTATGATAATGTGGATTTTACGGCACTAACTGATTTCGATTGTATTGTTTATGTGTGCGAGTCTATAGGAGTTAGGAAGGAAGTTGCATTGATCACGTATTGTCTTTATAACATTCATAGTCACGTACGTCGCCCATAACTAATAATAATATAGTAAGTACTTACTTAAAAGTAGCTACTAAAATACTAATCTTTTAGAGTATGCATTTCATTCTCTTCAGAGAAAAGATTCCCGCCAAGGCAATGAATTTGTCAGCGTTTTTAGGGTTCCGTTGCCAAATGGCAAAAAACGTAACCCTTATGGATTCGTCATGTCTGTCTGTCTGTCCTTCCGTATGTTACTGCTACTTTTTTCTGTTATCTAAAGATAGTTCTCCTTCTCTCACTTTTTGTATATAAACCACCTGTATCAAGAGAAAAGGTAAAAGAAAATAATATTGTCTTTTGAGAGCAGTTTTATTTCCCATAGAAGCGGTGCGGATCTCAACTGACCAATCACATTACAGAAAAAGATTTAGCCGATTTCAATGCGATTGGTCAAACGGGCTTCGCACCTCTTTGTTTTTAACGCAACCTCATAGTTGACCTCCTCGCTGTACTGATATCTTCAGTGAGACAAGAGGCCTTTGCCCAACAAGTGGGACATTACAGGCTAATACTTTACTTTACTTTACTTTTACTTTACTCATAGTTGAAGTGATATAGGTGATCCCGTTAACGGAGCGCGAGGAGGGTGGAGCTCGGAATATCTCCGTCGAGGGTGGAGGCAACTGGACGTACGCGCTGCGCGAGCTGTCCCCCGGCGCCACCTACCAGCTGCACGCGTTTACGCTGCTCCACGACAAGGAGAGCGCTGCGTACGCGTCGCGGAACTTCACTACAAGTCAGTACCATACATATGAGGGTGTTGCCAGGGTAAAGGTAGGGGCAGCTTCCCCTTAGGTCCCCAAAGACTATTACAATTACAAGCATCGCCAGGGGGTGGAGAAATAGCCGCATCTGGGGCTAGAGTCTACAGTCTTATCTATACCAACGTATTTTTTATTCTCCCTGCTCAATCAAACAATTAGATCACTAGCTTTGTCCCCTATTCTACCATCTGGCGACACCCTTGCACCTTTATATAAAACGTAAATAGTAAATAAGTGTAAAATTTACACATTTACACTTTAAACTCTCCTATTGAAATGATCTTTGAGTTTACGTTTATATCTATACTATGATAATGAAACTGAAAAGTTTGGTTTCGTTTGTTTTGAGACAATATGAATAAATATCTTTTGTAATTGATTTAGCCACATTCAACGGGATAGTTATAGACTTTTCCTCCCGAAAATCCCACGGGAAACGGCACGACGCGGGTAATACCGCGGGCAGTTTCTAGTCAATGATAAAATGATATGATACAACCCAATATGTACACTCTTCATACAGATAGCATATCTACATAGATCCATGATAATGCGACATTACCACTTGAGGTCACAGTTTATTTAGCTGATGAGGCTACATCGTTATATCGAAACGCGAGCGAGGTACTAATGAGTTAATGTAGCGAGTGCACTGGGCAATACAATTCCTACAACGGCGAAGATTTTTCCTCTAATAAATGAAATATCTTACGTTCATATCGGCCATATTTTATTTTAGAACTCTTATATATGCTTACAAGTGTCTGTTTCCTGGTCTGTGCTTACAGACCGATACTTTATTACACTTACTCTTGTTATAAAGCGCAATCCATAAACTAATATTAAGAGAGCAGAAACCACATTTTACTTGATTTAATAAAGTCAACTTAAATAAAGTAGAACTTTCTAGAAGACCTTAGTATCTCGCACAAACATACAATTATTTCCTCAACAGTTAAAAAAACCTTAATAAACTCGACTTTTATTGTGTTTCTATATTTGGATCAATTTAGGGAAAACGAATCCCACAAACCACAGATATTGAAAGAGAATGAACAGACAGATCTAAATATATTTATAGAATAGAATAGAAATCATTTATTTCAGGCAATATTTATTACATTCATTCATAACCAGAGGCCCATAAAAAGTAAAGTTTTACCTTGTAATGTCCCACTGCTGGGCAAAGACCTCTCATCTCACTGAAGATATAAGCACAGTGCACAGGAGCACAGGAGGATTAGGCATAACATAATCACTACGCTTGCCAAATGCGAGTTGGTTATCTCAAACTCGAGCCATGTTTGAAAAGTACGAAACATGTTTTTCGTTCGCGGCCCGTAATTATCATAAATTTTGAATACCTTATTTACTAAAATAATACACAAACTTCATAAGGTAAAATCGTATTTTTTTTCATAAGACTATCAAAATCGTTTCATCAGTTGTCGAGAACTAGATTACAAAAATATTTACAAAATACAACTTTTTGCCCAGTCAGTGATTCAGAGGATGATTCAGAACCTAACTGTTACAACATATATGAAGAGTTTGTTTGTTTGGACGAAGTAATCTCCATAGTTAATAGCCGGATTTGAAAAGTTGATATGAGAGCCAAAATCAAGAGGAAGGCTAATCAATCTAATCATCCTAAAAATCCCACAGGAAGAGATACCATTGGGGTAAAACCGCTGCAATGACAGTTGTTCATTAAAAACAAAAACAGCCTCCGTGGTCTAGTGGTTTGAGCGCTCGGCTCACGATCCGGAGGTACCGGGTTCGATTCCCGGTGGGGACATCTCACAAAAATCACTTTGTGAGACTGTCCTCAGTTTGGTTAGGGCATTGCAGGCTGAATCACCTGATTGCCCGAAAAGTAAGATGATTCCGTGCTTCGGAGGGCACGTTAAGCCGTCGGTCCCGGTTACTTTCTGCGGATAGTAGTCGTTACATGAGCCATGTCAGAGGCCTTTGGCGGCTCTATAACTCTGACACCAGGATTGGTCAGGGTGACCGTCCACTCGGTGAAGAAGATTAAAAACAAACATTTAATTAAGTCACTATAATAATAACAATCGTCCATTGAAAAAATATGAGATATTAATTATACATGACACGATTCGCATGAGAAAATAAATCTATTAAGAGATTCGTCGCGCTACTTGTATTGTTTGGATCAATACCTCAAGTCGACGGCGAAGTTCGGCTATTACAATGTAAACAACTGTTGTGATGATGGATCGGTGCCATCGGCAGTCTTGGTATACAGGGAGTCAATTCTGTCGGATTTCATATACCTTAGGGTCGATTCTACCAGATTTGGTATACAGGCTTAGATTCGTAGTCGGGTTGAGTCGAGTCGGAACACACGAACTTACTTTTAATAAATAATCTAAATTGATTTTCAATAGATTAATATGACTCATTTTATTCATAGTAGAACGATAAATGTGACGAAATATTAGCATATTTCGTAGCATATTTCGATTATCTCGCGATAGCTCGCGAGATAATCTAATTGACTCGCATTAATATTGCAGAATTGTCACTTCTTTAACAATTAGGTAAGTTCTTGTAGGTTAGTGGCCAACTGTTGGGAATTTCAGACCACCTTAAACTCTGAAATGGATTGAATAAATAGTAGCAAACATTTTCCGTCTCATTCGTAGCATGGTAGCTAATAGAAACAGATAGAAACGCTACTATCGACCACCTATCTACACTCTATACCAAGGCTGCTCAACCTTTTGAAGAGTCGGGCTCGGGCCAAACTTTGGATCCACTCGTTAACCCGTCGTTAACGGGAACAACGCGAGTAAAACCGCGGGCGCTACTCGTTTAAAAATAAACCTTTTGGATTTATATAAATGCTAATTAATTACGTATATAATTTTGTTGAAATTGAGAAAAACACATTGATCATTTTATTACTCTAAAAATAACGTCCTCCATTATCACGTGAAGGTCTTGTATTATTGTATTTACCCGACTACGGCGATCAACAGATCGTCCCGACTTCTATTGATAAAGCTACAAATAAAATACGTTTTTGTGTACTGTAATTTACCGTCTACGATGGAGCAAATGCTTTCCAAGAAAGTGGGTCAGTCAGTAGTCACATAGCGCAAATCGTTCGTAGTGATTTATTCTACGGAATTGTAAATTGCAATTGTTTTTCAAACCCAGAGGGATCTCTGCTTAGTGTGTTATTTATTATTTTTCCTATTTCGTTTTTTTCCTGTAACTGTATCGGAGGCCTCGAGGCTGTCTGAAAACTCCGACATCAGGATTGGCCACTAACTACTCGAAATGAATGAATAAAGAATGACTATGACAAGTCACTAGGAATTATAATTTACTAGCAGCGCCCCGCGGTTTTACCCGCGTTGTGCCCGTTCCCGTGGGAATTTCGGGATAAAATGTAGCCTATAGCCTTCCTCGATAAATAGACTATCTAACAGTGAAAGAATTATTCAAATCGGTTCAGTAGTTTCTGAGATTAGCGCGTTTAAACAAACAAACAAACAAACAAACAAACAAACAAAACAAACTCTTCAGCTTTATAATATTAGTATAGATTAGTATAGATTTCGATAATACCGTGAAGTAGATAGAATATTGGCGTATGTGTGATATTCCTTTGCTAGGCAAAGACCTCCCACCCCCATTGAAGATAACAGTTCAGTGTAGAGGATAAAGCTGAAGGCACAGTTACCTATCCGAGCCGATTGACTTGATGTCAAGGAGGCCACGCATACTTATCCGCACCGAAAGGATCGAACGCGCCGAAAGAAGAAGTAGTACCAGTACTCGTTGGTTAGCGCTCGCGACGTAGTTTGACTAAACAATGTTAGCTCATTGCGATTGTTAAGCAACGTGCAGCTCTTGGATGGGTGGCCAATAGTAGCATTGCTATCTGAGCGCTATCGTGCTTTGGAGGGCTCGTAAAATTGTCGGTCTCGGTTATTTCAATCAATAGAACATGTCAGAGGCTTTTAGGCGGTATAAAATCTCTCACACCAGGATTGGCCACTAATCTACACGACCTTACTTTAGTATCCGTTGCTCTATCGTACGCAACTAATGAATGCGAGCGTAACGGGCGAATTTGATGACGTCATCCGAATTCGTATAGGATTTATAGGGCTCTCATGATTCGGACGATGCGATGCGGACAAGTGTGCAAAGTTTTTTAAGATTTCTTAAACAGAATTCTAAGATTCGTTTCGTTTGATTCTTTCGGTGCGGAAGAGTGATAGATATGTAAGTGCGTGTCAGTGATGTCGAACTCCAGGCATGTTTGAAATGTAAATCGGAAATTAAAACCTATTTCACTGGACCCGGGAATGCCGTCACTTCTATAATACAACATTTACCTCATAAGAATTTTGTATAAGAGGCTGAACAAAATATATTAAAATATCCATTTTGTTTAAATGAACAAAAATGTTCCGAGTGTAAAATATTTGGTAACAAATTCTGAGAAATATGTTAAATACATAAATTATTAATTGTATCTATTTTAAAATCTTTGTCGAGTGATTGCGATTAGATTGCGTAACCTCGATATCCCCCCCCCCCCCTGCGCCAGCGTCGCTCCAATAATACTAGTTGTTTCCTGCAGTTTCACCTGCTTCGTTTCCGTTCTCGCGGGAATTTCGGGATGAACGGAAATATACCATGATATGCCTATGACGGTCATAGGCGTTTTGGTAAAAATCTCAAAATTCCCACGGGAACGGGGGCGCTGCGGGTGAAACTGCGGGACACAGCTAGATATAAATTTACTACCTACATAATCAATTAACATTCTCTCAACGTTGAACTGTTTCAAAATTAAATATTATAAAATAAAATATGTGAAAGTCCATCCGCCTTGTCTGCTATGCTAGACACAATAAATATTTATCACATTTTCTTACCGTATCTATCTAATTGAGAAAAAGTATTATAAAATCATGTGTGCAATACTTTCATCGTTACATACCTCCATCGTCAAATTGAGAACAAATTTATAACATACATTTTATAACTCAAATATAAATTGTTACATGGCATGTAAAAAGGATATATGTATATATATTAATTTATCATTTATTTACCAGTTTAAGTAAGTAGTTTAATTTAAAATTCTTTAAAATATACTCCACTACTAGGGGCTACGCCCTGCGAATTTTATTCGTTCCCGTGGGAATTTCGGGATGGAAAATAAACTGTAACCTTTCCGTTGAATGTAGCTAGCTATCGGTTGCAAAATAATTATTCAAATCGGATTAGTAGTTTCTGAGGTTAGTGCGTTCTAACAAAAAAACAACTTCAGCTGTATTATATAGATTAGTTAATATATAACTTTCCTTTTTCTATTGATAGAAAAATATAGAAAGAGACATGCGTTTTCCTTGCTGTGTGATAAAATTCACATCATTCTTGTAAAGTGTAATCTACCATTAGTGAGTGTATGTATCATATGGTCTGTTAGCACTGGCTCGGGCGGCGGTAGGCGCGCTGAAGGCCACTAAACAATGCTCCGTGACGTCACACATTGTTCGCAACAACCTCCGTTACAGCCAAATAAAATTATGTTCGCTCAAGTACCGGCGGCGGACATATCAAACAATACAAATATCCACATCACATCCACATTCATACTAATATTCTTATATTGTATGTTTTAATACTAATATTGTGAAGACGAAAATGAGTGTAACTCTGATTCATTTATTGATTTAAATTATTTGAACAATTGATTTGTAACAGACAAGTTAAGTTATCGATCAACTTGTATAGCATAAAATGGAATATTTTTAATTCGCATCGTAGGGCTTAGCACCTAACCATGGTGTAAAGAATTTTGACATACAATTTAACAAGCCTTCTTAAGCAAGCTCGAATAGAAATTAATCCTTCTTGAACCTCTCCAATTAATTTCTAAGGTGAACACTGCTTAAAATCCACAGTGGTGCATGCCAAACATTACTATAGTCCATTTTTATCTATAAGAAAGAGATATTCAGAACAGAGAAAGCAAAGACCTTTGGCGTGTACCTGGCTTACCCTGTGAATTCACTTTAATTGTATAAAGGTATTTGCACTCATTCTTTGTGGTGGTGGGCTACTGCGGCTGTGATCTGTGTTAGTACGAATATCTATACTATCTATCTGTCTATAAATACTAATATAATATAGCTGAAGAGTTTGTTATTTGTTTGTGTGACCGCGCTAATCTCAGTAACTACCAAACCGAGTAAAACCGGTAACTGCTAGTTGTTTAAAAAAACTTCTCTACACATTCTTCTGATTGGGCAATAGCCCAATTTAATTAATTTCCTAGTAATAACAAGGAAATTAAAATATATGTTATAAATAGTGTATCTATATTATTTCTGTAATAAGGCTTAATCTTTCCTATGTCTTCATTCATATGGTCTTAATGGTTCACTAACATAAGGTCTAATTTAGTTTGTGAAGTAACAAATTAATTTCTTTTTTGTAGTGCTCTTGGTGATTGGTGCTATGCAAAATTATTGTGGGACCACGGACTTACGAAACCTGACCTAAATATTAGCTCATCTGTCGCAACAAATCAAACAAATAGATAAAAACCTCACGGAGGGCAGGACAGACGAGAAAATATTTCAAAATATCGCCATTTCATTTTCACTGTAGTCGAAGATGCACTCTAAATAAAGTAGTTTTCACAGCTAATTTACTAATATGTGTTGTGTTTTTTGCAATACAGGCTTCTGGGATTGGTGGTGAGTTATTTAGATACTAGACTAATTAGAATTACTGTACTAACATGCTAATTTGCTTGCTTTAGATATGTACATAAAAACACAAGACAATGTAAACAGTCAATACATAAGCACATTGTAATCGCCAACACTTAAAAATGCTTAGCGCAATTGGTGCGATTCATTCTTTTTTTTCTATACTTAATATAAAATAATGTCCCATAAAGTTCTCTGTCTGTATGTACTTGTTTTTTCACAAAACTACTGAACGGATATTCATGTTGTTTTCACGAACATACAGACTGATTCAAGTGGTAGGTTTGTGACTATAAGAAACGTGTACTACACGGGCGTAGTATATAAAATTCATTTAAACGCCCATTAACTATGGTAATCAATATATCACCTGAAACTCGACTTTACATTGCATATTGCAAATTGTGACTGGACATAACTCGACATAACACATGTTTCCCTTCATTAAACTTCACCTACCCCCAACCAATATCCTAGCTCTGTCACTATAAAATGTACTAGGTCAAAATAAGTGTAAACATGTCATAAAAAGACAGAAATATTTTCCCAACTTAATGCTTAGATGTTTCCAATAAGAATGCAGCAAATTGTTCGCAGTCTTATCTGACACGTACTTCACTTGTTTTTTGTCTGTCACGTAACTGGTAGTTTCTTTTATTCGTAGTTTAATTCTGATCTAATTGGTAACTTGTTATGAAACAGCACTATAAACTAGTTCACTCGGTCGGCGAATTATTTCCCATGGTATTAGTGGTTTACTTTTTATGTACTCGCAATTAAGATAAATAAGTGTTTTGCTTTAATTTAATTGTTGGTAACACCTTCAACTTTGTTTAAGAGATAGATATTGTAATAGTTACAAGATATTTTGGTGTAATTATTGCAATACAAAGTCACTTGGTGGAGTTGTTGGTAACTTGCCCTTGTACACAAAGTTCGGTGGCTCTGTATTGCGTTAGATGCCCAAGTACAAGTTTTGAGACTTAGTTAGTTCTGTAAATGAAGGGCAGCGTTGACTATTATAGTTTATCGATATTGTTCTAAGCGTCGTGAGGTGAGAACCGACAGAAGCTAAATGCGAAATAAGTTAAAAAAATATTGAGAGAAGGGCTGTCTGCTTAATAGTTTCGAGATGTTTAATTTCAGTTATTTTGTTTTGTACTATCTGTAATTACCTAAATTTCATCATACATAGATTTAAAAAACAACTATTGCAGTGGGCTTTATGTCTGGCTTTCCTCAGATGTGAGAGTAGAAAGAACCGAAAGTTATACATTTTTGTTATTATTATAGAGCCCAATACACCGGGCAAGTTCATCGTATGGTTCCGAAATGAGACAACTCTGCTGGTCCTGTGGCAGCCGCCGTACCCGCCGGGCTTCTACACGCACTACAAGGTGAGCGAGCGAGAGAGAAGAGTAGCTCGCGAGTGAGAGGAAAGTACCGATGCGAGAGAGTGAGGTGTGTGTGTGTCGCAGGTGTCGATCGTGCCGGCGGACGCGCGCGACTCGGAGCTGTACGTGGAGAAGGAGGGCGAGCCGCCCGGGCCCGCGCAGGCCGCCTTCAAGGGGCTGATGCCGGGCCGCGCCTACAACATCTCCGTGCAGACCGTGTCCGAGCCCGAGATCTCGGCGCCCACCACGGCGCAGTACCGCACCGTGCCGCTGCGGCCGCGCAACGTCACCGCGCCGCCGCAGGACCTCGGCGAGACCTCGTTCCGCGTCACCTGGCTGCCACCCGCCGAGGAGAGCGAGTTCGAGAAGTACCAGGTGACGGTGAGCGGCGAGTCGCGGCGCCTGGCGCCCGTGACGCGCGCGCGCGACGACCCGCCCGCGCTCACCTTCGACGGGCTGGAGCCGGGCGCGCGCTACACCGTCACCGTCAAGACCATGTCGGGCAAGGTGACGTCGTGGCCCGCCGCCGCCGAGCTGACGCTGAAGCCGCTGCCGGTGCGCGAGCTGCGCTGGGCCGCCGAGGCGGACGGCGCGCTGCGCGTGTGGTGGCGCGCGGCCGACGGCAGCTCGCAGGATGAGTTCCGCGTGTCGTACCACGAGGCTGGGCCCAGCCGCGACGACAGCTCGGCGCTCACCACGCCGCTCACCAACGTGACGCTGGAGGCGCTGCTGCCGGGCCGCAACTATACGGTGGCGGTGGCGGCCGTGTCGCGCGGCGTCGAGTCGGCGCCCGTCACGTTCGCGGCCGCCACGCGCCCGCTGGCGCCGCTCGTGGTGGCCGTGGCGGCGGGCGAGCGCCAGCTGCGCCTGTCGTGGCGCTCCGACGTGACCTCGCGCCAGGACCAGTACCGGCTGCGCTACCGCCGCGCCGACCAGCGCCCGCCGCCCGACTACCGCACCGTCTCCACGCCCGACACCGTCTACGTGCTCGACCAGCTGTTCCCGGGCGCCGTCTACGAGCTCCAGCTCGCCGCCATCAGCCACAACCTCTTCAGCGATAACCACACCATATTCAAGCCAGTCCGTGAGTTGACGAACCTTTTGCTATTATTTTTAATATTACTGACATGAGCCCTTAATACCGGTATTGTTGTTTACGTGTTGGGCGCAGGTCCGCTGCCGGCGCGGTCGATATCGGTGTCGCGCGCCACGTCCAACAGCGCGGGCGTGGAGTGGACGGGCCCGGCGCGCGCGCAGAGCGCCGTGGGCCACTTCTCGCTGCGCTACCGCACGCTGGACGAGCCCGCCTGGACCGTGCTGCCGCCGCTGCCCGCCGCCGCCACCCGCGCCGAGGTACGCCCCGCTTCCTTTGCGCCACACGTCACGTCCGGGTGGCGCTAGTGCTCATGACCCCTTGAGTTGCAGATCACGAACATGACCCACGGCGAGCGGTACGAGATCGAGGTGGATACGCTGAGCGAGGAGGCGGAGGGCGAGAGCGTGGGCAGCGGCGCGCCGCTGGCCGCCTACCACACGGTGCGGCCGCACCCCGTGTCCAACGTGGCGCAGCTCGTGGACACGCGCAACCTCACGCTGGAGTGGCCGCGCGCCGCGGGCCGCGTGGACCGCTACCTCGTCACCGTGCAGCCGCGCGCCGCCGAGACCAGCGAGCCGCCGCCGCCGCCGCTCGCCGTGCCCGCGCCGCCGCCGCCGCAGCCCGCCGTGCGCCTCACCGTGCCCGCGCTGCAGCCCGGCGTCGGCTACACGCTCGCCATCACCGCGCTCTCCTACAACCTCACCTCGGACGTGTTCACCATGGAGACGCGCACGCGCCCGCTCATCCAGTCCGAGATGACGATCGTGAACGAGGCGGACGACGGCGAGGGCGACGAGGAGGAGCCGCCGCGCATCCTGGTGACGTTCACGGCCACGCCGGCCGCCGCCAGCCGCTTCGACTCGTACCGGCTGCGGCTGGAGCGCGGCGCCGCCGAGGCGGACGAGGAACCGCCGCGCGAGGCCACGCGCGCCGCCGCCGCCGACGCGCGCCGCGTGCTGTTCGACCGGCTGGTGCCGGGCGCGCTCTACAACGTCACCATGTGGACGGTGAGCTGCAACGTGTCGTCGCACCCGGTGCAGCGGCAGGTGCGGCTGTTCCCGCGGCCCGTGGCGCGCCTCAACGCCACGGAGGTGGGCGCGCGCTCCGTGTCGCTGGCGTGGCCGCCGCCCCCCGGCGTGTTCACGGACTTCGAGGTGCAGTACCTGGCGGCGGCCGACACGCTGCAGACGCACACGACGGGCGCCACGCAGCTGACGCTGTCGGCGCTGCGGCCGCACACGCTGTACACGTTCACGGTGGTGGTGCGCGCGGGCGGCGGCGGCGCGCTGCGCACGGTGTCGCGCGCCGTGTCGGCCGCCGTGGCCACGCTGCAGGCGCCGCCGCCCGCGCCGCGCGCCTTCCGCCCCGCCGACTCCTCGCCCTCGCACCTGCACTTCGTGTGGGACCTGCCGCCGCAGGACGCCAACGGCGTGCTCACGCGCTTCGTGCTGCAGTACGCGCCGCAGAGCGACCCCGAACACCTCACCACCATCGAGTTCCCCCCCGACGGTGTGTCTATAATATTCACATCTGGATATCATTTTTTTTATGTCTTAAGTTCTTATCTTGAGGCGTATATATTTTTTTCTATTTAATAAATTTTACGACTTGAGCTTAATAACGTATGTCACATAATAATATGTGTCGTGTCGCAGCGCGCAACGGCACGGTGTCGGGGCTGACGCCGGGCGGCACGTACTCGTTCTCGCTGGCGGGCGAGACGGGCGGCGGGCGCGGCGGCTGGGCGCGCTGGGCGCAGCACATGGCCATCGGCGCGCCGCCGCCGCCCGCGGCCGGCGCGCTGCCCGCGCCCGCCGCCGCCTCGCCCACCACGGTGGCGGTGCGGTTCCGCGCCGACTACTTCTCGCCCGCCAACGGGAACGTGACGGCCTACACGCTGGTGCTGGCGGAGGAGCCGCGCGCCGACACGCCGGCGCGCCTGCCCTCGTGGCGCGACGTGCAGCGCCTGCCGCGCTGGCCGCCCTACCAGGTCCGCCCTACCCGCCCTACCCGCCCTACCCGCCCTACCCGCCCTACCCGCCCTACCCCCTCACTTACATTGCCCCTCACATTTTAGCTATATGTATCTAATTATATCAAAATCAATCGTAGTTCCTTAGTCTCGCTAAAACTCGAGAACGGCTGGACCGATTTAGTTGATTCTGGTTTTGAAATAATTGTCGTAATCTAGAGAAGATTTAAACGTTAAGCAGAGACGGAATAAATGCGCTCGTGTGCAGGTGACGGAGCCGTACTACCCGTTCCGCGCGTCGCCCGTGGAGGAGTTCACGATCGGGTCGGAGCGCTGCGACGCGACGGGCCGCGCGTACTGCAACGGCCCGCTGAAGCCCGCCACGCGCTACTACGTCAAGCTGCGCGCCTTCACCGCGCCCGACAAGTTCACCGACACCGCCTACACCGAGGTGCACACCGGTACGTTACTCTTACGTGTTGGGCTCATTTGGGCCTTGAACGACAAGTTTTATGAATCTAATATAAAAAACGAACATACTTTCTTTAAAAAAAAATATTTATCTTAAAAAATCAAAACCAAATTTGTTGCCCTGAAAAGAGTAATTTATTTGATAGAAAACTCAAAAATAACCCTATTTTTTAACAAGGCTTCGACCACCCTGGTTGGTCATGTCAGCCTCATGGTTACTTGTCTATAACCTACCCAGACATTTGTATCTTCTATTTCTAGAATGAACATTTTAGTATACTAGGTTTAGATATAATAATGAAGAGCGGAAGAATTTAATTTTAATGAATTGTCTGCAGAAGTGGACAACACTGCGTGGATCATCGGCGGGTGCGTCGCCGTGGGCGCGCTGGCGGCGGGCGGCGCGCTGGCGGCGCTCGCGCGGCGGCGGCGCGGCGGCCGCGCGGCGCCCGCGGCCGCGCCGCCCGCGCCGCGCGCCTCGCGCCCCGTGCGCGTGGCCGACTTCCTCGACCACTACCGGCTCATGTCGGCCGACTCGGACTTCCGCTTCAGCGAGGAGTTCGAGGAGCTGAAGCACGTGGGCCGCGACCAGCCGTGCACCGCCGCCGACCTGCCTGTCAACCGGCCCAAGAACCGGTTCACCAACATCCTGCCGTACGACCACTCGCGCTACAAGCTGCAGCCCGTCGACGACGAGGAGGGCTCCGACTACATCAACGCCAACTACGTGCCGGGACACAACTCGCCGCGCGAGTTCATCGTGACGCAGGGCCCGCTGCACTGCACGCGCGACGACTTCTGGCGCATGTGCTGGGAATCGGGCACGCGCGGCATCGTGATGCTCACGCGCTGCGTGGAGAAGGGCCGCGAGAAGTGCGACCGCTACTGGCCGTACGACACGCGGCCCGTCTACTACGGGGACATCGCGGTGACGGCGCTCAACGAGAGCCGCTACCCCGACTGGACCATCACGGAGCTGATGCTGAGCCGCGGCGCCGAGCAGCGCGTCGTGAAGCACTTCCACTTCACCACGTGGCCCGACTTCGGCGTGCCCGAGCCGCCCACGGCGCTGGCGCGCTTCGTGCGCGCCTTCCGCGAGCGCTGCCCCGCCGACGCGCGCCCCGTCGTGGTGCACTGCAGCGCCGGCGTGGGCCGCTCCGGCACCTTCATCACGCTCGACACGGCGCTGCAGCAGCTGGCGCGCGGCGCCGACACGCTCGACGTGTTCGGCATGGTGCACGCCATGCGGCGCGAGCGCGTCTGGATGGTGCAGACGGAGCAGCAGTACATCTGCATCCACCAGTGCCTCGTGGCGGTGCTGGAGGGGCAGGACCTGGCGCCGCCGCCGCACAACCACCACCTCAACCCGGCCTTCGAAGGTAAGTCCGCCCGCCGCCCGCCGCGCCCGCCCCGCCCGCCCCCGCCCCCTCTCACGCTGTGTTGTGTCGCAGGCGGCAGCTAGTCGCCGCGCGCCTCCGCTCCCTCGGCAGGTACTCGCATGCGCGTGATCCCTTCTCTATTCTTCCCTTCGAGACTTTACTAATAAAATTACTTTTAATCTAATGCGTGAGTGTGATGTGTAGACGCATGTTAATGTTGCCTCGGTTTGTGTGATTCTTACGAATTATTCTAATTTTCAGATGACGAGGGCATCGCAGAATCCGGCATGTGAATCAATCGGGACTCTGAACGTGCACTTCAAGGGTGACGCGAAGACATTCCTCAGTCTCCTTCCGTCCATAGAGAAATTACGTATCGATGTTATGAGCCGAATTAATTTACAATTCTGTACATAGTTTTGTTAAGTGGTACCTGTGCAGACGCCGTCGATCGCGGTCGTCGATATTTTGTTTATGTTCTTCAGCTATTTTTATACTTCATCGTTTTGTATATTTTGATATGTTTGTATTTTATACGCGACCTTTAGGTACTTATATTAATAGTTTGCAGATTGAATCTCAAAATTGTACTTAATTTATAAAACTGCTCAACTTTTTATTAATGTTGTCTGTTAAACTTATGATGATATGTATTTTATGGATATGTAAATATTGACAGTACGGCAAGTACATTAATTAGGATAAGATTATCGCAAGGTGCCTACAGCTCCAACTTAAAAAGTTGATAAAACTACTATTACCTGACTAATTGTTTCTATTTTATTGAACAAGTTTTTTTTACAATTTTATAGATTGACTATGGGATTAGTATAATACATTCCCAAAACTAAGATGTGAAGTTATTTTTTTAGTTATTTAGAATTACCTTTGCCCAATTAACCTATGCTCCAGGGTTATAGAAAGAAAACAGAGTAATGTGAAAATCATTCAGAATGGCAACTTTGTAACTTTGCTTCTTACTAACATTTAATTATACAAATAAATATATTTTTAAAACGATGCCTTAGTTTATTTCATCATATTGAACAAAACTGAGATACGGGATGCCCATTCAGACTCCAGGTACGGTCCTGAATCTAGGCTATTATGCCCACTCCTGCCTATAACACTTTTATTGTCTTCTATTCCCGTTTCCCGTCGGTATACCCATGGTATACCTAATACGAGTAATAGACCAAAGATATCTATGAGTTTCTTACAAACTCGAGCTCGTTTACAAACCTAACATCCTTGTCATGTAAAGAGATTGCGCTGTGGCTGCAGCGCTGAAAAATTAAGTGAAACGCAAGTGCATATTGGGTTTTACGTTTGGTATTCGTATTGTGCTGTCTCCCATAGCTGGGACCGGATTAAACATTCTAGCCACTTCGTTTCCTTACGGTAGGTACGTCTTTGACCTCGGCACTTTAAAGGCCTACGCCTCTAAAGCTGTGTACAGACCGGCCCAACGAATGCCAACGAACGGGTTTCGTTGACCTTCGTTGCTGCAATCTGGACGGCTTAGCGAAATGCTATCCTATCTATCTATCTATCCTATCTATCTAGATCCTCAATTCTCCGTTAGGCATTCGCTAAGCCGTCCAGATTGCAGCAACGAAGGTCAACGAAACCCGTTCGTTGGCGTTCGTTGGGCCGGTCTGTACACAGCTTAAGGGTAAACTAGACATAGACAAAGCAAACCTCGAACGTGATGGTAGGTACGAAACCATTTTCATTCGCATTTCGCTAAGTTCTCGAGGCGTTTATACGTGTGGAGACACACGAAAGTGCTTCGCTCGTCCGTGTGGAGACTGCATTATCAAAAGACTTCTATCTTTATAGTCATCAATGTCAATTTTCTGTCAAATAGCAATCTGTCTCTAGTCCGGTTTTCACGTCAAATACCTACTACCACTATACGTCAAGCTACTAGAGGTCATTGGTCTACGTTGTCAAGTGCTTTATCAGATACTTTTTCGTCCGTAAAATTCTTTTAAAAAGCTCTTTATTTATATTGTATTAATTTTATATTTATTTATTTTACTTATTCATAAAAAATTATAACATAATTATATTTCATTATTTAATTAAAGTACGTGAATTGGCCGGATAGACAACATAGTATACTGTCAGTTACTGAATTCTGTCATTTTGTTTTGGTTTGTTTGTCAGTTTTTCTGTACCTTCTTTCCACAGTCACCGTCAGTATTTCCTTTACTTTGTCTGAAATTATCAGTCAAGTGAGTCAAATCAGTCAGTCAGTCAGACAGATAGACCGACCGACCGACAGTTGTGTGCGTGAGAAAGAACTCGCTTGTGGTGTTGCGGTGCGTGTGCTTTCTACAAATTGACTTTCATCGCATTGTAAGTTGTGATTTTAATTTTATTGGTGCATTTTGTGTTTAAAACATAAAAATAGTCGGCAGGGAGTGGACTGTTCCTGTAACAACAAAGGATTCCAACTAATAGATCGACAAAGATCATTCGATCGGATCGTGTCGATGCGTCACCCTTGTGAGCCATTTTAAACGAGTTCCACATTACTGCTCTTGTTAATCGTTGCATTTTATTGATATACCTTGCTAGGGGTTGTTTTACAACTCATGAATGTCCTCACATCGCGTATTCAAATGATTCAAATTCATTCTAACCTCGCTTGGTAATAAATCTGTCTGAAAGGAAGCTAGCGACAACGGCAATCGCGCTACCAGGCCACGGCCGCCTTTACCCTCCTCAAAACCGCTTGTCGGAGGTTGCTACAAGCCTGTCAAATGTAATTTCTTCTCATAATTTAAACAATGCAGTTATTACTGTATAATTACGTTGCTCTCAGATACCTTTATTCTTATTATCGATCTAGTAAGGTAGTTCTACTCAAATACTTCATTGATTGAGTTAAATATTTATATGTATCACAATACACCTAAAAGTTCTAACAATATTCGATTATTTTATAACATGCATAACAGTCCCATAATTTATTCTGCTTGTTACCTGCCTAATGAATATGAACTCAAACTAGTTAGACTAGTGTGAGATCAGTGTTATGACCATCATTGATAACTGTACCTAAATTAAAAAGTTTCAAACAGGATAGGTACATTGTGAATTTCAAATATAACTCTTGTTAAATAAACATTATTGGATTTGTATTTGTTTAAGACATAAATGCTTAAAATATTCACCTTTTTTTGGTCTTAATTCTTTGTTCACACTGTTTTTTAACAAATAGCCAAATTTTCCAGGTTTTCAGTTATTGTAAACTATATAAACCAGACCAATGTCACTTACTTGGGGTATATATGCATGTATTGTATTATAATTATATTATGTATGTATGTTATTAAAAGTTTATTGTAAATAACAACTATGAGTAAGATACAAAACATTTCATCAGATCAATATTATGTTCATTATCTGTTTGTATGAAAGATCAAAATAGTATAAATCCATTCATGTAACAAACTTGAAATTTACTATGTAATACAATAACATTACCTCCTTTTTAAAATACATTATTGGATAATCAACAACCTCATTCTATTGATTCTAAAATTAAACTATAACAATTAGATAACTAAAAGAATCCCATGAATAGAAAAAAATATAAACAAAATGAAATCAAATTGAGCATTAAAGATTAAACTATTGTTAGTTTGTAGGTTTTGTTATTACTTAGTTATTTAGGCTTTTTTTAAAGAAATCATACACCAACTTCTACAAACAACTACATATTTACAATTTGTATAAAATCATTCCATAAATCAGTGATCATAACACAAGACTCGATACAATCGGCTCAAAAGATTTTGCTTCTATTTTCATTTGGATCAGATGAGCAGTATAACACAAGCAAACAGACCAGAATCATTTTATTATATTGATAGCAACCCCTTAGTATTACTTAGTTTCCTTAGGCCATTGGAATATCAGGCTAAAAAACTTTAATTTTCTTCATGGATCAGTAGTTTTTTAATTAATTATTAACGTACATACAAATGGACATAACAGGAGACTTAATTTCAAATTTATAGGATATTTGTGATTTATAGCTATTGTTTAAGCCTTTATATTGGCATTCTATTGTACCACATTTCTCATTTACAATACAATTTGTAGAAGTGACAAATAACTTTTCTGTAAAGTGTCACTGCAGAGCAAAAATCTCTCATCTCAATAAAGATACATATATACATATTTATGAGGACTGTGCTTTATCACTATGCTTGCATACTGCGGTTGGTGATCTCAGAGATCTCAGATCTGACCAATGTTTGAAAAGTATAATATGTAAAGTGTAATTGTGTTTAAATAAATAATTTGGGTCTACCAACTGTAGTTAATACTTTTTTAAAAACATACTCTATAATAATAATAATATAATATAAAGAGGTAAATTTTTTAAGTTTCTTTGTTTGTATGTTCGAGCTAATCTCGGGAATTACCTGTCCGATATGAATAATTCTTATTGTAATAGATAGCTTCATTTAACAGGAAGGTCATAGGCTATTTTTTATCCCACGGGCACAGGCACAACGCGGGTAAAACCGCGGGGCACTGCTAGTTTTGTTATATAAAAATATTGTTTTAAAATTATATTTATTTCTTCTTAGCAGTCCTTACGTCGAATATCTACATAGTTCTATGATTATATGATTTAAGCTGTATAAGTCCAATCATATTAGTCATGTCATTCAATCATTATTCAGCAAAACATTATGGAACTTATTCATGTTATTATTTTACAGTTACACATATTTCCCACTGGTTGTGAAGCATGGTGATTGTTTGCTATCCTCTTTCCACCTCTACTTATATCTTCAGTGAGTGAAAGAGAAACCTTTGCCTTGATTTTCTGACCTATACTTATCTACAACACATACTTCATATATTATGAAAGATCATACTAGCTGTGCCCGCGACTTCGTCCGCATGTAATTTAACAATAAAGTGACCAAGTTACTCCCGTCAAAATAGGTTTAGCCATTTCAGAGATTAGATGGAACAAACAAACAGACATACTAAATATGTATTTAAAAAAATATATTTTGATATCTTTCTTTTATATCAATAAATATTTTCGAAAGTGAAGTTCGTGCAGGGGATATGATCCTTGGTTTCCATTGAAGGGGTCCGCGGCGGTGCCGTGCCGCTGCGGTGGGGGCGGCGCGCGGGCGCGGTAACTGGGTCAATGGTAGTAACCAACTGGGTTGCAACACTCCCCCGCCCGCCTTCACCCCGCCTCCTTGCGCTTCGTAACGACACCGACCCAATACTCGAATACAAGCTAAGCAATTTATTATTAGGGTAATACGACCCTTTCAATCCACTTCGATATCCAAATCTCAGTAATCCTTCGGCTTTTTTGAACTTACGATTTGAACACATAGTGAACGTACTCACATGCAAATGAAAATGCGAAAATATCCACGGAGGTATATACGTTCACTCAACAAACCTCAGTTAAATTCTCAATTTGATAAAGATTTCAAATAGATAATGGGTACTATTTGTACTATTCTCCACGCTTTGTTATGCCACACTAGTTTCAAAGCCAAAAACTTGTTAATGGACCGAAATTACGTACGACATATTGCCCATGATCTTGATCTACAAACATATTTGACACAAATAAGAATTTCGTATAAATAATGAAATAATATGATTTACATAGTTAGGACAAACATTCAGAGTTCGTTACTCGTGGTTTAATTGATTTAATGACGCGGTATAATTTATTTATGTTCAAAACGTACTATCGTTTAATAATGTAAAGTACCAATAATCTAGTAAACTGAAGCGGAGGCTACAGTAATGGGATCGTGCTAAATATACACGTATCTAGGGTGATTCGATTACATCTATGGGTCCTTATAATTGAATATCCGCGCGCATAGCATGTAGTCTTACCTAGGCATCCCATTAGCCATTATAATAGGGTTTGTATGGTAAAAGGTTTGCAATATGAGTCCATAAAGTGGTCGTTTGATGTGCACCGGGCCTGTGGGCGCGGGCATCGATTGGAAGCACCAGGTGACCTAAATAACAAAATATTTGTTCAGCCGACTGCCCTGACCTAGCCGCTCCGCTTGCTACTACCTATTGCATTATTTATTTCCGTTTGTTTTCACATTATCTAGAATTATCAGGAAATTCAAGTTTTTTCAAAACAAAATTTGTCTCAAAGGTTATTTAAAAGTTAAATAAAACCGACCGAAATAACCGTAAAAATAATAACTTAAAAGAAGTATACAAGACCAACACAGCTATTTTAACAGTATTATCTAATTCCTTTCTTTTTGTAAACAAAAAATTATACCGTGTGTATGACCGATAACACCTTGTCTTCTGTGTATGACTTTACAAGATAAGGTTTAATTTATAATACGAAAGAAAGTACGCAATAACGTGTGTTCGAGTAGGTTAGTGGCTAACCCAACAATGGTACGCAATATTTGAAGTGTACCTAATTGAATGTGCGTTATGATCGTTTTATTGGGGGATTGATTAGTGTTTGGCGGTCGTAGGGTTAGTCTATTTGATTATTCGGCGAAGGGTAGCGAGAGGTTGTCGGGGGCGAGACGGCCGGGGGTCGGCGACCGGCGCGGCGAGCCCTCCCGGGCTGCAACTGCTTCGGGGATCATCAAACTCTGAACTTTATTCCATGCGGCCACTTTACCGGCTGGCTGTATGTCTATATCGATCTTGAACTTTAAGTTGAATGTATCTATGAGATCCTGGCGCTTAACGCTTGTACACTGATTAAGAAGCATTAAGTGCTGTACCTTGATTTTAAAAATGCCCTAGTGAATTTGAATTGACGAATGAATTTAACATGTTAAAAATGCACATGTATTCTAGGTATTCTAAAAAACCGTTTTTTAATGTATTTTTTTAAACATTTTGATTTTAGTAGTACCTAGTAGTTTTTTTAAACGCTTTGTTAACAATAACTTAACTGAGAAGTTTAGTATGTTTTACTTGGCTGAACGTTATATGATATGCTTATCGTGTATGTTATATTATTATGCGAGGAATTTCCTCCCACATTTTCGGATGCTTATCGTTTTTATTCTCAACCAGAACGAACGAACTTTATTGGACAATCCAATCTCACTTAATCGACCAAATTACGCCATGTACCTATATAGGTATCTAACAGAAATATTGTTTGATACTGATACTACAAAGACATTCTTCGTGTCAACCTTAGCGAAATATTTTTATTACTATGCGATTGATTAGTACATGGTTCGAATTATTTTAAGCTCCCATTCATTATTATATCCGGAAGGTAGGTAATTACAGTAATTAGTGTTTCAGTGTCAGGCGTCCATTGATTGGCTTGTTTCTCGGGTACATATTAAAGTTAGACTAGAGATGTTAAAAATAGTGTTGAGTAGGTGTTAGTTGTGTTGTGTGGTGTGGGGCGGGAGGGTGTGCGACCTTGCCGCTTGCCGCTGCAAGGTCTGCGGGGCGTCGACCCCGCCCGCGGCGCTATCGACCGGCGCGTCCTCGCGGGGTCTTCGGCCCGGCCCGAGACACCTGCCTGGACCGAACTACCACACAACTACACTCGGGTCACTGACACTTGCAAATATCCACATACGCCATCAAAATACTCACCTGGCGAATCCTACACTTTGCCGAATTAATACTAGATTATGAAGATCGTTATTGAATGCTATTTTTAACCATTGAAATTAGTTTTTCAGTTACTGATATCAAATAAATCGTGTTATTTTAAATATTAAATGCATTCAATTTATAACCTTATCATCTCAACCTAACCTTACCTATCCATTAAATGCCAACTAAACTTCACATTTATCTATTCGCACATTTTTTTTATTCCAGGTCAAAGTAAATAATAACTTATGAACGTCAAAGTCAAGGGTAAAATAAAAATGCAATTAGAATGTAAGGCAACGTAAAACTCGGTCACTACTTGGATGGATGACCGATTGCTATTTCTATCTGAGCGCTGTGGTTCGATCGGACGGGACGTTAATTTATCGGTCCCGGTTATATCTAGCAAGAGTTAGATTAGAATTTGTCGAAAGCCTTTAGCGCGCCTATAAAACATTAAATAAATAAATAAATATAATAAATAAATAATTAAGGTTCGGTAACTAACCTACTCGAGTATCGTTTTTATTATTTTGTAAAAAGTGTGTTGTTTTGATATTTAGGTATAGGTATTTAATGAACATACACACGTATTCAATAGGTGGGTTCAGGTATTTTATCGAACAAATAAACACCTTTGTTGTATTGTGAGTTTGTAAATAGGTAGTTGTGTTAGAATCGGTTACGTGATGTGTGTGTGTTGTGTTGTTTCAGTGCGGTGAGGGTGAGGGGTCGCGCTCTGTGCCGGTCCGGTGTCGGTGTGTCTCGAGCGGCGGAGCGCGCGTGCGGAGCGGGAGCGGAGGAGCGAGTGCGGTGCGCGGGAGACGACACCGGCAACAAGACGGACAGCGCGCGGCAGGCCGGGCCCGCGCCGCGCGCCTCGGCCCGGACGCCCGTCCCGCCGAGGCGACGCTGGGTCCCGCCCTCCTCCCTGAGAGACCACGACGTCCCTGACGGAGATGCCAAACATGACATCATATTCCGGAAGGTTCGCGGCATACTCAACAAACTAACGCCAGAGAAGTTCCAGAAACTGAGCGATGACTTGCTCGGCCTGGAGCTCGACTCGGACAAGGTCCTCAAGGGCGTCATCCTCCTCATCTTCGAGAAGGCGCTCGATGAGCCTAAGTACTCGTCGATGTACGCGCAGCTGTGCAAGCGGCTCAGCGAGGAGGCGCCCAACTTCGAGCCGGCGGGCCAGCCGTGCACCTTCAAACTGCTCCTCCTGAACAAATGCCGAACCGAATTCGAAAACAGAGCCCAGGCGTTCGCCGCCTACGAGGACCGCGCTCTCGCCCCGGATGAGGAGGAGAAACGGCACCTTGCCAAGTGCAAGATGCTCGGTAATATCAAGTTCATCGGTGAGCTCGGCAAGCTCGAGATCCTCGCCGAGTCGATCTTACACAGGTGCATCCAGAACCTGCTGGCGCGGCGCGCGGCGGCCGAGCACCACGAGGACCTGGAGTGCCTCGCGCAGCTCGTGCGCACGTGCGGCCGCGTGCTCGACTCGGAGCGCGGCCGCCGCCTCATGGAGCAGTACTTCACGCGCATCGAGACGCTGTCGTCGTCGCGCGAGCTGGCGCCTCGCATCCGCTTCATGCTGCGCGACGTGGTGGAGCTGCGCCGCGGCGGCTGGGTGCCGCGCGCCGCCAACAGCCACGAGGGGCCCGTGCCCATCCACCAGCTGCGCGAGGACGACGAGCCGCCGCGCCGCGAGCGCGACCGCGACCGCGATTCACTGTTCCGCGGCGGCCTGCGCTCGCGCCCGCTCGACGACGTGCTCGCCGGTCTCAGCTTGCAGTCCACCGCGCCGCTCGTCCCGCCGCCCGACAAGATGTTCGGCAACGGCTTCGGCTCGCAGCGGGATAACTTCCGACAGCGCTCCGCGCCCAACTACTATCCGCGGGTTGCAAACAACAACCACTACGGCAAGCACTCGCAGCCAGCGCAGGGCCAGGGCTCCAAGGAGGCCGGCTCGCGCTCCAACAAGACGCGCGTGCTGCCCACCGGCGCGCTGCACGACGTGCAGATGCGCCCCGCGGCCAACTCGCTCATGTTCACTGCTAATCGGCTCTCTAAACCGCAGCCGCAGCCTCAGCTCGCCCCAGTCCAACAAAGTGAGTGTAACTTGCCTAAATTACAATATATGTTATTAATTTCACTATGATTAATGATTACTATACTAATGTCATGTGTATTTCAATAGACGTGCTGGCGCCTGCGTTTGCGAGCACTCCGCCGCTGTTCAAGGAGCCGGCGATCACGATCAAGCCGGCGGGCGACAAGAAGGAGAAGCCGAAGAAGGACAAGGGCGTGAACAAGGAGGAGGCGTGCCGGCTGGCGCTGGAGGCGGTGGAGGCGGTGGCGGGCGAGTGCGGCGCGGGCGGCGAGGACGAGGCCGCGCCCGCCGCCGAGCCGCTGCGCCGCCTCGTGGAGCTGCAGCTGCCCGACAAGCTGCTGCGGCGCGCGCTCGCCACCGTGCTGGAGGGCGCGCTGGCCTCCGAGCCGGGAGACGACGCGGCGCTGTGGGCCGCCGCCGCCGTGTGCCGCCGCGCCAAGCGCGCGCCGCTCGCCGACACCGTGCGCCCGCTGCTCGCGCAGCACCCGCACCCGCGCCTGCCGCGGTTGCTCGCGCATCTCGTCAGACAGGTAATTACTAAGTTACAATTTTGGTACAAGGTTTCGACCACTTTCCAATTTAATTATGTGAAATGTTTAATGGTTCTTCTACAAAATCGTTATACGCATCGATAATTCGCAAATACGGGTTTACTCGCTTATGATCCTTTATACACATGTCAACGTATATGATAGTTCGCATGATAGCTGCGACCCTTAACTTGTAAGTGTTTGGAAGAAATGTTTGCTAAAACCTAACAATGTACAGTGAACAGGATCTATGTAAGTGTAACATAAAAAGACGAAAATATGGATATAAGATGTCTTGATTGCAGCGACTGGTGACGCTGGCGGAGGTGGGCGCGTGGTGCGAGGGCGGACAGCACCACCCTCTGCTGCTAGAGGTGCTGCAGCAGCTGCACGAGATGGTGGGCATGGAGCGCCTGCACCAGGTGTACCTGGAGAGCAAAATCAACTTGTGCGCGTACGTAAGCGAGCATGAGGGCGGCGCGCGCGAGCCGGGCGAGGGCTCGGAGAGCGCGCTGGCGGCGCTGGAGGCGCGCGGGCTGGCGGCGCTGGTGCCGCAGCTGCGCGTGCAGGCGGCGCTGGCGTCGCAGCTGGCGGCCGAGCCCGCGCCGCACGCGCTGTATCGCTGGATCAAGACCAACGTGGAGGCGGGCGTGCGCGGCTCGCCCGCCTTCGTGTCGGCGCTGGTGGCGCTAGTGGCGGCGCACGTGACGCGCGCCGCCGGCACCGGCCTGCCGCAGCCCGACAAGCCGGCGCTGGAGCGCGAGAAGGCGCTGCTGGAGGCGTACGCGCCGCTACTGACGGCGCTGCTGGCGGCGCGGCCCGACCTGCAGCTGGCCGCCGTGTACGCGGCGCAGCTGCACGCGCACAACCACCGCTACCCCAAGGGCATGCTGCTGCGCTGGTTCATGCACCTCTACAACCTCGAAGTATGCGAGGAGGAGGCCTTCCTGCGGTGGCGAGAGGACGTCACCGACGCCTACCCCGGCAAGGGCGAGGCGCTTTTCCAGGTACACACAACACTAGCTTTATAATACTACATAGGTAGGGTGAGGTTTATCAGGCTTAGTACTTACTAGAACAGAAAATTTCAAACAGTTGAATCTCCTACATAGAGCCGCAGGGTGTGCAGTTCCTTGGAAGCTCAAGAAGTCTTCAGTTTCCCCATAGAGTTGACCGCGCGAGTCTTTATAGCCTAAGAATGTCAAATTCAATCAGCTTGACTTGTTTGTGGGTAAAAGAACGAAATCATATACATAATTATATCACGATGCTTTTTGTTGCAGGTGAATACGTGGTTGACGTGGCTGCAGCAGCAGGAGTCGGAGGAGGAGGAAGGCGAGGACTAGCGCAGGTTCCGGACACACACACGCTCCCGCGGCCCTCAGCCACTGGCCGCGAGCCGCGCTCTGCTTTTGTTTTGCGCTCATCTCATTATATAAATATATTGATTAAGCCAAATAGTAAATAGCTATGTTCGTTACCGTTCCAGAATGAACCTGCTGCCGCCGCCGGCTGCACTCTTGAATTAGAATCAATTTTAGGTTACTGCGTGAACGAATAATTAGTATCTCGAGATGATTTTTTGTAGGCCTTTTACTCGATTTTGATACTTTTACAATTGTATACAATGTATAGTGTTCGGTTGGACGTATGATTGCACCTGATCTGCCCCCTCCTCCGCAATGAGCGTATTTTAGTTTAAATTGTAAAAATATATGTAAATGAGGAAGATAAATCAATTTTTTTAATTACTTACACGTAATATTGATATCATGATAATTTTATTTCAAGTTAAAACTAAATGGATTTAGTGTTAACTATAAGATGCTTAAATTTCACCGTATTATCAAATTTTAGAATTTTATAACTACTAAATAATAATAAAAACAAAAAAATGGTATTCTTATTGGGCATAAGTATTGTATGTTGAGTGAGTTGTAATAGAGTTGTGAAATGATGAAAAATGCAGGATTTAAGTAAAATTGATCAATAATGTATTCACATTGAGTAAATAAACTTCAGTGTAATTTATTACAAAATGTTTTTTTTTTCAGCCATTGTGTATTATAATTCTCAAAATCTGATGAAAATGTAATGTTCAATGGATAATAAAAATACACTTGTAAATTGAAACTATAATTTATTATTTAAATGTCATATCATAACATTTATCTATTCTTATTCACATTGTGGTGGGTGGACTGCAGATCAGAACTTCGATGCCTGTTCCAGAATGGCAGGAGCTGTGAATAAAAAACTTAATTTAATAATAATTTTTGGTTTGTGGTAAGTACTACTTCAGATCAAGTTTGGTCTCGGATGAAGTCAGAAATAGGTAATTAAAAGAATTCCTAAAAGTAGTTTCATTTTAACAGGATGTCTGTAATTGGATACAACTAACCTCAAGAAATATAAACTTGATTAACATTTAGGTTTGGAGTTGCAGCTGGCAGCAATTAAGCATTTCACCAGGTCAAGACACACCCTAACTGAGGGGAAATCATTAATTATTCTATATACTGACATGAAAAAACTATATGGTCTTGATTGCAGAGATTATGCAAGCCATGTTTTATATTAGTGTCACAGCTTTCATAGAGGGTGTGCACTGTGCAGTTTAGTTACTTCTATGAAAGTTGTAATGCACAATAATATAAAAAATACAGCTCTTTGCTTTAACTAGGTAGTTCAATCAATAAAATATACAAGAATACCAGTTCTATATTTGTACCAATCCAATTTGATTAATTATTTTTGTAATGGATAGCTACATTCAACGGGAAGTTAGTCACCTATTTTTCATCCCGAAATTCCTACGGGAATCACGTAAATCACCGGGGCGGTACTTGTAGGTAAATATTTAGGACATGGTTTCATGGGCGTATATTGAAATTATGAAGACTTACCCACTCTGATTGCTGCACAAAGCAGACAAAATGTGATGACATTATGTATAGTGTTTTGGCGAGCTTGTCGCTTCTCTTCTATTGGATCAACTCTTGCACCAAACGGTAAACGGAACATGGCCTAATGGAGTTACTACTGGTTCAAAAAAACTAAGTGAATGATCTTCTCAAAGGATAACGCAACTGTTAATTACCACTTTTAGGAACAAGATATCTAGAATGTATGAGACGAATTTACAGTGAATAAATGCTATTTTATTGCCAATTTTTGAGGTTAAACAAAATCCAATTCAATCAATCATTCCTAGTCCTACAAAAGTTAGTTACACATTAATTTGTTTGATTCGATTCAAAATTTGATTTTTTGACATTTGACATACACATGACAGTTGACAATATTGTACGTTCGTGATTACATGGAGGTAATATTGTGCTGTGCCATAGAGCTACTAGCTAGCATACGATTACTCATTTTTTGCGTTATGCCCCAGGTGCACAAGCACAGCCAGCAGCCGGGTGATTCATCTTAGGGCAATAGTTTCGACCATGACCCACCTTGTAATCCTCTAAGTCTAGCTAGTAGATAACTAGTATGTTGGTCCTGTCCTGCTTAGCAATAAAACAGGGCTGATTTTTTTAGTACCAAGACGAATCGTTTTTCTGTTGGTGACCTAATAAAGTCTAATATCTGTATACGTAAAAACAAGGCAAAACCACGGCAAACCATATAAAATCACTGAGATGCCCTCTCTCATCTGATTTGGACTAACAAGATTCTTCTTGATCCCAACTCCGTCGACAAGCAAGTGTGCAAGCTACAGACATCAACCACTGCAATCTTCGATTATAATCATAATAATAATAAGTCCATGTCTTCGATCAACAATACACCATATTGTTGATCGAAGACTGCAATACTAATTCATTGTTGTAATTGGTATTCAGTGATCTGTGGTCTGAACAATGACAGATAATTTAGTATTGCCATAATAATTATTCTAAAAAAAATACTACAAAATAATTTGTACACCTCGTTTTGTCAGTATAATATTTTCTTTCTATTTGTTTAGTGTATTCATTTAACGAAACACAAAGTTTATTTAGTTATTGGGTAGCTAGTTACAAATATAATTATTATGTCGTGTCTAGGCGACGATTTTATTTACGTGAAGTATAAAAATCTATCAAATATTTTTTGTTTAGAGTTGCGCAACATGGCGAATTCGGCTCAGCTGCTCGGTCTAATTCAGTGAAAAACTTTCATGATAGGATTTTGTGACTCCGACACGCTCTAGTTAACAATAGATTTAAAAGTATCACAGTGCAATCAAATTTATATCGTGCAAAATTCAGATTTGTGATGGGAAAGCTTTCGAGGGTGTGTGGTTGAGACTCGGAACTCGTGAATACAATACAATCGTGAGTGCGTTTTTGCCAGAAATTTTTTGTTGTGAACCGCGGCAAAGAAAATCCGTCAAGCTGGAGCGACTACCGGAGTACTTGCGCGACACTGTCGACTGGTTCATGGGGTAAGTGCTCAGGGACTCCTCATTAGATCCATTTAAACAGTCTTGTTTATACTTACCATTCTCGTTTAACTTTTGAAACTTTAAACAATTTATATATATTTTAAATACATAACATGAACACCAGCTTAAACGAAAGTTTACTAACATTCAATGTCTACACAGATAATTTTTTTCCTGTTCTGACAATATCCAGGTTCCATAACCATCTCAAGGAAAACAATTTCCTGTCCTTGTTATTGTGGACTTTCAACTCAACTTTGCTTTACTCAATTGCCATTATTACTCTATAAAACATAATTATAAAAGTTGTAGCTATATTTATTTAAAAACTATCTTTCATATCTGTGAACAGTAAAGTACCTAAGCAATTTAGTATGTAATTGTAACAGGCATAGATATTTTCGATTTATAATAAGTGTTGGATAACTATTATATCATATGACTCATTGTTTCTCCCCTTCTGAGAACCATACTCCTCAAATTGACATCTCAAACTCAATCAGCTGTTTTATGTGGTACTCATACCCCTTGCTATAAAAATTATTTAAATCAGTTTCTCAGATTAGATATATTTTTTAAAATATTTTAGTAGCTTAGGTTCTATACTCCATAGTTTCCATACCTCCAATAATCAACCAAATTCCTAATTTAAAAATATATGTTATTTAACTTTATCTGAAATTATTCTGCCATTTATAATGGACATTTAACAGCCATCAACAGGGTATATAAGCCACATGAGGCACCCCTATGATGCCCTGTAATAATATAATACATAGTTAACAATAATAACTGATATGCCCAAAATCTGCTATCATTAATTATAATGTATAAAAAATTCACCCATTTAAATTATTCAATGTTGTAGTTGTAGTACCTGTATGGATTTTAAAACTTTTATGATATCGAATATAATTTAATTATGAAGATAGGTTTCTTATGGTTTATCTCACCTAAGTAAACATCAAAAAAGTTAGTATGTATTAACAAATATTCAAAAAGAGATGAAATATAATAAATCTGTTTGATTTTTGTTTTTTTGAACATGGTTATCTCCAGAATTATCAATTCAGGTCTAATAATTGTTTTTGTTACGACCTTTCTCTGAAATTTAGAAACTTTATATTTCTTAAAATATTTTTTTTGGACTTTAGAAATTTTATATTTCTAAATTCCAGAGGAAGGTTGTAGGCTATTTTTTCATCCTGAAAATTCCCCATTAACATGAAGAATGGGGATCAAATTGCAAACTGCTGCTAGTCTTACTAAAGAGTAATATTATAAAGAGGTAAAGTTTCCAACTTTGTTTGTTTGAAAGGGCTAATGTCAGAAACTACCAGTCCAATTTGAATACCTAATTCTTTATCTATACTAATATTATAAAGCTGAAGAGTTTGTTTTGTTTGTTTGTTTGTTTGTTTAAACGCGCTAATCTCAGAAACTACTGAACCGATTTGAATAATTCTTTCACTGTTAGATAGTCTATTTATCGAGGAAGGCTATAGGCTACATTTTATCCCGAAATTCCCACGGGAACGGGCACAACGCGGGTAAAACCGCGGGGCGCTGCTAGTGTAACATATAGCCATATTCAATGGGAAGGTTATAGGCTATTTTTCACCCCAAAATTCCCACGGGAATGGGAACAACGTAGCTAAAACTGGGGGGGATAAATTTTAACATTAATAATTTTGTCATTGATGGATATTTCTATTTAATCATAGCTATGAACACTCTCAATTAAATTGTCTGTCAAACAAAAAATAAAAACAAAAATTTTACCACAGTCAGATGCACTGAGGTGTGTGCATCTGACCGTGGTAACTTAATGATCAACTGTCATTCATCCATTAAATTCATCTATAAACGAATATTAAACCAAACTGTGTGTTATGTTATGATTATGAGATTAAAAATACCTAAACTTGAAGTTAAAAATATGTTTAAAACTTGATGAGGTTACTGATGTAGCCTTATTCAATTAGGTAAGTACATAACAAATCAAGGCTTATAGAAGTAATTCACTAAAACTAATGTTGAAATGACTTATTTATATATTTTTTAAATTATATTGTATTTAATCAACTTCAAAACAGGACTAGGTTCTACACAATTAAGGACAGAGGAAAGTTTAAGAGTGATAATAATGATATATACTTTGATGGTTTGTCATAATATTTTAACAGGTGTAATGTAAATGATTTGTGGGTGTATGTTTTCCTGAATGTGTGGGGTGGTGTGTACGGTGGTGTGTGATGGTAGTCGAGCGGCGGCGCGGGCGCGCGGGCCCAGGTGAGCGCGGCCACGTGACCGCGCGCTGCCAGCACGTCCTCGCGGCCGCTGCCTCTCGCCGCGCGCGCCCTCAGTCGCTAGCGGTGCGCAAACGTGAGCGCCGGATTTTTACAAGAGAAACTATTTGTCGAGTATCGCGATTATAGTCATTGTGTCGGTGTCGGTGTGTGGTGCGGTGTGTGCGAGCGACGCGGACGCGGTGAATGGTGGTAAAGGCGTGGTTGCATAGGATGAGCGATGGCGGAGGCGAGAGCGAGGAGGGCTCGTCGCGGCGCTGGCCCGTGGGCATCCTGCGACGCAGCGGCGCGCGGGCGGCGCGGCGGGTGCTGCACGTCAAGTACCGCAGCGTGCCGCCCGCGCCCGCGCTGCCGCTCGACATCGACGACACTGTCTCTTGTTTCTGCAGGTGCGATATACCATCCTACCTGGCCGGCCTCATTTTCCGGTGAACTTACTTTTTCTCTTATATATTTTATGACTTAATATTGTATTTATGTATATCATTGAGACAGTATAATGTACGACTATTTCTTGACCTTGTAAGTGTTAAGCCAGTGAGAGTAGTATATAAAGTTGATGATGTGGTCGAATGATGATTAATTAAGGAAAATTCCGGTTATTTGTGTTGGTTGTTAGCGGGTGATGGTGTGGTGTCGGTGTCCCAGTTAGCGCGCCTGTTATCAGCACCGCACCTTATCTCACACCTGTGATGCGCGTCACACTCTTATCGCTAGTTACCTACTCTACCTAGAGCACCTAGCCAGCTAGATCGAAGCTATTGTTACATTTTCATGTCAACTACTTAAACTTAAAATAAATAATTGTATCATATCGGAGTGTTTTTCCTCTACTCGTCTTTAAAATTATTTTTGTATATGAACAGGAAAAATCGTTAACCAATATTGGTAGTTTGTATTTTTTTTACTTAATAGTTGTGTGTGTCGTAAAATTTAGGATTATTTTTCTGGGTTACGTTCTGTAATTTTTTAATAACTCAATATCTATACGGCAAGTATCCCAAAATAAACACTGAATTGCAATAGATGTTTCGTTCGTCATACAATAAAAGTCAGTTGTTTTTCGCAGTCTTTCCTATTGTTGGACGAAGGCCTCCCATTTCCGCCACTATCACAGTTTTGCAAAGAAATATCTGTGTCGATTGGTTGCAGATATTCCCATAGTTTCAAACTAACTATCATTAGCTACTATTCTAATATATCTATGTATAGCTATGCTCTTTATTTAATAGTTAAGCTGTAGATAAAATATAGTAAGAATTTGCTGTTTTATTTGAATGTTGATAAAAATATTATAGCCACATCCAAGATGGAGGATGCTATGCACACTTTTTATCCTGAAATCTTCACGGGTAAACAACGCGAATAAAACCGCACGGCGCTAATAGTAATACACTGGCGTGCAAAAAAATCGGGCCACCCAGTTAAAATGGTTTTATGGTTAGCCTAACTGGATTTTTGAAGATTTTTCTTTGTACAAGAATAATGTTGTGATTTACATATCCTATCTAACTGAAATCAGTCAATTTCAACCAAGATTTTAAATAAAAATGATTTTTTTTAAAGAAATTGTTTTTTACCCTATGCTATGTACAGAATCAATCGTAATTAATTGGGATAAATGAAAGTTTTTATTATTATTTTTCATCTTATTAATAATGTGTATTGCCACCCCTATTCCTAATAACAGTTTTTAATCGGTTTTTCATTGATTTTACTAATTTTTTAGCATATCTTGTAGTATAGCCTCCCATTCTTCCAAAATCGCAGTTATTAATTCAATTAAATTACTGGGCACTATTGGGCGCCGCCGAAATCTTCTTTTTAGGTGATCCCACACATGCTCGATGGGATTCAGGTCAGGGCTTCGAGCTGACCAGTCAAGGGTGTTCACACCGACCTCTTTCAGATATTGCTTGACGCTATTTGCAGTGTGTGGGCGGGCATTATCTTGTAAAAGAAGGAAACCTTCTCCAATATAAGGGGCAAAAGGTACGACGTGATCTTCTAGGATTTCCGTTATGTACCTTGCAGCTGTTAGGGATCCGTTTTCGATAAAAATCAGCTCGGTGTTTGCTTCGAAAGAGAAGCCGGCCCAGAACATAACCGAGCCACTTCCATATGACACAGTTTCTCGCATGTTGCAAGGGGCATATCTTTCTCCTGGTCACCGGTACACAAAATCCCGACCATCAGCACCATGAAGACACATGCGACTCTCATCTGTAATCAGTACCTTCTGCCAATTTCCTAACGTCCAATTGACGTGCTCTCGAGCAAAACGTAGTCTTGCTACGCGGTGGGCTGGGGTGAGTTTTGGGCCAGTGGCGGGCTTATGTGGTGTCAAGGAAGCTGCCTTGAGTCGTCGCCTAACTTTCCATTCACTGACGTTGACACCCCTCACTTCTCTCAGGAGATTTTGGACGTCAACCCCGGTACGATGGCGGTTTCTTAGAGATGACGTCACAATAAAGCGATCATCACGTTCGGAGGTGGCTCTTCGCCGACCTGAACCGCGTCTTCTTATAAAGCCACCAGTCCCATGAAATCGTTGGTACACTCTCTGGACCGTAGAACGGCTCACTGACAGTGTCCGAGCCACTTGACGTTGACTTAGGCCAGTTTCAAGTAGAGTCACAACTTGGGAGGCTTCAGCTTCGGTCAGATCCATCTTGCAATGTTTCTGATAGTGGAAGGTAAAGGTAGAAGTGTCTCGTTTAATAAATCAAACTCAACTAAACTCCTAAACCCCCGATATCCCGATGTATACCCCTTAGAACAATACACAATTTGGGGCAAAATTTCCCTATTTTCCGTTTATTGCTTATTGTAGTGTCCACAGGTGCATTTCCGAGAATTTAGTGACAAATATTGACATAAACAAACCGTACTAATCACCCTAATTACCTGCGCGGCATATCTTTGATGTAGCTACAAAATTATTGAAGAATTTAAGGGTGGCCCGATTTTTTTGCACGCCAGTGTATTACAAATGTGAATATTAAGTCTCAGTATGCAATGCAAGAAGGGATCATTCAGCACAATTCGTTTAGGATGGTTTTATCTTAGTAAACTCTAAGTAAAACATAGACTACTTTTTATCCAGTTTTTTGGAACGTCACAGATGCATCCGCGGGGAATGGCTAGTGTTCCTTTATACGTATGGAAACAAGATTAATCACAACGTATTTAATCAAAACTGTAAGGTGCTATTCAAATAAAGCTGTTTAAAATGATAAAGTATAATAAAGTTTATTGCTTAACGTGTAAAGTCTAAAATTGTGCGTTGCGTTGTTTCAGGTGAGTCGCATGCTCGCTCGCCACTGTATGTAAGTGTGATCAGTCTATTCTCCGACCAGAGCCGGATTTAGATCCTCATGGCATATGCACAACCTACCAACCCACTGTCTCTGGGGGACACCATAGATGGAAGGCCCTAAGCCAGCCTTTTTTGTCTAAGGAATGGTATATTAAGGCATGTTCCCGACTATCCCGAGACCTAACTATATTTCCAACTAGCTGTGCCCCGCGGTTTCACCCGCAGCGCCCCTGTTCCCGTGGGAATTTTGAGATTTTTATTCCTTATTTTTCTTATATAAAAACCTTGTCCTGACAATAAGGAACACATTAAAAAAATAATCATCCAATTTGGTGCAGTCGTTCTGAAGTTATGCGCTTAGCAAAACATTTTGCGATTCATTTTTATATTATAGATTATGTCCACGTAAATGTGAAATTTCTACTGCTGGAAAGCAGATTTAAAACTTGATCTGCTATTTGTCTTAATCGATAGGGATCAGTTATCAAGACCGGCCGTTAGATCATAATGATTGTTACGCCAAAATTAGAAGCTTAATAAACCACAAATACTTATTCTATCCTTTACTTTTTTGTTACTTTGTTGAACTATCATGCAGATGTATACCAATTTTCCATCCACTTCTTTGTGTCGTCTGACTTTCAATCCAAATCGGGAGGTTTTTCAGACGTCCTTATTTAACATATATCCTAGTAGCAGAAGCGGCCCGCTATTATTTTTTTAGCCCATTTGGCACCGGTTCCTGTTGGATTTAACCTAAAAATAGCTAAAAATAGTGCATAGTTAGACTAAACTAGGATCTTGAAATATTGTCATGCTAAATTACACCAAAATAAGTTCAGTGGTTGATCATTGTCAGCGAAACAGGCAGACATTATGTAGCATTTATAATTTTGCAATAATTGAGGGCATTTTATTAAATAGCGTAATCTTGATAAACCAAAGCGTGGACAGGTCCTCCATAAAAGTTATGTGAATTTATTATGATAACTAGCAGCGCCCCGCGGTTTTACCCGCGTTAAGCCCGTTCCCGTGGGAATTTCGGGAATTTTTATACTTATAAACCTTCCTCTTGAGTCACTCTATCTATTTAAAAAACTTCATCAAAATCCGTTGAGTAGTTTTAAAGATACTTAGGGACAGACAGACAGGCAGCGAAAAGCGACTTTTCTTTATACTATGTAATGAAGATGTTTGCACTTCTGATCAAAGTAAATCGGATAATGATCTTGTATTTAGTTTATAAAACAAAATAAATAAATGACGACCGTTATATTTCAGTAATGAGAACGTACAGTCCCCATTAAGGAGGACTGTTATCCAAATAGAAGCTGGAATAACATAGTATGTTGAAATCAATCGATAGGTCTATACTTAGACTCTTTGAATTCTGCGACGTGCACTAATACGATTTATATTTATTTCTTTTCCTACATCGATAACCTCAATTGATCCACGCCTAATCGATTGTTACATTACGTTTATTGAATTAAGTTTTTAACAGTAGTAGTGTACTTTTAACAGAAGTAGTGTTACCGTCTTTAAAGGTGATCTTTTGTTTTGTAAGTACAAAATATTGTTATATTGCTCTGAGTAAACTTTAACTCGTTTCTTATTTGATAGGTGTATCAGTTGTCTTGTATTATTTCAGTTTTTCACTTTTAATATAGGTAAAAGTTTTAATGATTATTTCGAGTAGGTAGGTTAAAGAAATCTAATGATGTGTTCGTAATAATAAATAGGTGTATAAATGGGTGGTTCTGGTTGTGTATTCGACGTGTGGATAACATCTTATAGGTATGTTGTGTGGTAGCGTAACTCCTTTACATAATCAATATTTATTTATTCTATTTTCTTTAAAAGATGACTTGATCGAGAGTGTTCCGTGCCCTAAGCTAACTATGAGTCAAGAATATTTTCAGTCGGCTATTATAATTTTAAATGTTCGCTTCATATGGGGCACGGAATAGTAGTGACTATATCAGTATAAAATACATAGTACAGGGGTGATTCATACATATTTAAGGTCTTAGCTTGTATTATGAAACCTAACGAACTGATAAGAACACCATATAAAATCTATACTTTGTTTGTGTGTTTGTTTAAACGCGCTAATCTAAGGAACTACTGGTCCGATTTGAAAAATTCTTTTTGTAATGGATAGCCACATTCAACGGGAAGGTTATAGGCTACTTTTCATCCTGAAGTTACCACGGGAATGGGTACAACGCAGGTAAAATATATAATAAATACACATCATTGTTCATTTAACGACAAGGTTATTTTATATGAGTTCGGCCGGGAATCTAACCTGAAACCCCAGACAGTAATCGCTCTCACAAACCACTATGTCAACAGGCTTGTCAAATAATAACGTACAATATATTAACTCCAGTAAATACAGTTTGTGTTCTGAGCTACAAATTGTATTAAAAACCAGTTTATAAGTGCCCTAAATAAAAAGCGTCTAATCTTAAGTAAAAGCAGTCAAGTGGCTAAAACATGTTACACATTCAGGTGCCCACATTATTGTAGTATTTACAATTAAGGCCAAATAATTTGAAGAAAGAATTACATTAAAGAACTGTTACCTACTTTGCCCTTAACAACGGTCTCGGCACACAATAGCTCGTTATATTTAATTAGTTTACTAGTTATTGAAATATGAGAATTAGATTATTATTATTGTAGGTGGTAAACGTTTTACTGTTGAATAAAGGACTTGATCGTTGTGTGAATAATGCTTTGTTGTGGCTGTGTGTGACTCACCAGTAGCGACAATCGTCATTTCACTTCTTGCATTACCTCTTGGTCCGAGCCACCTTCTTTGTTTCATTACAAACTCGCATTTTGATTAATATGCACAATGCTTGAGTAGCCCGAAATAATGTTATTGTATCAGCTATTATGAACAAAAACAGTTATTTACAATCGCTGCTACCCAGTACACGTCGAAAACATTGTCTTCTTCATCGAGTGGATGGTCAACCTGACCAATCCTGGTGTCAGAGTTATTGAACCGCCAAAGGCCTCTGACATGGCTCATGTAACGACTACTATCCGTAGAAAGTACCTGGGACCGACGGCTTAACGTGCCCTCCGAAGCACGGAATCGTCTTAGTTTTCGGGCAATCAGGTGATTCAGACTGCAATTGGGCTTTTGAAAAAAATAAATTTTTGTGATAAATGGAAAGATTATATATTAGTTTTATAACAAAACTATTTTTATTTTATTTTTTGCGCAATAATTCAAAAGTTATTTCAAAATAAAAATTAATTTTTGAATCCAGTACCGAAAACACTCGGACAACTCCCGAACAAACCCGAGCGCGTGTGACGTCATAATGTGTAATAGCCGTAAACGCTGTACGTACTTATGGCACAGATTACTAAATAGTTACTACGTCTTATGGTTAAATAGCTATACATTATCACGTCACAACCACGGTGACCAATTATGGCGCGTTTATAGTCACGTGATTTTTATTCAATTTTTAATTGTTTATAATTAATTGAAAAAATATATTTTTTAAGTTTTTTGCATTAAATATCAATATTATTACTTAATAATAAAGTTTAAAAATACATAAAAAAAATCGATTTTTTTTTTCAAAAGCCCAATGCCCTAACCACACAACTGAGGACAGTCTCACAAAGAGATTTTTATGAGTTGTCCCCACCGGGAATCGAATCCGGAACCTCCGGATCGTGAGCCGGCGCTCAAACCACAAGACCACGGAAGCTGTTCGATTTTTAACACGCTTTTATTAGCTTGGCCTGTATGTATGTACGTACGTACGTACGAACGAACGTATGTAATGAAATCTTTGAACATCATTTTCACCAACTTCCAGAAGTCTGATTAATTTGAAACTTTGCATACGTATCAAGGACCGATGACAATGCAATAATTTAATAACAGTTTCCCATTATTAACACGCTTTTATTAGCTTGGCCTGTATGTACGTACGTACGTACGAACGTATGTAATGGAATCTTTGAACATCATTTTCACCAACTTCCAGAAGTCTGATTAATTTGAAACTTTGCATACGTATCAAGGACCGATGACAATGCAATAATTTAATAACAGTTTCCCATTATCCTTAATGGATTTGCCAGATTTACTAAAAAAATATTACTTCATATAAAAGACATCAACGGGCGCTCGCTGTGGGACGGAACGGGAGTTCTGTTTTATTTTACTAAATGGTACTAGACACTAACAGTGTCCCGTGGTTTTCCCGTGATGGGCCCGTTCCCGTGGGAATTACGGGATGAAAAGTTGCATATTATAATGTTATGCTTGAATATGGCTATGATGTAGAATTTAATAACAGTCTAATAACAGTTTCCCATTATCCTTAATGGATTTGCCAGATTTACTAAAAAATAAAAAATAAAATTATAGTTAAAAAAAACTAAAAAACACGCTTTTATTGCAAATTGAACTAAAAACTAGAAAATAATTTTTCACCTCAAATCAAAATTATAATAAAATTTAAGTTATTAACACAATGATTCAATTCAGAGTAAAAAGCGTGGGGTGCTTAATATTTTTTTTTAATATTACAATCATCATTGGTATGTATGAGAGGATAGTTATGAACTACAGTAAAATGCACCCCACGCTTTTTTACTCTGAATTGAATCATTGTGTTAATAACTTAAATTTTATTATAATTTTGATTTGAGGTGAAAAATTATTTTCTAGTTTTTAGTTCAATTTGCAATAAAAGCGTGTTTTTTAGTTTTTTTTTAATAACAGTCGACTCAAGAAAATGTCGAACTTTCTTCGAACCTTATCCTGTTTGAACTTCTATAATAACTACTAACATGTCGATGTCAATTTTCAGATATTATAATCTGACATAGTGCAGTGTTTAGCCGAGCATGTTCTAACAAAATGCAATAAACTACGCTCATTGCACATTAGTATGCTTATCGGATGAATATGAACTTATCGCAATGAATGCGCCTCTATCGTCTCCTCTTCAACCAATTTTGGTCAACCAATAATAAAATAAAGCATAGGAACATTTGATATCATTATTTATTGTTGGAATCGTTCAAGGTTACATTGATTTAAAATAAATAGATTTTTCATTGAGCTGGCGAGCCTTCGCGTATCTTTGGAACTAATAGTTGTGTTCGTTTTTAGGGTTCCGTAGCCAAATGGCAAAAACGGAACCCTTATAGATTCGTCATGTCTGTCTGTCTGTCTGTCCGTCCGTCTGTCCGTCTGTCCGTCTGTCCGTCTGTCCGTCTGTCCGTCTGTCTGTCCGTATGTCACAGCCTTTTTTCTCCGAAACTATAAGAGCTATGTTGTTGAAACTTAGTGTGTAGATGTATTCTGTGAACCGCATTAATATTTTCACACTAAAATAGAAAAAAAATAAAATTTTAGGGGGGTCTCCCATACATAGAAATGAAAAAAATATTTTTTTTTTTCATCAAACCCATACGTGTGGGGTATCTATGGGTAGGTCTTCAAAAATGGTATTGAGGTTTCTAATATCATTTTTTTCTAAACTGAATAGTTTGCGCGAGAGACTTCCAAAGTGGTAAAATGTGTCCCCCCCCCCCTGTAACTTCTAAAATAAGAGAATGATAAAACTAAAAAAAATATATGATGTACATAACAATGTAATCTAACACCGAAAATTGGTTTGAACGAGGTCTAGTTAGTAGTTTTTTTTTTACGACATAAATCGTAAACCGCAAAAAAATACTGATTATTCATTCAATAACTCAAATGTAAATAAAAAAACATTTATTTCAAGAACTTCTTTATTATGTTACTCGCTGCTACGGAACCCTTCATGGGCGAGTCCGACTCGCACTTGGCCGCTTTTTGCATCTGGACTAATATAAAAGCTGAAGAGTTTGTTTATTTGAACGCGTTCAGATCTGACGTTACCAGTTGGATTTGTTTTTTTGTATATGATAGGAACATTCGAAAGAAATGTTAGCCTACTTTATTATTCAAAAATTAATATCTAAATGAGTACGCGAATACATATATAGCGAAGACTGCTGTCGTATTCTATTCATAATTTTTTTTATAGACGTTTAAAATATGTAAAAGCACTAGCGACCCGCCCCCGCTTCGCTTCGGTTAATCATGATTTCTGTCAGGTACCTTTTTTCATACATTGGGTTACATTATTGCAATTTGAGTAGCCCTAATTTTTTGAAAATAAAGCTTAGTCTATGTTCGTCCCGAAAGTATACTCTATCTATTGGTGAAATATTTTGTGAAATCGGATAATTAATTCCGAAGATTAGCCCTAACAGAGAAAGAAAATTAAAAATGTAACCTCTTTATAAAATTACCATCTAGATGTAGCACCAGCAATTTCGTCCAGATGTTTACTGTTATTGACGTAATAACTTTAATGTGGAATAAGGTACCTCCATATCTTTTTTTTAGTACTAGACTAGATCTTGCAGACGAAAATATGTCAACTCAAATAAATGTCGCCCTGTGGCTGCCAAAAGAAAACTTCATTCCTATACAAATAAAGATGTTTTTGCCGATAAAATAAGAATGTAAATCAATGCAACCTTGAGACAGAGAGAAGCCTCAGAAAAATGTTATGGAACTCTTAAACTTGATGAAACTATTAGCCTTGCTTATCTATTCATTAATATGTATTTAATTATGACGTTTTAAATAAGGATGTCTTAAAATATTTTACCTGTTAAATCAGAAGTTCGGAAGTTAATGCGTGGCAAAGTTTCGGCGCATTATGTCCATTTCTGGAAATGTTATTCCAGTTTCTCTAAATTTTCCTTTCTCAATATGTCCACACTCCATGTTGTGATATGTATTTTTTATTCAATTGTTAAGCAAATGTGCATCTATCGATACATCCTATCCTACTAATATTATAAATACGAAAGTTTGTGAGGATGGATGTATGTATGGATGTATGTTTGTTGCTCTTTCACGCAAAAACTACAGAACGGATTTGGATGAAACTTTACAGTAATATAGGTTATACATCAGAATAACACATGGGATACATTTTATCCCGAAATTCCCGCGGGAACCAATACAATGCGGGTAACACTGCGGGGCGCAGTTAGTTTATAATATGTATATAGCTGACCTCGCAAACTTTGTTTGGCCATATTAAATTTAAAGGGTATAATAAAGCTATCTTAGCTTTCAAATTGGATCAAATTGCACACGGTGTGCAAATCAAATTAAAAATCGGTTTAGTAGTTTAGGAGTCCAGCGCGGACAAACAACGTGAATTTTTATATAAGATTATTATACGAAGTTGTTAGTTGGAGGAGAATAGAGAATCTCTGGAATGAGCTATCATATTTATTTTCTTTAACTTTGAGTCACATGAATGAGAAGGACGGGAGTAAAATCGCTAGGTTTTTATTTCATAATTAAAGGAGTTTTATGTCTTTATATTAAGTTTCGCATATAATAATATTTCTTTTAAAGTTTTAACCAATTACAACGGAGTTAACATCAAGAACGAATCACAAATATGAATATCAATATTGATTGTCGTGTTGAATGGTTGTATCTGAAAGGCTTAACACAACTCTCGTCTCAGTTAGTGGTCGTTGTGTTTTTAACATGAGTGTCACTTCACTTTATAAATACATTGTTAGAACATGTATTGTTTCTGCTAAATGGCTGCAAATTGTCGATCGCTCGGGTTGTCATTAGATTGTCATTGATATTATTGTAGAGTCAAGGTCGCTGACTAATGGTCGTAGCACACATATCAACTCGGAAAGGGATCGTCACCGTATCGCCTCGCCGTCAACCAGGCGTCAACCAGGCGTCAACCTATCGTAAGCGCGTCACCGTGCGATCAGCAGCTCCGAATCGACTCGGCTACGGCTAGGCGACGCCGCGCTTACGGCTCGCCGGTCGCTGGTTGACGACGGCTGGGCGGGGTGCCTCGCGGGAACGAAGAAACGCAAGCTAGGGTACGGAGAGTCGTAAGACAGCGTACGGAGAGACGTAAGCGCGGGTACGGCAAGTCGACCACGCACCGTACTGCGGTTTGTGAGCTTGTTCCGAGGCGAGGCGATTACGTTACGATTCCGATAAGTGTGCGTTGCAGTAGGGAGTTTCATACAAAGAATACTGAACGGCTCGAGTTGATACGTTTACGTTCCGTTTACGAGTTGATATGTGTGCTACGACCATTAGTCGTCTTGTTGCTAATGTGGACATGAAGAGACGTGGTACAATCAGTCACAGTCGCTGGACATAACACTAAAATTATAATTGCCAACATTCATAGTTATTGGTAGCAATGACTCGACAAACGTCCTTCTGTTCTCCACTTTACGTATTAGGATTTCTTTAACTCCAATATTTACATTACAATTTATAATCATATGTTTAAGCGTACAGTATGTAGTACGTTGTACAGTATGTAGAGTTTTAGGTCTATTTTATGAATCAATACAATATTTCTATCTGCAAATACGTTAAATATGTATGAAGGCCAAAGAAAATGTATTATGTAACATAATTTGTGAATAGCTAATGCAGTTTGTGCTAAGTATTTCTGGGGACAGTCATACTCATATCTAGAATCAAATCCTGCGATTTGGTTGACCCAGCTTTGATCGAATAAATGTTGTATTCGCCGCTTTTTCAAATGTGTCACTTGCGATCATCCAAGATCTGCGCAGATGCACTACTTCTTTATGCTCGGGCGATACTTCAGTCATTCGTGTGCGTTTTGTATGCCTGAGAATTGCATTACAATTGAATCCTAAGATCTTTTATATCTGAATTCGTGTCATCCATTTATCAAAGGCAACAGGTGCCGTTATAAACTCATAATAAGTACATAAAAGCTACATTTGACTGTTATTATCCCTTATGTTGTTAAGTGTTGAAATTATCCTTGTTATTGTCATAATAGTGGTTTATCTGCGGTTTCGAGTGGCATCTGTTGGTCGGTGCGCGCTGGCCGTGCATTGTGCGCGCGCTGCGCTCTGCCTGCGCCTCTTCGCGTTGTGAAACAGCCATTGTTCAGCAGAACACTCTCGACTAATACGTGCTGTTCGTCGTTTCTTTGCGAGGCCCATTGTTTCGCTTTTGATTTCCTCATTTACTTATCGCAGTACCAACAAACATATATCTTAAAAGAAAAATTATATATATATGTAACTAACATTGTTTTTTCGTTGTGTTCATTTAAAGTAGTTAGTAAGCAGTTTCCACACTCTCACGTTGTCTCGGTGGAAAATGAGTGTGGTCGATTGTACTGTACATAACATAACATTAGTGTTAAGTCGTTATTACTATTAACACTTCTTGACCTCCAGTGAACGTGCTAAATTACAAATTGTTATCACCACATTTACTTTATTAGTAATATCGAACAAAACAAAACAATTATCTTCTATCAAAATGTTAGTACATCCTACATTACGAGTATATTATGTTGCCAATATTATTGGGCTTGATTCCCTATTGGGGCAGAATGCGCGTAAAGTACTAATCAAGTATGTTACATGATTCGGCCAATTATTACTTACCGTTCCCAATAACCTGGCCCTACAAGTTATCTGAGATTTGAGATAGGTATTTAATAAATATAGATATTGTAGTTTCATATTAACGCAAGGGAAAATGTGTATTTACATAACAGAATTCCACTGTAAAAATAATTACTAAATTACGTTAGCGACAATGCCATCTTTCGCGTTTGTGTGTAACTAAATGGTAGTGAGTTTGCAGAGTTGATAGATGGTGGTGAGTGGTGGTGGTGTGATGTGAATGACTGAGGTGAGTAACTGGCGCGTGTGTTGTTCCAGGTGAGTGGGCTCGCGCCGCGTCATGTTGGACTGCCTCTGGTGAGTCCACTCCATCCCCTGTGCAAGACCCCTAACAACCGACAACCTTCACCCCGCTTTTACCATTATAACTCCCCTGTAAATAACCTCCTACTAACGGAAAATAACTTGACTCTAAGTAATATGATTTAGGAAGATGATTACGGTGTCTGGCGAGTCACTGGGTAATTGAATAGGTTTTCTGCAAAATTCAATAACGCTGTTGTAATATCGTTCCGTGGGTAATATAATGTCGCAATCTGTATTCCTGAAGCTGTAACGCGAATTCTCTGAAAGGTGGACGACGGTGACGTGTGTTTGTTTTATTTTAGAATATATTAAGTAAGCGATGTTGTGGGAAGCGCGGTGATGTAACGTCCAGAGGGCCGACAGTCGACACTCTGCACAAATGTCAAGGGCGACTCTTTGGAGCGTGCGCCGTGAGCCATGCTGTGGTCGAAGTCGAACTTCACCCACGTGAAAACTACAGTTTCAACTTATATAAATAAGTCACGCCCAATTCTCCTCGTTGTTTTGACATGCATCTTCAATGGTTGAGAAAACTCATGAACATCTTAAGTGCCGTAAGATTGCACTGCAATATGTTTTCTTCTGTTATGTTATATATTATTTATAACCCATATTATCAAGTAAATTAAGTAGGTTTAGGTACTCGGCAGTCCTAAGTTTGGTGTACATACATGGTACGTTAATCACCTCACAACTATGCTATGCATACATAAATTTCACATTCTCAAAAACTTCCATTGCGGCGGTGTTTAAATAATGTTTAGCAACACACATAGCTATATGACCACTACAGTATATAGGTATATAAATTAGCAGATTGTGCCGTCATGGTTTGCGTAATGTTTGGAGACCTTGGTAATGTTGTTAAGTTTGCAGTAAGAAGTTGGTTAGTACACCTGTATTTATTGGCCGAGTGGGTGTGAGATGTTGCAGTCTCTCATGCTGGTGTGTGTGATCTGATTCACTTGTAGTCCATTGTATGTCTTCAATGGACAATTGCATTTATAATGTTGATTGTCCTCGACTATAATAGGACGGGTTACTTGTTATTATTATGCTAATTAAATATGTATCCAGAATATTGTCATTAATCGAAACTAGTTGCGTTGTGCGGTTGCACTTGCGTACTCTTTTCAGGGGAAATGTGTACTTCTACAGAAGATAAACAATAATGTAACAAGTACAATGACTTCTGTAGAAAGATCAACCTAGATGGGGTGTACATTGTATAACTTTCTTTCGCATTTATACAGGGTGCGGTGCGGGAAGTTCATTACTATGAAATAGCAATAATAATACTCATTACATCTGACATATAAATTCCCACACTCCCACTTCTGTTAGAGTATTTTAAAGTATGTAATTTAATGCTTAAGATTGTACAAAAGAGAAGTTTGTTCCCTCGAGTTTTCCTTATACACAGTATATGCGGAAAACCCGCCATGCTGTTTTTGTACTTTTGTTATAAAAAACAACATAAAAAATTAATAATCCGTGCCTGGATACTAAACGAACAGTAATGAATAATTACCATAGTTTTGATTGGTCTTCTTCAATTAATGTGGTAACTTTATCGTTTAACCAAAACATAATCATTTCGTCATTGATTACCAACCACGGCAATATGGCGGCATTATTTAGAAAAATATAATAAATACTAGTCGGTTTCTCCCGCGTTGTACCCGCTCCCGCGGGAATTTCGGGATAAAAAGTAGCCTACGTCCTTTCTCAGGCTCTGGACTAACTGTGTACCAAATTTCATTCAAATCGGTTCAGTAGTTTTGGCGTGAAAGCGTAACAGACAGACAGACAGACGGACAGTGTTGCTTTCGCATTTATAATATTAGTTAGGATTGCTTAAATTACGTACCAGTCGTGACACTATCTACATATATGTCAGTAGTGATTACCTATTTGTAAACCATGTGATTTAACTGTATTATTAACTAATTTTACCTAATGATTCTATGATGACGCCTAGTCCTCACCTATGAGAATATTCTTTTTTTCTTACGAGTTAGAATTTAGACTATCATGGCTAACTTTTCAACCAAAGACAAGGACAAAGGCAAGGACTTCCACTACGGAAAGGAATCAGTGATGTGGTAACAATGGCATGAAACCATTAAACCTTTTTCCTATTCAGAAGGAATCGCCTTCGTCTGGAAAATCGACTACATCAGTTCTAACTTTAAAGAAAAATTGTGTACAGTGATGTGGGACTCCTTTGCCCAGCTGTGGGTCAATAAAGACTAATATTAATTGACTATATCAACATGTATATTTACTTTTATATTACATTGCACACTCTATAGCACTACCGTGCCCGTCTATTCGAACGCGTCTCAAATTAGGACGTACCTACTTACTTAATAGAAATTCAATTAATCAATCAATTATTGAATACATTTTTGATAACTATTTGCCAAAATATTAATGAATCGAGGACTGCCTGAATTTGTTTTCTAGCGTAGACTCATACATAAGCAATAGAATAATAATATATAGAATGAAGGTCATGTCCTAGCCAAAGTTTCGCTTATTGCTGCATTATTTTTGTGGTTTACTATAAAGTGTGGGTTGCACGTTTATTATTTTCTGCAGTGCGGTGATGGTGCGGTCAATATGGGCTATAACCTGTATATGGCAATTATACTGACTCAATCGAGGAAAAAGTTTTTGGAAAAACACTTCGTCTGATTCATCGTCGGGATTTTTGAACAATCATTTTGTTTTTTTAATGCTTTCTTTTCCTTATCTTAAAGAGAGTTAATAAGTAGACGAAAAATATATTATATTTAGAAAATACTTAATTAATAATATTAATTGTATGTAAGAACGGTCATTTTAATATAATTATATATGGGGTCGTCGAGTTAAACTCTTTTGATCTACTGATGTTGCTATGCTATCAAACTACTCTCGGATACCGAAACTGCTATTGAAAGTAGGTTAATAGTGTGATCGTGCTAAAACTTGAGAATTAAAAAATATGGTCGGTTATGTGATAAAATGTGGCTTTCCAAAATATCACCATTGGTTCCAATGAATATCTTATTTCACTTATTTGTTGTATGTTAAAGCCGATTTGGATATTTATTTAGATATAAGTCAATTAATTATAATTGCGGTTCGGTTAGTATGTAAATGCAACACCTGAGCGGGCTAGTCGCCGCCCCGGGCGCGGTGCCGCGTCCGACGCGCCGGCCGCGGTGTGTACTGCGAGGAGTCTCCCCGCCCCACACTCCTCGCCGACGATCAGCTGATCTTGGCCCACTTTGTTTATTATTACTCTGACTTCCGGGTTCTATATTTCATATAATCGCGTCGACTTTGTTATTTATCTCTTCGAGGCCTCTTTGTATTAAGTTTTACCTTCTAACTCGAGCTAAAAAACTCAAGGCCGTAATCCATATTTTTTATTAAAATACAGTATCTGCAGCGGAATATACTTCAAACAATTACAAGTAGAATAATGTGAATGTAGAAATATTGAAGTTTGCGATGTCTGCATTACGGTACTGAGTAGCGCGCGTCGCGTCGTGTCGTATGATAGGCTGGAGGTGTAAAGAGGGCAGTAAGAGTGCGGCCTGCGGGGGTCGGGGAGGAAGGAGGGGAGAGGGGAGCGCGCGCGGTGGCGGCGGCGGCAGTCCTCCGCACAGTCGCGACCGAGAGCGAGCGCTGCGATGCGCGCCCGCGCCGCCCCCGCGAGCCCCCGCAGCGCGCCCGCGTGATGCTGCGCCCGCCGGACCCGCTGCACGCGGTCCACCACCCGAGGCTCTCCCTCTTCGACTCCTGCCACCGCAAGATCAGACTTATCGGCGGCGGACCCGTCGCCTTCCTCGGAGGACTGGTCGCGTGAGTTCTCAACACTACAAACAATCGCTCCTTATAAACTTGTGTATATTTGTTTAGGATAAAACAGGGTTTTCGTTCCTTCTTAACTAAACCTTTCACTTTTTTATTGTTATGTTTAGTAATACTCCAAGTTAGATTGGCCGCGTTCTAAACCATTAGCATTATGGTTTCGTTTTCGTTAACTATAAAAATATCGCGGTGCTTGGTCTATGATTGAAACTTGTAATGGGCAGAACTTTCCAGTATGTAGTCGGTAACTATTTATGTGGTATTATGTTGTGCTTCGTATATCGATTTACTAACAAATTATGTTTCATCGTTATTGACGTTATCAGAATTTTATATAAATGCAAATATCCAAGTTACCCTCAGTGTTACCTCCACATTGCATCACATAGATTACTTGGAAAATCTTCGAAAGCTCATTGAGCCGCCCTGTTGTCGCACCAGCCAGTGCATGCGTAATATTTTTAATCTTCTAGAGGTTGTTATCATCCCCAATTCACGCTACTACGTAGCTAGAGTAGACCACAGTTTATTACAATTAAGAGTATGTGCCTACGCATTTTAGTCGAGAACAAGTGGTTTTCGCTGCGTGTAGTGTAGTGTTGACTGTTGAGTGATCGAGAAACAGCGCTGCGCCGGCGCATGGCGCCGCGGTACTGTTGTAACGGGCCGACCCCGATATGCACCGCGCGCAACTCGCTCGCCCTCTACCAAAGCCCATTGTTTATTTCACAATCATGATAATTATACTCTCTTGTTTAATGCTAACAATAGAATTTGTCTTCGGTCTCGGGAAACCATGTAAAAATATTTAAAACCAGGTTCACAGTTCAGACCTACTTACCTCATTCATTTCATTTCCATGGCATTTGGATTCTTAAATTATCGTGAGTTTCAATGTGAATTTTATAATGAGAACTGGTAACGGCAATGTTGAAATACAAACGGACATTTACGGTATTTATTCCAAGCTGACTTGTTTATTACTGATGGCTTGATGTGCTTGATAGGCGGTGCTCGCCACCGTCCACCGTCGCCAGTGTGTGGTATGAATGAATGGTTGGAATGGAGAGCCGGATGGACAATACTGGCACATGCGAGGCTCCGAGGTGCGTGAGGAGCCGGCGTGGAACGCGGTGAGAGCGCATTCCTAGTGACCACTCACCGCGGCTCTGCTCCAGCCATGCAACTGCTTGCCCATCATCATAATGCATTCAGCATGTGGAATATGCCATAATTACTGACTAATTCTTCCTTGATGAAGAACAATCCAAGGCCTTAATTCCCATAATTTGTTAATTATGGTCTCATGGAACCAATCTGGTTCTGATACGAAACTGGTTGCTATCATTGTTGTAGCTGTACCTTTACTTCTCCTATAGTAAAGACTCAAAGCCTTTGTGATGCGATTGAATGTTCTGTAGTTCCAACTACCAGCTACGTATGCTCATTTAACTGGTATAAGGATGATTTTAAAATGTAAAAGAGGAACTGCGTAATTGTTCGTAACATTTCTCGCTCTACTTAAATACATTTCTCAATCCGGTCACTTTGCTTTGTCTTAAGTATTTTGTTTTTCTTGTTACAATGACGAAATATTTTTCGTTTCGTAAGTTTCGCCGTAGCTTATTAGTGTTGATATGCAATTAGTAATTTCGAGTAGACTTGCGGTATCCACTTAGCGCCGTATTTGGTATTACTTAAGCGTAGCTAATAAAAAAGTTGAATGGTTGGGAATAAGGTTTTTTAGATGCAGATTACTTTTATTTAAAGTATGTACTCGTATAGTTAATATGGAAGCTAAATAAAAAAATATTAAGTAACCCTTAAACGTTTCTAACCCTCCAACTATCGAATATCGATCCTATTACAAACGTTCATTCCATAGTCCTAATGAAATAAAAATCTACGCGGTATTAGTAGCCCCAACCCAATTACTTAGGAATGCCCTTGACATCATGGGTTAAACTGTGCTATAGCGTCACGCAGTGGGCTCTAGTCGAGCAAGGGGGAATAGTTAAAACAATAAAGTATGAGCTTGTAAGGTAACCCTTCAGAGGTCTCATGTCACTTAAGATATCAATACAGTGAGAAGGACTAGGTGTAATCACATGCTTGCGGGTATATGATCTGAAATTCATCCAGAGCCAAAGCAGGACAAATATTAAAACAACCAAAAATATATTGTTGCTAATAATAACCATCTAGGTACTTTGTTTCCTTCTACGTATGATGAACGGTAATGTAGGCGTCGTATTTAAGTAATTTATACGGTTTATTGGACAAGCGGGAGGTCAGAGGTGGCCGAGGACAGTGGGTGCGTGCCCCCCTCCTCTGCAGAGGGGGGTCCGGTGATGACGCTCGCGATCACCCGATGTTTGTTTACACGCTGTCTCGCTCAAGGTCACACACCACATCACCAATATAAAAGGTACTTTAACTTCTGTTACTGATTAAATGATACTTAGTAAGCCGACAATCTCAATATTTTAAGACTCAATTACATCATGCGAGCTTACTAACCATTAGCGGGTGAATTCACTACCAGCTAATAAAATGCTTTATCGACTGAGCGATAATAACGAACATTCTGTTTTGTAACATAAAAGCCACTGCAAATTGCCGCACTTGGGTATTTACGGTTATACCTCAGTATCTGAGAGGAAAATGTACTGCTACAATAATAATTGAACAATATATGTAATATGAATTGTATTTATTACCTATGTTTATGTTATTTCATTACTCATTATTATCAATATTGAGATGATATCATCGTCAATGATGTGTTGTATATCGGTGCCGTCGTAAAATACTTACTTGACATCATGTTCCAAAGTTATTTTCGTAGAGTTATTATAAGGTACAATTTACCAATTTCAAGGTGATAGCAAAAGTAGTGCGTCATTGTAAACATGATTGACCTTTGTTACATATTGTGTCCGAATTTATTTGCTTATATTAGCATTAGTTTGCGCAGTGTTGTCGATGAGTTTTGCAATATTTTGTAGCGAGGTGAATATTGACCAGATTGGAACAGCGGCGTTCGTTGTTCGGTTCAATGTTACTTTCACTCGTGTCGGGTGAACGATGCCGCGGAGCGTGTGCCCGCTGGTTGACTCTATCAGTCAACTAGCACACATTATAGAGTCACCAATCCTCCCTGCTGCCAGGGTCGATGTCCAAATCATAACTAATTCTTTGTCTTCCCCATAAAACTGAAAATGATTAGCTACTTGATTTTGTAAGACATAATAGGGTCATTTCGCCTGTTCGCGTCCATCGCCCTATTCGCGTCCATTTTTCGGACCTCCCTATAAAAATTCTCGAAAATAGGTATATTAACACACTAAATCACCGAAAAGTCGTTACCGCTAATACCTAATCGTATAAGAGGCACATAGACATAGACAAAAGTTCTGTGAGCCTACCAATCATGTCTAGAAAAAATAGTTAGTTTCCGTTTTTCAACAAAGAAGCGGGAACGCGCGGAATTTCGGCAAAAAAATAGTGAACAGGAGTGCGTGCGATGGTAAGTATTTAATTGTTTTATGCGTATTTTAGAATACACAGCTGTTTCTAGACATAAAGCATGAAAAAAGGCGTAATATTAACTATGTATTTGCTTGTTTTTTTAAAAGTTAACAGTTAAAATAAGGTGGACGCGAATTACTACACCGAATTTATAAATCTTCCACTTTGCGACCACAATGGACGCGAACTCGTCTATTTATCATTTAGTTTGTTTTTATTTTTATGTGATAAAATTAAATAAGGTAATTTGTTTTTATTTTTTATTTATGTATTATTATCATGCAATCGTAATGTGCAATTTGCGTCCACGTTATTATGATTGTAGAAAAAGATAATTCAAAATAAAAATCGTTCATCACAGGTGGACGCAAACTATACCTACAAGGAAATAGTATTGTACCAAATTGCGTCCATTTTTTCATTTAATTCAAATAATAGCATAAATACCTATATTTTTTAACTTTTATTATAATTTAATATTATGCATTATTTTTTTTATTTAACACTAAGAGTTAAAACTAATAACACTCTCCCTGCTGAAGTTTTCTTTGCAGAAATTTCTATCGAAACTGGATCTGAGAGGTCTCAGAACTATCAATAAAACGAAATAGTACTAATTTAGAATTGGATTCAACTAAAGAAATCACCATCTCTTCATTATACGTAGAAAATGAAAACATAAATGATGAAGCTAACTTCGGTTCGACTGTGCAGGTTCAAACAGTAACAGCCGAAATACATTCTGCACCAAAACCATCCACCAATGCCCAGCCTTGCACATCAAAAATCACCAACAATAAAAATCTAGCTTCTTCTAAAATTGACTATGATGAAATAACGAAATATTCTTGAATAAAGAATCTGTTAAAATACAATTTACTTTACATTATCACCCCTACATTTCTTTTCTTAGCTGGTGGACGCAAAATGGTCTATGGGTGGACGCAATTTGGATTTTTTGGACGCAAAGTGGGTAAAACGCCTATTTTTGAAGTTTTTCTATTTATAAAAAAAACACAAGTAGTTTCGAACAAAACTGAAAGCGAACCTTACAGTAGACTATATAATGAACCCATTACATAAATTTTTCATTGAAACTAGTGCTGGAACATTTTTATCTTCTCCTTCAAACTTGCCAACTGCACTAAATGGACGCGAACTGGCGAAATGACCCTACGATATTAATGGCTAGAGTTCCCGTCAAACCTTTGGCGTTACGCAATACAGTTTTATTAGGTACGCGCTGCGCATTGACATAGTTTTCCATGTTATGAAATATAACCCTTCTTATCCACGCGAGTCTCACACACATACACATATAATTTATTTATACTGCATCGAACATAGAGTTTAAAAATATACAGAGTTTTAACAAGAAAGTCGTTTATAACTTCTAAACATATAGAGAAAATAGATGTATCTGTGCCAAGTTCCGCGTCGAAAGTGTATTCGTTCGCACTGACAAAGCGGCACACGACTCGCTACATCCTGTAAATAGGAGACGTGTATTAAATTAGAAATAAACAATTATTATTTATATATTGTCAATAATCATCCAAATATAATGTAGGTAAAGGCGTCCTTTTTTTCACTTACATAGATTTCTCTATTAATATTAATACACGTTGTTGAATCTTTGGGATGAATGGCAAGTCGGCTATGAATTTAAATGATCTTCCGACATAAAACATTAACGTTTAAGTTCGGTTTTATGTCAAAGTTTAATAAAATATGACGTACAAGAAGTAAACAAGCGTAGGAGACATGCGCAGTGCAAGTAGTCATGGCTAGGTTGCGTAGGCGCAGGCAGCGGCGAGGCGAGCGGAGCAGTCGGCTCACGGCCTCGGTGGAGGGAGCACCGCGCCCGCGCTCGCGCTCGCCATGTGTCACGCGGTCGTGCTCGGGGTGTTGTTCTCGTTGCCCTCTTACTTGTACTCGTCTCTGCCCTCCAGGTGAGCCCCGTGTGAACTCGCCACATCACCCCCCCTACCGTGCTCTGACACACCTTCCACTCACCGCACAGCCCTTATCAACGTTACATATGTGTCGCAACAACTATTTGTTTGTCATCACCACGTAAATCGTGATAAACAGGTCCTCTCCTAATCGACATATGAAGTTCAAAATAAATATCGTTCGCACGCATTACAGACTTCGTGGTTGAACAATTTATATAAGACGGTCTTTAGATCGAGTCAAGGATTAGTTAATCATCCGTCACGTACAGCACAATAGTGTATTTAACTAATGAATGAGTGCATCTAATTAATGACTTAATATGAAGGGTAAAATTAACCGATTGAATCGAAGTTAGTCATGTCAGTATCGGTTTTTAGTCCGCTTTCACATGATCGTCCAAAATTGACCAGTGATTCACGAATGGACAGTAATAATGGTCATGAACTGACCGAAGTCGGTGTAGTGAACCACATTGATATTCCGTGTCCGATGCTAGCCGATAGTTAGCGGTAGTGCACCGGATGTCACAGTCGTTCCCCGCCCGAAGCTTCGCAAGCTCCCTGGCCTGGTATGGATAAATGTCTGGAAGTGTTGGTGTTATGGGTCTCCGGATTCTTCGACGCAGCTCTTATGAAGTTAGTATAATATCGGCATTCGTGTAAATTTATCTTTGATTTCCTTCCTAGTATAAAGTATTGGTGTTGTATTTTGTGCTACTTCGTTTATTGAGTGTTGCTCGTTCACGTGCGGTTTCCATCGACCTTGTTCGGGGACACCGCACGCCGCGCGTTTCCGTCTCTCGCTACTTCACATCACAAACCAACACCACGCAAAGTTGAAGCCGGAATTATGTTTTTTACTTTATTATTGTGACTAGATTTCAAAAATGACATAGTTGATGAAAAGTACTGCACCACTCCTGCGGTTGGATCAGAATTGTAAACATTTCATTACGGGGCGAAAGTGAGAGTATTTCAAATTATAAAATGTGAGCCAAAGTTCATCCTAATCCATTGAGTTCTTTTGATGTCAATGAGCAAGAAACACTCTTCCATTTTCCATTTTGTTAGATCTATATATTATGAGAACTTCTTCAAAAATTATTGACGTTAAAAAACGTCTTTGTAAGTTTGTACAACAGATTTTTAATCCGATTATTCTGAAATCAAGTAAAGTAGGTAGGTAGTTGATAAATATTCAGACGCCTCTAACACAACATTTTTAATAATTCATATTAAATGGAGTAAGGCCTTGGAACGAAACATTTATTTTCCGATTCCGGCTATACATTATTCTGCGATATTATTTTAAGGTTAAGTGCTAATCAATGTTATTTTGTAAATATATAATGTAACATGACTTAGCTTCCATGCGTTGTAAATATTTTAACATAATACACCCAATTTGATTTGTTTTAGATCTTCTTTCTATAGCCAAAATTATCTATTGTCTATACCTTCCTATGCCTCACCTCACCTATGCCTCATCAACGACAGCATCATCTACATCGATATTATCTCGATTTACATTTCTCTGCGAATAATACTTAAGGTTAGGTTTGCAATACTGCTGGCGTCGAATCTGCGTTCTTTCATTTATTATTGAAAACGTAAGTGCGGAGACAGAAAGTCTCTGTTTTTAATATCTAGGGTTTGTGACAGATGTAAAGCTCCAGATGCTATTCATTGCTTTTCGTTGCGTAACGTAATTAAGATAAACGACCATAAACTAAATACTCCTAAACCCGATTGTTCTAGACTCAAAAATGTATATAACGAGAAGGAAATCCTTTTGTGACTGTTGTAAAGTATTATCCGAGGAACAATAAATGTCATGCATCGCTGGTTTTATAATTTGTTCAGACCTTGATACTTTTGTCACGTTAAGCCCTGATTCAGTTAGTGAATTAATGGAAAAAGTTAGCAAAAACATTTGTTATCTTGATAAGATTCGATAAGTTGGATATACGTTATCTTGATATATTGACTTTAAGTACCTTTCCCGAGCCTATGCTACGTTATGTACTAGTAATGCTACGATTTGAGTGTAGGAACTATCATCGCTGTTACGTGGCAATGCTTGATTTGATGATGAGTGGATAGCAAACGTGCCTTTCATGGAAAACATTTTTATCTTTAAGTGAAGGTGTTGTTGTAAAAAGATGTTTTTTAAGTACACACAATTACATGAGTTGTCACTTATAACATTATAATGTTAAAAAACTATTGGAGAAGGCTCAGCTTGTGCTGCCCAGAGTAATGAAGGTATGATGTTTATGTTTGGTGGTGTGGTGTTGCAGGAAGGCGCGGCGTAAGGAGCGCGAGGGCGAGCCCGCTGGCGACCCCAAGCTATACCTGCAGGAGGCGCTGCTGGAGCGCAAGCTGCCCGACCTGGACATGCGCCAGCTCGTCGACCTGCCCCACGGACTCGACTACAACGAGTGGCTCGCCTCACACAGTTAGTATACACATACACTCTTGACTCGATAAAGAGGATGGCAGGAGATAGAGAAAAGTGGAAAGAACTCATCGACAAGAGACCAGCTCTTATGTTTAAGAAGAAGTGACACTCACCCTTGTTCTTCATACACTTGTATTTTTTCTGAAGAGAGTTAAAACGCGGAGAAATGTAGTCAATTTTTCAGCCGTAGAAAATGCCTTATGGAGAGCAAAAAGGTTTAGCGATTTTATTCCATTCTTACCCCATCACTGAACTCTTTTCCTCAATATATGAAGTTGTCCTTGTTGAAAAACCACTTGAGTGAACTACGCCAATCGATCGCTCGTAGATCGACGGGATCGATCGATTGTAGAATTGATTAGTCGCTGTCAATCGATAGGTATATATATGTTGCTGTGGTAAAACTAGAAACTATCGATCGAACGCTGATTTATCCATTCCACTAAAACGATGCCGTCGACCCACGAACGATCGATTGATATAGCAGAACCCTTATGTAGGCCGAGCTAGATCGTGTCCCGTTTTCTTTTAAATTAGAAATACAACATGTGTAGCTACCCTTTTTGCTACAGTTAATCTAGATATTCCGCAGAAAAATCAGGTCATACGTTCACCTTGAAGCCCAGTCTAAATATTGATATTCCATTCTGAATAATGTTGGAAATCGTATGGCTTACTTCGATAGCATTCGAGCTTCCTAACGATAACTGTTTGTAATATTTATTGGTGAAGATTTGGACATAAATATTCTCCAAGGCGAAGTCCTCGCCGCCTTCTCCATTGATCTTATCCTGAGAGGCTGTAGGCCAGTTATTAATTTGTGTCTATCACGTCTCGCCATCTAATACGGGTTCTTTTAAACTTGGGACGACTAAAGGTTGATAACCACGGAAACGCGATGAATGATGGTGTACTCCTTAAATAAATGTACACAGAGTACCAAATAGATATATCTCTGCAATATGTGTACGAATGTAATGGATACGCCATAAAACAGAAAAAACTGTCCATTACACAAAATATTGTCGTGTAAAGTAAGGTGGACCAACTTATGTCACTCTGCAGCGATAGTTCTCAGGCATCCCCTTTCTCTGTAAAGTTGTACAGGAACAGTGTGTAAACAAAACTATTTACAATAGTTGTCAAATCAAACTTGTCGCGCTCGGTCCTCGTTGTTACTATAACATCCTATTCTATCCTACTTCCTACTTACTTACTTACTACTAATATTATAAATGCAAAAGTTTGTGAGGATGAATATATGTATGGATGTATGTTTGTTGCTCTTTCACGCAAAAAAAGTACTGAACGGATTTGGATGAAACTTTACAGTAATGTAGATTATACATCAGAATAACATATGGGATCCCGATCCCGAAATTCCTGCGGGAACGGATACACCGCGGGCGCAGCTAGTCTATACTAATATGAAGCTGGGTTAGATGTTTTTTATCACAAAATTCTGGCAGAACGCGAGTAAATCGGAGCTCTACTAGTTGTATAATATGATGTCATGAAGGTTTACTTTCAGTCCCTTGTCGGTTAATCCCCGCGATCAATAACATATCGTATTATTCAATATCGAGCCATATTTATTTATAGAATACGTATCTATTTTCAAATAAATCTCACATTTGATTACTCAACCAGTAGTCACTCACAGTACATCGCAAGTTATTGTATCTGATCAAAACGTAAATATAACTTTGCAATACAGAAATATGAAAAATATCCTTTTTGTTATGTTAATTCCGGTAGCATCTATTCTATTTTCAATCAAAGGAAATATTATACTATTATATTGATTATCGAGTATGGGAGGACGGATTGGTCGACGTCGATCGACAGTTAAGTCGACCAATCAACTAACTAATCCTCTCCATCATCCGTTGATGCTGTGAATCGACTCGACGTCCATCAAATAGCCTGGTTAGGGTAAAACACTTATATAATACTTATATTTATAATACACGTATAATAACACGTACTATATTGAATTGAAACCACGTTTAAGTATACAGTTCAATTTTATTTTATATTTTTATCAGATGTTACCCGCCGTTAATTCAGTTCAATTAAAAATGAGTGGTTTTCGCTTAAACCTAAGAAATTTAGTATAGTTGTACATCTACATACTGTTCATTCTTCATACCTTTATTAACCCTGTTTGTCTCGTGTTCCAGCACTGGCGCTATTCGACCATGTGAACTTGCTGTACGGCACGGTGTCGGAGTTTTGCACAGCGGCCACGTGCGCCGACATGACGGGCCCGGGCGGACGCTCGTACGCCTGGTACGACGAGCGAGGGAAGAAGTCGCGCGTAGCGGCGCCACAGTACGTCGACTACGTAATGACATATACGCAAAAGACGATCAACGATGAAACCGTTTTTCCTACTAAGTATGGTGAGTACTTGATAGGATGACATAGACACAGATTTAATCACAAATAAACAACGGTTTGCACTTCGGGAGTGCCGGCAGAAGTGTAAACTTGAATGTTAACCTCAAAACGTCTTACGAATTTTCGATCAGGTTACTGTCCTGACGCGAGTTTAACATTGTTTACCCATCACAAAAGAAGTACACAAAGCCGCCTAAGAAGTTTGCACTTCAAAAAATCGACAGATTTAATGTGTCAATTCAATACATTACTAGATGGTGCTAGGCCGGCCGAACATACCCGCCTAACACAACTTATGTAACAGAAGAAGGTGGCGACAGATGATATAATAAAAATAAATACCTACTATGAGTTGATTGGTGGAATATTGAAAAAAGCGGCCAAGTGCGAGTCGGACTCGCCCATGAAGGGTTCCGTAGCAGCGAGTAACATAATAAAGAAGTTCTTGAAATAAATGTTTTTTTATTTACATTTGAGTTATTGAATGAATAATCAGTATTTTTTTGCGGTTTACGATTTATGTCGTAAAAAAAAAACTACTAACTAGACCTCGTTCAAACCAATTTTCGGTGTTAGATTACATTGTTATGTACATCATATATTTTTTTTAGTTTTATCATTCTCTTATTTTAGAAGTTACAGGGGGGGGGGGCACACATTTTACCACTTTGGAAGAGTCTCTCGCGCAAACTATTCAGTTTAGAAAAAAATGATATTAGAAACCTCAATACCATTTTTGAAGACCTATCCATAGATACCCCACACGTATGGGTTTGATGAAAAAAAAAATATTTTTTTCATTTCTAAGTATGGGAGACCCCCCTAAAAAATTTTTTTTTTTCTATTTTAGTGTGAAAATATTAATGCGGTTCACAGAATACATCTACCCACTAAGTTTCAACAACATAGCTCTTATAGTTTCGGAGAAAAAAGGCTGTGACATACGGACAGACAGACAGACAGACGGACGGACAGACAGACAGACAGACATGACGAATCTATAAGGGTTCCGTTTTTGCCATTTGGCTACGGAACCCTAAAAATCGAGTTTTCCGTCGAAGTGTCACTAATCAACACACCGTTTATATAATGTTATGTGTTATCGCCTTCTTTGACGTTCGTTGTGCTACCCGGTTTCTTATGTGTATGGGGTTCAATAATGGCGTCTTTTAACTCTGCTCCTTCCACTGCTTTTTTTTTGCGATTGCTCTGCCGTTGACAGTAATAATAGTCAATAGCAGAGTAATTGCCTGCAACATAATTTGTGAATGCGGATACATATTTTATTGTTATGGACGAATATTTTATTTATTAATTTTTGGAAAAAATCTTTGTTCACTATCCTCCTCAATGATATCTTTAGTGAGCCGGGAGACCTTTGCCAAGCAATGAGACATTGCAGACTAAATACATTTTACTTTTGTTTTACTATACTAGTTGATTGACAGCATTAAGCTCTAGTACCCTTTATACCCGCATTTGGCAAGCGTGGTGATTATGCCTAATCCTCCTCACTGTACTGATAACATTACAGGCTAATACTTTTTACTTTTATCGCTTTCTAACCATTCGTGTCGTATCCAGCGAACGAGTTCCCGTCGTCGTTCGAGGTGGTGGTGCGGCGTGTGACGCGGCTGCTGTTCCACGTGGTGGCGCACATGTACGCGGCGCACTTCCGCGAGCTGGCGCTGCTGCGGCTGCACGCGCACCTGCACCTCACCTTCGCGCACCTCACCGCGCTCGACAGACGCTTCTCGCTGCTCGACGCTAAGGAAACAGAGGTATACTATACGACGAACACCATGTGAAATAGTACAGTTAACTACAAAACATAACGGGCCATATTAATACACGCGTATTAAGTTTTATTTAACAGTTTAGCTGTCAAATTATTTGTCACTTTCTGACATACGCAATTTTCCGAAGAGCAAAAGAGACAAAGTATAACAGTGTTTTAGTTACACCGCGTTTATTAAGGCGGAATGAGCACATTCAATATTACAAAACAACTCTTATCCATGGTCTAATTATGAAAAAAATGTGGTGTTGGCTGTTGTTTGTTAATTACTTATTTAAATAAAAGATAGTTTTCGCCTTGTCACAATACTAAATAAGTGGCCTACTTGGCGCACGCTCAACCGTCTCCGGATAGGAGTAGGTCGCTGCAGGTCAAACCTGGTGAAGTGGGGCTACCCCACTAAGTCGGAGTGTGACTGCGGTGCCCCAGACCAGGACATGGTTCACCTCTTGTCCTGTCCTCTGTGCCCTACTACCTGCACTAAAGAGGACTTCCTGAACTTATCAGACGCTGCCCTCTCTCTTGTGAATTACTGGTCCGGGAAAATATAAATAATAAAAACCATTTTGCGCCATTGACTCGAAAGAAGAAGACAATACTTAATGGAACCTTAAGTGTCTGTCTAGGAGTTAACTGTACATTTTTCAACGAGAGTTAAAATGCGGACTAATATGGTCGATTTTCCAACCGCAAACGCTTCCTTCTGAAGAGGAAAAATTTCATTCCGTTGTTACCCTATCACTGAACTCTTTTCCTAAATGGAAGAACTTGTCTATGACTGAAAAATATAAAGTCTATGTCATATGGTACTATAGATAGATAGATCCTCTATCTAGTAAGTTATTCTGTGGCCGTTATGTATTGAGTACATGTGTTGTATTGCAGGTGCTGCGCGACCTGGAGGTGGCGCTGCGGCTGACGGAGAGCGGCGCGGCGGCGGCGGGGGCGGGGGCGGGCGCGGGCGCGGTCGAGGAGTCGCCGCGGCGCTCGCCCGTGGTGACGCAGCCGCTGGCCACCGCGTGACCGCCGCCCGCGCCCGCCCGCCCGCCCGCGCCCGCTCGCCCGCCGCCTCGCCCGCCACACGAGACCCGACTGACGAGAGTTGACCACTTGTTAATTCTATTGTAAATATTTCGATCTGTTAAGTAGTTCTAGGTGATTACTATTAGTTTTACTTATAATTTGTGATTGCTTTGGTTGTAAATAAAAGTGATATTTGTTTAACTAATAAACTGAAAGCTTTATTGATACTACGGTTTTATTTCATTTCGAAATACCTTAAATGGCTGCTTACTGAGCGCGAATTTGCAAACGTGTTTTCCATGCATTGTGTGTACATTGGCGACTACGTTTGCGAATTGCATTCTACGAGTGCAGTGCGGTGCTGTCTGCTCTTGGATTAATTATGTAGATTTCACGCCTGGGTCTGCCTGTTACGTTGAACTGTAGACCATCAATAGAAACCAGTAACATGACGTACTAAAAAGTATATCTTCGCATGGTTCAGCCAGGTGAAGTTAGTAGAGGATCACAGGTAAAGATAGCATTGAAGAAAATCCTTAGAAGAGTCGACCAAACATTGCCATATTGTTTTCTTTTCTTTGAGAACAGGATCAGGCCCTCAGTACAGGGCAATGTTGTTCAATGTTAGAGAAGAATATCGGACTCATAACTAGAATCACAAGATCACCTAAGGGCAATGGCCGTTCCATCTTTGTTTAGAAACTCAATTATACAAATCTATACTAATACTAGCTGCGCCCCGCGGTTTCACCCGCGTTGTACCCGTTCCCGCGGGAATTTCGGGATGAAAAATAGACGTTGGCCGATTCTCAGACCTACTCAATAAGCTCACAAAATTTCATGAGAATCGGTCGAGCCGTTTCGGAGGAGTACGCGAACGAACACTGTGACACGAGAATTTTATATATAAGATATACTAATACTAGCTGCGCCCCGCGGTTTCACCCGCGTTGTACCCGTTCCCGCGGGAATTTCGGGATGAAAAATAGACGTTGGCCGATTCTCAGACCTACTCTATATGCTCACAAAATTTCATGAGAATCGGTCGAGCCGTTTCGGAGGAGTACGCGAACGAACACTGTGACACGAGAATTTTATATTTATGACTAGCTGCGCCCCGCGGTTTCACCCGCGTTGAACCCGTTCCCGCGGGAATTTCGGGATGAAAAATAGACGTTAGCCGATTCTCAGACCTACTCAATATGCTCACAAAATTTCATGAGAATCGGTCGAGCCGTTTCGGAGGAGTACGCGAACGAACACTGTGACACGAGAATTTTATATATAAGACTAGCTGCGCCCCGCGGTTTCACCCGCGTTGTACCCGTTCCCGCGGGAATTTCGGGATGAAAAATAGATGTTGGCCGATTCTCAGACCTACTCAATATGCTCACAAAATTTCATGAGAATCGGTCGAGCCGTTTCGGAGGAGTACGCGAACGAACACTGTGACACGAGAATTTTATTTAAAAGATAAAGCGGCAGAGTTTGTTTGTTTGTTTGAACGCGCTAATCTCAGGAACTACAGGTCCGATTTGAAAAATTCTTTCAGTGTTGGATGGTTCACATATCGAGGACTAGGCTATACTTAGGCTATTTTTCATCCCGAAATTCCCAAAGGAACGGGCACAACGCGGGTAATAGGAAATAAATATTTGAATAGGTACATACCTATGTACTATGTAGGTGTGAAACCAAACGAGTTAGGTAACTCAATGTGAAACGTTGTACGTGAAATGTACCTCTATGGTACCTCTAATTTCTATGTCTGTGGCTAATTGTCAAGTTGTGTTCAATATGGTCCAATGCAAGGACTTTGTTGTATTCAAACTGGACTGCGGACTTAACGAAAAAAGTCCATGACAAGGAAGTCATAGAGAGCCCTGCATCCCTTTCTAATTAGGGTGACCATAAGAAATCCAATAAAAAAATGACGTAATGTCAATTTGAGGGATGCCAACCCAAAAAGCAAAATGCCTACCGATTGCTCAAACAAATCTATTTTTAATAGTCCGGTTCCAGGTCCTAACAAAAATCAATTTTACGGTACATTCGTGAAGAAAGCATGAAACTTGGCATGAATGTAGCTCTCATGTATGTGCTTCAATCTCGATATGGGAACCTCGTCAGCAAATGAATGCTTCCCCCCTTTCCCCCCCATTTTATCTCCCTCATTCTGGTTTTTCGAATTTTCTACAAAAACTATACGACTGAGGAGTTTACTCTTCAGAGACCAAATCATCGTCGATAAATTGCCTACAAAACGATACTACATTTATAGTGGTAAGATTAATATATTTTTTAACCGACTTCAAAAACCGAAGGAGGAGGTTATCAATTCGGTGGGTATATATATATTTTTTGTTTTATGTATGTACACCGATTACTCTGGGGTTTCACATCCGATTTACGTGATTCTTTTTTTTGTTCTATGCTGTACAAATTCCCATTGGTCCCTTTGAAAGTTTTATCCTAAAATTCCTTCGGGAACCTGACTTAAATTGAAGTAATGTAACGCAGGGTATAGAAAAAACCTTCATCGACGTGCTTCTATGGCGTGCGCTGCGAAAGCTATAGATGATACATAAAAACAATGTTCTACACATTTAAAGTACTCATTATTTTGCTCATTTAAACCCGCGACGGCATATGCCTATCTATTATAGTTTACGTACAATTACCACTTCTAGTTAAATTTTTTCAATTTTAAAACAACTTCAATAGTTAGCTTGTGATATTCGCGTGATGATATCATTATATATCAACATAAATACATCTACAATCAAGTTCAGGAAAGTGACTTTCAATACCTTTTTAAATTATTAAAATTGGACCGTCCGTTTAAATTTAACGACGAATTAAAAAAAGTACGAAATATGCAGCGGGCGGGTTAAACAAACCGCTGCACGCGCTGTTCGAATCAATTGGAAAAAATAAGTAATTCACTGTTAAAACATTACCAAGAGTTATTGAATTACGAAGCTAATTAACTAACAAACAAAGAAAGTATACACTAAGAAGTAAAAAATAAAATTAAAAATGTATGTTTTAACAGTGAATTACTTATTTTTTCCCATTGATTCGAACAGCGCGTGCAGCGGTTTGTTTAACCCGCCCCGCTGCATATTTCGTACTTTTTTTAATTCGTCGTTAAATTTAAACGGACGGTCCAATTTTAATAATTTAAAAAGGTATTGAAAGTCACTTTCCTGAACTTGATTGTAGATGTATTTATGTTGATATATAATGATATCATCACGCGAATATCACAAGCTAACTATTGAAGTTGTTTTAAAATTGAAAAAATTTAACTAGAAGTGGTAATTGTACGTAAACTATAATAGATAGGCATATGCCGTCGCGGGTTTAAATGAGCAAAATAATGAGTACTTTAAATGTGTAGAACATTGTTTTTATGTATCATCTATAGTTTTCGCAGCGCACGCCATAGAAGCACGTCGATGAAGGTTTTTTCTATACCCTGCGTTACATTACTTCAATTTAAGTCAGGTTCCCGAAGGAATTTTAGGATAAAACTTTCAACGGGACCAATGGGAATTTGAACAGCATCGAACAAAAAAAGAATCACGTAAATCGGATGTGAAACCCCAGAGTAATCGGTGTACATACATAAAACAAAAAAAAAAAATGTACCCACCCAATTGATAACCTCCTCCTTCGGTTTTTGAAGTCGGTTAAAAAATATATTAATCTTACCACTATAAATGTAGTATCGTTTTGTAGGCAATTTATCGACGATGATTTGGTCTCTGAAGAGTAAACTCCTCAGTCGTATAGTTTTTGTAGAAAATTCGAAAAACCAGAATGAGGGAGATAAAATGGGGGGGAAAGGGGGGAAGCATTAATTTGCTGACGTGCTTCCCATATCGAGATTGAAGCACATACATGAGAGCTACATTCATGCCAAGTTTCATGCTTTCTTCACGAATGTACCGTATTTTCGAATTTGGACCCGTACTATAATGGTTCCTTCATATTTAAATAGAATATATTATGTAAACGAAAGTTTATAAAATTACAATATGTATTGCAAACTAGCAAAACTTGGTAAAACTGTACTTATTGTATATACTATTAAAGGTTTAAAGAATAAATTCTACAGCTTTGTGATTTTACTTTTGGTAATGGCAATTGTGCGAGCGGGACACAGGACTCTCTAATGCCTCTCATGCGAAACGTTTTCCCTCTTTGGTTCGATTAATTAAAATTAGGACTTATTATTACTGCTACATAGAGTTAAATATTCTATAAAAACATATTAGTAGTACGCAATCCAGTTTTAATATTAACCATGGTCCAATGCCATCTTTCTCAGCTGTTCGATGTATCGTTTCAATTTATTTTTCTGTCAAATGGCAATGTCATTACTGTCAGTCAGCCGACCGTCAATTTTACATGTTCGTTCGTTGGTTTCGTTGCCTATCGATACCTATATCAATCAAGCAAAGCAAGTAAAGAAAGAATTTTGATATTTGGTTTATGAAGCTGAAATGCAATGAACAATTAATTATTTTAGTGTTTTTACAGTACTAGTCGATTTTTAAATAAATCTCGTTTAAAGGTTGCATTCTTTTATCGATAACATTATTGGTTGATCCACAATGTAGACGATAGCAGCTGATAAAAACAGTTTATCGTGTCTAATGACAATGTTAGCTAGCTCGTAAGAGCATCGTAATTTCTCCAGTGATAATGCCTACTTCGCCTGGGTCACTGTAAGAAAATGTACGACAGCGCATGTGGTGCCGCTGCAAGCGGACAATGCGGCAAGCCTCAGCACGAGGCAGACGGGGGCCTGGCGCGCGAGCCGCCTCCGGCCCCCATTGAACGGGACTACAGCGGGTTCGACATAGTCAAGGCCACGCAGTATGGCGCATTCTCTCGGGTTAAGGAGCTGGTCGAAGCTGGATGGGACGTAAATCAGCCGGATCATGAAACGGTGACTCTTCTGCACTGGGCTGCTATCAACAACAGGCGCGAGATCATAGAGTATCTACTGGAGAAAGGGGCTCGAGTGGATGCCATCGGCGGCGAGTTGCAGTCGACGCCGCTGCACTGGGCGGCGCGGCAGGGGCACCTGGAGGCGGCCGTGCTGCTGGTGCGCGCGGGCGCCGACCCCGCGCTGCGCGACGCCGAGGGCTGCGCATGCCTGCACCTGGCGGCGCAGTTCGGCCACACGGCCGTGGTGGCGTACCTGGTGGCGCGCGGCGCCGACCCCGACGCCTCCGACGCAGCTGGCATGACTCCGCTCATGTGGGCCTGCTGGAAAGTCTCCGCGGTGGATCCCACCCGCCTTTTACTCACCCTCGGTGCTTCCCCGCATCCCGCAGACCATTCACACGGAAATACGGCACTACATTGGGCCATTCTGGCTCGAAATGCGAGTGCCATTACTACATTAGTCTTATATGTGAGTTTCATTTTGTTATATATTATTATTTAAGTCATTTTCAATGTATTTGTTCCCTGTGGGATGTGGGATTGAGTAATTTTTGTTTCATTTTAGGGAGAGGCCAATTTAGAAGTGCCTAACTTGCGTGGAGTGACTCCACTGGCAATGCTTCAAAATAGTGCAGAATCCCTATGGATAGGAGCAAAGATTTCTGACAAAATAAAAGAACATACTCTGGCACATAATCGCAAAAACTTCTTCAAGCGGTTGACCTATGACAAGGTGAGAATTATGAGAAATTCAAAACATATTTTTCATTATTTCTAGTTTAGCCAATAATATTCATACTCCACAGCCTTCTCCAAAAGTTTTAACAATAATTTGAATACTTGACACTAATCAACAGGTTTACTTGTATAGAATATGGACATCTAATTAATATATTAGTTAAGGTACATAATAATATGTATAAAACAACAAAGTAACTTGAAGTAAGGCGAACACAACTCAAAAAGTTAAGATATAACCTTAACATCACATTGCATGTTTAATATTTTCAGAAATTCCGCTGGTGGAGTGTAGTGATCATGCCATTTATGGGGTTCTACCTGACAGGCATGATACTGGAAATGAACGCACTGTATATTGTGAAGGCCTTCCTGTTGGTGTGCTTCTACTCGCTGCTGCACTTTGTGAGCAATGCCCTGTTTGATGATGAGCTGCGGAACATTTTCCCACTCAGCGTGTACCTCGCCACTAAGGTAATCATCAGATACCTATCTTAATCTTTGAATTAAATGGAGTGAATTTTTATGACATTAGGCATATGCTCTGTTGCAGGTATCTCTACTTGTGTTGTCTTATTTTTATATAACCTGTTTATATAAGTGTTTATAATATGTTTAATCGTTTTCATGTCTAAATGGCTGAACCCACTTTTGGCGGATTTATGTACATAATGTACATTGATACAGATTATACCCTAGAGATGGGCATAGGCTATTGTTCCAAAATTCCCATAGGAAGGGCAAGAGTTTGGTTCATATATTCACATGTTTATTATGCAAACTTGAACCAAATGGTGACAGTGAACCATGGTGATATGTTGCAGGTGTGGTTCTATGTGACGTGGCTGGTGTTCGTAGCGGGCGCGGTGTCGGTGGCGAGCTCGCTCTTGTTCGTGCTGAGCTCGGCGCTGCTCTGGTTCTGCTTCCTGCGCTCGTGGCGAGCCGACCCCGGCGTCATTCGAGCCTCCAAGCATGATCGATTCCGGGTCAGTACACATCAAGATAATTGTATCGCTATCAAAGTGAAATGTCTTCTAAACTTTAATGACGTCATAAAACTTCAATAAAATGAAAGGGAGATCTATTAAAGGGATATCTAAATAATAGCCTTTTAATCCTAGCAGGTATATATCCTAGTGTCACTCGGACACCCTGAAACTCCGGAACTGCCGACCTTATTTCGGCGGGATTTTCATTAGTTGCACATTTTCCCATATTACAAACAGTGAGTGTAACAGTGGGATGCAGGTAGTAGGATAGAAAAAATTAAATTGTCTTTGTTCCCTAGACAATAATCGAGCTGTCGGAGGGCGGCGGCGGCGGCGGGTTCGAGGCGGCGCGCTTCTGCTCGGCGTGCCTCGTGCGGCGCCCGCTGCGCTCCAAGCACTGCTCCGTGTGCAACCGCTGCGTCGCGCGCTTCGACCACCACTGCCCCTGGGTCGGCAACTGCATCGGTGAGGCGTGCGGCGGGCCGCGCACACACCTACACTCACACACGCTTACATCTGTATAAGCAGAACGAGGAAGGGTGCCTTTACTGTATATGATGTTCATTTTATGTATCTTGTATTGGATAGCTAGGCTCAAGTGGACATCTATTTTTATCCCGAAATTCCGACGGGAACGAGCTTAACGCGGGCTAAACCGCGGGGCACGGCTATTTATAAATACAAGTCAAGCTATACATACCGGGAAATAAATATTCCCGGACAAATTCACATAGCAAATTAGACCCAAACTAAGCTCTAAGCTTGTAATATGGAATAGAACTAATTGGTACTACTATATATACACACAAATACATAATAAGAATATATAATTGATACCCAGATGTCGTTCAGTCCGGGCGGGAATCGAACCCGCAACCCCCGACACAGTAAGCACTCACACTGCCTCTGTGCCAATGGGCTTGTCAAAAATTGAGACTGGACTATTCTCATCGCGTGTATTTATATAACCGCAGGAGAGAAGAACCACCGCTACTTCATCGGGTTCCTGGTGAGCTTGGTGGCGATGTGCGCGTGGATGCTGTGGGGCTGCGTGCAGTACTTCACGCAGCAGTGCGGGCCGGCGGGCGAGCTGGGCGCGCTGCTGCAGTGGCCCGTGTGCAGCGCCTGGGTCGCGTGGGTGGCGCTCAACGCCGCCTTCCACCTGTTCTGGGTGCTGGTGCTGACGGGCTGCCAGCTGTACCTGGTGGTGTGCCTCGGCATGACCACCAACGAGCAGCTGAACCGCGGCCGCTACCGGCACTTCCAGGCGCGCGGCGGCAAGTCGCCCTTCACGCGCGGCCCGCTCAACAACTGCGCGGACTTCTTCCAGCTGCGGCTGTGCGGCCTGCTGGCGCCGCGCGCGCGCGACTGGGCCACGGCCGGCCTCGACGACCACGAGCCCATGCTGCCCGACCACTTCGTCTAGGGGAGTCGACCCCTCCGACCACCAATGTTCTAATATTCCAACGACAGAGATAGAACAACGAAACAATGCTCCCCCACCGTTTTCACCAAACGTATTTGGAGGAGCAGAATGAGCTTCGCTCGTATGGTCTACTAAATGCACTTTAACATCAGCACACCCGATTATTAAATACATGTATATTTTTTAGCTTTGCAATGTTCGTCTCGAAGAGTTTAGACGTATTATAGGGGTGTTCCGCGCTACGTTGCAACTCGATCCATCATTAAGAGTTTGGCGACAGTATTGCAGTATAATGATATCGCATATGCAACGGAAGGTACCTTACAGTTGAATGTATAAGACGTATAATAACAGCTTCGCAGAGTGTGCGTGCGTGACATAAATGTATCCGTGTTGGCCATGTCTGAAAGTAGGTTTCAATGTGTAAAATATAAGTTTAGTTAATGTATTCCATTACATAATTATATTATTGTGAGCGGCTGCAAGCTAGTAGCCGCGATCGAGACAAGACATTCATACTTTAAATAAGGTTTCTTCCTCTAATATCAGTCGGTTTAATAATAAATAAAATAGTTTTTTAAATCGGAGCTTTTATACTTTTATGATTAACTGTTTACAAGATAAAACTTGCAATATTTTGTAAATTATATAGACACGACTCACTATATCTCGTTATATTGCGCTATGTTGATCTACCTATATCTACTATACATAAATATTCCAAAATTAATTATGATTGTAAATATTCATGTTACAAACGTTACGCATTTGCTCTCCGCAACTATACATGCATGCGCAGTTGTTACCATTAACTATCACATTGAAAGTTATAAATTGAATATGGCGAGTTATCAGATCATTGCTAGAGTTGGGCTTACCATGCACTAGGGCATAGCATGGCAATGAATATATGTTTTATTCATTACTAAGAATGGTAATTTATGCGCCTTTGGAGTGCAGTGGCGTAGGCTACAATCCTTACTTATTTATATGACCAGATGTTTTGTGTTTTAGCAACATCCGGCGGATTTACCCGCCTTATAAATTAGTGTAAGTTACTTAAAATCAGTTAACCTCCTGGGAAAACTGATTAGGCCCATCGCAGACGACAGACTATTTGTGCGATCGAGTCTGCGGCGCACAAAAAGTCTGCATGGCGCGCAAAAAGTCGGTCGCGGATTTTTCACACTCAACGCACACGACGCACATCTTTCACGTAGTAACTATTTAGTAATCTGTGATTCTGTCGGCAGAGCTGTAGGGACGTAGATGCTATGGAAATCGTGCAGAGATCGCGAAGTATCATTATGTACATGAAGTACAGAAAAAAAAGAAGAAACAGAACATTTTGGGTACATCATATACCTTCGGAAAGATCATCAATTTTTTTCACACACTTTTTGCGCGGAGCGGCGCGGCGCGGCGCGGAGCGGCGCGGCGCGGCGCGGTGCGGTCTGCCCGAATTCACGGATTTTTTGTGCGCCGGACTTTTTGTGCGTCGTGTGCGTTACTGCATATAATTACATAGGTTCTATTTTCACAGACTAAAAAGTGCGTCACGGATAGTCTGTCGTCTGCGATGGGCCTTAAGATCGAACAAATAGAAATTCGTATTTTTCTTAGAATGTTTCCACATGCATGAGTATAAAGATGTTATTTTTATGGTAGAAATATACAGGTACCTAACCAATTAATTTTATTTTTTACATTATTTACAAGTTTACAATGTATGTAAGACCTAGAACTGCTTATACTGTAGATAAAGCGCTTAGCTATGACAAAATGCAGCAGTTCTATATCGAAATCAGTATTACTATAGTAAATGAGTGCCGTGCTATGCCGCCCGGCGATAAACTACTTTAGTTACCAGGCGCGGTTCCAGCCATAGATTGAGGAGGGGTTTCATAAATAAACTTCTATATTTTTAGTACGTTGTCAGCGGTTCGAGGGTCATGACCCCTGTGCCTCGCCCCGGGACCAAGCCTGGTTACCATTAATTATATCATTATATCAGTGCAGTGTACATAATGTTCAGAGTAGACAGCGCAGGCGCACATTGACTTACGCATGTTTAAACTAATATTTAAAAAAATATCGTTAAGTTAATTATGAATAAACGAAACCAAATGCATTTTAATTATACATAATAATAAAATACTTCATTATTATGACGAAAGATGTTTTATTTCAATTTTTTTTGCGCCACAATTTCTTTGAAGTAACGGCCATTCAGGGCAAAAAACTCTTACTATAGAAGTCATTGGTTGTTGGGGTTTTATGGTTAAAGAAATTATTGAATTAACACATTATTGCCAAATTAATGCGTTTACTTTTGCGCGTGGCCCAGCACAATTTCTTCCAAAGTCCCAAAGTGGAGACGAGAGGTGAAAACGATGAGATGAGAAGGCAACAAACTACAGGGCGCACGCACGAGCGAGTTCCGCTCCATTCTTTCTGTACTCCACCACGCCTCGGATTAGGCACCCCACTAACACACTCGCTGTACAAAAGTTACAAAACTATAGAAAAATGAATTTCTAGGCAAGGTTAACAGATGTGAAAATAACGTTATCTGATTTGAACTCGTGACTACTCACTCTCTCCCTTTTGTTTGGTGGGCCTAAACAAACTTAGCGGTGTATAATAAAGGCTGCATGTTGGGAATAACAGCTGGTGTTAAAAAACTGTGATCTTTGAATGCCGGATGTTAGACGATTAACGATGGGGTAAATAGGTATGTACCTTAAATATAATATAATAGGTAAATAGGACAGGACTCAGAGGCATGCAATGCAAATATTTTACAGATTTTTATACTCTGTTTTTAGCATGATAGACTCTGTGGTTCTAGTTGTCAATGTCATAATTTCTTGACCAATCTCGGGCGCCCACCACACAAATAATTATTCTGAATTATTCTGAAAATTCATTCATTTTTCAACTAAATTACCTACAGCTTGCTCAATATCATTTAACTAACGGAGATCTCAAAAACCTAAGGTAAGTTTATGTGATGTGATTTTGAAAATGTGGTTCGAATTTATTCGATACAAAACTCTATTGAGGATATCCGTTATCCGGTGGCCGGTGACCAGCCGCCCGTCCGTCCATAGCGCAGGCAGCCCCTCTTGCCAGCCAGCATTTGATTTTAATTTAATTATAAGTCTCGACAAATACATATACATGAACTTTCGGCTTTCGTAATTATATTACTTATAGTAGAGTCATACGAGGTTGACAAAATTGTATGACATCGCTCGCTGTTGTTTGGCTTTTCAGCGTGAATTAACGAGTGCATTGTTTGCAGATGGCTCCATTCAGGAGTAAACCTATAACATGTTTTCTGCTGGTACTAATAAGTACGACGGCATTTGTGAACTGTGACGAGGATTTAGAAGAAGGAATTATTGTTGAGGTTAGTTTATAAAATAGTGTATATTTGTTGTTCTGGGTTTATAAAGTCTATGCAATGATCATGTGAGTTCACAGAAAATATTTATTAATAAATTACTGTTTTTGTAGGTTGAAGAAGAAGAGCCATACCAGAGCCCTCAGATTGGCTCTCAGAATGTATACCTTGCGGAGCACTTTGACGATGAAGCTGCTTTCAATAAGAAGTGGATAAAGTCTGAGGCGAAGAAGCAGGGTGTGGACGATAACATTGCCAAATATGATGGAAAATGGCAGGTGAGATCAATTCTCTTCAAAGAAGTTTTTGCCTTCAAAATATCTGTTTTAACAAGGTCACTGTCCACTTAATGGAGAAATACAACAATATAATGTTGAATGAATAAAATAAAGTCATTCATTATTTATAATTTAACTATCAATACTGTTTGAATGCCAATAACTTATATTTTTAAGTACACAATAGCTCAAGAGTATATTATGGCTTGCACAAAGCATAGACACAAAATTAATTTTAGTCTTCATTGCTATATAACAGTGTACAACTGTGAATGTTGTCCTCCTAAACTAAATAGTTATAAAGATAAGATAAAATATTCTTGAGACGGTGGAATTAGTCTCAAATATATACATATAAGTGTTTGGATGACATTTGGTGTTTTACTTGTTAACAAAGATTTTATTGCAACAAATCTTGTCATATTTGACCAACTTCCTGGTTTTTGATTGAATTGAAAATTTGTATTACATATTATATTTTTCGCTTTTTTTATTTATTTTTCCTACTTTTCAAACATGGCTCGGGTTTGAGATCACCAACCCGCATTAGGCAAGCGTGGTGATTACGCCTGAAACCTCCTCACTGTACTGATATCTTCAGTGAGACGAGAGGCCTTTGCCCAACAAGTGGGACATTACAGGCTAATACTTTACATTTTTTTTTTTATATTATATTTTTGGTTTAAATGACAAAGCACAAAAATAAAGCTTCTTTAAAAAGTTTTGTCATGGAATATTTGTTTACGATTGTAGATTCAAGCACCAGCTAGAAAAATCTTCAAGGATGACTTGGGTCTTGTGCTTACCACGGAGGCCAAACACGCAGCTATATCAGCCCTGTTGGACAAACCTTTTGAGTTCAAAGATAAACCCCTAGTGGTGCAGTACGAAGTCACTATGCAGGTAACATTCTATCAGAATACATATATCTTTTTTTACTTAATTACATTTTTACCTTTAGAAGAGATTTATTCCATCAGGGGACATTTTTACCATACGAGGAATTTATCACCTAAAATCTAATTGATCTATACTAATATTATAAAGAGGTAAAATTTGTAAGTTTCTTTGTTTGTTTGTTTGTATGTATGTTCGGGGTAATCTCAGGAATGATCAGTCCGATTTAAATTAATTCTTTTTGTGATAGATAGCCACATTTAACGGGAAGGTTATAGGCAATTTTTCATCCTCAAATTCCCACGGGAACGGGTACATCGCGGGTAAAACCGCGGGTCGCTGCTATGTTTAATATTTATCTGTTTAGTAAATGATATTTTAATTCTGATTTATTATTTATTTGCCTAAAAAGTAACAGTAAAACAAAATGTTCAAGGTGAATGTAAGTAGGCCTTGGGTAGTCATTAGTCATACTTGTATACATTTTATATCCTGAGTTAATCATTCATCATACTGTATTACACAGGGTAAAAAAGATAGGCAAAAGTCACCAACCTAATCGTAACCTACCTTGTATAACTAATTTTGTTAAAAATTGACTTATTTTATTCAAATGGGTAGGTTAAAACTGATGTAACTTCCAGTGACTTTGCATCACTGTAAGTATTCTAATATTGTAATTCAATACAGACTACAAATTGGATTATAGCTAGGTATTATGTAGACGGCAAATGTCTTTTCATATGAGAGAGTCATCATTGTTTCCTTATTGACTAGATTTATTATATTGTCTTAAAGTACATCTTTTATGTTGTGTGTCTTTTAAATACTACAGTTTTTAAATAATTACTGATAACTATGATTTGACTTCGTCAATCAGTAATTTGTACCATTACCCTGTACCATGTTGTCAAAATAATTATGAGATCAGCATACAATGTCCGACAACCATTAAAACGTAAACAAAATCCTCACATTGACGTAGTATCTCCTGAAATACGCCGCAAAAATTAATAAATCAGTTGGCGTCATTCCAAAGAAGTTATTTTTAAAATGGTCAATGGCAGATGCATCTTGACCTCAAACTGAAGAAAGTCCATTGTTTATTTACAAGAAATTTATGTTATTCATCCAAATAATAATATTTTTGTATAATAATAATAATATTTTATAACACGACGTGTTTCTAGTTTTGCATATTAGGAATGTATGGCTTCTTCATCCCTCAAAGAAATAGGTAATTACTAAAATATTTGGTTCAATACACGGGTATTGATTAAATATTATTATGAGAAACTACAGTTGAAAAGTATTATATACTTGGAAGGTTTCATGTTAATAGGCATGACATAAAACAAAATGTGGCCTGTTATTACTTATCGTTCGTATTACGTCGTCAATTATTACTTCGGCCTAGATTAATGAAATACTGTTTCTCAGAGCATTTTAAATAAAATGTAGGTCCTAGTCGTTTAGGTAGTCCTAAATCTATACTAATACTAGCTGCGCCCCGCGGTTTCACCCGCGTTGTACCCGTTCCCGCGGGAATTTCGGGATGAAAAATAGATGTTGGCCGATTCTCAGACCTACTCAATATGCTCACAAAATTTCATGAGAATCGGTCAAGCCGTTTCGGAGGAGTACGGGAACGAACACTGTGACACGAGAATTTTATATATAAGATTATAAAGCTGCAGAGTTTGTTTGTTTTAACGCACTAATCTCAGAAAAGTCACATTTAAAAAAAAAAATCTGTAATGGATAGCCACATTCAACGGAAAGGTTATGGGCTACTTTTCATCCTGAAATTACCACGGGAACGGGTACAACGCGGGTAAAACCGCGGGGCGCTGCTAGTTTTCAATAATTGCCAAGATTTATTACTAACCTATTGATATTTGGTTTATTATTGCGTTATGGTTTTGTTCTCATGTACTTGAAGAAATATGGATGTATAATTTTATTTTAATGTAAACTAGTACCAGTCTGGTGTTTTACCGGCGTTGTACCCGTTCCCATGTACATAAGTAACTATTGAACCAATTCTGATGAATTTTTGGTAGACTAGACTATTTTAGGAACCCTTATCGTTTCGCCATGTCTGTCATCTGGAGCGTTGCGGGTGAAACCGCGGGGCACAGCTAGTAAATTAATGATTGCGGTGTTCACAGGAGGGTCAGAACTGCGGCGGCGCGTACATCAAGCTCCTCTCCCGCGGCACCAACACCAAGGCTGATCTGCGCAAGTTCCATGACCAGACTCCTTACACCATCATGTTCGGGCCCGACAAGTGCGGCAACGACAACAAACTCCACTTCATCTTCAGACATCAGAACCCTAAGAACGGCACCATTGAGGAGAAACACAGCAAGAAGCCCACGTGAGTCGACATATACATATTTGCTGTCTAGTTTCATGTCTTTTTTCATTTCAGTTCATTATGTTTTTATTAACTTCTCATCAATATTTATAAATATATTTTTGGTTCATATTCATTTGAATTGCAACACCTTGTTTTAAACAAAATTTTTGTGTTTTTATTATAAATAAAGTTCATTCATTTTCAATTGAAACAACGTATACATCGCTATACATCGGTATACATCGCTTTTATCGTGGTTTCAATTCAAAATAAGCGAATACTTAAACTTAAGAGACCAGTAAGAAGTTCCTGATTCAAATTGCAGGCAGCGACTCGATGACATCTACAAGGACAAGGAACCTCATCTATACACCCTGGTCGTTCGTCCGGACAACACGTACAGTGTGCTCGTCGACAACAAGGAGGTGAACGCTGGCTCGTTGCTCGAGGACTTCACCCCGCCCGTCAACCCCCCGGAGGAGATTGACGACCCTAATGATAGGAAACCAGAAGATTGGGATGAGAGGGAGAAGGTATATGTTCAATGTTTTTGGTATGTCAATAACAGTTAATAACGTCTTTTGATGTTGGATTTTGTGGATAATTACGAGTTCTTTAATGTGTTAAGTTATGCATTGTAGCTAAGAACTATTTGAACCATGCCAGCTTTTAAACAAAGAATACGCCTTGAAAACAATCGGTTTTTAAGAGCTTCCAAGCTTCAGACAAGCGAAGACATTTCAAACTTGTTACAACTTTTACGTTGAGAGTAATTCTTTTCATTTTTTCTACTACTTAACTTCCTTATAATACAAGTATTCCATATTCAACCCCTTTTTATTAATGTTCATAGATAGTGGACCCAACTGCGACCAAACCCGACGACTGGGACGAGACCGCACCCGCCACCATCGTCGACCCGAATGCGGTCAAACCCGACGGCTGGCTCGACGATGAACCGGAGATGATACCTGGTAAGGTTATTTTAACGTATAAAGAACTACCGGTTGTTTGGCAACACAATAGTTTGTTTAAACCACTAGTAAACCACTTTGATTTCCTAACAGTACCACTCGTGGCAGGCTGTAAATCAGTAGGCTTGTCGAAGTTTTTTAGCCAAGGCATAAGTTTGATATAAGTTTCACCTTTTCTGTAGAGATCTCTCTTGTCTTACTATTTTATATGAAGAGAAGATAAATAATAGTGGCCAATGTGGCCATATTGTTTTTGGCTTGCGTCTTAGGATGTCACTAGACTAATTGATCAATTATCGATTGACAGCATCGATCTATCGTAGAATGATTAGTCGACGTCGACCGATGCCGTCGATCGGCAATCGATCGATTGCTTAGCCGAAGAGTATCCGTTGATCGATTAAAGTTGCCAGACCTGTCGATCAACTTCGATCGATGCCGTGGATTGACCACCGATCGATTGATTTGGTAATATCATAAGCCTAAGTTAGAGATGTTTCGTTGAATATTCGTCGCTATAACGGCATCTCGTCCCGACAGACAGCTCGGCGGTGAAGCCGGAGGACTGGGACGAGGAGATGGACGGGTCGTGGGAGGCGCCGCTGGTCGACAACCCCGCGTGCGGCGCCGCGCCCGGCTGCGGGCCCTGGGCGCCGCCCAGCGTGCCCAACCCCGACTACAAGGTAACACGCCGCTCGACAACTCAGCCTGGACACAGGTCAACATATACAGGTCGACGACCAAATAATCTATACTTCTATACTAATATTATAAAGAGGATAGGTTTGATTTTTTGTTTGTTTGTCTCGAATAGGCTCTGAAACTACTGCACCGAATTAAAAAATTCTTTCACCATTCGAAAGCTACACTATCCCTGAGTGACATAGGCTATATTTAGTTTTCAAAATTCCCACGGGAACGGGCACAACGCGGGTATATGTAACCTAAGGTATGAAAAACATGCCTAAAAAAATTGGTTATTGGCGTGCGCTACTAAATCTATTGATGATACACAAAAACAATGTTCTACACAATCAAAGTACATATCATTGCGAACAAATAAGTTCGCGAGGGCATATGTCTAACTATTATAGTTAAGCCACAATAACCGTTTTTAGTTAAAATTAATTAGTTAAAAAAGGAGTGTAATTTTAAGTTGATGATATTCTTATGATGTTATGAATCTACATCAAAATAAATGGCTCTACAATCAAGGTTAATTATGTTTCTTTGTATACCTGTTTAAATTATTAAAATCGGACAGTTAGTTTCAGAGTTATGATGAGAAATATCACTACACTAGCAGCGCCCCGCGGTTTTACCCGCGTTGTGCCCGTTCCCGTGGGAATTTCGGGATAAAATGTAGCCTATAGCCTTCCTCGATAAATAGACTATCTAACAGTGAAAGAATTATTCAAATCGGTTCAGTAGTTTCTGAGATTAGCGCGTTTAAACAAACAAACAAACAAAACAAACTCTTCAGCTTTATAATATTAGTATAGATAGTATAAAATAAAGTCGTCTCTGTTTCGTGTCTGTTTATCTGTTTGTCTGTATGCTAAAATCTTTAAAATTACGCAACGGATTTTGATGCGGTTTTTTGTAATAGGTAGAGTAATTCAAGAGGAAGGTTTTTATGTAAAAAAAAATTCCCGAAATTCCCACGGGAACGGGCACAACGGTGTAAAACCGCGGGGTGCTGCTTACAAAATAATAATGCTCGATGGCGGGTTTCTTATGGCTACTTACTGTTTCGTGCGGTCAAAGCGCGCGGGGATATAGGTACCTACCTACGAACTACGAACGACGAAGACGTGCTATGTAGGTATTATCCCGAATTCTTCCTCACATGAAACCTTGATTGTGTATACATATATACTCGCGGGAGACATGTAATATTTTATCCCCAATTTCCCACTTGAAATTTTGATTGTGTATATTCCTGCGGGAGACACGCAATGTTTTATCCCGATTTTCCTACATGAAATCTTGATTACCCGAAGCGAAGCGAGGGCGGGTCGCTAGTATACAATAAATACGCGTGAAGGCCTACTATGAACCACGCTCTAAAACGGGCATTATTTTTTCTCGAATCTTTACTATCAAGAGGCAACTAGCCTAGGGCTAAATATGTTAATGCCAGTTGCCTGGGCCCCTAGGGGCCTAAATTCGGAGTCGTGTATTAGATCGCAACCAGTAGGTGAGTTGTTCAGTACATGTGTTGCGCAGGGCCCGTGGCGCGCCCCGCTGGTGCCCAACCCCAACTACAAGGGCCGCTGGGCGCCGCGCCGCGTGCCCAACCCGCACTACTTCAACGACGACCAGCCCTTCAAGATGACCACCATCGTGAGTACACACTACTACATTTATCATCACAATCATATTATCACTATTTGGGATCTATGGGGCCGATTCCGCTAAATGAAATGTGTCTTAATTGGATCTCGATAGTTAACACATTTGAGAATGTGACAAGATATTCTATTTCATTGACTTAGTAGAACTTACCGTATATGAATTCCTGTGCTACTGTAACCCATACGAAATTAAGTCCTTGAAATGTCATTCACAAAAGCTTAACATGATTATAACCTATGAGAAAGTGGAGTCTTGCAAAAAGAATCTAGATTTTTTCCAACGAAAACTACTTTTAGACAGGGTATTGCAACCGTCCGCACATGTATAAAAAGTTCAAAATGTAATAACATAAAAGTGATGTGTTCCTAATGGGGCGTATGAATGGTGAACGTTCCCAGTCGGCGGTCGGGTTCGAGCTGTGGTCGATGTCGCCGGCGCTGCTGTTCGACAACCTGCTGGTGACGGACGACGAGGCGGCGGCGGCGCGCTGGGCCGCGCTCACCTTCGACCTCAAGCGGGCCAAACTCACCAAGGACTCGGTAACTATCACCACGCTACTACGTTCATAGTGGTACACTTATTTGTAATGTAATGCCTCTTAAATTGGTACTTTTATAAGTTCAGGAGTGAAATCATTGTAACATCTTCTACATGTCTGGTAAAATGAGATTTTCATTATAAACTTGATGGTCACAAGCGACCTCGCCCAATAGGCTTCTTATAAAGACGTATTCGAATTAGAATGTAGTTGTACCCAAGCGCGGCGCGGAAAAGTTAGCAAATTCACTACAAATATTAAATTTAATATTAAGATACATTGTTATTGAAAAAACGTGGTAATTTCTTTATAAAATTTTATTTTACTTTAATTGAGTGTTAATAAAAGTTAAATGTAACAAATCTACTACTATACTCAGCTATTACCGTTATTAATAAGTTAGTAAGGATGGATTACTTTCTCACCTCTATATATTTGTCGGCAACGGGTAAGATGATTAACCCCTCATATGCCGGAACGCGGATCCAAGCCAGAGACTATTGATTTTCTATTGTTTCTGGTATCCCGGCAAACAAAAGGTTAATCTATCGTGATATGACCATAATGTAAACAGTAATCTAGATGGGACTTATTCGCTAATAAAACATTTAATGCATACCTCAACGTTTCGGTCTTGTCGTAACGGCCGTGTTCACGAGGGTACTATGATGACGTATACTCTATTTTTTCTTACTTGTCTTAAAATGTGGACTAATGTCGTCAATTTTCTAGCCGAAGTCGTTTTTTCCTGAAGGGGAAAAAGGTTTAGAGATAAGGTAAGAATGAAATAAAATCACTAAACCTTTTCTTCTTCAGGAGTAATAGTCTTCGGCTGGAAAATTGACGATATTAGTCCACATTGTAAGGCAAGTAAGAAAAAATAGAGTATATACATACTTGTGATTAAGCAAACGTGGTGGGGGCGCGTGCTGCGCGCGACCAACTACCGGCCGGGCGGCTGGGCGCTGTACGCACTGTACTTGTCCGTGCCCGTGGTGCTGTACGTCGGCAGCCTTGTTAAGAGGCTCTATGAGGTCCAAGCACCGGAATGTTGCTAGTTGAACATACACTGTATGACCGTGTGTGTGTTTACCGCTAGCAAAGCTAATGTCAGTAGTATCGTCTCAAATATAAACGTCGTTGGAGTAAAGATACTGTGAATAGCAATTTGACCGGATAATAATTAATTGCTTGCGTTTCGTACGAATAGTCGAATGTTTAGCGCTAAAATGTGTAGAAAATGAAAATGGTGGAATATCCGTCTCACCTCTAAACTGAACTGCTCTATATCCTTAGCTGTCAAGTTTGTTCTATATTGTAAGCACTTTGTGTTGTAGTAATAATTGCTCTATATACATTGTAAACACTTGTATTGAACGGGACTTGATTGTGAAATGAAAAGAATAACAATATTTCTGTTGTGTCGCAACAACCGTGATCACGATGATACGTGTATCTCAAGATCAAGTTCCGTGAAAGTGTTTAGATTGGTAGTAGTAGTGTAGTGCGTAGTGAGGTAGTGAGTGGTGAGTGTCGCTGTGCCCGCAGCAGTCGGCGGTGGAGCGGCTGCTGCAGTGGGCGGGCGCGGCGCCGGCGCTGGCGGCGGCGGCGGCGGCGGGGGCGCTGCTGCTGCTCGCGGCCGTCACCTACGCGTGCTGCCGCTCCTCTGCGGTCAGTCTACAGATCATACATACATATACCTTCCCCTTCTTCCTACATATACAAGGTAGTGTGTGTCTGATACACACATAATCTCATATCCTTACTTTCCCTAACTCCTCCTTCTTCTGAGTAATGTATTGTAAAAGATTGTCATGATACATGGATGTATGATTCTTACTCTATCATACATAAACTACAAAACTGATTTTGATAAAACTTTACAGTAATAGGTACAGTACATCCAAATAACGTATAAAGTTTATACAGCAGACTACTTTTTATCCCAAAATTCCTACAGGAATAGGTATTATGCTACAGACTGTTCGCCGTTATAAATAATGGCAAATAATGGACTCCAGGTACAATAAATTAAAGGTTTTAACAATACACAAAAAGCTACAGTAATCTGTTTGGTTGTGCTAATGTTTCTTTTGTATTGCTTATGTATTCGCTATTTTTCACACAAAATTGACCGACATATTTTCAAAGTATAGTGTAAATGAAGCTGGTGCGTTCGCATCACTCCCTAATACAATTTGACCACATAATTACAGTACATATTATGTTATAAAATATAAATTCTTGTAACTGACCATAACGGAAGAATTTAAAAACGATGATTCTATATTTAGTAAATATCCTAACGCCACACGTTATTCCCAAGCTCCACACGCGCAAAGTGAATTATCCTGAACGCATGAGCTTCAAATCATTTGCTATACTGTCTACGCTAACACTAACATACTAATAGCTGCGTTAACTATAGGACCCGACAGCCGATATGAAGAAGACTGACGAGACCGGCGCCGACGACCCGCACGACTCGGAGCGGGAGGAGAGCGAGCCCGAGCACGAGGGTGAGCCCGAGCACGAGTCCGAGCGCGAGCCCGAGCGCGAGCCCGAGCGCGAGGAGCAAGCGCGCAACAAGCACGAGCTCGAGGCGCAGGACGAGCCGCCCGCAGACGAGGTGACACACGAACCACACTCTCTTTATTCATACTAATATTGAATAAACACACCCAGAAGGCCATATATGAACTACGCTCTAAGCCAGGCACATATGCACACACAGATGCCCGCTACACAAGTTCAGCAGTTTTCAACGAATGCACTTTTCAGCGAAATTACACTTGATTTAGAATTACGTGTGATTTCGTGTCTGTGTATACATGCGTGTATGCTAATTGGTTCTCTGTATCGAAGTAAATCTCTATAAAGTTTCTAAATTAGAGTCTGCCCCCTTGATAGAAAAGTTAATCTTACTCTTCGTCGAATCTAAATGGAAAGAATTTATGTTCATCACATACGTTTCATAGTATGTATCAACTAATAGGATGCGATACGGCTGATTGCTATATATTTTTATCGTATATAAAACTCACAGAGGATTTAGAAGAACGATATTAGTACATAAGCTACATGTGCCGAAGTTATACTATTTGTAACCATTTGTTATGGTCGATAGACTCTGGCAGTGAACACAGAGGGCGCGGGCGACGGCCAGCGAAAGAGGAAACCGCGCAAGGAGTGAGCGAGACGACCGCACGCAGAGCGAGACGGCGACACGTCGCGGACCGACTCCAGCTGGTCTTACGGGTTCCATAGAATTTTACTCATTCACTCGATAAGTATTCATTCATTAAAATGGAGGGATTTCACTAAAGTATTAACTCTCACTTTTAGATAGAAGGATTCACACACAGCAGCTATCACTTATATCAACATATATTTTTATCCTTGGGTTGAAACATCACACGCGTAAGGGATGGTTCTCACTAAGAGCATCCTTCCAACCGTAAACCAGCAATGCTGGCGATTTCATGATCTGTACAATGCGCCAAGCATTCAGTTTCGAGCAGACCTATAAACGTAATAAGAGCTCAAAAACGTATCTAAATATTCACTCAAGTTATAAATGCACGCACGAATATTATGTGTGTACATACCTACAGTATGTATTTGTACATAAGGGATTTTGCTTTTGTTCGGAGTTGCAGTGTGTGAATGTCTATATTAAGTGTCACGAATTCGTTTTCTACGTTCTAAGTTTAATTTCATGTATTTTTACAAAATAGTTCAGTAATGTACAATGTTGACTTAATATTTGCATTAAGTTCTTCGCTCGTCTAACGGCCCAGCACCCAATCAGCACCTTGCGTGAATTCATCGTATTTCTAACCTGTGTAAGGAAATGTATATCTCCATTTCATTCGCACCTAAAGGTCAGATGTGACGAGACTTCACTTACTGAATAACTTTTTCTTGACGAGATACGATGACGTTATGCGAGGTGGTGCAGGCCAGGTGCGGGGCCGTTAGATGAACGACGACATTTATATTCAAAGTTGATCAAATTAATATCTCTAAACTAACTTTTGATTTACATTAAAATATGCAATATTTGGTTGCGTTGATAATACAAAATTAATAATTGTGTTATTATATCTCATTCCCACGAACACTGAAATATTTTACACAATTTGAACCAAAGAGGTTTATTCATTCAAGTATTGGAAACTTGTGTGTATGTATGTGTATTTTGGGAGTCTACATTACGAACAAAATTACGGCACTACAATTTTCCTTTCTATTTTTGTCAATGGACCGTATATTCTAATATTTTCTCGTAAACTATTACTATTATTAACTACTATTATTTGTTAATAATTTAAATTGTACTAAATACGTGGTGGGTGAATGAATTTATCAATATATTTTAAATGTTCATAATGATTAGGTGTGAACTGTTTGCTACTTGTGTGTCTGTCAGTTGACTGCTTCGAGGTGTCGTTTCATTGTGTATGGAGGCGCTGGCGATAAGTACTGTGCACTGTTTGATGCTTTTATTATTTTAAGAGTTGAAGTTGTAAGATATTTTTCATTTCCTCATGTTATTTTTTAAGTAGAGTGCATTTTATCTTGTTTATAGTGAATAATATAATAATATATAATGTATCTGTAGATATAGTAATTGATAAATATTATATATGATATTTATTCGAGTGTTCTTACTTAACGTATGTATTTATATTTATGACGGACCATGCTCTAGTTAGTACTTAACGTAGGGCTACTTTAGGCAAATGGTTTATGTCCGCTATTGTATCGACTGGTGTATTTGAATAAATATGTATCATATGATATGATAAATTAATTAATATAGTTCGTAAATTACAGTCCGTATTGTTTGAATGGTTTTTCACGAGGATCGTGTGAGAACTAGTCGGTTGCCACAACTATCCTACTAGCTAGACTTAGTAGGCAATAAGGCAGACATTATTCTAATGCGCTTACAGACAATCTACCTTGCATAATAAAAAACTTTAAAGTCTGTTTACATGCGCGTTTGGAACACGTACTCTTAACGTACTACACACATTTGTGCCGACTATGAGTGGTGCAATCCATTCTGAATGTTAATAAATAAAGAGGTTTACTTTATTAACTGGTGCCGTAATAACAACCAGTGTCTATACCTGCTGGGCACCATAAATGCTGTATCTCGATCTGAATACAGATTCTGAATTTAGGGACCTTTGCTTCATTCTTACTGAATTACATTAATTCTGAATTTGTGTGGCACTCCTTAAATTTATTGTCAAATCTGGATGTTCTGAAGATCGAAATGGTTCATGTATGGTGCCGGCTTTAAAGTATAAAAACACTTATTATCAAGTTTGTTACTTGTTTAATGACATGAAATACAAAATTGAATACTAACCTGATTTGTATACTATATTTAACTAACACACAAGTGATACTATAGGGCACCCCTTATTTATTTTGAGCGGAACCCTAAAACAATTTATTTAATTAACGTTTACCATGGACTATAATAATATTGTTTGTCGTTTTAATTTAAGCATTGGTATGGATTATAATTTTAATAATTGAATGTATTTCGGTTGTACTCGTATGTACTGCGGCAGCTAATCTTCTTACTACATGTATTGTAATTGTAACACTTGTGTGGTAGGTTATGGACTGTAATTTATATTTATATTGAAACAAATAAATATTTGTAATTTACTACCTCTTTTTATTTGTTACTAACCGCGCCCCGCGGTATTATCCGCGTTGTACCCGTTCCCGCGGGTTTTTTCATATATAAAAACATTGTCCTGGAACACATAAAAAAGAACCATCCAATTTGGTGCAGTCTTTCTGAAATTAAACGTGTATTATATATACATTTACATACATTTCGGCGATTCATTTTTATTTGTATAGATTTTATGAGTAATTGTAAATGTGCCATCGTTGCGAAGGTGTAATGGGGCAACCAGAAATTAGAAGAATTAAGAAGTCAAGAACTTTGATATTGTACCTGTTACTGTTAGCCTGTATCATCCCATTGGTGGCCTCCCCCCCCTTTCCCGCCACTCTTCTGTTTGACCTATTTAAAAATGGAAGTTCTTTCTCATAAAAACTACAGAACAGATCTTGGTGATATTTATATAGCAGCTTAGTGGCCGACCAATTTATTATACAAAAATCAACCCCTTCATTATGTACATACTTAATTTTATTTTTATCTGTTTTCATTATCTTTGTGGGGATCGAAATAATCGTCACCATGATTGATAGGTGTACTCGATCAGATAACACAAATCATAATTATAATTTGTAAAGAGTAACGCTATTAATGTCTGTACAGTTGTAATCAAGATTTGTTGGAACCTGCACGTTTCCGATATAAGTAATGTACCGCAAGCTGTTGAGGGAATCGCCAACAGGGCGACGGTTGGCTGAACAAAGATACGGGTACATATGGATTTTAACTAGAACTCTATCTATCTCTCTGTAAATCTCTATCTCTTTCTATCTCCGTCGTCCTCTATATACAGAGTGCTTTTTTAAATTAGGCTGTGAGTAGGTCTAAAAAGTGTTACGAAGATCTTTTTTTAGGAACCATGTCACCGATTTTACTGGCAATAAAAAATACAATCGAGATTTTTTGGAAATATGCCTTTATAAACGTAAACTTAATTTTAAACTGACGATAATAAATGATTGTAATGATCTGTTAAAATAAAGACATTTGAATTTATAACATGCAGGTATAACGGTCACAGTTGAAATGATTAGCAAAAAATGTGTAACAGCCGTGCGGTATGCGACCATTATGTGATATCCCCAAAGAATCTATAGTAGGTTTTAGATAGTATACATATATACCGTCATGTGGTATCCCAGTTGGTGGTGGGTGGTGTTGCTGGCGACGTTACTAGGCGCATCCCTGTACGCCGTGGTGTTGCTCAACCACCGCCTGCTGCACAACCCCACCTTCCTGGTGCACAACACCAAGGTCAACGACAACGTGTACTTCCCTTCGGTATTCGTCTGCCCAGAGGGGAGCATGAAACAACGAAAGATCTTGAATTTACTCTCAACGCTGTAAGTTTATGATTTTAGTACTAAGTAGTTATGTAAAGGGACAGTTTTTCCCTCAGCTCTAGGTACCTGACCAGATACAAGTCCGTATCCGTATGTATATCACTTATGTTACTCGCGTGGGTTGAAGCGCCTGATCCAAAGTATAGTGGGACGATTCTATGTTATTGTGTTAGTGTATGAATACAATCCGGCCAATTTATATCTGTTCGGCCTCTTCATGAATGGGCATGATACTTGGATGAGAAGTCAGCAATATGCCTGCTACAACTGCCCCCCCGACAATGCCCAAAGTTGCCCTAAGGTGTATAATGAAAGAAGTTCGTTTCGGGCAATCTTCTCGAAACCGTTTAAACATTTTTTTTCAGGGAAATTCCTCCTCATCTGAATGTGAGCTACTTGACACGAGTTATGCCTCAAATGTCAGCTTTCATGATGCTATATACGCCATTCAACTTAAGAGATCTGGAAAATGTGGAGGACTTGTTAGACCACAATGGAATGAACGTGATACCTACTCTGATGGCTTTGCAAACCAACTGCAACGAGACTTTGGTCAGGTATCAGTATCAATGACGCCTCTTGATTCTACAACACTTGATAGTTGATTACATAAAACTGTTTACATTAAACTGTACAAGCTTTGTACGGATTTCGCGGAAAAATATGCGGAAAAAAGTTGTCTTTTATGCTGATGTAGCTAGATGATTGGGACCGTTTTATCAAACTCCGATCAGATGTATTTGCGTAACACAGAGACAAAACTTCACCCATATTCTATCTTTTCAAACTTTGGGTTTATTATTGTAGTAAGATAGTTAATATAATATCTGAGGAATAAAGTTAGTTAATACCTATCTGTAAAGTTAAGTTTTTAACATTTCTCACCCCATGCCATTATTTAGAATCAATTTATTTTAGATGCTTGTGGAACATGGGACTGGTAGAATGCTCGACTCTTTTCCATTTTACTTTGACTGGGGACGGGCTGTGCTGCGTGTTTAACGCCAAGACAGGAAATGGGTAAGATCCTATTCAGTCATCGACATTGGCGAGGGTATTTAAAACATTTTTGGATCACTCTCATTTGGGGTCCAACATTTTCATCTTATTTGGGGAATCTCATTTTTACTTTTAATATGGGGCAGTCTTAACTTTCCCTTCTAAGTTAAAGGTCTACCTTTTCTTCAGTATTTTTAAAATAATATTTTATTGTTATAGGAATGAAGATGACAAGAAAAGTAAAAAATGGTACACAGATGCCTTTGGCTTGTACAGCGGTCTGGCGGTGGTGGTGAACAATAACCCGATCCCGTTTAATAACAACAGGGCCTTCAAACGGGTAACACCATGTACTCATTATTTAAAATTTGTGTAATATAATTAATCTAAACACTTATCTATACAAATAAGTGAAATTGAAGTGTCTGTTTGTAATATTAAAATATCCGCTTTTTACTAAATTTGCAATGTGATATGTCCATTTTGAAAATAAAGAATTTATTATTATTATAGAGCAATAGATTAAAGCTGCATTAAGAATTATGGCTTGAGCCAGCCACCAGCGCCTACTTGCTCCAATATGTGCTGTTAGATCGGTGAGATCGTCATATGAATGACGTTCGGCGCTTGTCGCAGCTGGTATGGCATTGCCGATTACCATCGCTGACCAATCCGATAAGTGCTGCTACCTGCTTTCTTTTGTATGCGGCCTAACTGAGTCAATGCTTCCAGCTCGCCGTATACGAAAAGTATCACTACGTGGAAGCCCACGCTCGCCCCAAGCAGTTGAGGCCGGGGTACGAGCGGCATGTCAGCTTGAGGATCACACACAACCAGATCGACCACGAAACGGCGTACATATCCGAGAGAGACAAAAAGTGTCGCATGAGCACGCGGCCACTGGCACATTTCTCTATTTATCGCAGGTGATATGAAGATCCGGGATTTAAGTATTTTCTTGACAGTGGTGAAGATAGGTTTTGTTTATGGAGATATGGTTATAACGAACCCTTAACGAACTCAGGGTATTTTAAAGGGCTTGGACTTAGCCTTACTTTCCTTAAATCTCCAGTAATCATATCTTTCTTCATTACCAATAGATGTTTAGTAGCTCTGTGCTGACGCCTCAAATACCCCACACGCGATACATGCCAATACGCAGAGTTACGCCACGCTGAATAACTGATTTGCACTTCGGCACGGGGCGCCGCGGCGGCGCATTGAGGGTTAAGAGGACAAGACACGTATCTTTAATTAACTCACGTTTCTCTCACGTCATTTTGTCTAGTACGTACTAATTAATCAACAACAGATTATTTTCCAGGAAGTATTGTTTAATAGAGTGTGAAAAAGAGCGAGCAATAAAAGAGTGCGGATGCGTTCATTACACTCATTCATTGAACAATACCAATTTTTGCCGCGCTAAGCAATTGGAATGCCTTCGAAAAAATAAAGGTGGGTCCTTATCTTATAGGTAACCAATTTTTATGGATACCGTTTAATAGAACTTTACATTTAGTTTTTCTTAAAAAAAATCAATATCCTATATCAGTGGTGGATCCTGAAGGTCAAAATAAGGTTTAATCAAGTTTACGTATAAAAAATTCCCTTGAAAAATCTAAATCTCATATTATCATATAATATATCCATACACTCAAAATCCTGGATCCGTCACTGTTATGTAGGTACAGCGTAGAAATAATACGTAAGTACTAAGTAAGTTCACCTCTGACGTCAAAGTTTTTAGGCCGCGGAAACGCCGCAACAACCGGGGTCGATAATTTAATGGACTCTTTGAAGCTCGGAATGCGATCATGTTATCGTTTCACTGTATAAGTACTATTATTACTTAACCTTTATGTACGTAACCTTTATGGTAACCTTTACCTACTGTGGACATAAGCAGTGAACTTTAGCACAGTTTCTTTAGCATAAATAAGGGGTATTAGCTTGTAATGCCCCACTGCTGGCACAGCCTCACAGTTCACCAAATCAGTACAGTGTATTCAGTGTGTATAAGTACAGTGAAGAGGAATGGATATTTAATAAAGTATATAAGGTTATATACTTAACCTTGAATAACTCACGTGCACTCGGAATTTTATGAGACTTTTGAGAAACCTTTTAGAACGTTCAGATGAAGTTATACCTAGGTACTTATACAAATACTAGCAGCGCCCCGTGGTTTTACCCGCGTCGTGCTTTTTCCCCTGGGAATTTCGGGATGAAAAATAGCCTATAGCCTTCCCGTTGAATTTGGCTATCTATTACAAAAAGAATTATTCAAATCGGACTGATAATTTCCGAGATTACCTCGAACATACAAACAAACTTACAAATTTTACCTCTTTATAATATTGGTTAGTACTTATAGATTGAGCGTTTTACCTCTGATTGAGAGGTTGATCACTAAGTAATGCGTTGTTGTCGCAGTGGAGAAGGACAACGAGGACTGCGAGTGCCCGCTGACGTGCGACTTGTCGCAGGGCACCCCCACGGAGTACGAGTTCGAGCTGAACCCCGCCGCCACCCTCGACCCCCTCTAGTAACAATAACACATTCCTTTATTGATTACTAGCCGCACTCCGCGGTGTTACCCGCGTTGTACCCGTTCCCGCGGGAATTTCGAGATGATATGTATCCCATGTGTTATTCTTTACATCACTAAGTTTCATCCAAAATTCCAAATCCTGGATATCCTGGATCTGCAAGTAGCCTTGCAAATAGGTAGATCTAATTTGATTAAGATTTTTGTTCGAAAGGTGACTTTGATATAGTACATATTTACTTATAAGAAACCAGTTTTTGAAAAAAGTTAAAATGGGGGTAAATTTTACATTGTCGACTTGTAGCAAGGTATAGGTGCTTAAATACTGAATTTTAAACTTAGTTATTACTCGTGAATATGGTTATTATTTAGATGTGTTAATTTGCAGTGCTGGTCTGGACGTGCGCAAGGTGACCGTGGTGCGCGTGTTCATGAACCGCGTTAGTCCCGTCATCAAGCGCATCCCCTACTACACACACATCGATTACGTCGGTAAGATTTTACACCTACACATCTTTACTTAGGGATTCATAGCAAGAACTCCGAGCCGATACTCTACAGATTCTTAGAACCCTAAAGGCAGTATAGGAATCTCTGCGAGGAAATAGAAAGTAAAGAACTTGCAGATTCTTAATCCTAGCAGAGACTTTACAGATTTCTAGTACCTAAATACACTTGAATACCGTTTATACCTGCTCCCTTGAGATAAAGTGGTATAGGTATGTCCTTTTCCCAAGGCCAAGCAAGTTTATCAAAATCAGTCCAGGTTTTTAGACATGAATCATGTTGTCTACATGTATTATAGTTTCAGATACAGAAAGTTATTTACTTTTGATAATTTTATATTTAGATTGTTTAATGGACCGTTAAAAAGACAGTACAAACATTAATCCAAATGGCATTATTGTTACAGCACAAATCGGAGGAGTATTAAATATATTTTTCGGTTTTAGTTTTCTCACTGTACTCGAAATATTGTATATACTGTTTTACTTGATTGTGTATTATGTTAGGAAAATTAACCAACTTCGCAATATAAGAATAGGGTCCGTGGGGACTGAGAGCTGTGGAAACTTCACCGAGGACGAAGACCAGAGTGAACGATCTGACGACTGCAGCACTGAGCGGTGAATCGGATTAGGTTCTTCAGTCACCCTTCAGTGTACCTACTGTATACTGTGCACATATACACACTGGACTGGCTGTTACCATACAAATGACAGCTAATTTTGTGTGGCAATTTGAAGCGCCCCTGTGGCCCCTGCGAATGTCCCGAGAACTAATTTTGACGTTCACTGCAAGCAAATACCACAGTCGACTTTCATAACTAATTTTAGTTCCATGGACATTCGTATCTGCCTACAGTGGCCTACAGCGCCAAAATGGCGACACTCAAATAGGCACAAAATCATTATGACTGCAGCCTGTCCAGTGTTTAGAATAGATGTCAGTGATACTGTGAAATTTTTGTAGAGTAGAGCGCGCTTACGTTATTTTTTGAGCTTTAGTGAGTTCGCACTCAAACATTTTTAAAAGAGAAATAGTACCTCTTTATAAAATTAGTATTGAAGTATAGATTTATCTTTGCTTCAGTACCGATAGTCTATGCTACAGACAACCTCCAAGTTTATGTTAAGTGCACAGACTAGGAAAGTGTTTGAACTTAAAATCACAATTTTTTTTAAAGTTTCCGCAAATTGCGATTCCCATGGACGTACCTACTTATGGGAAATGAATGACCATAATATCATAAAAGTCTGTTCTCATCATTGTGTACCTATAACGTATTAGTAAGTACATATAACTCAATGGTTCTCATAAAACTTTTGTGAAATGTTAACAAATCTCTTTAACAGCCTTATCACACTTGCGATTTACAAGCGTATTGAAAGCGAAACGTACGCGCGGCGTGTTCGTCGCGTTCCCGTAACCAATTCGCCGCGAGTGCGTCGCGATTTTGCCGCGATTGCGTAACGAATACGCTGCGCAGCCGTCAGTAAATCGCTGAGAGTGATCTGAGTCTTGGACAGTCACTTACATAATGGATTCCGACGAGGAAACACTTCTGTTAGCTTTATTGCTTCGAAGAAATAAGATACGGAAACAAAAGCAGAAACGGCGTGTTTGGGAGAATCCATTTTTAAGTAATCGACTGCAAGAGAGCGACTATTATGTGCTGTTTCGTAAACGAATCAAAAATAATCCCAAAAAATTTCGTTCCTATCTGCGCATGTCACTTACATTTTACGAGTTGTTAAATGTGATCCAAAATGATATAAGACGTGAAAACTCGCGTTTAAGATGCATGATGTCTCAACTCTTGACGCGGCGAACTCGCTGCGCAGTCGCGGCGTATTCGTCACGCGGTCGCAGCGTAATCGCGACGCCTTCGCGGCGAATTGGTTACGGGAACGCGACGAACACGCCGCGCGTACGTTTCGCTTTCAATACGCTTGTAAATCGCAAGTGTGATAAGGCTCTTAAGATTTGAGAAAAGAAAAATACATTCCTACAAATGTCCAGTGTTTGTAGCACACTATAGCTAGGTAGGTAGTTAGTAGGTACCTAGTAATTCCACAAAACACAATTGTTCGATGTTTCATATTTGTTGTCATTAAAGTTATGTTAAAAAGAAAGAGTTTACATTTATTATCTATACTTACTAATATAATAAAACTAGCAGCGCCCCGCGGTTTTACCCGCGTTGTGTCCATTCCTGTGGGAATTTCGGGATGAAAAATAGCCTATGTTACTCGTGGATAATGTATCTTTCGAATGGTGAAAAGTTTTTTATAAACGGTCCAGTAGTTTTTAAGCCTATTCATTACAACCAAACAAACAAAGTTTTCCTCTTATATCGTTTTTCTTCAGTTAGATGAAGGTAAATTTACAAATTAACTGGAAATGCGCCTGAGCGCATGGTAAAGTACTTGTAAAGGAATTAGTTAAAATGAACACAAAGGTCAACATAATAAGGTTTATTTACAAAAGGCTCTAATGAACGTGCATTCTCCTTATTGTCATTGCATTACACTTTAGACTACGGAACAAAATTTGCTTTGTTCATATGTACATCACCTTTAAAAGTATCTACAATGGAAGGCACAATTAACAAAGGTTATTGGATAAAGCCAATCACTTCATCAATATCATTATGTGATGCCGTAGATGGCTAACGGTTGAAGAGGAACGCTTGAGCCCGGTTGTCCCATCCAGGATCCATCACTGTGGTCCAACTGACAAACTAAGATGTGGTATCGTTATTCAGAACTCAGAATAGAACAGTTAGAATTTTAAACGATGTGTAGTTTCCATCGTAATGCACTCAAGTTCAAGCACACTATTTTATTCAGGTTTGGGCAGGATACAGGATTACCTGATAAGGTTTTAGTGATTATATCATAAACTTTCTTGATCATACACCATGTGGATGTATTATTTTGTGGCACCATAGTGTCGCAGCCCATATTTCCCATACTTCAGACCTTCCTCATTAATCATACTTCATAATAATATGCCATTTTCACCTCCCGTTCGACTCTTTCTTTCCCTAGCTATGAGTCATACCAATCGCCTGGCGCTTTATATTTGAGCGGCAGGAGTCGGGTGCTTGACACCGGCGGCTTCAGTGTACTGGCACCGCTCCTTGTTGCCTAGCTTCACCTTCTTACTTTGAACTGCGGCCAGCATACCCATTTCCAATACTGAAACAACAAACATATCCATCGAGCACCTAAGAGCCTTTCCCTGATTGTCAGCTGTCGAATTTTCAGTCGAACAAGTGCAGTTTGTTATATAAATTGTTTCGCCCACGGGGACTCCTGTTAAAATCCGGAACCCACCTAGAGGGAGGAAAAGCTGCTTCGGAATGAAACTGTACTGAAAAGTACTTTGCTACATTCAGAAAGAAAGCTAGCCAGCACCAAGCTCGTATAATAGTATAAGCGGTTTGTTCGTATATGCGAAACAGCGCCGACAAACGCCTAAACATTCTGATTCACCGTTTACCAGCGGTTGTTTGTCAGTGCTGGTGACCGAAATTTATCTTCTTTATGATATCTTTCTTTGCACTCAGCAACACTTACCCAGGAGCACTATATAGATGAGGATGTCATAGATGGTATCATGCCTTCTAATAATATCCTTTATAACATATTCGTAAATTCCAAGTACGATCACAAACTCGAAGACGACGGAAAACCAGCGGATACAGCAGTATATTCTTATCAGTTTGTAATTATTCTGCAATATGAAAATATATGAGTATAAATATAAAGTAGTGGACTTCTAAAAATGCTTACAGGTGCCATTCCTTCAGAGCTACTATATAGTATGGTTTGGTGTCCACCTATCATATCAGACGCAGCGTTGCATTGATTTGGTATTGTTCGAGATTGATTGAACATTGAATTTTTATGCGAAATACCGACTCCAAACTAGATTTATGGAACCATTCCACGACCGTACCCTTTCATGTCGGAACTAATTTTCGAAATCGGTTCATAAACGTTTAACACATTTAAAAATACAAAGTTATCTAGATACAAGTTGAGAAACTTTTCCTGGCTTGAAATTCTTTAAAAAGAGCTTTTTTGTATGGACCAGCCTGGCACCATGATGTTATCTGGTTTATAGTTTATATTTAATATAAAAGTAAAATGATGTACTTTCAAAACAGCTGTAAGCAGGAATACAAGAAGGGTGCTATTCAGGAACAGTGGCACCAGAAATATGAGAATGAGCATCAACCCCGAAGCGGACGCGCCGTAGAGAACTGTAAATATCAGCGAAATCACTCCATAGTACTCAAACAGAGCCAGCAACACCTGGAAATGAAAAAAGTAATGAGTAAGAAATGGATTGGGCGAGTTTACTAGTCGCGAGCCTTTGCAAATACATTTTTTTTTTGGAGTGTGTAATAACCACCGGTAATAACATTTATGAATGCATATAATAGTTACCTAACTACGAGTACGTATAACACGTCCACAAAAGTTTGTTGTATAGTCTGTACGCATCCTTGGTTTCGACCGACTAGCAGCTTGAAAACCTACGATGCCGCGTTGTAAACATGTTTAAGTAATTTAAACTTGTTACTTGGTAAAAACAGTGACTTACCAATTTGCATATTGCCCACAACACAATAACACACTTTAAAGGTATAAAGTAACAACATTTGTTACACATCGGTTTCTCTTGCTCCATGTTGTTGAAGTAAAGTTCAAGGGCGGCAAAGCGCTGAAATGACTTCGGGGAACGGTGTTGCACTCATGTTGGTTTTCCTCGACTTAGTGGGAAACTAGTATCTCCAGATTAGAAAGGTGCGTGTTTTTAGGTAAATATCTCGAGGTGTCGACTAGACCAGACGGAGGGCCCCGCCAGTCTGCCGCCAAACCGTTTGATCGTACATGACCCTGACCCTCGTGCGTGGTGCGACGCTGCACTTTGCGCTTGCGTATCACACGCAAATCCTGTTATTCCTGGGTTCTACCCTGGGCAATGTTTCAGAATTATCACGTAGTCCTGCTCAGAAATAAATTGAAAGAAGTAAGTACTGGGTAAATTTGTTACATTCATGACCTTTTAATGATTTTTTTTTGAGTTAATAGAAAGCCCATTACATCAGCGGGCCACTCACGATCAAGTTCACATTAAGTTTGCAGCGGACTTGATGTGGCAGTATACTTGACGGTGTAATGGTATGGGTGTGGCTGATACTTATACTGTCCAACTGTTAGGCAAAGGTCTACCCCAAACATCGCTAACCATCGCTTATTTTTAGCGAGCCTTTTAAGAGTTCATAAAACCATGGGAGTAATAACTACCGTGTATATAACGAGTCACAGAATAACAAATTCAAACTCAATTCATGTTGTTATGTCAACTATTGACAATTGCCACTGTCACTGTCAATGTCATATCACTATCGGTTTGATTGATCCAAACTAAAATTCAATTCAATCAAATCAAAAAGCTTTGTTTACTTTTAAGTGTATGTATTTGATTTGTACCGATATTTTTTATTATAATTGGTATTTTTAATTTCCAAAATCAAATAAATTAAGAAATAAGCTGCCAATATGAAAATAGTGATTTTATTTTGTGTCGCAACATCTCTGATAACACCTAGTAAGTTAACGTGCTTTACTGGTTTCATTGCGTTGGGTGTGGTTCTATAACATTAAAACATTCATATTTTTATGATAATACCGAGTAATACTTGAATTTGTAGTAAGCCCTACTTAGTCTTACTCTCTTCTTAGTAATTTGATATGTATTTCTGTCGTACTAAATTTCGCCGGGGTTATCTGTGGAGCGCGGTATGTATGCGGCGATTCAAATAAATAGTTTTCCTATTCTATTCTGTAAATTCATCACCTAATGAAGCTAATTAACAATAGATTTATATATATTCGATGGGATAAATGTAATATTAAACTAATGAATGACAGACATTGTTATATTCACAACACAACTAAAGATGAATGATCTTTATGTAAACTGTGCCCATGCATAGCATTGTGTTACACAAAGGACACATAATGGTTATCAGAATTGCAGCAATAGTCCCACAAAACTCTATTGAGACTAAGTATGGAATGACTTCTTTTCAGTATGGGCAATTTGGTGTTATCAATGCACAGCGGCTACTCCGGGATGTATGGACCCGTTCAACTGGCACGGCATAGGCTACCTGGGCAACCCTTGCCCAGATGCTGAAGATATTTGTGTCAAACTTATCCAAAAGAAAGGAGGTAATTTCATTCTTCCCATTTAGTTAATATAAACTGAGCCATGTCAGAGGCCTTTGGCGGCTCAATAACTCTGACACCAGGAATGGTCAGGTTCCACTCGATAAAGAAGAAGAAGAATATAAACTTCTTTATAATTTTTTATTGAAACCCATTTTTTGTTCACATTGTGTATCTGACAAATTGATTAGATCTCTGAATATTAAAATATCATAAAACTAACTATATTATAATAAGGAGTCTGTAGTGTTTCACTGCACACCTCTATTGGGGAGTAGAAGTGTTTCACTAGCAGTGGGTTACAGGCTTGAAGCTAAAAGGGGTATTTGCTTCATAATAATATAAAATTGTAAATAATATTTTTAATGAAATATAGTAAAATACATAAAATAACATAATATAAGTATAATTTATTGCTACAAAACAATAAAAGCTAATATTACAAGTTAATACATAAAAACTGTTTTGTTTTTAGGTCAAGAAGTAATCACGAGGGACTGTTTGAGTAACTTCCGTCCGTTCCACACAGACATCCCCGCTGACACATACGAGGGTTGCAGACCGGCTGCTAAAGATCAGAACCTCGCTCACTATGTTAACAATAGTATAAAGGAACTTGATATTAAAAAGTAAATATGATTATACTGTGATAATAACTTCTTAGTGGTGTAAAGATGTTTGTTCACCTGAGTCTTATACTCAGGTTGTATCCCAAACAGAATTTGAAGTGTTGTATGAATTGGTCAAACTGGGCAAAACTTCTGTTCTTCAAAAGAGTTAGGACGCAAATTCGCGAAGTACTGCTAGTTTCAGTAAGGCCTCAAATAGGCCATACTGAAACAAGTGCCAGTGCAATCAATTACAAAGACTAAGGGTGCGTCTCCATTGAAGCGGAGCGGAGCTGTGCGGAGCTCGACTGACCAATCACAATGCGTTACGAAAAGATTTTGACAATGTCAATGCGTTGTTTGACAATCTCAACGCGCTGTGATTGGTTAATCGGGCTCCGCACAGCTCCGCTCCGCTTCAATGGAGACGCACCCTAAAGGTCTTGGTTTAATATTAATAACTGAGGAACCCGATGTTTAACCCGTTGGTACGTTCAAAAGAGCCTCTATGGGGCCAAAACTGAATAAAAATATTTGACTTTGACTTTGACTTTGAAAAAAAAAAGAATTTCAGAGACCAGTAAAGTATGGTATGAGTTTGTGATCATAAAGTATAAATTATTTTAAATAAACATTTCATGTTTCAGGGACTGGTACGATGAAACAACATGGTGCTTCTGTTTCCTGGACCACAGGTGTAACAGTGCCTCCGTAAGTTCAACATCACTCACTTTACTTGTCTTTTCTACTGTTGCTGTGTTGTACAAATTCTTCTGACGAACCTTATATTAATGTTTGTTGAAGGCATTCTATCTATGTAATTTATAATTTTTATGAATCTCATGTTTAGAGTTAGAGGTAGATTTGTTGGCCTTAAATTATCATGACAAGACAAATATACACTACACATTCCAAACTCTTATTTTAACATTAGATGTAACAAGAATCGCTTTAGGTAAAATAACGAAACAAGTTAAATTTTAAATTGAATAAAGCTAGCAACATTACAAGGAAACCGATTTCGAAGCTGTTTATTACATTTGAAATTGAAAAGAACATAATCGAAATTGGTTCAACCTTTTAAGATCTACAATGCCACACACACACAGACATTGATGTCAAACTTATAACACTCCTCTTTTGGGTCGGGGCTTAATGAATAAACTAGCCAATATAATTGTTTAGAAGCATTTAACATTTAGTGAGATAAGATGAAGCAGTGTAATGATGTACCTTCTCTATAACATTTTTAAATAAATAATTTTATAATTATCACGTCGCATACTTAATATAGATAGATGAGCAACTGGTGGCTGCAATAAGCAAGAAGTGATATTCTAGAAAGATTTATGATGATATTTTATTAATTATTTTCAAGAAAAAATTACTTAACTAAAACTATGTGAAACCCATACCTAAAGTTTATAGTTTTAATGAAATCAAGAGAGAATCAATTTATTATATGTATAATAATAAAAGTAGTGTTATTTACATCTGTAAGTACAATAATGATTATGGCAAATGTCCGTCCAAATTAGATTAAAACCTAATTAAGTAACTAATGTTTATGTGTGACAGCAATGATGTTTATTCCATTTTTATTTATATTATGAATATTTACAATGTATTAATATAAAAAACACGCCTTATGTAGGTATATTAAGAATATTTTATATCAATTAAATTACATATTTGACACTTATCTATTGCATTTATTTCTTACATTTTAATTACACATACCCAAAAACAGTTGAAATATAATTCACAAATCCTACTAATATTATAAATGCGAAAGTTTGTGAGGATGTATATTTGTTACTCTTTCACGAAAAAACTACTGGACGGATTCGGATGAATTTTACAGTAATATCACAATAACATTAGATACATTTTGTCCCGAAATTCGGTACAACGCGGGTAACACCGCGGGGCGCGGCTAGTATCTAATATAATGAATGCAAAAGTATGCCTGTTTTGGATGAATGAATGAATCTGTTTTGTAGAGTTATAGGAACGCAAACTGTAGCATAGTCACGATCAGGCTCGTGACCATCGTGAATACATTGAGAAAGGTGCGGCCGTTCATCTCCCACATGTCGTATATAGAGAACACTGGTGGCGTCTCCTCTATTATCATTAACATACCTCTCGCCTTTTTACGAAGAATTCCTGAAATATGAATCGAAGAGATAGGTTTTTTTTGCTCTACAAAGTTTATACGCGACCCCACTTAATCTGGGAAAACAACATATGATCTATAATATTTGCACACAAGCGACATCTGTATTTATAACAAATTACTGTAACTGTAAACTGTTGACTAATAAAAACTAAGTGACAAATTAATTATTGGACTTTTTTTTAGTAATCTCACCGTCTTGATGTATGTTCATTATTGCGATTGAGTTCCGTTTTATTTGAGTCACTTGTCCGAAAAACAACTCCAACCGGATGCCCAGCACCAGCGCTGTGCACACATCGATCGTCGCGAACACCACCAATGTTACGAATCCTGATACAAATATTTTCTGAAACAAACATCTCGTTCAATAAAGTATAGAAATTTCAATGTATAATCTCATATTATATCTTCTATCCTGTTTAATTAAAGTCTTATTGAACTCACATTCTTCCGTACTGCGTGTAACAAAATTTCGAATGCAATCAGACTGATGATCACCATTTTTCCAGTAAACATACACAGCTGAAAATAATACGTAAAATAATAAAAATGTTCTAAACCCTTGAACTTGTAAAGGAAGTACGGAAGTACCTGAAATCTGTATAACTCAGTAAAATCAGTAAAACATTCCAGAAGTTCTCTCAAATACTGGTTCGTCTCACTGCTCTCAAACGTGTGGCTCGCGGCGGCCAACGTCGCTATGCGTCGACTGTGTAAAAATATCCTCTTTTCCTCCTTTTTGCCAGAAGATAAGTAATTCTTGAGGATGCCATTTATAAACATTAGTTTTACCACGAAATGCATTACGAGTCCCGAGCAGTGGATGAGCTCCACCACGAACGTGAGCTGGCTGAAGGCGCATCCTGCGAAAGCTATATATTTCCAATCCCTCTCCACCAAGATACTTGTCAATAGTATAAGGTAAATGGCAATCACTATTGTCAATGACCATTTATTGACTCCGCGCATTGTGTCATAAACTTCTCTCGTTTTCTCAATTTTCATGTGGCGGTCATTCATTTGCATTTTTACATGGAATGCGGTGTTCTTTAGATTGTTCCTGAAGCGAACGTGCACTATGTGGCAGACATAGGTTATCAAATGTATCGTTAAAATAGCGATACTCAAACCGTTTAAAGTTAAATCGTTAAACACTTCTATGAAATACATTATGCAAGCATAATTTAAGCAGATTGTGCACAGTGTACAAAATAGGGTGTAGGCTTTTTGCGACCTGGTTGGTGCCGTAACGAATCTGTCTCGAGCATGGACTCGGCAACTGCCGAGCATTTTTTGGATATTATACACCCATGTGAATAAGTTCATGAATTGTTTGTCTAATATATCATTCGATAAATATTCTTTGGGGGTGACTTTGGCTGTATCCATACTTGCGCGTACACGGTTAAGGTGCAGGAAGTTTGACTGGCGACCTAGTGCCACAGCTGATATTGAGCGCTAGTGAATATCTTGAATAAAATACGCGTCGCGTCTATTTACGTATGATATCGTTTTCATTAGACTTACATCTTCGGGAACATGTTGGGGAAATGTAGTAAACCTTTGGAAAAAGTAATCATTTTACCTAACTGAATGTCGACATACGATGTTTAATATAGTAGTGTCACCACTCTAAACATCATTAGGTACAATTCATCGAAACTAGGTTTGACCGAAAGTCAAGTTTTGACCGAAGCCGAAACCGATAAAAGTCGCCAAAATTATAACGCCTGAATTTCAACTTTTAATTTTAAATTATACTAATTATCCATATGAAACACATTCAGTGAGCCAGTGAGAATCTTAAAGGAAGGTTACCCTTTAAAATATTATTCTGCTTAAAATACATATTTTTGGTTCCAAGTAGTTACATAATTATATTCGGTCAAATACGACCGAAAGCAAAACTACAGTGGGGACACTACAAAATAATGGTGAACCTATTAGTTTATTAAAAGTCAAGATAACGAACTTTCAACGTGTAATTTCTTTCGTGATAGTGTTGATGAGCGTCCGTAGATAAGGGTTTATCATTATAATATTACTAAAAGTAAAATTTAATATGACTTAATTATTGTTTAAATTCCTATGTTGCGTTGTTAATTGCTAAATATTTGTCATGTATATAAGACTAACTTACCAGTGATTTTTTAAGTTACCATTCCGAAAAGTTCTTTAGTAATTTAGTGGTCGTTTAGGATTTTCACCAATATAGTAAACAAGTAGAGTATGTTAGGCGAGTCTCACATTGCCCCGTACTACGCAGCGTAGCGCGTGTATGCGTATTCTAACATTGCTTGTAAGTAGGTATCTCGCACAGTCCAACACACAGAAAATGCATCCACGCGCGTTCATGCAGTTCACTCACTTACGAGCGGAGAAACATGCATCCCCGCGCGTAATGTGCGGGCGAGCCGCAAGGTACAGCACACCGAATCCCGCAGTGCCGGGCGTGATTTAAGGAAGGGATTGACGTGTATTTGAAAATGGATCTCGAAGCCGCCGTGATCCATAAAACGCAACTACGCGCCTGAGTGTATGTAGATAGAGATTGGTTGAACGGCCCGTATGGGCCCGTAGGTAATGCTCCAATGTAAAGCGATTCCGGATGAGATGGGTCTGACGGGGGTCTAACTAATCCTCTTCACTGTACTGATATCTTCATTGAGATGAGATGCCTTTGCCCAGCAGTAGGACAATATAGGCTAATACTTTTTTTAATTTTACTTTTATCTATAAAAAGAAGACACCTCTAAAGTTAGCTAATCTACATTTATTATTCTATGATTTCTCTGTGATTGTTTGGTGAGTGACGGGTGAGTGTAATTAATCAAACAATTGTCAAACAAATACGCAAACACCCGACATAAAACTAGAGACGAACAATTTATTATAATAAAGAGGATTGCAGGTGGTGCGAGCATGCCCCACGACCACAAGCAAAAGTCCACGGAACGCCGCAGGAGCAGCATCCTCACCGATGGCATCGAGCTGGATGTGCTCAAAGAGGAGGCGCACACCGGCGACCACTTCCTCACGCCGTCGCAACTCGAGATCATCTACCGCACCAACCTCTCCCTCGGCCTCAGCGAGGGCATCGCTGCGGAACTCCTCGAACAGCATGGACCCAACTGCCTCAAAGAATTACAAGGCTCTGGCTACTGGAAAATATTCAGACACAACCTCTTCGGATGGTTCCAGTGCGTTCTCTGGGTCGGCGCGTTGCTCAACTTCATAGCGTACTTCTGTTACACCTTCATGCATGACAACAATGAATCTACATCTGGACATTCGGCCAAGGAATATCTTTACTTAGGATGTGTCATCGTCGGAACAGTCGTCGGCACAGGTCTGTTCGGGTTTTACCAAGAAGCTAAAAATATTGAGGTAATGAGTGGTTTTGAGAAGATGGTGCCACCGGAGGCGATCGTTTATCGAGACGGATTAAGGAAATCAATACCGAACTCTAATCTAGTTGTAGGTGACATTGTGGAGATGAGCTTGGGGCAGATTGTCCCCGCCGATGTGCGTATCTTATCTTGTGACAACTTTAAAACCGACATGTCGTCTCTGACCGGAGAATCTGAACCCATACTACACACCCGCAAATGTACAAATGTAAATGTACTGGAGTCACGAAATATGGCATTTTTTGGATGTCCAATTAATGAAGGAACTGCGATTGGTTTAGTAGTAGCAACCGGGGAAATGACACAAATAGGGAAAATAGCTGGCCTTGTTACTGGCTTGGAAAAAGAACAAACACCGATAGCTAAAGAAATAACACATTTCATCCAATTAATTTGTGCTGTTGCGTTTACATTTGGAATAATATTTTTCATCATGGTGCTTGTCATACAGAACAGTTGGTTAGCTGCGTTGCAGTACATGCTGGGTATAATTTTGGCCAATGTCCCGGAAGGTTTAATAGTTACCTTAACTGTGTGCATGACACTCTCAGCTAAACAGTTGAAGAAAAAGAACTGCCTCGCTAAAACACTGCAAGCTGTAGAGACTCTAGGGTCTACTTCTTGTATTTGCTCCGATAAAACTGGCACTTTAACCGAAAATCAAATGAAAGTGTCACACTTGTTTTGCAATTTTAAAATTTATGACAAATCTGATCATACTCATATTTCGGACTCGACTTATGCTAATCTTTGTTTAGCAGCTTCGCTTAATTTAAAAGCTTCCTTTGACTTTGCAACCATGAAAGAGCCAGTAGAAAAAAGAAAAATTATAGGCGACGCATCAGAATCGGCCATTTTACGGTATATGGAAATGTTGCGTTCGGCATCGGCTACGAGGATTGAAAATCCGCAGATTGCAATGATTCCTTTCAGCTCGGCTTATAAGTACGCAGTAACTATTCATTACCTAAAATTAACCAAAGCTCATTACTTGATTATGAAGGGCGCTCCAGAAATAGTTGTAGAATATTGTGGTTTTGTGCATACGGAGAATGGATTGGTGCCACTTACAGCAACAAATAAGAAAGAATTAAAGGCTAACTTCATTAAATTAGCAAATATGGGAGAACGCGTCATTGGCTATTGTGACTTACATTTACAAACCACCCTGTTTCCTCAGGGATATGTGTTTGACACACATAAAATAAACTTCCCCCTCGAAAATTTAAATTTTGTGGGAGCAATATCATTGATAGATCCACCCCGGCGGGGCATCGACGAATCTATAATGATGTGCAAAAAAGCTGGAATTAGAGTGGTAATGGTAACTGGTGACCACCCGGTCACAGCGCTGGCTATATCTCGACAATGTAAAATAATTACAAAAGCTACAGAATACGATTATTCATTTGAACATCACATTGAACTGTCTGATATTCCCGACCGAGTAAAGAGTCAGTTTGAAGCAGTTGTTGTTACTGGAGATGAACTTCGAAAAATGTCAGTTCACGACCTTAAATTAGTTATTAAAAAGTATAAGGAAATAACATTTGCCAGAACTAGTCCGCAGCAGAAACTTTTTATTGTCGAGACTTTCCAGTCTTTGCACTATGTGGTAGCAGTCACAGGTGATGGTGTAAACGATTCCCCGGCCTTAAAAAAAGCCGATATAGGCATTGCTATGGGCATCAATGGAACTGAAGTTTCAAAGCGAGCAGCCGACATGATACTTCTTGACGACAACTTCTCTTCTATTGTCTTGGGCGTGCAGGAAGGTCGGAGAATATTCGACAACTTAAAGAAAACCATTGCTTATACGTTGACCTCTAATTCACCAGAAATGTTGCCTTTCGTTCTATATGCGTGCATCGGAATTCCACTGCCGATTACTCTGATGCTGATCTTACTAGTGAACGTGGGCACCGACCTGCTGCCGGCCATGAGCCTCGCCTACGAGACCTCCGAAGAGGATATCATGTCCATTCCTCCTCGTAAACTGACCGACCACCTCGTTACTAGAGTCCTCATATTTATGGCATATTTTCAAATAGGATTAATTCAATTCTGTGGAGGAATGTATGCCTATTTCGTAGTATTCGCCGAAGAGGGCTTTTTTCCTTCTACACTATTGTTTATTCGTAAGCAATGGGAAGATAAAAACTTATTTGTAAAGGATACTTTGGAACGGTCGTGGGATTTCGGAGATAGAAAGAGGGTCGAAAGGAAAGCGCAGACCGCTTACTTTGTCTCTATTTGCATGAATCAGATTTCGGATGTGATTATATGTAAAACTAGAAGGGTTTCTATATTGAAGAAGGGGATGAGAAATACTGTATTGAATATCAGTATATTGGTTCTGTTATGCGCTATGATTGTCGTCTCCTATTTGCCGTTTTGTCAGGAAGTGTTCAGCACGGAGCCGATCACCTGGTACGAGTTCTTGCTGGGAGTTCCTTTTATGATCCTAATGATACTGGGTGATGAGTTAAGGAGGTATCTTATACGAAATAATGTATCTAAATGGATCGAACAAGAGAGTTATTATTAAAACTAAACATACTGCATAACAATACTAAGGAGTTAATTTAGTTGTAGAGGTTAATTCCGATGGTCTTATTAGTCTGTAGTCTGACTGGCGAATTATTAAGCATCATAAGCTTCATATAATATATCATATGGTTGTATCAAAACATGCTACAATATTTAAATATGAACGCAACCAAATACCGTTTTCCGTTCTGATGCATCACGACACAAGACGACACGTCAGATATGTTATGTCAAATCAGCTTAATTATGTAGTCGGTTTGCTACGATATCTATTTACTATTTAATTATTATTAAATGACTAGCACAGCGCCTTGCTGTTAGAAACACATTGTCCCGTTCCTGTAGCAATTTCGGGATGAAAAGTAAATCGGAGTGGAAGTTTTAGAGCAATAGAATTTTCAAAAAAAAATAAACAAACTGTTTTTAAACAGGTTTATATACAATATATTGTTTGAAAATATACCGGCCGAATTGAGACCCTCCGGTTTTTGAAGTCGGTTAAAAACCACTATAGACCAAACTCCGATTAGGTGGTTTTGATTTGTAACGGGTTTTACCTGTAATAAAGACTTTATTATTTTTATTTTAACCTTAGAATGTATTAGTTTGTTTGTCTTTATGGTCAATTACTTTTTAACACCCTATTGTTTTAAAGATAGTCGGTGAGATGAGATAAACCCATTAATGGTTATCCTCTTGTACCGAAAAGTATCACTTATTAATTTTGAAGCTGTTTCAAGTACAATAAAAGCTATTGAAATACATGTTATGTCTTTTTTTGTAATGTAGATAGATTAGAAGGTATCATTTCAATTTTGTTTAGAATTTATAACAGTCTTGCCTTGGTCCATTTAACAAACCTCAATAATGACATACTTTTTAAACTCACACGATTTGCACTCGTTACTAAATGAAACGGGTATCGTGTTAGATTATAGGTATAAACTTTATACCTATAATCTAACACGATTATAAAGTATTAAAACGTTTTGACATCAAACTTTGAGTCATCCCGTGATTCGCGGCTGAATTCGCTCGAAACGTCGGGTACGTATTTTAATACAATTACGTTATATAACCTTACGCGATACAGACCCGTTTCATTCTCAATAATAACCTCTCAATCTATACTAATATTATAAAGCTGAAGAGTTTGTTTTGTTTGTTTGTTTGTTTGTTTGTTTGTTTAAACGCGCTAATCTCAGAAACTACTGAACCGATTTGAATAATTCTTTTTGTAATAGGTAGCCACATTCAACGGGAAGGTTATAGGCTATTTTTCATCCCGAAATTCCTACGGGAACGGGTACAACGCGGGTAAAACCGCGGGGCGCTGCTAGTGAACAAATAATCCCCATTTCCTCTGGTGAACAGCTGGATCGATTTTGGCATAGATATTGATGAGACCTCAGAGAGAGAGAATTGTTATACTGACATTCCTGTGAGTTGAATTGCAGAGAACAATATTGATAATACGAAATTGAGCAATCAGCTAGAAGTGATACTCTTTATGTAGTCTTCCGGTAAGAAGGTTTGCTAAACTTGTCTGTTTAAGCCGGAAGGTCATTAGCTCATCCTAATCATGCATCAATATAGTCAGTAAATTATATAGTTTTCTGTGGCGATAGGAATTAGGAGAAACATATTATGTCACGTATCTCCTAGCGTCTCATACGTATAGTAACGATTATAATTACATACACGTAAACGTAGGTTATTATGGTTAATCAAATTTGTATGTTGTAGAGTATACGCACACATAAGCTCAAATGAGCGCAAATTAGGTAGATAAGGTGATTACGGTTCCAGAAAATTTATCTTTTTAATTAAACAAACAGAATCGTTCAAATGTTATTCCGTTAAGTGTTGTCGTTCGCCCTGGTCACCACAACTTACAAAATAGCACCCTAAATTATGACTTAATAGTAGTTTTTGGTAATTTGTTTACGATTACCGAAACAATTTCTGTAATTAAGGGCATTTGTTGGTTACTATATTTTGTCATCAAACTTTGATAACTTACCACCAAATGTAGTCATTTCCCATGATTAAAAACTGTCATTGAACCAAAGTTTGTGATAAAAAATGGGTAACGTGGTCCTCGACGACAAATTTTATGTGTGTTTTAAATTTATAAGTAAATTGACAAGATATTTGGGATCTTCAAGAGTCCACTTTGAGCCCCAGCGAGTGACGCCTGTTTCTTCTCGGTACAGAATGTACTCGTGGGTGTGTGTCAGCCTCGTTACAATCTCAGCGATTTTCTATGCAAGAGGTTATTATTTAGTCTTGCATGAGGCCACCGCTTTAACAGCTATTTTCATCTTTGGCACCATAATGCAATATATATTCTACTTGACAAACATTTTGATGATACGCTACTCCCAACGAGAAAGTAACATCAAAATATTTTACATGCTCAATGAACTTAATGAAACACTAGATTTGGATGCAAATGATTATTATTGTGAATTCCAACGTCGACGCATTATCGGCGTCCTTATGGTGTTGTTCGTAGGTTTTGGTCCAGGCTACGTCCTGCATTCGTTAGAGCTTTTCAACCTGAAATACACTGTTCTAACTTTAGGAGTTGGATTTGGAGCATTGACAATTTATATAGATTTGACCATAGGAGTTACAATGTTCTACTTTTTAACAATAAGAATTTATGCTTTCAATTGTTTAATGAAATATAGCATAAAACCTAAAATAAAGCTGTATGAGAATAAAACACGACTGTGGTCCATATTATCATCGACATCGTGGTTGCGTTACATCGCAGTACCAGATAAACCCCCGATAACTAATATGCTAGCATGTGAGAAATGGTTGGAGTGCGTCCAACAAATGATTAATTGCTACAACGTTATTAAAGATTTGATCAGTTTTCCGGTAAGTGTAAATAAGACAAGACACCAATTCAAGTTCTGACAACAAAGCATAAGTTAATAAGTTTTTGAATTGTTTTAGATACTATCCACGACAATGATGGTCATATTTTGGACACTGATAGTGATTAGTGAAGCAATCTTAATTGCTCGTAATAGGGTGAGTTAACAACTTATCTTTAAGCATTGTTGGAAACAGTTTGTATAACATCTTAGCACTTTATCCACAATTAACTACTAACAATTTGGTTTATAACAGTTTCAGACTTATTCTCCATTTGCCACCTTTTTACTTTGTTTGTGGGCATTGTCATACTACTGTGTACTGACTGTCGCAGCTATATTCAGTGACTGGTGTCACCGTGAGCTCAGCAAGACCAAATCATTGTGCATACAAGTCATGGCCTGCCATCACGAAGGTATTTTGGCTCCACTCGGTCATTTAGTTTATCCCATTGAGGTTTATTTACCATCATTATTATTGATCTTATAATAGTATACCACCTCATGAAGATTTGTGTTTTTCAGAATCGTACAGAAAAATAGCAGGTAGGACACTTCGCGCTCTGCACAACACAAAGCTCACGTTCAGTGTTTACGGCATCTTCGTGCTGGACAGCAAGCTGGCGCTCACGGCCCTTGGGATCATTTTCAGCAATATCGTTGTAGTGGTTGCGCGGTTTTACTAATTAGTCTGCACATTAGTGTCACGTTCACCTAGATTAGAATTACGTTTTGACCAAATGTACTAAAAGAAGAACTTAAAGAAACCTTTAATATTCATATACCTCCATGGTGAAACGCTGCTATTACTATAACAATAAATTGAATTGAATTGAATTGAATGTGAGTTTCATTATCGTGACATGAATGCGCTGATGAAGCTGCGCGTTTGAAATTGAAGCTAGATGCGCAGCTTGTGGAGTGTACTGAACTCTGTTCTCATGGATACTGATCATGTGCATAGAAGATTTGAATTTATTACATTTTGGTGATAGAGATCATTCACAAGCTTCACAAGCTGCGAAGAAACAATACCCGAACTGAAACTGTGTCAAATGAAGATGTATTACCAAACATTGTTGTTGAATGAAATAGGTTGGGTAAAGTTGTAAAAAAAGCGTGGAATGGAAGACCTAGGATAAGCTATATACCTAGCTTATCCTAGATCTTCCATATTCATTCAAGTAAAGGATTCAAATAAAGGCGAAAAATGACTTTTCATCATGTCTTATATAGATGTGATGACACACAATGAATGAGACAAGCCTGAATCGATTTACCCAACCAGTCCCTAGCTCTGAAGTTTTATGATGATGATGCATGCCGATAAAATTAACGAGGAAAAACATTGAGACCTGTTTGTTATACACGTTTTTTAATGTGTCAAATATGATTGCCTTAAAAAATTAAGTAATTAAGAGCATTTATGAATAATATAAGTTTGTATTACTCTATCATATTTTAATGACTTGCCATCGGTTTCGGCCATTGTTCACCAATAGTTTCATTAAAGAATTGTATCTTACATTAAAATGAGAATCGTGAACCTCAAAGACAATTTTCTTGGGTGTTTTACTTTGTCCATATCGAGCGCAGCCGGGTGACGCCCGTACCGCCTCGCTATGAGATCTACTTCTGGCCGCCAGTCAGGAGTAGATCGTCGTCGTCGTCGTCACACTTTCAGCGGCCAGCTATGGAAAAGGACATTACTTCTTGCTTTTACAAAAATACCCTTGCTTCATGTTGTTAGAGGGCAGCGAGCCACGCCGTCAAGGTACTTGTACACACCTTATGGGGTTCAATTAACAACGGCATACAACACTGTTTTCATTTGTAAAAAGCAGTAGTTGATCGATCGAAGCAAAATGAGTGCGCAGCGCCGCGCTGATGAGGTCCGTTCTTAATAACGATAATGGGTTTATGATTGCCGAAAATAATTCAGACATTAAAAGCATTTCAGTCGATTTTAATTTGGTTTTATTTATAAAGTTACACTCTTCAAGCTAGTTGCAGACATGTTTCTAATTCATAATTAAGTCAACCATAAAATGAGTACCGCGGCACTCGACAAAAATGTTCTTGAGTGTTTTAGTGTCTCTAGTTTAATAACGAGATATTTGGGATCCTCAAGATTCCACATTGAGCGCAGCCGCGTGACCCCTGTGCCGCCCCGCTATGAGTTGTACTTCTGGCTGATGCTGACCGTCCTCACATTCTCCGGGGCCTGCTTTGGAAGAGGATATTACTTAATTTTTCAATCATCTACCTCCATGACGATTATGGCTATGATTGGCATTACATTGCAATACTTTTACATCATATTAAATATTGCTATGATACGATGCAGACAACGAGAAAATAACATCAAAATATTTTACATGCTCAATGAACTTAATCAAACCTTAGATTTGGATTCAAATGATTATTATTGGAAATTCCTTCGTCAACGCACTGTATGTAGCATTGTGGGGATGTTCGTATGTTATGGTTCGGGTTTCATCCTACATTCGGCACTGCTTTTCGATATGAAATACTTTATTCTGACTTTTGGATTTTTATTTGGAGGAATCATTATTTACATGGATTTTTCAATGGGAATAACAATGTTCTACTATTTAGCTATTCGAATTTATGTTCTGAATTGTTTAATCAGATATAACTTAAAACCTAAAGTAAAGCTGTATGAGAGTAAAACTCCAGTTTGGTCCAAATTATGGTCGAAATCGTGGCTGCATTTGATCGCAGTTCCAGACAAACCTCCGATAACTCAAACGCTGGCGTATGAAAAATGGTTGGAATGCGTCCGACAAATGATTAATTGCTATAATGTTATGAAGGATTTGGTCAGTTTTTTGGTAAGTGTAAATATGAAAATTAACTCAAGTTCCGTTAACACTGATACCAGTTATGTCTTTGAATTGTTTTAGATACTATCCACAACAATATTAGTCTCATTTTGGACATTGACAGTGATTTTCAATGTCATCTTGATTATACGTAATCAGGTGAGTAAATTATTGAAAATACTGATGAAATACTGCACTGCAACGTTGCACAGTACAGATCTGTTCACTGAGAAACGAGAGGGAAATCGATCGATACAGACTTTTTCATCGATTTCTTTTGCTTGCATGTCATCTATCTGACATGACAGACAATTTCTCTTTAACCTGGACTTACTATTGTACATATATCTCAATCGGACTTACCCATTAACAAAGTTGACAACAGTTTCAGGTCTATTCCCCATTTGCCACCTTACTACTTTCTGTATGGGCATTGTCATACTATTGTATACTGACTGCTGCAGCTATATTCAGTGACTGGTGTCAGCGTGAGTTCGGCAAGACTAAATCATTGTGCGTACGAATCATGGCCTACCATCACGAAGGTAAACAGTGCTCAACTAGGTTACTTAATCTTATTAAGGTTCCGTACCCAAAGGGTAAAAACGGGACCCTATTTCTGAGACTTCACTGTCCGTCTGTCTGTCCGTCCGTCTGTCACCAGGCTGTATCTCACGGTGATAGCTCGACAAATTGGAATTTTCACAGATGATATATTTCTATTGCCGTTATAACAACAAATACATAAGAATAATATATATATATATATATGTCGGAGCGTGGCATCAGTGGCGCCACACCAGATAGCGGTTTATAACGTCACTACATTAGTTTTAGTCTGTAGAAGTTTAAGAGTAGTTTGTAAATTCAGTTGACTGATGGAATCGGTAGTGTTGTTATTCCGTGACGTGAGTTCTACCTTCGTGGTGTAGTCTGTGGTATGAGAATAGACTATGTTAAGTCTGTGGTGTTACGCACTATGACAGATGACAGTTGTTCGATAGAGGGATGTGAGCTGGTTTGGTAGTCTGTGGCAGTGAGTGAGGGAGTGAGTCGATGATATGAAAAGATGGGACATTAGAGTTTTGGAGGGAAATGGAGACGGTTGGATTGTGATCAGATGGGAAACGTAGATTGGAAGGATGAGGTGTTGACGACATCACGATCGTATTGCGAATCGAGTATAGAATAGGGAAAAGATATTCTATGGCGTGGACAGGACGACTGATGGGGTGAAGGGAGGTCGTTTAGGTTCCATCAATTAATTGAATCTAGACGTATCCTAACTGTAATCTGTAATCCATGATGATCGTGTGTAAAATACAAGCAATGTCATTGTAATGAAGTCCTGTGAGTTATTATTTCAAGACCAAGACCTAGGAATCATAAGATATCTGATGTTGTATTGGCGGTATAATGCTCGTGCTTATCCTGATGTGACATGACCCCAATAGTGGGATAATTATCGCTGTTTCCCCGACATCAGAAGTGGGATAAGGATCGCTATTGCCCACTGAGCTTCCAGCAGAGAAGGATAAAGATCGCTATTGCCCACTAAGCCTCCAGCAGAGGGATAAGGATCGCTATTGGCCACTGAGCCTCCAACAGAGAATGATAAGGATGCTATATTCCCACGGGTGGACGAGCATAAACCATTTCAACCGCGGAGCTAGGTTTATGATAAGATGAAAGAATATTGAGAGCTGCAAGCTGAGCTCGTTAGTGCATATTATCGACGACGACGGCGACGACGACGACGGGATTGAAATTCATGTACCTTCCACTGGATTATGAAGCTCGTGGTATTCAGAGATATGTCTGAATCATCATCGCAACGACTATGGTGCTTTACGTAATGTTTATTTTGCAATTGGTTATAAAACTTGGAATGTTCTGTGAGTATAGTTAGTTAGTTTTCTACTCTATTGTGGAGTTAAGAAGGTAATTATGAGCTTCCGAAAGAGTCAAGTTTAATCTTGTACGTAATGTGATATGTTCTAATATGTTTTCTTATTTTCATGTTGGTTCAATGCTGGTAATTATTGCGAGCGTTGATGAACCTCGTCTAGGGAGGAGCGTGGTTCTCTTCTCGGTCCTGTTACCTGAGGAATATGAGGGATTGCGGTATTCCAAATTATTCAAGAATCTATCACGACGAATTCACATTGGATGTTAAATTGGTGATGTATTGCGGTATTGATTGGTTTGTTGGGAAATATCCGGTGAGCTATTTTGTGATATTTGAGTCAGTTAACATTGAGAGTTTTGTAGTGAATCTTCGTACCACTTGATAAAGTAGAAAGCTTATTGAAAGTATTTTGGATGTTTATTCCGATGTAAAATATGAGAGTATGAGTAAGGGTTTCATGTGACTATGTGACTTATTGAGTTCAATGTTCGAACTCGGCGATGGTCGTGGTCTGGATTGACCGTACTGTGGAGTGGTCTGCTGAGACCGTGTGTTGTTGAGCAATGTGATTGCTCGTCGGCTAGTTGCCGTGACTAGACGTGACTAGACCAGCTTACTGTTACTTACTCATGGCTCATATTGTAAGGTGCATTTGAGATTAATAGTCTATTGAAGTTAAAGTTGAAAATGACGTGGTACCTAGTATTCATGTGTTACATAGCATTGAAGATTCCCGATTGATAATAATTGTAATTAACTTTTGATTGAAATCAAGAATTTAAGGAAGAACAAGCTTCTTAATAGTCAGGTTGACCGAGCGAGTGCAAATTACTGTGGCCGCGAGGTTTAGAGGAAAACGAGTACACAAAATAGTGTCATTGACTGGTATAGGAAAATGCCTGAAGGGCAAGTACCCATTGTTAGTAATTCTGAGCCTTGTGATGATGAACTGTGTCATTTTCGACTGTGTGGTAACTAGTTGTGCGTGTCCTCTTGAGTCTTAAATTTGTGTGGTCACGGGGATGATCACGGGTGGTCACTGGGATGATCACAGGGGCGGCTGATCACAGGGATGATCAGGGCTATGGGTGATCACTGGGATGATCACGGGAGTGACTGATCACAGGGATGATCAGGGTTATGGGTGATCACTGGGATGATCACAGCCATTAGGGCTACGGGGATAGCCGGACAATAGAGACACACACACTTGACCTTTACTTTGATTTGAGATTAATTTGATTTTTAATGGGTACTTGTGCCTGACGATGTTCTAGTATTATGTTGAGATAAGCAATGTGATTATGAATATTGAGGTAGTTAAATTTATTCATTGGAAAAGAATAATAGTTTGAGCTTTACTAAGTCTTTCGTTGAAGTAGTTATTTAGGTCAGGAGTGACCGAACGATGGTGATCGTTACACGTTGAAAGCTTTGAACTCTAAACGTACTTGCAAGTAGGCACATGATCGTGTTAGGAAGATGCCTGTGGGGCGGGTAACAGCTGACTCAGACGAAGGTGGAGACAGTGAGGTTGATTAAGTTGTTGATTGTTACTGGGTTTTTATGTCGTTGGGTCAGTCTGAGACCGCACCAGGGTGCCGTAGCTGTAGCCCGTTAGAAATCGGTGTCTACTACTTGTAGTAGTCCGTGGGTAGGCAGTAGGCGGTAGCCCTGGGTAGTGTGGTCGGGTCTAGCCTGGTAGCGAAGACCGTAGAGTCATGGGACGACTCGGCATTCCGAAATGGAAGTGCATAAAGGGCAAATGCGTTTGCTAAATCTTGTGTTGTGACCACGAATAAGGGCTCAGTAGCAAATCAATTGTGATTAAATTGTTAATTGTTTGTGAATAATGAACCAGAGTCTGTCACTGTTGCTGGCCTCAGGGTTTTGGTAGAAACGTTATCATAATTTACTTTGTGATTTCTTACGCAAGATGCCAGTAGGTCATGTACCAGTCGAAGTTGATGTTAATAGTGATTCTGATGAGGATGAGTAAACTTGTTTTGGTGGAAACTCGAGTAAGGACTCTATCGGCCGTATTGTGTTGGACCGTACCAGAGGTTGTCGTGTAGCCGTAGCTCAGTAGAAATCGGTGTCTACATTGTAGTCCGTGAGTACGCGGTAGCAGGCAACTCTGGCGGAGGTCGGGTTCTGGAGGAACCATAGAGTCCAGGAGTAGACTCGGCAGTCACAGGGTGATGCACATGGGCGATCCACTTGATGGATATGCATAGTGAGAGCAATTGCGATTGCTGGTCGGCCGGAGAGCCGTGGCGATAGAGGGCTTACTAGTGTGAAGTTTCGATTTGTGTGGTTAATTAAATTTTGTTGTTACAAGCGACAGTGGTACATGGCTCTGGTTGATATTTTCTTATGGCTCTTTTATGGTTTTATTCGAGTAATTTAAAAGAAAAAACTATACAGTTACGAAGTTTCTTTATGTGAGCTGTTTGTAGTAATATGATTGGTCAGAAGTGGCCGAGGCGAACAAATACTCTCGTTGGTTATTTCTGTGCAGGTTAGCCAACACACGAGGACGTGTGCTAGCAGGATGGCCGTGTCGGAGCGTGGCATCAGTGGCGCCACACCAGATAGCGGTTTATAACGTCACTACATTAGTTTTAGTCTGTAGAAGTTTAAGAGTAGTTTGTAAATTCAGTTGACTGATGGAATCGGTAGTGTTGTTATTCCGTGACGTGAGTTCTACCTTCGTGGTGTAGTCTGTGGTATGAGAATAGACTATGTTAAGTCTGTGGTGTTACGCACTATGACAGATGACAGTTGTTCGATAGAGGGATGTGAGCTGGTTTGGTAGTCTGTGGCAGTGAGTGAGGGAGTGAGTCGATGATATGAAAAGATGGGACATTAGAGTTTTGGAGGGAAATGGAGACGGTTGGATTGTGATCAGATGGGAAACGTAGATTGGAAGGATGAGGTGTTGACGACATCACGATCGTATTGCGAATCGAGTATAGAATAGGGAAAAGATATTCTATGGCGTGGACAGGACGACTGATGGGGTGAAGGGAGGTCGTTTAGGTTCCATCAATTAATTGAATCTAGACGTATCCTAACTGTAATCTGTAATCCATGATGATCGTGTGTAAAATACAAGCAATGTCATTGTAATGAAGTCCTGTGAGTTATTATTTCAAGACCAAGACCTAGGAATCATAAGATATCTGATGTTGTATTGGCGGTATAATGCTCGTGCTTATCCTGATGTGACATGACCCCAATAGTGGGATAATTATCGCTGTTTCCCCGACATATATATTTATTTTATTTTTATTTATATATGTATATATATATATATAAATAAAAATAAAATAAATATATTTATTTTATTTTTATTTATATATGTATATATATATATATAAATAAAAATAAAATAAATATTTAAGGGGGGCTTAAGCTCCCATACAACAAACGTGATTTTTTTACCGTTTAGTACGGAACCCTTCGTGCGCGAGCCCCACTCGCACTTGGCTGGTTTTTTTATTTCGATATCATATTGGTTCTGTTTGTAGCTTACATTCGCAACATGTTTTTCAGATTCATGCAAAAAAATAGCCAGCAAGACTCTGCGCGCGCTGGACAGTGCAAAGTTGACGTTCAACGTTTACGGCATCTTCGTGCTGGACAGCAAGCTGCCGCTTACGGTACTTGGGATCCTTTTCAGCAGTGGCGTTATACTAATTGGGCTACTGTAATTTTAGCTAAGAATCTAAAACAAGTAGATGTTTGCAATGGTCTACTAAAAGCGTGTTTAATGGGTGAATGGGAAAGTAGACGTCACAGTGAATACTCTTTGGCATAGCATGTAAAATTGTTGTTGAGGTTTTTTTAGAACAATAAATGAACATAACAAACGCATTCATCACAATTTTTATTTATTGTATTTTAATCTTACAAACGTTACATAGATTAGTATACAGGTACCGGTACCGGAATAGTAACAAATCAAATACTTACCAATATAATTTAAATGTGTTAGATTTGATAGCTAAGTATCAGATATTTTATCACGACGTCACATTAATAGGCAAATTCTTTTTGAGTGGATAGATTAGCAGCAGTTTAAAAAGTAAGCACTTGTTTGTTTGAGAATTCTCGAGTATGGTATTTAGTATGCGAATCGCCTTTCCGGGAAGTATCCGAGCTGGTCGAGGGCGGGCGTGCAAGCGAAGTTGATCATGGGCGGTGTACCACACATCAGGACGAAGACGTCGTCTCCGGGCGGGAACAGGTGCTCACGGATCATGTCGGCTGAGATAAACCCGCTGCTGTCCTGCCAGTCTAAAACATTATATCCACGTCAGGTCACATTCAATATGAGTAATTGAATCATATCTGACGCACCACAATATAATTGAGACACGCTTAGGGCTTCTCCAGGGGAAGCGGCTCCCTAGAGACCACAAGGCCTTTTGAATTTATCTGAATTAGTAATTTTTTCATTCTCACTTCTCCCATACCAACTTTTCCCATGTCTATAGGCCATTAGGCCACCAGCCTTATCTCCCGTATGCCATCAGTTAGCAACGCCCTTGCCTCACACACTATTTCGATTACTTGCCCGGATCCGGTCTGTCCACTGTGTACCACACCTTCAGCTTATTACCTGACTATTACTTGATGATACAATCGCACAGCCCGATTTGCCATCACAAACAGAACCGTCAGTAAAATTACAGATGGAATTAGGGTGATTATTTATAAAATCATAAAAAAGATTTTTATAAATGTAATCAGGGGTAACATCTCGATGATTTTCTAGTCCAATTTCTAAATTAATATTGAGGTCTGTTAATTTCCATATACACTTGAGAGCATAGAAATCGCACATAGGGTAATTTTCCTGCATTTTGACTTCGATACTTGTTTTTTTTTTTAATTAAAGGTTGGTAGCAAATATAACTTAAATTAAATTAAAGTACACACTGTTAGCTTCCTAAAAACCCATAATGTCTGGCCTTGACCTTCCTTATCATAGCAGTAGCGGCTTAACAATGGAATGGCCTAAATTAGCTCGTTTCAGGTAGCGCGGTTTGTGGGACTTTGAGCAGGTATTAAAGGTTAAAAAAGCAATAAATCTGTGAATGTAACGATTTTTTAATACGAGGTAATGCCTCCCCTAGCCTGAATAACAGCTTCCAGTCGAAGATTCATTGAAGAAATCAATGTTTTTACGAAATCCTTTGGTATGCTGTCCCATTCTTCCGTGATCGCGGTTTGAAGCTCTCAGAGACTCGTAGGCACTGCGTTTCTGGCTCTTATCTTACTCTTACTCGTTTCTTTAGTTCGTACCATAAGTGCTCAATGGGATTGAGATCTGGGCTTCGAGCAGGCCACTCCATAACGAGTACTTCAACCTCCTCCAAGTACTGGCGTACTATAGCAGCGGTGTGTGGTCTAGCGTTGTCCTGCATAAAAACGAAGTTTTCGCCGATAAATCCCGAAAAGGGCACAACATGTTCTTGCAGGATATCCCGACGTAACGTTGGGAAGTCAATCCACGCGATCGATGGTCGGTATCGGGCCCTGTGATGAAGACAAGTTCGGTTTTCGCTTCCAGTGAAATACCTCCCCAGAACATACACGAACCACCCCCGTATGCGACCCGTTCGGAGATGCAGCATTGAATAAAACGCTCACCGGGTCTTCGGTAGACTCTACCCCGTCCGTTTTTACCAAGGAGACACATCTTGCACTCATCGGAGAAGAGGACTGCCTGCCATTGATCCATAGTCCAATTAACGTGATTTCGAGCAAACTGAAGGCGCGCTTGTCTGTGTGCTGGGGTAAATTTTGGGCTAGTTGCGGGTCTGTGCGCTATCAGACCTCCTTCGGCTAGTCTTCTTCTAACTGCCCACAAACTGACTTCCACTTCTCTAACTTCCTGGAGCCGCTGTCCGAGTTGAACTGCATTCAACCGGCGATTTCGTAGTGATGTATTCACAAGAAAGTGGTCATCGCGCTGTGTTGTCGCACGTTTTGGGCCTGTTCCTGGTTTCCTGGTATAGCCACAAGTTTGCTGATATCGCAGGTATACACGTCGAACAGCATATCTGCTCAAATTTTATTGACGAGCCACTTGACTTTGGTTCTGTCCAGCTTCGATTAGTGCAACCGCTTGAGCCGCTATTTCTGGTGTGATATCCATTTTCTTGATCAGAGAGATGACGTATTCGTTAAATGACCTTTCTGACTGGAAGTTGGTATGCAAATGATGTCATTTCAATCATCCCTTATCGTTTTATACCTGCTCAAAGTCCCACAAACTGCGCCACCTGAAACGAGCTAATTTAGGCCATTCCATTGTTAAGCCGCTACTGCTATGATAAGGAAGGTCAAGGCCAGACATTATGGGTTTTTAGGAAGCTAACAGTGTGTACTTTAATTTAATTTAAGTTATATTTGCTACCAACCTTTAATTTAAAAAAAAAACAAGTATCGAAGTCAAAATGCAGGAAAATTACCCTATGTGCGATTTCTATGCTCTCAAGTGTAGGTTCGATAGATAATTTACGTGGAAAAATGGGAGGAAACTTATAATCAATTTCTTGCAAATACTTTTTAAATCTTAGTCTAAAAGGGATTGCCAAAGATGATCGTAAGCTGAATTCTAAATCAGAAGACAGTGAAGTTGTTATAATAGATGGATCCCTATAATTCGTTATAAATTTTGCAGCATAAGCATAGTTGTCTTCTTCTAAACGATAGAGGCATTTCATTCGCTTCGACAAGGATGCTGTTTACTGGACTTGTCCTAAAGGCGCCTATTATCTCAAACAAGTGTTATGAATGAAAGAATAGTATAGATATGCTCTTAACTCTTAATTGCAAGAGTGAGATGACACATTTGACACGCGGTTTAATAACATTGGAGAGGGACAGAATATAATCACGTAGCATGACTCCGTCAATAGAGTCCATAACAATGGCTTGCTCTTTTTTAGGGTAAATATACTTGGAAGTTACATTAGCATAACTTACGGTGGGTGTGTTCATATTTTCCATTTTCCAAGGGGCCCCTGATACAAGGACCACCCTAGATGTTATTAATTGAAAGAAAAACGCAATAATTAATTAAAAATCACTCGCGATAGTCGGACACATAGAAAAAACGCGTGAACCCAACGAGGCAAAGAGTATCTATCCGGTAATCCTCTTTTGTACCGAAAAGTATCACTTATTAACTTTGAAGCTGTTTCAAGTACAATAAAAGCTATTGAAATACATGTTATGTCTTTTTTTGTAATGTAGATAGATTAGAAGGTATCATTTCAATTTTGTTTAGAATTTATAATAGTCTTGCCTTGGTCCATTTAACAAACCTCAATAATGACATAGGTACTTTTTAAACTTACACGATTTGCACTCGTTACTAAATGAAACGGGTATCGTGTTAGATTATAGGTTTATAGTATTAAAACGTTTTGACATCAAACTTTGAGTCATCCCGTGATTCGCGGCTGAATTCGCTCGAAACGTCGGGTACGTATTTTAATACAATACGTTATATAACCTAACGCGATACAGACCCGTTTCATTCTCAATAATAACCTCTCAATGAACAAATAATCCCCATTTCCTCTGGTGAACAGCTGGATCGATTTTGGCATAGATATTGATGAGACCTCAGAGAGAGAGTACTGACATTCCTGTGAGTTGAATTGCAGAGAACAATATTGATATTACGAAATTGAGCAATCAGCTAGAAGTGATACTCTTTATGTAGTCTTCCGGTAAGAAGGTTTGCTAAACTTGTCTGTCTAAGCCGGAAGGTCATTAGCTCATCCTAATCATGCATCAATATAGTCAGTAAATTGCATAGTTTTCTGTGGCGATAGGAATTAGGAGAAACATATCTCCTAGCGTCTCATACGTATAGTTATTAACTTTGTATGTTGTAGAGTATACGCACACATAAGCTCGAATGAGTTAAGTGTTGTCGTTCGCCCTGGTCACCACAACTTCCGAAATAGCACCCTCAATTATGACTAATAGTAGTTTTTGGTAATTTGTTTACGATTACCAAAACAATTTCTGTAATTAAGGGCATTTGTTGGTTACTATATTTTGTCATCAAACTTTGATAACTTACCACCAAATGTAGTCATTTCCCATGATAAAAAACTTTCATTGAACCAAAGTTTGTGATAAAACATGGGTAACGTGGTCCTCGACGACAAATTTTATGAGTGTTTTAAATTTATAAGTAAATTGACAAGATATTTGGGATCTTCAAGAGTCCACTTTGAGCCCCAGCGAGTGACGCCTGTTTCTTCTCGGTACAGGATGTACTCGTGGGTGTGTGTCAGCCTTGTTACAATCTCAGCGATTTTCTATGCAAGAGGTTTTTATTTAGTCTTGCATGAGGCCACCGCTATAACAGCGATTTTCATCTTTGGCACCATATTGCAATATATATTCTACTTGTCAAATATTTTGATAAAACGATACTCCCAACGAGAAAATAACATCAAAATATTTTACATGCTCAATGAACTTAATGAAACACTAGATTTGGATGCAAATGATTATTATTGTGAATTCCAACGTCGACGCATTATCGGCGTCCTTATGGTGTTGTTCGTAGGTTTTGGTTCAGGCTACGTCCTGCATTCGTTAGAGCTTTTCAACCTGAAATACACTGTTCTAACTTCAGGAGTTGGATTCGGAGCATTGACAATTTATATAGATTTGATCATGGGAGTTACAATGTTCTACTTTTTAACAATAAGAATTTATGCTTTCAATTGTTTAATGAAATATAGCATAAAACCCAAAATAAAGCTGTATGAGAATAAAACACGACTGTGGTCCATATTATCATCGACATCGTGGTTGCGTTACATCGCAGTACCAGATAAACCCCCGATAACTAATATGCTAGCATGTGAGAAATGGTTGGAGTGCGTCCAACAAATGATTAATTGCTACAACGTGATCAAAGATTTGATCAGTTTTACGGTAAGTGTAAATAAGACAAGACACCAATTCGAGTTCTGACACCAAAACTAAAGTATATTATGTCTTTGGATTGTTTTAGATACTATCCACGACAATGATAGTCATATTTTGGACACTGATAGTCGTTAGTGAAGCAATCTTAATTGCTCGTAATAGGGTGAGTTTACAACTTATGCTTATTAAGCACTGTTCGAAGCAGTTTGAATAACATCTTATATCTTCATCGCTACTAACAATTTGGTTTATAACAGTTTCAGACTTATTCTCCATTTGCTACCTTTCTGATTTGTTTGTGGGCATTGTCATACTACTGTGCACTAACTGTCGCAGCTATATTCAGTGACTGGTGTCACCGTGAGCTCAGCAAGACCAAATCATTGTGCATACAAGTCATGGCCTGCCATCACGAAGGTATTTTGGCTCCACTCGTTCATTTAGTTTACCCATTGAGGTTTATTTACCATCATTATTATTGATATTATAATAGTATACCACCTCATGAAGATTTGTGTTTTTCAGAATCGTACAGAAAAATAGCAGGTAGGACACTTCGCGCTCTGCACAACACAAAGCTCACGTTCAGTGTTTACGGCATCTTCGTGCTGGACAGCAAGCTGGCGTTCACGGCCCTTGGGATCATTTTCAGCAATATCGTTGTAGTGGTTGCGCGGTTTTACTAATTAGTCTGCACATTAGTGTCACGTTCACCTAGATTAGAATTACGTTTTGACCAAATGTACTAAAAGAAGAACTTAAAGAAACCTTTAATATTCATATACCTCCATGGTGAAACGCTGCTATTACTATAACAATAAATTGAATTGAATTGAATGTGAGTTTCATTATCGTGACATGAATGCGCTGATGAAGTTGCGCGTTTGAAATTGCAGTGTCTCTAGTTTAATAACGAGATATTTGGGATCCTCAAGATTCCACATTGAGCGCAGCCGCGTGACCCCTGTGCCGCCCCGCTATGAGTTGTACTTCTGGCTGATGCTGACCGTCCTCACATTCTCCGGGGCCTGCTTTGGAAGAGGATATTACTTAATTTTTCAATCATCTACCTCCATGACGATTATGGCTATGATTGGCATTACATTGCAATACTTTTACATCATATTAAATATTGCTATGATACGATGCAGACAACGAGAAAATAACATCAAAATATTTTACATGCTCAATGAACTTAATCAAACCTTAGATTTGGATTCAAATGATTATTATTGGAAATTCCTTCGTCAACGCACTGTATGTAGCATTGTGGGGATGTTCGTATGTTATGGTTCGGGTTTCATCCTACATTCGGCACTGCTTTTCGATATGAAATACTTTATTCTGACTTTTGGATTTTTATTTGGAGGAATCATTATTTACATGGATTTTTCAATGGGAATAACAATGTTCTACTATTTAGCTATTCGAATTTATGTTCTGAATTGTTTAATCAGATATAACTTAAAACCTAAAGTAAAGCTGTATGAGAGTAAAACTCCAGTTTGGTCCAAATTATGGTCGAAATCGTGGCTGCATTTGATCGCAGTTCCAGACAAACCTCCGAGAATTTAATACGCTAACGTATGAAAAATTGTTGGAATGCGTCCGACAAAATATGATTAATTGCTATAATGTTATGAAGGATTTGGTCAGTTTTCTGGTAAGTGTAAATATGAAAATTAACTCAAGTTCCGTTAACACTGATACCAGTTATCTCTTTGAATTGTTTTAGATACTATCCACAACAATGTTAGTCTCATTTTGGACATTGACAGTGATTTTCAATGTCATCTTGATTATACGTAATCAGGTGAGTAAATTATTGAAAATACTGATGAAATACTGCACTGCAACGTTGCACAGTACAGATCTGTTCACTGAGAAACGAGAGGGAAATCGATCGATACAGACTTTTTCATCGATTTCTTTTGCTTGCATGTTCCTTCACATCTATCTGACATGACAGACAATTTCTCTTTAAACTGGACTTACTATTGTACATGTAACCGAATGAGGCTACTTCCATTCTATTCCATGGGTAATTGAATATATAAAACCACTGTATACTTTAAAACATAATATATTTACACACACATTTTAATACATGAACATAACAGACATTCCTTTGAATTTAACATAAAGATATATAAACTTTATATTGTTATAATTAATTAATTAATTAATTAATTATTATTAATTAATTCTTACACTTGAATCCTTACTTTAATTCTTTAAATCCCTTTTTCCCACACGTCCGTGTCCATCTAGAGTTCAATCAAGATTCCCGCCCTTTTATTCTCTTTTCCTCCAAAAGTTTGCGATGTAACTGAACCTCTTTTCATAAACATATAAAAAGTTTGCGATGTAACCGAACCTCTTTTCATAAACATATAAACCTCTTTTCTTTAAAACATACAAAATTCTGTTAATAATTTATTGAACCTAATACTCGACCATCCTGACAACGTACACGTCCTCGTGTACGCACGTCCTCAGGACGATCATCATGTAGGTAGCTAACCTAACACTCAGCTTTCTTGATTAAACTCGAAGAAGAAAAAAATGCATATTACAGAATATTCATATCTACTTACTAAATTATTTATATTAATATGTATTTGCAAACCCTCAATTCTTGCAAACAAATCATATTAACATGCCCATTCGAGTGTGCTTGTCATATTAGTGTGAACCCTCTATTCTCACAGCTAACATCACAAACACAATTTCAATCAAAGGTATCATCATCATCATCATCATCATCATCATCATCATGTATATATCATCATCATGTATATATTAATATGTATTTGCAAACCCTCAATTCTTCGATCTCCTCAATCGAGTGTGCTTGTCATATTAGTGTGAACCCTCTATTCTCACAGCTAACATCACAAACACAATTTCAATCAAAGGTATCATCATCATCATCATCATCATCATCTGATGATGATGATGATGATGATACCATGATGATGATTCATCATGTATATAATCATCATCATGTATATATTAATATGTATTTGCAAACCCTCAATTCTTGCAAACAAATCATATTAACATGCCCAATCGAGTGTGCTTGTCATATTAGTGTGAACCCTCTATTCTCACAGCTAACATCACAAACACAATTTCAATCAAAGGTATCATTATCACCATCATCATGTATATATCATCATCATGTATATATTAATATGTATTTGCAAACCCTCAATTCTTGCAAACAAATCATATTAACATGCCCATTCGAGTGTGCTTGTCATATTAGTGTGAACCCTCTATTCTCACAGCTAACATCACAAACACAATTTCAATCAAAGGTATCATCATCATCATCATCATCATCATCATGTACATATCATCATCATCATTTACTTGTAAGGCAGCCACATGAATCCAGAACGACATGCGATCAGCTGCAACTGTTGTTTTACTGGTGAGCCCCGGCACAGCTGCAACTCGGTAACGGTCATAACCCCTAGATTTCAACAACTCTATACGGCCCTACATATGAAGGTAACTACTTTTGCTTCTACCATCATTGTTAAAATTAGCCTTGGTCAGCTTTACGAGATCCCCCTCATTATATTGTTTAGAAGGTCGCCTATTTTGCTCATATTATCGTTCTTTCTGCTTTACCTGTGCGGCATCAATGTTATTCTTGACCGATTCTCTTATAACTAGCATCGTATTATCTCTTATTATTATCGTTTCGGTTACTACCTCATTGAGTCTGAATGATATTATAAACATCTTTAACAGAAAAAGAAGGACTACGTGACCTTTTGTCTTCCTGTCGCGCCGCCGCTGCCGGGGCCGCGCCGGCCGCTAGACCGCGTTCACGCTGGCGACTTCGCATGCGTTCCTGACTGATTCCCTCTTCAAGCCTGCACAGCTGTTTCCGTAATTGCAGTAGTTCCTCAACGCGGTTGCTTGAAGGTCCAAGGTTCTTCTGAACGCCGCTTGAAAACCGGGCTGGGACTGCGCGCTCTCGTAGGACGACTTCTGCCACGATCATCTTCATCCCCCACTCTAGACCGCTTACGACGCCAATGATCCGGTGTCCTCAACCGGCGCCGACTTGCACGTCGACTCCTGCTCCGACTAAACCTTGACCCTTCAGCCCTCGCGCCGACATCACCTCGAGCGTGGTCCGGTGTTATCGACCAGCGTCGAGGTAAGGTGTCATTTCCGCGTGGCATTTATCTGAAACTCGTTATTAGGGGTTAAATTCAGATCAGACCCGTTGCTTCGCAGTTAGAAATTGTCGTAAACGCCCACACAATTCAACGTGATAAAAATCCAAGAAATATCTTTTAATTATTTTTCTGAATACATACTAAAACATGCGATACACAAAGCAGGCGGTATCCCACTTCTGAAATGTAACCGAATGAGGCTACTTCCATTCTATTCCATGGGTAATTGAATATATAAAACCACTGTATACTTTAAAACATAATATATTTACACACACATTTTAATACATGAACATAACAGACATTCCTTTGAATTTAACATAAAGATATATAAACTTTATATCGTTATAATTACCTTATTATTAATTAATTCTTACACTTGAATCCTTACTTTAATTCTTTAAATCCCTTTTTCCCACACGTCCGTGTCCATCTAGAGTTCAATCAAGATTCCCGCCCTTTTATTCTCTTTTCCTCCAAAAGTTTGCGATGTAACTGAACCTCTTTTCATAAACATATAAAAAGTTTGCGATGTAACCGAACCTCTTTTCATAAACATATAAACCTCTTTTCTTTAAAACATACAAAATTCTGTTAATAATTTATTGAACCTAACATACATATATCTCAATCGGACTTACCCATTAACAAAGTTGACAACAGTTTCAGGTCTATTCCCCATTTGCCACCTTACTACTTTCTGTATGGGCATTGTCATACTATTGTATACTGACTGCTGCAGCTATATTCAGTGACTGGTGTCAGCGTGAGTTCGGCAAGACTAAATCATTGTGCGTACGAATCATGGCCTACCATCACGAAGGTAAACAGTGCTCAACTAGGTTACTTAATCTTATTAAGGTTCCGTACCCAAAGGGTAAAAACGGGACCCTATTTCTGAGACTTCACTGTCCGTCTGTCTGTCCGGCCGTCTGTCACCAGGCTGTATCTCAAGAACGGTGATAGCTCGACAAATTGGAATTTTCACAGATGATATATTTCTATTGCCGCTATAACAACAAATACATAAGAATAATATATATATATATAAATAAAAATAAAATAAATATTTAAGGGGGGCTTAAGCTCCCATACAACAAACGTGATTTTTTTTACCGTTTAGTACGGAACCCTTCGTGCGCGAGCCCCACTCGCACTTGGCTGGTTTTTTTTTATTTCGATATCATATTGGTTCTGTTTGTAGCTTACATTCGCAACATGTTTTTCAGATTCATGCAAAAAAATAGCCAGCAAGACTCTGCGCGCGCTGGACAGTGCAAAGTTGACGTTCAACGTTTACGGCATCTTCGTGCTGGACAGCAAGCTGCCGCTTACGGTACTTTGGATCCTTTTCAGCAGTCGCGTTATACTAATTGGGCTACTGTAATTTTAGCTAAGAATCTAAAACAAGTAGATGTTTGCAATGGTCTACTAGTGAATGGGAAAGTAGACGTCACAGTGAATACTCTTTGGCATAGCATGTAAAATTGTTGTTGAGGTTTTTTTAGAACAATAAATGAACATAACAAACGCATTCATCACAATTTTTATTTATTGTATTTTAATCTTACAAACGTTACATAGATTAGTATTCAGGTACCGGTACCGGAATAGTAACAAATCAAATACCAATATAATCTAAATGTGTTAGATTTGATAGCTAAGTATCAGATATTTTATCACGACGTCACAATAATAGGCTAATTCGTTTTGAGTGGATACATTAGCAGCTAAAGCAGTAAGCACTTGTTTGTTTGAGAATTCTCGAGTATGGTATTTAGTATGCAAATCGCCTTTCCGGGGAATATCCGAGCTGGTCGAGGGCGGGCGTGCAGGCGAAGTTGATCATGGGCGGTGGACCACACATCAGGACGAAGACGTCGTCTCCGGGCGGGAACAGGTGCTCGCGGATCATATCGGCTGAGATAAACCCGCTGCTGTACTGCCAGTCTAAAACATTATATCCACGTCAGGTTATCACATTTAATATGAGACCCCAAAGCCTTTAGAATATATCTGAATTCGTATTTTTTTCATTCTCACTTCTTCCATAGGTACCAACTTTTCCCATGTCTATAGGCCATTAGGCCAGCAGCCTTATCTCCCCTATGCCACCAGTTAGCAACGCCCCTTGCCTCACACACTTTTCTATTTCGATTACTTACCCGGATCCGGTCTGTCCACTGTGTACCACACCTTCAGCTTGTTTCCACTTGAATTCTGGAACCGCTCCAGTTCATCCCACAGCAGGATGTCTTCCCTGCTCTGGTTTGCGTATAACAAGCGCAGTTCAGTGCTATCTCCTAATCCCTTTACATTGTCGCAAATATGTGAGATCAGTTGGTACATTGGAGCTATGCCTGTACCACCTGGAATGGGAAACATGAGCAAATAGTTGAGTTGACACCGTTGTATGAATATATTCTGATATATATATTGCGTATGAAGGCCTGCTAGACTAGACACAAGACATTTTCGTCTGTTACAAACATTTTGTACGTTGGACTAAATAATTGTACCGACAATGCTGTTAGACTGACTTAGACACACTTGAATACGTTGAACAAGTCAATCTTAAAACTGTCTATTATTCTGATGGTCCTAATACAGCATCCACGAACCTGCAATCAAGTTAATTTTCTTGGCATAGTGTGTGGCGGGAGAGGGGTCGGTCTTGGTCTTCTTGATGAGCATTTGTCCATTGCCCGCGTACTGCAGCCGGCCGGAGGGGCCGCGCACGTCGATCGTGTCTCCAATCTTCAAGCTCTCCAGGTACTGCGACATCTTACCGCCCTCAGGGAACTTGGGGTGGACATTCTTGAAGTACACCTTGAAACACAGCATCAATTATAAATAAAAACGAAAAGCTCATCTTGGAATCTCAGAACGTATATTAGAAATAAGCCTCAAATCAGACTTTGCAAAATTGAACTCCTAGCCACCCGAACAGGGGATGGCCCTATCACCCGAAGCGAAATGATGGCAGCCAAAAATGAAAAATGTACATTAAAAAGGAGCTAAATTATAAAAAAGCTACCTTAACAACTAGATCCACATATCCCTTCTGGTCGTCGCTGGTGACAGGAGTGTAAGACCTGATGACTAGCTCATCATTTATCGTGGCTGACAGATGAATGTGTTTACCTATTGGCAGACCTGTAAAACAAATTATATTATAGGGTCCGAGTTCCATCCAGAGTTTCCACAAATTAATATTTAAAGGTAATATAGATTATACATTTTATACTGGTAGGTCAGTAGTACTACAAACCTAGGACATGTTCTGAAGAGGGAAGTCCAAAGCGGAACTTCCTCGAATCGTGACTAAGTTCAGTCTTCTCTATGAGTGGCAACTGGTACTTGATGTTGGGGTTCTCCAAGGTAATCAGCTTCTTGGGTTTTGGTTTTCTCCCAAAGAGGCAATGTGCGAGCACTGTTGCCACCACTACTGCCGACCCCACGCCGAAAAATATTGGCATTACCTGAAGGAAAGATTATGCTTTGATTCACACCCACATAACGTAGATTTGGGAAAGGGCTTGAGGGGCTGCACCCCTGTAACCTATATCTATATACATATATAAAATAAAGTCGTGTTAGTTACACCATTTATAACTCAAGAACGGCTGGACCGATTTTAACGATTCTTTTTTATTATATTTATCTTGGTGAGGATTAGGATTATAACTTATAAATTATAAGTCATAAATATACCGAAGTTCCCCTGGGAATGTCCTGCGGGTGAAAGCGCGGGGCAACGTTTTATTGACAATAGAGATTAGGGTTTTAAGGGGGGCTCAGGCAAAAAGGTGAAAATTAAGGAAAGATTCCAATAACAAATAAGACCTATAGTTAAATCTGTAGTCACCCAACATGTCTGGATTTAAACTTACACTAACTGGTTCAAATTATCACAAATAATAAACAGAGCCACCGCGTTGCAGTTATCGTACACACTACTATTATGCCATTATGTAGTTGATACGTAATCTAGAGATTTCCAAGTACCTTTATCTCGTCACGTATTGTTAACACTTCACTTAATTTACTTAAAGTGTGTTTGGAGTTTGAGTGCGAATCGGAGTTCTTAATTGAGGGTTCCGTACCGTGAGAATTATACAATCAGTATACAGAAATCTTCCTACCATCATATTCTTCTTTAACCATTTAATAGGAATTTATTTCATACTAGCTGTGGCCGCGATTTCGTCCGCGAGGAATATATTTCTAAAATAAAAATGGCCTAGTTACTCCTTATTATATCAGCTACCTGCCAGTAAAAGTCCCGTCAAAATCGGTCCACCCATTTCAGAGATTAGACGGAACAAACACACAGAGGAAAAAAATAAATATTTTGGTGTATATACTCGTATTCATATGCATGTAGTAATAAGCGGTTATTTTTATATTACAAACAGAAATTCCAATTTTATTTATGATATTATATGTATGATAACTTTGTACTGATTGTATTACTTGAAATAACAAGAATAAAATTTCTTTTATTCTGAGTTTAATTTTTTGTTAATTGGTGGTTTCGCCCCTACTACTATAGATTCTTTATATTGACGGGAGTTTCAAAGATTTGAGTAGAGTTCATTTGACATTATAAGGCGTGTAGATTACAAAATCTTTGATCTGAGTGCCGAATGCCTCTTGAGTCGATGTCGTCGATGATGAATCATTACAGTTATGAAATACTCGTAAGCTCTGTCGGGGAAATTGTTAGCAAGTTCTTTTGCAAAGCGGATTCGACTGCCTGAGAAACCAAAACTCAAATCTATCTTAGTTCATACCATCAATCACAAATTATTAATGTCGGGATTTTCAACTGTATCGATGTCAAATCACTACATAGTATAAAATAAAGTCTTCTCTTTTTCGTGTCTGTCTGTTTGTCTGTCTGTATGCTTAAATCTTTAAAATTACTCAACGGATTTTGATGCGGTTTCTTGTAATAGATAGAGTGATTCAAAAGGAAGGTTTTTATGTTAAAAATTCCCGAAATTCCCACGTGAACGGGCACAACGCGGGAAAAACCGCGGGGCGCTGCTAGTTATTTATATTTTAGATAAGAGGTAAACTTGTGCGTTAGAATTTCGCATTTCGAATATGTCTGCTTCTATGTGTGACGATATCAATAGCCAGTTATAATGTTTAGGAACGATAAACCAATAGAATTTATACTAACCAGACTCATGGTGTTCGCCCACTGCTCACCGTACACTCAACACTGCTTAAAATAAAGTACAAATAAAGTACAACATATCTTAGACATTTTCTGTTATCTTTTTTATCAAGCCCACTATCAATGGCGGAAAGGCCGGACTATAACGTTCAGTATTTTTAATCTATATATGTATGCTAATACTAATAATTTACCTGGTTGATACCTGGAACAGATATCCACCCGTCTGAAAGATCGGCTAGTTTGTTTGTGTGGAGCATTCATTCTGCCAAAATACTGATTCGAAGTTTCTTCACCAGTTCAATCAGTTTCTGTCTCTGAAAAATATGTTATGTTATATGTGATGTTATTGCTCTTGACCGATCGATGCGTAATTTCTTCAGTCTCGTTTTGTACCTAGGTAAAAACTTAAAAATCCTCACCTCTCGCAGATAGGTACATATTAACATTTGCTATTATTTCGAAAGAACATTGGGTATATTTTTTTGGGATCCATTCTTATTTGTAAAGGAGAGGCTTCACTTCGAGCATTCTCTATCCTGCCAAGCATTTTGTACTCGAGCCATGGGAGTTAGGTGAATGTTCAAAGTTCAAATCAAACTAGTAAATCGGTTTCCTAAGATCTGATCAGTGGATAGTATTATGGTTATGGTATATTGCAAATCACAATCGCAACACACACACATTCCTCCCCTACTCCTTTCTCCTGGTTTTTAGAGTGTGATTGTACCTTCCAGGCCCTATGTCTCAGGGGTTTTCGACGGTTAAAATGCACTACATTGGACAACCCTGGTTATTATTTAACGACTGGCCAGCTATAAACCAGACAGTTAGGGAGCTACGATAAAATGCATGGTGCAACAATACCCGTACGTCGAGTCGCAGGTATGACAGTGTTTTAGCCTGTATCTTGCACACCTGCATAAGTAATTAAACTTCTCCTGACGAAAAATAATCAATTGTTTTCTGATGTTTTGCTCATCAGGTTTTGAATAGGAGCTTGGTTTAATATATTTTCTGCCGGACTTTGTCCCGCTGTTGGTCATTACAGGCTGATACTTTACTTTTTTATTACAAAACAATAATAAGAGCGAACTTGGCCACTTTTTTGTGTTTGTAAATATAAACACAGAACACGAGTCACTGATAACCTAACCCGGCAATCTTTACAGGTTAAAGTTATGTTACAATTAATCAATCTTCATTGACTTGTTTCGCGTATTTATCTATACTTAATAAAACTTTTGGGTTTGATTTTTCCTTTTTTTTGTTTATACGCGCGAATCTCTGGAACTACAATCCTATTCGAACTATTATTTTTTGTAATGGATAGCCACATTCAACGGCAAGGTTAAAGGTAGGCTATTTTTTCTTCAGCCCCGGCCAAGTTGTGTTTACCTTTTGGCTGGGGTTGCATGACACTGCGATATACCGAAGTGAAAACTTTCAAGTCATCACCTGTGTCAGCATGACTGCAGTTATTATTCAACATGCGACGAGCCCGAAAACTACTCTGGCATTTTTTTATGTGTTCCAGCCTTGGAAATTTTAAGCTCACACCTCGACTATTGACACCTCAGACCAAGGGCGTACCCGGGATTTCAGCTAGGAGGGGGCAGGGGGCTGCTTATACCTGTTTCGAAAAGATCGTCGGTCGCGTATATTGAAACAAAAATCATGAAAATTGACATATAATTCCTCATAGTAGGTATCATGAAGATATTTTGTTTCCAACACTTCATTTTGCGCAGAGTAGGTAACACGTTTTTAATTTCTATTTGCCAAAAAAAATTACATTTATTTAATTTTCTAGGGGGGGGCAGCTGCCCCCCCTGCCCCTACCTGGGTACGCCCTTGCCTCAGACCATGAGTTGATTGAGTCTTACAATCGATTCGGGATTTTAGACCATTTTAATATATATACTTCTTTTCTCTATTTGGTGTTTTGTAGCTATGTAGAGATGTAGCGCCTTTCTGTTCCGGCTTCGTGCTAAACAGTTTTAAGGTTTTAATTTCTCCTAAATAAAAAGTAATAATTTTAGAAGTATTTTGCTATTAAGGTTTTCGTATGAGTTAGTTATATTAATTTACTATTTTAATCTAAGTTATACTTAGTACCCAATGTAAATGTTTTGATATAATGAATATAATCTAATCCTGATATTAGAAATTTAATTGTTCCTGCATGACAAGGCAATACTTATGACAAGGATGTTTGTTACTTCTTATTTAATTCTTGTTACATAAGGTGGTGATCCCACTTACTTAATAACTAGCAGCGCCCCGCGGTTTTATCCGTATTGTGCCCGTCCCGTGGAAATTTCGCGATGAAAAATACCCTTAAACTTTCCCGTTCAATGTGGCTATCCATTACAAAAATATTTTTTCAAATCGGATTGGTAGTTTCTGAGATTAGCGCGTTCAAAGAAACAAACTCCTATAGAAGATCATTTAAAGAAGATGGCAGTAACTGGATCATTAGAAACTAACACGGATGACCAAAGTACTAATACCAAGTATATTTTGAAGAAACTAACATGAAATATCTTTAAGATCGCAAATAGTTTAAGATCGGCAACTACTCTAATCATAACTAATAAAAATTAGTTGCTTAGGTACAACTAAGATATGCAGTTACCAAGGAATTTCAGATCAAGGTACCTAGAGGCAGATATTTCTAGTGTATCTAGATTAGTTAATACCCTAACGATTGTTATATGACACCACAAGCTAGCTAGTAATAAAATAATAAAACTCTTATTGATAAACTAACGTAAATAAAGTATACAAGAATCGTTTTGTAGTAAGGAAGCATACTTTGTAATCGTGGTTAGTGTTCGTAATAAAAACTGTGATAAAAGTAAGGACGTACGGTTAACTTGTTAAGTTTTACTAAGTAATCATGGTAGTACTCTTTAGTACAGGACAATAGATACTCATACACTTATATTTACTTATACTTATATACATTTGGTATGACAGGAATATTACTAGATATGTCTGAATCCTAGATGAATTAGCACATAGATACTTAATATAAATGCCTTAAGTAATCTAAACATCTGCAGCTTATCTATACTAGTATTATAAAGAGATATTTTTTTTTGTATGTAAATTTTATTTGTATCTATGTTCGATCGAGATAATCTCCAAAATTACCAGTCCGATTTGAACAATTATTTTTGTAATAGATAACCACATTTAACGGCAAGGTTTTAGGCTATTTTCCATTCCTAAATTCCTACGGGAACGGACACAACGCGGGTAAAACCACGGGGTGCTGCTAGTCTATAATAAAGGATTAGTGGCCGACGCCTGACCCGAGTTGTACCCATTCCCGTGGATGAAAAATAACCTGTAAAATTCCTATCCATTACAAAAAGAATATCGCTGTCCATTACCAAAATAATATAAGGTATACTCTATTTTTTTTGGATTGGCACAAAATGTGGACCACCTTCTGAAGAGGAAAAAGGTTTAGAGATAGGGTAAGAATGAAATAAAATCACTAAACCTTTTTCCTCTTCAGGAGCAATCGTCTTCGGCTGGAAAATTTACGACATTTGACCACAAGTGCCAGTCCAAAAAAATAGATTATAGATAGTATTCGTTTAATGCGTGACGCCGAAGGTGGGCATGTTACTTTGTTACTTGTTACCATTCCATATCACTGTGTATTAACAATATGACCTAATTTTATCATCTGACACAAAACATACGTTTGAAGTGGCTATCAAGCGCAGATTAGTTAGCATCACGTGCCAGAGTGATGATTAAAAGGCATTTTAAAGGGCGTTTCTCAATACCCTGATAATGATAAGCCGATAACGCACCTGAGCCGGTTTAATCGTTCTTTTATCAACATAGAAAGTTATTTTCTTTCAGATATTACTACGAAATAAAATTTATGTATTTGATTTTATAATTTAGCCAAATTTTCAGCGGATTTTCGGTTTGTTCTACCAACGGAATACCTATAATAGTTATATCACTTCATTTGTTTTTCAAAGAGTTAGTATCTGAACTAATAACGCTGATTTATCAACAAATTTCATTCCATTCTTAACAACTTTTTTCCTCTATAGAAGGAATCGTCTTCGGCGAAAAGATCTGCTTTATAGTTTAGATTAAGGCTCTTATTCATAAACGCTTATTAACAATACTTTAGATATCAAATGGTATATCCCTTTCCGACATTCGCTATTTGTCAAAGAGCGAAAGAGACAAAACACTTTAAATCACTGTTTAAGTTAAATATCGTTTATGAATAAGGCGGTAACTCTTTATGAAGAACTGAAGTTACGCGTAGTTCTAACGTAGCTCTACAGTGAAGTATTGAATGACTAAGAATTGACTTAAACATAACAACACTTGGACGAACTTATCAGTTGTATTTGTATTCCGTGGCACTGAGACGGGTGGTCGGCAAATAGTACTCTTTTAAAATAATATCTTTTAAATAATATTTTTTAAATAATCGGGTGGTGGCAGGTCCGCGTAGGTGATGGCGAAGGCCAAACAGTTGACGTCGAAAGTGAGGAGGGATGGAGACTTCGTACCCCCTGATGGAGGGTGGGGGTGGATGATCGTATTTGCTGCCGGATTTTCAAACGTAAGTTTTAAAAGAAAACCTTATTTTTTTCACATTTTCACCATTTGTGACAATATAACCATCAATATTGCTACGAAATGTCAATTACTATTTTGGCTCTTTTATAATTCAACTCTAAAATTAACTCTTCGATTCAATGTTTTGAAAAAACCTCCTCGGTACGGCCTTGGTCACTACAATCCTGCAGTTAATCTTGGAATTGCAATAATCCTACTTATACATACGGAATCAAAGTTATCCTATATGTATGTGAATTGTATCAGTGATTTAGATTCCATAACACCAGCTTAGAGCTAATTAACCGTGTGCGAATTTGTCCGGGCATATTATATTATTATGTATTATATATCTGTATAAAATGTAGGTATTAGCTAATGATATCTTTTATTGAAGGTATCAGTGCAATAATCCCAGTGACGTCATATCAAATGATGATTTTGTGTATGGAATTATCTACGGAAGGTAGCGAGTAGTGACTAGTTATCTTTTTACAAGATTTTATTTTTATATCGTATCACCTGTACGTTTTTTAATTTGTACCGCCTGTAAATTTGTGCCGGATTTTGAACCAATTCCCGGCTAATTTTGCATGCATGTTTGGTTTGGATGATTTTCATATTGGGAGCATAAAATTGTTACGTATAGTTACGTACCAAAAAATAATTATCTTACAACAAACTACATTATCCGTGAATTACTTAAATTTTTTAAAGGTTCGGATATCCTAGTTGATAAGCGATGACAATTTATGATAATGGCAAAATTGCTAAATAATACAAGCTTTAATTTTTTTGATGAAATACTTATTTACTTATTTAAAACTAAACGCAATAGTTGTTGTTTGCTAGAAATAAACGTATTTTTTGTAAAAAATGTTTTCTTTATTGCAACCTGCTCAGCTGCAGAGGGCTATCCATAAAATAGCAATATATAAAATTCAATGTATTAAATTCAATATGGTCTGTATCAATAATTGATACGAGTTGTGGTCCATGTCGAAGGCTTTACGTTACCAGTCTAGCCAAGCGGGAAGCGAGATGAACATCCACCAATGAAAAGGAAGAAAGATTTTATAAAATTCTATTGGTGTATTTTTACCTCTCTTTACACTCTGATTTGACTGATGACATTAACATCAGGACCCCGATATCAGCATTGGCCACTAACCTATAATATACGAAGAATTGGTTTCGATTACATTCATCGGTATGTTTTGGCTACAATAGTTAAATTCCGATAATTTAGATAGGTACAGAATTTGGATCTGGGTATCATCAGTTTCCCAGAGACCAGTAGGTCACGGTTTCATCTCAATCTTTGGAATAAACATCTTCCCGGATTTGTGACAAACAATTAAGGTTGAGGGGTCAGCGGTGTATAAATTTATTGATAAGAATTGGCATAACCCTAACTTAATTATAGTGAAATCTAAATTGCTTGAACTCTACTGAGTAAATTAGGTAACGGTCAATACAGCTCGCTGCCGTTAGGACTATTGGTCCGAGATAGAATACAATGAAGGAGCAAAAGACTGTCTCCACTATAGCGGAGAGGTGAGGTAAAAACCACCAATAGAGTTTCATGAAAGAAGAGGAGCGGAGATTCCATGCAATCATATTGGGGAAATTTAACCTCGCCCTTTTGGATAGATTTCTGCAACCCCTGTACCTTAAAAGGGAAGGAACTTTATATTTTCGGTCCTGGTTATTGCATCGTTAGACCATGTTAGAGGCCCTTAGGCGGTCCAAATACGATACTAGTGTTGGCCTCTAACCTAAACGAACAGGAATTACTCTTTCTCTCCCGGCTCTCCTCTTTAGCCAATTAATTTAGCAGTCGCTGAGGGGGAGTCATCCAGGAAGATCATTATTATAATAAACGCATCACTATATGTTCCAGTTGTCAGCGCTGCCTATCTTGCAGCAGTTCGGGCTGCTCTTCCGCGACAAGTTCTCCAGGCTCGGCATCTCCAGCTCGCAGACCACTACCATCATCAACATGAACTCGGCGCTGACCTCATGCGTCGGTGCGTGACGCGCGACACGGTAACTCCTTGATACCATACCGGCCAACCATACTATTATTATCTAACTTGTTAAGTAGTAGTCTATACTTATAGACATCAACCTATGGTTATCGCAAATCTATGATACAACAGAAACCAGTACCAGATACTTATAGTTATGGTAGTTCTTTAAATATATTGTCAGAGCCTGCGCAGACCTTGGTTTCACATACCACAAACCAGTCCAATGACTGTCCAATCTGGACGGTCTATGAATTGAATATATAGGTTTGGATAGACATTTTTCTGATCAGTGAAAATCTATGACGAAACGGACATTTGAGACAACATGTCTAATAGATTACCGACTAGATTAAGTATCTTCGATTAAAACATTTTACCGACGCTTGACAACTGACTGAATACAGTCATACAAGTCAGTCAGACTAGCCAGATTAAACTGCGATGGTAGACATCAATACAGGCAATTAAAAACAATACGTGAGGCCAGGATAGCTATTAAAAACACCGTGCGTGGTCAAGTTGTTTTTAATCGTTTTTAGTTGTTGGATAACTTCAACATTATTGTCATAATAATACCTTATATTGCTGTTGAAAATGATCTGCTTGAAAACGTTACTTGATGATTAAATAATTAGCCATTAGTTGATTACAACGTGCAAATGAAGTTTAAAAATGAAAATCGACTAATTTGTTCCTTGGCTTATCTACAATATTAATGCGAGACAAATCTATTCTTAAACAAATCCATAGTAGGTATACTCAGATAGCTAGTAACCAATCTACGCACACAATATTGCTTTAATTAACGCATGGTGCATTGATTAAAATTTATATTGCAATCGATTAATGTAAAGCTTATTTTTGTTTGATTGTTCATGCATTGAAGAACTCTATCGATAGGTAAATAAATAAGAACATGATAACGAAATAGGTCTTTCTGTCTGTGCTCGATCGTCTAGTAAGTTAAGTACGCATTTGATAAGAGTTTTTTAAGTGTAGAGATAAGAAGAATGGAGAAATTAGGAAATATACATAATTATAATCATAAAATACATAGATACATAATAACTAATTACTATAATAAAAGGCCTCTATCAAAAGTTAAACAAAGAGCTCTAATTTTTTGTCTAATAAAACACAAGTAGGTGTTAATAATCTACAAATACTATTAACTATTACCTAAAAACAAAAAAGAATAGAATTTATTGAAGAATTAGTCGAGAAAATTTTCTTAGTTTAAATAATCTTTAAAAGAAATACGAATTGTATAAGCATTCGCAAGTCTCACGATAGCGTTTGCCCCGTGACTTAAAGGAGAAACAAATTTATACATATGAGTACACATCCTATAACTAAAAGGAAATCTTTGAATGAACAAACATATGAAACCATAAACAAGGATAAAGTTTCCATTGAGTTGTTTTAACTATATACCTTCTATATACACTGATTTAAGTGCTTAGATTCATAACGATTAGATAATAGAGGTTTACAGTCAGGTACTGTATAAAACACAACCAACAGTTAAGTTATTAAAAAGATAAGTCATGCGTAAAGGATGGGCAAGATAAATAGGGGTTTTGACAACTATTACTGTCTTTACAGATGAAGTGTCCGCGAGGACTTTCTGTCCTCTAATAGAAAATGAAAAAAAACTCCGGAATTCATTTTTGGGGACGGGGACATTTTGCTATAGTTTGCATTACTCGATTGAGTATTAAATGATCTATTTTGGGGAGGAGGCTTGATTGACTTTTGGTACCGACGCGATGTAGGTATTCATCTCTTACACAATCAAACAGCAATTAAAATGCGTTGAAATAAAAAATGAGTAAATATTAACCTTTTTAGGCCTTAAGGTTATCTATACAACCAATAGATTACGATAGGTATAATTTTTTCTTCGGCTTTTTCTGTAAACATTCTTTGTTATTAAGTTTTGTGTATTTGGTTATGCTATGTGTTCGTATTAATAATATTTTGCTATTCATACACTTAAATTTTGAATGTGTAGTAAAGATTTCACCACGATTTCATCAGAAATGTTTCATATTTTAGAGTCTCGTTGTTTCCGCGGTGACTACCGTTATCATGAGTCATGACTAATGTGAATACATGTAATGAGTAACAAGAACGTCTTTTACAGTCACAGTACATACAGTCTTTTAAATTGAAAATTTTCAGTAAAGTGTAGGAAGTTTAGTTTATTTTTTATTAAATTTCTGACGCGGTAAAATTTCTTACAAATGTTTATTAATATTTTTAAGTAAGTTATTAAAGTTTATGTTTTATATTGTATTGTTTTTTAAGGATCAGGGCCTGTTAGGGTTGCACGACACGCTTGGGTAACTAACTTTAGATTTAAAAAAATCTCGCAACTTACATTGAATCGACTTGCAAAATCGGGTGCACCAATACTATTTTTTTCTGAAAAATAAACGTTTCATTACAAAATAACACATATTCCGATAAACATCAATAGTAGTCTCCAACATATTAGCTCTACCTATACAGAACCTTTTTGACGAATTACAAAAATGTTAATTCAAATTTAATTAAATCTTCAAAATATTTGAGACGATAAATTTAGACAGTATTGTAAGAATAATATTTTCAACTTTATAAATTGGTCAGTATGTTCAATTGTGTAATAGTGTTTTTATTATTAACATGAGATCATTGTCGTTTCCAGGCCTGGCCAACGGGCCGATGTTCAGGACCTTCACGTATCGACAGATATCTCTGGCGGGCGCTTCCTTGGTCTTCATATCTCTGTTATTGACCACTTTCTCATTCAACTTTGCTACTTATTTGGTTTCATTCTCTATACTTTACGGTAAGAATATGTTTTCACATTGTTCTCTTTAGTTTATATGTATATACAGTATAGTTCGAATACGTGTTATAAGATGACTAGAGAATCGCTCTTGATTCGGTTTCAAAATTTCGAACGGTTGCTGTTCTCTTCTGGATTAAAAGGAACCGAAAACTTTCTGTTGAATCTGTCTGTATGTGGGCGGAGACCGCATGAAAATCCGTTCAGTTATTTTTGAGTTTAGTGCAGACAGACAGACAAACGCGGCAAAGGATTTTGTTTTATACTACGATACTGTCGAAAGTTTTCCTTATCGTTTACCATAATGTTTCAGGAGCCAGTTACGGAATAAGCAGTTCAGCGAATGCACTAGCGTTGAACACATATTGGAAGAACAGACGGAGATTGGCCACCGGTTTGTCATGGACCACAACTGGCCTGGGCCCCATACTTTGGCCTCATATCATCACAGCACTATTTGCCACTTTCGGAGAAACCGGAGCCATTCTTATTTTAAGCGGAATTTCGTTACATGCCGTCGCCTGCGCTCTGCTCTTGCAACCAGTCGAATGGCATTCCAAAAGTCCAGTTGCAAAAGAACAAGATGAAGAGAAACTCTTAAAATCTGATGATAAGAACGCTCCATTGACTTCTGATAAGAAAATGGAGAGCGGATACTTTAGTCAAGTATCGAAGCTGAAGAATTTGAGTGCGTTCTCGAGCCAGTATCTTTACAATGAAGACGATCCTATAAACCCGGGGTATGAGATAACAGACCCGGGAGTACCTATGATGCTGCGAGCCAACGATGGCTACTTCAGTACGTCCAGGCAATCTAAAAGCAGAGTCTCATCAAGAGAAGGTTCCACTAAAACATCTCGATTGAACTCGAAAAAGCCATCAATGACAAATCTCTTAGAGAATAGATCAAGAAAATCTTCCACTTTGTATCTGAATGAATCTAAAAAGAACTCGGCAGTTAATCTCGGAGCTCTAGCCCAAGAGCGCGAGACATATAAACCTAAACGGAAAACTTCTATCACGTTAGATGCACAGATTCCAGAATCAGAAATTGAGGATTGTCCAACATTAAAAGCTCCACAAGATCTTAAGGCTGAAGAAAAAGATGTAGTAGATAAGATTGATCCCACCGAGGCAAAGAACATTGCAGATCGTGCTGAAAAGCACATGGCGGGCAACAAAAGTATTAAGTCCTTTAAAATGGACGGTCAATACGGTGAAAAGTATAACAAAGACAACCACAGTAATATATCATTTAAAAACTTCAAAATAGATGGTCAATATGGGGACAAGTATAAAAAGGATAATCACAGCAACATATCGTTTAAAGAAGACGGTGAAGAAAAGAAGTATTTGAAAGATAATCACAGCAATCAATCAACTCGCACAACGAGACACAGAAGAAAGTCAAACAATTTCAATTACGAAAGTGAAGTATTGAAACAAGCTTCGTTGAAGCTAGAAGAATATTTGAAGGAGAAGGAGGACGAAAAGACAGAGAAGATTAAATTTATAATTAATAAGATTGACGATGCAGATGAGGACGATGATGTATTTGAAGAAAATAAGAAAACAGACCCCGAACCAGAGGACGATGAAGAAGAAGAAGACCTAACATTCTTCCAAAAACTTGCTTTATTCTTCGACCTGGACTTACTAAAAGACTTTACTTTTATTAACTTGATGCTTGGAATAACATTAGCTAACTTCAATGAGTTGAACTTTTCCATTCTTACTCCCTTCATCCTTGGGGATTATGGGAAAACTAAGTCTGAAGTAGCACTGTTCATGTCATTATTAGCTGGAATCGATATTTGTGTGAGATTTTGTGTACCTTTTGTGGCTGGAAAAATTGGATGGGAGAATAATTCATTCTTTTTGTTTGGCGTCGTGTCTATGGCTGTGGGTAGAGTAGGTAAGTTTATATATTTAAGAAAAACTCGTATACTATTATTTACTTTACCTAAGTTTATCTAATTTTAATTGAATCGTGTATTTGTTTCAGTGTTAGCGTATTGCCAATCCTCGTGGGTAGTCATTTTGGTAGCCGTTATAATTGGGTTCGGCAAAGGACTTCGTACTGTATTCATGGCCTTAGTCATTCCCACCCATGTGCCGTTACATAAGCTACCGGGAGCCACTGGCATACAACTAATTACAGCTGGGATAGTGTATCTCACGTTAGGACCAGTAGTAGGTAAGGATAATATGTCCTCATTTGTTCAATTTACTCCACAATTATGGGGAACAAATTCAATTATGGTAACTTAAAACCACTCAGCTATAAGTATACGGATGTAGAGTTTATTAAACTCAAACACATACTATAGGAATTGAAGCTCTTTTTTTCTAAACCTGTATCGTGCCATTGCTGGGCAAAGGTCTCCCACATACCCGTGAAAATGTCTTTAAGTTTGATTCTAAAACTAAACACTGTTATTAATTGTTTTATCTCTTTTGCTCTTTGTAAAATAATGTTTGTCGAATAGGTACAAACCATTTGCTAAAATGTCTCATGTCCTTATTATCTGATTGAATTACACACAATTACCTTTTTTGCTAACATATGTAAGTCGACTAAATTTCGTCGTTATTATCTACCGCGGTCTTTGCATACTAGGGAGAAGGTTTTAATGCGCCATACATTTCATGTTTAATGATTTCAGGGTGGATAAAGGACAACGCCTCCACCGCTGTGACCCTCCACTGCCTCAACATCTTCACCTGGCTCACAGCGGTCTCGTGGTGCTCGGAGAAGTTCATCAGATCTCGAAGACTGCCCCCACCAGAAGAACAGATGGTCAAAGCATAGATATTAACAACCTGTAGTTATTTAGAGTTTAGTTTTAGTACTTAACTGTCGTTAATAAATGTATTAATTGTTACCAAGCTGTTTTGTTTAATATATTTGACCCATTTAAGTTTTCTACAAAAGCACTTATTTTACTTACTGTAAAGAGCTGTTTTCTACAAAGTACCTTAATCTTTAAGTTTATCCACTATAGAGACGATCTGTATAGTATCTGTTTTAGAAATTATTCTCTTATTTATAAAACGGGGAATTAGGTCACTGATGTGATTGTATGTTCGTTTAGTTTGTCTGAGAAGATTGAAAAATAGAATTCAATGAACATTTCTATTGTTGAAACCATTGACAACGACTCATTTATAATGGCTACCGTCAATTCAACATGTCTTCATCACGACATTAAAATTCCTCTATCGATTGTTATTGATTAAATTAAGCCGAACAGGTCAGTAAAGTGGATATCCTCTGCAGTGACATTAACCAATGATGTTGATTAGTCAGAGGCCATCTAACACTCATGGGGTCACCACATTCGTCCGTTTCATGTACCAGTAACACGGAATTTTGGAGTTAAAATGTGAAATAAGAACGATAACCGCTCTTAGTGTCATTGTTTTGTGAACTTGTGTTGGTGTGTGTGTTTAGGTTACATGTGATAAAACGATGATGTGAGTTATCATTGTTAATATTGTCTGCTTGTACCATGTTTGGCAAACTCAGATTTCATTTTGGTGAGTGTGCGGTGTACGATGTCCGAAAAAATTGTTATTGTTTAAACAATTTATGAAGCTAAATATACAAAGCTAATATAGATAATGGAGTAAAAACAAGAATAAGAACTTGAATATCTTTAGTGGTGAAAAATTATGAACGCCTTAATGAAAAGAAATGGCAATTTTAAACGATGCATTGCGTGTAGTTAAATTAAGCAAAAGCAAAAAATAAAATTTTAGACAGTAAACAGAATGAACACATTTTTTTAAATATTTCCAAATGTCTTAGGCGCCGTTTCTTGCACCGTACCACTCAAATTAATGGAGTAACTAGGTAGTCGTACATATTACAATAAGTAATTATATAAACCTACATACATCCATCCGTGCTGCTACCGATATATTAGCAATATATACCAATAGTTAATTAAAAATGTGTCACGATTTTGATAACATGGTTAATTTTTAATTTAGGTAATTGATGATCTGGCCCGTTGAATTAATAATATCAGGTTAATCCACCTGTACCTTATCCGTATTATCAAATTACATTATTACGTGACAGATAACACCTCGATAAAATCACAATTGTTGACCACTGTCTAAAAATCTAAAATTATCACTACGAAGAAGGTTATTTGAGTAAGCATATAAATTATAAAACATACCAGCAGACCTACCGTTCAGTACTTTGACTCTTACGTACTTTGAACTACATTTCTATAGTAATGACATTTAAAAATATGTTTTTGAAGTGAACAACTTATTGCCTAGTTAACCTCCTGCAAACATATCTCAAGGTGCTTCAAGTAACGAAAGAAGTGTAGAGTGTAAGTGAAACAAGCACTATAAAATGAAATGAAATTTGAGAGTTAGACAGAGGTATTTCGAAATAAATCTTCTTGTAAAAAATATCAATTTCCGGCAAAAAACTATAGAGGGCCGAATTTAGATACAATTGAGGACTCTTCCTATTTAAAAGTCGGTTAAAAACAATAGAAACTCGGTTCAAATATCTGACTTAATTTTCGTCACGATCATTTACAATTCAAATGAGTAGACTAGGTTATTTGTTTCACAGTGCGTTTGGAAATATTTTACTTTGTATATTTTCTTCACGAGCAACGTTTGTTTTTGGAACGCTACATCATAATTTAATAGTTATTGTGATAAGAGAAACAAGTCAATGTGATATCAGCATTCAAACAACGTCTGCTCATTAAGCGGACACATCGCTAGGTTTGAACACACGTTTTGTATCGACAGGTCAACACTCCGAGCCCTAGTGGGTATTAATTAGCCTTACCTTGTGCTACAAGATGTGGACCAACTGTTTGACTTGAGTTCTCGTGTGTGGTGTGAATAGAGAACATGATGAAGGATAAAGTGAGTTCGAAGGTGCCCCCCGACGGCGGGTACGGGTGGGTCGTGACCTGTGCCTATGCGCTTAACAATGTGAGTACCTATTCCATGTCTATTGCCTACACTTTCGGAACAATCAAGGAACACTATGTTTAGGAGATTTAAATTTTCATATCCATACTTTCCGAGGGATCGGCCTCAGTCAAATTACATGATATTTTTTTTGTCAAAGTTGTTATTACTTGAATAAATATAGAATATCTATCAGATTGATTCATCATTCAAAACTATTTATTACGCAATCAGTAAATTTTCCTTCATCGCAAGATAAATTAAATGGGTTATCATTTAAAGTCGGAAGGCAAAGAAAATAAACAAACCAACTAACGTCTACTTAATTGCTAAGATATTGTTATTTGTCCAATGATATCAAAAGTTATTCAACTATATGATCGCGAACTCAGACTGTTTAGGTACTTGCAGCTTAAACAAAAGAACAGTATGCATTTCATTACTTATCTTAAAAAATAACTATAGATGGGCAACAATTTTGCTTGTCTTTCCACTGGAAGGTGATCGTTGGATTGTGTCGGTTTTGTTAAATACAGCGATGTCATGATGTGAAATTTGACTTACTGGCACAGTCAGTGACAAACTTTACATTAATTATGATAATTTGCATTAGCATTCCCAAACCCGAGAGTGTATCAGACATGGAGAACCGAAGCTATTCAACTATGGCCCTCAAATATCGGGAAGCATGCCATTCGCACGTTGAGTTTGTTAATAGATTTTTTTAAATTAAATCGTTTTATGTATTGCAGGTCGTTGTTCTCCCTTTAATCACGAGCTTCGGTCTAGTCTTCCAAGAAGCCTTCGATGAGACAGGACTAACAGCCACCCAGGGAACACTAGTTATAGTACTGAACCATACGATAGGCATGTTAGTCTCCTTTCTAGGAGGGCCAGTACTCAGTCGATTGGGGTACAGAAAAGTGGCTGTTACTGGAGCAATCCTAATCTCAACTGGCCTTATATTGACAGCCATATCATCCAGCTTTTGGGCATTTGTATTATCGTACAGTATTATAAACTGTAAGTTGATTTTTGTCTCAAATCATATGTATTTGAAATTGATAGAATCAACATTCACTGGTATTGGTTGTTTATATGTGATTGTTTCGTTTCAGCTTCGGGTGTTGCGGCAGTAATGCTGGCCTTTTCACTAGCAATCAACTCGTTTTTCAAAGAGAAGAGAAGCAGGGCGATTGGTTTGGGAATGTCTATGACAGGGCTCGGTGGTATCTTCATGCCTCTTCTCATTAGTGCGTTAATATACGCCTACGGATGGAGATACGCCGTTTTGACTCTCAGTGCGATCTGCCTCCATTCCCTGGTCGCTGCCTGTCTGCTGAGACCTGCAAAATGGTACCTCATAACACCTCCCACTTCAGAGGAAATGGAACCGCTGAAGCAAGATCCTCAATTGACAAATGGAAGTATTACTCCTTCTTTGAAAAATGGTAAGATTTTACAATTACTTTAACAAATTGAAACTGTATTGCCGTGTCCTTATCAATTAATTAATGCAAGAATTTTTCAATGTTTTCAGGGTTACCGTCAATGCCAGATATAAGTGAATTAAAGAGCGACATTAATCCATCCAAAAGTGTGTCAATGAGATCTCTTGTCCTTGCTAATAAGATGCAAGCGAGAACCGCAGCCTCATACCCTGAAATACGGAACAAACCCGAGAACGGGCTTGGAGACTCCAAGTACAAGTGGTGGGAGTCACAAGAGATAAACCTTGGAAGTTCCATCAACATCTTCCACGAAGCTGAAAATATAAAGAAGGTTAAAGAAGTAGAAATTCTTAAAGAGACTGAGAAAGTTGAAAAGAGCTACTTGGATCGCTTTATTCAACTATTTGACCTTACACTTCTATCTGACCCGATATTTGTGAATATTATATTAGGAATGTCGATAGCAGCATGCGTTGAGACCAACTTCTCGTTGTTGCTACCAATTATATTGAAGGACATGATGAGGTTTGAGACCAAAGACATCGCCAATTTGATGGCCATCATTGGATTCTCGGACACGCTGTTCAGAGTGGTAGCTCCATTCATTGGAGAGTGGTGTCACAAACCGCCGCGAGTTATGTTTATGTTGAGTTTATTATTTACTATAATCATAAGAACAGGTGAGCATTTATTATCAAAGACAGAAAATAAACCAGGAATGAAAGATATAATTTAAAATATCTCTACATGTACGATTACCTATACTAACATTAAATTAGTTGAAGTAAAATAGAAAATATATTTTCTACTTTTCTCGTCAGTCATTTAGGTATTATATTTAACCTGTTTTTATTAACATACCATTCACTCCAGTAAATGAAAATAAATCATATAATTACAAAAGTAACTAGGTATAGTCCACGAAATATGAAGTCGACCTACTTCATAACAAAAACAACTGGTGATTACACCTCTCCTCCATAATGTACTGTACCAACTGATAACCTCAATGCTAGGCGTCGCCCCAGGTGACAGGCATTCGCCCCCTAGGTCTTTACTTTACTGTAGAGGGCGTTAACCCTGCAGTCTTTTCTACAATAATATTTCAATATTACGAAGAGAGAAAGACACTGAAAAAATGCTGATCAAACGAAACATTCCTTATTTAAAAAAAGAACTGCAACATATTTCATTTTTCATCAAAATCATAAAGGCTTCTACCTACATTGTAATACTTGTGTATTCCAGTGATGCTGTTCACCAACACGTACTTGGGGATGTGTATCCTGGCGTTGGCAATAGGCATCACGAAGGGAGTGAGGACTGTGTACATGAACGTGGTGATTCCGACGTACGTGCCAATAGAGAGGCTGCCCTTCGCCTCAGGGCTGCAAATGTTCTGCAACGGCATCACTATCGTTACTATTGGATCTCTTTTAGGTGAGTCTATACGTTTAACCTCATTAGTCTATAAAAACAAAAGAGTATCGCTTTGCTATAACCTCATTAGTCCATATAAACAAAAGAGTATCGCTTTGCTACAAACTCATTAGTCCATATAAACAAAAGAGTATCGCTTTGCTACGGTCGAATTGGAATGTCACGTGATGATAAAGCCCAGGGTTTAATATACAAACGATAAAGCTAAAGATAGCTTGTAAGTCGTAAGAAGATGAATGGTCTATTTTACTTCATATTGGATCACGTATAGTTGTTGTTTAAAGATCATGTACGTTATAGCCCTTTGAACCTTTGAACACAAAAGGCGAAATTCGATATCTGAAGGGACAGTCGTGTTGATCTTTGAATCTGTCACACAAGTGAGTGAATCACATCGCTAGTTTTTCAGTGGTTTTGAATTGTCATGTTCACTGAACATGTGCACTCTGCTTTACTTTACCCTGAAATCTAGGTCAATCTTGATTTATATTATTCATAGCTTGTGTACTTTTGGTCTCTCTATGTAAAGTAATCAGTGTCGATATTTGATTAGCAACCGAATATTTTATCTACTATTACACGTCATTCTTCATCTGATTAACAATGCTATATCTTATAAAAATCCTCAAAAGTATTTATGAATTACTTACTTTATAATTAAATTAAAAATCCACTGATAAAGTTCTATGACATTATCTGAGTTTGCTATTTATCATTATCATGATTGGTGCTTGTAAGGCACTGTGTCAATATACTTCTTTTTATTATGTAACTCATAGAAGTGTTATGAGTTTGACATGTAAGATGTTTGTACTCTGTGGCTAAGTTGCTTCGAAACGGAGGAACAAATTTTCATATATGAAATCAGATATGAAATAATTTTTAAAAAAGGTACATACATTTATTTTAATATTAATTTTTATTATTTCCAGGTCGTGTCCGTGAATCGTCCGGATCATATCATATACCAATTCTAGTTTTAAATATCGTTACCATTGTCACGATCACTTTATGGAGCGGGGAGTTCATTTACATGAAAATAAAGAACAAAAACACAGAGACAGCCGACGCCTAACATGTGTATAATAATTAATATAATAATTGTAAATAAGGAATCTTTTATCTTAGGGCATCTTGTATATATAGAGAATGACATTTTTAAATTATCATAAATTGTTTATTTACATAGTTAATTATATTATGTACAAATTGTTTATTAAAATGATTCGAGTCTTATTATTTTTAAAATACAATTCTTAACCTAAAACTGTAATTTTATGTATACTTACAATTTCTTAGTCGACTAAATGAATATAAGTAAAAGTAAAAATAGGTCTTATTTTCTACTTTGTAAAGTCCAGCTTTGGTTATCTAATATCTACAGATAGTCACTAGTAGCTTTACTAATAAAACTGTTATCCTCGGTGTACTTAAACTTCGTAAAAGGACAATGTAATGATAATATTGATAAATCTATTCTTATATATAAAATTGAAAAAAATAATTTATTGTTTGTTTGAACGGGCTTATCTCTGAAACTGCCAGTTCGATTCAAATAATTATTTTTGTAATTGATAGCCCCATTCAACGGGAATGTTATGCGCTATTTTTCATTCTGAAATTCCCACGAGAACGGACACAAAGTGGATAAAACTGCAGGTCGCTGCTAGTATTATATGTAGAGACAAGTCAAATTATACTAAGGTATTGTACACTTCGGATAACTATTTAAAGGTAAGGCTGACTTACGATATGTTTTGATCAAATACAAAAGAAGAGATGAAAGTTCTTCTTCTTAATTTGCTCACAGTTTTCTAACTAAACTATCTAAAACTTGTCCATGTGTTTGTCACTGCCCAGTGTCCACTCACTTATATTATCCACTATTACACTTCACTTTACACTTGTTAAAATTTCTCTTGCGTGATTATAATAACTAGGAAACAAATGTCTTCGGTAAAATATGATGTTATGCACATAATTAATGTCTGTGTCTGTTAACTATCGTTGGAAGCTGAAAATAATATTACAAATTAGTTCCTGTTTACAAAATGAACTCGGTAAAATAGTAGTCGTGCCGTAGAGACTAGACTGCGTACTAGACTAGACTGTTTAGAGTCGAGAATGTGAAACTGAGGGCAGACTATTTAAAGTAAGTCTTAAGATTGAATCTTGTTCTATGAACAACTATGAAGGTATTCCCATCTGAACGTAATCGAGCTTAACAGGCAAGTAAAGTAAAACCTGTAAAAAAATGTCAATTCGATTTGTTCTATCATTAAAAAAAATACTGTCATGTGATAGTCTCTGATCATGACACATTATCATTTCCCAGTCTGAAAGAAGACGACCAAATAATGCAATTTGATTGCTACTTGCCTACAGGGTAAATCACAACTAAAAAAAGTTTTAAAATAGTTCGAAATTACGAAGTAATGTAAGTGCACTTACATAGTGATAGAAATCAAGATCTCGGAAATGAAAGGTTCAGATAGAGTGTGAAGTTAGAAATGAACCTCGTCTGAGCTCGTGACGGCAGCTGGCTGCGGCAGCGACGTGCTGTTGTTCTCCAGTTCGTTTACTGAAACATGAGAAATGACTCGCGTTATTGATAATTTATCACTGACGTACGTTAGGTTGGACGTGGACTAGCGGGGCAGGTGAAGTCTGCAGCCCAACACAGACTTGTAGGGTACAAGTCCGGAACATTAATCTTATAAGGCCGTAATAGCTCCACGAGGACTAATGAATAATTAATGACTTATGATAACTAATAATGACTATTATTTCAACTTACTGCTTTGATACCAGCTTCTTGAGAAATCAAATGAAGAGTCCGATTTCATGGACTCCACCTTCCCGCCCGACGTGAAGCCGAATGACGGTCGACTCATAAACCTCGGAGATCTGAACGGCAACGTATCTGACGCCGCAGACTCGCCGTGCAACTTCGTCTTCTTCGATTCAAAAGACTCTACGTCATACCATTCTTTCGTAACATTACGAGGATCCCGCCACGGTTTCGACGTAACTACGTACACTTTTTCTTTTGTCAAAGGCGATATTGAAGTTTGTATTTTGCCCCACGGCGCTGGTGTTTGCGTGGTTGTTACTTCAACAGGTTTGGAAGTAGAAGTTCGGAAAGATGAAGCCGCTGTATAGATATGAAGTTTTTGAACTTCGTCTTTGACCTCATTTTTAGCACTTCTGTGTTTTGTTTTAGTTCTCTCGATGCTGTTGTATTCTTTTCGCGGCTTATATGATGCAGTGTCATCAGTTACAGCGTGTTGAATGCTACTAGAACCTTCGTGATCAAAAATATCGTAATAGTTTGAATCAGTTACATAATTTGTTGGTTGTGTAGTTGTGAAGTATTCATCGGGGATCTTTTTAGCGTATTTATCACTGCTCCGGGGTTTTTGTGGTGTTTTGAATTTTGAATACTCTTGTTCAGTCCAATCGTCAATTGTATGTTGGAGTTTGATTATATCAAACGGTGCTTCTTTCACATCATAGAGATCGTTTAGGATTGCAGCTGTTTTGATTTGTTCTTCGCTATAATTTTCAGTAACAGTCGTTTCCGCATCTTCTGTGGTGGTAGCATGAGTACTGTACTTTTCTGTACTATATGAGTACGGTGACTCTGTATTAGTCGGTATTTTTCTGGCTTGATTTTCATCATCATCTCCATTCCAATCTGAAGGGTCAGGCTCAGATGATCCAGAACTCTGATCATTATTCCCAGTAGTGTAAGGTACTATAATTTGAACTATTTTTGGTTGATAGTTATTGTAAGTCGCTGGTGGTGGTGCTATTCCTGCACTGTAATCAGTTCTACTCTCATCCCAAGCACTAGGGTTTTGTATCTGAGGTGCAGGAGTACTGGCTACATCGTCGTATATCTCAAAATCTTTGTCATTGACTGGCGTAGACACTGCTATGATAAAGTCACCGAAACTTTTATGAGGAGCACTTGGTTTTAAATATAGCAGCGGAGAATCTATATTCTGTAGATTATTTTCTGTTCTGTACTTATCAACATCTGCATCTTTTAATCCTCTTAAATCAGCGAATTTATTTTTGTGATTTAAAGGCACGTATGAACTCTCCTTTAAATCTGATGGTATGTCAAATATATCATTTCCAGCTTCTGGGCCCGTACTTTCGAAACTTGAATCTGGTATTGTTTTTGTCGCTGCCAAATGATCTTCCGATGCTTGAGATGAAATGTCTCGAACTTCATCAATAACAAAATGATTTGGAATGTGTCTAAATGCCTTTGTATGATTAGTATTTGTCTTAAATAAATCTATATCGATTACTGGAGATTGAATAAAAGTAGCAGGGTAGTCTACAGAATGTGTATACTCAGCTAAAGGTACGCTCTTGGACACGTCGACACCGTTTGGCTTTTGTTGCATTTGATTAATCCCTTGCAGAATGTTGGTTGGGAAAGGTGGTGGCAATGGTCTGAATGGACGAGCGTTGAATATTGGTGGCAACGGCGATACGCTCAAGTTGGGTAAAGCCACCGGCTGCAACGTGTGTATATTTCTTCCTCTGTTTAAACTGAATGGTGCTGGATTTCCCACAGCTAATGACATATTCGGAGTAAATGGTTTCGAACTTCCATTGGGTAACACCTCCGTCTTAACTTTTGTTGATTCAGCTGCTGTTGCAGATACAGGATATGGAATATATCCATTTGGATTACTAATGGGTTCTCCGTAAGAATTTCGAAATTCAGTTGGTTGTGATACCTTCGGTAACTGTTGTTCACGCACCTGACCCGCGTTGTTTATAAATTCCACATCATTTGGAGGTGACAAATTGTTATTTAAAATGCCAGGTTCATAATATGAAGTTATTTGTGGGCTGTATGTTGTCACAGGTGATTCGTAGGAAGGTATAGGAGTAGTGTAAAGCGGAGAAGGGCGATATGTCGTAGTTTGAATATTAAATTGTGTAACATCAAGAGAAGGTAAGTAAGATGATAATGGTTGACCGACTGAGCTGCTCGGGGTCCCGTATGTTGTACTCGGTATAAAAGGGGGGCTGGGAATAAAAGTCGAGCTCAGAGGCTTTTGTGAAGGTAATCCGTATGTATGTGTTGGACTTGGAGGTCCATATGTGGAACTTATCCCTCCTGAGGGATTCCCGTTAAACGTTTGAGGCGGCGGTCCGTAAACCGCATGGGGCAGCCCAGGTAACAACTGTGAGGGCTTTTTCTCTACATTCTGCTGCTGGCTAAGCTGATGATATTTAGCTAAACTATCCGCGAGCGCTGTCGGACTCGGGGGTCCATAAGTCGGATCTGAATTTTGATATACACTTTTAGCTCCTACATTATACTTAAGTACTGGTATCCATGGCACTAAATTGCAAGGATTGCAATCTTTTTTAATACTACTACTTAAAGCTGTCCCGTCGTAGCTTGTCTGTTGAGATGGAAAGAGCCAAGTCGAGACTTTTTGGAAGAGAGAAGGGGAAGGTGTGGTGGTGAACGGTTGGGGGGGTGGGACGAAGTTGAAGTTGTATTGTTTGTAAAAGGGGGCTGGGAACTTGAAGTCTGTTGGGTACGTTGACAGTTGTTGTGGGGGAGGCGGAGGCGGCGGGGGCGGCTGGTACTGGTAGCCCACGTCTATGTTTTGTCTTTGGAACCTTCCTCCGCTGTGGAATGGCACGGGCACGATCTGTGAGAGGGGCGGCGGAGGTGGCTTCAGCAGGTCTCCAAAATGCGAGGAGCTGTGGTGACTCGTGGTGGAGTACGCAGTGCTGAGGTCACATCGACCCCGCGCAAGCGCTGCGACGAGGAGTATCAGGTACATCTGGAACACAAAGCATGACATTGTTTCATTTAAATCTCTGAACGTCATACAAAAGGTTTTTGTGGAGAAGAGTTTGTTTTTTGTTTGTTTGAACTGGCTAATATCAGACACTACCAAAACTATTTGAATAATTCTTTTTGTAATGGACAGCCAAATTCAATTTGAAGTTTATAGACTATTTTCATCCCGAAATTCCTACGGAAACTGTGGGGCGCTGCTAAAACTCTATATAAGGTAAGCTATAGTTCTTTGAAGAAATAACTGTCATTTTATTTCTATAATGTAAGCGGATGCGTTAGGACATTGGGACAGGATCCACATTTCTAGTTTTATCGAATTGATGGATTAAAACGAATTATTCATATTAAAACGAATTTCATAATTAGTTAGAAATTACGGTGAAACATAGTGAAGGATGCCGATGCCATTGTGGGCGTTTCCCACGAGAAGCCATTCTTTTAACTTTTCTCTTTTCTCATATTGTTCTGTCGATGGTCGTGATCGGAAGATGTTATGGTACTACTTGTATTACTATAATACAATGATTCCTATTAGAAAACTGCTGCAAGTTATCTATCAATTTTAGGTCAAACTCAACAATCAAGATATACGCAAACGAGGAAATATAATCTGCTAGATTTTTCTATCCGTCAAAATAGAACCCTAAAAACTGTACCAAGTAAAGCAAACTACTGGCAACGAGCTACAAGTTCCCCATTCGGCACGCCACGAATCAGTGAAGTTCTTACGCAGTAAGTCCTTCGATCTTCCATACAGCATACCCAAATTATTCAAGAACTTTACTACTCCTTTCGCTCTACATAGTTCCTGATATAACATAGTCAGTTACCATTCGATTTCTTTTATCAAACCTAGTAAGATAACAATAATAGAATAAACACAATGAGGCACCTTATTGAAGTTGTGTTGTTATTCAAACTGTTACACAACAAGTTTATTTGTCGTCAATATTCACGATCCGAGTGCACTCGTCATTGTAATTACACACACGAGTGGACAAACATGATTTGGCACTTGCCGCCAAATGGACAATGATCAATGCAAAGCTCGTAACGGGCGAGTTTCGAAACTCAATTCAATTTTGACCGCATACATTTGGACGCATCATTTAAATAAATACGTGAAGAAAAGTGAAATTTATTGAATTGGTGGAACTGTGTACCTGTGTAACTGACACAACTGACATCACAAACAAAACGTCATCGATGATCTTACGTGATAATAGGGGTGTCGTTAAAAAAGTTTATAAAATGCGGAGGAAACAAGTGAAATAAAATGCAAGCTGAAAAGTTACTTATGTGTGATGCCCGCCTTCTAATTCACCGACACTCCGAAAGACACGAACGCCAAAAATGATTTTTAAAAAGTAAGTAAAATGACTAACTCCTAATCCTCGGGTAAAGTCAACAAACATTCAATAGGAGAGGTCAAGTCCCCGCACTAGCCACTGGTTCGCACGCTCTTCAAAATAGAACTTTTACTTAATTGCTAGTTAAAAAAGCAACAATGCTTTCTTCATATGACATAAGGTAACGCTTCACACCAGTCGAAATCTTACGAAAGTGAAAACTGGATGAATCAGATTTCTGATTCTCGCATCTTTGATAACCAGTTATGTATGGTTATAAAATTATAAAGTTTTATCGGCAATAAATATTTTAATTGATTAATTGTACTCAAAAGAAAAACAGGTTCCTAGATAACGGCACCATGATAAAATTTTGAGTTTATAATAAGGTGTCTAGAGTTAATAATATCCATCAATATTCAAATACTTTTAAAATAAAATATGCCTAGTTCCTTTATTGACGACACTCGAAGCGACAGAAAGTACAAAACCTCTTTTGGTCACCATTCAAAGTCGTGTCGTTCGTAATTATGTTTATTTTGTGGACCACTGTGCCTCGGACCTTACAATAACAAATTCAATATTATGGAGGTATACTATAATGGGGGGGAATTCCGTGGAGGCGGTCGCGGATCACAATAGTTTGTATAATTGAGATGTCGTGGATAGAACGATGGCCATCGTGAGACTGTTCGTCAACTGAGAAACTACGTGACTCAGCTTTTCATGGCGACAGAAATCTCGAATATGAAGAAGATTTTATCTACGTTTGGAGTGATTGAAGTGTTAAACAGAGATTATATCATGACTTTCGATTAGATTTTGTTTAGTTTACAACCCATTTAAAATCTCACAAGTTAAATAAAATTAAGTACTTTGGTAAACATTATAAATATACTATATCGAGTGTAATGTAAATCGTGCGAGTAGATAAAGATTACCATAATAACATAATAAATGAAAGATAACAAATACACCACACCATAATAATACCTTAAACAAACCTACGGCGCCGATTCACGTATTCAACGAACTTTTCACCAAAAATGCTTTACCATTCCATTCTCAAAGTTCACAGCATGAACTTTAATACCATCATTTGTTCGATTCGCTAACATTAAGATTACGGATGGACATTCGGACATCTCTTAGGTGAAAGTTCTTGCCCAATGTCACGCACCACAATATCCATACAACTCAAGCAACGAGATCGAAAGTATATAAATAAAGTTCCACATGAATAAACCATGAAGGTAGTAGTGCAATACATGTGTTCACTTGTTTGCTTTACACTGGTATGCTTCTAAGGACAATAGATGTAACAAGCTGTCCGCAATTGAGCGCTTGCGCAACTTTGTGTTTGTTACATTAAGTTGCGGAACAGTGTTGCCTTTTTCTGAGTCTATTTATTGTCTATGGAAATAGTTCAGTAAATCTCAATTACTTTGATGAGAGAGTAACAAACTGGTGAATCTTAACGATAAAGTTAAAAAGACATGTGTGAAACTCGATTCCGCCCGGGAGCTTGTAATAAGCGACGCTTCATAATAATTGTAAACATATTCATGTACGTATTATTTCAGCCTTGAATTATTATTATTAATAAGTCTGTCAATATGTTTTGAAGTATCTAATTCCTGGGAAATGAGTAATCGTTGTACAAAATACTGCGAAAATGCTCCATTTGACCTAAGATAATAAACTTAAACTTCCTACCGAGATAATATACTTAATCGTATTTGAGGAAATTGGATACTTTCCCTGTCTATATATATTTCCGCATAATTTGGACCGGACAAAGTTACGACACAAAAACTAACTAATCTTGCTCATGACGTGGTGTGACTAAGCGATGTTAGCTCATTGCGATTGTTAAGCAACGTGAAGTTCGATCCCTCCATGGATGGCTGGCCGATAGCGCCATTTCTATTTGAGCGCTTCGGAGGGCACGTTTAATTGTTGGTCCCGCTGTTTTCAGTCGTAAGACAATGTCGGAGGCCTTTAGAACTTTTAGGCTTTTTTTATCCCAGCTACCTACATCTTATATATAAAATTCTCGTGTCACAGTGTTCGTTCGCGTACTCCTCCGAAACGGCTTGACCGATTCTCATGAAATTTTGTGAGCATATTGAGTAGGTCTGAGAATCGGCCAACGTCTATTTTTCATCCCGAAATTCCCGCGGGAACGGGTACAACGCGGGTGAAACCGCGGGGTGCAGCTAGTTTACTATAAAATAAGTGACTCCATTCCAACAAGAAAAGAGTAATAAGGAAATTGCGCGAATCTGTTTCTTGATGCAGGGGACGTCACGTTATGTAATAAAATAATGTGACATCAGAGAACTTCTTTGAAAGCACATTATTTATCTACTTATTTACTTATGGTATGGTCAGTACAGAAATGGAAGGTTTCACATTTTATGTATCCCACAGTTTACAGCTTTATTCATAGAGTAGTAGTGCTCCGCAGTTCTACCTGTGTTGTCCCCGTTTCTGTTAAAATTTCGGGATGATAAATAGCCTATAACCTTCCCGTTGAATGTCGCTATCTATTCAAATCGGATAGGTAGTATTTGAGATTGGCGCGTTCAAACAAAAAAAACTCTTAAACTTTATTATATTCATATACATAACTAGCAGCGCCCCGCGGTTTTACCCGCGTTGTGCCCGTTCCCGTGGGAATTTCGGGAATTTTTTTACATAAAAACCTTCCTCTTGAATCACTCTACCCATTACAAAAAACTGCATCAAAATCCGTTGCGTTATTTTTAAGAATTTAAGCATACAGACAAACAGACAAACAGAAGACAAACAGACGCGACTTTGTTTTATACTATGTAGTGATACACAGTCAGCACGCATTCTCTACCTACAGAAATGAAAGGCTTCACATGTTATATACCCCTGTTCACAACGTTTATCATAGATACCTTGTAAACTAAACCCCATCTAATAATGGTGTGACTTTTATTGCACAACACACTTAAAGCTTCAAAGGTACTAAGATTTCTCTTGTAGAAGACAACAATCGTGCAAAGCGGCTCAATCATAGTCCTACGTCGACAATGAACTAATAACAATGATATATCTCCGGTCCTTGTGTCGCTCACCAATTAGTAGAAACTGAATGAGAAAGCGAAGCTCGTGACCCTCTTGTAAGTTCACACAGACATTACGAATGTACGTAACGTTATTAGTTAAGGTCAGTTATAATAAATGAACTACATAACTTCTTGACTCACTTTGTATTACTAATCCTAAGTAAGTAAGTAATCCTGGTAAGCCTGAGGTATGTCTTGACCACCGACATAAGTCACGTGTAATAAATAAATAACTATCTACTTTAAAACTGTAACCCAAAATTTATTGGTAACCATAACACTCATAACGTGAATTATGAGTACAGAAAAAGTAATCCATAACAAAAAGCCTACCATAGAGTACAAATAAAAGTGAATGTAGGCAATCAGGGTGGCCACATATATCACAGATTATAAAGAGATGCCCAAGTACAACCAGTCCCGGTTATTAGAACCCTATTCGAATGTTCAAAACGTCAAATCGATTGGGAATCAAAGGGACTTCATTATGTACCCGATTGATGGATCGATTGTGAAAAGCATGTCAAAGGTTTAACATAATTGTGTGGTTTCATATCAATTGTAGCGAAAAAAAAATACTTAGCTCTTCTACTTCAAATATATTTTAAACAAACATTAAAAAGACAAAATGTTTCATTAACCACATCCTCCACGGTCATGTTCGTTGAATAAACATCCTAAAGTGTGTGGAGTCGTATTAAAGGAGAATAGGGCATTAAACAAATGATCGCAATGATTAAAACTAATGGGGAACATCGAGAGTCGTGCGTAGGAAATTGGGGAATGATCATTCGGTTGATAGGGTGAAAGGTCTCCAAGATATGTGTACTGCTGGTGATTACATAACGCACACGATGATATTTGGATTTTATTTTTTTGTGGCATTTAATAATGCTCATTTTCACCTACCGTAATGACGCGTAATATTTGGGCAAGTGCTTACTAAAATTACATTAAGAACCAGAGCAGTTGGTTTCGTCGTTTTAGATATGTGCTATTTCATTCTTGCTCTGGCATGGGCATGCCAATTTAGTTATCCCGTCCAAGTTCGATTTTGGTTTTGAAAAGTTATTTCCGGTAACTTTTGCACATACGCTTGTCAAACTATTTATCCGCGGCTAGTCGGGAAGAGTTAAGAAAAAAAAGGAACCGCTATAACGATTATATTGGTGACAATATGCAAAAAAGTGTTGTGGTAGGATGTAAAACCAATACCATACATATGTAATTAAAAGTTGCAGCAGTCATGTTGGTTTATTACTTACAAGAGAAATTCATGAATTCAATTCATTTTTATTTAAAATTTAGTCACATATGTGACTATTCCTCTCCTCAAATTATTTTAAAGTATTTAAAATTAATATTTGTCTCGTTGATAGCAGGGTACAAACATTGCACCTCTTTGCTCATAAACATTAATTACTCGCTTATTCCGCATTGTGTCGTTTTACCACTAAATGCTCGTTGATTACAATCGACTCATCGCGATTAGATTTGTTCCGGACTTTATATCACTTGAATGAAGCAGGAAATGTATAAATAAAACGTTTTACTTTAGTTAATACTATGTTTTATTACTACATAATTATAAAACAAAGTCCTCGCTACGTAACCCTGTTTGTTCGCGCGACAAACTCATAATGTAATAAACGACCGTTTAATGCGGTTTTCTGCTACGTTTTTCACCTCGAGAACTCAGAAAAATCGGGTTTTTATAATTGAAAAAGATCAGTCCTTTTATATTGCCCTTGAGATCGAGATTTAAAGAAAAAATAAAAAGTGCGACCATTGTCCATCGTAAAACTATTACATAGCTATTGCACAAAATACATTTGAAGTAACAACAATGCGAACTTCAAATTAAAGAACACAAAGTAATTTCATTCGGTAATACGGTGCAAAACAAAGATATCTAACAATTATATAAAATTACAAGCCTCGCTCATGGGAATAGAATATGTTTTTGTCGAAATGAACACGTTAACATTGAGTGGTGTATCGTTTACTGTGTGAAAAGCGCTTTCACAAAGGATTCTCAACCGTGATTGGAGAACAATGATCCGAGACATCAAGACCGGTGACTGCGCCGCGCGTGAACTCTACCTCCAACCATAACATTGTTAGATAAACTTTTACCAATTTTGTTATATTTTGACCTCTTCTAACCTTTTATTTCGCACCACATAACTGCTTACTGTTTAAAGTTACGTTTGGGAATGTTATATATATTGTACCAAAAATAATGTAACATCACAGATATGACAAATTTAACTTATTTATCGTAGTAGTTGTATTAAAATGACATCCAAAATTACATGTTAATACATTTATTTGATTATAATCAACAAAATACAGTATGAACATATACCTACATGTCTTATTTCGCTTACCTACATATCTATTTTCGTGAAAAATTACCAAATATAATGGATACAGACAGAATCATTCTTATCATATGCCCATATTATTAACTGGTCAGATTGACCATGAAGACGATACGAGTACGGACGGAGTATGTTCAAATGACCGAATATGAGTGAGTCAGTATGCCACCGGTCAAAGCGTGTATAAAGATACTGTTCCAAGTTGTAGTTATCGGGAAGCCGAGCCGGTAACGCGTAGAAATGGAAAGTGAAGCGTGACGCGGCCGCGCGGTCGGATGTGCGCGCACGCACGACACACACATTTCTTTAATTGACCGTCTACTGAATCGCGACTTTGAAGCAAATTTTAAGAATTTGTGTATGCATTGGAAACACCTGTCCCTTTACTATAACAATGTAAATAAGCAATCCTTACGATAGTATGTAATCTACCTATAAATAAACATGTAGTTATCCTAATTTTCCACCAGTTCCTGTTTAGGTACGTTTTCGAGAAGATAGCAATAAATTCACAAAGAGCATCTTATACTCATAGAGGAAGACATATACGCGGACATATAGAAGGAAAGGACCCTCCTTCCTATTATATACTCCTTTTGCCTCCCCTCTAGCATAGGTAAACTATTACTGTACGTTCAAGGAACATTTTATTGACAATCGACTTTATTCAACTAAACCGCGCTGAAGTTATCACATTAAATATTACAATTTCAAGGAAAGAAGTAATAAAATTAATTAATTATACAGCTACGTCAATAAGGTACTAACATTCATGTCTCTCTATTATGGTAATTAGCTGTTACTAATTTATTACGAATTGCTATCGAAATAGAAAGTCTGAATAAGTTTACTACACATAGTTTGGAGAGCTGATCTCTTCAAATAGGCCCAGGTATTTATTGAACCATTAGATGAAGGTAAATATTGACCAACGAGTCCCGTCTCTTGTGGCCACAAGCTGTAAACAAACCACTATGAAACTGACACAAATATGAAGTCCCTCTTTTTTTAACCTATATTGTCCCACTGCTGGGCAAAGGTCTCCCCCAAGCATCGCCAACCCTCCCTGTCCTTTGCGAGCACCCACCAATCGCTGTTAAAGGCGATTAGGTCGTCCCGCCAACGCTTCCTCGGTCGACCTCGAAGTCCCTCTTAAAAAGTAAATATTTTATCGATGCATTTTCCATACATTGTATTAATAAGATTATGTAATAAGAGAAATAATAAGAAATGAAATAATCCAATCGAAAATTATTGTCTAAATTCCGAACGAATAAGTTTTCAATCAAAAGTTCATTACAAGCTCCTAGTGCGTATAATGAATCTATCTTTACATTATAACATTATTCATATTTGTAAATTTCCCAAACAAACCAGTTTAGAAGTTTCTCTTGTATTTTGATTCGAACTTGAACTATTAGCACTGCCGGTCCGTGAGTGTGTTAACAAGTCAAAATATACATATCGAATTGTAAATCATTTATCATACAGAGTCTATCTACAATTTAACAGTCAACTACTTAAATGATACATATATTCATGTCGTTTTCTTTAAAGTAACAAGCGACCTATAATGTGTGATCTTATCTACTTAGTTTCATCTTTGCCTTTTAATATGCATTACCTTTTGTTACAATTAAATAAATATAAATAAACGTAAAGTATTAGTCTGTCATGCCCTATTGCTGGGCTGTGGTACCTATCTCATCTCACTGGTGGTTTTCTAGGAAGATTAAGCGTACGTAATCACTACGCTTGCCTACTAAACAAATACATAAAACATATTAAATGAAGTATTTCCGCTTACGTTTCAGTTCCGTATATTTTGTAAACACAGAAAGTTCACACAGTTACCCAAATGTCTCGAACTTAATTGAGGAAAATCAATTTGATGATCACTTAACTCGGTAACATACCAGTGAGATAAGTTATCTAATAAGTAATAACTGATAACTCGATGTAAAGAGACGCACAGTTGCCGGACGCGGGTCACGTAATTACAACCTAATAGTACAGTTTTCATATTCATATCTTCTCTATCATTAAAATTGCGTTTGAATTTCGTAATAAGCAACGAGATTATTTCATAACCTTTTAATAAACATTTCATAGACAGTGGTTCCTGGTTTTATATACCCGTAGTAAATGGTAAAACCTGTCGGTTTATATTGCATAGAGTACGAGAACAATATTATAGATAATTGCTTGTAACGTTGTAACTACAGATTTGGTAAATTAACAGTGCATGCATTTATAGCCCTATGTTTATAGAGTCGCCCACGCATTGATAGCTTAACAACAAATACAATCATTACTATCCTCAAAGTGGACAAACATTACATCTCTATTATACTCTACAGTGACGGATTCAGGGTTTTGGTTCGGGGGCACTGACCCTGGAAGGGGGAAGAATTTGGTTTGAAGTAGCTGAACCCTGTTGAGGGTAAGTTCGTAATGTCAAAGTTAACTGGGTTTTTGGGAGATAATTTTACTCATTACTATTTTGGGCACGAGCTCTTGAGGCCTGTAGCCTCTCTCTCCTCTGAATCCAACACTGACTCGATATGTATCACTCTCTTTTACTAACTATTTCTCTTTTACTTCTTTCAGTGTAAACACATTAAGTTAAACGAGTGTATCTTGAAATAAAAACTGGATGAACTCGCTCTATATCTAAAGGCATCTCCAAATATTTACAACATAATTGTAAACGATAAAATGCTTTATATGGGACATTAAGTTAAAATGGGTTGTCCAACAGAAGCAGTAAAAGTGTTCCATTAAGTGCAAGATATTCGTTAAGACCCGAAGTAAAACGTATAAGGGTGTCTTTCCTCTAAAGCTTTGCTATAGCAGCATGGCATAGCTCTTATGTGAAGTTCATCTAATTATCGTAGATTTGTTTTTCGTATCCACCAGTTAAATCTAACGTAACACTATATGGATATCACTATCACTATGCTCTATGTTACGTTGATAACGTTACATAGAGCATAGTGATAGTGATATCCACCTACTATATCAAACGTAGCTTAGTAATGTGGCATAGCATACCTCTAGTAGAAATACACCCTTACACTCAAGTAGACAGCGATAAACACAGCTTATCGCGTCACCTTTCAAAATTCTTTCTCGAAAACTTATACGAAAAGTTACTCAGACAAAGTAAATATCCTGGAGAGTCGGGACGAGTCTTTATCGTGGTTCGAGTACACTTGGGCTATTGTTTTACTAAAGATTATGAAGAAAGCTTAGAGCTTTTAGTTCATAGAGAGCTTTTACTGTGTCCTCACATAACCATGGAAGTAATTTTAAGTTTAATGTTTTTATTGGAAATAGTTCAGTGTAATAGTCAATACATATTTATATTATATCTCAGAACCACGGCTCAGAACATCCATTTGTATAAATTATATTTAGTGTTTGATCTACAAATTTAATCTACTTGAAATGACTATGAAAATAGCCTGTAATGTCCCACTGCTGGTAAAGACCTCTCATCTCACTGAAGATATCAGTACAGTGAGGAGGATTAGGCGTAATCACCAAGCTTCATAGCCATGAATTAAAAAAAACATAATTACGAGATCATAATCAAGTAGCCGTCTCATCTTCTTCGAAACACAGCCATAAGTTATGTTTCACAAATGTGTGAGAAATGTAACGTTAATACCCTATATAACTTCTGTATGAAACGTGGGTGGCGATGGTATGTATAGCATGTAAACAATTAATCAATGTTACAACATGGTGCCAACCATTTGATCTGATCTCCAGAAAACATGTTTCTTTTAATAATACGATTCCTTCGTTGGAATTAACTGTTGAACCAATGCTTCGTCAATCTTCTTTTATTCCTGATACTGGTAAAATATGAGTGAAGTTCGTGTCATTTTATAAAAGAAATATAACCGAGTTATTTAAAAAATGTTGAAGATTTTCATATTCCCATTTAATTTTAGAATAATAAAAAACATCCAAACAAAAATATAAACATCCAAAGTAAGAACTTCCTCCTTTTTTAAATCAGTTAAAACCAATATTATCAAGATTACTTGATATCCATATCACTATATATATATTATAAAACAAAGTCCTCGGCCGCGACTATCTGTCTGTCTGTTCACGATAAACTCAGATACTACAGCACGGATTTTGACGCGGTTTTTTTAATAGATAGAGTGATTCAAGAGGAAAGATTATATGTGTAAAAATTCCCGAAATTCTCTCGGGAACGGGAACAACGCGGGTAAAACCGCGGGGCGCTGCTAGTATAATATAAAATTATCAAAAGATCCATATATCATTATCAAGATTACTGGCAACTGGTGGCTTCGAATCGAGAAGAGTGGCGGAAATGGGGGGGAGGCCTTTGCCCAACAGTGGGATGATACAGGCTAACAGTAACAGTAACTTGATAATTGAAGATCTTTACGAATATAATCAATTAATTTAATTACAGTTTTAGATCAGTAACAAAGATGAGGCATCAGAGATTTATGAATACTCGGTTTTATTACATCTAATTCATTTAAATACACAATTATTTGACCGCCAATGGAGCACGGACACGAGATTTATGTCTGTTCAAATGAGATTTTCATCTCAAAAACTTTAGATCGAGATGAGAGATACACAATCAACAAGAAATTCTCATCGCATCTCCTATTATTCGTGAATACTTATTTCGAAATTGATTTACAGTAATTAATAAACATTAAGGATTATTATTAATAACATATAAACGTTTAAGTCAGGATATGAAATGTTTTTTATGAGTAATAAACTTAGCACTTGAAAGGATATCTTCGAGTTACATGAGTTCTACCTTAAGGTAGAGCAAACTCACCGGAGCGCCTGCCATGTCTCCTGGCTTATCTTCAGTTATTATCCACTCACTGTCTATAGATCATCACTCAACGTCACCAGGACATCACCTTACATGCCGATTGTCAGTCATCACAGTCAAAAACAAGGTAATAACAGAATAATAGTTACTTCATAACGTGCGCGCGACACTGCGGCAAATGTTCAATGCTCAATAAAGCTTGGGTAAAGCACGATCAAGTTCTCACGTGAGAGAAATGCGCGCAAACAATGGAGACTGCGCGTGCGTCGAAAGGTGGGCAAAAAGCGAATGAGCGTCGCGAGGTAGCGCTCGCGACGCGCCGGCGCAGGCGCACCACCGCCCCGCCAGCTTGTACCTGTTAACCCATATCGAAACACCGCCATTGTGACCGACAATAATCTTTAAAACATTTTAGATTGTGTCTCAATCAGCTTAACTTAGTTTCAAAACAGGATTCTATATCTGTTTAAACTTAAAAATCTTTATTTACGTTTTCAAAGCGGTACAGAAGTGAGTATACGGAAATACTTAAATCGTAGTATAACGAACACATACCTCATTCTAACAAAAAAAACCATTTCAACCCTTTAAGGCAAGAATCCTGTTCCTGTTACAACCCTTCATTATACACTTTTACTTTTTATAAGGCACCTTTAAACCAAGATATTTTGATAGAACCTTTTTTAGAATGCTTTTTTATGGATGCATTGTAAGTTTGGAATCTGAACATAGATTATGATACTAATAGGCCGTCAGAAAAATTAATAAATAATGTACATTAATTTAGTAAAGATTAAGAGTTTTTTTGTTTGAACGCATCTCTAGATTTATACGGATTTGAATAAACAAATATTTTGTATTATAGGTATCCTAGTTCAAGAGGAAGATATATTTTATCCCGACTTTCCACGAAAATGTGATTATCTCTTGGTGTTTTCTTAATATTAATAAACTACTATAAAAAAAAAGTAAAAAAAGTAAAAAAAAGTAAGTAAAGTAAAGTTATAGTACGTACATGTATGTAATTTTCAGAAAGTAGGTTGAAAACACAAGTTACGAAATACTCAACGCACCCATCAATACATCTTCAAACTTAATATTCCATGCATCTGCATTATACAGTGAAACTGTACCATTTCAAAGTGCAACAAACGCGCAATATTTACTAAATAAGCTGCTTTCGCAAATATTTGGCGGGATTCCAAACACGTCTGTGATTCGAGGCGACTTTTACTTCAACAACTCTATTACTCTTGAGCTTATGCAATAATTTACATACTAGAATAATAATTTTAAGCTTTACATGATTATTGATCATTCTATATATGTACTATAAACATTTTCGCATACTTATTCGCGTCTTTGAACATACCAATTCACTCAATCTCACGCGCACTTAATATATTATTGCATACAAAAGACTTCAACGCGCTTCATTCAAAGTTCCCAGTGATATTTCTTTCAAGGCAACTTTACCACATTTAAGCGATTTAAAAATAATGCTAGAAATGTAATTTAACTTTGCAAACTTGGTGCCAACCATTGTGATGAACCAACCTTTCCAAATATGATGGTTATGTCTAATCTTCCTTTCTGTACCAACATCTTCTGTGAGCGAGAGGCCTCGGCGATGGTAGTTTCGTACATGCAAACTATACTTAAAAAATAACGTATTAGAAACGAATTAAGTTAAAGAGCAAAAGAATTTACACCATTTCATATTATGAGTATTATCGTGAGTCGTGAAGTAGTCTCACCTGCTAGTAAAAAGTGAATGAAAATCAAACAATAGCCGTGGAGAGTAGCTCCCACACCTCGGAATCAAGGTCAAATTTGTCTGGCAAATCATCCAAATACACCTTACATCTTCGCAATAGAGATGTAGAAAAATGAGCCATAAGATTATCAGTGTACGTGTTATAATTGCGTCGTTATTAGAGTTCGTTCGCAGTTGATCTCAAGGCGTCTCAAGGTAAGAGTCTGAGATCGTTCCCGCTCGGGTTATTGTATTCGTTGCGCTGAACAAGCTTCTTTAATTACTACTTCCGCACAAGAAAGCAACAGAATTAGAAACATTCATTCATATTGACTTAATTAAGTAATTACGATAAGTAATTTAATAACACTTTATGTATCCATGTACGTACTCGTACAACAATGTGACTTATTGAATGAATTGATCGCCAGACTTAATATTCCTATAAGACAGAGCACAGCCTCAAATAGTGATGTATATTCGTAAATAGGCATTTGTTAAAAAAAAACAAAGAAAACAATCGTTTCGGAACTTATCTACAGGTTTAACAGTAATCCTACAATTAATCATATTAGAAATAGTATATCCCTTACCCGTAACTGTAACTTGAACAAGATTAAACCAACCCCGACTGTAAGCCTTGGGAGGAAGGGTACAAGGCACACTCAGCCTAGTGCGACAGTACCCTTTTATCCAAATAACCCAGCTCCCGGCCCCGATGGATGGCACATTCTAAACCTGAAGATGAATACTAGTGCTCAGTAACAATCATTATAATTAGTTGCATCAAGTAGCTATATTCATTTAAAACGCAGTTCTAGAGTGTCTTTTCATCTTCCATTGTATCAAAAGGTGTTTATAGACATTCTTTACTTTATTAGTTATCTACTATATAAAAATAAGTCGGGTTTTCCTCCCTGACGCTATAACTCCAGAACGCACGAACCGATTTCTACGGTTTTGCATTCGTTGGAAAGGTCTCCACCTCCGTGAGGTTTATAGCAAAGAAAATTCAGGAAATTCCCTCGGGAACGGGGGCGCTGCGGGTGAAACCGCGGGGCACAGCTAGTATGCTTATAATATGTGTACTAATAAAACGAATAGCTACTTGAGTATCTATATAGATACTCTTTTTATTTTTGGTACTTGATCTTGACATGTTCTATGTTTGTGACATTGTTGTGACGTCAACAAGACATAATATGCTACAAACATATGTCTAAGTAAAATGTATTTCTTGTGCTATTTCATCTGAATGAGTAATTTAATTTTCTATGTTTGGTTTTTGCAATATATTTATTTATTTAACTCTGTTACTTATTCGTTCTTTGTAAGAACATATGAAGTGCGTCATTTCAACAATTCTTCATATTTGGTGAAAAAGTTGTCCGGTGATGAATTCCAGCCAGACAATCCATTGAAGTACAACGTTGTAGTGTATTATGAAAATGAAACCGATAGAAATCCATACCAAAATACCACTTCGGGGGCTGCCCCCGAAGCGAAGGTTGAGCCTCTGGTCGAAGGAACTCTAATATCCAAGTACAACATGACAAAGGAAATGATACAAAAAATTCGAGATAAATACTTTGAGCACTTCTATGGCAGTCATAAGCCTGATATGAGCATTTTCTCCGAGAAGTACGGGCCATATGCCAATATACTTTCGCCCTACTTATATAATACTTATATGAGTAATAAATCGAACTTACAAAAGAATTTGAAAACTGCGCGAAAGTTAGCTCGTTTGCTTATAAAGGAAATACCACCTAACCGCCCAAAAAAGAGGTTCGCAAAACGCAGGAAATTAAAAAGAATAGGAAAATCCCTTAAACCATTCTCATTGTACTGATAACTTCGACGAAAAACATTTCAGCGGGATCTTGATATCAGTTTACCTTACTATATATACTACATACATATTGAGGAACATCAGTGTCTTATTAAAACTACATTTATGTATGTACTGGGTAGGTATTGGTGTGTATTATTTAGTATTTAATTTATTACATGACTCATGAATCACAAACATAATACTTTAATTTTAAATAATATTGAAGATTAAATTATTCTTCAAGTACTACATATTAAATGTAAATTAAATGCATATTTTCGTATTGTCATAAAATGCAAATTGTATTTGTCGATCTTGTCCTATAATTTGCTTCACCAAATATTTACTTATACACATTGGCTATATTGTTGTTATCAATTGTTTCCGCATAATTATTCTGTCAATCAAAATAGTTGTTACTAATAGTTACTAATATCAACAGAATTAATGTAAACAGCATAATAATAGTTATAGTCCATCGAAATGTTACATTTTTTAGGCCTAACCTTGCGTTTTTTAGAGGACGCAATTTTATTTTTTTGATGTGTAGGGGGGGTCAGTGTAAAGCTAAAAACAAGTTTGTGGGGTCGCCACCCTTGTCCCACGGCCGCCATCATGAAAATAAGGGTTGAAATGGTTTTTACGATATATCTCTTAAACTACTAATTTGATAAAAACATTTTTTTAACATTTTTGTTGCAAATTAAATTCTCTACAACTTTGGTCCAGTAACTTTTTGTCGTAGAACTATAAATATAAAAAATTATAAGCGAAAATGTTCAGAAATTTTTAAAGTAAAAATAAAAGACATAAGGGACATTACAGCTGCTGCTGATCCTAATACCGATCTATCGAAGGTCGTAGTTCGATTAGGTGGGCTCCATTTGCTCATGTCGTTCATAGATGCGATTAGATATATCATGTCTGGTAGTGGACTCGAGGATATCTTCAAATTAATTTATGCTGAGAACTGTGAACAGCACATGTCTGGACATGCTTATGGTAGGGCTGTACGTGTTCATTTATAGTACTATTATCATCCAGAAAATCTCGTTCTTCTTCTGTAAATTCTATTGAATCCATAAATATTTTTGTTTCTGATAAATGCACTAGCAAATGAGCACGTACAGCCCTACCATAAGCATGTCCAGACATTATGTGCTGTACACAGTTCTCAGCATAAATTAATTTGAAGATATCCTCGAGTCCACTACCAGACATGATATATCCAATCGCACCTATGAACGACATGAGCAAATGGAACCCACCTAATCGAACTACGACCTTCGATAGATCGGTATTAGGATCAGCAGCAGCTGTAATGTCCCTTATGTCTTTTATTTTTACTTTAAAAATTTCTGAATATTTTCGCTTATAACTTTTTTATTTATAGTTCTATGACAAAAAGTTACTGGACCAAAGTTGTAGAGAATTTAATTTGCAACAAAAATGTTAAAAAAATGTTTTTATCAAATTAATAGTTTAAGAGATATATCGTAAAAACCATTTCAACCCTTATTTTCATGATGGCGGCCGTGGGACAAGGGTGGCGACCCCACAAACTTGTTTTTAGCTTTACACTGACCCCCCCTACACATCAAAAAAATAAAATTGCGTCCTCTAAAAAACGCAACCCCAAATGTAACTTTTCGATGGACTATTAATAGAACTTAATTTGATATAAATTAATGACAACATCTCAACTCAAAATATTCATACATCTATTACTGATAAAAGAAAATGTCAATGATAGTATCAATTCCATATTTGAAATGCCGAGTTGTAATATTCCACACGGAGAGTTATCATTATGTCGTTGTACAGGTATACGAAGTAGTGCACATACTTTCAGTTGGACTGAACACTGACGTCGAAGGACAGGTGTAAGTATAGTACACGTAAGAGGAATTACTGGACACATACACACACAAGTAGTACGTCTGGCATGTCGTGTCGGAGGAATCCGCGTACCTGCCCGCAGCCGTACAAGAAAACGTAGTCGTAGTATTCGTTGTGGTCGTACAATTATAGTCGGATTCACAGTAAGTAGTGTTCGGATCATAGTAGGTGTCATCCGGGCAAGTGTATGTGGTCTCTACGAAGGTGTCGTTGACCTCAACACATTCGATGTAAGTAGTGCAGTTGGTAGAATCAGGGTCGGCGACGTAACCATCCTCAGTGCATACGGAGGTCGTGTTAGTGGTGTTAGTCGTGGTGTCGTCGGTGCAGGTGTAACTGGTGGTGCATTGCGACGTGCTGGGGTTGAATAGGGAGGTGGTGGGACACACGTAGTTGTAGGAGACGTACGTGCCCGAGGAGCTGACGTATACGCAGTAAGTGTAGTTCTTGCACTCGGACCCGGAGATGGCAAACCTTCCGGCACCAGTTTCAGTGCAGTTAACGGCAGCACGGACCTGCCAAATGACGCACAGCATCTGTGGGGAATGAAAAGGAATTTATTAATCTCTAGGTGCCAAATTTTAACTATTGCTAAGGTCAAACCACAAAACCACCAAGGCTGTAATAACTATTTACGTGTTGTGTTGATTTGATTCTTACCAAAATGCTGAAAAACACCGACTTATTCCCCTCCATTTTTTTAAACTTTTTTGCAAACACTACACTGTACAGCTATACATTTGCTAGCAAATTCACCAACAACTTTTTCTTAATGCATAAACACTTACGAAAATTTGCGGTTTTATAGTGTAAGAAACAATAAAAAAATTATCACCCCCATAATTGGCTAATCTAGATTAGCAAGATATGTCTCTCGCTGTCATTTTATTGATTTGACTAATCCAGGTGAGATCACCACGAATGGACAATTACTTCGAATAAGTGCCAGCCCAGTAACACTGCGTTTATATGACGGCGCCACTACCGCATAAAGATACTGAACCTATTTGAAAAACATTAGTATCAATCATGGTCGCAAGTACACTTATCCGGGGTTACAACCTGCAATCTTCATAAAGCAGTCTACGTTTCGGAGTCGGATCTTTAGAACAGTGTTTACTAGTCATTGATAAGGTTTATGCACATAGCAACGTATAATGAATACGTAACATAGTTCGTTTTTTATTTTCATTTAGGTATACATTCCTACTTACTTTATCTTATTCTTCAATGTATCTAGATAACCTGAAGCTCTATTGTCCACATAAAATATGAGTTGTGTTGTGCTCTAGTCCCTTCTAGTCGCAACATAAATAAGAGTTGTGTCTCAACATTCAAATACATAGTTGTAATAACGGATAACATATTGTAAATTATTGCAATGCTTAGTTCTTATACAAACTGCGACCTAATATTAATAAAGAATAACACAATGTTTTTCTAAGAATATTATTATATTGTTCAATCAAAAGATCGACCTTACAATTTTTTAAATTTTATTCGGGACAGGTGTATCTAGTAGTGCATCTCCTTGCTATAGGGTCGAACACAGAAATAGTGGGACACACATAGTCGTAGGACACGAAGGCATTCGAGGTGGTGTTGAAGACACATAACACGTAGTTCTTGCATAGAGTCCCGGTGACGGCGAACCGGCCGGCGCCGGAAGTCGCACAGTCCACCTCACCCACAACTTGAGCGTGAATATGCCAAGCGACGAATAGAATCTGGGAAAAACAGTTGAAAACATTTAAAAAAGTAATATTACGAGTATACGGTCGAAAAGAAACCTCGTCCTTTTTTAAGTCGGTTAATAACAATAATTTTATTTCTTAAGCATGAGTAGTGATTATGTTAGGGTGGTAAATCTATAAATAAATAAAAATGAATCGCTGAAATGTATGTACACGCATAGCTTCAGATCGACTGTACCAAATTGGATGATTCTTTTTTAAGCTATTGCATAGCTTCTATCGCGGGCCTTGAGCGCGGGGACCGAATCCAAAAATTCCGTAACGAAAAAACCTCACGCTTCCCACTCCGATGGCCGTGCATCGTCTAACGTCGTTTCAGTTCGGCAGTCTTCGACACGGCGTTGTGTGCGATTGTGCGTTGGGGTGAGAGAGAGAGATGAGACGGGGGGTGAGAGAGAGGGGTGAGAGAGAGGGGTGAGAGAGAGGGGTGAGAGAGAGGGGTGTGAGAGAGGGGTGAGAGAGAGGGGTGAGAGAGAGGGGTGAGAGAGATGGGTGAGAGAGAGGGGTGAGAGAGAGGGGTGAGAGAGAGGGGTGAGAGAGAGGGGTGAGAGAGAGGGGTGAGAGAGAGGGGTGAGAGAGAGGGGTGAGAGAGAGGGTGAGAGAGAGGGGTGAGAGAGAGTGTTGAGAGAGGGGTGAGAGAGGGGGGTGAGATAGAGAGATGAGATGGGGGGTGAGAGAGATGAGACGGGGGGTGAGAGGGGGGGTGAGGCAGAGGGGTGAGAGAGAGGGGTGAGAGAGAGGGGTGAGAGAGAGGGGTGAGAGAGAGGGGTGAGAGAGAGGGGTGAGAGAGAGGGGTGAGAGAGAGGGGTGAGAGAGAGGGGAGAGAGAGAGGGGTGAGTGAGAGGGTTGAGAGCCAGGGGTGAGAGAGGGGGTGAGAGAGAGGGGTGAGAGAGAGGGGTGAGAGAGAGGGGTAAGAGAGAGGGGTGAGTGAGATGAGACGGGGGTTGAGAGAGGGGGGGTGACAGAGGGGCATGAGGGAGAGGGGTGAGAGAGAGGGGTGAGAGAGAGGGGTGAGAGAGAGGGGTGAGAGAGAGGGGTGAGAGAGGGGTTAGAGAGAGGGATAAGAGAGAGAGAGGAGGCGGGAGGGGTGAGAGAGAGAGAGGAGGCGGGAGGGGTGAGAGAGAGAGAGATGAGGCGGGAGGGTTGAGAGAGAAGAGGCGGGAGCGGTGAGAGAGGAGGCGGGAGGGGAGAGAAGAGGCGGGAGGGGTGAGAGAGAGAGGAGTCGGGAGGGGTGAGTGAGAGAGAGAGGAGTCGGGCGGGGTGAGAGAGAGAGGAGGCGGGAGGGGTGAGAGAGAGGAGGCGGGAGGGGTGAGAGAGAGGAGGCGGGTGGGGTGAGAGAGAGAGAGAGGAGTCGGGAGGGGTGAGAGAGAAGAGATATCAAATATATCAAATATAATTGCATAAGTTGATACAAAATGCTATGCAATAGCTTCACCGCGGCAGTCCCCGAGTGCCACACGTCTTTTTTTTATGTGTTCCTTATTGTCAGGCAGGACAATGTTTTTATATAAGAAATCAGTTATAAAAATCTCGAAATTCCCACGGGAACGGGGTCGCTGCAGGTGAAACCGCGGGATACAGCTCGAAAGATTATAATATTATTATGAATATTATTGCGTGTAGAGATATTTCACAAAATCGCTTACATCATGAAACAGATTCTAATGCTGGGGCCACACTATCGCGATAACGCGAAGATTTGCGTTGTCGCGACACGTCTGGCCAAAGTTTTCGTCCTATCGCGAATCATCTTCGCGAATACGAATGCCCTTCGCGCCGCTGTCGGTAAATTGCCGCACATCAAAGGGTTTTGTCGCGACAAAGTTCGTGCGGTTGGCTACACATCGCGCGCTTTAGTTGACTGCGAGACTCCGAGCGGTTTGAACGTGTTTCAATTAAACAAAAAACTAAACATTTTCAGCGAACTTGTCATGGATTGGAGTACTTAATGAGAAAATATTATTATTCATACAAAATTATGAACCATCGCCTTTTATTCCTCTTTTTTAACCTTTTTATTTTTGTTCAAGTAATAAAGATGTAGTATATAATATTAGCCGCCATGTGACACAGCGCAACCGCCTCTTCCATGTTTCCCGCGAAATGAATTATCGCGACGTTCTTGATTATCGCGACGTAGTGAATATGTGGCCAAGCACTTCGTCATGGATCGAACACGAAGTTTTTATCGCGACAACGGAACAGGAATTATTGCGCGACAGTGTAGCCGTAGCATTACCAACACGGCGACGATGATATGATTAATCACCAGCATTTTACAAACAAACCTAAAATTTTTGACCAACGTTTTTATTACAGGTTGGTACTTCGCACAGCTGTACTCTTAGTTTGATTAAAACGAGTATAGTGCATATAACTACTGGCGTAAGTGTTATTTTATACAATAAACAGGAATAAAAGATTAGAACACTTACGCTATGCCACTGTATGTAACTATTCGTTACCAAGTAACGGCAATAAATACCGAATCAACCGTTAGGGTGCTTTCAAATTATGCGTTTCGTGTCGGACCGCTGCGGTGCCGAAGCCATGCGTTTGTCGTATTGTGAACGTACGATCGTGTGTTTTCATACAAATCGAGCAGTGCGGCAACAGTGCGTACTAGAATTATTTCGCGGTACCGACGCCGCACTGTTGCCGCACTGCTCGATTTGTATGAAAACACACGATCGTACGTTCACAATACGACAAACGCACGGCTTCGGCACCGCAGCGGTCCGACACGAAACGCATAATTTGAAAGCACCCTAAACTTGGTACCTTCAGTATTCGAATATTACACTCTACATATAGATACAACCACAAACATTCGCAACGCATCCATACTGCATAATGTACTTAGTAAGTATTTTTTAAACGAATACTTAAACAACAAAGTACGAAAGGCCACTGGCTTTTTTAATTTCATTCAGTAACTAACAAAATTAGTAACGTATTTTAAGATGCGGGTCATTTGTTCTGTTTTCCAGCACTGCAGCATTGATGGACCGTACTTACAATGTCTTAATCCTAGGCTTGCATTCTAGGTAAGCATCTAGCTAGGCACCAAAGACGCAGTGCGGTCAGACGCGAACATTCGCGAATGTTGCTTACCTGACATGCAAGCCACTAAACTCTAGGCGTCGCAAGTCGCCTGCCAGAGTGTTTCGAATGGTGTTAACTAATAAGCTATACTTTAATTAACAATTGTACCTGGTATGTAACGACAGTAACAAATAACGATACCTACATTAGTTACTGACATGACACGTAACGGTGACTCATACTTAAAGCACTTAGATATTAACTAAATCAATATTTGGCTATACCGTTATCTTAATATCTAATAAAACCTTCGTTATTAGGTATAATGATGAAAACAATATGTATATTATTTATATGGTAGGAAATTAAAAGTAACAGTGCCCGGTTTTACCCACTTTGTACCGGTTTCCATAAAGGGGATAAAAAGTAACAAAGTAGTGAACACCTACGAAAAGTTTCCCCCAAATTTTCCTTCTTAAACTTCGTCGATCGCTCGGAGTTTTCTCACTAATGTACAGTTCATGAGAGGTTCTTCTTCTTCATCATCGAGTGGATAGTTAACCTGACCAATCCTTACAGTTATTGAGCCGCCAAAGGCCTCATGAGAGGTTGAAAAATTACTTAATATGAAAAATAGGCTACCATATAAAAAGTGATGTTTTGAATAATTTGATTCGGTTTCATTAATTTGAAGAGCCGGTATTCTATTGATAAAGTAACATAAAGGTAATTATTGACATTCGTTACATTTCAGGGCGCGCTGATGTTAATTTAATTATCAATCGTGGCGAAGGTGAATGAAGGTAGAGGGATGATAACAACTTTTATTTCGATTGTTTTTTCACCGTTTGTTATATTAGAAAACTTCATAAATAATAAACTATCAGTCGGACACTAAGCATCATGAGTGCCATCAGTTTGATAGAAACTTCTCCGCCAGAAGTTAAAGCACAAAATTATGTGGCAGGTGACAATCCAATATTGAAAGAAAACAGATTCTTACTCAGTTTGAGAACGCTGTGTGGAGTCAACAGCGGCTATCTGATATCCAACAAAAAAATCCTCAACATAATGAGCCACCTCTACTGTTTTCTATTGGGAAGTGGCGTTATTATCACAAATATCACATACATTTTATATGGAAGTCAATCTGCCATAATTTTTTCTGTAAAATTATCTCTTATATTCTGCTACACAATATTCAACATTGGTTCTCTGATCTCAAATAAGAAAAAACTGAAAAAGTACTTTGATAAATTGATCAGTTTCGACGAAAATTTGAACATCAAGGATCACCTCAGCGTCACCACTTCCATGCAGCATATCAATGCCATTTCGACAGCAATCTTATTAACCAACTGCGTTTTAATCTACGTTTCCTTTTTTGCTATCATAAAACAGTATTCGTTTATTTGGTATATGGATATGGTTTTACTGTATGGTGGATATAACTTGGAGCAGATATTTTATTTGAATATGATCCGAATGGTGTACAAGCGAGTGTTGGTTTTGAAGGGACACTCGAGAAAGCTGTTCTGCTTAGAAGATGGAGAGGGGCGCTTTGAGATGCTAGCGAGCAAGAAGCACCTCGACACCGCCAGTCTGTATCAAGCCTACGATTTGCTGCACCAGTGCTGCTTGCTGGTCAATCGCGTCATGAGTCTACCGGTAAAAAAGTATTTAGATACAGTAAGGACGTCGTAAAGACTAAGGATGTCGATATGATCTCTGAATTAAATATTATTTTTTAGGTTTTAGCGATATTCATAACATCAGGATTGACTACAATAACGATACTGAGTAGGATTATAATAGATTCATCAGGAGAGAACTCGTCTGTAAGTCATAATGTAGTTTCTGCTAGATACTATATTAAACTGCGTACCTAAGTTGTTGTATATTGACCTAAACATACATCAAAGCAACTCTTTACATTCAGTGGACATTCTTCGGGAACCTCTCAGTGTGCTTCCTAATCAACATCTTTTATTGTACAATCCTGCTGGTGGTCCCGTGCTACTACGCGAGCCTCACTGGAAGTGAGGTGTCGGTCATCCGAAGATGTGTACATGATGCCATCTGCAGGCAGCCGTTGGGTGAGAATTGAGATACGACATTGACAAGGCTGCTCTAGTTAATATCTGAGTCCTTCTATAGTAAGATGTTCCCTTTGATAGAATCTATCCCCACCGGGGGTCTATCCCCTCAAATCGAAATCCGCCACTGAAACTTGACCTCTGAATAAAAGTAAGGCTTACTACGCAAGTTAATTTCGTTTCTGTTGTGTATTTGATACGCGTGCGCCGCTTGATTGTCTCTTTATGTTTTCGATGTTTTTTTAGTTATGTCTGACATTATCTAGCCTGTCCTGCTGCGACGACTTTACTTAGTGTGGACACACAAAGTTACAACCCTTCAGTTGCTTGTCCTTTTAATCGGCCAGAACATCTATTCCATTTCACATCACATTTCTCACTTCCTATAAAAAAAACAGACGCCGAAACCCAATAAATGATTCAAATCTGCCCCATCCGACACTTCAGGCAACAGTGGTACAATGCAGTGGTAACAGAATTTTACTGTTACAGAAAAGTTGGAGCGGCGTCGCGTGAAGGCGTTCCTGGAGCTGACCAAAGCTAGCAGGTTCGAGTACGCGCTCTTCGGGGTCATCGACTTGAACATGTCCCTGCCGTTCAGCTACATGAGCCTCTGCACCGCTTACCTCGTCATCTTCATACAGTTCTCCAAAGCCCTCGGCTAAGATTCAGTTGAGATTACATTAAAACCCGGTGTACCTAGTGGTTTTAATATAAAGAGCTTATTAATTAATATCTCGTAGTTTAATTTATAATCTCACGCAATATCTACAAATGAAAACTACTTCATAGTGTAAGGGGATAATTGATATGGGGTTCATTCTGGCATTTGAGCAGATTCAAGATATTTCGATTGCTGATCGAACTTTTATTTTCAAATCGCCCTGAGGTACCCGTCAAAAGTGAGCAAATCAACCCCTTTTACGCTACTCAGTATTGCCCAGGATTGCCGAAAATGGTTTAGTGATGGGGTAAAAATGTATTCTTGACAAATATCAATCAAATTCTTGCCAAAACAGCGAAAACGGCTATAACCTTAGTCGCTTGCATTTTACAAGGTGTAAATGTTTAACCGATTCATTAATAGAAGAAAGAGGTTCCATTGTTTAAAATTCCATTGTTGGTTCTAATATTGGTTTCGGTGAAGTTTTATACCCATAGCAACAATAAAAGATTATCCCTTCAACAACTGGATGATCTAATTTACTATCTGTTCGACATTGTATTGATTAGGGTAATCCTCACTGAGATCACTAGGAAATTACCTTATGAAGTAAGACCTAGACCTACTTCCATGTTATATATGACCTAGGTTTCTTTATCTGACTGAAAAAAGAGAAGCTTCTGTGTAGTCCGTAAGTATAAATGTGATTTGGTTTTCCCATGCCATGATCAGTATCAATCCATCGATCTGTTCATTCCATCTAATCCCATCACTAATATTTTTTCTCTATACTCTATATTGTCTTTGGTCAGAAAATCGGCCATATTTCGGACTGCTAAGAAAAAAAACCTTTACAGGACATGTCTAATAAATAACTAGATTACTTACATTATTTAGGAAGTCTTCTTCTTATCGAGTGGATGGTCAACCAGACCAATCCTGGTGCCAGAGTTATTGAGCCGCCAAAGGCCTATGACATGGCCCAGGAAGTAACAATATGTACTTATATCTTTGTATATACATAGGTACATCTACATACTTGCCTTCATACCATAACGTGTACGCGAGAACCTTTACAGCTTAATTAAACAATAACAATTTATCTTGTTCAAATATAGGGTTGTGCGTAGTGCCTGTATATTTTTCCCCCGCATTATTAAATATCAGCAGGAAAGGAAAATGTAATTTGAATAACTATTTGAGTAAAATTAGGTGAATTTGATAATAGTGTTATTCAAGGATCTTCCAGCCTATCGTAACTGGGTATCTTGCAACCTCTCGTTAATGTAAATGTGTTTTGTAACCAGTTACAGAAAAGAAAACATATTTTCTTTGGGTGCCACTTCAAAAATAGTACCAAAATTAAATTGAATATTTCAAAACCCTAATATTTTACACAAAGAAAACAAAAGTGTCTAAGGCGGCTTAAAATATATATAAGTTCTTATTAATTACAAAAAAAAAGAAGCTACCTACGTTCCTAGGCAGTCGAAAGTTTCGTGGAATTATGAGTGGCTTTTATTGCTCCTGAGGGAAAATACGGAAACAAACTAGCTATGAAAATTTTATAATTATAATTATTAATGTTAATACCTGCATAGGCCTGCCTACCTGCCTGGAAGGTCTACTTTAATAATTAAATAATAATTCCTGCCTTTATAATCTAGTTAAGATGATACTAACACTATGTTCTTAAATTCTCTACTAACTTATGATACCTACCAGTTGCGACTTGCGTTTATCGACATTAGTAAAATGTTACAATTTTCCCAACCCGGTAGAAAACTGTGTTCGTAAACAACCGAGTGGTACTTACTTCTCTGTCTTACTTTTTATCTCCGACTCGTATCAGTACATAGATGAACATACTCTATTTAAAAACATATCATAGTCATAAAACAAGAAGTGTATGAGTAACACTTTTCCAAACACAATTTTCACCATAAATACTGCGTCTCCTTTGTTTTTATACATATTTTTGTGAAAGTTATCATGAGAAGTACTTGAAAGATATAAAATGGGACGTTTATTTACTACTCTTGTTATAATCTTGGTAAGTGGTTCGGTTATTCTAACTATGTACCTATAGGAACAAATAGTCTTTTGTTTTGCTTGATAACTTAATTGTAAATTATAGCTCTCGTAGCGTATTTTGTCTTTAAGCGATTTTAAATCATTGTGATTATTACTTGGATGCTGCTTTTCCCCTACCTACTTGGATGTGTGGCTGATAGTGGCATTTCTATCTGTTTCATAAAAGTGTCTATAGATCTTTATGCAGATTTATTACCAACCTGAAACAATTCTATACACATCATTAATACCTATCAAACAATAAAGAAAAACATAATAACAATTTGAGCTAAACCAATAAACGTTTTTAATTACAGGGTTTAAGTTATATCTCGAGCAAGGCCACTGCATGTGTCACTCGTGGAAGATTTCCTAACAATGACGTCAGCGATTGTCGTGGATACACCATCTGTTTGCTAGGGGGAGCATTCAACTACACGCAGTACAAACTATCATGCCCCGTAGGCTTCGTGTATAGCCACGCCGAGCAGCAATGCACAAACGCAACCTCGTACCAGTGTCTTCCAACCTATACTTGTGATACAATTGGCAAATTCGAGCTTACAAATTCAAACTGCAAATCATTTGTAGAATGTATCAGCGGTGTTGCAGAAATTGTAACAGCAAGACTCATCGAATGCCCCTCAGACCAACTTTACAGTCCTACTGAAGGAGCTTGTGTTAACAGTACGAGCTTTGAATGTAAAAAAGACCACCCGATTGTTAATATTGTCACCAATATCACTGGAAGTATAGATGATTTAGTTCAGTTTTCTGTTAGCAGAGGTGAAGCCAATATTTGGTCGCAATTCGTGTTGTTGTTAGCTTTAATATTATTAACGTACAATGAAGTAATGTAATAAAAGTTAATATAGTTACCTACCTACTTAAATCCTACAACGTAATAAAATAAACTTACAGAATGTTTTTATTATGATTAAGCACCTATAGATAGTAGGTAACTTCAGTAGGAAACTTAAACACCAAGATACCTACGGGTGGTGGGTGGTGAGTTCTTTTGCTGACTGTAGGTATGAGCGTTGTAGCGTTCACATCCGAGCTCATGAACGAGCTTAAAACCAAGGTTCGCCATGATGGACACGTCACGGAGAACGATTAATAAGTATAAATGTAGCATTGCGTACTGTGGCTACATTGCCGGCACGAGCTGCGCATCTTCAACGCACAGCTATGGCACAACTAGCTTACGTGCGCAGTCAAATAAGCATTGGGAACTTATGAACATAGTTACTTTTTCGTAACTTAGTTTTTACATCCTCGCAGCAATAGTAGCTGCTATCAGTAGTGCTTTGTGGCCATGTGGACCAATGATGCCATTGGTCGGTAACAAGTGTAACATATTTTCAACACATCTTGGTGAAAAATTAGGGATCTTTTTTCCTAATTGTCCAAATGGAGAACTTCGCCAGAGATGGCCTAAGCTCATCGCTCAGCGGCAGCGAGGAGGCGACGAGACCCACTCCTGCCTTAAAACTAAGTTTATGTGTGAAATAGAACGACTATAATAAGTTATAAGTATGCTACAATCATTACAACTATAAAATTTAGTAATGATGGTTTGCACGTTTTCTACTCTGTCATTATTATTCACGACCATGGAGGAAACGATTTGCAATCTACCATTTATGAGCTGCTGTTTGTCAAAATAATCACTGTCAAGTGTCACATTATTGTCAAGTGACAGTGACAATTTAAAAACTAAGAGAGTCAATCAAAGTCAAACAAATATTTTGATTTTGAGGTTAGACGGTGCTAAATAATTTCTTTTTCAAAATAGTTGAAAATTGAATGAATAAGAACTTACTACGGAATCAAATTGGATAAGTAATTTATTACCTAAGAATGTACTCCAATATTGTAAAACAAAAGTAAGTGATGAAGGCCCAAACACTGAAGTCGATTATGGTAACCAAACTTAGGTAATTTGTTTATATTTTTCATTTTAGGCATTGGAAAAGGCTTTCTAGTCTGTATCGTCGTCTTGTGACCATAGAAGGGCAGAAGTTGCCGCAAGCCAGTAGTTCTTCTGATGGAATATCGCCTCCGCCTAGGATTCACAGAGGTCCTACCGATATTCTTCAAGCTTTAGCCGCTACTGTTGGGCCTGACCCTACTGCTGCACATTATAAGTAAGTTCATTTATTTCATTTTAATATAAAAAGGAATGAAAATTTAGAGCACATAAAATAAGCAAAAAGTATTGTCTGCCATATCCTACTAAAATTTTGATTTCAGTAGGCCTTAGAGGCTAATATTTCTGAGTTCAATACTTAACTACATAATTTAGCACACATACTATCTATAGTAATTAAAATACATTCATTTCTTCTAGATACCACGATGATCCATACCTAATACCTTTGTCAAACTTCCGGAAGCGATCCTATGCTCTGTCAGCGGAGGCAGGTCGGAAGGCAGCGGCGTGGATCCGTGATGAACACGCCGAGTGGTTCACCACTAGGGAGTGGGACCCTCCCACCAAGAAGAAAACACCATATTTCAATGCAGAACCACACATTAATGCCTTTAAACCTAAACCTATTTATACTGATGAGAGTCAGGTATGTTAGAACAAAATATGCAGGGTTGCCAGATCCTATAACCTCATAAGAAAATCCAGCCTCAAATTTGTTGAAATATAAAACTTACATTATGTCTATTTACATATTTATATTGGGTAGGTCAGTAGCAGTAAAAGTTATAAACAAACATAATATCTAAAATTTTAATTTCATATAATTTTATTTCAAAAATAGATTTTAGGTGTAATTTAGTACATATGTTACATATTTACAGGTAACAGAAGATGACTTAAGATACACCATCAAGAATGCCTTAATAGAGGATTCCATCAAAGTGTTTCAACTGCTCGGTGGTGCAGAGAATGTGAACAACGAGCTGAAGCTACAGCTCCTGGAGTTGCTGTGCTTCTACAATGAGAAGGAGCCCGAATGCCCCGAGTGGCTTGAGGAGCGCTGGTTCGCAGCCACCGCTAGGGAACGGCAGGCTGCTACTTGGAGGTACCATATATATAATAATTTTTCTTACAATTTTTTTTACTCAACCTACATTGTCCCACTGTGCAAAGGTTCCTTATTAATATTGTAAATTGAATTAACATAATATAGAAGTTATTCAGATCGTACTACTACCGAAATATGGAAAATCCAAAAATAACATGACCCAAACCTGCAGTAAACAATTAGATATATTTCAGGCTTGGCGGTTTAGCTGATAAAATCTTCACATCAATGGACCCTAAGACGCCAGAGGCTTATTGTGCTATTATCCAGGGCATGGCTAAATACTTCCAGGTAAATACTAACAAGCATTTTTACCCTTACTCCTCAACTTGATAAGTACTTGAAATTTAAGCTCATCACTGTCAAAAGATGCAGTGATGTAATGTAACTATGTGATGACTGAGTAGGCATTCACAGTATGCCTATATGCATTTAGAATGCACTTATTTGTTTCTTATTTTTTGCCGCGGAAACCGAAATGCATGTATGTATTGGGTTTGCAAACATTGTGGTGTAGTCATAAACATTAATCTGTGGTTGCGGCGTGACCTCGGCGCGACCTCGGAATCATACCTGTAAGGCCCTAAAGTGAAATGTATCTTGATGTATCATTCACCTTCTCATTGTAATGCTCTTAGGTTTAAGCAACACTATTCATTACTCGAAGTGTATCCGTAAACGTGTTATTTCGATTTTACAGGCAGAAAGAGCCCACCAGTTATCTCAAGAGGCGCTAGAGCAAGGCTTTCAACTGTCCACGGGGGTGTACAACGTATTGCTCAGCAGTGTGGGCTTCTTGAAGGAAGGCACTGCGCTGCGTATCGAGGCTCTCAAGAATTTGTTGGGAGAGATGAACCAACAGGTAAGACACTCAAATTATGGTGCATTATTGTACAAAGACGAATAATAAGTCTCTTTGTCACTCGTAAGTATGAATATGAATAGTTGCCATGTCAGAGGCCTTTGGCAGCTCAATAACTCTGACACCAGGATAGGTCAGATTGATCATCCACTCAATGAAGAAGATGAATAGTTAAACTTAACCCCGCGACTTAAGTTCACATATTTGGTTATTAAATGATATGAACGTTGAATCGATTAGTCCACACAGTGGTTGATTAATCGCTCACCAACAAACAATCCTATTTTATTAACACCCAGTATAATATATTATGTTTGTTGTACAGGGTCTGACGCCGAACAACGAGACGTTGTCGTGTTGCCTGCGCTCCGTGTCGGCGTGGGGCGGCGGCAAGCAGCTGCAGGCGCTGGCGCTGGAGCTGCTCGCCGAGTTCAGCAAGCTCGGGCTCCGCCCCGGCCTCTCCGCATACTACTACCTGCTGTGCCTCTTCTGTAAAGAGAGTCAGTACACACACCATATATGCCTCTCACTTATTTAATTTGCCTCATATTTCTATTTACCGATCTAGTAATTTATCTGTCGTATGATAAAGTAAGTTCAAATGGGTTAGCAACTTTCCCTGTTGTCAGAGTTTTTAGTGGTGATTACGCCTGAAACCTCCTCACTGTACTGATATCTTCAGTGAGACGAGAGGCCTTTGCCCAACAAGTGGGACATTACAGGCTAATACTTTACTTTACTTGTTACCCCTTGAAGCCTCCAATATGGTCTGCTCAGTTGTAACTGTACATGTAAAACAAAACGGTAATGTGGTAATCTACTCCTTACTGTTCTGATGCAACTAAAGGTAATAGTAACTATTGCAACAAAGGGGGACTGGCTGACGGGCGGATGGGCGTTCAGGCGGGCTGGTTTGCGTGCGTGCGTGTTCATTGCTCTGTTTGGTAAACACATTTGTTTTGTTAACAGGAGGTCCACGATTCGATATCCTATCGTCAATACTCGCGGATCTAGAAAGTCGTGATAATCTAGTGCCTACGGAAGCCACCGACACTAACTTCTTCATCACGGCAATGGGTATATGCAGCGATCATCTACAGGTATTAATTAGTGTTGTTTTAGAGTTAAATTTTTACAGAGATTTAGATCACTAAATCGCGTTATCCATACTAATATAATAAAGCAGCTCCCCGCAGTTTTTTTCGGGTATGAAAAATGGCCTTTAACCTTGTGTGGCTACCCATTACAAAGATAATTATTCATATCGGATTGGTAGCTTCTGAATGTATTAGTGCGTTCAAACAAAAAAAACAAACTGTTAACTTAATTATATTACTTCTTATTATATTATTTTCAGGACATCAACATGGCTGAAAGAGTTCACGCGTTACTCATGAAGGGTGACAACTACAAACTAGTCGGCGATGCTTACAAGGAGAGCATTTACTACAGACATCTCGTGACGGTGGCCTGCAGGTATACCTTCTATATAATTAAACATCACTAAAATATCAACAAATATGGTCGTTTTCCCCAATAATTTGTTAAAAATTTGCTTAACAATCGCAATGAACTGACATCGCTTGTTCAAACTACACCACGAGCGGTACAATACTTTGGCACAATAGTGTATGAGAGAACTTACCGTGTCGGGGGTTGCGTGTTCGATTCCTGCCCGGAGCCAACTTAAATACAGAAAGCGGTTATTGGCGACTGGGTGTCAATTACATATATATACAAATAAAGTATTATATAGGTATTTATAAAATCGAAAACCGGAATTTAATTAATACTTAACTTACAATATACGATTACAGACAGACACCTGAAGAAACTAAATAAACGCTCGTAAAAAATATATATGTTATTGTGTAATGCTGTCTATTGTTGCAGACACGCGCCCTTCGAGAGAACTACAGAACTATTGGACACATTGATACCGAACGTATACGTTCCTGAACCCTCCGTTATGTTGGAGGTAAGTTGCTCACTCTATATATGTACACACAACGTAATTCACTTTATTCCGACTGTCCTATGAAAACAGTGTCCTGTTTACTGTTTGCCGCTTCTTCTGCAATTAGGATAGATAGTTTTAAGTATAATGAAGATATACATTCTGAATAAAGTAGTTTCAACAGATGTTCTACAGAACAGATGAAAGCTAAATGTATAAATATGTAGTCCTCATGGCGTAGTGACAGCCATTAGCTGCTGTGTTTTGGAGGACACGCTACGCAATCGATCCTGGTTGTTCCAATTGTTAGTCCATGTCGGAGGCCTTTAAGCGGTGTATGGAGGGTTATGATGACTAACCTTTACGAACTATACGAATCAATGAAAGACGTTATATTGTATCCGTTGTGAACGCGTAGATCATCAAGATGCTGGAGTTGCGCGGCGCGGGCGCGCGGCTGGCGCAGAGCTGGTCGCAGCTCCTCATCTTCGGACACGCCAAGAAGAACAACCTCGTGGAGCGCCTGCTGGCCGCCATGTGCAGCTGCTACCAGTATCAAGGTGCCACCACCACTACCTTAAACATATTCTTCATCTTACATTTGACGAAAATTGGGGGAGAAGGAGGGAGAGGGGTAGACAGTTACGGCCTGAGTGTGTTTGCCGGAGTTATGGTGTTTCATCATCATCAGATCATTTTCTGATAGACCATGTCGGAGGTCTCTAGGCGGTCTAAAAACTCTAACTGAGCAGTCCCCAAACACTAAGCTAGTATACACTGTATACTGATAGTTCAATTCATCTATGTGTGTGCATGTTTGTATTTATACAGCTTTCATTTGTTTGGCAGTAAATACACTTGTTCTTATCGCTATAAAAAAGCCTTAGGTACAAAGTAGATTCATTATTATGCTTAATTATTTTGTGTTAATATTTCAGAGGAAGAAGTAAAAGAGAAAATGCGCTCAGCTGCAGAAGACATATTGAAGTTCGCACAAACGATGGAAGAGCAGGACGGGAATAGAGATCTCAGGGCGCCGCAGACACAGGCGTGAGTATCCAATGAGAATACACGCGTAATTACACTGTGCAATGTAGCTGTGTCGTGTGACCTATAACATGACTCGTGATATCCAACATGGATTGTAATCGCCAACATGGATTGTGATCCAATCAGAATACACGCGTTTACAATTTGCAATGTAGCTGTGTCGTGTGACCTCTAACATGACTCGTGATATCCAAGATGGATCGTGATCTCCAACATGGATTGTAATCTCCAACATGGATTGTGATCCAATGAGAATACACGCGTTTACACTTTGCAATGTAGCTGTGTCGTGTGACCTCTAACATGACTCGTGATATCTAACATGGATCGTGATCTCCAACATGGATTGTAATCGGCAACATGGATTGTGATCCAATCAGAATACACGCGTTTACACTTTGCAATGTAGCTGTGTCGTGTGATCTTTAACATGACTTGTGATATCCAACATGGATCGTGATCTCCAACATGGATTGTAATCTCCAACATGGATTGTGATCCAATGAGAATACACGCGTTTACACTTTGCAATGTAGCTGTGTCGTGTGACCTCTAACATGACTCGTGATATCCAACATGGATCGTGATCTCCAACATGGATTGTAATCTCCAACATGGATTGTGATCCAATGAGAATACACGCGTTTACACTTTGCAATGTAGCTGTGTCGTGTGATCTTTAACATGACTCGTGATATCCAACATGGATCGTGATCTCCAACATGGATCGTGATCTCCAACATGGATCGTGATCTCCAACATGGATTATGATCTCAAACATGACTCGGGTGTGAGATAACTAATCCTTAGTCTATTTCTTATTAAACGTGACTAAATTTGCCAGTAATCGCACTTATTACTCGAAAATTATACACATTCAGACAGATTTAAATACCCTGCAACACATTGCAATCATATTGGTTGATTTTTTAATAACGTTTAAAGGAAATTGATTGTAGACTAGTGTGGTGATTATGCCTAATACTCCTGCCTTCACTGTAGTGATATTTTAGACAGCTGAAATACCTGTGGCAATGCCACATTGTAGGCTACTTATTTCATTTTTACTGGAGGTCGGCTAGTAGTCGATATTCGACACATCTAATTATACTGAATAAGGTATATATCGGTTCCTTAGGTTTAAGCGAACACCAATTACTTCTCTTCTTCTGTCACCATGGTTTCTGTAAAAGTGCCGAAACGTCAGATAAAAATGTCAAAAGCGAAGTGTATCCGTGAACGTAGTTTCAATTAAACAAGGTTTATGCAATTAAGTATAAAGGTTTACATTTTTTTTTCAGGTTATCATCGGCAGCGTTGACGAATATAATAGAGTTGTGTTCTCTGGACGCCGACAAGTCGAGTGTGTCGTGGGAGAGCGTGTCGCGCGCGCTGCAGCAGCTGGCGGGCGCCGCGCCCGCGCCGCTCACCGCCGCCGTGCTCGCCGCCGCCGCCGACCGGGCGGCGAGCGCGGGGCAGATCGACGTCGCGGCTGTTAGTATACACGTTTCATATACTAGCTGTTGTACCACGGCTTTCATCCGCACAATATTCATTTATTTATTTATTTATTTATTTATTTAAAAAACAAAGTCAACAGCTCTCCTAAATAATAATCAAATTTGCTTAAGCTAATCATACAGCCAATAACAGACTTACATTGTATGCATATATCTTATAAGACAAAGGCAGTTAGAGTTAAAAAGTCTACTGTATAGTGCACAACCGCATAGCGCACAACTATCACACCATTATCATGTTATACAATACATGATAATAATATGACAGCCGCACACCACACAGCAGTACACCATACAGCAGTTACAATAGTGGTTGTTAGGTAATAATTAATATGTTAAGTTAGAGCATTTTGATGTGTAAATATGATAATGATAAGTGAGTGTAAGAGACAAGTGCTAAGCGCGGATATCATCAAACATAAAAATAGAATAGAAAAATGATATTGTGTATATCTTAAAAATTATATAATTATGTAACCCGTCTGGGCGAGCAGCTCATATACATATTAGGTTTTGGATTATGTTATAAAGGTCTTGCACAACATAAAATAATCATTCTTTATTTAATTCATTAATTAATACACGCCTCAGGGATTCCTTACTGTTGAAGAATAAGTCAACGGAATCAATATTATGAAAAAGTTTATTATATGTCCGATGTGTCCTACTAACCAGCGAGTTTTGAGCATAATTTGTATCAGAAAGTGAGACTGCAAACAGTGTAGTATGCCTGGTGCGTTTTTTAGGACAGTTGAAAAGCAGAAATCCGGTTGCAAGCTCAGGACTATCAATCGCTCCACTGCAGATACCATGGAGAAACATCATATCACACAGTACACGTCGCTGATCCAGACGTAACATATGATGATATCTGCATGAGACATTATAACTGTCTGAGATGCGTTTTATCCGAAAGCTGATGTGTTTTATAAACTTACGTTGTTTCATGTTAAGTTCTTCTGACAGTCTAACACAAGGGTCATGCGCTTATATCTTCAATTCAAAGTTCCATTGGTAGAACTAATAGAAATGAGAATAGTTCAATTGCACGAAGTAATTGGAGTGGGACCAGTATAATAGCTTAGCTTTAGCTATACATTTTACTAGCATTCGTAAGGAACTAATCCATACTAATATTATAAATGCGAAAGTAACTCTGTCTGTCTGTCTGTTACGCTTTCACGCCAAAACTACTGAACCGATTTTGCTGAAATTTGGTATAGACATAGATATGACCTTGAGAAAGGACATAGGATACTTTTTATCCCGAATTTCCCTCCGGATAAGATACTGTTACGCTTTCACGCCAAAACTACTGAACCGATTTTGCTGAAATTTGGTATAGACATAGATATGACCTTGAGAAAGGACTTAGGATACTTTTTATCCCGAATTTCCCTCCGGATAAGATACTGTTACGCTTTCACGCCAAAACTACTGAACCGATTTTGCTGAAATTTGGTATAGACATAGATATGACCTTGAGAAAGGACATAGGATACTTTTTATCCCGAATTTCCCTCCGGATAAGATACTGTTACGCTTTCACGCCAAAACTACTGAACCGATTTTGCTGAAATTTGGTATAGACATAGATATGACCTTGAGAAAGGACATAGGATACTTTTTATCCCGAATTTCCCTCCGGATAAGATACTATTACGCTTTCACGCCAATTTCACGCCAAAACTACTGAACCGATTTTGCTGATATTTGGTATAGACATAGATATGACCTTGAGAAAGGACATAGGATACTTTTTATCCCGAATTTCCCTCCGGATAAGATACTATTACGCTTTCACGCCAAAACTACTGAAAAGATTTTGCTGAAATTTTTATTGTTGATAGCTATTTTGTGTATTTATTGATTGTCCTTAGTGGGCGGTATGTTTAAGTATGAATGTTTATCACTAGATGGCGTTAGTGTGCTGAATGTCTGCATCGCGCTAACGTTGTGTTCTTGACTTAGACGTAGGCAATGTTTGTAATTCGATTTAGGCGAACAATTTAATCACTGATAATATAAGTTTATTAGTTAATTCGAGTATTTTATTCAGTTGTTCCAATAATTCCTCACGTTGTCTCTCTGGCAAAAGTAGAATCTCGAACATTTTGGTGTATGTCTATTGTTTATGTTTTATTTCATTACTTTTTTAATAATTATAATTGCTTACTTCATTATTATTGGTTAATTTCTTTTGGTTTGTTTATATTTTGTTTCATTACTTTTTTAATCCATACTAATTGCTTTATTATTGGTTAATTTCTTTTGGTTTTTAGTTTGTTTGTTTTGTGTGTTGGTCTTTATTAGTGTTATTAATAGTTTAATTAGTCAAACATGCCTAGAAAACGCAAATCTAACCTAGCGCGTAGTTCTAACAGAGCACGCGATGCGAAAATTTCTAGAAGCCAGGAGTCTGAAGAGGATTCGCAAACCCGTAGGGCTTTAGATGCTGCACGTCACTCGGCTCAAAGAGATTCTGAGATCCCAGAGCAGAGTAACTCGCGACGTCTTTTAGATTCTCAGCGTCACGCAACTCAAAGAGCTGCTGAGGCGGAACATCACCGTGAAACACGCCGGTTTTTAGATGCTCAGCGTCACGCAACACAGAGGGACGCTGAATCTGACGATGAAAGCCAAGCACGAAGACTTTTGGATGCCCAACGTCATGCATCACTAATTGCTGCAGAGTCCCATGAAGAATCACAAAGACGGCGTATTTTAAACGCTGAACGTCAGGCACAAAGGAGAACTGCCTTTATGCGTAACACATGGGATGCTTTTCAAAACGCAGCATTTGATTATGACGCTACGATAGATTACTTTAATCATCGCTTAGTTCTTATAGGTCGGATGGATAAAGAATGTGCGCATTGTAAAGCACTAAAATGGAGAGATGAAACTCCCGGCATGTGCTGTTCTGGTGGTAAAGTTTCACTCCCATCACTTGGTGAGCCAGGTGAACCGCTAAATTCTCTGTTTTTGAATAATGACAATGAATCTCGGCGATTTTTGACCCGCATAAGGAAATATAATTCGTGTTTCCAAATGACATCTTTCGGGGTACACGATCAAGTTGTTATGCCTGGATTTTCTACTACATTTTCAATTCAAGGTCAAATTTACCATAGAATTGGCTCATTATTGCCGACACATGATGAGCCGAAATTTTTGCAAATTTATTTCATGGGTGACGAGAATAATGAAGTTGACCGTAGATGTCAAAACATTGAGGGAGTTGTAAGGGATACTGTCTTAAAAATTCAACGAATGTTGCACAATAGTAATATCCTCATTAATACGTTCAAGACTGCATTAGAAAGAATGCCAGGTGAAAATTACAAAGTAGTTATGCATCCTGACCGTACGCCAAGTGGGGAACACGAAAGAAGATATAATGCACCACTAATAAATGAAGTCGCAGCCTTGGTGTCTGGAGAACAGTTTGCTTCAAGAGATATTATTTTACACACTCATAATGACTCATTAACCAGGGTACCAGACACACACAAATATTACGACGCTTTACAATATCCATTGATATTCAGTAAGGGCGAAGAGGGTTATAATTTTCAAATAGCACAAGTAAACCCAGTAACAGGCTTACCATTACCAAACAAAAAAGTGTCATGCATGGATTTCTACGCTTACCGTATTATGATTAGAGAAAATGATTTTAATATTATTTCACGATGCAGACAACTGGCTAATCAGTTTTACGTTGATATGTATGTTAAAGTTGAAAGTGAGCGATTACGGTACATATCCCTTAATCAAAAAAAATTAAGGGCTGAAAACTACATACATCTGCAAGACGCAGTAGCAAATGATGGCAATGTCAACCCTAATAATTTAGGTAAAATGGTTATATTACCTTCGTCATTTGTGAATAGTCCTAGGTACTTGCACGAGTATACCCAAGACGCGTTTGCTTATGTACGGACATATGGTCGCCCAGATTTATTTGTCACTTTCACGTGCAATCCGACTTGGCCCGAAATACTTGACGAGTTGTTGCCGGGACAGAGTGCGATAGATAGACACGATGTTGTAGCGAGGGTCTTTAGGTTAAAAGTGAAAAAGCTTATCACTATTATTACAAAGGGTAAAATATTTGGTGAAGTATTGTGTTTTATGTACTCGATAGAGTGGCAGAAACGTGGTTTGCCACATGTGCATATATTAGTGTGGTGGAAAGAAAAGTTAAGACCTGATCAAATAGATAAAATCATCTGCGCTGAAATACCGGATCCAAATACTGATAAGACACTTCATGACATCATTGTTAAAAATATGATTCATGGTCCATGTGGTCCTCAAAATCCTCAAAGCCCTTGCATGAAAGAGGAGAAATGCACTAAAAAATACCCTCGCAGGCTTACTAAAGAGACTGTCCATAACGATAATGGTTATCCACTGTATCGTAGAAGAGCACCAGAAGACGGAGGTCGAACGGCATCTGTGAAACTCCGGGATGGCAGCTTCGTAACTGTAGACAACGGTTGGGTGGTGCCATATTCGCCTATTTTATCCAAAATGTTTAACGCCCACATAAATGTCGAGGCGTGCAGTTCGGTACGCGCCATTAAATATATATGTAAATATATAAACAAAGGTAGCGACCAAGCTATTTTTAATTTTAGAAACTCCGAAGCTGCTAATCCCGTGGACGAGGTTCAAACATATCAGTCTGGCCGTTACGTTAGCAGTAACGAAGCTGTGTGGCGTATTTTAGGTTTCCCGTTGCACGAAAGGCATCCCTCCGTTACCCACCTTAATATACACCTAGAAAATGGCGAACGTGTATATTTCACCGAAAATAATTTACTCGAAAGGTTATCGTCACCGCCAAAAACGACATTAACTGCTTTTTTCACACTCTGCAATACAGATGAGTTTGCAAAAACTCTTCTGTATGTTGAAGTCCCAAAATATTACACCTGGAACTCAAGTAGAAAAGAGTGGAAACGGCGAGTTCAAGGTACACCAGTCGAGAATTGGCCTGGTGTCAAATGTGGGGATGCTTTAGGTAGAGTATATACGGTCCACGTTAGTAACATCGAATGTTTTAGCTTAAGAATTCTATTACATCAAGTGTGTGGGCCAACTTCTTATAATGACCTAAAAAAGTATAATGGGCAAGACTACAGAACTTTTAGGGAGGCATGTGAAGCGAGAGGCTTATTAGAAAATGATAACCAGTGGGATATAACTCTGGATGAGGCAGCACAGTTCAAATCTGCTCACAAAGTGAGAGAACTTTTTGCTATATTAATAGCAACATGTGGCCTTTCGAATCCTCAACAACTGTGGGATAAGTATAAAAATGATATGGCGGATGATATTCTGTATAGAATCCAAGAACAGAATCCGGCTGCCGTATACGATGATATCATTTACAATGAGGCGTTAACAAAGATAGAAGACCATGTCATAACTATTACTGGCAAAGACTTCTCTGATTTTGGTATGACTAGACCACAAAGAAGTGAGGAAGTAAGTAGTCATTTGGTCCGAGAATTAGATTACGATACAGTTTCCTTAGAAATACAAATAATCGAATCTGTTCCACTTTTGAATCCAAATCAAAAAATGGTTTTTGACACAGTTATTCAAAAAATAAACAGTAACGAAGGTGGTTTACTTTTTCTTGACGCTCCAGGAGGCACGGGCAAAACGTTTCTTTTAAATCTGCTATTGGCTAAAGTTCGAAGCGATAAAGGAGTTGCCATTGCAGTAGCTTCCTCTGGGATCGCTGCTACTTTACTTAGTGGTGGACGAACAGCGCACTCCGTGCTTAAATTACCACTAAACTTAGCGCACGAAGAAATGCCTGTATGTAATATTAGCAAAAGTAGTGAGCGTGGGAGAATGTTGCAGCAGTGCCAATTGTTGGTTTGGGACGAGTGCACAATGTCCCATAAAAAAGCTTTTGAAGCTTTGGACCGCACTATGAAAGATATCAAGGGTAACCGGCATATAATGGGAGGGATGGTGGTACTCTTAGCTGGTGACTTCAGGCAAACCCTGCCGGTCATTACTAGAGGTACACCTGCAGATGAAATCAATGCCTGTTTGAAAGCGTCTGTGTTATGGGTACATGTAAAAAAGTTTTGTCTCACTACGAACATGCGAGTACAGTTAAATAATGATTCTCAAGCAGGGCAATATGCAGCAGCCCTTTTAAAAATTGGAGAAGATTGTATGCCAACAGATAGTAACGGCAAAATAGCGTTGAGTCGTGAATTCTGCCAAATTGTTGATAGCACAGATGAACTAACAAGTCATGTCTATCCTAGCCTACAAATAAATATGAACAATCGTGAGTGGTTATGTGAGAGGGCAATTTTAGCACCAACAAATGAATCAGTTGGCCAAATAAACGAACGAATTTTGTCGGACGTGGAGGGAGATATCGTCGAGTATCTCTCAGTAGATAATGTTATGGACACTGAGCAAGTAACATCATACCCAATGGAATTCCTCAACTCTTTAGAACTATCAGGAGTGCCATCCCATAAATTGAGGTTGAAAGTTGGGGCTCCAGTTCTATTGATGAGAAACCTTGATGCGCCAAAGTTATGTAATGGTACGCGGCTTCAAATCACTCATCTGGGGCGCAATATTATTAAAGGACAAATCTTGACCGGAATTGCAAAGGGAGATAATGTTTTGATACCCCGAATCCCGATAATTCCTACGGATCTGCCGTTTCAATTTAAGAGATTGCAATTTCCCCTGAAACCAGCATTTGCTATTACCATTAATAAAGCTCAAGGGCAAACACTTAAAGTCGCAGGTGTGCATTTAGAAAAAAGCTGCTTTTCTCATGGACAACTCTATGTGGCGTGTTCACGAGTGTCGAACCCACAAAATCTTTATGTGTTAGCAAATGAGGGCAAAACAAGAAACGTGGTTTATAAAAATGTATTGCAATAACTTATGTTTACTATTTTTCTATATTATGTTTACTATTTTTCACCTAAGCAATTGTTTGATGCTTCGCGCTCACTGGGACGGCACGGCTAGGGATTTTAAGGTTTGCTAATATAAAATCAAACGTATTCGTATATAAACAAATGCTATACCTACTTTAAAATAGCGCCACGGCATCGAAAAGGATTTGTCAATCCCGCGGCGTCATTTGAATGCATAGTCATTTATGCTGTATTTCTATGAAGCTACGTTCGAATTTTCACAAGCAAAAATGATAAATCCCGAGACGTTCCGTCCCGGTGAGTGTGCAGCTTGAGTCATACTTTGGTAAGATCCTAAAGGTTAAAAATAAAACTACTGTCCAAAGTAACAATCTAATGCGGACGAAGTCGCGGGTAAAAGCTAGTTAGACTATATGTAAGCTGTATATCCTAAATATTGTAATTTGTTATCAGAACGCAGTGTCGTACTTGGCCGAATGTGGATTCGAAGAGGCACTAGCAGCGAGCGAATCAGTATTATCCGTGATGTTGAACCGACCGCGCGAAGAAGTGAAGACATTGTTGGAACAACCGCCGGTGAAAGCAGCTGGTGCATTGCAACCCGCGGCGCTTGCTGTACTACAAGCTTATCACTTGTGAGTAAAGCCTTCAGGTGGTAACTTGGACCATGTCGAAGGCCTTGAGGTGGTATAAAAACTCGATGGTTGGCTACGAACCTACACGAACGTTCTTACTTCAGGTGGAATTACACAGCAAGTGTTGACTGCAGGCAACTATACTGGTTTCTATCAAGTCGATCATTTTTTTTTCTATAAAAGTGATTGCAAGCTTTTTGACACTGCTATCTATGGAGTAGCCTAACGTAAAAATCATTACCATTATCTGACATCGACTGTCGCCTACATATTGGGTACCTGTTTACCTGCTACAACTTAGTAGAAATATTCCTTATTCTCTATCTAATAAGGTCGTAAATTCACGGTATACAGCTGGTGAGTTTTTAGAGTCAATATATAAGTACACGTATATTTGCAGAGCCAAGTCAGGCGGCGGCGGCGGCGGCGCGGCGCGCATCGGCGATTCATCGACGAGCTCCGACAGCGACAGCGATTCCTCCTCTGACAGCGAATAGTGTTAGTACTTAGACATTTTAACTAGTTATATATGTGTATAAATAAATGCATTTAGGATCTTAATAAAGAGACCTTGTTTTTATTTACTTCACACTTTGCAAGTATGCATGCGCATGTGTCATGCGTATGACACCTCAGTATTCTGTGACCACGGGTCCTGTAAAGGGGCGTTAGATAAAAATCTAAAATAAGCGAAGTGCAACCGTATTCTGAAGACTTTTTAAAGGTGTTGTCATCAATGGAAAACGAAAACCGTTCAGATCAATGTCACTGCCGCTGATTTCTCTGAAGTACATTTTCAGTATAACCGATATTGCAGAATTTTAACTACATATCATATGGTTTGTCTCTGTCTCCCGTACGCTACTTTCGAAAGAGTAAAAGAGCCAAACACTTTATAACATTGTTTTAGATAAAGAGTGTTTATAAATATGGTGTTAGTAAATAGTCACGGATAGTCCAACGTTTGCGCTACACCTTATGTTTTATCCGACGAAAAGTTTTTAGTTATTATCTACAACTAACTATACGCCGCAGTTCCACCCGCAACGAACGAGAATTTCAGGATAAAAGTAACCGTCTATGTATAGTATGTAATTCCCCTGTTGATTTTCAATTCAATATTTCATATCTGAATCACAATATAATTTATAGATACGTACTTAATACATTAACAGCGTGATGATCGATAACCAACAACAGTCCCAAATCAATATCATTTTGCATTTATATTATGAACACAGTAACACTTAGGGTTGATGATTTGATAGCCATAAAATAATGTTTAAAATACTTCTCTTTCGCCATAACAGGGCACAAACACTATCCTTATATGCTTACAATGAAAACAATTTTAAAATTCGAAGCTCAATGTACCTGCTTGTATTTAGACGGGACATTGCACTCAATTTTGACCAAACATTATATTTATGGTAAACCTATGTTGAAGGTGATTCGTCACATTTTTCATGCGGTAATTAATTCATACATTGTTATCCATACTAATATAATAAATCTGAAGAGTTTATTTTTTGTTTGTTTCAACGTGCTTATCTGAAAAACTACCAATCGGATTTGAATAATTATTTTTGGATCAGATAGTCACATTCAACGGGATGGTTATAAGTTATTTTTCATCCCGAAATTCCCACGGGAACGAGAACTATGTGGGTAAAACCTCAGGGCGCTGCTAGTGCTTAAATAAAATTGTCCTTAGTAAGTATTAATGAGTGTAATACTTTGTCGTTGTATTTACTGTGAATATTTTGTATGGGGATATGAAACACAATTCATATTAATCGGCATACATCGATTAGCTTTGCTCGGTATAGCTAAGTCAATATAATCCTAATCTAACACTAATCTAACAGTTAACTAAACAATACTTTCACTCAATAACTTAACATATTTTAGAAATATGTAATTTTTCATAAAGCACCGTTACCCTAGTACATTTCAAAGAGGCTGACATTGTAATGTGGTCTCATTTCTCCATATTGTCACAAGAGGTGTTAAAAACTATAATTGTTGTTCAAATGAAATAGTTTGAAGAAATCTGTGCGACTCCGTTAGTTGTTCGGCAGACGTCTCCGAAAACAAAGCTTTGTGATGGCTCTGATATTCAGCAACGGTTTTAGATCTTCATTCTTTTTGGTGAGTGGTAATATTTGTATTAATACTTTTTAACTGACCTAAAAAAAGGAAGAGGTTTCTCAACTCGACCGTAAGTATGTAGGTAAGTATATGCTTTTTTTGCTTTGTTCGCATACTATAGTTTGAAGTCAATATTGGTTACATTGTAATTGTAAAAAATATACTGCGCTGTTTTGCCCGTCGTCGCGTAATAAATACGAGTATGTGTTGTCACAAACTAATCTATCTCTTTGTCCCTTTTCATCTTAGTCCGTTTAGTAGTTTTAGGTAAATGGGTAACAAACATCTTCACAAACTCAATAGTACCGATACCACTAACAGTAATTTTATAATGTATATTATATAATAAGTATATATAATAATAATATTATAATATATAAAAATTAATAAGTTTATACTAACTGTTACTAGTATTATTTAATATTGTATGTACCTACATATTTGTGTAACTATTTCTTATCAATTAAAATTTTTGACATTAATATCTTATCACTGATAAATGATTGATGTAATGATATATCACTGATTTAACTCTGGCAGACTTTCCGTCACATACATATTTCACAATGTATAAATTAAACATACGTCATAACAATTTTCAACAGAGCTTTAGATATGAATCCATCATAATATGTTATTTTCCTATAAAATCAATCCTTATAATAATGTGTCAATTTTTTCAGATAATATGCATATCTATTGCGAATGCATACTCCGGTAATACAGACTGCGGTCCGTATGGATTTATATGTGAAAGGCATAATAAAATAAGGCTATGTGACGCAGAGAAACTGTTCGGCCCGACATTCCTCTGTCCAGCCAACACGATCTGCAATGAGAACTCCAGCGATGTCTGCGAAAACGCGATCAACTATATTGACCCTTCGATCACTCGAGCAGTCAGGTGCCACAGGAACGAACGAATAGCCGACCCCAACGTACCAGGGTGCAAAGGATACATCCTCTGCATACCCAACAAAAACAGATTCCAAGGCATCAAGTTCCAATGCTCTGGGAACACCATCTTCAACGGCCTGACCAGAGCGTGCTCTTCACCAGGCAAATACAAATGTCCGGTGACGAACTCTACGAATTCAGTTACCGATATCTTCGAGAGCGATAATCGGAGAATGGATACGAATGTTCAGGTCGTTAACGAGCAAGGGCCGACTGGGCGTGAAGGTATCGATTGTAAGAACTACAAGTTTACAGTGACTCATGATCACAACCTGGTGAAGGCTACCTACTTCTGCCCTTCGAAGCCAGTGAGAGGAGAAGCCTCGGTCAAATGCACCATATTCTCCAATCAGTTCTGTATAACGTTACAGAAATATGACCCAGATCAGTTCCTGCAAGATTCGGCCTTCAGACGACCTAGGATGTGACTACCTACTTATTAACTATAATCTAGATAATAATTAAAGACTGAGTTTGGTGTACCTATTTATTAAAACAGTTCTCGAATAATACGGTTGTTTCAATTACTTATTATATAATTTGACGGTTAACATGAAATACGTAAGCACGTCGTAATTACACAATAACATGTTTAACGAACATCTCTTATCTCATCCCATTATCTGTTCTAAGTATAAGACTATTCTAATTTATTCTAAGAAAATAACCTAAGACAAATCTTATAGATAATAATTTATTTATAGCACAATAATATGAAAATAATACTGGATGAGTGAATTCAACTCGTAAATACATGTATGTAGGTATGTACAAATAATTGAACAAGTAATTTACGTATTCTTAGGGGCATTCGTAACTCTCCGCGTCTACACATTTCTTCTTATCTTTGTGGTAAACTTCGTCACTGTCGCATTTTTTTCTCTTGCGTCTGTATTCTGTTTTCTTAGCCTTTTTACAAATGTAGTATACTCTACAATCATCGGGGTCACCAAACTTGCCCTCCTTTTCGCATTCAAATGAGTTGTTTTCTTCTCTATTTGCAACTGCTTTTGGAGCGGTTACATCGCTAATATTTTTAGAATTATCACTGGAAGTTGAATGACTCGATTCGGTATTCAATTCACACACAACGGAAGTTTTGTTGAGGTGGTAACCATTCTGACACTGTAATTTAAATCTAACAAATGAGCCGATGTTATTCATGACGCATACGTAATAAAGATTATCATTCAGAAAATCACTAAACCGGCCTTCGGACAAGCATTGGAATTGATTATTTCTGACGCAATGTGATAGATTTTTAGTACATTGCTTCCTGATTTCGCTGAAAACTGTGTTTAGAGGGCAAATACCTTGAATCGGTTGTTGTTTACCTATACAGATATAGTATTTTCTGCAATCTTGACTGTCGGCAAACCTGCCACGATAGTTGATCCTGCAAACAAAGTTGCGTGTTGTCTCTGAAGTGCTCTCGACTCTCGGAATAGGAGTACTCGTACTATGACGTGACCATGTTGACTTTGGTAGTGATGTGGTTTTACTTTCTGTATTTAATTCAGTAGAGACTTCAGGAACCGACTCTATCGGTTTATTATTCTGTGTATCAATGATTTCAATATTCAAATCTGACCGCCCAGGTTTAGTTACAATTATATCGAGAAGTGAGGGAGTGGTTAGCTCTACATTGTGGATTTTTGTTCCTTTTGTTCCATTTTCATCGTCTTCCTTATCAGACTTCCAATGTGGTTGTTCTAATTTAAAATTTGTATTGAATGTTATACCAGAATGTGTATTGTTACTATTTACGTTGACTGAATTATTAATCATTATACTTTCTATAGTAATTGCATCTTGATCTAAAATATTAGGAGTTGGAATGGTTTCTTTAATGAATTCTGTCTCATTCAACTTTGCGTTTGCCCCGTTTTGTGATGTACTGTTTTTAATATTTATACTAGGTTGTGATTTTATTACTCTTTCAGTAGTGGGTATTTGTATTGAATTAGTCACTACTTTGGATTGTGGTTCCGGTAATATTGAGTTTTGTAATTGTGGTTTATTTGTCATTGGAATAGCGGTATTTATTTGTTTATTCAATGACCGTGTAGCCTGCTCCACCTGTGGCTTTGTAGTAGTATGTAAAATGATTGTATTTAGCGCATTAGATGAGTCAGAAGTTTTTTCAGATTTTACTTCTTTCGTTGTTGACGATATCGCAAACGCAGGTTTAGGAGTAACTAACCCAACAGATAGTGTGCTTTTCTCTTGATGTATTATTACCGGCGTTGCTTCTGATGGATTTGTTGAAATGAAATCATTATTATTGAGATGCATTGTTTCTCTTATGGGAGTAACATTGGGTATTTGCTTATAGCCGCCTTGTGTAGATGAGAAAGAGGAAGATATTGTTCCCGCAAGAGCAGGTTGAGTAGTGTCTGTTTTTGAAATGGGAAATACTGTAGTATATAAGTATGGTGTTGTTATAGTACTCAAGTAGTTATTTTTTCTTTCGGTTGTACTGAAGTCTGAGATGATATTACCAGTATCGCGCTGTGTTGTTGATGTCGCTTGAGAAATCTTTGTATCTAATGAATACAATGTATCGCTAGTTCTGCGTGTTGGCGCATTAATTGTACTTGATTCAATATTCGTAGTAAATGGTTTTGATGTTATTGTAGTTTCTACACTGAATTCGGTTGTTGGTTGCGGTATAGTAGCACTATCTCGTGATCCTGATGATGAACTGAACAATACAGTCGCTGCAGTATCTTTTATAAGCGCATTGGTCGATCTTGCGCTTTCTACATTGACATTACTTTCAGAACCAGCATTAGACGACAATACTATTTTCTCGCCAACTACAATGGTAGGATTAGTAGATGATGACCTTAACAATACAGTCGCTGCAGTATCTTTTATAAGCGCACTGGTCGATCTTGCGCTTTCTAAATTGACATTAATTTCAGAACCAGTATTAGAAGACAATACTATTTTCTCGCCATCCACAGTGGTAGGGTTAGTAGAACGTAATATTTCAGGCGTTGATGTTGGTTGCATAGACATAATATTCGGTAAAGTGACAATATTGTCGAAATTATTTTTGTTGCTTTTCATTTGTTCATTATTCATGTACGCATTTTCGATTGTTGTAGATTCAACAAAATTATAGTCGGTTGTTGAATACACAGGTTCTGTTGTTGGAATTCCTTGTTGTACATTTAAACCTTTTATAGATTCTTCAGTATGATACGGATTATCCGTTGAAACTTGACGGTTATCATCACTTGAAGGTAATGTTGGGATAACATACAGGTCATCCACTACTTGTGTATCTTCAGTGAATACTGAAGTAGTGTATGCTTCCGTAACGATTGAAGACTCATTAGGGGATGTTCTTACGAGTGCTAATAAATCATTTGGAAGTTTTGTAGAAAGAGGTGTTGGTTTTTGAATTCCTTGTATTCCATTTAAATCTTGTATTCTTTCTTCAATTGTATATGACTTATCCGTTACTACTTGGTGGATTTCTTCTGGGTTTGATACTGTAGATGCTGTAGTCAATATTATTGGAACAATAGTAGTGTCAGCAATTAATTCACCATACTCGTTTGCGCTTTCAACGACTGCCGAAGTTGTATAGGCTTCCGTAAAGATTGACGGCTCATTAGTGGTGGTTTTCTCAAGTTTTATCATCTCATTTGATAGATTTATTCTAAAAAGAGGTGTTGTTTGAATTGCCTCTTGTATTACATTTGGATCTATTATTCCTTCTTCGGCCTTATACGGGTGGTCCGTCGATGAAGTTTTGCTTTCATTAGATGTTGTTACCCATAAAGGTATTGTTGGAAAATTATTTGAGGCTTCCATGTCTATAGCTACTGAAGCAGGGTTAAGTTCCGTAAGGATACTTACTTCATTGGGGGTTGTTCTAGTAAGTTCATACAATTCGGTTGAAGGATTAATTTCTTTGTTACTATTATTCATCAATGTTGAGTCATCCGTCACTTTTGATAAAATGCTTCCAGTAGGTTCCATTGTAATTGGAAGTGGTGAAGTTACTTCTGGTACGTCTAAAATTATGGTACTTCTTTCATTAGTTAAAGTTTGCTTAGTATTCGTAGTATTATTCAAAGCATCACTTATATTGTCTTTAGTAGTTAATGCAATGTTTGAGTCGATTGAAGTTTCAAATAAAGTCGTATCGGTGATTGGAGATATAGTACTTGTTACGTATTGTGCTTCGACATTGATATTACCATTTACTTCTGAAAATTCTGGTGTATCAGTAGTTACTTCAGGGCGTTGTAAAGAACTAAAGGTTATGTGCTCATTAACATTGAAATTCGAAGTGTGAGACATTTCATTAGTATAAGCTGGGCTGTTTGTAGCTTCTGCAAAAGCTGAATATACGGTAGTAGTAATTAATTGAGTGGTCATCTCATCCACTACGGCATCTTTAACTAGATGTTCTTGAATATGTGAAAAGGTAGTGTCTAAAAGTTCAGTTCTTTCCGGTGCTGGTGACGAAGCAACAATTTGATTTTCAAAATGTACATTATCAACGTGATTTGGTTTTACTTCTACATATTTGGGAGAATCTGTTGTAGCTAAAGTTACTATTACATCGGTAGTCGGCATTAATTCAGGTACTGATCTTGATGTCACTTCAGTAACAAAAGATTCTGTCGTTGATATCACTTCATCAGCAGTTACTGGAGTTTCTAATAACAAACTCTCTGGTGTCACTGCCTGTATAAAAACAGGTTGAAGGATATTATCATTCCCTGAAAACGTATTGACACTGATGGGTTGTTCAGGAGTCGTAAAAGGTGATTCGGTTGTTGACACTATTGTATTCAATAAAATGGTTTCCAAAACCGTTGCGGGATTATTAATTACAGGTTCTGTAGTATACTGAGGCAGAACTTCGGAGGTTATTTTGGGTAACGAAGGAGTATACTCATATGGAATTGTTTGTAAAACCTTATCATTTTGATCAGGAATGCCTGTAATGCCCTTTAAAATTTCTGCTCCATTTTCTGTATTAACTTCAGTTTTGCTCTTATAATTTATATTAGACTTCGTCTTTTGCGTTGAACGTAAAAGCATCGTTGTTGGATTTACAGTAGTTAGAAAATCTGCATCAGTGTTTAAAATCTCATTGATTATATTATTAGATGTAGATAATATTTTATTTGGTGCTGTAACATATTGATCTATTAAGTCCGGAGTCGTTTGAATAGTTTCTCTTGGAGTAGCATACGTTTCGGAATAGTTTTCTTGTAAAACTTTCTCATTTAGATCAGGAATGCCTGTAATACCATTTAAAATTTCTGTTCCATTTTCTATATTAACTTCAGCTTTGTTCTTATTATTTATATTAGACTCTGTCTTTTGCGTTGAAGGTAAAAGCATCGTTGTTGGATTTTCAGTAGTTAGAAAATCTGCATCAGTGTTTAAAATCTCATTGATTATATTATTAGTTGTGGATAATACTTCATTTGGTGCTGTAACATATTGATCTGTTAAGTCCGGAGTCGTTTGAATAGTTTCTCTTGGAGTAGCATACGTTTCGGAATAGTTTTCTTGTAAAACTTTCTCATTTAGATCAGGAATGCCTGTAATACCATTTAAAATTTCTGTTCCATTTTCTATATTAACTTCAGCTTTGCTCTTATTATTTATATTGGACTCTGTCTTTTGCGTTGAAGGTAAAAGCATCGTTTTTGGATTTTCAGTAGTTAGAAAATCTGCATCAGTGTTTAAAATCTCATTGATTATATTATTAGTTGTAGATAATACTTCATTTGGTGCTGTAACATATTGATCTGTTAAGTCCGGAGTCGTTTGAATAGTTTCTCTTGGAGTAGCATACGTTTCGGTATAGTTTTCACTATTAATGTGATATTCTGCAATTGTGGGAACAAAAGATCCTGTGCTATTTTCTGTTAAAGGTGAGATTTCTGTCGTTATCTCATCATAAGATGTATATGACGTTGGAATTGGTGTAGTTTCAATTCTGTCTGTTATAGTAGTAGTTACTACGTCAATTGGATCCACAGTATTGTTATTATAAATGCCCGGATATTCAGTAGCATTTTGATAAACTGAAGTAGTCTCAGCTTGTAAAGTTGATAGATTGAATGTGTTAAAATTGTCTTCCAGCGTTATATCCGTATTAGCTTCAGTACTCTGTGCTGTGACATAAGTGCCACTGGTTGAAGTAGCTAGTGTAGTAAATCTCGGATATTCAGTGGTTAAACCACCTTCTATAGTTGTAGTCCCTTGTAAATTAGTATTAATACTTGTATATATTTCTATATTTTCTGTGATGTTAAATTGATCTAATAAGTCAGATGTCGAAGCAGTTACCTCATTATTAGATGCTACAGTAACATCAATATAATCACCTGCATGATTCGTTGTTAAATTTTCAACAATTGCGCTTGTACTTGCTTCGAACAATGTACTGTTTACTTGTACTGTTGGTTCCGTTGTAAATTCATTGTGTATAGTGTGCAAAGTTTCTGTTACTGTTTCAGTTACAATAGAATTATCAATGATAATGGCAGTGATCTCAGTCGCAGTTGGTTCTTGGTAAATAGTCGTACTTTCAGGTGCAGAAGTAAATCCTACAACACTAAATTCTTCATAGGGTGTATTCGGGATTTCACTCTTCTGTGTCGTCAGATCTTGAGAAGTAACTTCAGTGTATGACGTACTAGTTTCTTCAATGACTTGAGTGGTAGATGCGTATGTGGTAGTAGTGATAGTAATAAACTCACATTCAAAGTTGTTAGTGTGTTGGCATGCCGTCGTTGGCGGACAAGGGATCACGAAGTCATCAATGGTGCTGGAGACACCTGATCCAAGGTCCACGCATATCATGAAGTGGGTCGAATTCACACAGTGAAAAGCTTTGCCATAGCAGTCGATATTCGTTGTCGCTATTGACGGGATCGTCAAAAGCATCTGAAAAATAATTTCTTATCTATTACACTTCACTTTAAAAGCCTGTTATTTACTATAAACTAGTTGAAGTATGTACATAGCTTGCATTAAAGCTTTGAATATGAAGTTTAGTTCAATAAATTAAATTAATAATATTCACCATAGTTACCTATTACATAACAATATTAAAAACTGAACTTACCAAAAATATTATTCCACGTAGGTCGTTTTGTTTTATCATGAAAGCCATAACCACATTTCGCGCCACGCGGTTGTAAACTTTCAGTCGGATCGCACTTTGTTTATCATGTATCAAAGTTTTCAGTCGAATGGCGGAGCTCTGTGTTTCTCAAATAATTTTAATGATGTTATGATATAAGGCATTGTTAGCTTAGTACGAGTCATTTTCATTACACACTAGATTAGGTCGACGTTAGACAAATAACGTTGACACCTTATTTCCTGCGGCCTTATTACTACTACGTTTTATTATTGTGTACCATTTGCCTCCTTTTTCATAAAGAGATTGAAGAAACTAAGACGCACACAATGAATGCGGTCGAGCCTTCTTGATTATTTTTTTAATGTTTTTGCTAAACACGATATTAAATTATCAATTCTTTTTCTCGTATTTTTATCTGATGTTGAGCAAATATTTATGCAACATTATCGCAACTGTGATGCGTTGTTTACAGTCGGTACGGGTTTTGTCAAACAATAAAATACATTAGTAACAAATAACAATTTTCGTCTTGTATCTGCATTGAGTTCTTGGTGAATTGGTGATACACGAGTATTTACTGAACTAACATAGTAGGTATTATTTTTCATTGTGTTGGAAGTTCTAATTGCTTGCAGTTAATGCATTCGCGATTAGATAAGAAAACTGATGCAAGTAATAAAATAATTTGGGATTTAATTCCTATGTTTACTATTTGTGGATACTGTATGATAAATAAGATACCAGCAGCGCTCGGGTTTTACCCCCCGCGTTGTATCCTTTGTCATGGGAAATGTAAGATGAAAAGTAGCTAATCTTACTTATGAATGTAACCTAATCTGACTGGTTGTTGCTTTTCGAGATTAGCACGTTCAAACATCTCGTCAACTCTCCTTTATTAGGTAAACTTATATTAATAATTCGTACTTTTACTTTTATTAATCTTGGTTTCGTTTTTTAATGAAATTTGAGAGGTATGACTGTATATTGAGAGTTTGAGAGGTTGTTACTTACTTTACAAATTCGTATGTCTTGAGTTGGCTTCACAGTTGATGGTTGTCTTTATAATTAAATGTTATATTTATTTACTAAAAGTAATAAAATCATTTCTAACTCGATAACAGGATGTTTTACATTCCTGACATACATATTTCACCAACTGATTAAATTTTATCTCGTAAACTGTGTATGACTCAATGGTAATAAGTAATAGTTTATGTAGGGATCTAAAAAAATAAAACTTAACTGGATATAAAATATATTTCACCTAAAAATAACACTATAAACACTATTTACCTTTAAATAAGTCATAAAAGATAAATAATACAGTATTCCATTACCAGAATATTTATGTCGAAGTTTCTTATTGTTCAGTATTATATCAACCATTTTCTTCCAAATTTTGAAGATCTTTTTCTGTTCGTATAAAAAGAAATAGCAGCAATCACAGTCCAGATTAACGTTATACCGGACAGTATGATGGCGAGAATGAACAGCGTGAACTGTAGGCCGCCCTCCTGATCTATCACGAATGATACACCAAACACGAAAACCGCGAGAGAGGACCCTGCAAGTGTCTCTAATGTACTATGGATCTTGGGCCACTTTCTAGGACCTACGAAGTCTTGGACAGACGCCTCCCAGCTCGAAGATACGGCTCCGTAACCGAACCCAGCCACCACGACGCCAATTGAAAACATGTCGTGATTGGTCGCCCACGCCAGTACTGTAACAATAACATAAATTGTTCAATTAATGTAGAAATCACTTGAGAGCATAGAAATCGCACATTGGGTAATTTTCCAGCATTTTGACTTTGATACTTGTTTTTTTTTAAATTAAAGGTTGATTGCAAATATTACTTAAATTAAATTAAAGTACACACTGTTAGCTTCCTAAAAACCCATAATGTCTGGCCTTGACCTTCCTTATCATAGCAGTAGCGGCTTAACAATGGAATGGCCTAAATTAGCTCGTTTCAGGTAGCGCGGTTTGTGGGACTTTGAGCAGGTATAAAACGATAAGGGATGATTGAAATGACATCATTTGCATACCAACTCTCAGTCAGAAAGGTCATTTAACGAATACGTCATCTCTCTGATCAAGAAAATGGATACCACACCAGAAATAGCGGCTCAAGTGGGTGCACTAATCGAAGCTGGACAGAACCAAAGTCAAGTGGCTCGTCAATAAAATTTGAGCAGATATGCTGTTCGACGTGTATATCTGCGATATCAGCAAACTTGTGGGTATACCAGGAAACCAGGAACAGGCCCAAAACGTGCGACAACACAGGGCGATGAACACTTTCTTGTGAATACATCACTACGAAATCGCCGGTTGAATGCAGTTCAACTCGGACAGCAGCTCCAGGAAGTTAGAGAAGTGGGAGTCAGTTTGTGGACAGTTAGAAGAAGACTAGCCGAAGGAGGTCTGATAGCGCACAGACCCGCAACTGGCCCAAAATTTACCCCAGCACACAGACAAGCACGCCTTCAGTTTGCTCGATATCACGTTAATTGGACTATGGATCAATGGCAGGCAGTCCTCTTCTCCGATGAGTGCAAGATGTGTCTCCTTGGTAAAGACGGACGGGGTAGAGTCTACCGAAGCTCCGGTGAGCGTTTTGTTCAATGCTGCATCTCCGAACGGGTCGCATACGGGGGTGGTTCGTGTATGTTCTGGGGAGGTATTTCACTGGAAGCGAAAACCGAAATTGTCTTCATCACAGGGCCCGATACCGACCATCGATCGCATGGATTGACTTCCCAACGTTACGTCGGGATATCCTGCAAGAACATGTTATGCCCTTTTCGGGATTTATCGGCGAAAACTTCGTTTTTATGAAGGGCAACACACCGCTGCTATAGTACGCCAGTACTTGGAGGAGGTTGAAGTACTCGTTATGGAGTGGCCTGCTCAAAGCCCAGATCTCAATCCCATTGAGCCCTTATGGGACGAACTAAAGAAACGAGTAAGAGCCAGAAACGCAGTGCCTACGAGTCTCTGAGAGTTTCAAACCGCGATCAAGGAAGAATGGGACAGCATACCGAAGGATTTCGTAAAAACATTGATTTCTTCAATGAATCTTCGACTGGAAGCTGTTATTCAGGCTAGGGGAGGCATTACCTCGTATTAAAAAATCGTTACATTCACAGATTTATTGTTTTTTTGACCTTTAATACCTGCTCAAAGTCCCACAAACCGCGCTACCTGAAACGAGCTAATTTAGGCCATTCCATTGTTAAGCCGCTACTGCTATGATAAGGAAGGTCAAGGCCAGACATTATGGGTTTTTAGGAAGCTAACAGTGTGTACTTTAATTTAATTTAAGTTATATTTGCTACCAACCTTTAATTTAAAAAAAAAAACAAGTATCGAAATCAAAATGCACGAAAATTACCCAATGGGCGATTTCTATGCTCTCAAGTGTATATACCTACGTTCAGTTCTAACGTAATTATAATCATGAAATGTCTCGTCATGTTTAGATAATTGAGCAACAAAGTAGCATTGTCAAGAATGTCAAGTATGTGCTTTTCAATCAATGATAATATTTTAATAAATAAATATGTATGAAAATTCAGGAAATGATAAGATATTTTATCTAGATAATGTTGGCTGCATTGGCTGCACACTGGCCTTCAGGAAACCACTAAGGAACTTACCGAAACAAGCAGATGTTGAAATGACGGTACCCATCAACGCTATATATTTGAAGTTTCTCTTTGGAGTCTGTATTAACCAGGGTGTGCACAGCAAAAAGCAAATCCAAGTGAAGGCATACAAAGTCATCAGAAAGTTTGCCTCGGACGTCGATATTTTCGGCTGCATTTTCGTAGCTATTAAATGCAGAGTAGCTTGAGGAATAGCAGTCAAACTCAACTTCACAAATGCCAAACACAAGGCTGGATAAAATGTCCAGCAAGATAGAGATCTCGTCAAAGGTTTTATTAAAGTGTCGTTCACGCTATACATAAAGTACTGCATCCTTCGTTGCAATCTATAAACTTTGTATGAAGGCATCCACATTTTCCTCCTCATGCTAGCATAAGCAGATTGACATCGGAAGCTCAGTGAGTTGAATACTTTTTCTCTCTGTATATCAGTAACAGGTGATATATTGTCGTACGTAACCTCGACCTCGGTATAATCTCTTTCGTCTCTATCGCTTTGCGAATCTCGTCTCGATTGATTAGATATGCAATCGTCTAGATTATCCCCTAATGTACTCAGTCTTTTAATAGCTAGACTTAGTCTGTTCTTTTTGTTCTTTTTCCCTTTACTATTATAATCTTCACTGTCGCTCTCTTCACTTTCTTCTGGTATTTCTGGAAGTATTTCCACACCGAACATGTTTCTTCTTTTCTCTTCGGGGCTTGGCGGAGGGGTTATAGTAGAGTTTCCTTCATCGTTTCCATCAGTCCGATCTTCATTATCAATTTCTCTAAAAAAATTATCGTCTGAAGGACTTTTCCAGCTTTTCTTACTCATGTCGTGTAATTGAAGTTCGGCTGTGTAGTCATTGTTGTCGATGGCATCATTATTATATATTGCGTAGGTTTTAGCCAAGTCGCTGTACCTCGAGAATGAAACCGGTCGTTGTATCGTTTCATCGACTTTGAGGAATAAAATCGCTGGCAGTGTCTGAATCATGATTGCACTCAGAACGATGTATGATTGTTGGTATCCATATAGTTCAATGATAATTGTAAGCACGTGTGGGAACACCGTCATCCCTAGTGCCTGCCCGGCAAAGCTTAGTGCTCGAATGATGCCAATCTGGGAGTCGTACGACTCGAAGACTACAGCGTCTACTTGAGCTGAGATCAGACATGAACCTATCCCTGGAATAGATGAAACAGATATTTGAATTAAGAACTAAGTATCTATTTAAGAATACAAAATTGAAAAATGTTAAGATCAAATGGTACTAACCTCCGAATATTCCATAGAGGTAAGGATGCCATTCTAAGGGTATAAAGGCACATCCGAGCAGACTGGCCGCAACCGTGGCCAAGCCTAGTGAGGCCAACACTCGGAACCCCACCGGGCCGCCCCATGAGTCTGCAGCCTCGCGGCACCAGCTTTCTGAAAGTTAACACGGATTTCGATATTATTTTTACATACACTATACAGAAGTCATATTAAGTATATCTCATAAAAAGTTACGAATATAATAAAGCTGAATAGTTTAATTATTTGTTTGTTTAAACGTGCCTATCTCAGTAACTACTTTAACGATTTGAATCATTGTTTTTGTAATGGATAGCCATATTCAAGCGGAAGGTAATAGACTATTTTTTTAGCCCAAAACTTCCACGGGCAAGGGCACAACGCGAATAAACCCGCGATAGACTTGATTCTTACTTCTTCTACTTCAAACTTATTCCCATAGACCAGCCAGAATATTAACTTTGCTGAGTACTAGCATAGAGAGCCATAGTTATTTAGAAATATGAAAAACATCTTTGTCTTTTATTCTATCTAGCTTTCTGATAGATATCGATAGAGACACTTATTTTGACTTCGTCTACCATTAGACGAGATAACGAAGGATGTCAGTCCGTTTTAAAATAAGTAATAGATACCAAACTTACGTGCGAGACTATAAGTGAGAATGAAGATGGTGGGAGTGGAGAGGCCCTGCCACACCGGCACATCCAAGTTCACTTGTTGCACCAGCAACACTCCGTACGTCAGCACTAAGCTTGGAATGAAGATCTATAAAAATGCAAACCAACTTTTAATCTATACTCACATTATAAAGAGGTAAAGTTTCTAACTTTGTTTCTAAAGGCTAATATCAGAAACTGCCAATTCGATTTGAATAATTCTTTTGCAATGGATAGCCACATTCAACGGGAACGTTATAGGCTACTTTTCATCCCGTAATTCTCACGGGAACGGCCATAATGCGGTAGCATAATTATAAAATTGCACTGCCTATCTAATTTAGTCAAATCGTCAAAATAAACAGTAATGTACACTTAGTGCCTAGATGACCGCGTTAAATGTTTTTTTCAGGGCCAATTCACACACGGTTAATTGGACCCAAACTAAGCTCTAAGATCTATAATATATCATACGTATAAGTCTATGCTAAGTGCAGTTGAATATCATTGGTAGGTAATTACTAATTAGGTACCGATAGAGCGAAAGCATGATTCTCAGTTGCTAGTCTTCTTATCTTTTTACAAGCCATATGACTAAGTATTCAACCCAATAACGAATTATTTAACCGAAAAAAACAAATACGACCTACCAATACAAAAATACAAATAAAGACTTACCTAACCGGCTAGTCTAGCCGGTCCGCTAGACAATTATATCTAAGTACTTATAAACTAGCCGTTAAAATAGTACTTAATTCCCTTAAGTAGAGTAATTGTTGAGTAGGTAAGTAAACCTAAAATAATAACCCCGTAAATGCAATGAGTGAAATGTGGACGCTAGTCCTTGTTTATAAACGTAGGAAATTTTTGTATGTACCTACTTATTTTGTATTATTCCCGTAGAGTTCAGATTCTAGATTCGAGTTTGGATGTTTTTTTTTTTTTACTTATTCATGCCAAAATGGCTGAAGGTATCTGGATGGCTTATTTTCACAGGGAGAGAGAGATGACATGCACTTTATTTATGTAGGTAGGTAGTTAGTTAATCATTACGTAGTATCATTATGATACCAGTTTGTAGTGTCTGCCTACATAGGTACATATATCATAAGTTTTAATGCACCGATTTACAAAGGTAACAGAACAGCGAAGCAAATAAAGTTATGTGCTATGATTAGATAGACTAGATAGATATGTGTATTGTGTAACTAACTCCTCTGTGTGTGTGCCTAGAGGTAGTGTTACGTTGGTAGGTACATACGTTCAGAAACACGACTGAGAGAAGAAGGGACCACCGCCACGACGAGCCCCGCGTTCTACCACCAACTTCCATCTATAACAATTCCTTCCTCTTGGATCGCCCAGTCATGGTCACTCGAATAACAATATACTTGCACTTATCACTCGCCACAAAACATGCCTATTATTTTTATATATTGCAAATATTATTTATCTAATGTATCACAACGTAAGAGAGCATGTCGACTTATTGACAGGGTTCTATACATCGTTATCAGCCCAGCTAGTACATACCTAATACGTAATTGACTTTGTGTTATCTTATCGTGTGGAGAAAGAAAATGTAACAATACTAATATGATTCAAATAAGTAGGTATTTTGAAGTCGAAGGTTCTCTGTATATTACCTTAAGAATTTTTTATCGCCTGATTATTTAAAGCCTTTTCTTAAGTATCCTGCTCAAATTGCTCAATAATAATAGGGAATTCTACATTTAAATAAATAATTTTCAAGTCCAAGTGGTAAACTATGCTAAATAAAAACAAAAGATTTATTTTGTTTTTTAAATACGGAGTTAATGTATATATCTTCCTACCTCCGGGACCGAGATCATTTAAATTTCAAGAGCAATGTTCTGTCAACGTCTTGAATAGGTGACAGTCTAACTTTTATAATTTTTTATTTTAAAAACAATAACAAACAGCTGATTGTTGCCTAGGTAGGTATTGTATTCATATTGTATTGGCGAAACTAATTGCAAGTTTAATTAATTAAAACTTAACAATCTTGATGTTTAAAATATAATGGCAGACCGTGCAGCACTACAGGAGTACTCGAATTCAATTAGACGTCTTAGGAGACAATGTTTAGAAGCCGGTATGTCGGAGGAAGAATTCAAGAAAATGTATTTTGAAACGTTAACATCTTTAGAAAACACAGAAAACAGTCAAACATCTCGCTCAAAATTACGGATATTTGCGTATATTATTTCAATATGTATAGTAATCTTCGTAACAGTGAATAACATGAAGTCAATATACAGTTATATTGCGTGTAACCTACAGGACTATATTTATCCTGGCCTCCGAATATTAAGGAAGCTCTCTATTCCTATTATTTCGCTGTTTCCTTCATTAACACGTAAGTCTTGTAAACTTGTTACTTATCTTTACTTATAATCATAATCCCACCAACTGAAAGTATTCACATTTGCAAAATATTTCTTTTTCAGATTTGTACCATGAGACATGCTTAATTCAGAATCCGTTCTTCACTGTCGTAGACATGGACTGCTGGCCATGTAGTTTTGTTAGTAATGTAAGAATAGTGTCGGACCCGAAGCCAGTAAGTGAGCAGAATAGTGCGCCTTTCATTTATCAGGTAAGTTCTAACTTAGATGATAGTTTGTGACTTCCGTATTGCCCTATATAATATAAATATATATTTAGGACCTACTTAATACTAAATTACTTTGTATGCATATATTCTTTCAATACAAACAATTAACAAGCTATAGTAAAAGATACCTACCTGATTTGTTTCAATTACATCCTACAGACTGAACAGGAAATAATAAAAATGCAATCTTTAGAAGAACTCTATAAAACCAACAAAAATGTACTGACAAAAGAAACAACAATTCAAATGGACAACAAAATTACCCTGCAACCTGAAGAAATGTTTGACAACATACAAAGAGCAGAAAAACATACATTTGTGTGGTAAATATTAAATAGTTGTGATAACTAATGCAATTAACTCATCAATCAATGTTATCCCATTTGTCATTTATATACTCTACACTACATATTCTTCATACCTATTTAATCTTTTGAATTTTCAGGAAATTCAATACTATGAATGCAGCAATAATGTTACGCCAAATCATATCAAGACCCAAGGTGGTGCCTAAGTTTGGTCAGAGCACCGAGCGGTATGTCATAGTTGACACAAGCCAGGAATCATTCAAGATACCAGATACTGAATGCAGCTTCTCATTTCTGATGTCTTTGAGTGGGTCCAGGGTCATTACTCTGTCACCCGCAGAGGAATGTAAGCAAGAGTGCAAGTCATTGAAAGTGGAGCTACAAGAATCATATTTATGTAAGTGATAATGAGAAACAGTAACTGCTTAGCTGGTTTCAACTAGCTGGTTTTTTTAATTTATGGAAATGAATAGGAATAATAATAATAATTAATACAAATTAATAGTGTTTTCTGTAATGTTAATGATGCATAAACACATTTAAATAAGGAGTTTCGTAATATGACAACTATTTGTCAATAAATATTGTGTGGAATTGGTGCTGCTAAACTTGAGAGCTTTTGAGTGGTATTCAGGCATTAATCTTAATTTTTTTCCACAGTATGGTATAACTGGTGGTACTGGCGACCCACAGTGCAACATTCTTCAGGGAATTCCACATTTATAGCCCATGTCGGCTCCTATTGCTGACATACCAAAGAATTAAAACGAAGTTTCAAAACACAACACTGGAATGTACAAAACCCGTTTTATTAATAAAACCAAATTAAATTAAAATTAGCTAAAAAATTAACTATTTATTTCATTCGAATTTCTTCTTTAGTTTGTCCTGTAGGAATACTGGTACTAAAGATAGCACTGCAAACACACTCAATATGGTGACTGAAGTCCACGACCAGGCATCGCTGGTTGAGGTCAGAGTGTGAAGAGTCTGACCGGCTTGAATGGCCACAAACGATGGAGGTGCTACACCTGCAACAGATTAATACATTGCAAACACTATATTTTAACGAAATCAATATACATTTAATTGATTTTTGTACAAAAAGTAAGATTGAGAATTTGGATGGATCTTTGTTTGCATTTCATAACAATTGGACATCAACAACTCAAAGTTAAACTAGATTCAGTGCATAACGGGAGCATATGAAAACTATTGAACTCAAGAAAATAGCACAATTATTACAAAATGTATACAATTAAATCTTACCTATAAAAGTTCCTAAAGCAAATGGCACCAGTGGTACACCAATAACTGGTGCAGTCATATTGATGAACCAGTTGGGTAAAAATGGAGTTACCCTCAAAAATATTATGTAGTTTAACAAATTGTTTTTATGTTTGTCCACTGTGACGGCCCACTGGGCCGCTCTCTCTGGAAAGAACCTCCTTACTAACTTCTTTCCAAGCAGGTTGGACAGAAAGAAGCACAGACTCGCTCCAATAGCTGAACAACAGCATACTAATACTAGGGCTAAATAAAATGGAAATAAAAACCCTGAAAGAATGCTCAGGAATATAGATCCAGGTATTGCAAATGTTTGCAAACTGAGTTAATGTTGAGAAAATTATTTAAATCAATTTGTTATTAATTTGAATGAAGAAGTTAAGGATGGAATACAATTCATACAGTAAGCATACTTGCATGTGTTCTTATTGGTATGCATATTTATTATGTTAACTGGCATGCTGCACAGATTTGTATGTATTCCCACTTACCCACCCTGTCACATAGTTTTTAAAAGGATACAATATGTACACAATGAATACACCAAACATGACTTCAAAGTAGTATTTGTCTTTATAACGATCTAGCACTAATCCCAAATGCTTGGCATCTTCAAGGTCCCACGGCAAATGCAAGTGTTGTTTCTCGTCTCTGTAAAATCAATGAACATTAATATTTCAAGAAATATTCTACCAGTACCAAGTTTAATATAATATAGATGTAGTGGCATAAAATACTCACTCTTCTAGATCTGGAAAATGTCTGTAAACAAGCGCTAAAGCTAGTATTGAACTAACAAATATTATGACTACTAATACTAATGCTTTGGACGTCGATAAACTATTGTCTTTTTTGAACTCTGGAGTAACATCATCTGAAAAAGTTATAATTGTAGTTAGATAAATACCAAAATTGTTAATTACAAGTGTCAATAAGCAAAATTATTAGAAGCATTAGTAATGTGGAAACTATGGGACTAGGTAATAAGGGAAGAGTACTTTGGATAGGATAATACAGGCCAACACAGTCGGGTCTGATACTTCGTATTCTCGGAGTTATGATGGTGCGATAAAGGTTATTAGCAGTGGATGTTACAGTAGCGTCTTGAACTTCACCTGCAGTCTGTCGTTGTGAACTCGTCAAGCTTCTTTCAGGTCTCATTTTTGCAATCTAATGTAGCAAAAACCACTTTGTTTTAAAATGTTATTTCTAGTAAATTTATTCAGCTATCTACCAAATAATATTACTGTAATACATTGATATTGATACTTAACAGTCACTAACCACTTACAGAACAGTTCTAATATAGAAATTATTACGAAAACAATAAGTATTTGGTAGGACAATAGAAAATACAAAATTAATGTGTGTGTATGGGAAACTGGGAAAGAATTAATCATTTCATCATAAATTCAGACACGGAAAAGTGTTATTCGACAGTGACAGTAGCATATTTTCGATTAATGACAGCGACTGTAATACTACTTGCCAAAAGTTAAAGATTATGTCACATTTTACTTTTTTAGGGTTCCGTTGTTCCATTATAATACTCGAAATTGAAATCACCGAATTTTAGAGCAGTTACGGCGATTATTCTATGGTAGGGTTAATAGGGTAGAATGTCATGGGACACGACCCCCATCACCTAAGAAAATATAATGATAACACCTTCATGGAGGGCTATACACTACTTGAGTATAGTACACCATGATATGTTTTTTCCTAAACTAGTTACCTCTAATTAAAAATATAAAATATCTTCGTACACATTGTGCATTATAATTATAGTACACATTGTGCATTATAATTGGTAACTACGTGCCTTAAAAAACGCACAAATCCCATAAGATAGGTCATAAGAATATTCCTGCCTAATTTAATCTGTATCCAAGGGTAAGTCTACGTTTGTTATATTGTATTGAGTTGTAAACAGTGCCAAACCCGTACTAGCGTCCTGCGTGGGAGGGACTGGGAGCCCGAGCGAGTGCGCTCAGATCAGTGAGGTTTGCTCCGCGGAGCACAACGCGCGTCGCCCGCGACAATCACTCTGCGTGTTTTGGGTTACCTAACTCCTCCGAATACTCCAAAGGAAACCATCGATCACACTCATGGATACAAAAATAGTGCACCACACAACATTATGTTCCACGAACACGGTTATAGTGAAATGAGTGAAAGTTTATTTATTTCTATCAAGAAATTGTTGCTGAGATGCAGTCTTTAGACACTTGCGTTAGTCTACATACATGGTCTTAAGTAGTAAGGTATGTGCGGATAAATATTAATTATCTCATAGGTCACAGGCTTATTTTACCTAGGTTCGACTAGATAAACAGGTACTTGATAAGTTGTACCTAACTAGAAATAATATAAAGGTAACTACCAACATACCTATATTTTTTTCATAAATTTATCATTACTGACTCTGATTACAGATTAGTATCACCATTCACAAGCAATCCTATGTATGATTTTAGCCTATGCTGATATTATAAGTATTTCTAATCCTCGTGATACCGAAATTCCTAGGAACGATTAGGATACATGTAAATCTGGCTTTGCATCGCATTCACGATTCTAAGATCTAAAATAACTCCAAATTTTTGCTTCCGGCAGGTGATGCGAGGAGGCATCCCTTGGGTGTGCGTCGCATTCGTCGCCGTAGCGGTAGGGTGCGTACGCGGCGACGCCGGTGGCGGCGACGGCGGTGAAGGCGTCGCGTGCGTGCGCGGGCGCAGCTGGTGGGCGCGCGCGCGCGGCGCCTGCGTGCCTTGCTCGCGCTGCGACGCGGCGCGGCGGCTGGCCGTGCTGCTGCCGTGCGAGCCGCACCGCGACACCGTGTGCCACTCGCTCGACGAGGTGCGCCTGTGGCCCGACGCGCCCGCCGCGCCCGCCGACGAACAGTACTACGACTACGCGGACTATGACAGTGATACGAACACTACGGCCCAGGAGCCGGCCTGGGACCTGCAGACGCCTAGTCTCCTAATAGCTCTAAGTGGTTGTTTAGTGTTTTTTATCGTTGTGCTGGTGTTGTCCCTGTCTCATGTTAAACAGTGGAGGATTTTGAAGCAAGCGCTGAAGTCAGGTAAGATGTACACCATTCCTTCTTAATTGCTTCCTAAATGACAGAACCTGATGCCCTTATTTGTTTATTTTGAAACAAACAATTTGGCACGCAGTCAGATCAAGGCTAAGAAATAGCTGGGAGACCTAACTGCATGCCAAATTGACCTATCAAAGCATTCAGCAGTAAGTACAAGATTATTACTTTATTTGGATGTTTATAGGTACGGTTTTTTGTTTATTTACGTACTTAGGCTGTTAATAAGTAGCCATATTCAATCCAACTCCTACACTTAGGTAGATACTATAAGTTGTGTAAACAGCCATGTTCGAACGCGCATAAATTATGTTTATTTATTCAGGACGATCGCTGATCGTGCGACCTCCGTGTAGCACCTACCTACTTCTTTTATAAGTTTTAGGGTTCTGTGTTCAACCAACTATAAACAGTGAATCTAATCCCTTCCTCTAATAATATAAATATGCGAAGCGAAAGTGTGTGTTTGTTGCCGAAGGTAATCGTTACAACGCCTGTTTTTAGTGGTTCGTAGCCAAATGGCAAAAACGGAAAAACACCTCTATCTATACCTTTCATAGGTGAGCCTGACTCGCTCTTGACCTTTTTTTACCCATTTTGGTGATGAAGTTAGCTTATGTCTGTTTCTTCAACGAAATTGACGGAGGAGTGTATAGACGTAAAATTCAGTGATCAACTGACCGACCCTATTCCTTTCCGTCGTCGTCACGCCTTATAATGCGTGACTTATAAAAAATCGGATCTCGACGTTATGATTTTGTAAGTTGGTCGTGTCGGTAGCCCGCGGCCCGGTCGTGTAAACAATGCTCGTTTGTTTGTACATGTGCGTTACTAATTTTGACCTGACTCGCGTCTAGCGACCGCCCGGCAACAATAGCTAACGGGTTCTCGTTGCATTTGTTTGTTCCAAAATTAGAGCTGTTTGCGGCCAATCAAACCATAAAATAAGGTTAGCACCTCCAGTAGGCTTGCCTCATCATTTCATATTATATAAATAGTCGTTGAAAGACCACTAACTAGTAAAACTTATTCGTGTAGAAATCTGTTAATTAAATAAAAGGAAGATAAAATGTCCGATTAGCCGATTACAGACCGATCTCCTACTCTGACCAGCCTAGCTTACCGTCCTCAACTGCAATCCTGCCTAAGTAATTCCAGAATGTGCGCAGCTGACTTGTTTGGAGACTTCAGTAATATTCTGTGTTAGGTTGAGAAGATCCACAAATTGGTACTTAAACATATTTCCAATATGTACCTAGTTATTTCATTCCTCTCACAATAGGCATCATTAGCTCATGACTACTTTATTTGCAAATCCAATTAATATGTAGATAATAAGATTGTTTAGTTTTGTCTATTTAATCCACAGACGTACAAGATTTGACTGCAAAGCTGAAGTTGATGGAGACGGGTGAGGCCCCCACTGAAACAGTCGTGGCCAGCGACCATCACATCTACTGCAACATTCACGCCGGGAAGGAAACTTTACTTGGTAAGTTCATATGCATAAATCATGATTAGATAGAACCAGTTGAGTGTTCAATGGGTCAACTCTCAAGCCTCCCTAGATCATCAGAGTTCTTGCAGATCGATATGATTCCCATAATAAAACCTAACAGGACAGGCTGAAGACCACGGAAGAGGGAAGTATCAACTTACTGCGTTGCTCACGGTAGAGTGAAGTACTTACTGATACTTCTCTACTTCGTGCTCAAGACCTCTCAAACCCATATCCTTAATCTGCTATTGATCAGAACTATGTTTGCTACCTGATAAAATGATCCGTGGGAGCCTCTCTGTGGGAATGGGAGTATTCAATCGATTTTTATACTGATTTGTTAGGAATAGCTAACGCATCGTGGGTAATAATCAGAAGCCACCGAGGGTGATCGTCTCACGATTCCTGGACTTGTTTATTATGCGCGTACTGTTCTCGAATGTTCTCAGTACTCTCGTTTGTTTACTCGTAGATACAGATATTTATGATACAAGAGATGTTAATATGTTAGTACCTACGTAACTAAAAAAACGCGAAAAACCGAGTTCAGCATATGTTTATGGAGTTAACTTTTTGAAATCAGTTCAAAATGCATCCATTCTGCAATTATGAATTTTCACAGATTTTTATGAAATAATGAAAATCAGCCGAGATATTAGTTAGGTAACAAATATAAAAATAAAGAAATGGAGATGTTTTATGAATAGTGCGGGGAGAGACGCTGTCGCGAGCGCTTCACCCACCTCCTGATGAAGGCTACCGTATGTGGCCGAAACGTGTCGAGGAACTCTCGACAGTAGTCTCCGTCGTAGGTACGTAAGTTCCCGTTTTAAATAAATAATAATGATGTTTTATGAAATTAGTAGAAAAATGATTCAAAATTGAAGATTAGCTACTTAGATAAGTACGTTTACGGTTACGAGATAAAAATCACTACATACTTACATAGTATAAAACAAAGTCGCTATTTTTGTCTGTTTGTCTGTATGCTTAAATCTTTAAAATTACGCAACGGATTTTGATGCGGTTTTTTTGTAATAGGTAGAGTGATTCAAGAGGAAGGTTTTTATGTAAAAAAATTCCCGAAATTCCCACGGGAACGGGCACAACGCGGGTAATACCGCGGGGCGCTGCTAGTGTAAAATAAAAGCGAAGAGTATCCGTAAACGTTATTTCAATTATGAATGAGTAATACTTATTCAATTAAACCTTAAAACCAGTGAAAAATATTTTCCCCAAAATTTTTGACTTTTTGAGAGTTGCGCTGTTAGCAGAAAGTTAGTATCTAGGTACCTGTAGGTTGGTTTAGTACGTCCGTTAAACTCAGCACCCTTCTTATAGCATCTGGTGCTAAAACTGATGGAGAATATTAATTGATATATTACTGACTCCTTAAATAGGTGTTGCATTGATGAGCGACCGCCCGTGGTTAATCATATTTGATCGAATAATCGAGGTCATATCGGATGCCTTCACGTTGGCACCACTTCGTTAAAGATGGTCCATCGAACGTAGAACCTACATTTTTTTATTGCAGTCAAGTTATAGCTAATTAGGTACTCAGTGAGTTTATTTTCGGAGTAGGTACCCTGAAAACCTTGTTGTTATAAGCATAACCAAAGTCAAGAGATCTAGAAACCTTGATCTAGGTACCAATAGTCAAAACGATGGTATCACCAAGTGAAGGAAGTCGACATCTCCACATCTTAATCATCCTTATCAAGTTAGAAGCTATCCTCACGTCATACAAGGCTATTGTGTCGTAGTAAGAGAAACTTCAGACCGTAATCGAAGAACTTCAAACGTAAAATCGGGAAGTAGAGATTTTCGATCGAATAATTTCTTTAATGAGAGACAGAACTAACAAAAACACGTTTTCTCACGAGATTATACATATACCCTGACCATATACCATACCATACTCACACTAATCTTCGTTCCTCGAATCGAGATTATACATATACCCTGACCATATACCATACCATACTCACACTAATCTTCGTTCCTCGAATAATGATGTTTACTTACTTATAATATACAAAAAAACCTGTTCAATATCCATTAGCGGTTTGCAAAGGAAAAAATGTTTACGTTTTAATATAAACTGTAAAAAGTTGGCTAATGGCTTGGTGAGAAGCATCACGTCTATAAATTATGAAGTTCGCGGACTTTGTATCGTTATTTTCCGGCTAATCCTGACAATATCAATTATTTTGAAGAATTGCAAAGAACAAAACGCAGAATTGTAAGTAAGAATAAATTAACTAGGTACCTACCTAATGATCAGCAAGTAGCTTCAGTTACCAGACAGGTAGAACTTATTCTCCCCCTTAATCTATTGTTTGGTATAAGTACCTACCTAACTACTACTTAAGTACAGAAAACTTAGGGATAGTTCGACTATCGAACTATCTAGTAGATTATCATTCGAAAGTTAATCCACTGAACAGGTAGTCGAAATGGATAGTTTAGATATTGTGAAGCGTATCGTGGTATCGTCGAGGCGCACGTGTGTTCATTATCTGGTTATTTGTAATGCAAGCGAGGCGCGCGCCGAGGGCCGCCCCTGCTTCCGCCCTCAGGGCTTCACTGGAGCCGCCCGCGCCGGTAAGGACCCTACTTCCTGCTTGCACCGATTTTTGTCAATAATAAATTAATACTAATCGATACCTTGCTCTATGACTGATTCGACAGTTAGGTTTTATAATTGTACAGGTTGTTGAACTGCTATTAAGTTACTTCCGGACCGTGAAAGTTAAGATGACCATTCCAAGTTGTGCGGCATAACTCGAAGTGGTAACATAATTGTCTGCCATCATAATCTATACTTACTAATATTATAAAGCTGAAGAGTTTGTTTTGTTTGTTTGTTTGTTTGTTTGTTTGTTTGTTTGTTTAAACGCGCTAATCTCAGAAACTACTGAACCGATTTGAATAATTCTTTTTGTAATGGATAACTACATTCAACGGGAAGGTTATAGGCTATTTTTTTTATCCCGAAATTCCCACGGGAACGGGCACAGCGCGGGTAAAACCGCGGGGCGCCGCTAGTTTCCTATATTTAGCTTAAAAGTTTTGTAGCTAGACTGACACAAGAGCAACTTAACATTCAAGTAGAGTTAGCGGTAACTAAAACCATACGGGGCATAACATTCCTTGCCGTATTTACCTTTAAGCATCATCTAAATACCATTTATCGAGTTGTTAACTTTCTCAACGTGATATAATGTGACCTCAACCTGTGTGTACCTCGTGGTCGCGGGTCTGGAGTCGGTTCTATTCTCGTCACGTCGGGAAAGTCGTGGTCACGGCCCTCGGACCCACTCTAACTGACAGTCGTGGGATCGTTTTAGTGGCCAGAGTATACACTCTTAAAAATATCGTAACCCAATACTTGTCTATGACGTATGCATATAGTAAACTTCTAAAGTTATGAAAAAGTTCAGGTTGAAATATAGATTTGGTCCAAATAAAATTACCTATCTGTTCAACGAGACGGCTATAAATTAACTTTATTGTTACAGTCACTTGAGTAACCTATTGTAAAACTAGAGGCATCCGGTTATAAAAACATTTTATAGCTGGTTTGTTATAATGCCACCACGGTCAGACCAACCTACCTAGGTAATCTAATCACTTTCTTACCTTTTCTCCACGATAGTGAAATCAAAACCTAAACAAAATAGGTACCTACTTCCTTACCATTACAAATCCATGTCATTATAGTTTTCATAACTTAACTCAGGGGGCCGTTATCGTTTCCGTCTGCTTTATAACTCAGTTCTAGTTTACAGGAAATATTGTACCTTTCGCTCAGTGTTTTGAAACTGGTCCAAGAATAGAATCCATCAGAATCGGCACGGTTTGATTTATGGAACGTAAACATACCATCGATCTATGACGTCCGTCAATAACTTTATTCGAGAGGCAAAGTGCGGGCTTTTCGCAAAAGCTTCTATGTTTATACTACTGTAGGAATTAATGTAGGCTAGTCAAAAATACAAATATGAATGGTTTGAAGATACAATTAGGGTAGCAAGGAGATTAATCAGTACCTATCACTTCACCGTATACCTACCGTATCGAATGGTTTAGTTTACTTGGACGATGGACACACGGTTGTCAATATAAATATAATGTTCTCTCCACGTCGTGTACCTTATTTGCATTTGATAACAAACAATAGATAAAGGCAACGGCCACTATGGGAACAGCGCTCACAAACGTTATCGATTTTGCCTGCAGAATAACAATTGGCAAAGTGAATTTCCTTTCCTTTTTTGGTTCCGGAAGTTGGTTCTGGAAGTTGCTTACATTAGGCATTTTATTAAAATCACGTATGATTTTAGTGATATTTGTGAAGCACGTAAGGTAGGTACTTCCTTTTTTCTTCGTAATAAATACTTGCTTTATATAATTAGGTATGTAGAATATATGAAGGTAGAATGTTGACACTAACGTTACGATGAACATAGTGTATTATAGTGTTGAATGTTCTTGTTAATAATATTGGAATATAGAAAGTCACTACAGTAAACATTGTAGACAGAGAAATAAATAACGATTTAAGTTATCTCGATGTACTATAACAACATTAGTTATAAATTAAGCGATGAACGATGAGCCGCTTTGCCTTCTAATTTAGAAAGTCGTGATAGCCCTCAACGGCGCCATAAATAAGTATCTCGTCAAGTGTCCCGACGACAGTCTGATGGGCAAATGATTCACGAGAGTATCTACGACACGGCGCGGTCTCACATCGCGTCTCGCAAATGAGATAAATTGTCTGTCTCGGCCTCTCGGTTGGAGGCGGAACGCTCGGGGACAGACCGAAGGTTAAATCTGCTAAATCCAATTTAATTTCGTGCCATTTGCGTAGATTTCACGCTTCCTGGAACCGCCGGAACATTAGCGAACACGTTCCAGTGAACCGCTACAATGTTGATACTAAACGTGTAATTTGTGGAATTCTGTCTGATAAATATTATTACTGCTAATCTTAGCATTAGTACTGCATTGTAATTAAATGCCTGGTCACGTAAAGTTGTAAGCTAAACTGCGCAAATAATCACGAGTGCACTGGGAACACGACTAGCTAAGTACTTACAGACACGTTGAATATTTGATATCACCTAACTTTTAAATAAATCGTTGAAAAAAAAAAGAAAAACGATGGTTACCTAGATAGAATTAATATTAGTTTTACGAGCCTCGCAGCTGGCTTGGGAACACTTAAGATTCAATACGCATATCGGTCTAGCTGCAACGTACGTAACGTATTGTGGTATGTTAGTCTAACCGCAATTTATAAGTTAGTTACCATTAAGTATGTTGCATGTTATCAAATAATTTTATAAATGAATTAATCAATCTATTATATTGTTTCAGGTCCAACATCAATCGCAAAAGGATTTGGAAACGTGTACACACAAGAAAAGCATCCTTCATAAACCTCAATTTACGACGATCTTACATCAAAGTACAAGAAATGACCTCGCCTTAAAAGAAATAGTTGATTCAAATATTAATTTTATTTTTTAATTTAAATACAAAAAGTGTAACATAAACATGTTGTTATTTTTGTGTATTAATAAAATTAACTTTGTAGGGTTCTCATATCCCTTGGTACACATTAACGTAGTTGAATCTAAAGGATAACTCTCTTAGTTAGGCAGTATGTTGTTATTTTGATGTACTGTCAATGGCCCGTCCGAAGCCCGCGCCGCGATACATTCTGGGCCGCGCCGACACGCCAGTGACGCGATCTACTCCAAAATAGATCTCGCCGAATCGCGCCCGCCGCCGAGATAACAACTCTATTTCACAATAAGATAAAGATCATAACCTCCAGTACAGCTCGGAGGAAGGAAGCTATTCCTCAAATGTCAACAGTGGCGGACGCACCTGGCCAATACCAGGAACGTTCCTAATCAATGTTACACACTAAATGAAACAAATAAAATTATTTTATCAATATATTACCAAAAATAGGTACTCGTACTTACCTCCATTTACAAAAGTGGAGAAAAATATCAATTATATTATATTAATTAAAAACTACTTAGCAATATTAAAACATACCTAATAATTATCTCAAAAATAATAATTTACTAACAAACATTTTATGCCATTCAACAGAGTGACCGTAAATCATTCACATTGCAGTCTGTTCTCTGGAACATCCCTGTGTCCAGTCGACTCGTCGACTCGTTACAAACACGAACACAATCATCAAACTACATTTTAATCTTAAAATCCTTAAATTTAATTGTTCCCAAATCTTCGTTATCATTAAACTATCGCGTGACTTACCGAACAAATTGAACACAGAGACCTAACATAACAAGTTCAGTTTTAATCAATACCGATACATACAATTAAATATTAATACTAAATTACAGTTATTGTGTTCCACGTACTAGCAAGTTACCGTCGGCTGCAATCGTAAATACAATACAACATTCATCAATCATGGGAAGTTGGTGAACACTCAAAAACCGAGAAAAGTAGCATAATGATCATTGATAAATATATTAACGTCGACATTAAATATTTTATTTCCATCGGAAAATGTTACACTAAAACTATAATAAGTAATAACAAATCACACTACACAAATCGAAAATATTTGGAACACCATTCATTGGGGGTTAGAGGCAGCCATTTTGTACTGAGATAGTGCGCGGCCCTTATGGTATAAGCGTACAATGCAAACTTATCTGGCCCGGTAAGGATGTTTGTCGTCTACGAGAGTTAAGTTGACGACAAATGCATGGGAAACAGTTTTGCCGCATTTTCACCAGAGGCCATACCGCAGGGACATTACCCAACTTCCACGAGGACACTGCGATTTTGTAGGACAATATTGTTTACCTTTTTCACGCTAGCCTTCTGTAAAAATCCCGCAACCCGTAAATATTGCAAGCAATAAAAATTCAAAGCAAATTCGCGCGGCATCACGCTGGTCATGTATTTTAGAGTTGCAGGACAAATAATACGCAAAATGCGGCTTTAGTTCCATGTTTGATCACCGGGCGTATGCGGGTCAGTTTTATTAGGTCCGGGATATTACTAGGAGTCGCGCGTTTCAGCGGCTCGCGGCGGCGCGGTGTACGGCGGTACCGCGAACATCGGCCGCGCCGGGATACTGGACACGCCGTCGAATCTGCAACACAACATGCACTTGAACTAACGGCTCGTACTTTTAACCTAACCACTTGACGATATGGAACTAATTTAATTGATTGTTATATTATGCTTCCTCTTAAATGTAAATTATAAACTGACATTCGATGGTGGTGGTATGGTATAATATAATTCGTGCAAATGCATATCTGACTAACAAATTTAGCCAAATATAGGTATGATTGGATGTATGGGGACAAGATTACATTTCAATAGCTTTTAGTAACAAGCATAATATTGAAAAGCTTGCATGAGACCCCATGACGAAAGAGCTCAGCTCAATTTATGATAATAGTTGATTGTTATACATACTTGTTGTTGGCGTACTTGTCGCGGATAGCCTGGTAGGGCTGCAGGTGCGCGTGCGCGTGCGTGCGCGCCAGCTGGCGCAGCGCGGGGCGCAGCTGGTCGCGCGAGTAGCCGGCGGCGCGCGCCAGGCCGCCGCCCCAGGCCGCGCCGCCGCACGCGTCCGCCTCCGCGTCGCCGCCGCCGCCGCCGGAGCACGAGCAGCGCAGGCAGTGGTTGGCGGTGGCCAGCGCGCCCGCCGCGATCACCGACGGCTTGTACTGGAGGTACGGGTCCGCTTCCAGCAGGCATAGCTCGCAGATGTACTGCACACATCATACCGCCACAGTTATTAATTAACTCTTTCACTAAAATACATTATACATAGGTTTCTGGTACATTCAAGTGGTATCATAATTTTGTTCGGCCTTTAAAGGGTAGAGCCTTTTGACCAGCAAAAGCACATTTGTGCCTCATAAAAAAAAAAAAAACTATAACATTAACTCACAGCAGCCAAATGGAAGGTCTTCTTGGAGATGCCGTTGGAGATGCAGTAGTGCGAGAGGAAGGAGAGCGAGGTGGGCGTGGAAAGGTCGAAGGACAGCACCTTCAGGATGAGGTGCTCCATGCGCAACACTTCGCGCTTCGTGTACGTGTCGTCGGTGATGTACACGAACTCCGACACTTCGGGGGGGTATACCTCTTCGTATTTGCTGCAAAATATAAATGTTTTTAGAGCTATGATGTGATAGAATAATGGACCAATCTATATCTATACTAATATTATAAAGAGATAGTTTCCAACTTTGTTTGTTTGTAAGGGCTAATAAAAAAATACAAATTAAATTTGGAAAATTCTTTTTGTAATGGATAGCCTCATTCAACGGGAAAGTTATAGGTTATTTTTCATCCCGAAATTGCCACGGGACAACACAACAAAAGGCACAACACGGGTAAAACTGCTAGTTTTGATTATATGTAAGGTATGATTGATTGAAAAAATATTGTATAGGCCAAATCATTTGTTAATGTCATCTCAACATCTTTTTTATCATAGATAGACAATAGTATAAAACTTACGCAGCAATATAAGTAGCAGCAGTGCCGACAAGCTGCAGCTTAGTCCTCACGACGCTCATGAAGGAGAGGAACCGGTCCACGTACGAGACGGCGAGATGCAGCGTCTCGCTCTGCTGACCGTACTCGTCACACACCTCCACCAGCCAGTCGACCAGGATGGAGCGCATGAGGTGCGTGATGTCGGGTTGCTTGCGCATGTAGCGCGGGTTCGGTCTGTTCTTTACCTGTCACATGTGAGTTTGGTTGGCATGTGTGTTCAAGGGGATGTATGTTACATAATGGATGTTTGTGGTATGTTAGTATTGGTGTTCATGCTATCACATCACATTCTTAATGCCAACCAATATTAATGAAAATTGCCACAGATTAAGTTCTGGATACATAGGTTATAGCACGTAGGCCTTTTATTTCGATGTCACAACAGGAATAGGTAAGTGATACCATGAGGCACAGTTATAACTCATATAACATAGGTAGATTTTAGTTCGAGTTCAGTTATTTTTTTTACACATTTCAATATAATTATAATCTCTACTAAAAAATTAAGCTGAAGAGTTCGATTTTTTGCTTATTTGAACATGGAAATAATAATGGATAGAACAATAAACTTAGGCTTTGTATCCCAAGTAAGTACACTGTATGGTGCTGCCATAACATACTAATCTTTGTATAACTTGCATTGATTTCTAATATTTGATTAATATCTCTATTCCAATAATATAAACATTAGTTCAGTACACATTTGATAAGAACTTTATTCTAAGAGCATTGGATTAATCTGCATTATTTGACCCAGTTTGATATTTATGATTAAATAACATTTTTTAAACATAAACCCACATTAGATAATGCTGAGTGCTAACACAGCAACTGGTTTAACTGGCACACATACTGACCTACAAAATACGCACAAACTTATCACTATAGCAACAAAAACCTTTATTGTACATTGAAATTTATTGTTATGTTGACTTTTGAGGTCTACTTTTACCCAGAAGTGTTTTACCCAGTTAGGGTCGATACAAAAGACATTTGACAAGATGCAATTTAGTTAAGTGCAATGTGAGTCAGAACTACCCTCTTCGAAGACATTTTAATTTCTATAGTATATCAAATGTTTTATGAAATGATTCAGGTCATTTTAAATTAATCATCTAGCTAGGTCCTCTTGTAACAAGATAAGAGTATAAAAGAAAGTTTGAGTAGGTACCTAAATTATCAAAAAAAAACGATATAAGACAATACATACCTCAATTTCTCTCATGTACTCGTAAATGTCCTGCCTGTACTCCACCACATGGAAGAACATGTCCCGGTCGGTCTGAGCCGTTGTGGTGTCCTCCTCGTCATCTTCCAGCAGCTGGCTCTCATTCTTCGATATCGACATCGACAGGACACTCGAATCACCAACCGACATCGGAGATTCAACCACATCTTTTTTATCTTGTAAAGGTGGCCTACAAATTGTTTTACACAGTTGTATTAACATGATTTTAGTACTAACTTGTGTTAGGTTATGACCCAAATGTTTATTTATTATTACTGATGCAGTATTTATATCATACTCACCGAGGAGGTATAACATTTTGCTGATCTGGATGTTTTTCTATCTTCAAACTTATTGTCTTTGCATTTTCAGCAGCATTTGCAAAAATACTGTCCTTCTTGTTTGTCTCTTTAGCAACAAAGGGCTTAAATGTGGGCTCTCGTTTCTTCACCTCTGCCCCGGTAGGCTTGTCCTCATACACACTGAAGGCGCGAAACTGTGCTACGGGGGGTACTATATTCTTTTCATTTTTTATTTGCCGCACAGTCCTATTCTCGTCTTGAGCTTTGCAGGTCATATTCGTCAACGCGGACTGCAAAATAAGCATGAATATAAGCAAAAACTTCCAAGGCTATGAATACTAACCAACAATCCAATACTTACAAGTTTAGGGTTACGATTCTGGTTACAAGCGAACTGGCTTAGATCCCCTAAAGCACGTCTTTGGTTTGCAGAAAATATATCTGCATCTTTTCTTAACGCCAACGACGTATTTTCTTGATCTTCGTGAATTCTGAATGCCATTTTGTCCCGCTTCTTCCTTCCGTAAACAACTAACAAAATACCAGATCAACAAAGAGCGCGAAGCACACGATTGCAAATGGCAGATTTATTAATAACTGAAAAACTAACAATTCTAGCAGCACATATTCTGAAATTATGAGAGTAGTTTGTAAAAATGTGGTGAATTGAATCTAAAAACACCCCCAAACGCTTTTTTAGCGTCAACGGACAACAGACATTTTGGAAATTTCAGCTGTTGTAAATTTACATATTCTTATCTCTATGGTTATTTAAAATCTAACCAATAGAATCACTGGTTTTAGCGCATAGACAAAACGTCCGTTCAATGCCCCCGAACCGGAATTAAAAGTTTATCCCTCGTCCAAGGTTCGCCGTGGTGAACTGGGTTTCATGAAGAAAAATAAATAAAGTAAATGTCAAATGTCTATCTATTGATATACTTCAAAGTCTAAGTTTAATTCATTTGCCAACTATCATCTATCATGTTCCGGCCTTCCCTGTTTCGTATATATTTATTGCTTTTTTGAAATAAATGTAAACAAAGTAATTTTATTAATTATGAAATAAATAAGTTAATGGCTGTGGTTATTGGTCGAAATGAAATAAGGGATAAATAGTCCCTAAAACATTTTTTTATCTATAAAATGTCTGACACATAGATAATATTACAATCTTGTGCTATTAAAAAATAATCTCATAGCCCTTAATTATTTTAAACTACATCATTAAATTAGCAAAATGAATAGAATAATCGTTGTTTTCATAGCTTTATTACAATTGAGCTATGACCCATGTTCAGCTGTACGAGTTTACACAAAAGCAGATATGTTGAAACTCAGGTAAAATTCATAGTTTTTTCAAGTTTATTGTTCAGTCCTCTAACAATTACATGAATAGTATCACTGGGGTTTAGTTTTTAGCACATGTTACTCAATTGCAGTGTCAAGGAAAACAATATTTATACTTACTTTCAGGGAAGAAGTCAGAGAAATGTTTCAACATGCTTACGACAGTTATCTTCGCTATGCTTACCCTTACGACGAGTTGAGGCCCTTGACTTGCGACGGAGTAGACACATGGGGCAGCTACTCACTAACTCTGATAGATGCACTAGATACCCTGGTTATAATGGGAAATTACACCGAGTTCAACAGAGTGGTCGATATTATACTGGAGAGGAAAAACTTTGAAGCAGACATAAATGTTTCTGTATTTGAAACTAATATCAGAATTATTGGAGGATTGCTGAGTGCCCACTTACTCTCTTATAAGTAAATGTATTTTTAATTTTTATTTTCTTTTATATTTTATAGTGTAATATCAATAATGATAGGTCTCCGATCATGAGTTAATTAATCTGGTTAACTTATTTATTTGATCGTTTTACCAATACAAAATAATTGTGGAATGAATTGTACAAGCTATGATTGATCATATAAAAATCAAATTTGACAAATAGTACATTTTCTGATTTCTTACATCATTGCAGAACTGGTATGAAACTGGAACCAGGCTGGCCTTGCAATGGGCCATTACTGCGATTGGCCGAGGATGTAGCTCAGAGGTTAATTGCAGCTTTTGACACGACCACAGGGATGCCCTATGGTACTATCAACTTGAAATCTGGAGTACCGCCTGGAGAAACAAGTGTGACTTGCACGGCCGGCGTGGGCACATTCATCATAGAGTTTGGTACATTGAGTAGACTCACAGGAGATCCATTGTATGAAGAGGTACTATGTAACTCTTAAATCCATTTTCACTTTATATTAATACTCATCTTTATACTATACTAGCGACCCGCCCTCGCTTCGCTTCGGGTAATCAAGATTTCATGTAGGAAAATCGGGATAAAACATTGCGTGTCTCCCGCAGGAATATACACAATCAAAATTTCAACTGGGAAATTGGGGATAAAATATTACATGTCTCGCGCGAGTATATATGTATAGACAATCAAGATTTCATGTGAGGAAGAATTCGGGATAATACCTACATAGCGCGTCTTCGTCGTTCGTAGTTCGTAGGTAGGTATATCCCCGCGCGCTTTGACCGCACGAAACAGTAAGTTATTTTGTAAGCAGCGCCCCGCAGTTTTACCCGCGTTGTGCCCGTTCCCGTGGGAATTTCGGGATTTTTTTTACATATAAACCTTCCTCTTGAATCACTCTACCTATTACAAAAAACCGCATCAAAATCCGTTGCGTAATTTTAAAGATTTAAGCATACAGACAAACAGACAAACAGAGACGACTTTATTTTGTACTATGTAGTGATATTTCTCATCATAACTCTGAAACTAACTGTCCGATTTTAATAATTTAAAGAGGTATACAAAGAAACATAATTAACCTTGATTGTAGAGCCATTTATTTTGATGTAGATTCATATCATCATATTATGAATATCATGAACTTAGAATTACACTCCTTTTTTAACTAATTAATTTTCACTAAAAACGGTTATTGTGGCTTAACTATAATAGTTAGACATATGCCCTCGCGAACTTATTTGTTCGCAATGATATGTACTTTGATTGTGTAGAACATTGTTTTTGTGTATCATCAATAGATTTAGTAGCGCACGCCAATAACCAATTTTTTTAGGCATGTTTTTCATACCTTAGGTTACATATACCCGCGTTGTGCCCGTTCCCGTGGGAATTTCGGGATTTTTTTTACTTTAAAACCTTCCTCTTGAATCACTCTACCTATTACAAAAAACCGCATCAAAATCCGTTGCGTAATTTTAAAGATTTAAGCATACAGACAGACAAACAGACAGACAGACACGAAACAGAGACGACTTTATTTTATACTATGTAGTGATACTCCAAAAGCTTTGATTTGATTCATGTGTTATCTAAAAATATTGGAGGCATTCCCTAGACTAATAATACATACATATAGAACTGATTCTCATAAATTTTGGTTGAATATGAATGGGTGGGATAACTATTAAAAACATTTTTATTTGGTGGTCAGGTGGCGTACAATGCTTTACAAGCACTATACCACCATCGCTCCCCTATCGGTCTGGTCGGCAACCACATCGATGTGATGACGGGTCGGTGGACGGCGCAGGACGCCGGCATCGGCGGCGGCGTCGACTCCTACTACGAATATTTGGTCAAAGGTACTTACTTCGCTATGTATTTTTAATGATCATTTGTAACAATCCACCCGGACACACCTTCAACTTCAGAGGTTTCTTTGTAGCACCTTATTGAAGTGAAAACTTCTATAGCGGCGTTGTGCACTTTCTTGATGGGTAAACAAAATTTAACTCGTGTCAGGTGACACATGATCTGATCGTAAACGTTTTGACGTTAATATTCAAGTTTTCACTTCTGCCGGCATTACCGGACTGCAACTCTTTGTCTTTTTAATATGTGTCATATTGAATTCCAGGAGCAATTCTGCTAGAGAGGCCCGAGTTGATGTCTATGTTCAACGAGGCGCGCGTCTCCATCGAGAAGTACCTGCAGAAGGAGGACTGGTTCGTGTGGGCCACCATGCTGCGCGGGCAGGTGACGCAGCCCGTGTTCCAGTCGCTCGAGTCCTTCTGGCCGGGGCTGCTCACCCACATAGGTAAAGTCCAGTTCGGGAGCCCCGGGGCCCGGTGAGCCGCCCTCAGTGCCTCAGTGTAGTGACGCGGCGTGTGCCCGCAGGCGAGACGGAGGCGGCGCTGCGCATCGTGCACAACTACCACTCGGTGTGGCGGCAGTACGGGTTCACGCCCGAGGTGTACTCGCTGGCGGCGCGCGCGGCGGCGGCGGCGCGCGAGGGCTACCCGCTGCGGCCCGAGCTGGCCGAGTCGCTGATGTTCCTGTACGCGCGCGCGCGCGACCCCGCGCTGCTCGCCATGGCCGAGGACGTGCTGCGCAGCCTGCAGCACTCCGCGCGCACGCGCTGCGGCTTCGCCACGGTACCCTTTCTATCCTTTTACGATCGATCGGCCCCAATATCTCTGGAATATCGGTAATCTTAGTAAGCGGATCAAATGTTGTGTGTAAAATCTTTTCTTCTTACCTATATTAACAAATGTACAATAACTATGTTTCTAAAACATACAAAATTTAAAATGATTTCAGATCAAAGACGTCCGCGACCACAGCAAAGAGAATAGAATGGAATCGTTCTTCCTCTCTGAGACTACGAAGTATTTATACCTGATATTCGACCCTGATAACTTTATACATAACCCGGGCGCGCGCGGAGCGGTCATCAACACTGCGGGCGGGCAATGCGTGGTTGACCTCGGCGGGTATATCTTCAATACTGAGGCACATCCTATAGATCCAGCCATGCTTCACTGTTGCCATGAAGCTAAAAAAGGGTACCTATATAGATTTTTATGATTTGATATTTTCGGGTATTGCACATTTTTATCGCGCCCACACGTGTTTTACACGCGTTGTACTCGTTCCCGCGGGAATTTCGGGATAAAATGTATCCCATGTGTTGTTCTGATGTATTAGGAATTGCTGTAAAGTTTCATCCAAATCCGTCCAGTAGTTTTTTCGTACAAGAGTAACAAACATACATACATCCATCCTCACAAACTTTCGCATTTATAATATTAGTAGGAAGTTTTTATTCAATGATAATTACTATCACTACCTCACTACATAGTATAAAACAAAGTCGCTTTCCACTGTCTGTCTGTCTGTCATAAATATTATTCCGTGGAACTGTTTACTTTCGTATTTAAGTTTTATTTCAAGTTATTAAGTTTTATCGTTTTAATTTCTTTACAGAATAAACATAAGTGAAGTGCATAGAATCTATGAAATGTTGGAAGAGGAGGACAACATCAAGTTCATGTCGCTAATCGACGAGTCGGCCAAAAATGAATCCAAGAATGATGTTGTAAATGCTACAACTAAACCAGCCAATATTAAGCCAGTAGAAATTAACGTACCGAGATACGAAACTGATGAAAACCTAGTAAGTTTTAAAACCGACGCCGTAACCGCAAACGTAGAAGTAATGGAAAGAGACAACGTGAACAACGAGTCGCTATTGAAAGATATCAAGGAGACCATACACAATTATTACGCAGAGAACCCACACCCGCCGTCGAAAGTAGAAATTGAAGATATCGTTTTTCCTCAACCGGAGCCTGAGTTAACGTTGCCGAGTACTTCGAAAGGGAGGGAAGCTTTTAAGTTGCTCCCGAAGGTTATTCAAGACTTTTTGAGTAGTGATTGGAAGGCTTCGGCTAAGTGCGAGCCGCAGAGGATGTTGGAACGAATACGTAAAGAGAAACTGTATCCCGAGCACCCTGACTCTGCCCGCTATGACCTACTACTGACAAAAGCACCGTCGTTCCTACAACGGATATCTATTGCAGGGGAATTCATCACGGATAAACATCTCGAACTGTAATGTGGTGATTACACTATTTAAACTATCACGATATAAACACATTGTAAACACTAATCTAGACGGGACTTAATCGCGAATTAAAACATTTAATGCATACCTCAACGTTTCGGTCGTGTCGCCACTGAGTTCCCTCGTGAACACGGCTAGATAGTGTTTGTAATGTGTTGATCTAGTATAAATTTAACAGAAGTGCTAATCTGTTGGGCAAAGTGTCTTAAGTCTAGTTATTCGTGATAAAATATATATTTTGTTATCATTTTGTTTTTTATTTTATTTACTCGTCCGTTGCAGTTTTTTACCTCTCATGTCTACTAGGGTATTTATCAATGGGTATAATATTTATCTTAATAGGTCACCTTGTTTGCACCCCAATAAGTGATCCAATGCTGACACAGCTAAACCTTGATACTCTTCTTCCTTCAGTCCAAGTATCTTTAAATACCCGGTTCACATTATTCCTGCAGAATTTCAATCCAGCATCAGCTCCGGACAGTTGGACGTATGCCCACGGCCCACCCCATTCACAAGACATTGAGTGCTATTAAATTGTTGCAATGGGTTACAGTAGGTATATACAGTACGAACACACTACAGTGTCTACTTTATATCCAGGAAAACTCTTTCTTCCTGTACACAGGTCAGTGCATGAAGAAGACTACATAAAAAGTTTTAGGCGATGTAGATAGTCCATGTATAAAGTATGGTCTTGTCTATAATCTCGATTATCTATGACGGGTCTATGTCTTCGTAGAAGAGTCAATTGTCTAAATCAATATGACACTTTATTCTGGGCTACAATGGGTAAATAATGTAAATATTTAAATTATCAGTTATGTAATAAACCATTAGAAAAAACAAAAAATGGTGTGCGTGAAGGTGCGAACCGGTCGAGAGTGGAGCGTTAGTGTCTGCCGGATCGTTTCCGTGAGGGCATGTCAGGGTTATCATGAGCGTACTGAAGACTACGCCATCCGAAGAGAACACTTTGACTTCTAAAGGATATAAATTACTTAAATTCTTAGGCGAAGGCGCCTACGCCAAGGTGGGGTATACCCACAACTTACCTTTACACTACTTTTATGATCAGTATCATTTTGCATTCTGCTTTCTATAATTTCAGGTATATTTAACGGAATTTCATGGGAAAAATGATAATACAAGTACACTCGCCTGTAAAATTATTGAAACTTCAAAGGCTCCCAAAGACTTTGTTATTAAGTTTTTACCCCGAGAAATCGATGTTCTAGTGCGAATAAATCACCCGCATCTCATTCATATACATAGCATATTTCAGAGAAAAACAAAGTACTATATATTTATGAGATACTCCGAGAACGGTGATCTTTTGGGATACATATTAAAAAACGGATGCGTATCCGAGAATCAAAGCCGCGTGTGGACACGACAGATCGCGCTGGGTCTGCAGTACATACACGAACTGGACATCGCACACCGCGACATCAAGTGCGAGAACATATTGCTCACTGCTAATTTTAACGTGAAATTATCAGATTTTGGGTTCAGCCGGTTTTGCATAAACGAGTTAGACGAGTCGGTTCTGAGCGAAACTTATTGTGGTTCTATGTCGTACGCGGCGCCGGAGATCCTCCGCGGGAAGCCTTACTCGCCGAAGCCCACGGACCTCTGGTCGCTGGGAGTCGTGCTCTTTGTGATGCTCAACAAGTCGATGCCTTTTGACGACACGCGCTTGCGCAAGCTGTACGAGCAACAGATGGGCAAGAAATACCGGTTCAGATCGAAAGTAGCGAGCTTGTTGTCGCTGGAGTGCAAAACGGTGGTGAAGCAACTGCTAGAGCCCGACCCCGGCCTGCGCCAATCCGCCACGCAGTTGCTCAGTTCCGATTGGATTGCTATGGACAGTAGGCTCACCAGTAAGTACCCACAGACCGCTTTCATTAATGGCTGTTCTGAACATTGCGCTATTCTTTACGTAGAAAGGTAATACATTTATCCCCCAATCAGCGGCCTAGACTTAGTCGAACCTGCGCCCGCCTCTGACTTCAGAGCCGGCACTAATTTTGCATTTGTCTGCATGTAGCTCTTATTTCTGTTTATTCTCTACACATCTGGCACCCACTGGCGCTACACGCTTGGCTATTCATCGTTCCCTTACAGCTCTGAACACCGTCGAAGCTGCAGCCTTAAAACGAGCAAAAGAAGAACGTAAAAGATTATCCGATAACCGTAAAGCCGCTCCTCTTAGAGAAGGTGATATATTGGAAACATCAAATAGAGAATCTTACAGGGTATGTGAAATATTTACTTATAAGTATTAAATAATTAGTCTTAATTTCTCCAATATTTGTTTGCTTAATGAATATGCTTCGTTTCAGCCGAGTGAAATGATAAAATCTTTAGCTTCTTTAACAGCTAAACAGAAAACTTAAGCGTAGATGGAGGGAAAGCCCAAGGTATTATGACCTAACGATTGTTAGTATCTATTAATCCTAGTTTTTAGTTACACAGGTCTTTTAAGTCGCTCTGAAGCAAGGACGCATGGCATATTACAGAAATGTAATCATTGATCATCTAACTAAACAAATTCCGAGATGCACGTTACTTAGCATTTAGATGTGATATATAGTATTAATGTATATCATATTATATACCGAATGCTTTTGTTATAGTAATCAATGTACTTATTCTAGAGATCCCAAGTTCAGCAAATTGAGGAAGAGTTGAAACTTTCGGGATCTGAACAACTTACTCTTGCATCAAGAGGATATAAAATAATCAAAAAAGTAAATGAAGGATCTTATGCAAAAGTAAGTAAGTTTACTATTATATTTAATTGGAGGTTATCAATAAACCTCACTAGATTTTATAGCGTAAGTAGGTCATCAATAAATGGTTACTCGCACTGTGTTGATTCGAACAGGTATACCTTGCCGAATACAGAAACCACAACAAAAATGACAAGCTGTCCGTGCTAGCCTGCAAGGTGATCGACACGAACACGGCGCCCAAGGACTTCGTGAAGAAGTTCCTCCCGCGAGAGATCGAGATGCTCATCAAATTGAACCATCCACACTTGGTGCACACTCACAGCATATTCCAGAGACGGTTCAAGTACTTCATATTCATGCGTTACATGGAGCACGGGGACCTGCTGGAGCATGTGCTCCAGAAGGGCGCCGTGCACGAAGACCAGGCACGGATATGGACGCGGCAGCTGGCCCTGGCTATACAATACATGCACGAACTAGAAATAGCCCACAGGGATATCAAATGCGAGAATGTACTCTTAACAGCCAATCAAAATGCTAAATTATCCGACTTTGGATTTGCGAGATCATGCGTCGATAAAAAATTTAAGGACATTCATAGCGAAACATTTTGCGGCTCCCTTTCGTATACGGCTCCGGAGATATTGCAGGGCACTCCGTACTTCCCGAAGCCGACGGACATTTGGTCGCTGGGCGTGGTGCTGTACGTAATGCTCAACAGAGCCATGCCGTTCGAGGACAAACACATCAAGCAGCTGTACCACGCGCAGGTGAACAGGAACTGGCGCATCCGGTCCCGCTACGCCGACGTGCTGTCCGAAAACTGCAAAAGGACCATCAACCTAATGCTGGAGCCAAACTCCCAGAACAGAGTTAGAATTGATCAAATTATAAACGGCGAGTGGTTCGCCATGGACTCACGACTTCTTGGTAAGATGATAATTTTGATTTATTGCGATAAAACGTGTATTTTAAGCTATTCGTTTGATTCGTTTCTTTATACAGAGTGGACGCCACAGGAAACCATGGCACTTAAAAAGGCGCGCGATGAAAAGGGTTTACTTCTTAAAGCGCTCGAGACCGCTGAGAACCTCGACCACAGTACTAGACTTGAAAATAAAGAAATAGTCGTGCACAACAGCACTGTCGTGAAGAACAATGTCGATTTGCCGTCTTCGTCCACGACCTAAGTGAGGAGCAATACGTAAAATTGATTTTAAATGCCTTTACCCATAGACATTACATCCTTTCAAATGACAACATAATTTCGCTTTAAAACTTTTTATAGTGATAGGTTCAAGAAGAAAAGATTATGACAGACGCCACTTTCATTCACAACTAATGTTATTCTATTATTTGCACAAAAAAATAAGAATACAGTTCACCATGCAAACACATTAAAAACATTTAAGTTTCTCCATCCATACATCCCAATTATGTTACCAATAAAAGTGAAGATGAAGTAATAGATAGTTGCTTTAGATGGGTAAAAACGAGAAAGTGGATCTTAGCACGACAAGTTCAGATATCGCTATATTAAGAGAAAGGGGATTTATACTAGAAAAACTAATCGGAGAAGGATCCTATGCTAAGGTGAATTAGATATAATTTAATTTATGATTATTATGAGTTTATACTTATTTGACACGATAGAAGTAGCTACACACAGTAGACACATACGTGAAACATTAAACGTCAATCCATCTATACCAATATAATAAAGCTGAAGAATGTGATTTTTGTTTGTTTGTTTGAATCTCAGGAACTACCAGTCCGATTCGATTTTTTCTTTGGATAGGTACATTCTAGAGGAAGGCTATGTTTATCCCGCAATTTTCAGTAAAACTGTTCCAACGTAGGTAAAATCGCGAGCCGCTAGTATTTTTGTAATTAACGCACGACTTCAGCGCTTCATCGTGTTACTCCAGTGCTACAACGAACTAAATTGTTAAGGCTGCCGTCCGTCCCCGTTATCGATTACTAGCAGCGCCCCGCGGTTTTACCCGCGTTGTGCCCGTTCCCGTGGGAATTTCGGGATAAAATGTAGCCTATAGCCTTCCTCGATAAATAGACTATCTAACAGTGAAAGAATTATTCAAATCGGTTCAGTAGTTTCTGAGATTAGCGCGTTTAAACAAACAAACAAAAAAACTCTTCAGCTTTATAATATTAGTATAGATAAATGCGTGGGGTGTATCTTTTGCAGGTTTACAAAGCAACGCACATGGTAGAGGAGACGCGGCACACAGTTCTGGCGTGCAAAGTGATCGACACAGCACAGGCGCCGCGCGACTACCTCACCAAGTTTTTGCCTCGCGAGCTGGACGTGCTCATTCGCGTCAACCACCCTCACATCACGCACGTCACCAGCATTTTCCAACGCCGCGCTAGATACTTCATCTTCCTCCGATTCGCAGAGAATGGGGATCTCCTAGATTTCCTCACACAAAACGGCGCAGTGCCCGAGAACCAGTGCCGCCTGTGGATGCGACAGATCATATCGGGGCTCTACTACCTGCACGCGATGCACATCGCGCATCGTGACCTCAAGTGTGAGAACGTGCTGATAACTGCCAACTTTAACGTCAAGATTACGGACTTTGGGTTTGCGCGTGTCGTGCGTCAAAAAGATCGCGATGTGCTCAGCGAAACGTATTGCGGTTCTCTGTCGTACGCCGCGCCCGAAGTGCTCAAGGGCGTGCCCTACCTGCCCAAAATGGCCGACATGTGGTCTCTAGGCATCATCCTCTATACTATGCTCAACAAGGCGCTACCATTCAACGAGACTTCCATCAAGAAACTTTACGAGAAACAGGTTACTTACCGTTACTTAAGTTAGGAATGAAGAGGTCACAGTAAATATAAATTAACACCTTCACAAGGCTGTGAATGTATCACCGACTTTTAACAGTAAGCTATAAACCTGAAGCACATATGTTGCCCTGAAACTAGTAACGGTGATAAATGTTAGCAGGTGACGCGCAAGTGGCGGTTCCGCTCGAGCATCGTGAACCAGCTATCATCGGAGTGTAAACAGCAAGTGACGCAGCTGATGGAGCCCGAGGCGAAGGCGCGCCCCACCGCCGCCACCACCTTCAGCGGCGCCTGGATCAGCATGGACCCGAGGCTCACTAGTGAGACTATCGGACACATACACAGTCACACACACGCGTGCATACATACATACACTCACACTAATATACACACGCGCATACTTAACGAGCGCCAATAATCACGCCAACTCGCCAAATCACTACATAGTAGTCTTTTTTAAACTTACACGATTTGATCACTACATAGTATAAAACAAAGTCGCGTCTGTTTGTCTTCTGTTTGTCTGTTTGTCTGTATGCTTAAATCTTTAAAATTACGCAACGGATTTTGATGCGGTTTTTTGTAATAGGTAGAGTGGTTCAAGAGGAAGGTTTTTATGTAAAAAAAATCCCGAAATTCCCACGGGAACGGGCACAACGCGGGTAAAACCGCGGGGCGCTGCTAGTACTGGATAAAAAGTGGCCTATGTTTGACTTAAATTCTTCAACCGTGTTTATATTAAATTACATCAAATTTAGTTGTGCTTTTGTTGTTGCAAATTTGGACTGTGAAAATATAATGTGTACTTATATTTTCACAAATAGATGGATTTAGTATTCCATCTGAATAGTAAATATTTTTCAGAGCTCACCTTTCTGGAGGAATCCCTATTGAAACAAGCGCAGGAACAAACCACTAAAGAAGATAACGATGACGAAGAAAGCGAGAGGATAGCTGAACTCCGGCGCAAGGGCCGGGGGAAAGGTTACCAGATATACTCCAGTTTATGCAACGTTTTTACTAAGTGAACAACAGCGGTTGTTTCAGTACATCTATGATATAAAAATGAATCGCTGAATGTGTTGCTAAGCTCAAATCTCGAGAGCAGCTGAACCGATTTCGCTAATTTTTTTTCTAATATTCCTTGAAGTACGAGGATGGTTCTAAGGAAAAGAAAATTTTAAACAATAGCCTGAAAAGTTTTAAAATTCCGAGATTCCCACGGGATCGGGGGCGCTGTGGGTAAAACCGCGGGGCACAGCTAGTCTATATAAATAAAAATTAATTGCTGTTTGTTAGTCTGCTTAAAACTCGAGAACGGCTGGGCCGATTTGGCTAATTTTGGTCTTGAAATATTAATGAAAGTCCAGGGAAGGTTTAAACGGTAAGCATTGGCTGAATAAATGCGGGTGATACCGCAGGGAACAGCTAGTTTTTAATAAAAACTTAATCATCAAGTAACATTTGTAGCACTAGCGTGACACTCCGTTGCATGAACTATAGGTACCAACAGTAATAGATAAACTGGAACATACTCGCAGTAATTATGGTATTATATTTCGTTCACAGAAGGGTTAAAAGTCTTGAAAAATGTCGACCCAAACAATATGAAGTCTGCTCAGTGTCTCGACTAAGAATAAAATTAAAATGACTACATCCATTCATTCAATTTATTTTATTGACTTTTACAATTTAAAGTACATATTAATTATTGTACAATTATTAATAAATACATTTATTGTACGATCTTTTTTGTGTCGTTTCAATCGGTTTACATTATTATAGGGAAGACGAGGAGATACAAAGGTTAACACTTACTTGGTTTACAAGGTTGGCACGTGTGATAGGAACGGGCGCGTGATCGTATTCTCTATTCATAAATATCTAAAATACTCCAGTGAGACAAAAATCGAGACAACTTCTCTAAAAATTCTTAGCAAATTCCAATAATAGCAACATAATTATGGTCCTTACATTTTAGTTTCTATACAATTAATAAATACAATAAACGTACTAACAATTAATGCAATATGTATCTATGAAATTTTAAGTTTCTTGGTTGGTGGCGTAAAGACGATCAAAATAATGCATATCAATAACCCTCATTATTAGCACCTTCACAATTTAGTGCCTCATCATTGGGTTTGGACTCTTGGAGCTGGCCTCGAACCCATGCCCTATGATATTTACTAATTAGACACACGGATTGTGAAGTCAGTATTGTGTCACCCGGATGTGGGTCCTGGACTTTTACAGTTAAGTATGGCCATTCTCAAGATATTACCAGAGTTTAATCCACTAGGGTTTCTGTTTTATTTTATCCAATTTGATTAATTCTTTTTGTAATGGATTTTTCAACCACATTTATCGCGAAGGCATAGACAATTTTTTACCTCGATATTCCGAAGGGAAAAGGCACAACGCGGGTGAAACCGCAGGGCGCTGCTAGTTATTTTTATGTAAAGATTTGTTATGAAGCAAGTACAGAAGCATTGATCGTCTCTACGTAACCTCACATTAATATAAGTTTAATTAATTGTAAACTTCGCAACTCTTAATACTATACGTAGGTATATAAATTAATAGAAGCCCAGTTGTATTGTCGCTATTCAGTCATCAACTTCCAATAATCGTATTAGGTATGTAAAATGCAAAACTGCAATAAGTACATTGTAACAAAATTCATTTTGTATAAGAAGTGGCTTCTGCTTATGTTTGTGAAATAAATAAAATTAGTAAATAAGTACGAGTATATTTTCATCCTCATGGAATGTCTATCGATTTCATATTCCAGTGTTCACAAGCACACATTTCTCACCCCCATCCGAACATATTCTTAAATTATTTTTGTAAACTTTACGACAATTTTATATATTAATTTTATATCAACCTTTAAGAGTAGATAAAATATATCAATCAACAAACATCATTTGGCAGTCGAACACGATTAATATGTGTTATTCGTTTTAATTTATAAATAAATTAGATAATGCCTTGGACAATGTAAATTTTGATATTTCATACCGAATTAGCACCTAATTTAAACACGTTGAATGTACTTCGTTAGATCGTCCTAACTATATGAATCGTCAATTTGGTCAAATGTTAATGAATTTAGATGCGATATATATATCTGTTACGGCATAAATCGTAAACGTAACAGTGAATACTTTTTCAATGTGTTAGTTTAAGACGTGGGATAGCTTCCTCATATATGAGAAGACAAAAGGAACAGACGAAACGCAAAAGAAGACGAAATTAAGCATCTAATTAATTAAATATCAGGAAAGTTCTCTGGTAATACTGGAAACTGAACGATAGATCTACATGAAATACGCTTTTTTGATTATCTATTAAGTTATAAATTGGGACGAAATTATTGAGTTTTGACAAACAATACTAATCAACCTAATCTAAGAGGGGCCTCGAATTTTAATTGTAAACAAAACATGATCATTTGAAACATTCTTTTGTGTCATCTCATTAAGAGCTATTCTTCTGTTCGTTTTCCCCACGTGTGTTTTTGTCCAAGGTGCGTGTACAAGGTGCGTGTACAATGTACATGTACTCTGTGTACTCTTGTGTACGCGTGTGTACGAGTGTGTACGTACGTCTACTGCGCCCGCGACTCATCACGCGGGGGAAAGACACCCGACGCGACGTGCGCTTCCGCTGCTGATCCTACTTTCATCGTCTGAAAATGTATACACATCTTTACACAAATGGTTATAAAAAATAAACGATTGACGACAAACATGTGAGAAACAATGATACTACAATGATATTACGTCAACCCACAACATAGCGACAGTGACTGACCCAGCGCTGACTTCCCCATTTACACGGGGTTTTTACCAGTGGCGCGGGAGGGTGCGTGTGGCGGGGGGCGCCGACTGACCTCAAAATATTTATCTGCGAATATTGAAGTCAGCGCTGTGTTGCCGCCGCTGTTCTGACTTCAAATCAGTTTACATTAGGTATTTTTCGGGTCAGCGCTGACTTGTCTTGAAATCGAAGTCAGTTACTGACCCTGTCTTAACCCGCCTTTACCCCTGACCATATCCTTAGTTAAGAGGTATGGTAGTTAATTTAAAGTTAAAGTTCATGTACTGAGTCGGTATATTCAGATATTGCAGGTGGACACACTTGCAAATGTCATCAGGCATATCATGAACATAATATATTCCCATCAACCCATTAACCTTATAACTAACTGGCAGGTCTAATCCTAATCCCCTAGCCTAATCTGTGTACAATACATATATAACAATCACATGTTTGCCCTCGACGCTACTATGAATATCATTTAATAATATAAGATTTTCTTAAGTACACGACTTACCTTAGTTCAAAAGTGCTCATATAAAAAGCGGCTTTAAAGTGCATACTACCAAAACCAAAAACCCTTTGTTAAACGGTTAAACACTCCAATATCACCAGTATAATAAATAAATATTGATATAACACTATTGGAACTATCACGATATGAACGCATTGTAAACACTAATCTAGACGGGAATTAGGGCTCCCACACAAAACTGCGATGCGATGCGATGCGAATTCGCATCGCAGGAACTTGCGATGCGAATTTCTGCGATACGAACTGAAATAGGTATATATATCGCCATTACTACAGTACAAAGAAAAGAGATGAATATATTAAATGAGAATCGCTAATCAATGGAACAGCATCGCAAGTTCCTGCGATGCGATGCGAATTCGCATCGCATCGCAGTTTTGTGTTGGAGCCCTTAATACGAATAAGTGACACACGGCCGTTGAGACACTAACCGCCTTATTCATAACGCTCTCTGACTAAAACACTGTTAGTGAGTGTTTTGTCTCTTTTGCTCTTTGGAAAATAGCGTATGTCAGAAAGGGATAAACCATTTGATAGTTAAAATTCTGCTAGTAAGCGTTTATGAACAAGGCCAAAACATGCAAACTAAATGTTTCATTCACGATTAAGTCCCGTCTAAATTAGTGTTTACAATTAATGTTAAACTTTGCAAATAGCAAATTAAACCCAAAAAATCACATTTAAAGAAAAAAACAAAACTCACAAAAAATACTTTGTACAGACCACGTCAGTTATTTATTTAATTAAGAACATTTAAAACAACGTAAAAAATGTAAAGTATCGTCATAAAAGTAAATAAATATTTATTAATTAAATAATAATATGAAATATACATTTTCACAAATCAATGTATAATTTCAAAATGTTCATTAATTCCAATAAATACATTCGATTGATTGATTCAACTATTAAACTTTGATCTGAAATATAAATAGTTTAATTAAACCTTAATTCTTTCATTAATGTTTTATTCATTTATATTCATCATTACTGTATTTGAATCAGGATACTACGATAATCCGAAATCTTTTATTGTACGTTTACTTTAATTTTAAGAACATTCTAATATTAATTTGTTCAAAAAGGTATCGATGCGGTTTGCCTCTTAAAGGAACCATACATGAGTAACTGGTACAATCAAATACTGGCTCCAGGTACTGTAACGTGCCACAAACTTTACTAAAACTAACTAAAGCTGTACCAAAATCACTGTATCGTCAAGGAAATAACGGTTATAATTTTTTGATTGGTTTTTTGTTTTTCATTTTACTTGTTGACTTTAATTCAAAGATTTTTTTATTAGTATTAGTATATACGATACGGTAATTTTGTTATAGAACTACTGCCGTACTCAGATACTTCATTGACGGTCAATTATCTAATTGACGGTATGTTTAATACATTACACGTCAAAAATCGCTCCATAGAAGCGGAGCCGGGGAGTGCGGAGTTTAATTCACCAATCACAATGCATTACGAAGATGTTGACAGATTATGACACTTGCAATGCTTTGTGACTACGTCAAAGCCCCCCCTTCGTCAACGTGTATGAAGACCGCCTGAAGCGCCCGAGCCGGCCCCGCCGGTATTAGTGTGTTAGTGACTCACGGGGCGCGCGTCACCTGAGCCGTCGTCGGCGAGCGAGCACACGAGGTCGCCGAGGTCGAGCTCGTCTTTACTTTTCTTGCGTTTCAGCGAGAACTGACTCTTCTTTGGTACCTGCATCCCATTTGTTTTCAAACGATTTACAAAAGTAATCTATAACAACTTTGATCAATTTTATGGCATTGGTAAAAAAATGTAAATATTGCAACATTCAGACAGTATACGAGTATAACATACAATATGACGTTCATCGTCATGTCATCCTACTTTAAAATATAATTAAAATTGTAAAATTAAGATACTTCAGGTTCTTAAAGTTGGTTCATATACTTAGAATCATGAATCATTATCATATTATAAGTAAATCGGGATAAAGATAGCTAAATTCAATTGTCCCAAATTTATTTATTTATTTCACACACAACTTACAACTAAAAAAAAGATATTAGATGGAAAGATGTATAGAAGTCGATATAAACTGCTGACCTTATATTTAGTAGTGGCCGTGAGCGGTTGATAACCGAGCGTTTGTTCCGCATTTCTTTTCTGCTGTATGACATCACGGCCCAGCAGGTCATTGAACCTTAAAAAGCAATATAAGATACAGATAATTTCGATAGAAAGATTTGTAAAAAGGAAGCGCTTAGCCCAGACATGGCGAAGAGCAGCGAAAAAACTGTAAAGATAACCGTACATTTTAACTGTGCTAGCCTTAAATATGTCGACGTATATGCCGTATACCTTTGCGTAAGATGTCTCCGGAGCAACGTTTTGCTGGCGGGAATGTTGAGCAACGCAGCGAGCAGCTCAGCCGTGAAGCGAGGCTCCAGCAGCATCAGCCCGCCGTGCACGCCTGCGCACAGAATAGTGGTGAGAGGGAGAGGGGAGAGAGCGTGGGGATGAGGTTTTTATGTTAACGTAGTTTTAATTTAAAATGAGTAGTGTTCGCTTAAACTTAGGAAATTAGTAGTAAGGTATATGATAGTGACCGGCGCCGCGCAAGTTGGGCGCGTACTCGGCCAGGTCGATGGCCTTGAGCCACTGCATGACGCGGTGGCTGGACCAGCGCGCCACGCCCGCCTCGCCCGCGCCGCCCGCCGCCTCGCCCGCCGCCGCGCGCCGCACCATCGTGTCGGGGTCGAACGACTGCGCCCGCAGCACCTGGATGCCTGCGCGGGGGAACGTGTCATGAGCCAACAGCCGAGTACTGTGTTTTAGACATTGCATGCGGCGTTCACATGATAGCAGAATCACTATTTTTCATAATGTATAAACCACCTGATATAGCATCAGGAGTGGTACGCGCGCTCTGTGTCTTCTCTACCATAAGGCCGTATATACAAAGAAGGTAGAAGTAGTATGTGTCGATATATCAGCGTTTATCAGAACCTGCCAGCGCTTGTAAATCGAAGCAGACTGACTACCTTCTGATTTTCATGTGTGTGAGTGTGTATGTGTGCGTGTGATCATGCATCTGCTTTCGTAGTTCGCAATCGTAGCAGTCTTAGTTGGTCTTTGTAGTAGTCGTAGTAGGCCTTTGTAGCACACGTAGTAAGCCTTCGTAGCAGTCGTAGTCGACCTTCGTAGCAGTCTAGTTGGCCCTCGTAGTTGGCATTCGTAGCTGATATTGGTAGTAGTCGCAGTCAGCCTTCGTAGCAGATGTAGGAGGCCTTCGTAGCTCGTAGTCGACCTACGTAGGCGTCGTAGGCCTTCGTGACAGGTGTTGTAGAGTTTTGTAGTACAGTAATGTTAGTGTGTGTCGTGTGTCGTGTGTCGTGTGTCGGGTGTCAGTCAGTAGGAGTCGGCGGCGGGGCGGGCGTACCTCTCTTGATGGAGAGCGCGTGCAGCGCGTGCGTGACGCGCAGGTGGTGGTGCAGGTCGTGGTGCGTGAGGCGGTGCAGCGTGCGCCCGTCCAGGCGCGCGTCGGCGGCGGCGCCGCGCAGCGCGCCCGCGCCCGCGTCCTCCAGCCAGCGCAGCACCCAGCCGCCGTCCAGCGCGCCCGCCGCGCGCAGCAGCGGGTCCGACTCCGTGCCCTGCACACAACCACACGTGCCGCCTACTCCTTGCCTCCACTGTGTTTCGAGTGGCTATTGCGAACGGCTGGCATAATGTGAACGCGTTACGAACGCGTTCAGACGCGTTCGCGTTGAGCCAATCGCTGTCGCTAATACAGACCGCACCACATCGCAGATGCTCGAGCATTGTGAACGGTATTGCTTGAGATACCATGCATACTGCTCCAGTCGATTGAAAAAAGTACGCAACCTTCATTGCTGGAAACTAAATACTACAATCGAATACAAAAAACCAACTCACGAGCATATCAGCAATAGCGAGCACGATCTTCTTCTTGTGCATAGGATGTTTGATGGCGAGCTCCTTCTCGAGGGTGGCGGAGGAGGCGGCGGCGAGCAGCCCGCGGCGCGGGTCGGCGGCGAGCCAGGCGCGCGCGGCGGGCACGTACGCGTCCAGCCCCACGCTCTCCAGCCACCCGCACGTCGTGTCCACGTCCCACTCGCGCACGTCTGTCGTTTGCCTGTGGACGGTGGAGTTGTTGGTGCGGTTTCGATTCTCAGAAGAAATAATTCTATTTGTTTATGGGGATGTATAATTTGAAGTGACAGTTAAAATTGGTTAAAATAAATATAGTTTATTTTGATGAACGTTTAAAGGGGTGTATTAGTAGGGAGGGTGTACCAGGAGTCGTCTGCGGGCGGCGGCGCGGGCGCGGGCGGCGGCGCGGCCTCGAGCCGCGCGCCCGGCGCCGGCGACGGGGACGGGCTGCCGCGCACGAACTCCGGCTTGTCCGCTGGAACACGCGCGCGGTCACACGGGGCAGCTGCCATCTTACCAACTACTTTGTGTCTAATACGAGGAACTATCGAACTTATAGCGCCCCGCGGTATTCCCTTGAGAATTCCGTGATGTTAAAGTAACTTTCGTCGTGAATTGTAGCCACACAAAAAGACTTTTATATATATATTTAATTCCAAAGATGAGCGCGTATTCCAATTTATTACAATGGATAAAAAAAAATGTTAAAAAGGTGCATTTAGTCTAAACGATGAAAAGCTAAAAGCATTTTTGCTCTACCTCTCTCATTCTTTTGGTACTATGGTTAGATCTAAATGCACCTTACTTAAATAAAAGAACATTCTACTATCACAAAACGGAAATGTTAAAGTACACAACATCGAAAGCTTAGGCAGAGAATATTGACGTCTCGACTGAAATGGTCAGCTTGTCGCGGGGTTATTAGCTTCACTCGGGGATGTTATGGATATGAAATTATAGATCAGGATGGATACGGACATCAAATTATTTTGGATTATCGGTTAGTTAGTTAGAAACTTATATTGGATTTTGAAAAAAAATATGAGAACGCGGACGACTAATTTTTCACTTCGGCTGGGCAGAAGGAAAAACCTGCTATAACATGTCTCATTTAAACTCCACTCCAATTAATTTTGTGTCAGATACAGTCTTTTTATTTAGGATATCCAATATTTTCAGTGTCCAGATAACTCCATAACATCCCTGGTAGTAAGTAAGCGGGGGCGGAGGGCGGGGGGGGGGGGGCAGCATGCGGCCGCCCAGACCTAGGTTGGGCACGGAGTGTCCGCGGGCCGCCGCCGCATTACCGAGCGCGCGCGCCGCGCACAGTGCCGACGAACGCGGTAGCGACGAGTACGCCTGCGTGTTGCGCTCGATCTGACGCCCGTAGTTCGCCGGCGGCGTCTGCAACATACATAAATAAATAATTAATATTTTTTTCCAAATTTATTTCTACTACTCCTACTACTACACATTTGACTTATAAACTAATTACAAAAGTTTTACTCATGAATCAATACAAGTTTTACTTATTATCTATAACTTTATTAAAGAAACATACCACGTGCACGACTTTAACACCATGTAATATAAGAGATTTACTCATCATGACACATGCCACACACACGACTTTAATATCAGTTACTCACTATGAAGCAATCTATTAAATACTAGCGGCCCCGCGGTTTTACCCGCATTGTGCCCGTTCCCGTGAGAATTTCGGGATGAAAAATAGCCTATAACCTCCCCGTTGAATGTGGCTATCCGTTACAAAAACAATTATTCAAATCGGATTTATAATTTCTGAACCCCTTACAAACAAACAAAGTAAGTAACTTTACGTCTTTATAATTATAGTATAGATTTACTCACCATGAAGCAATCTATTAATTTGACTCGAAGAAAAAAAACAGATGACATGGAAGGAATAGGAGACCTTTGCCCAGTCGAACTGATGGGTAAAATTATTGATTGCATAAGGAACCTCCTCATATTGAAGTCGAAATTGATAAACTTAACTTTTCTGTTCCGATATCTTCAGTGGGATGATATTTTCCTAGCAGAGTGAGACATTAAATGCAAATATTCTACTCACTTCGTAAACTATACAGGAAGTAGTATTTAAACTGTATGTAACTTACCCTAGGCGGAGCTGGTCTACTAACAGGCATGGCCACCATACTGTCGGGGGGCGGCGACCGCTCCAATATACCGCGCTCCGCCACCCGCAGTCGCACTTCACTCAGTTTCGACAACAGTTCCAACTTCTGAGTCTCCAGTGAGGATCTTTGTAGCATTTCCTGAAAATAACGTTATTATTTTTTTCAATAGTGTCTATATTTTGCTATAAAAGATATAATTTACAAAAAACGATAGAGCAGAGTCTAATTTATGTGAAGTTTTGTAAAGTTTTTCACCGACGACTGTTGTAAAACCAGGAAAATCGAAATAAAAAAATAGGGCATTTTTCCAAATCGATAGGATACCTGAGAAAAATAGACAGAATAGACTGTAGTTACAAATTCGGTACTAACTTTAGTCACTGTTTTGGAATGTAGCGGCATAAGCTCACAATTTGATTTCAATGGACTTAAGACAGTGCAACAATTTCATGCCAGAATAAACTACATACAAAATACGAGGTTAGACCATATCGTAACTACAAAATAACTCCTCAATCTCGACCCATCTAGAACGAAGAAAAAGTGTTTCGTCATTTAATCACTGTAATGTAAAACAATATCCACCTTCAGTTTTAATTAAAACAAAGGAATAAATAGAGAGCGGGTATTAACAAAAGTATCTGATATAGCAGCGCCCTGCGGTTTCATTCTCGTTGTGCTCATTCCTGTGGGAATTTCGGTTTGAAAAAAGCCGTTACCGTTAAATCTATTACAAAAATAATTATTCCAATCGGATTGGTAATTTCTGAAATTAGCGCGTTCATATTAACAAAAAAACAAACTTCAGCTTAACTATTATATTAGTAGAGATATAGTACAAACAAATGAGTGTTTATACTATGTAGTAGTAAGTTTCCCTTGTTTCTGTATTTAAAAATCTGTCGGTACGTTTTTACGGCGGTACCGCTCGATTTTTATGGTATTTGTCATAAACACAGCGGAAGACCCGAGGTCAAGCAGGGGCTAATTAAAACCTGAAATTACTACGAGAACGTCTACAATGCGGGGCGCTGGTCCTCTCTTACAGTAAAAATTCTAAAATAAGTAACAGCCTATTGTTACCCTGTCACGCGTAGGTACACTACTGATTTGATAATGATGAACTCTCGTTACAGATATACGAGTAAGTACATAGATTAAGAATTAAAGATTGCGAGTAACACCGCCGGTCGCTGCTAGCTCTATATATGTAAATAGTTCTAAATGTTTACATGGACATGCAGTTAATCTTCACAAACACAGGTAAAACTGCGTTAAATGATTATCCAGATATCTGTGTTTTATTTATCCGCGCCTAGTCGAGTCACGAATGATGGTTGGTTTGTTTCAAGGTACCATCTGGCGCGCCGTAAGAGTAACTAACATTACATAAAACGTAAATGGATTACAGATTTAGACGCACGATTTTTTTGGCATCTGTTCTTATTGAAAAACTATTATAAGTAGCCGTGTTTTTCATCGACAGATGTTTAATATGAAACATTGAATGAATGTTATGTGATGTATGATTATGAATTTGGGTTTAATAACGTTTTTATACTGATTAGATTAATATTATACGAAACTTATATGTACGTTCTTGTTGATGTGCATGCCTATTTGCTCCGCAGATTTATCTTTATAGTCAAACTAGCCGTGCCCCGCGGTTTTACCCGCGTTGTGCCCGCTCCCATGGGAATTCCGGGATGAAAAATAGCCTATAACCTTCCCGTTGAATGTGGCTATCTATTACAAAAAGAATTATTGAAATCGGACAGGTAATTCCCGAGATTAGCTCGAACATACAAACAAACAAACTTGCAAATTTTACCTCTTTATGATATTAAAAGTCAAATAAAAATCTTTAAATTCGGCCCTTGCTTTGAAAGATGTTAAGGAGACCGAGAGTGTGACAGTTGTGTATGTAAATAATAGTTTGTGATATAGATAAAAAGCCATACCTACGTAATAAAGCAGATTTTCATAATATACCAACTAGCTGTCTTATATATAACAAACCTTTTCCGTATCTACAGAATACTAAAAACATTACATAATTCATTTTTTAATATTAAAAGGAAGTTCCAAGGAATAATCCGAGGGATTCAGTCCGGGAGTGATTTCATTTCATAACTAACCATTCATTTCTCGAGGAAGCCGCGTCTTGGTGAGCGGCATAGCGGAGCTTCGAGTATCATGATTATTCAATAGTCCCCATTCCAACGGGACACGACACAGAGCTGAATGCTAAGCAGCTTACCACCTTGCTTCCAACTCGTAATGTAATAACACTTACCGAATACTGTTGGAATACTGTTGACATGGATTCCACGATAATATTATTCATGCCGAGTATTGCGAAAGTTTGTGTCTTCCATGACTTAACAGCTCAACCAATTTTGATGACTCTCCTGTTCAACCCTTAACGCGAAGAGTGTTATAAGAGCGATGTGTATGTGTGTGTCTGCACTGTCATATCGAAGCTTCTAAATGAATGGACACGTAAGATTGTTTGAAAAATGGCGTGACCGAGATGATGCTACAGCATATAAATGTGTATGACTTTAATCGATTGCCTTCTTTTAATAATCATCAACACATAAGGAAAATTACGAGTGAGCACTGCAGACCGAATAAATATCCAATAGTATAATAAAAGTGAAAGTAATATGTATAACCCGTTTACCCAATTTTAATATTTTTATTATTTCAGAGACTTTTCATCCCGATATTCCCTCGGGTACTCAGGGAAACGGAGCACGGTGCCGTGGTCGATATACATGTATTTTAAAGTTTAATCATGTCCGCTCTAGTTGATAAAACGTTTTGGCTTTTAAATTGCTGAATAATTAAACGTAGCGTAGTTAGTTTATTCTGCCACGATTGAAGTTGTAGCCCAGCTGACTGGCTAGTAAATAAACGCTATAGGTTGATATAACGCCGACGCAGGCAACACTTTAAATAACAACGTTAAACAACGAACTGAAGTGGAAACTAAAAGCAAGACTAGTTAAGATAAAGTTTGATCGACTCGGCTACTGTCTTCGTGTTATAAACTAAGTCCATAGTATTCTCGTATATGTGTAGTGAAGACGAACAATCTTAACTTCTAAGTAGACCATCGTTTTACTTTAATGAGACGTGATAGATTAGAAATCGATCCGCTGGTCTAGACAATACTTTCAATACAGATTCGCTTCAAACACTATTTACTTCCCCTCAAGCACATGACGCACACATGGGATCCGTTAAATCTAGTTAAGATGTTCTGGGATCAATAAAACTTCATTTACGTTAGTAAAGTGAAGCACCGGTACCTAATAGTAAAAAAATCCAACTATCAATATAACCTGATGATAAAATCAATCGTCATTTAACATGGTTTCTTTATGTATTTAGCACTTTAAACTGTCTCATCTACTAAAATCATTATCTACTAAAATCTACTTATATGTACGTAAAACGATATTTGATAAATGATATAATATCATATAGAAATTCTACTACAAAACATCCGTCAATTAGCGATGAGTTGAACGTTGCTACATAAATGGCGTAATATTTCGAAGCCTGGCTTCTACACAGAATAGTCCGCACTCAAGAATCTTTATCAAAGGTTTTAAATCCGCCTTAGCTTTAAAACCCTTGGCATCCGTCAAAGTATAGTGATTGAAACAATCGAGTCTGCCATTTAATCTGTTCAAAATTCCTGCCCATTTACTGCAAGGAGGGTGCACTGACCTTACCTGAAATTAGGCCCTTCTCTATTCACGATTTAAAGTTAGTAATTACACGTAGGTTAGTGGTCACCTTTGCTTATGACAAGTAATTCGTTTAGTGCGTACCTGTTGCAGCCTGTGGTCAGCGTCGTCCAGCCGCTGTCTGGTGTCGTGCAGCGCGCGCTCCAAGTCACTCATCTTTTCGCTCTGAGCAGCAATTTGTTCCGACAGCACCTGCACCTGAAGGTGGAGACTCTCCTTGTCCGCCTCCAGTCTGCGGACGCGGTCTTCTGCATCATTCTGGAACGAACAAGACTTTCTTACGGTTCTGTTGGTACTGTCCAACAAGCGCGGACTTTTGTATACAGCAAGTTTAGTTTGGATAACTTCTGTACAACAAGTTAATAACATGGGTTTCACACTGAATCAGTATTGTACACTTATATATACTTAAGTATCTGGAATTCCACATGAATTACTTGTAAACTTCACATAGTATCATAACTATTTAATGTTGTATGTAACAAGTATTTCAGTGTTATTATTCATTTAAAATATACATGTATGTACTCGTTATTTACAAGGGTTAAATAATAATGCAATCCTTCGTATTTCGGAAAGTTTTCGTTTTGTGGTTAGTAAATTAATTTACATACTTATCTAAATAAATATAATTTATATGTGGTTTGAGGTATACTTCCATATTATGATGGTGAAACGCGCGCGATTTTCATTAGTTTCCCGGCTCGCATTGGGACTGGTCGGCTGTTACCTTGTGTCCTCTTGTGGGAGTGGATGTGAGCGAGGGGTGCGAGGGCCAGGCGCGGTCGTGCGCGCAGCAGGGCGGCGGCGCGGGCGCGTGGCACCAGCACACGGGCGGCCACCACCCGCCCTCCGGCGGCGCCCAGCGGAAGTGCTCGTACGAGTTCCAACGCCGTTGCAGCTCCCCCGGCGACTCCTCGTGCCGGACCCTCCGCTCTCGGGGTCTCGGGGACGTGCGGACACTCGTCGGGTGCTGAGGAGGCTTCGACGACAGAGACGACCGGGACTTGCGGTCCCGCTCGCTCCGGTCCGACGGCGTCCGCCGGCGCCTGTCCAGGCTCACCGCCGCGTACTCCTCGGTCTTAGCATCCATAGCCGGTTCGATGTCTTCGTCATCCACTATATTCCCAGTAGGCATCCATTTGAAATCATTATCTCGCCTTGTGGAATTATCTAAACGCCTGCTCGGTGTTAGTGTTTGATAATTATTTTCAGGGTGTTGGTCAAATTCGTGAGCATCTGAATCGTCGTCAGTCGACGAGCTCGACTTGGTGTCGGACGAGTCCGCGCGCCGCGGCACCGCGACCTCGGACCACGCCGTGCACTTCACCGTGGCCTCGTCGGGACTATCCGAGTCAGTGCCTGTTATGAGAGAATCGGTCAAAACACCACAATCAACCAGACGTACGTATGGGAAGGCTCATGTACAACGCGAACTCACCCATCGGCGAGTACAAGTAGGAGCGCACGGCCGGGCGGCCGGGGCCTGCGGCCGCGCGCTCCTCCGTCTCCTCGTCCAACGGTTCCGTCAAGTATTCGCAGTCGGACATGAGGCTCCGCGAGCGCGACACTGCGCGACAACGCTCACTACGAGTCACCTCCGTCCCTCTATTTTAACTTTTGGCTTAGTTCCATAGAATACGTCAGTGACTCGTGCACAAACGCAAATTACGTACTTTCCTGTGGGGGCGGATCCTCGCTGGATTGCACAGATGCTGAGTCACGTTCGGACGCCTCCGACGCCGTGGACAAGGGTCGCTCACTGTATCCGGAAGTCCGTTGGGACCGGTCGTCACACAGGATTTCTTCGTTAATAGTCGGCACAGTTATTTTATTGTTGCGCGTCTTGATCGATCTTGTTTTGTGTTCGGCTCCGGCGCGACTATTCAGCGCTGCTATGGTGGCGGCCACGAGTGAGCCTCCGCGGCCGAGCTCTCGCATGTTTTCGTTTAGAATGAGTTCAACTTATACGAGTAGGGCCGACGCCCGCGCCCGGAAATAGATCGCAGTACACATGCTTGATGCATTCTGGACACCCTTCTTATTAGGAGCCATAAAAAGAATTTAGAAAAAGTAAAACACAAACAAAACGTTTAAAATATACACAACACACACAATTAAAGTCGTACGTCTAAGTTAATACAACATCAACTTATTTATTAGATGAGTAAACTAAACAGTAGTTTACGAGTCGCGTGCGATGCAAGACGAGGCACACTCACTGTGCACTTACCGGTATGAAATTGACGCCTTCGTACACCGAATAACGAAGTGGTCGCCCCCACTCATACTGATCATAGCTTTCTAAAGTATCCTCCACAGTGTGAGGACTCTCCGGTACGCTCCAAGCGTACAGAGCTCCTAGGTTATCAGACACATTTATTAAGTGTTCAATGAAACCAGGATTGTAGGGCAATTGTGTAGGATAATAAGGCGGGGCACTCGGTTCTAAACTGTTTGTGTCTTTGGCCTCTTTTTTGGGTCCTAGACAGTTCATTTTTAAAACCATTTAGCATTTAACATTTTGCATTTACGGTGTCCTCAATCTGCAACGATTCAAGGAAATAAAAGTTATTATTAGGACAGTATCAATAAGTGTGATATTATTGGAGAAACAATAATCCCTCAGGACAACGACAGCTGTTCCAACGGAGCTGTTATATCCCCAACAAGGAGGGGCGCGCACGTGTTAAATAAAATCATTCTAAAAATAGTGGTTATAGCGGCTTTAGACAATAGCTGCGAGCCGCGAGATATTTAGCCGAAAATAACGGAACATTATAAAAACATTGCAACACCCTTTTAAGTTTTTCAATCAATACTGTGTGTTCAACCTATTTCTGTTTACATAACACTTCCTACAAATATTATAAACGCGAACATTGGGAGCCAACAATAATTACTAAGTTTTTAAAGATTTTCAGAGAAAATACTAGCTGTCTTTGGAAATACTAAATGAGGGTTTATGACATGGAATACCAATTAAGGGTCTCCTTATTTAAAATTCTAAGTAAAATGGGATCGGGTTGGTTGAAAGTGTGAACAGTACGACACAGCTAGCATTCTATCAAGTTTGAAATCAATACCGGATCTTTATTTGTTTGAGTTTCATTAATATTGGACAAAATGTTGGACAAACATACTCCTATTATTCCCAAATATTCCAACAATTTAAACACTTAATTAGCTGCGTCCCGTGGTGAACAAACAGTGGAACAAAAAAAATTGTACCCTAATTGTCGTTTCAGGTTAACAATTAAATTAGTGACTATCACTTCAGCTATCTAGTGGAGTAAGTGTTAGAAAATAATACTTCCACCGTCCGAACAATATCTAAGTACTTTGCAATTCATTATGACCTTTTAAATTAGCTCTAGAGAAACTGGACCACAGATAAAAAATCATCTAAGTGTAGGCCTCACTTCACTATTAAAATACAATTTCAATTTTGGGGAGGAATGTGCCCAGTAGCAGGATTAATTGGATCATAGCGTCAATTACCAATCAATTCATTCAATACGTATTAACACTTATTCCAATTGAATAAAATGCTTCGGAAGATAAACTTGAGGCGTCTTCACTCCACCAATAAATTAATTTGCATCATAACACAGGTATTATTCTAATTTAAAAGAAACTCGCGATTTCACCCACGCTGTACTTGGAATTTCGTGATAAGAGAGACCTTATGTACAAGTCTGTGGGGTATCGCTTATCTCTACAGAAAAATGCTCAAAATTATAAACATAAGATATCAGTTAAGTAAGGTAATGGATGCAAGATTCCACTGTCATCTTCTTGCTAACCGAAGAGCATTAAATTAAAATTAAAAAAATACAATTTTTGTACTAAATAGTAACATTGGAAATAAAACGGTACAGCAAAGGAATAACTTGAATTCCGGGTTTTAAGAACATTTTGTCAAACGGTAAAGTGGAAAAATTTCATGTCGCATGTGCAACAAGCGAAGTGAAAATAAAACACAATACAGTTAGTTCTGAAGTTGACAGAAACAGACTTCCTCCCGGCGCCGGGCTCCGCCCCCGCCCTCCCTAGACACAACTCATATATTTCCAACTTATTGTCTGTCTAATCGACTCAACTCTTTCCAACAACATCTTAGTATTCTCTACCAATGCTTCACTTTAGAAACAAGGTAGAAAACGTTGAGACGAATGTAATTAACTTTGTAAATCAACTAAGTAATTGTGCTTAAATATTCTGAAGATGTCACTTTAAGAAAGTTCACTTGCTGACAAAACATAAATAAATTATTATTACCTTAAAACTCACAGGTTACAAACAGAAAATAAAATTACTGCAAAATTAAAGGGAAGAGGTTCACAACAAAGAGAGCTACACACGTGACGAATAAATGTTTCCAACTGGTGTTGGTGAAATTCGTGAGTTTCGTCACAACTCCGTTGGGATAGTACTATTAGTGGAACAAGCAATTTTATTTTTCATTTCAAAACAAAACAGCATCGTCCACATTTAGCCACCGAGAACGATGTCAGAACCAAGCGATACAATTAATTTCGACACGAGACGAGAGTATCCGAGAGAACTATCTGCCTACAATTTGGTACAACATAGTTACCCGCATAGTTTCAAACTGAGTTACCTACTCGGCGAATGCAATTACAATATTGAACGTTAACCATTGTTAATAACCCAATAAGCCACTAACAGTTTTAAAAGAACATCTAAGTTACTGAGACAATTTTGTTAATTCATTCAAAAACCATAGAAAATACCGGGAAAATATGTTCAATTATTTTTTGACATTCTGATTGAAATGCAATTATCATCAATTATTGTATTATTATTTATATATTTATTATAAACAAAGTTGGGAAGGCTGGATTAATAAACGCATAGTCCAATCGATATAATAAACATATTTCCTGAAACGCCATTTTCAGAGTAAAAGTTGAAATTGCAAAACCCTGACCAACACCTTACGCCCCGTAGGTGGTTAATGGACGCATGAAAGAGAGTACCTATACTATAAATAAAACGGTGTTAATGATAATAATGCTGCTCCATTTAATCATTGCTTGTTGAAATAGAGAAACCGTAACAGTAATGTTTTCCGTGTGAACGAGAAACAATTTGGGTTAAGTTTTTATGTGGTTTCCAGCTCCACAGATAACACTGTTTCGACATAATTAATTTGCGGGGTTATTTTCGTCTACTTATATTCTGATCATTTTGTTTACGACCCATTGCTATTGTTTAGGAGAATCCAGATATTGTAGTCTATGCCTAGCATAACAACAATGAAGACAGGGTTGTAAATAATAGCGTCAACTCTGTTAATTATAACTTTAACAAGCTTAGTGCGACGACGGTTATCATGCTTATGGAAACATTAATTTAAAATGGCTTACATGTAAACAATGTAATGTTTAAAATAAACATTTTCAAACGAAAAACCGACTCAAATCTGGTTTTATGGGAACCTTTTTTTAAGATCGGTTGAGGACCATTATACCACCATATGTATATACCTTTCATATACCAAGATAATTATCGAAAATCGGTTCATATACGACGGAGGCTCACGGAAATATCAAGTAACAGACAAAAATGCATAAAGTCGAATTGAGAACCTCCTTTGGTTCTAAGTTGCTTAATATCGTGGATAAAATCATACGTCATTGAATAAAAATTCCCCATACTTTCACAATGAAAAAGGATCAATATTGCGATCGGGATTTAGAGCAGAAAGTCGGGTAATGAAAATTTTCAGAGAAATAATAATTAATCCAGTTTCAGTCCCAAAGAGCCTGTTGCTCTTTGTTCCAGTATTATGTCAAGTCAGAACAATTTTAATAGTGTAACCCTTGCTAAATTTAATCGATTTTGCGGAGTTTCATGGATGTAAACTTATATTAAATATTATACTAAGCAGATTTAACATGATATACCTAAAGTTCGTAATAATACCAACCAATAATACCATAAAATGTTACAATTTAACATACTTATACTCAATTTTTTCTTACAAGTCCTAAAATGTGGATAAATGTCGTCAATTTTCCAGCCGAAGACGTTTACTCCTGAAGAAGATAAAGGTTTAGAGATAGGGTAAGAATGGAATAAAATCAATAAAAAGTAGAGTGTACAATCAATAGCCAATAGCAAGGTGTGTTTACTGCGAAATTGTTGTATTTTTATCGATGGATTAACAAATTATAGGTAAAATCCGAACATAGAAAGTATACCTTCATCTAAATAAAACGGGAAACGCAATAATGAGTGGTTGGAGCGGTCGGTACTGAGCCGCTCTGAATTTTAAATTACTCTTTACACAGTGAGCCGCTTCGCTGAGGCAGCCGGCAAACAGCCGATGTCAATGAGCACCCACCACACCACCCTGTATATGTGCTCGTATTCGTACGTCTCGAGCAAAACTATTAACATGTTTACCTACCTTACTACGGATTTGTATTGTCAGCGAGGCGACCCATTGCAAATAATGTGGATACAAGCCCAAGCAGGAAGAGGTTCGGTTTCACAGAATCTTTCTGCTGGGGTATTGAATTGAAATAACAAAACCATTCAGGATATATTCAACTATATTCAAATTAGTGTTTACTATTTCAAAAGTACATTTTTCAAACATTAAAGTACTTACGTAGTCTAGAATAGAGACTCTAGACTAGACTAAAGGAATAACTATAATTAGAATCTTATTTGAGGTTATTACACCAAAACCGGAATTATTTATGTATACTTAGTTAAAGTACAGACAGACAAAATACAACTTAGATTATACACAATACATTAAAAGAAACGAAATAAAGAAGATTTATTCGACACAAGAATCCGTTCAACGAATGTATATTTCCAATATGCAATAACAACGCAGATTGATTCCCGGCGAACGAATAACCTCGCGTACTGTAGGAGTACGTACTCAAGCACCTAAACGATGTTCCCATTAAATTCATAGAATATTTCACATTTTTACCGATATTGCATTTCCTGGCAGTTGTATTTTATGCTTATTTATAACGTTTTCTTAGAAAGCTATGCATTTATAACAGCTCACTGGTTTGGTAACTCTTCAGCTGTTACCGCGGGAAAGTCGGGATAAAATGTAACTACCACATCACAACGATCTTAATAAAGAAAAGTATTAGCCTGTAATGTCCCACTGGGCAAAGGCCTCTCAATTCACTGTAGATATCAGTACAGTGAGGAGAATTAGGCGTAATCACCACACCACGCTTCGTCTACTGCGGTTGGTCGATCTTAAAATAGGTAATTAATAATGCATCATAGGTAAATATGTCATTAAATAATGTCACACTAGTTAGTGAATAAGTAACGAGCTCGAGTGAAATGTTATGTATCGAGTAAATTGTTAGCGGAAGTAAGTGTCGCTGGGCGGAAACGTGGCGGGTCTACTTTCAGGGGTGTCGGGCTGATGAGCAGCGCCGGGGGCGGTGACGGGCTCCGCTCCGCGACACGGCCATTTTAATTATCAACATAAAACATTTCATTTTTTTTCACAACATTCAAATATTAATATTTCTCTCTTTTCTGTAAGTTACAGTCAAATGTGAAAAGCTCCGAGGGAACAATGAACCTGTGTTACGTTTTTAAAATATAGGACCACTTTACCTCCTCCCCCTTACCTCCATACTAATAACCGCTGTTTACTTGGCGGATTTATATACCTATTTGAATAATGTGAATATAAAATATGTGCAGTAACAAAATAACATTACTATCAGTATGTTAAATTTCTGCTTTCACTTTTATCTCATTTATAAGTGCCTATGTACATAGCAGCGCCAGCCTAGGCGTTTTAACTCGTGTTGTGACCGTTCCCGTGGGAATTTCAGGATGAAAAATACCCTTGTATGTGGCTATCCATTACAAAAAGAATTACTGAAATCGGATTGGTAGTTTCTGTTATTAACGCGTTCAAACAAACTCTTCAGCTTTATTATATTAGTATAGAATATAGATAGTTAGTATAAATTATTATTCATACTAGCAACGCCCGCTGGTTTACCCGCGTTGTATTGCGCGTTTTTAGGATAAAAATCCCTATTATTGGAGATAATGTTAATGTAGGTCTGATCAATAGTTTTTGCGTGAAAGAGTAATCATAAATCTATATATATAAAAGAAAGTCGTGTTAGTTACACTATTTATAACTCGAGAATGGCTGAACCGATTTGGCTGAAAATTGGTGGGGAGGTAGCGTAAAACCAGGAGACGGATATAGGATACTATTTATCCCGTATTTCCTACGGGAACGGGTGCGCTGTGGGTGAAACCGCGGAGCACAGCTAGTAATCCATGATCAATCCATGCTTGCAAACTTCCACATGTATTATATTAGTAGGAGGATTTTACATGAAATATTTTCAGAGGACAAGCCTAACTGACTTCACAGCATATGAAATACTTTATGCAAACGATGTCCGATGGCCGTTCAATATATGTCAGGCCAATATACATTGAATCCTTTCCACTCAATCACCGGGATGGACGCCGGGAAGTGGGTCACATTTCACTACAAGATTTAATTACTTACATAGGACTTATATATAAAAGCTGAAGTGATATTGTAACACAGTATGTAATCACTTCAAGTTACTGTACTCTATCTATACAATATACATTAAAATCAATATTTGCTTAAATTTGTTCGTTTGTTAATAGGGCTGTATTTTTAACCTATTTCAAAAAGAAGGTTTCTCAATTCGACCGTGTCTAAGTTTTTAAATAAAATCCTTAAAGTCCGAACGGGGTCAACGTACCGAAAGCTTGTACCAGTTACTGCTATTTCGTTCGCCTTTAATAAGGCTTGTTTGTTTGATAATGTTCTTATTATAAGATAGTTTTGGAAAACTACATAAATACGCTTTATAAAGTTTTCAATATACTAAAATCTATATTTAAACGTTTAATCTATTTCCATTTTAAACATCAAATCAGATTAGTGATCTAACGGATGAAACGAACCGATATAATAAGGATATTCGTTACATCAATCGACACATTGGTTGGCATCAAATGTGGGTTATGTGAATATGCGATAGGTTACAATTTACACGAATAGCATTGTTATTGAGATAGAGGCATTCATCCACTATTGGCGGTTGTCGGACGTCGCTCCAATATCGGCTGACCGACAGAATACCCCGACATCGAATCAAATTAACGACCTCGGAGCCAAAAATAAATCATTATAGGTATGCGAATATCAATTATTCATTCGATAACTAGATCGTTCAATTGGTGGTTTTTTATTACAAATTAACACCGTTTTCACTTCTGATCTTCCTATAACATTGCAAATTGCAAATACCTTTGCAATTTTAAGCAAAATCAATGAATCGAATTAATCATCTTGTCTAAAAATTTAAAAATAATCAAAACATCAAATGATCATTTGAATAATTTAATTTTTGGAACAATCGCCCATCACATTCAATATTGTCAGTGGAATCCGAATGCAAAACCTTATTCAAAGTGAAACAAACATGACGAACACAGAAATATTACCAATGAATGAATTAGTGAACTGATCCAATCATGTTGGAATTTTCTCAATCGCATTCAAATATTCAATTTTCAAGATTCAATGTTACTTATTGAACCGGTGCGAAGCGAAGGCGATCGGCTTTATTTAAAAGGGATTAGGTAGTTAATTTGTGTAAGCTAAGAAGATAATCCACCCATCTTTACTTAAGGAGTACATAATAATAATATAAGCTATGAAATAGAAACCTTTCCAGACAAAAAAAAAGTCAGTCAAAGAGCTTTTCAAAGAAATAATAATTGCCTTTGTGCCTTTACCCTTTAATTAAACTTCCTTCTAATCGATAGGACTCTTGGAAATTCTAAAATAAAATATCTGCTGTGGAACCAAACGATTGTACTTATACAAGCTTGATTTTTGTTTGAACGCGCTAACAACCACTCCTACCTAGTTTTTCATCCCGAAATTCCCACGGGAACAGGCACAACGCGGGTAAAACCGCGGGGCGCTGATAGTATAATATAAATAAATAGTTTGAGAATCTATAGTGATAGTCACACACAACGTAGCAGTAAATATGTACGTAGTATGTACATTCATACAAGGATTCTCAAACCACGTTTATGTAGCTACGACTAACGATGCATTCGCCGAGTACGCTATGATACTCAACGTTGTACCACACGCTGCACAAAAAGCTCACATCAAATGTAAATTGAACATTCGCAGCCCAGCGAGTAGAATTCAATAACAAAATTCCTTGTTTCCGTGTGTTTGTGTAGGCTGTAGAGTATTCAGTGTTATGTCGGAATCAGACTAGATACTAGTATTACTAGGATATATAGTTCCAGGTAGAGAAGAGGCTACAAGAGAGGGAGGGATAGAGAAATTCTAATTAGCGGTAATGGAACGCCGCCCCTTGAAACTAGGCTGCGGTAAGCACCGTACCATAATTAATTTGTTTTAACTACCTAGGTAGTCAATTAAATCTCGAATACATGTAATTGTAATATTTTTATCAATTTAGATCCAATTTTATAGTAACAGATAACTGAGAACATTATTCAGATTACCTTCAAAGATTTTTGCCGAAGTTCACTTTAATAAAAATATTTGCCATTCCTTTAAAGATTTATAGGGTTGTTCAATGTAATGTTAGAATATTAGGGTACAAGTCCAAGTATTTCCGAATTCGATTTGGAACAAGTTATTGCTAAGAACGATAAAATTATTCAAATATTGAAAGTCAAGTTTGGAATTAATGAAGTTTTGGTACAGAGTACCGTTTATAGGAAATATAATGGAGTATTCAGTGCGAGGTTAGTTACCCCAAGCGAGGCGGGGAGGCGAGGCCCACAGCGCGCCAATGAATGCCTAAGTGGTGCATGTACATATGCCACATATCCTTCCATTCATGCCACTATCCTGGTCAAAGCGGCTTTTCATTTCATGCTTGCGTCACCTGGTAGCCCAGTGAGCGCATACATAAACAAAACAATTCACCAACGAGGGATAGGATAGCTAGCTTCATACATAATTCATTCACAGTGTGAACATCATCACATATCTGCTATCATAGTTCCGTTTACTGAAGTAAAATATCACGAATTTATTAGTCATGTTCAATCACTATAACCTATAATGGACTAAATCCGGTCAAAGTAGCGTGACATAGTATCATAGAGTACGAGTATTATGTAAGTGGTTTGTTGGTGTGTTCGAGCTGATCGGAGCAGGCGATAGAGTGACGCCTACGTCTGGGGCCGGAATTGCGGATGTCGTCGGCGGATCCGCTGTTCAGAAGACACACGTCATTCACTATATTGAGTTCAGAACAATCTTAACGGTCTTCCTTTCGTATTTTGTATGTTCATGAATGAATGAACCAGTTTACATAAAATGACAATTCAAAACTTTGAAAATATTCATCGCGGGTACGTAATAATAGCGGTATTTCGCAGTTCAATCCCCTCTTTTTCTGTTATTTATTCCTGTGTATTGTAAGAATGTATTAAAATTGTTATCTTTCGAATAGTCTTTAACATACTAATTATCGATATCCTGACCAATCTTATAAAAATATCAGGTTTATAGCATTTACAGGACACCGTACAAAATATAATAAATACGTACAATAAATTAAAATGGTTTCTTTATAAATATGAAGTTATTTGAAGACAATAACCACCAGAGTCCGCACTTGACATTGTCCCCGAAGTTGAATCTCAAACCAATTACCATACAAATTGCTCGTTCAATACACAAGTGAAATTCCGGTAATTGAATCTGCTGTTAACGCATTCGCACATTATCTCGCTTGAATGGTTGGTCCTGACTTCTGCCTACACCAGGTACCGACTTCGACTAAAGACTATCGCAGCCGGAACAATGGGTAATGACTAATGCCGTACGAGTATGTAGACATCAAAGATCAACTTCCAGTAAACTTTCCTATTGTGCTTGTGTATGCAACTTTGCAGATAACAAATGACCCCTAAACTGTTTCACATTAATTTATAAATTTACAGATATGATTGTGCTTTAGCGGGCAGGCATTTTATAAAAAATTGGAAATGACATAAAGTAGATGTTTTTATGCCCTTCTCGAACCTTAAAACCATATATCCAATATTTATGACCACAGTTTCATCAGTCACATTTATATAGAATAGCTTACGCGGAATGGAATACACGAGAGTGCCTACCGCCGCATCATCAATATAAATTATAATACAGACAAAAGCTTAACCTATTTATGAATTGAGTATTTCCAATAGACGTTGGGAATGTTTGCGAATGGTTCCACGTCAGCGAACAGTTGAGCGGGGTGAGCAATTAGAACCCTCCTGCAAGAGGCGTTTACGGAACACGGGGTTTTAAAAGTCGCCCAGGCCTCGCTCCCACACCTGAGACTTGCGTTATAATTGTTTAAGTGTAAATGAGAGATTTTACTAACGAAAAAAATTCTCAAGAGCAAAATAACGTTAACAGGAAAACATTCTACCTGGAATAATACAATATGTTTGTTGGAGACTTTGGCGCATTCGACATTCAATTCTGTATGTTTTTTTAAAAGTCAAAACCGTTTTATTATACCACAAATTATGTTCAAAGTTTGTTTCCTAACAGGAACTGCTGGAACCGTCGGCCGTCATTTTAAAATTGTACGACTTGGTAATCGTAAAGTTGCTCACCTGCGCCGTACTTGTAACTTACAAAGTTGGACAACTTGACATCGGAGAAATTGTAAAGTATAAATTAAATTGATTTTGAATAATGTTGCTTTAACTTGGAATGTCCATTAAAGTATCTTCGACTTGTGACAATAAGTATCCATTTTATACAATTAACTTGAGTGAACATTTTCTTTAATAACTAATATTCAATGGGCTGAATGACAGTATCGAGGGGAAGTTGTAACTTACCAGCGAGACTGAATTGTTGTTCTGTTGGAGCCACCTGAGGATGGCATTAGATGTGGTGAAGTCGGGTCTGGGAGGCGGCGGGATGGCGTGCTGCAGGGAGGAGGCCAGTTGCTGCGCCAGCTCGAGCGCGCGGGCGCGGGCGGCGCGCCCCGGGCCCGCGGTCGTTGTGCCTCCAGCCTCTGTAATCAACAATCAATATCAATATCCAAATAACAATTCTTCACCATAAGTCCCATGACGTGAGGTACCACTATCAACTTAGACCGCCACCACAGGCGAACCCCCAGCCGCCCGCGGTTGTGGCGTGAACTCTGCAACCTACATCAGAACGATACCTTTAATTTCTAAAAACCATCGGCTTGTTATTCGAATACTACGTGACTGCCCTACATTCGGACTTGGTTTAAATAATATCAAATCTGTTTGTACTCGATCTAAAGAATAAACATATTTTTACGTCATGCCATGGGTGTACAGCGAGGAGGTAAACGGGTAAATTAGATTACGAACAAACAGCTGCACAGTGATTACAATAAGCCTTTCGTACAAAAGTAAATAAATAAACAAATTTCATTTAGGCCAATGATGGCAGTGAGTGAGATAATTACTTTAAACTCTTCGTTCCTAATCTTTATAAAGATCCGAAATCTGGGTAGTTAATAAACACGTTTTATTATTTTTTTGTTTACATACATGGGCATGTTTGCTTACAAACATTGACCAAAAGCAAATAATATTTAGTTGGCTGACGAGATTGATTAATCACATCCAAATACAATGCCTTGTGTATAGCCTATCTATACAATTGTCTATTGAACGAAATTCATTTTGCTATTTATTTATTCTTAATTAAAACATGCGGTATGTTTCAATCCGACAGATTTTTCCTCGTAAATTATTTATTTTTATTTATAAATTGTTCATACAGTTTCTTCCACTAAAGTCAACCCTTATTTCGAGTGACCGTGATAATGTTAGACCCAAATCCCACTCTGATTGTCTTCCAAAATAATTTAGATACCACTGATCGAAATAATGTTAGATTAGTATGCTTTAGAAGTCAGGAAGCGTATCGAGAAGCCTATTGTTTTTCACTCTATTCAAATCTCCCGTAATCCAATATCTGATGAGTACCAGCAATTCTAAACCAACTACATGACTTAATATATCAGATCGAATGAAACATTGATTTTGAATAAAATGGATAAATAAATTAAACCATTTTCTTTCTTTTTTCCGGGATTAAAAAATATTTATAACGACGCTGATTGCATTGAAACCCAATAATCCAGTGTGGAAAATTAAGTACTTTGTTGAATCACATGATCTCGCAACGGGCATTTGTCAAGCGTTAATTTATTACGGTTTATTTAACCTACTTTAAAAACAGACTGAGGCTTTTAATTAATCTGAAAATATTTAATGGAAGCACTTATAAACGTACCATTCAAGAAACAATGCCATATCCGTGGTGTACTCATTATACCCATTATACTCGTAAACTGGTGTTTACTGCACACATGGCTTACGAACTAGCCATTTGAATCACATCCACAAATCAATCAGTTAACACATACGCTTAGATACCAACTGAACGTCACGTCAACGAGCACGAGAGAATATTCATATTGAGTGAAACCCGAATCCAATATCAGGTGTCAATTTACGGAAGCGAGGTGCTGCCACTCGATCTCAGTACGAGCTACTCGATCTCGTTTGCTTCATTGGTCGTAGGGTTTCTACTAATCAATTGCGATTCTGATGCGAGCCATGAACAAATACTGAATGAATATAAAAATACTAGTTGCACTCGTATATCTTTACTAAAACTTGCACATTTTTCATAGATAATTTCAATCAAAGTGCCGATTTATGCCACACACTATGATAGATGGATCTTAGGAAATTAGATTATCTAGGACTAATTTCAGTTTCCGTGGGATTCTAGGGATAATCGAATACTTCCGCTTCTATTAGTTTCCGACTGGACATCAGAAGCATTCGCTTTACAAGCTTAGTGTGTTCAAAGGCTTGAACGTAAAGCTCTTAATTGAGCCCTTGCCGTGAATATTAACTAGATTGATACCGCACTTCCTGATCAAAATATAGAATCTTAGTTCGTTTTCAGTTCTTCCTGTAAAGTGCTGAGTATATTTGAAACCCATAAGTAAATGAAATAATTGTATCGGGACAATTTCAACCCAAATACCGTAAAATTTCACCCACGCACAATCCAATGTTACGAATTCAAAACATACGTGTATACATTACTTGACAATGATTAAGGAGTAAGGATGAAATAGGTATAATTTAAAGAGATTAAAAGTTTTAACATGCCTTCGGGTACAAAAAGTATAAACAGTGAGTGCGCGATGCAAATCTCTTCGAAATTACTCCACTCGCGCAAATTGCGCGGGACCGAGTGAATTGCATCCGTAGAGGAACAAAGACGGCTCCACTACGAGGACAAAGAATGAGAGAAATCTTCCATGATTTCACCCTTCGTTATGAAACTACGGGATCTTCAAATACCTACCAAGGGTATAATTGTGGTGAGGAGTAACGTTGCAATCAATAGCGTATTGTGCTAGCTCTTTGACCTGGATTCGCGACACTAATAGCAAAATAATAAGATTCGTTTGGTTTTTATACTTATAAAATACTATAAATTGGATTGATAAATAAATAATCATGGTTAGCCTGTACAACTATAGATTATTGTGATTTGGGGTAGCCAACTAAAGACGTGTGTTCTGGTTGAAATTATACCTGTTCTGGGAGGCAGCTGCGACTCCTGAGCATCGACATTGCCAAACAAGCCGTGAGTGCACACATCCAGGAACCACCACCGAGTCACGTGCTCCGGCAAGTGCCAACAACCAGGCATGGCTCACTGATTCACATCTCAACACATCACACACTGTTTATCACTCACTTATTTATTTCTCTCGATCTAAAGAAACTAATTGCAGGAAAAACTTATTTCTACAATGGAATACCGTACACAACCAGAAGACGGCTCAAATACGTCTAAATTAATCTTTTGTCCGACAGACAACAATACAAGCTGGGTCGTGATCCTGTATAGGATAATCTATACGTCCACACCGCAGAGGTCTCTAATGTATATCTAAATAGATGAAAGAACGGACTCCTGGCTAAGGAAGGAATTTATTCAATGGATTCATGTATAGAGAAATATTACAATTTGTATTTCGAGAGCATTTGGCTAAGCTCCAGACTTAACAAAAAAGAATTAAAACACTGTTTGTGTCCCTAACGGGGCAATAAAATACACTGTACAGTACAGACATCGTTTTTGCTCAACTGCAAAGAAATAGCTATATTTTTTTATACATTATTTAAATATTTAATAAGCCTATTGTCAACTCTTCAGCTTTATAATATTAGTATAGATTCATAAACGCTTACTAGCAGCACTTTAGCCATCAAATGGCTTGTCCCTTTCTGACATACGCTATTTTCCAAAGAGCAAAAGAGACAAAACACTCACTAACAGTGTTTTATAAAAGTGAGAGAAACCAGTAAAAGATTTTGGACAACGATTTACCCACGAGTTTTATTTCACTCTCAGAAGAATCACGGATGTTTTAAGCATAAAGGATCTTTGCTAAATCGCCTGGCATTGGACCCATGACCTGATTTTGATAAAGTATTATAATTATTATTTAATGAATAAAAATCTTTACAGTCATGAATTAAGGTTTTGCGTAATAGATGACAAGTTGATAATAAAACCCTAACCATTATATTACTTATCAGTTTAAATATTATGACCGAAAGCTTTTAATCTGTATACGGGTCGTGTACAGAAAGTTTAGCGTGCTCTTAATGAGAAAGTAAATGAAAACTTCATACAAATACACGCCGAGTTATACCGTCAGGAAAGTTAGGAGGACTTCACTATTTTTAGTTGAAAATTACTTAATAAAAAGTCGTAAATCGTAAAATACATAAAAATAGTACAGAAAACGGTGTTTAAGATGGTGATCTCAAACGTTAAACTAATGTACAAACATGGTCCATTCGACCCAGCATCTCGGATATCACAGGATGCATATATATATCACTCTACATTTGGGGAGTAATAAACGTAATGTCGGTATAATCACAGCCAAATCTAACTAGAGTTCTTCGGCTAGAAATGAGGACTGCCAAATTCATTGACCGTAGTAATTGGTATTATTTTGTTTGTGGTTACTATACATTATATTCATAAAACCGGCGATAAGGTCTGTACCTAGTGTACCTGTTATTAAAGAGGTTAAAAAACTAAACGTGATGCTTTTTAAATACCGTGCAGTTCAGCTGGGTGCAAGGGGAACGGTAATTACAAAACTTTCAGCTCGTTACTCGCCTCATGAACCCTGCCGGCGCGCGGCTGACCGGGAAAAGAATAGCCTCTTAACTCATTTGTTTCATTTAATAAATAGACTAAACAAAACGAATTGTTAATTTTCGAACACCAATTTTGAGCGTACCGTCCACTTTCAAAAAATACGAACCAGTTCCGAAACAGACTATTTGTTTCCTTTTAAGGAAATCTGGTTTCAAATTAAGTAATGTAATTCTATTTTAGAAACTGACTTCGATCCTTTGGTTGTACAATAGGTTTGCTAGAGCATGCTATTGGGTAGAAAGTTTTATATTAAGTAATTATATTTATAGAATCTTTCTACAAACAGAACTCAAAGAAATATAAAGCAAAATATGTTTTTTAATATCATATCCAATACAATATGTATAATGTACATGTCTCCATTATGTTTTCAGAGTACCCTACTCCCTTAGGCTATATGTCCACTACAGATGTGTGACGATGCGTGGTGAGGGATGTTTGTCAAGAACCAATAGAACAACCACATTTACGTAGCCTCACTCTATCTATATAGCTACGGTAGTAACGGTTCAGCGGAGCGAAGTTTTTGTAAATACATAACACTAAACAAACGAGGAGGTATTATTATGTTTACGAGAAATGTGTGCGAGAGGAGTTTCGAGTGAAGCTGCTAGCATTTACTAACGGTTGCTACACATCCCTCGCACCACTCATCTGCACACCGCTTTACAGGGTGTCGCATCTCTGGTGGAAACGCTCACAGCGTTTCACAGATTCCTTACGCATCGTCGGATATTTCTGGTAGAATAACAACGGACGTACAGACGCAGATCACAGAATCACAGCTCACAAAGGACAGTGTCGCCTTTAGTTCCAATTCTTACTCATCGCATCGAAATCCGTATAATCTGGCCTTAGGGTATGCTCGTATCAGTCGGCCGGAGCGACTGAACCACAGTGAATTGAGGTGATATTTTTGTATCCGTTCAGGCCAAAATGTATCAGTTCGTCCTGAAACGAACCAGTTGTCGTAATATTTTTTTGAAAACACACATCGTCTTCATAGAGGTAGGAACGGACGAACTATCAGTACTAACTAAACTGATGCCAGAATTTAATTACAGACAGATTTTTTTAATCAAAAGGCTGAGCCGATTTTCATAGATATTTTGAGATATTTTTGTTTAATTTTAGGTGCTGTTAAATTAATATCAGGATTAACATTAACATTTTCGTCCATAATTTTTTTTTTGCTTTTGAATTTTGTGACCGATATATTATTAATGTAAATTATAAATCTCGTAATAAAAAGTATGAATAACTCAAATCAATTTCAAATACAAGAAACACACACACACGTTTCTCCTTCGAACACTATCCAATGATTGTACTTATTATGGTAAACAGATGTGATCAATCACGTGGACGCGTATACCGTCGCGCGTCGTGTGCGAATTGTCCCGCGTTTTTGCGTGAAACGTGTCGACTGTCGGAGCAGCGACAATCTCGGTACGGGAGCGCACGGCCGACTGGCGCCGAACTACCCCGGCCCACCCCTGTTCAACAGTTAGCACCCCTCCGTACCGCACCCCTATTAGCTGCCAACCGGCAATTCTGCGCAAATCTCTAACTTTATGACTCACGCCTTTACTAGGGTGACACAGTAGCATTATTTATTTTCTTTTTGAGAATTATTATGAAAGGCAGACTAGCAGACCTTGGTAGCAGAATAAGACTAACCTAAGTAACTAATTTAGCACATCATTTAAAACTTTGATTATGAGGAAATAATTCATCTGGCTTTTTAGTTTTAATAGCTGCTTTTATATAAGTTTGAAAATATATTATTTTATTGAAGTTATATTTTGAAATATAAATGCACAATGCCATCAGTTCCATGCATGTCCTACAGATTATAATGTTAATCCTCGTTAATAACTACTCATACCCCCCACACTACAACCTCTTATTCTCATCATCCTATTGTCATTGTGCACTTGTATGTACACTGGCCGGTCCTTATTAGGTGAACTAATGAAAGGCGAGATACGATGAGACGTCCGTTTATTGAGATACCATATTGATACTGATCTAACACTAATACAATAAAATATATCTAAATGAATACGTACATAATAACAAGTATGTGGTAGGCACATAACTTCCCCCTTTTTGAAAAAGAATTATTACAAGGGTTAAAAAAAATATAAAATCTACAAACTACACGATTAAACAATATTGATTAACATGATAGCATAAAGTGAATTACAACAATTTGAATGAGTACATGAGTTAGGTTAGTACATTGTTTACATAATAAATTCTTATCTCTATGTTAGTATAGAGTTACACTCGTTACACATACAATTAATTGTTAGATTTGATTGAATGAATACACTTATACTTTATACTACTTTTTGCACTGTATTCACTTGCACTTGATATTTAAGTTATAACAGTTTTGGGGTGACGTCCAGCCGTCAGGCCCAGGCCTTGCTCCATCATAGGCAAGGCGCCTCTTGTCAGTTGAAGTTCTCTTCTCAGGTACTGCGCATATCTCAATTTGCACTTCCTCCACATTATGTATGCTATCACTATTATTGTTACGACCACAATGAATAACAAATAGCACTCGTATCTGATTAACGTCGTTGTGTTATTTTCGGTCTCTCCAGCAGTTCCGGAGGCGCTGTTACCAGCTCCATTTTGGGCGATAATGATCTTTTCTTCGGTTATTTTACTTTGTGTTTTTCCCATTGTAATATATTTTTTTATTGGTTCGTCGCTAGGCAAAACGTACAACCGGTTTGATGGTTCGACCAAATCTTGAAACACTTAGTTGTTTTTGAGGCTGATTGTTTACATTATCAGGAACCATATTGGGAGTGCGCGTGCATTCCTCTGTTCTGACTGCAAAGGCAGGTTTCAACCGATCTATACTAACTACTTTCTGTGTATTGTCTTGCAATATTTTGTAATATTTGTCGGTTCTTTCTATCACTTTAAAAGGTCCAAAATATGGTTGAGTTAATGGTTTGGTAACCTTGTCACAACGTACAAACACATGTTCACATTCTCTTAATTCGGGGTGAACAAATATTGTACCTTGATGTGTTTCCTTTTTAGGCACTGCAGCTAGTTTTCTGATTCTCTCACGTAGTTTCTGTAAAAATTCGCTGTCACTGGAAGTTTCTTGCCTTGTCGACTGAAAGAAGTCTCCAGGTAACCTTATTGGTTCTCCATATACCATTTCGGCGGTGCTGATGAGTGTATCAGTCCTCAAACAAGCGCGTAGTCCAAGCAGTACGGTTGGTAGTTCTGATACCCAGTTTTCCGTATTTCCTCGGCACATAAGGGCTGTTTTCATTGATCGGTGCCATCTCTCCACTAATCCGTTAGACTGAGGATGGTATGCCGTTGTCCGAATTTTCTGTATACCCATTCTTTTGGCCAATATTCTAAATAAATTGGATTCGAATTGTCGTCCTTGGTCGGTGGTTAGTTTCATAGGGCACCCAAATCTTGTGATCCATCCTGAGTAAATGATATCCGCAATTGTCTCAGCTGAAATATCTTTTACTGGATGAGCCTCAGGCCATCCGGTCTTCCTGTCCACCATTGTCACTATGTACCTGTATCCTTCAGACTGTGACAAGGGACCAACTATATCCATATGGAGATGTTCAAATCGGTCGCTATGCACAAAAATTCCATGTGGTGAATTAGTGTGCCGATTTACTTTTGATTTTTGGCATTCTACGCATGATTTCGTCCATAAAGTAACATCTTTGTTTAAAGAGGGCCAATAAAATCTGTCTTGCATCATCTTTTTAGTAGTTCGAATCCCAGGATGGCTGATACCATGTATAGCGTTGAAAGCTGATATTCGGTATTCAATCGGTAAATAGGGTCGAGCTTTGTCTAATGATACTTCACAATATATAGGTTTGTTGCAGTAAGGTACTTGTATTTGTTTTATATGTAGTGTGTTCGCTTTTAATATTGATATTAACTCGTCGTCTCGAATTTGGGAATCCGATACTTCGTCATAATTAATCGGTGATGGCATGTCTATTTCTGCTATGCGCGATAATGTGTCCGCTACAACATTGTCTGTACCGTGAATGTGTTCTATAGAGGTGCAAAATTGCATGATAAAATCTAGTTGTCGGATCCGTCTTGGCGTATCATTTTTGCTGACTGTATTTTTCTTCAAAGAGTAGACTATAGGTTTATGATCCGTATAAATTGTGAGCGGTCTACCTTCTATTAATGGTCTAAAATGTTTGATGGCCATATACATCGCTAATAACTCCCTGTCATATGTACTGTACTGTTGTTGAGTGACGCTCAGTTTGTTGGAAAAGAAACCCAAAGGTCGCCAGGAGTCATTTTCTCGCTGTTGAAGCACAGCACCGGCGCAAGTGTCTGAACAATCCGTCATTATTGCGATTGGGGCGTCCGCTGCGGGAAAGGCTAACGTTACCGCGTCCTTTATGCTTTGTTTACATAGTTCGAACGCGGCGTTCGTCTCATCTGTCCATAGTATTAATCGTTTATCTTTTTTCTTTGCGTTATGTAAATAGGCATTTAATTGCGCATGTACTGCAGCTGCTTTGGGCAGGTGTCGTCTGTAGAAGTTCAACATGCCCAAGAACCTTCGTAGTTCGTCGACCGTTTTCGGTCTAGGAAAATCTGAAATAACCTTTACTTGCTCTTCTAGTGGTTTCAATCCTTGTTTTGATACATGATATCCAAGAAAGTTCAACTCAGATTTACCGAACTCACATTTATCCATATTAATAGTTATGCCAAAGTCATCAAGTCGCCTGAGTACTTGTCGAACTAGTTGTTTATGCTCGTCTTCTGTTTCCGATCCTACGATGACGTCATCTATGTATGCGAATACATCCTTTAAACCTTTTAATACTACATTGCAAATGAATCGCTGAAACGTCTGTGCGGCGTTTTTTAAGCCGAAAGTCATTTTTACGAATTCAAACAATCCAAACGGAGTTGTTATCGCCGTTTTGTGTATATCGTCTTTATGTATACCAATATTGTGATACGCTCTCTGTAAATCTATACGTGTATATATATTTTTACCATGTAATACATATGTGCAGTCTTGTATTCGTGGTATCGGGTATCTATCTGGCTTTGTAAGCGCGTTTAGTTGCCGATAGTCTCCACACGGTCTGAGCTCTCCGTTTTTCTTAGTAACGACGTGTAGTGGGCTTGCCCAGTCGCTACTAGAAGGTCTACAAATGCCCATCTCTTGCATACGCTGGAACTCTGCCTTTACCTTGATATACTTATCCGGAGGCAGCGGTCGCGGTTTAGCAAAAACCGCTGAGCCGGTAGTTTCTATGCGATGAGTTACCGTATGCGGTGGCGTATCCTTAAAGCACATAGGTTTTGTCACATTCGGGAACTCTAATAAAATGTCACTGTAGCCGTTTTGAAAGTCTATTGTACGCACTGTTGGCTGTTCTTGCAAAGTCACTGTTGCCACTGAATGTAAACTCGTAATGGAATCGATAAGTCTCATTTTGTTCACATCTACTAACAGCTTATGGTGGCTCAGGAAGTCAGCACCGAGAATAGGTTGCTTGACGTCGGCCAATACGAATGACCAGCGGTACGGTCGCCTTAGTCGGAAGTCTAAGTCCAGAGTTTTACTGCCGTAAGTCTTTATTTCGGTACCGTTAGCTGCGTACAACTTATATTCGTCACACTTGTTGTACACGCGATTTTTGTTCACCGGAAGTACTGAAATGTTCGCACCTGTGTCTACCAAAAACTTAACACCACTGTTATTGTCTGTTACACTTAAACGGGGAACGGGAGCGATGGTACAAATCTCCGCCTGCGACTGCACCACTGTTAGTTTTCCTTCATCTCCGGCTTCCTCCAAGCACACGGTTCTATACACTGTCTAGCTTTATGGCGATATCTGTAGTGATATGAACACAACCAGTTGGGACTGTTTGGTGTGCGGCGAGTATGGTTGCGATGCCGGGACGCGGAGCGTGAGCGCGGTCTATTTCCATAGTACCGAAAATGATTTCTGCGGTTTTCCATATCATTTATTCTTAAACTTAACTTAGCAATTTCTGCCAAGATGGTAGCCGTGTCCATTGTATTCGATGGTGGTGCTTGTATTTCTGCGAGCTGCAAGGGTCGGGTTGTTTCGACAATTTTGTCAGCAATCGCGGCCAAATTATCAAGGTCCTTAACTTCGCTGACTGCTAGTACGCCTCTCACTGTAGATGGTAAATGGCCTAGCCACATGATCCGAAGTGTCTCGTCCGGAATTTTGTCATGGGCCAGCTCTCTCATTCTCCGAAGAAGTTGGGATGGCTTTTGGTCGCCCAACTCCATCTCGCTTAATAACTTTTGAAATTGCCTAATTTCCGATTCTTCATAAACTTGTAGAAGTCGTTCTTTTAAGGCTGCATATTTATTTGCTTCCGGGGGCCTTAACAGAATGTCGCTAACTTGCTGTATGACATCTTTACCCAGCTTCGTAACAACTAAATTGTATTTTGCCTCGTCACTGATTTTCTGTGGTCCGAGTATTGCTTCACACTGCACAAACCACAGCCGGGGCTTGTCACACCAAAATTCCGGTATCCTGGATGACACTGTAACTGCTGCTACTTCAGCGTGGCTAGCATTTGCTGTTAATTTTTCATGTTCTTGAGATAACATTTTCGTTAGTTTCCGTTGGTTGGTCACTAAGCGAAAATAGTCCTTATTTTCAATCAACGATGTTCTAATTCTGCGGGGTCACCACTGTTCACTGGTATGTACACTGGCCGGTCCTTATTAGGTGAACTAATGAAAGGCGAGATACGATGAGACGTCCGTTTATTGAGATACCATATTGATACTGATCTAACACTAATACAATAAAATATATCTAAATGAATACGTACATAATAACAAGTATGTGGTAGGCACATCATCATTGCTCCTAAACTAAATATCAAAAAGAAACATAATTAACCTTTAACATTTTAGGGCTTAATTTGAGTATGGATATCTAGTCTATTTTTTTTTACATACAATTCAAAGAAACATACATACACATACATGAACATTTGGAAATATTTTTCTAAATAACAGTGCAACAAAACCTGCATCAAAATCTGTTGCATGGTTTAAAAGAAGAAAGCTTAGAAACAGACAGAAAGTGGGAGAGGATGACTTTGTTTCATACTATGCAGTGATATGATAACACAAAAAATAATAATGAGTACACATTAAACAACAAAATAACATATGTCGGAATGGGACAAAACATTTGGTAGCTAAAATGCTGTTAATAATCGATTATGAATAAGACCCATAAGCTCTAGACATTTAGGGTGGATGGCACAATAAATCATCAATATTTAGCACCTAAATATGTTTCAAATGCGAATGATGAAATTGTGTTCTATTATGTACAAAATAAACTACGATTTTAAATGCTTTTGTTTCTAAAACATATTTAGGTACTAAATAGATTTGAAATAAAATAAATAAATGAAATGTTGAAAATTGAAATAAAAAAGATCTTGTACAATCCATCTTCAATGATTAATTCATAATAAGAAATTGGCTTCCTCTTTGCCAACCTTTGGACTAGATAAAAATGTTTGTAAGCAAGTGAAGTGGTTGCAGCATGTGAGAAAAAGGATTGAACCCTCAGGTCAGAGAGAACTATCAAGAATTCAGAAGATTCTAAATTAATTATGTTAGAAGAATGGGACAATCAAATTAAAATCAATAATTTCAAAAAAATATTCCATTCATACCAAAACAGGCAGTTTTGAAAGTCATATAAAATATACTAAACTTACTTATCATTATCAGAGAACAGAATCTTACAACAATAACAAATATTAACAAAAAAGTGATAAAATTAATAATAAATCACTTATTACATTTACACTATCTGGGTACTATGAAATGACGAAAAAAATAACCTATACTATACACACAACCTTGTAGATTACCTGACGCTGATAAGGATTGTCAAATAAAGTTAGGTCCCACCTACCTAGTAACTTTAGTTAACTCCCTAGTGAGTATGTGTTTATACCATTAAGTGATATAATAATATGAATTAAAGTTATCATATTCTTTTACGATCCGAGCTAAGTAATTATATTAACTATTTTTGTAATCAAAAAGTATTTTAATTTAATTAAATTCAGTGGGATACAATAATAGTATTCGAGGAAGGAAATGGGGACCTCAATATGCAACCAACCATGAAATTGTCATTAGATATATGAATCTTAGTTTTGAACTGATGTAACCTGAATAGATGAAGACTTATTACGGTGCTGAGGCTACTAACCGGCTATGATTCCATCCATTTGAAGTAAAGCTGCCTCCAGTAACTTCGCAGGATCGGATTCCGACAATGTTGGATTATTATCGCCATCAACCTCAGCACTCTTCCCCATTACAGCCGGACAATTAACACAATGATCCAAGTTACAATTCAATAATTATCGAAACGAAAATATGTAATATTAAAAACTGTTCGAAACTTTCTAAAAAGTTAACTTTTGTCAACAAAACTTAGTTTGACAACCATTTTTAGGACTATCAAGGAAGATGACGCGTGCCATTTATCTTTGACAGTGATGTTAGTGACAACGACTACAAGTTTGTTAGAATATTTGTGCAGTCTATGGATACTCTTGGATGCGTCATGGAGTTACTAGATAGGTAACAGAATGTATTTTAGACTGACTTGTTCCTGTTTGATTATTTCCTGGTCTGTGTGATTAATGATGATTTCGCTTATTGGTTCACCACTTTTGTGCGAGAGATCAAGGTCTCTAGTACATAGTACAAAAGTCGTGTGGTCTCTATTTGTAATTTGTACCGAATGGCGTCCCACGTTCGCATCGTTACAGTCACAGGTTACAGTGTGGTTACAGTCGCGAGCTGTGGTCGCGAGCTGAGTGCTGAGTACCTTGTCTCGCCCGTATAGCACGATTTCTTAAAGGACATTATCGTTTTTTTTTTGATGATTTTTTAAAAAATACATATTTTTATAAAAATAACGAGTGTAGCTACTCAGCCAACCGGCAACTGGAGTTTCGATGTATAGGAAAAAATATAGAACCAAATAACGGATCCCGTGTTACGTTACGTACCCACTGCAAGATATTTCGTCGAGGCAAGTGGAAATAAAAAAACATTATCGTTGATGTCATAGTTTATTATTTATTAGACCCTTTACCACATTATTAAAAAGTAAATAAATAACTACATACTTGGTAATAAGTACTATTGTTAATTTCAATTCGCCCTGACGACGGCACAAGAATACATAAGGTATTAACTTGAAATAAACTATTTTATAATAAAAAAACAAGCAAAACAAACAGCCGTATTGGGAATTATGCATTATCATACAACTTTAATGCAGGTTATGCATGTAGAGAATTACAAATATTAAATCTATATAATTTTATTGTGTATATTCATTCAAACTATGATGTGACTAATGATATGATCAAAACGCACACATCTATATATTCCCAAATTATCTATTGATCTAAGGCACAATCAGATATTATATAGTCTAATAAATATTCTACCACTTTGTTGTATGAACAGAAGTTCGTAATTTACCAGAAATAGTTAATTATTTATATTAATTTGTTAATGTTTCTTTATAAATGATAACATGATAAAGTCAACAGTAAAATATTAACGATTTTCTCAATATTATTAAAATTAACTCTTGAAACGGGATAATTCACTTATCAAGTATGTAAATAAATATATATATTATTATAACAACTTAAATATAATAACATACATATGGTAAGCTGTGTTTTGGTATTAAGGTGAGGATCGCTATACTACAATGACGATAAATTAACACATAAATCTGAAAGTTTTGAACATTTGTCTTACACCTGAAACCCGAATCGTATATTATTCAATATATTTAACTTTATTTGAAATACTGTTTTCAAAGTTTTAGAGAGAAAACATCGAAATTATTTTGGAACTTTCAATACTTTCAAATTATTATTATTCTTAAAAGTAGTTTACATAAAATATTTCATTTAAACTGCAACAATTAACAATGTTAGTTTATGTGATGTACAGAATTCATAATAAGAATTATAAAAAATATAGTAATGAAGGTAAATCAAGGACGGTTTCTGCGTTTGAGTGCAACGGTGATTCCCGACACGTATTACTATATCTTTTATTCTATACTCACATAAATTCAGATATGCGGTAAATTTTGTAGAGATCATAGTGTGATTCAGCACCTGCAGCCGTTGACAACTCCACAACCTTACAAATAAGACATCACTCCGCATGGAATAAATAATCTCTACAAATTAACCGATACGAAACACCGAGTTAACATAAATACAACTAAGTCTGTATTTCAATAAATAATGATGCATATTTGAAAACATTTCAATTGTTATACTTATTTATAATCTAATTTACATCTAAATTCTAAAAAATATATTACTCTATTAAATATTAAAGGCAATATCTATTTATTAGATATGGACGGATTAATTAAAGGCGCCCATTGGGGTTACCAGTTAATAGTAAACATTTAGCTCTTAACAATTAGTCTAACGCTAGTCACGGCGCTGCGCAAGGACAATATAAATAAATGTTGTATTTATAACGAACAACGAAACAGAATAATAAAACAATATATCTATAATAATAAATAATAAAATGTTCATCTGTCAGGTAACTCACTAGTCCATGTCTCAAGGACGGAAAACCGCGAGCGCCGATCTACCCTTACATCTAATACCAATAATTAATTAAGTTATAACAAAACATAAAACGAACTTCGTTGGTAAACATAGTTTCAGTCCATCTAAGTTGTTTCCGTTAACTTAACAGGCAAGACCACAACCGATATTAAGTACTAAATAACTAAGGAATGTCAATCTCAGGTGAATCATAAGGAATGAACTGACCAACAAAGAACAAAACAAGGAATCTGTCCACTAACATAAATCGCAATATTACAATAATGCACCTATCTTAACTACACATTGACAATCCCCAGGGAATGTCTTCTGATAATAATTATATAATTTAACCGTGTAAGTACATAATAGTGATCACCGTACCATTGAGCACACAATAATATCCTAAAGCTTTCATCGATTCATCTTTAAGTGTGTTTCATAGGAGATCTAATGAAGTATACATTTTATTTAATTAATTTAATTAAATGTTCAATAGGGGTGTAGTAAAGGCACCAATATAAGCACACGTATGATTCGTGACGTATCTATGACGAGCAGACGGTACACGTAGAACAGTTTCATTATGCTTTGTGCGAACAACACAGAACGACGTGCCCAATGATTGAGCTTCATTGAGCAAGGTGCGCATCACGCTATCGAAAATATTTTCCATTATTTACAACACACTTCGGTAATTACACTCCAACAGAAAGTGCTTCATAAGACTATCAATACATTGATTTTAAGTACATCGTGTTTGATAAGATATGCATACGCGTGCGTACACGTTAAACAAGTAATAACAATAAAAATAAAATTTAATTCACGTACATTAAGTATTAGTCGTGGACTTGCATCACATGCATTTGTAAAAAGAAAATATATAAATAATTTAAAGGGAATGTAGAATTTTTAATTCCTGTCTGTACACGATCACAATAATTAAACAATCACGGATATGTAGGCTATGCCTTTCAATAAATTGTCAACAGTGAAATGTAAAAATATATTAATTTGTACACTCTCTATAATAACTTTTAATAAACTTTTTTTGTATAATTCACTATCGCACCAAAATACTCTAATATTTCCATTTCAAATTATGGTAATATGGTATACAGTTACATACCGTACGACAAAACAAATAATAAAATATCTCGTAAGTATATTAAGTAGTCACTTCTTTCCCCACCAAAGGCGATTATAAGAACCAATCTCAATTTGTGGAATGTTTTCAATTTCTTCTGGAATGTACCAATACTCAAATATCTCAAAACTTAACCCTTCATCTAAATAAAGTAAAATCATATTGTTAACACAATGTCAATTATTTCGTTCCTTCCTTAACGCACCCATGTGTTTTAATACTAAAATATCCGTACATTATAAATATCCTCGCACATTAAAAGTTTTTTTAGTCACTAAATAATAATTAAACAAATTTGCACTTTATAACAGCTTCGGGGGGACGTTCAGCGTATAGCATGTTCGAAGCACTTCAATAAATTATCGCCAACAAAAAATACCGGGGCGGGCGAAACAAAATAAATACGAAAAAAGTTAAAGAGAAGCGAAGTACGTTCGAAGTGCTAACGGGTAGAGTGTAGTCGCTGCGTTATCGCGGCGTCGGCCCCCCGGCCTCCAGTCATTGATGACTCTTGCTGAGCAAATGCGAGTTGAATTCGTAGACGTTGCAGCACTGTTCGCCGCAGATGTTGCACTTCCAGGGGTTGGAGTCGCAGTGGCAGCCCTTGTGCAGGAAGTAGAGCGTGGAGTCGGGGAACGAGATGGCGCAGAACGAGCACACCAGCGACGCGGGCGGCGCCTCGCCCGCCGTCGACGTCGTCACGCCCGCCTCCGACGGAGACGACCGCGCCGCCTGCAACACGCCCCACCCACACGGTTACACACTCTCTGTTCAGTTCTGCGTTAAACATTCTTATTCTAATTTATGATGAGATTATAAAACATTTATTGAACGTTCTCGCTCTGCCTTCAACTTTATGGCCTAACTGTAGATGAACTTTTATGCCGGCACCAGATAAGCGATATGAGTGTCAGACCGTACGCGCCCACACGACATGAAACAGATGGGATCGAAGGCTGGTTAGGGGCATGCAATGAGAAGCGGTCGCGATGAGATGTAGGGTTGCCACCTTATAGTAAAAAAAATCCGAGATGATTTTGTCAAGTGGAGTGTTTATCGAATTAACATTTTTTTACATTAATTTAACCATTTGAACGCACTAAACTGAGCATAATTCTTAAAGATTAATTCACTGGAAGGAGATGCCCACTACGCTCAAAGTGCGAGATTCATTTCCTATATAAAAAAATAATAATTGAATAGATACCAATATGAAGTATTAATGGTTGTATCGGGACAAAGTGAATAGATATCCAGGACGCGGATTTAAAAAAATGAAAATTGGGAGTATCCCAGAAATATGAGGACGGGTGGCAGCCCCGGTGGGTGACGATGCCGAGTGACGTACGTGGTTGTTGCGCGAGCGGCCGCGCGCGGATATGCGCCGGCGCAGGTCTTCCCGCAATAAGCTCTTAAGCGGAGACACCTTGATCAGAGACGACAGCGACGACGACACGCCGCGCGCCTCGCCCGCCTCGCCCTCCTCGCCCGCCTCCTGCAACACACGCACACGCACTGCACTAGTCTATTTCTTAACGTGACTCAATTTTAAATTAACAATTAATAGGTACATTCCGGAAATATGAAGTCTTTGTAAAACAAAATAAAATTGTTTAGGTTGAAAAAATGCCATATTAGTTGTAATTTTGGTCACGTTTAAATTAAGGGAAATAGACTGTACACAAACATACCATCGCTTTAACAAATGTTGCTCTACTTAATCCAAATCCAAAATTACACGAACGACTTCAATATTAAATCAATATCAAGCGAGAATTCTTGGCAACTCGGTGAGAGTTAACTCTTTATTTGCAGTGTTGTCGTGCAGTCGTCGCGTCTCTTCGCCAAAGAGTTATGGAGACTAAGTTGCTTGTGGGGATCTGTCCTAAGTCCATGCGCTACTAGATTAGCTACACACATCGATCGAGTAAATCAAACCAAACATGTGTAGAAACTCTCTTGAACTATACAATTATCACCATCGCCTTTCCAGCAGAGCTATGCTACAATGCTTTGTTTCGTATCCACCAATTATATCAGTCCTAGCATAGAGACGGTTCCTAGCGATGGTGGCATTCACCAATGATATCGGACGTAAAATAGCAACGTAGTTTTGGTACGCCTAGCATATCTCTAGTGGAAAGGCACCCATTGGATGAAGATGTATTCGATGTTAAGTTACCTGCTTGATGGGTATGAGGGTGATGGAGGGCGTGATGGAGGCGGGCAGGCCGGCCAGCGAGCTGGACGCCACGGCGCTGTCGCCCGACTGCGGCGAGCTCGGGCCCTCGCCGTTCATACGCGACTCTACGAACACACATCAGTTAATACGTTGACGGCCGTAGCTATACTATAGCTTGTTCAAGGGGGAGACTTCAAGAGAGGGTCCACGATACCTACAGTGAAAAGTAACATGGACAGGACAGGACATGTAACAAACTTTTAAAGTGAAAATCTGACAACAATCTTTACTAGCAATCTATACTAATATTATAAAGCTGAAGAGTTTGTTTTGTTTGTTTGTTTGTTTGTTTGTTTGTTTGTTTGTTTAAACGCGCTAATCTCAGAAACTACCGAACCGATTTGAATAATTCTTTTTGTAATAGATAGCCACATTCAACGGGAAGGTTATAGGCTATTTTTCATCCCGAAATTCCTACGGGAACGGGTACAACGCGGGTAAAACCGCGGGGCGCTGCTAGTCTGTAATAAATCTGAAAGAAAACTGTTTAAAAAAAATCCCGTTCTGTGGGCATCAAACCCTAACCCTGTACCAAATGTTAGCTTTCTTGGACTATAGGAATTACTTGTTCTATTTTGATAACTGAATGAGTGAGTGAAACAGTTTAGAATTAGTAGTGAAACTTTGCTTTCGCATAACTTCGGAAATATATGAAATCTTGAGGTTCAGGTTAATTCACACCTTACTAAAAGATTTTTTAAAGTTATCGATTTATTTTAAGATGAATGTAAGTATTCTGAATCTATTCCAAGGCTCTCAAATAGGGGCACGAAACTACGCCGAAATGGTTCCAAAAAAAGGATGATGATGAATATGATCATCTCTGCCTAATTACAATTATTCATCATAGATGTTAAAATAATGTGAGAAATTAACATTTTCATAATCAAACTAGACGTAAGCTATGGGTTTTATTGATTTTCTTGTTATCAAAGAAATAGGTAATTATAATTACCAATACACAAACCACCTGACCTACTTATTTTTAAATCAGATCTAGCCTCTAGATTAGGTAGACTTTAGTAATTAACTTGTTATATTCCTAGGTCCTAGGTAAATTACCTTTAAATTAGGAGCTTTGATTACATAATATGTACCCGTGACATCGGCGCGGTTAATGTAACATGATTCTTGACCACATTTTTCGAACAACAGTTTTAACACGACAAACATACAAAATGTATTGAAGAAATAAAATAAAATAATGTTTTTTTTCCATTTTTGCAATAGAAAATTTTATAAATTAGTTTTATTTATAACATTTTCTGCAAGAAGTAGAATAACTAAGGCGAAAACTATAGGTTAACTTTTATCCCAAAATTCCACGTATATGGGCACGTAGGCAAAACCTGCTGATACTACATACTATTGTATTTGTAAGTTTGTATGTAATGAAGAGATCGCGTATACGCTTAAATGAAACAAAATGACTTTTACTGAGACGTGACGTAATTTCTCTGATTGGTGTTTGAGCTGTCATGGTGGATTGTTGTATATCGAAGATTCATTTTAACAAATAAATGATTAATGTGACATTAATAAGAGAATAAATACATTCATCAAAATCTTTAAAGCCCGTCACAGACTTAGCTATAATATATATTAATATACCGTACTTCACAGAAATATATATTATAGCTGAGTGTGCGGTCACGCGAAAATCAGTATAGAAAATATATAGTAATATGCCTAGCTATAAAAATATTAATATATATTATACCTAAGTCTGTGACGGGCTATAATCCTATTTAATTAGATCAAATAAATATTTTTGCGATACTTGATTACTGAAATCATGCCTCTTATAGGTTGTCCCGTTGTTCTTTGAAAACTTAAAACCCCTTCTGATTGCTAAAAATTACGTAATTATTCAATGGTTTAAAGTTATTGATATGAATATCAGACATAGCTACTGCTTAATTAACTAAGGATGGGATGAATAGTCTGATGACAGTGGTTAGTGAGTGACTGACCGGAGGTGTTGTGGTCGGGGGCGGGCTCGTAGGTCTCGTTGTTGTCGGCCATGGAGATCTCGACGTGCGGCGTGAGGTAGTGCATGGGCGGCGTGGCGTTGTCGGCGGAGCGCGCGCCGTTGCTGTCGCCCGAGTCGGAGTAGGCGGCCGCCACCGACACCGACAGCCCGCCCAGCGCGCCCAGCGCCGACACGTCGCCCGCCTCGCCGTACGCCGCCGACGCGATGCCGGCCGCCAGCAGCGACACCGACGTGCCGCCCGGGCCCGGGTTGTCCAAATCGATGCCATGTCTGCATCACACACAACACGACAATTACATACATACACTGATTCGAACTAGTATTCCGCGTATAAATAATACCTACCTGTTGAAGAAGTGCACCCGCAAACTTTTCATGGTAGGCGCGCGGTAGCTGCACAATGGACAAGTCTTGACGAGGTCATGCTGGCCCACGTGCTCGTTCTGGAAGTGGGCGCGCATCGCGATCTGCCGCTGGAATCCTCGGTTGCAGATGGGGCAATGGTACGGCAAGCTCTTGGTGTGCGTCGTGAAATGCTCGGCCAGGTGATCCTTTCTAAAGAATCTTTTTTGGCAAACGCGACATTCGTAGGGCTTTACGCCTGTGTGTCGCATCTTATGGCGCCGCATGTTGGCACCGTTCGAGAATTTCATGTTGCACACATCGCACTCAAATAGTTTCCTGTGCGGCCGAGTGTCTGTGTTCTGTGCGGCGGCCACATTGTTGTTGTCGGGAGAACACTGAGCCATGTGTGTGGTCAGAGCTCTGCTGCTCAGTGTACTGAAGCTGTTACAAGTGGTGCATTTTAAAAGGGTTCCCCCTCTTTTTGGTGTCTCTTTAGTTGATATAGGTGCCTGCAACAGTGAAGTTAAGCTCACTAACTTGTAATAGTTTGTAATAGTAATTAATTAAAATAATATAGAAGTAATTATTCCTGTAATCATTAGCAGGCTGGTCCACTAACCTTATCACTTGTTTTAACATTTACCTAATAGAGTACCTATTTAGCATCTAATAGATAGGGATAATTTCAAAATGCTTTCTTATTTAATTGGCTTTAATTTTATATTTATTATATGGACACCAATTTATTACTTTATGTAATAAAGGTTGTATGTAATAAATATAATGTGGTAAGTACAGACATAATACATGAAATATATTATTGAATGTCTTATGCTATAATGATATCATTTTGTGTTCCTGCCTGAATGGTATTCATAATACCTTATAACAAATGAAATTAATGAAATATGTATAAACATAGACTTTAAGGATATGTTGTATTATTTCCATTCCAACTAACCAACAAATATTTAGGTAAGTAGCAATATTATGACAGTAAATGCTCCAACAATGTTATTATTACCTTATATTAAATAATAAGGAATATAGGTAATATAACCATTTTATGAGAGGTTTTTATACATTCTCGTAATGACTGTGATTTGACTGTGTTGACAAATTATTTAGGTCAATATATTTTAATTGATAAATTATTAAAACTACAGTTTAATCTAAAACAATACTCACTGGTTCATTTTTGACTGCCGTTAAATTGGGTGATATTGTGCCTGAATCGGCCTCTGTTTCTCCTTTAGATGACATCACAATTCCCAGTTGAAGACTTTTTAGACATCACTCTCCCGCCCTTTATACTACGAAAACACAAACGAGTTAAAAATATGCCAACTTCCACTAATTAATCGTATCCACTCACTCAAACGGACATAAATGGTGCTACGTTTACGGTAAATTCACAAAACAACTTGTTTCTCATAAGAATGGCGAGGTGACCCATTTACGATTCTATACGAATTATCGACTCGCGCTAAACTTATGCAAAAATGTTATCTGTAGTATCACTTTAGATCCCAAAGGTTTACAAGTTTATCGTGGAATAAATATAAATAATATCCCGCAACTGTTAAATAAACTTACATTCGCTTGATACGTCGACAACCAGAACAGCGGTATTTTTAGGGAGAGATCGCTATGTGGCCTAATTCAATGGTTGAGCTCAATGCACAAAATACGTGTTACGCGTATAACTGTAAATGCACAAATATCTTGAACTTGAAATGGTTAAGGTTACTATTGGGTTAAAAAATATTTTTTCACTGAAATTGTGCCTATTGTAGAGATTTTATGGGTATTTTTTAGAAGATTTAACCAAAACCATTTTGATATAAAACCACACACCTGTAAAATATTTTTCTGAATGATTTTTATTATTTTGGCTGGCAATACTAAAATATCTTATCACGACATTAAAAAATGGTAAAGCCGGGTCCAGACGGGTATAACGTTGATAGTTCACATTGGGTGGCCCGGCTCGGAAAGGGCACGCAAGCAAGTCTCATGTCCATTATGAAAAGTTTTTTTGTATTGTCCCACTGCTGGGCAAAGGTCTCCCCCCCCCCCCCAGCATCGCCAACACTCCCTGTCCTTTGTTGACTTCCTATATTGACTTTCATAGCCTCGCGCAAATTTATATTGCCAAAATGTATTACTTTTTTTTTTCTTTATTGGTTTATTAACTGGATTTAATAAAGCAAACAGTAAATAACAATATGTTAATCCTACTCGAAATAAGCACAGCATGCAATACCTACTGCCCTGATTTTGTATCAATCAGTTAGCGCTTGGTTAAGGGTTAACGATGTGGACGTAGTTGGAAGGTCTATTGACAGCCTTAATCATGCTCAAATGAATGTCAAAGTAACACTAATCAGCTGTTTGTTGACAGACGTCATGCAATTTGATGTTCCTTTTGCTTCCTTTCTTTATTGTTGATTTTTGGGCTGTCAAAACTCAAAAATGTCAAGTCAAATTAAATTTGGATTGGTTGACTGCGTTAAATCGTTCTTTCCAAGGTGGAAATTGAAATTATTTTACATAAAAAATCGAAACGATTGACTATTTTTGCATATAATGTGACTATTTTGTGACGTAATAAGTATTATTGGGCACTGCTTTCATAACTTGTCCAAACATTTTTGAACAAACAAAAGTTGCGAAACAACTATTGATCTAAACTACAAGAAAGTGTCGTGTTATATTATTGTGATGAGCGTCATCAATGTATAAGTGAACTATGTGTTCTTCTGTGTTACGTTTTTTTAGCCAATGGCGATTGTGGATAAGGCCTTTCTTAATAGCACTTTACGTTATATTGATTGTGGTGTTAGTGCCGATACTTATAGCTCACTCTATAAACCATGGGTTCAAGAAGTCGGACCAAGGAGCACTGGTCGGCGGAGGATTCGTTCTCTTAGCCTTACCTATATCCGTGTGGCAGATAACACAACATGTAGTGCACTACACTAAGCCTTACCTACAGAAACACATAATAAGGTATGTTTCTTATTATAATCTAATAAGTTTATCATGTGGCTTATCATTTCTATTTGTTGTCACAGACATCCAAAATGATTATATTATTGTTTATGTTGTTAATTAAGAGATTGTTTTAACATACCTACCTTTCCCTTAACTCAATTAGAACCCTTTTTAATTGGTTTATGAATTAACTTTCTACATACATAAAGGATATAGTTTGTAAGAATATATTGACAAATGTAATATAATTCATAACCTTTTCAATAAATGACTCAAAGATGAGGAATTAAATTAGACACACTTAGTTAATAATCTGAAATAGAACCTATATGTATAGACTAGTTTTATCCCGAAATACCCCATGGCACTCCTAATTGTAAAGTGAGCTCAACACTAAAGCAATATTAAAAAATATAATAATAGGTAAAATACTATCTAATACATATTGACTATCTGAAGATGAGACATTGATGACATGATTGTCTGTTAGACTTTTTTTTCTATTTAAGAGAATGGATATTTACTTCTTCTAATTAATGAAACTTTATACTTTCACTAATTTATTATTATTATTAATTAGCCATAAATGTCCCACTGCAGGGCAAAGGCCTCCCTACCCTCCTTCCACTGATATCTATCCTGAGCTGAACTTTCACTAATGAAGAACATTTAATATATTTTCTTAAATAGAATATATTTAAGCGACATTCCCTTCATTATAATAGCTATGATCTGTATATATAAAAAATAATATATTATCCATTACATTATGCATCTATCCTATGTATCCCTTAGCATGCCTCTCAAAAAGACCGGGGCTTGTCCTGTGACTCTTTACAGAAACACTATAATAATAATACTGAATACAACAATTAACATATAGCCTATGTAATATGAAAAACATGTATAAAAGTGAACTGACTGTATAATGAGTAGGTAGATAACATGTTTAATTTTAGCCATTGACATTCAAACTTGTTTATAAATTAATAGTAAAATACTTGGAGATAATTTAAAAGTCCAATTAACTTTATAGGACTATCTCATAATCACTTTTTTATACTTTATTTGTGGACTTAATACATTTTGAAGCTCACCATATCTTATCTGGCATTGTGAAAGCCATTAATTTATTAAATCATTTTGGACTGTTAACAAGAATAATTCTTCTTCATAATTAATTAGTTTTGGGCTAAAATTGGTTGAGATTTGAATTTTGAGGTAAAGGTAATTTAAGCTATAATTTGGTTATTACTGTAAATAACTAAAATATTTAATTTTCAGAATTTTGTGGATGGTCCCTATTTATGCGCTAAATGCATGGATTGGGTTAGAGTTTCCGGAACACTCAATATATGTTGACTCTCTGCGAGAATGCTACGAAGCCTACGTAATATATAACTTTATGAAGTTTTTACTCAACTATTTGAATGAAGACCATGACTTGGAAGCGGTGTTGGAGACAAAACCACAAGTTTACCATATATTCCCGTTGTGTTGTTTGAGTCCTTGGGAAATGGGGAGGTGAGATATTCAAATTAAGAATACATCTTTAGTATAATAATGCTGAAGAGTTTTTTGTTTGTTTGTTTGAACACTCTAATTACAGGAACTACCAGGAGAATCTCCGACAGGAACGGGCAATGCGGGTAAAATCACGGGGTGCTGCTAGTTTATGAAATTGAGTGTGTTTGGTGTGTGTATATTAGTTTATAATAATTAATTTAAGTCAGGGACATATATAATACACTAGCTGTGCCCTGCGGTTTCACCCGCAGCGCCCCCATTCCCGTGGGAATTTTGAGATTTTTATTCTCTATATACCTCACGGAGCCCGAGACCTTTCCAACGAATGCAAAACCGTGGAAATCGGTCTAGCCATTCACGCGTTATGCCTTGACCAAGGAAAACGGGTTTCATTTTTATATATATATAGATTAAGCCTACACTATAAGTAAGTCCCACTGCTAGGCAAAGGCCTTCATTGAGCCTACACTACACAGGTATTAAATTATTGTATTTATTACCCGTGGCAATAACACCCTGTAAAAATTTGTTTTCAGGGAATTTGTGCACAACTGTAAACATGGAATCCTGCAATACACATTAGTGAGACCAATTACAACTGTGATATCTATGATATGTGAACTATCTGGAGTTTATGGAGAGAGTGACTTCAGTCCAAATGTAGCGTTCCCCTACATTATAGCAATAAATAACCTCTCCCAGTTCATAGCTATGTACTGCCTGGTGCTATTCTACAAGGCCAATAGGGCAGAGTTGAAACCAATGAAGCCCATTGGGAAGTTTTTATGTATAAAAGCAGTTGTTTTCTTTTCGTTCTTGTAAGTATTGCAATGACACACCTACTTATAAATCAATTATGTAATTGGTAATTACCTCATTAGTTAATTGAATTGATGATGATGGTTTGTTTGCTTTTTGTGTTTCTATTATTGTCACAGTTTAAAACAATTGTATAGACAATCTACATAAGAGTCAAATACAAAAGTTCCATTGTGAAATCTGTTAATATATCCTCATTCGAAATTTATTTTTTTCAGCCAAGGAGTATTAATTAATATACTAGTGTATAGCGGTGTTATATCGTCAATATTTAATATATCCGACACAGACACTATAAAGATTATGTCGTCTAAGCTACAGGTGGGTATCATTATACTTATGAATTATGATAAAGACTAGCTAGTACATTAAATTAATCAATTACTAGCCTTTTAATGTCTTACTGTAGGGAAAATGCAATTGAATATATTACTAATGGAGAAAACAATGTCAAAATTGTAACTTGATTAAAATTTCAATTGTAAAGAAAAAATATTTAATTGAGTAAAAATATATTGTTTCCAGGACTTTCTGATCTGCATAGAGATGTTCCTGGCGGCCATAGCGCATCACTACAGCTTCTCGTACAAGGAGTACGTGTCGGAGGCGCACGGCTCGCCGTCGTGCCTCGGCTCCTTCCTGGCGATGTGGGACGTGTCCGACGTCAAGCGAGACATCTCCGAGCACCTCGGCGTCGTCGGTAAGTGAGCTTGTAGTCAGAGCTGTGGCGGGCTGTTATAGGGCATCACTACAGTTAGTCAATGTAGTGGTATCTGTTGTGGCCATAATTGGAGCCATTGAAACACAATTATGATCACGTCCTACAAAACAAAGTAAAGTAAAACATTGCTGGGCAAAGGCCTCTCATCTCTCTGATGATATACATATCAGTACAGTGAGTAGGATTAGGCGTAACCTTAAAAAAATAAGACTTTATATAACTTTAAAAAATATAGGTATTAAATGATTTCAAGTACTTACATAAAATACAAAGTACATTATTATATTGCAGGCAGTTCGTTCAGTCGTCGCCTTCGCGGCAAGTCCATGTACCACATGGCGCGCGGCTGCGACGAGTCGTCGCGGCTGGTGGAGCCGGCGCCGGCGGCGCGCTCGGCGCCCGCCGCGCCGCTGCCCGCCGTGGCGGTGCGCGGCGCGGCCTACGGCGCCATCGACTGCGCGGGGCCCAGCGACGTGGCGCCGCTGCTGCGCGCCGACCGCGGCGACCAAGACGGCCAAGACGACCCGGCGGTGTAGACCAGCCTTCAATACCTTAATAATAATGATCCTTCAATATTTTACCTTGTAGGGCTGAAACACCCAAACACGATGTCTCGTCTATCTTTTATCCCTTGTCTTTATATAGATTCGCTTTTTATCGCCTCTATCGTTGATTCATTTTACGATGTAATGAAATAATTTTGACTATTTCCAGATTTATCTTTAACGAAGAGAAAAAGCAAGACGAGCCATTTGTTTTGACATCCATTTTAGTCCTACGGGACGCAAACGAAAACAGGGCGAGTCCAAGCTATGTAAGGAACTATATAGCACATTGCTTGAATACATGTTATACACAAATAATGTACATATAAGTATTGTATAGCATATACAACATTTTACTGAATGTGGACTTACCCTTGTTTTTGTATTCTTCCATTATACAAAATATATAGTTTGAATAACCCATAGGTCGTTATTAGGGCCTTACAAACTTGTAGGCCTTTCGAAACTGCTGTACATGACACGACTGGTCAAACACAAGCCAACCGACCTAAATCCCTACAGATCACTAGCGAACGACTGCAAATTATCTAGATAGGTCCTAATCCAATTAACACACTTCACCTCTTTATTATAAGTAGGTATGGGTAAAAAAGTATTTAGTAATGTGAAGGTACGCGAAAAAAATCAAGAATGTTCGAAAAAGTACTAGTTAATAGTTGCTTGCTTGCAGTTTTATCTGAAATGCCTTTTCAGATATCTGAAGTGATCGTGTAGTTGCGCTAGGATATAATGGGTACTTTTTCGAAAATTGTTTCGCGAAATTGTCCTTTGCATAGTATTCTTATAGTTAATAATTGTGCTTGCCAAAATTATCCCTTTTAACAACATTGAACGCAATATCACAATGCTTATGAATATTTGTCAAATTGTATTATTATATTATGTAACTACTAAAATATGTAATTGTAAGGCATAAAATAATGGCATCATCACCCTGCTAATTACAATACAATTAGATGCATAATCTATATATATAAAAATGAAACCCGTTTTCCTCGGTCGCGGCATCACGCGTGAATGGCTGGACCGATTTCCACGGTTTTGCATTCGTTGGAAAGGTCTCGGGCTCCGTGAGGTTTATAGGGAATAAAAATTCCCACGGGAACGGGGGCGCTGCGGGTGAAACCGCGGGGCACAGCTAGTAAAATATACCTATATTATAAAATATTATTATTATTTTTTGTATTTTCTTCGACTAACACACTTATGTATGGTTAATTTTAGTTTATAAATATTGTATTAGTAGATTGTACCGCTATAACAAATTGATTTACTGTGCATTATATTTTTCATGAATCTTTTCTTGGCAAAGTAAAGTATCATAAACAAGCAAACTATGCATCTTGTTCTGAACAATTTTGATTATTCGCAATTGTACTTTTCTATTCAAATTTTTCAAATTTCACTTGCATATAATTTTCACGTATTCCTCTAACATGACACCATTCACTCACAAAAAACATACAGTAGTGGACAATACAGTTGGCAGATACATTCATGAGCTTGGTTATGACAACTTGATTGATTTCGGGTTCTTAATCCAAATTTGAACTCATCCATGTTGTCAGGCTCTCACATTTACCACTAGATTGTCTATGAATATCTACTTATCACGCAAGTGGGTTAGTTAAGACAATAAGATTCTACATGACATGACTGACAATGAAACCTCGATCGACATGGCTTCGTACTATCAAAATGTACAATGTCACGTGATAGTCACGTGGTCATTAAGTACACATTCTCATACATTTTGATAGGAGCGAAGCATTGCCTATTGCCTTGGACAGCAATGTGTCACATAGGACTACGAGTTATGTTATGATATTTGGCGCGAAACAAATATAACTTTTTAAAAATCCTAATGATAAATCATAGTAATAGTTAGTTAATATGAAGTGATAATAGTGTTTGTTAACAAGTATTGTATTATATCTAAGATAGTTATTGAATATTTGTACATTCCTAATTATATCACACCATCAAACCAAAGTACGCGCGTGCTTGTTAATTTCTTGAAATGAATTTGTATTGATCTGCAGTTTTATTGTGTAAGTACTTATAGTAATATTTTGTGATATTTGTTTTGTGTACATGACTTTATAATTATTGTTAAGTTTTAGAAATAAAGAACATATTTATCAGTATTTTGTAGTTTTTATTATTAAGTCAGTTAACTTCGGTGACATAAAAATGCAAGATCTTTTATTTTGAAATGTCTCACTGGCTGGAAGTCGATGCTCACTGATGATATCAGTACAGCTAGGAGGGATTATGTTTTGCTCGACCATTTCGCCGATGATCACGTTTTTGACAAGATCCTTTCAAGAATCGCAACAAATATGGTTAAATATGAATATTTAAATAAAAAAAGAATCAAAATAAATAATATGCCAAAACTCCGATTCGTTCTACTGCAAAAACTGAATGGAAAGGCGCTGCTAAAAGGAAGGACGTCTGTCTTACTCATAATAAGTTATGTACTACTACGCCACTGTTGTCCACTAACAACAAATGTAAGTGAGTTTAAAATGTTTCATTTTCACGCCGCCTAGCCCGGTGGGGCGTGTCCGAGTCGGCGGTGATAGAACACAGGCGGTCTTTTAAGATCGTTGAAAATTAAATTATAATAAACCTAGCTGACCCGGCAAACATTGTTACGCCATACAAAAATGAAGGGGTGGACTACCCTTAACATTTAGGGGGATGAAAAATAGATGTCTGATTCTCAGACCTACCCGATTTGCACACAAAATTTCATGAGATCGGTCGAGCAGTTTCGGAGTAGTTTAAATACAAACACTGCGACACGAGAATTTTATATATTAGAAGTAATAAACAAAAACATGTTTTGTATTCGTTATTTTATTTAAGTATCATTAATATTACACTTAAATTAATATACTTATAGCAAAATACTTTCTTTAAAGAAGCGTATACTTTCTTAAAAGGCAATTCCGAGATGCAAATACATAGTTATTTTATATATTTTGACAATTTGAACATACGAGTACTTAATCTAAAGAGTGTATTATAAAATTGATCAGGGAAAGGTAAACAGTTATTTTCTTTTACAGTTTACATTTCATAAAAGCGGTATACAATTGATCTAGTATAATGATATGAACATTCAGATATTTAGGCATTAAACAGGTACTTATTTTATATTGGAATGTATCTTCATTTTGTAGTTTTTCTCATAAGTTGTGTGTGTCTCATAGGTTGTGTAAAAGTTATTAAGCGTTGATAAAATGTGAATTAAGTAATTTACCACAGCTTGCATTTACTCATCTCATCATACGTATATCTTCGGTGAGATGAGAGGCCTTTGCCCAGGAGAGGCTTTTTTAGGGTTCCGTAGCCAAATGGCAAAAACGGAACCCTTATAGATTCGTCATGTCTGTCTGTCTGTCCGTCCGTCTGTCCGTATGTCACAGCCTTTTTTCTCCGAAACTATAAGAGCTATGTTGTTGAAACTTAGTGTGTAGATGTATTCTGTGAACCGCTTTAATATTTTCACACTAAAATAGAAAAAAAAAAAATTTTAGGGGGGTCTCCCATACTTAGAAATGAAAAAAATATTTTTTTTTCATCAAACCCATACGTGTGGGGTATCTATGGATAGGTCTTCAAAAATGGTATTGAGGTTTCTAATATCATTTTTTTCTAAACTGAATAGTTTGCGCGAGAGACTCTTCCAAAGTGGTAAAATGTGTGTCCCCCCCCCCTGTAACTTCTAAAATAAGAGAATGATAAAACTAAAAAAAATATATGATGTACATAACAATGTAATCTAACACCGAAAATTGGTTTGAACGAGGTCTAGTTAGTAGTTTTTTTTTTACGACATAAATCGTAAACCGCAAAAAAATACTGATTATTCATTCAATAACTCAAATGTAAATAAAAAAACATTTATTTCAAGAACTTCTTTATTATGTTACTCGCTGCTACGGAACCCTTCATGGGCGAGTCCGACTCGCACTTGGCCGCTTTTTTTATAACTGTAACCTATATTATATATCTAATATCATAGCCAAAATGAGAATACGAAGTCTCGGGACTATTGTTTGGGAACCTTTCAATTATGTACTAAATTGCATTTTATGCATTATATTACTTAAAACTAAAGAAAGGCAATTTCATTGTCATTACTATTATACATTGATAAGTGCATTATTTAGTGAAGATTCACCCGGGCGTGGAAATAGAATAGATGAGTCAGTGGAGCGCCGTAATGCATAAAAATTGTAAAATCTCGGAATCCAAGGCAAGTCAATGAATCTAATAATAAGTACAAGGGTGTGAGGCGCCAGGCAATTTGACAAAGATAATATAATACTTATTAAAATCGCACGATTTGCACCCATTATAATACAATAAATAAAATAGAACTTAACCCTCTTTGGGTAGGACTCTGGTACGAATATCATGGTAAAATCAGTAGTGCGAGTGCGAATATCAAATCATCTGCTTTCGTATACAAAGTGTTACAAGTGATCGCAGCTCTGTCACATAGAAGGTTGCATCAAGGTGTCTACAAGTAGTTTACATAAACTTAAGTACGAAATAGGTATTTATTATTTTATTCAGCAAGCTCAATTGGCTATAATTTTCAGAAGCTTTGAGTGTTCCACAGTAATATGTGAATAAGCAGGAAAATATTTTTATTGTTATCCAGTCTATGACTGAGGATTGAAATATTGGAAAAGAAGGAATTTTATTTAATGTTTATGAGCAGATATCTCGGTTACGACGCAATCAGCTTCATTATCAAGAATGAGCAAGAAAAGTCACATTTGACCCGCAAGGTGACAAATACTTGGGACCAACCGGAACCACCTCAAACTACGACATCGTCTTGTCAATTTCGTCTCCACTCTTCAACTCATGTCTCGTGCGACTGAAATTTTCCAAAGCACTCAAGCCCGCTTTCAAACTATTGATCTCGATCCTATTCCAAATTGTGCCCATAAGTAAATAGTACGCAGATATGCAAGTGAGAACAATTTTGACTATGTCATAGATTACAAGATTAGGCCAGAAACCAACTGTGCCTATTAGAAACATAAGTATGAGACCACCTGTGAGGGCGTATAGCTTTTTTGTCTTAATGACGTTAGATTTGGCTTCTTCACACACTTTGGTCGCTTGAGCAATTGTCTTGTCGAAGTTATTCTCTTTGCTGGCCTGTCGGAACATTAGCGGGGACTTTTTGAAAGCCGCCGGCTTGAGCTGCAGCTCCAAGGATACTGCGTTGTGGTCCGAGTACGAAAAGTTTCTGTTAGGTACTCTGTCTTCCAAGGGATTGCCGAAACTGATCACTTTGGGCTGGGAACAATAGAAATATTAACTTGTACATCATACTGTACTATGATGTATTAACGTTAAATAAATTTTAAAATTAGGGCGTATTGCACAAGACTATGTTAAAAAACAAATGACGTTCGTTTCAAATTTTCTTCTATTTGGTGCAAGTTAAAATACAATTCTAAACAAATTAAGAGTTCTTATCGCTTAGTCTAAGTTTTGAGGTTCAGTTTTAAACGAAAATCCCTTGCATTTTATAGAAATCAGTAAAACAGAACGAAATTTAAGTCGGATTGAGCATAGTAAAATTTCCCAAAACTTTTAAAACCGTGAATGGTTAGGAATGCTTAATTGAACGATATAAAAAATTAACGATATAGCCAGGAATTACACAGTTAAGGTTAATTAAAATAATAGGAATATCAAAAAACAAAACCTAATGTATTAGGAATTTCCGGTTGCCCAGATATTATACGTATAAAATCAGGGCAAATTCACGATCATATGGGATTGAATTCTAACAATATAATTGTTAGATTGATAAGTTAATTCTTATGACTCACAGACGACTTAGTTAACCAATTACCCGTGAAGTTGCGATAAGATAAATGTACAAATATTTATAACAAAAATGTAGGTATGGTGTCTATCTATACTAATATTATAAAGCTGAAGAGTTTGTTTTGTTTGTTTGTTTGTTTGTTTAAACGCGCTAATCTCAGAAACTACTGAACCGATTTGAATAATTCTTTTTGTAATAGATAGCCACATTCAACGGGAAGGTTATAGGCTATTTTTCATCCCGAAATTCCTACGGGAACGGGTACAACGCGGGTAAAACCGCGGGGCGCTGTTAGTTAATAATATTGACAACTATAACATTGATAAATAGGTTAATAAAAGCAAGCATTTAAGGAGGAATTCATTACAAGTCTGATGTTTTACCGTTTAAAAACTCCCCAGAAACACTAATCATAAACTTTATTTAACTAAAACACTGTTTAACACAAATCTAAAAAAAGTTTTGTCTCTTTTGCTCTTTGGAAATGTCGCGTATGTCGGAAAGGGATAAAACAATCGATAACTAAAATGGTGTAATAAGCGTTTTTGAATAAGGCCCTTACCCACTAAGTTAAGTTCTATTGAATGATGTAAAGGTGTTTTCCACCAGAGATACGGCGTGCAAAATTGAATTGCCACGTATTGTGGATACGTAGCCCTTCTGGCGTATAATCAATTTTTTTTTGACGATTGCTCCTGAAGAGTAAAAAGGTTTAGTGATTTTATTTCATTCTTACCCTATCTCTAAACCTTTTTCCTGTTCAGAAGCAATCGTCTTCGGCTGGAAAATTGGCGACATTGGTCCACATTTTGTGCCAATCCAAAAAAAATAGAGTATAGTTTCACTGAGCAGTGTTAACTCATGGCGATTGTTAAGCAACGTGCAGCTCGACCCCTACTTGGATGAGTGGCCGATAGTGGCATTTATATTTGAGCGCTACCGTGCTTCGGAGGGACGTTCCATTGTCAGTCCCGGTTGTATCAATCGTCAGACCATGTCGGAGGGTTTTAGGCCTCCTACTAACTAAACTACTCGAAGTTACTTTTTTTAGTGGATAATAAACGTAGGCTAGCGGAGCTCTAGTGGAAAGACCCTAAAGATCGCAATTGACTACTACGTTAAACGTTTATAACTCTTTTAAGTATTAATATATCAAAGTACCCACCTCCCAATCAGGGCTAGTTTGAAACAGAATGTGATCTATTCTCTTGCCGTCAGGGTTCAACTTGGCTTGCGTTTTGTTCGAGTAGCTGTTGTTAGCGTTGTCGCTGGTCCCCAACTGTTTCCTGACGGCGGGGTTGCTTCCCTCGCACGCCAAGTCAAACGGGTCCGTTAGTATTGGCAGTTCCGTTATTATTCTGAAAATTAAGCAAAACAAAGTTGTTACCTAATTGTTTTGCAAAATTTCAGCTCGATATAACAATCTGTACACATTTGAGGCATAGGTGCAGCTAAATACAATATTATACTAAATGAAACGGAAAACATGTGACCACGAATGGTGTAATCCACTGGAAATCTCGGGTACGAATTATAATAATTACGTTATATATTCTAACACGATACAGACCCGATTCGTTTAGAATAATGAGTGCTAATTGTGAGTTTAAATGTAAATATATTATATAATAGCATGAAAATAGCATGAAAATAGCCCATGATAATGATACATTTTGTATTGAATTTGTTCAAGGACAAGTCAATCTAAGTATTCTAAGTAAGAGTTTGATTTTATGTACATATTTTGATTTTTCGAATCTCAGAAACTATCTATTCGATTTGATTAATTATTGGAACGAAGTTCCTTATCGCGCGTTGCGAAAGGGGTCTAGACGGAAAAAATGGTAACGACATTTATGCCCAGAGAGGGACAGACAGAGAAACTTGCGCACGCCAGAGAGAGACAGACAGAGAAATATGCGCGAGAGAGACAGACAGAGAAACTTGCGCACGCCAGAGAGAGAGACAGACAGAGAAACATGCGCGGCGCATGTTTCTCTGTCTGTCTCTCTCTCTCTTTCTCTCTCTCTTATAGAAAGCAAGCTAGATATTTTCGTTTCGTCTTTCTATTTCGCATTGAACAGTGTGGTGTTAAGACGATTATATTTGTTGATAATAAATAAACTTCGTTCCATCCGGGTGTCCCTTGACACCTCTCAAGTTTTTTGTCTAATAGATAGCCACATCTAACGGAAAGGTTACAATAGGCCAAAACTCCCACAGGGTACAACATAGGTAAAACCTCTATTATTTATACGTCTTACTTATAGGACAAGTCATCTGGCGTAGCATTCAGGTCTCCTGCTAGTATCGAGATGTCCGCCGGCTGGGCCGTCAAGTACACCAGCTCGGCGGTGGAGTGGGCTTGCAACACTCGGTGCGCGAGGTAGATGTCGTCAGAGTGATATTCTGCGTGCAACTGGAAAACATTCAAATCAATATCCGTTTTATATTAATAAAACTCTCCATGACTAAAACACTGTTATAAAGGGATTGTCTCTTTTGCTCTTCGGAAAATAACGTGTGTCTGAAAGGGACAAACCATTTGATGGCTAAAGCGCTGTTAATAAGCGTAAAAGCCCTTTATCTTTAACACGATATCATAAACTTTCATATCAACTTGAAGCTTCCTACGGATTAAACTACTTTGTCAACCAGCTAAGCTTTCCTTCGTTGGGGATCCATGATCTTACTTGTCTTTCCACCAGATCTAATTTAAGCTCTGCTGGCAAGGCACGTTTACTTGTTCCCGGGATCTTTTCGGTTCAAGTAAAAAGTAAGTAAGTTTGCGTAGGTTAGTGGTCGACTCTGGTGTCGAAGTTTTTAGACCGCCTTAAGGCCTCCGAAATGTTCTAACGATTGAAATAGCCGGCACCGACAATTTAACGCGCCCTCTTATATTATATCCTATCCTATCCTACTTCCTACTATAATCATACTATACTAATTACTACTAACTAACTATAATATTATAACCGCGAAAGTTTGTTAGGATGGATGTATGTATGGATGTATGTTTGTTGCTCTTTCACGTAAAAACTACTGGACGGATTTGAATGAAACTTTACAGTAATATAGGTTATACATCGGAATAACACATGGGATACATTTTATCCCGAAGTTCCCGCGGGAACCGATACAACACGGGTCACACTGCGGGGTGCGACTAGTTATTTATAAATACAAATATAGTTGTAATACAAAGAAGATGTATAGTAAGTAGTAATTAACATGCTCAATGTTCGTGTTATTAGTGTAGTGTAGCTATTAAATAAACAACATGCAAGGATACCTACATATGGTATTAACAATTAATACTCAATATCACGTTCATGACTGACCGATGAATAATCAATTATACATTAATCCTTGTTCTAGTGAACTTGTAAATTGATTACACAAAGAACAAAGCCCTTTGTTGTGGACGAAATTTAGACTGTAATAACTAGAATCTAATAAGTTTGATAATCTAGACGCTGCCAAAAGGCGTATTACTCTATCTAGACTCGGACGTTTGGAAATGAATAGCTCTATTATTTAAGGCTTAAAATTGTTAATAATACAATCATAAAAAAATAACAACCCCTGTACACAACCCCCTACATTTCTGATGGCGCGACACGTACTTAACAAGTTTTATTTAACCTCGCCGTCTTACCAGCGTTGTTACTCGTTGTATTTCGGCATAAAATGTATCCCATGTGTTATTCTAAAGTTAAGCCCATATTACTGCCAAGTTTCGTTCAACTCCGATGACTAGTTTTTGTGGAAAGAGCCACAAACAAACACACATACATCCTCACAAGCTTTTGTATCTATAACTAACCGCGCCTCGCGGTTTCACCTGCGTTCACTGCGTTCACCGTTCCCGTGGGAATTTCGGGATGAAAAGTAGCCTATAACCTTCCTGTTGAATGTAGCTATCTATCACAAAAAGAATTATTCAAATCGGACTGATAATTCCTGAGATTACCCCGAACATACAAACAAACAAACAAACTTGCAAATTTTACCTTTTTATAATACATATTAGTACAGATATCATTAGAAATAGCAGGAACGAGTAGGATTCTCACATGAGTGCAGTAGACATTGACGAGCCTCTCGCCGCAGCGCACGCGGCAGAGACCGACGCCCTTGCCCCCAAACCAGTCGCCGTGGTGGATCTTATGGATGTACCCGTTCAGCGGCCACTGGTGGAAGAACACGTCTTGGATCACCCATTTGGAGAACACGCACAGCCCAGACCCGACGACGCCGCTGTTGGTCAACGTTTTAATTAGGTGGCTTCATAATTAGAGTTAGATCTTTAGGGCTCTTTCAATTTAAGCTTGATTATGCAGCCGTCCACACGTAGTGCCGTTTTGTTGTTTTTCATAAAGCATTTGATTCATTCAAAAAGCGAGTAGTTTATATACTTAAAATCTTCACTCTCATTTTTCTACAAAAAATTACTTTAGTAGGGTTATCTTTAATAAGCATTGTTTTACCAATTAAAAACTTTTTTGTTTTAAGTTAACCCAGACACGTAAAATATAAATAAACCGAGTTTAACACCATGTACTGTACATGGAAGTAATCATCCGTTGATAATCAGTTAGCACCAGGTGTAAGGTTATCAGATAAATTAAAAAGATAAAATCTTTTATTAGTATGCAATAAAGAAATAGGTCCCTTATAATATAACTTATTACACATTTTTACTATCATTAAGCGGCGTCTCGTAGTTTGACCTGAATTCGAATCGTACCCAAGGAAATTCAAAACATTTAAGTAACTTTAAATATGTATCTGTAATTTGCTTATAACTTAAGTCAGTCTTATGGAAATTGGTTCAACAGATTCAGACAACAAACAAAGGATACAACATTTAAAAATACAACATCTTTTTGTTACCTATAACCATCCCTGTAAATAATTTAAAAAAATGTATATAACTAAGACATACTTAATGTAATTCACTGAAAAAGATAAATATTTAATTTAATAGTACACCTTTGCTGAATAAATCACAATTGAAATGGACAAGGGAAGTCACTGTTATCAGAAAATATTGGTGGCAAAAACATTGCATTGTATCAACTTACATAAAACTTTATTAAAAGTACATTTATTGGATTTGATTCATCTATAATTCAATCTGTAGACGTTACATCTGTTCATGGTACCAGGAACGCATAGCTAGGACTGGTACTTCCATGTTCATATAAACAAACTCTTCAGGTTTATTATATTTGTATAACTAGCAGCGCCCAGCGGTTTTACCTGCGTTGTGTCCATTCCTGTGGGAATTTCGAGATGAAAAATAGCCTATGTTACTCGTGGATAATGTAGCTTTCGAATGGTGAAAGAATTTTTAAAAATGGTCTGGTAGTTTTTGAGCCTATTCATTACAACCAAACAAACAAAGTTTTCCTCTTTATAATATTAGTGTAGATAGTATAGATATGTGCTTACCTATAAAAATAGTGGGAGTAAGGTAGTTTCTCAGCTACTTTCTTCTTCAGACTAAGGTAATCACCCTCACTCCATACTTCTTGCAAACACACTAAGTTGTGAGAACTCTCCGATAGATAAATGCCAATAGCATCAAGTCTTTCCTTTCTGTCTTTAGAAATCCCAGGAATAGCCCTATAGTATGATACAAAGGATGTATGAGCATTTTTCAGAGCAACAATATAAGAACAAATTAAATAGAGTAAGTGCAGATAAATAAACAGTATTTCGAAATATTTAAGGAAATTATGAAAAGACCCAAATACAGTGCAAGGCTGAAACCATTACCCAACCTTTGGAGAAGTGTTTATAACAAAATAGCTACCAATTAGTGCCCATTAGTAGTATGACAAAGTTAACACCTTACAAAACTGAATCTAGATAATAGTTCACCATAGAATATATGGTGAATAATAAGTAAGAGTTTCTGTAAAGTTTTGAACATTACTGCTGATATAAGTAATGTATAATAAATAACCTGAATCAAGTTAACACTCAATTATAATGAAATTAACAAATCAATATCACAGTTTATTTTAGGAAACTTGGTCGGTTGGCTAGTCATAATCAATATCAAATTACTTACATGACCTGCATCTATTGTAGCTATCACAACTAGGTATAAACAAAGTGTTGGTAGGTACAATTCATGGTTTAAATTGAACAGTATTATATTATAACTGATACCTGATGTTATTAGGAAGTATGAAGTTTAAAAGTTATTAAGTTTTTTTTTACATTTATGTTTACGAGATAATAAACCATCAATAACCGAAGTAAATTTCTAAATAACTTACCACACATTCAGAGTGAAGATATTGAGTTCAAATTCTGTATATTTCTCCGACATTTTATTTTTAGGATATGGTTAAATGTAACACTAAATAATTGAATGGTGAAAATAATTAATTTTAAAGATTACGGCACAATACAACAACACAAACAATCACAGTCACACTAAACGCTCAGTCGGCAGTCGGCACTCCGCACCGCAGCAGCTGCAGAGTGCAGAGATAAATAAACAAACAATCAGCAGCAGGCTCTGCACTGTGTGTGAGTGAGTGAGTTGGCTGTCTGTGCTGTGGTGAAGAGATGATCAATCGCTATTGATCGAATCATCATGTCATCATGAAGTGATTGATTCGATCACGAAATCGAAAAAGATTCATTGGTTCATTTTATTTGCTGTCACAGTCATTTAGAGTATTTTCCACAAAATTCTATTAAAAGTATAAAGATTATTGTGTTTACTAGATTTTAGGGTTATATTTCATTAATTTATCAGTTTTAATTATGTCGTTCGTATAAAATGTTGATGAGATTGTTTTTTGACAATCAATTATCTGACCGGGTTAAAAGAACCAGGTTATTTGTCGTAATCGATCAGAATTCATTCGTTCTTTGAAATTGACGTTTCTAGTTTCTACGAATGATCCCAGTGTTATTATCATTAAGTTTGAGTTGAGTGGTACATCACGACTTTGGTTTGGCCGGTTTGATCACCAGGGTTGACCACCGACCTACTCGAACTTACTTATTTTTATCTAGCTCACTCGAGTTAAGTTGAGTTTCAACTCTGAGTAATGATCATTCCGAGTTTGCACATCACTAGTGACTATACTCGGAATTTTAATTCGATTCCAGATTTGACAATTTCAGTGTTGCAACATTATGACAAGTACTAAATAGTGACGTTGCGAAATTATTCGATATGGAAATGGAATATTTCCGGATCGATTCTTCTCGTTTATAATTTTACTCTCGTAAACTAAGTAGTTATATCAGGAAATTAAATATTTCTGAACCGATAATTTAGGTTTGACGATTATTTAACGATCTGAGACTTTTCTTTTATAATTGTGTGTGAATTAAATAAAAAAATGTGATCATGAAGGAACATGACAAATAAAACAGATAGATGTATTATTAGTAGAGTGCTTGGGGAGTTTGACCTCGGACTCCAATTACTGTCAATGTATTAATGTGAGACCTTCTGCATTATGTTTTATACATAAATTACTAAAAAGTTTACCAATTTTTTTTCGTTGCTTTTTTGTTTTTCTTAATTTGACACTAATTTCAAGATAATATACTGATATTTATATCCAAACTAGACGGATCGAGCTGAAATTTGGCATGCAGGTAGATGCTATGACGTAAGCATCCGTTAAGAAAGGATTTTTTGAAATTCCACCCCTAAGAGAGTAAATTAGGGGTTGAAAGTTTTACAATTTTTTAAAATTCTTTAATGGATTTGCTTCAAATTTTGCATGTAGGTTCTTTATTTAATTTAGATAAAGATTACAAAAGGAATTTTGGAAATTCCATCCCTAAAAGCGTAAAATAGGGGATGATCGCTTATATGCAACTTTTTATTCCTTTGATGTATTGGCTTCAAATTTTGCATGTAGGTTATTTATACAAAGAAACTAACCACTAATTAAAAAAGTTTCGGAAAATCTACCCCTAATAAGGTAATTTAGGGGTTGAAAGTTTGTATGACTTTTTAAATTCCTTTAATGTATTTGCTTCAAATTTTACATGTAGGTTCTTTATTTAACGTAGTTAAAGATTACAAAAGGAATTTTGGAAATTCCACCCCGAAGAGGGTAAATTAGGGGTTGAAAGAATTAGTTAAGCTCGTAATGTCTTATATTATATGCCTTAATTTATTTATTTTATTATTAAATAAAAAGCAACGATTTTTAATTGGTAAACATTTTAATATACCTTATCAACAATACAATCGAACAGGTCTCATAATAATTCGTTGACAGTAATTGGATTCCGAGCTTTTTCAATTCTAGATGCTTAAGGCACTCTACTATATGGTAATAATTATTAAATTAAAACTATAAACGTAACAACAAACACAACGTAACAACACTTTAACAAAAACCCAACAAAATAACAAAATATCGATTCGCAATGAAATAAGATATTCGTATCACTACACTACACTATTATAATGTGGTATCATTATTTCACAAAATGACAGTAGCTTATGTCAAATCTGGAATCGAATTAAAATTCCGAGTAGGTATAGACTCAGCGTGATCAGCGTCCCATACAAACAAAACAAATAAACCGTTGTCAGATACCTATGTTGGATGATCTGACACTGCACTGATTTTTAGGGTTCCGTAGCCAAATGGCAAAAACGGAACCCTTATAGATTCGTCATGTCTGTCTGTCTGTCTGTCTGTCCGTCCGTCTGTCTGTCTGTCTGTCCGTATGTCACAGCCTTTTTTCTCCGAAACTATAAGAGCTATGTTGTTGAAACTTAGTGTGTAGATGTATTCTGTGAACCGCATTAATATTTTCACACTAAAATAGAAAAAAAATAAAATTTTAGGGGGGTCTCCCATACTTAGAAATGAAAAAAATATATTTTTTTTCATCAAACCCATACGTGTGGGGTATCTATGGATAGGTCTTCAAAAATGGTATTGAGGTTTCTAATATCATTTTTTTTTAAACTGAATAGTTTGCGCGAGAGACTCTTCCAAAGTGGTAAAATGTGTGTGTCCCCCCCTGTAACTTCTAAAATAAGAGAATGATAAAACTAAAAAAAATATATGATGTACATAACAATGTAATCTAACACCGAAAATTGGTTTGAACGAGGTCTAGTTAGTAGTTTTTTTTTTACGACATAAATCGTAAACCGCAAAAAAATACTGATTATTCATTCAATAACTCAAATGTAAATAAAAAAACATTTATTTCAAGAACTTCTTTATTATGTTACTCGCTGCTACGGAACCCTTCATGGGCGAGTCCGACTCGCACTTGGCCGCTTTTTACAAATAATATCAGAAAACCTAACTTTTCCTTTCTAACTTTTTATATTTACCATAACCATAATATTCATGCAACTCCATTTTTGGTTGGCCCCGGTTCGTCTGTCATCACTCAGTCATCACTCATCTCGTGTCAGGCAGGCCTCTAAACGATCAATTATATTGCGCAATATTGAATATTGTGCAATATAATTGATCGTCTAGGGCTAATATTGAAGACTGCGCAATGATTGAACGAAAGTTTAATTTTTATTGCACCATATTTTTTATTGCTTCGTGTAGGGTCAGTATTGCGCAATATTTGATATGTTGCTCGGGATCAAACTATTCTCCGACTGAACAAGAAAACTTTGCACAATTTTCTTATTGTGCAATATAATTGACCGTTTGGATCCAAACGCAATTCAATCTTGCACAATTAAGGTGACGTGAGTCCAGCAACTCGCAAAACGCGGTTTTTCCATCCAACTATTTTCATATAAATTGTCACAATTTTGATTCTAAAAAACTATAATATTAAAGTTGAGGATATATTCTAGTGGCAAAGGTATTTCAGTACACGATTAGATTAATTTCCCTCGATAGAAAAAAATCACAAAGTTGCCTCTTTTATTAATTTAAAAATAATTATTTGGCTAAAATAAACAGATTTTTCCCAAAGAAAAACAACTATAATATAGGTCGTAGCATGAGCTAGGGCATTAGGTATTTTTTTGTAACCTTTCATTACATTCTTAAACACAATTTCAAAATACCTAATAAATTTCGAGAATTTGCCGTGTTGTGGGTGACGCGGGGCGTGATCAGTCGCGCTCAAGCGCTTGTGGAGGACGGACCTATGCCAAATATTGCTGGAGCGCGGAGATGCAAAATTTAAAACTTTTTTCGCGGTAATAAATTTGAACTATGACGGTTGCGTGAAAATAAGGTTTTAATATAAAAAAGAACTGTCTGAATAATAATCCGGTCAATTTAAACCAAAAATTTAGAGTGATGTTACATAAAGTCCCAACAAGCTGAAAATCAAAAAAAAAATTCAAAACATAATTATGAACAATGTCTAAAAGTTCCCCATCATTCCCGTGTATGGATTTTTTTTTATTCAAGGTCAAAGGTAAAAAAAATTAGTTTTTCGCGATTTTCAGCAAAACGGTAAGTTTGATCATAAAAGTACCAGAGAAAATAAAAAAACTTATAAAATTCTCTATAACTTTAATTCTATCCACTTTTTCCATATTCCAACCGTTATTGAACTACACGCTCCAGAAATGTAAAAATTAAGGACCTCGGGCAGGTAACTATGTAGCCTGCCTCAATGCTCAACAGTGACATGACCTATGTCATTTGAAAGGTATTAAAGAGTTGTACGGTAATGGTTTGGAATATGGAAAAAGTGGATAGAATTAAAGTTATAGAGAATTTTATAAGCTTTTTTATTTTCTCAGGTACTTTTATGATAAATCTTACCGTTTTGCTGAAAATTGCGAAAAACACTTTTTTTTTACCTTTGACCTTGAATAAAAAAAATTCCATACACGGGAATGATGGGGAACTTTTAGACATTGTTTATAATTATATTTTGAACAATTTTCCTGATTTTCAGCTTGTTTGGACTTTATGTAACCTCGAATGTCTAAATTGACCGGAGTATTATACTTAGATTTAGTAGATTATTGCTTTGAAAAAAAAAACAAAAAAATATGTTGTGTCACAGTATAAGAATATCAGCAGATCAACTATACAGCTGCAATGTTGGTAGTGGGGATACCTAGGACAAGACTTGTCTCCTCTTGTCGATGCGGAGGTGGGAGTTTGCAACGATGCAGAGATTGCTACGATAAACAAATGTTTTAAACGATCTATAACGAAACTTAAAGCGGCAAACTAAATTCCACGCGAGCGAAGCCGCGGGCAAAAGCTAGTATTATTATAATTATTAAGTATATTATCACAAACCGGCCGGTGGAAATTTATATTATCTGCCTAGTCCTAAATAAAAGGAGTGAAATAAGAGGTATGATACAATATATTTATTTGTTTTTACTTTTGAAGGTGGCGCCACTGAAACCTAACAATAAGTAGATATTCATATTTTTCAGTTATGTGTACTTTACTGTTGTTTGTTAAAACGTGTATGAACACCGCCACTTTAAAATATTTCTGCTCGTAATATTAGACAATAAAAATGATTTCACCCAGGGTTAAGACCGTTATTTTTTTTAAAACCTTTTATCTCTTTTTAGTTATTTTTCCCAAGGCTACCTACAATATAATACCAACCTTCGTAATATCTACGATTAGTTTTGCTTGATAGGCTTTTTTTACTGTAGTCACTACACTGTGGCATCTCAATGAGTGACATATTCAAACTTAGCGCGCAAACTACGCGCGAGCGGGAGATCGCCCGCGGTCGGACCGCAGGCCCCGCACCTTACCCCCTCTGTAGTAGGTAAGCGCTGGACTCACGTCACCTTAAATATATTGTACAATGTTATTGTAGGTCTAGGGGCCGCCTAATAAAGGAGCCTTTCATTGAAGCGGAGTGGAGCTTGGGGGGATCATTACATTTAAAGTTGCAGCACAAGATAATATGAATAAGTACTCATTTAAGAATTAAGAAATGGGGTAGAATGCATAAACAACTCATTTAACTTTATAATAATTTATTCGATCTTAAAGTATCTTATAAGTAGATAACTAATTTCTACTGTAAATAATGTTTGTAAATAAACAACTATTCACTTCTTCATGGAACTATAAAACCTACTACAATATGTAAATTATGCTAGTATTAATTTTCCAGAGAAGCTTAATTTTCATATAGAAGAAGCTGATATAGTGCTATAATTAAATATTAAATAACTATGGATGCTATAACATTAGTTATTTCCTATTGCATGTCTAATGTAATTGGTTTATCATCAGGGCTAGGTTCACCTAAAATGGGTACAGCCATGAGACCTGCGATTCTAAGAGCAGTTGATATTCTTGATATTCCTTTATCCTTTCTCTCTTTCCGCCCTGTAAGTTTTGTTTTCTGTTTCACTTCTGGTTTAGGGCGGGTGTGGGTAATCATGTGCGATTTAAGCCGAGCCTGTAATTCATAAAAGTAGACAAAATTATCACACTGCATGGTTAAAATTTATGAGTAAGAAATATAAAGGAGACTATCAACTGGTCTCGGCTGGACATGGATGTTGCCGCACAAGATCGGAAGCAGTGTAGATCTCTTCTTCGAGCCCTATGTCCCTGATGAGCGATAGGATTTCATCATCATCATCATCATCATCATCATAAAAATGACTATAACTTTTTTATCTGCCCTTGCTTACGCCAAGCAAGGACAGATAAAAAAGTTAAGTTATAAAGATTTTAGCCAAAACCTTACTATTGAATCACTTCAGCTTTAAGGTGAATACCAAGTCCACCCAGCACTTTTTGAGAATGGTGGAGAACTTTGCTTTATATTCGTGTACCCGCGGAGAGCCCATTCCCTTGGGAATGTTTGGGATGAATAATAGCTTATAACCTTTCCATTGAATGTGGCAAGTAAAAAATATTTTATTAAATAGTTACCTTTGTGGATAACTGAGCTAAACAGATGGTACATTGGTGTTTGACATTTAAATGGAACATCTGAATATGCTGGTTGAGATTACTGTTCCTTGTGTAAACCCTGCAAATATAATAATTATTTAAATTGAATACTGTACTGATATCTTCAGTGAGATGAGGGGCCTTTGTCCACCAGTGGGACATTACAGGCTAATACTTTACTTTTAATGGTAATGAAGCAAAGCAGAAGTTTCAAATATTTTCATGGTTTTGTGTAAAGCAATGGACTTTACCAAAGTGTTAATAAAATTAAATTATAGTTAGTTAGTTATACCGTTCACAGTTCTCGAAGTAGCATGGAAATACTTTAGGAGCTTGGAAATTTGAATGTATTTTGACATGGTGGACAATGTGATCTCTCTTTTTGAACTTTCTTCCACATTCATTGCATATGTATTCTGAAAATAAATGTAACAATTAATTAAATAGATTTTTATAAACAAGGTTATATTTTTATTTCCTAGTTTGTTTATTGTTCACACAAATCAAAATGCCTTAGTGGTCAATATCAGAAATGCATCCTTAAGTTACAAGAGTCAATTACAGATTTAATCAATTATAACGAAAAATTGAACTTTAAAATAATTATGTTCATTCCCAACATACATATATATAATATTAATTTATGCCTTTGGAATAAGGGCCACATAAACGTTATTCATAAATTCATTAACAGCACTTTAGCTAACAAATGGTTTGTCTCTTTCCAACATACGCTATTAGCCAAAGAGCGAAACAGACAAAACATTTTAAAACACTGTTTAAGTTAAATATTGTTTATCAATAAGGCAGTTATGTTCATAAATAATAATGAACGAATACATAAAATGATCTTTACCACTAGGAATATGTGTTTTCCTATGCTTTAGATACTGGGACCAATGTATAAATGTCATGACGCAGTGTTCACAGTTATATGTTTTATGGTATTTCTTATGTTTAATGCTGGCTTGCCGACTTATGAATCTCTCCTCACATAAATCACAACTGAAAGAAAAATAACACTATAAAGAATATAAAATTAAGGGACACAGGACCAAAAGATTCATCTAATCTGCTGAATTCATTACATTTAGTACAGAACACAAAGTCAAAGGCAAAGTTATGTATAATATACTTCAGACAATGGTCATATTCAGTTGGTTTATGTTTTTATTCTTTTATTATTCTAGTAAAATGACTTTGCATTTGTTTCAATTAGATATAAGGCTCTGAAGTAATTATTCAAAGCAAGAAATTTTGTTTTAATTTTTATAATGTTATTATATTAAATATGATTAAGAACCCAATTACTGTTCCTCTACTTCTGAACCCTAATAATATAAACTTAAAATAATAAATATTTGCCTAAATGATTTAATAAATGTGTGCTGGTACATATGAGCGCTCAGTTGGTGTTTCTTCTTAAATCTTATTTTGCATATATCACAGATAACTTCAATTCCAGGGCCGTGCTGTATTTTCATATGTCGTTTCAAATTCTGCTTATTTGAACACACACTCATGCACTCTGGACAACTAAAAGAAAAAAAAATACATCACATAGGTTTTTAGAAAGTATATAAGGTAGAATAATATCCATTTCATCAATATACATAATCATAAATTATTCAATTCAATTCATTTATTTATTTATTTAAAATGTAATTACATTATATTTGGCTCAGTTATCAAGACATCACCTCCCATACTAGTATAAACTGTGTCACGGAAAGGTGATACCTCTCAAACTATTTTTATTGAATGTATATTATACTGGGTGGGTCATATAAATTCATCAGTATACTGTGTGTACACAACAAGAAATACAAGATTTTGGTGAGTGGCTGGTATTTACTGAAACAAGTCCATTCAAACAAACAACAAAAAATCGAATGTAACCTTTAACATTCATCCTATCTCTAAATTAAAGACATGGTTTCTGAGAAAAGATCTCCGTATCTCTCGTAGTATCCGACTTACTCACACAAATGATTTAAATGAGCCACGCTGTTGCAGTTTATTACTCTGTATTGGCAAAATGTATTATTAATATTTGTAGAAGTGAAGAGACTGTTAAAAAGTTAACAGAGTCAACATTGGTAACATGCAGGGTAGTTACATAAATCAAATATGTACTAACCTGTAAAGCACAGGGAAATCATTATGTAAATGTACACTGCGTATATGTCGATCTAAATGGCTTTTAGTAGAATATGATTTGTTGCAATTTTCTTCAGTACATTCATATATTCTCTAGAAAATAAAAATGTAAATAAATTAAGTATATTCTCTACCACACTGGCTTTATACTACCACACTCAAAATAAAATCTTTAATCCAAAGTCCCGTATACAAAATCAATATAGGTAAAGAGTATGGTTAGTTCTGATGCAGTGTTGATTGTTAAGTTATTTGTTTTATTTGATGACAGATGTTGCATCATATAATAAAGTTAAAATGTGGATAATCTCTATTCTTGCTTCTAGCTATGTATTGTCTCGGTGTATTTATAAGTCATGCATTGATAGTAACACATAATATCTGAGCTGAATAACCCAGTCAGAAGTGAAACAGAAAACATATAGGTACTTACTATTGACTGATGCAGTAATAAATGTTGTGCCAATTTATGGGGTCTATTAAAACTTGCCCCACATTGCAGGCAGTCATGTTTCTTTTCATGCTTCTTTGGACTTAGAGAGAAATCTAATACACCCTCCATTATCTAGTACCCACATTAATTGTACAAAATATATCCACCAGACGAGAAACTATTATGAGAAACTAAAATTTCCTGTTGTAAAGGAATACATTAATTCTCGTTGCACATCACAACAGAAGCAGAGACCAACAATTGTCACGTCTTTCTTGTGTGTGAGGTGAGTGGCCTCCATCAAACGTAGGTACCTATCTATAATAGTGTACTCTGACTACTCTGAACTACTTATACCTAGTTAGTTAGTTGGTTAGTAGTTATGTTTAGAGTTTTCTTCACAGTTCATATTCACTAACACACAGAAATACAATAGTGTTTATTGAATGTATGGATTTCGCTCTGGAAGACAGAAGATATACGTTACAAGTGTAGGTTTTTTTAATATGTTTTTATAACAATAGTTTGTTTAGAAACCACAGAAAGAAACTCAATCAACAGCTCAACATTTACATTTTAAGGTGGGTTTACACCAACCGAGCGAATGCTCATTCTATCCCCACTACATCAAATTCTTCTAGTGTAAACAGGCGTAGAGCATTCTTTCGTTGTTCTTAGAGCGTTCGCAAAGATTCTATAGAATATTCTAAGAATGCTCGCTCGCTCGATGTAAACGGCGCAAGAGCGCGCGAACAGTTGCTTAGAGCGTTCTTGCGTGTTCGAACGTGCTCGCGCCACTGAGCGGTCTCATCAAAGCGTTCTTGTATTCTAGCTCTTGTTCTAGCTCTAGCTCTGTGTTCGTTTGATGTAAATGGATACCTCTAGCTTTCGTTTACACTAAAAGATCACGAAAGAATGCTCTTGCTCTAGCTCTTGCTCTATGTTCGTTTGGTGTAAACCCACCTTTACATGACTTTTCAACACAGCAGACCACAGACCACGAACGCCACGACACGACCGACCCTATCACGAACGAGGCTTAAATTGATTGATTAAAAGAAGGAATGAAATGAATGAAGATTGTTTGATTGATTGAAGTGCTAAGTTTCCTGGTCTGTGGTGCTCAGTGCTAACCACGGCAAAAATGCGGCAAAATAGACAACAGACAAGAGAGCAATTTCTTTCATCTGACATCTCGATGATTTCCTAAATATTGAGTTTGAATTTGTTTAAAATCCATGACCTACATTCATGGAATTAGTTGTACAGTAGTATTCCATGCCTACATTAGGGGAGCCCATGGACTTATATTATTATATAATCGGGGAGCGGGGGAGCCATAGAAGTTTTGTCAACTTCGTAAAATGTCAAATGCCAATCAGTACAGCAGTACAGCTTTACCACAGAGTACAAACTTCTGGGCTCGAACACGCTAGCAATCAAGCAATCAGTATGTTACCTATAATTTTATAATCCGTTCACTAGACAATGGAGTGCGATGACATCTACATTCATTACACATTTTGAAAAATTAAAAAAAAACTGTACAGTTTTGGATTCTTGATCGAAGACTGTACAAGTACAACGATCTTAGGATCTGTCTGTACTGTCTCGACCAAGGACTGTACTGTCTCGCTCGGCCAAGGACTGTACTATCTCGCCACTCTCGCCTAATAAATTTCTTTGCCTATATTTAAAAAATGTTATATATTCTTCTTTGTCTTTTTAAATCCATGGCCTCTACTAGTCATCACAGCTAGTCAATAATCATGCATCAAGCATGCATCACAGTACATGGTTCATCATGGGTTCATCATAATGAACCAACGATGATGCATCGAATCGGAATGATGCCATGCACAGACAACAAATGCCATGAATGTTATTCATGGATTGAATACGTTGAATACATTTCGATCATATTTCGATCAATTTATATTCTGTGCATTTTTGATCAGGCCGTTTTTTTGTGGTTTTTTTAGGGACGTATAGGGATGTGTAAGATGTTAAAAAATGTATATCGATATTGAATTATTGATTCAAATATGTACCATCAGTGGTACCATCACAGAGGTACTATTTTTATATTATTCAAAAATAAAATCGATTATGTATATCGATTATGGATAGGGTAAAAATTCATAGTGCAAAATCTCACATAGCAGCGCCCCGCGGTTTTACCCGCGTTGTGCCCGTTCCTGTGGGAGTTTTGCGATAAAAAGTAGCCTATAACCTTCCCGTTGAATATATCTTTCCATTGCAAAAATAATTATTCGAATCGGAATGGTAGTTTCTGAGATTAGCGCGTTCAAACAAACAACTCTACAGCTTTTTAATATAAGTATAGATGAGGGTTGGTTATATAGTTTACAAGCCTCCGTCCAAATATTGACGAGATTTTGATTTCGATAAGGTATAAGAAGTAATGGTGTGATGTATTTACATTATGGCAAATAAATAAATTTGAATGAATATCGATATATGTATGAAATCGATTAGTACCGATTATTTTTGTTTACAGACTACTACGTCTTTCTTTTGTTGGGTTCAGTCAGTCAGTCATTCAGTACTTGGTTCTGTACAATTTTTAGCCTAAAATTATGAAAATTGCGCAATTTAAAGTTGTGGAATAATTAAATGTGTTTATGAAATTACATTCTTTAAATTTTCTTTCAAGCTGGATAGTTCAATTTATAAGATTTTAATTCTTGCAATCAAAGTCAGCTGACGTGCATAAACAAAGGGCATGTCAATATTTTGGAGTGCATCTATTGCATTGTGACTTCGTATCGTATAATTGGAGTAAAATGGATGTCGACGGCTCTTCTCTCCCTGGAGAAATAGACCAAAATCTACTACGTCAGTTCAGTTGCATGAATACAACAGATCGTGAAGAACTTATTAGTCAAATGCAGAGATTGTTGGGACCCAGTTTGAACTACTACACAGCTAACTTTTGTTTGGATATGAGTAACTGGTGATTATCTGACGTTCCATTATTATTGTCTTTTGAGTTGCAAAACCGGTCCTAAATATAAATGTTGTTTACAGGAATTTGCAAGCTGCAGTATGTTGTTATTTAGATTACTATAGTGTAGCAAAACTTCCAAATATGGCAATCAAAGAAGCACCAGTAGGTGTTAGTACGGTGGCTCCTGGTGGCTGGTGAGTAGTGACTATTATTTTTACTATATTAGTTAGAATATATTACATTTTAAAATAGTATGGTACCTAATAAGTCATTGCCTTTTCAGTTTTGAACAAACTTGGACAATAGCCAACTCAGGTTCTGAACAATGGCCTGGTAGCTGTAGATTGATCCAGGCTGGAGGTGAGCCTTTGGGAGCTACCCCCTACTACGTGCCACCGCTACCTCCAGGGCATTCAACATCAGTGACATTGAAGCTAGTTGCACCAACAACTCCCGAGACTCATACTGGTTATTTCCAGTTATTCACTGATAAAGGAGAACAATTTGGTGGTAAAATAATGCTTTGATATCTAACATATTCATAGGATTGAATTAATACCATATTGTCATAAATTTGATGTCAAACTTTTTATCTCAATATTTGTCCTAGCTTGAAGGGCATCTGTTAATGTTAAACACATATAGTGCTAGTAACTAAAAGATGAATAAAAACTAAACACTAAAATGAATCCACCACAATATTGAGATTTATAATATTTTTCAGAAACAATGTGGGTGACTGTGAGAGCTGAATGTGAAATGACAGTTGCCCTTGCAGAACAGTTGGCTGCATTACCAGTACCAAGTAATAGAATGGAAGAATCTATGGCACAGGTACTTATTGATTAATACTTAACAATATTATATGGTCACAATACTATATTATGGATAACCTACTTGTCTTATGACATGTTATATTCGTAAGGTTCCAGACAGACTGACAATGTGTCACACAAGATTGAGAAATATGAAATTTGAGTTGGGGCCAGTAGTGACACATTATAGACTTCTAATAATAAGATAATATGTATTGTGGAACATATTTTCATACATTTACTTTTATTTTCAGACTCCGTCAGCATCACAAGAAGAATAAGAAATTCCAAACCAAAACAAAATATCACAAAAGAATAGTTTTTTCAAACATAATCATCTTTCTATGTTTTAGGAATTTAAACTTATTTATTTCGCAATAAAAATAGATATTTAAGTTGTAAGTTGGGTCATATGGGTCTACTTATTATACACAAGTTATAATTTTTCTTTGGGTTACTTAGTGGTATTCAAAAATAACTTTGTTTCATCATAATTTGGTAAGTAATGGTGCTCAAAAGTATAATAAAACAGTATGAAATTGAAGTTTGTCAATGTCGATATTTACAATAATATGAGCCATACAAACTAGGATAATAACTGGTATTTTTTCTTGTATATGCCTATTTATTTTCTCAATTTTATTTATATCTTTTAATTGCGAATACTTTATTACATAGCCTGCTAATTTAACCTGCTGCATCAATCAGCTAAGCAGTCTCTCCCAATAATTATAGTTCACCTTATTTTGTCTATAACCTGTTGTGACTAGGTTAACCTTTTTTGCTAAGATGCTATGCTTCATTGCCCTCGGTGACTTTAAGGTTCATTAAGTTAATTCAGACCTATGGCAAAAAGTTAATACTTTCATGATTTTTCAAAAAAATCATTGCGGCATTCTGAGAAGATACTCAATTTCTCTTTTCACCATCTACACACCTCAACAAGCTCAAATTGGTTCAAAATTTGAAGTTTCACTATTAAATGCTATTAATCATTTACGGTGAATTCTAAGGCTAAACAATCTTCACATTTCTTCTTATTATCATTGATATAAATCGGTAATACAATATTTAGTAAATGCCAGAGTTAATTTAGAAAATAAGATTAAGTAACTCTTAGTGATGCTAGGAATCATTTAGAATTTTAGATATTTTATTTTTAATGACATTATACAATATGAGGTTAATGTGCAAACCTCCTTATACAAGTCCTTTTTATATCATGCATGCATTTAGTAAATAGATGTTACAAACAGAAACTTCTATATTTCTTGTATAAATATAAGTGAAGCAGACTTATTGTTTTAGTTTTCTACAGACTGTGGGAATGAAAGACCTATATTCCTATACCCTCACTGAGAGCCATTATTTTTTGTACAGATTATGCTAATAAGTAACATGGTCAATTGCTAAACATTATCTTTCAAACACTTTATCTTGCTATTGCTGATTTAAATCTATACTAATATTATAAAGCTGAAGAGTCTGTTTTGTTTGTTTGTTTGTTTGTTTAAACGCGCTAATCTCAGAAACTACTGAACCGATTTGAAAAATTCTTTTTGTAATGGATAGCCACATTCAACGGGAAGGTTATAGGCTACTTTTCATTCCGAAATTCCCACGGGAACGGGAACAACGCGGGTAATACCGCGGGGCGCTGCTAGTTAAATGATACATTTTGAATTGAAACTACATTTAATTTAAGCAATCAAACATTTAGGCCCCTTTACAGCTCCATGGACATGGGACATCTTTTTTGAAGTTTCAATTTAAAAGGTGTGGTGTACTTCATCCATAAATTAGAAGCAATTACCCAATCTATTGTTTAAAAGGGGGTTAGCCTATTAGAGGATAGGCCACAATATGTGGTGACACGAATTTTTAGTAGATCGCTATATATACATTAACAAAAATACCTAAATTAAAGGTATGTCCCATTAAAAATCATCACATTGTTACAAATAAGCATCATTCATAGATATTGTTGAAGTTTTTATAAAATATTTAATAAGAATGAATTGCCATTATGTATGTAATGATTATGGGGAATTTATTTTTTGTGCCTATTAATAAGAGAATAATTGTAATTAAAAAGTGTTTTATTTAGACAGTTCCTAAGATAATTAAGACAAAAAATACTTTCGTTGCCATAATTGTTAAATGTAGGTAATAATACTAAGTTATATGTTGACTTAAGGTTAAAACATTGCAGGTGGAAATTAAAATGGTTTGCTGATCAGAAACCTTCTAAACTGCCATTTCCATATCGATTTTAGGATGTGGGTTATACTCTTTGATAATAAAGTCCTCATATTTGAAGTCATCAATGGATTCTATCTTACGTGCAAACTCAAGAGTAGGGAAAGGTCTTGGAACTCTTTGTATCTGTTGTTTCAGAGGTTCTACATGATTTAAGTAGACATGGGTGTCTCCTGTTGTATGAATGAATTCACTGGGCTGTAACAAAATATAATGAAATATAAGTATCTTTCCACCAGAATTATGTGTCATTGCTATTCTAAGTTTGTGGATTTCATTCTTGTTATGTTGAGTTATAGTTAAGTAGTATATTATATGTTATACCAAATATAGTGCACTCCTGACAATGTCAGTGTACACTCACCACCTGATGATGGTCACCGCATGTGACTAAAATGTTCTGAGGAATGCTCAACAGTAACCTTCGTCTTCTGTAAGTTCCTGTTTTGACTATGTTGATAACATGTTTAATAGTAAAACCAAAATATAGTAAATATAAATAAATAAGTTAATTATTTATAAGTAACTAATACAACTTTTACCTCCAATCCAGTTATGTGTGCAATCATGTGTGTGAGAATAGAATAGCTAGCAATGTTGAATGGTACTCCCAAACCCATGTCTGCACTTCTTTGATACATTAGGCATGATAGCTTGCCATCTGCAACATGAAACTGTACCAGACAATGACAAGGAGGTAAAGCCATTTTCTTTAAATCTGGTGGATTCCATGCACACATCAGCATTCTTCGGTCAGCTGGGTTGTTTCTAGAAAAGATATATAGGTATTTGCTTAATTGTATATTGACCCTCAGTAGTTATCAAAAATTCTTATTACCACATTCTTTAGCATTCTAATAAAACTGGAAACAGTAATATTCTTACTATTAGTGTAGTCCCTTAAGGGGCATCAAAAATCTTGGAAACCCCTGATGTATAGGCACAATAGCTAAATTTTTTGCCCTATCTTAACATAATAGTAAAATAAAGTAAACCATACATACTTGATTGTATCAATGACATTCTGGAGTTGATCAATACCTTGGCCTGTGTAGTCAGTACTGGCATTGACATATTCAGCACCACTATGTCTCCATTGAAACCCATATACTGGTCCCAAGTCACCTATTATAGTAGGTATATGTAAATGATAGTTTTTTAAATAATACATCAATTGTTGACTAGAACCAGTGAGTTTAGTTATCCTAACTCAATAACTATAACATAAATAACACATTTATGACTGAAAAATATGAGTTACAAAAGAGTATTTACCTTCTTCTCTATCGGTAAATCCAAGGTTATCTAAAAAACTCCGAGATCCATTAGCATCCCAAATATGAACATTTTTTGCTGCAAGTGCCTTTGAATCTGTCGAACCTGATATCATCCAGAGTAATTCCTCAATGACACCACGTACAAAGACTCTTTTAGTAGTAAGTAGAGGCAGAGTTTTGTTTCTGAGTGAATATCTTTGCATAGCTCCAAATATAGACAAAGTTCCTACATTTGTTCTGTCTATTCTTTTATCCCCTGTAATATAAAATTGGAGATAACAGGTACTAATATCAATGTGACAATGGAAAAAGTAAAATAATAGACTCATAAGTTTTAAGCTTTAGATTCTTAGAGAAAAATATTCGTAAGAAACGAATCTTTATTCTTTACCTGATTTAATTATTTCTTCCACTAATTTAAGATATTGATTCTCATCGTGATGTGAATGTCCATTGGTGATTGTTTCGGCCATTGTTTGTACTGCTATTATTTAATTTCTACCCAATAAATTAACACGAAAGTAGGGAAAAAGTTTCGAAACAAAAAAATTAATTAACAACAACAGACGGCCATCATAACTTAAAAAAGGCGGGAAGAGAAAGAAAGAAATATCCAAATTCTGATTTTTATGTCATTATGCCATAATTTTGACATTGACATAAATTTACTAAAAAGTTGACATACTTGAGAATTATTTTTATAAAATTTTCTAACTCAAGGTATTTTAGGCCTAAATAAAGTAACCAAAGAAGCGCATCGCATCTTGTGAGAGGTGTTTGGTGAGATGGTTTTCCTCTAATTTGGAGGATTCGGAGCAGGCTCATCATTCAATACTAAAATGAGACTTTAATTGCATGTTTTTGGGGGATTACGTCAGGCCAAGTGCAGCCATAAACCTGCAGCAGCTGGAACTTATATCTCTAACTAGCGGCGCCCCGCGGTTTTACCCGCGCTGTGCCCGTTCCCGTGGGAATTTCGGGATAAAAAAATAGCCTATAACCTTCCCGTTGAATGTGGCTATCTATTACAAAAAGAATTATTCAAATCGGTTCAGTAGTTTCTGAGATTAGCGCGTTTAAACAAACAAACAAACAAACAAACAAACAAACAAACAAACAAAACAAACTCTTCAGCTTTATAATATTAGTATAGATAAAAATCAATGCCACTTTTCGTTGTAATTTTATAACTCAAGAACGGGCTCACCTATCCTTACCAAGTGTTTAGGCATTGTTCAGACTATTTAGTAGATGGTTTATGTGAAGTTTTCACAGAATCGGTCGAGCGGTTTTTAAATTCCCACGGGAACGGGCACAACGCGGGTTAAACCGCGGGGCGCAGCTAGTACTAATATAAATAATCCCAAGAATCTGATAACGAATGTAATAAAAATATAATTAATTAAGGGTTCATAACTAGCTGAGGGCAAGGAGAGGAGACCACGAAGGAAACGATCAGAAGGGCAGGGCAACAAAAGGCGTGTCGTATGAACAGCTGAAGAGGATGAGTGATGTGATGACTGAAGAACAGGGCAATGGGGTTTATTTATAGACAAAGTACTCATCTCTAACAACCTTTGTGCATTGATTTATTAGGATGTTTGCTTCTAGGCAACCGTTGTCATCAAAGAAAATATAACTACCTAATCGTAACCAAAAAATTGATTCATAACAAGACGTTTTATGACATTATTATAATATATTTTTATTATTGTTTCCATTGAAATATTTTGAAATAATAACGCAATATTAAAAATTCATAACATTTGTGCTTGAATCAAGACCAACAGAGTTATACTTATTTCAGCAACTTTGTGTTTTGTGTACCGAGTTTGTTTATAACTTAATCAAATTAACGTGAATTCAACAAAAGGTATTATTATTATATTAAAGTGTGTATGTGTGTGTACCTATTATATAGTGTAACTGTGATTAAGTTGGCTTAACGAGTAGGTACATAATATATAATAATTATTTTCGAAATCTTCTGGATCTAGGATTAGAAATGTAGGATACGAAGGAGCGATTCAATTCTGTCACAACCTTAACTTTATTAGTACCTACTTCATGTTGGTTATTGATCCACAATTTCACAATACACAGCTTGTTATTTTCAAATGTAGCTCGGGTTCAGAACACCAACCTCTTGACTGTAAATCTTCAGTGAGATGAGACGCCTTTACTTATCAGTGGGACATCAGAGGCTAATACCTATTTACTCTTATCAAGCAATATCAAGATGCCTTCGATGGAAGCTCCTTGCGTGGAGCTGGGCAGTGCTCCTGAGACGCCCACCGGGACGGTGTCGCCGTCGCCGTCAGAGCTCTCCAGCTCGAGTTCAATAGAACCACCTCATCCTATTCATACAACACCTTTATTCAGGTAACCAGTTTTCGGATCACTATACACATTGTTGGTCTGAAACTAGTTAAAGTAACTTATGTTTTCAGAAACCTGTAAAAGCATTATCGGATTGTGTCCATCATTGACGCGTACTAATACCATATTCAGAAATTTATATTTTACTAGCTGCACCCCGTGGTTTCACCCGCGTTGTACCCGTTCCCGCGGGAATTTCGGGATGAAAAATAGACGTTGGCCGATGCTCAGACCTACTCAATATGCTCACAAAATTTCATGAGAATCGGTCAAACCGTTTCGGAGGAGTACGCGAACGAACACTGTGACACGAGAATTTTATATATAAGATAGTTGGAAGTATGTCCGATATTGACAAATACCAGGTATAAATATTCAGAAACCGTTTAATCTTTAATGGCATCATTGGTGCATTGGTTCTACACTGGTTGGTGTTGCTTCAAGTAATGTTCCTTCAAATACTTGGCTACTACAATCGTATTTGTCCAGAGCCCTGGCAATGCCTCCTCCGGGGCCTGACCAGCCCCCTGGTCAGGATGAGCTGGAGCGCCGACTGCCCGGCTATCGTCGGATTGTGATCCCGCGCGAACTGACGCTCATAGAGTTATTGGTTAGTATTGGTTTAAAAGTAAGCAGTTAGTACATTGCCTATCAAGGTTTGATACTATTTATAAGATCCTAAAGAACCTAGTTTCTACAAAGTAAAGTTAGATAACGAACGATGGGATAGTTGAGATAATATAATTAAATATCTAAGGTACTTGGCAGACGAAGCTGGAGCCTTTAGTAGATGCCATGGTTATATATCTTGATATTATTATCAATGTATTTCAGAAACAAAGCAGCGGAGTGAATACCGATGAGGAAGTGCTTCGTATCCGTGATGCCAGGTTGCGTGTGGTCGCGGAGAGGGTCGGCCTGAGGCGCCTCAATGTACTGGCTCCGAGGCTCCGGTCCTTAACGCTGGACGGCAGCGCGCTCGCCTCGTTACGAGACCTCGGCATCGGATTAGTTCACCTCAAGGTATGTTCCTTTTGACGAATTCTACTTGATATCATAATTATCATCCTTGATTCTAAAGATGACGATGGAATTTAGCTGTCACCTTTATTAAGTCTCGCTTCACTGGCGCATAAGTCGCTTATTTAATCGTATGGTTTGCGAATATTAGCGATGCAAGTATTTGCGGTTTGCGGCTAGTGTTAAGGTTAGGTTAGATTAGGTTACACACGTTTCATCATCCTATAATGTTTACTCCAAGGTATTGAGTGTGAACCGTTGCAACCTGAACAGTCTGGATGGAGTATGGGGTTTGGGAGCTCTCCGTGAACTGAGCGCCGCCGGGAACAGACTGCGCGATCTACAACCATTAGCAGCTCTGCAGAAGCTGCATACACTCAATTTGTCGGAGTAAGAAATTTAGTTATTGGTATTTTCACACTTTTTATTATCCTGTCCAGTCCTGGTGTATGTCTGCCTGTAATCAAATTTTGCCAGTTAAAGACCCACATCCCAATCACATTGAGTTAAAACTTAGCTACAGGAGTGGTTCACATGAAATGCACGAAAATGAAAATAATAGAGAGCTCGTTTTAATATTTTTTTGTTGTTATTCTTGTGCTTTCATGTTGTTCTTTATAAGTTTTGATGGCGTTTTGTATATTGTAGCAACCCTATAACGGATTCCGGTCGTATTTGGACCCTGGGAGTGTGCGGCTCTCTCCGCCGGCTGACCTTGAGGGGGACGCCTGCGTCGGAGTCACAAAGCTATCGCTCGCAGATTGCTGCCGCATTGCCGATGCTCGTGTATTTGGATGAAAGACCTCTGCATAACGATATTGATTGTGAGTTTAGTTTAGCATTAGCTGCACCCCGCATTGTATCATTTCACTTTAGAATTTCGGTACAAGAAGTAGGAACTCTTAAGTATAACTTATGATGTTCCTTTAAATGTAGTACATGTATGCATAGGTTACATAATTTACCTATTGAAGACAAGTACCTACTCGTAATAAGTTTATTGAAAAACAGTACCTGTGTGTATAATCTTTTTCCTTTACTAACGTTCTAACGCGGTAAAACCCGTGTGAGTACGTATACAACCTGTATAATGTCGAAACAGATGATTCGGAAGGCCTTTTCGGAGTGCTATCGTGGGAGTCCGACCACAGCGACGTGGAAGAGTTTCCTAAAGAAGACCTGCCACCACCCGCTGAGCCTGAACCGGGACCCTCAACTATCGAAGAGGTAAGGAACCGTTAGAAAAGAATAAAATGAGTGCCTTATTTTAAAAAAAGTGGGGAATGCTGTCGTTCGGAAATCAAAGTTCATTCTAAGACTCTGCGCCGGAGTGATAAGGTGACCAACACCTGTTGACAGTTAGCGGTCCTGCCAATCATTATACTTACTCGTGGGGTAGTCGGACTTAAGGAATGTTATATTTGAAGCAACGTGCAGTTCTCCCATTATTGGGACGAAGAAGCTGATAAGTAGTCGTATTTCTTCGTCTTCGAAGACATTTTTAATTCTTCCGCGTCGTTATAATGGTTGTCGCCTGCGCTGCACCCAAAACGTCGGGCTGTATGCGAATCGAAATAACTAAAATTGCAGTCGCGGTCGTGTTCCCTGGAGGGGTGTACTGGAGACGACGGGGAGGGCATCCCGAGCCTGCCCCTGGACGAGGCGCCGGCGGCGCGCGCGCGGCCCGCCACGAGCGCGTGCGCCGGCCCGCGCCCCCCGCGCCCCGCGCTGCCCCCGCGCCCGCGCACCGCGCAGCCGCGCCCCGCGCTCCACGAGGCACCTACGCGACTGCAGATACTTAACACGTTGATGGGTAACGAGACACTATTGAGGTATTCCCACATTTCTCTCCAACCGGGCGACGGCGGCGGCGAAGCGTGCTAATGTGAAATCAGACCTCTATGCAAATGTTCAGATTCATGTTTTCATGGCATTTATACTGCTTGGAATACTTGCCTATACCGAGCGCTTGCTCCCACATCCGCTGCAACGCGATACGCTGAACTCCTGCCCTTCCGGTTTGTGGGAATCGTACTTAACAGAATTTAAACGTTAAGCATAATCACTAGTAAGTACATGATACTCCAAACCAAAATCCTCTACCCTCATCGAGGTCAAGGCCAAATCGAAGTACTTAAACCCGTCACTGTGACTACCGCCGCCGCACCTGGTGTCCCGGTGACTACCTAACATAACCAGGTCAGTACTTAATACATTGATGGGATGGGTAACAAAGAAGACACTTACGGCACTCAAATATTGTTCTGAAACTATTGTGAAAAGATTACCTCGGTATTCGTAGACAGCTTGCTGGATCCTGTTCACAGTGTTACCGAGTGATTTTTCACTCTTTTTTAGTGCCAGGTGTCGTGTTGAACCAATTGACAATTTAAAGAGAAGATGATAGGTACGTGCGAATTGATGAGAAGATGATATTTATTTTTCTATGTTTTTCGTAGATGAAGAATGGCGTTGTAGTGGAAGCAACTTAACGTCACAAGGTACTGTCTGCGGGAACATCACGAGAGCGCTGAGGAGGCCTGCGAGTAGTGCCGTGTACCGGCTCCGGCGGGACGAAGCGCGCCGCAGTTAGTTCCCACACAACATCCTACTCATATTATGAATGCGAAAGTTTGTGAGGATGGCTTTGTGAGGATGGCAATATTGGCTATTATTTCTCTTATGGTTTTCTTACATACATCACAGTTTTAAACCTAGGTGCTTATGTTTTGTGGTAGGTCTCTCTAACTCTCTAATTTTATTGGCGTGTTACTAAAGATGCGGAAATTGTAAAGGTGATAAAGTATCTATGTATGTAAGTATTTATTTGACTGTAGTATTCGAATGCGTACATTTCAGAATGGAGTAACGTTCTATGATATTATTACTTGACGCGTACATTACGCGGTGTACGCATGTGTACTTACGTATGTTATACAGTTTGTCAATTATACAACCATGTTGACATTTTAGATTTGATCAGTGACCCTGTCCTTTGACGCATCGCGAGAATTTCTCTTTTGTAACTGTTTACTTTTGTCGAAATGTGTGTTATGTATGATGAAGCATGTTTGTTGTAGACTCACTATTGTATGATGATCAATATTGGTTGGTTTATCATAGCTGTAGTTCGTATGGCACGGTTTGGAAGTTACCTATTTATTTACGGAGTTATAGAAATAGCTAACATAATAACTAGTTAATAACAAATAATAGAAATAGATAAATAGCTACCATGTAGTAACTAATAACTACCGTGCAGGTATTACAGTAGGTACTCAGGTAAAGCTCATTATTATTATTTACGTAATCATGCAAACGTATAATATAGGTAATTTCCACCAGATGAGGAAAGAGAACAAATACAACAGACTCTGCAAGAAGCTACAAACAGTCTGGCTGCGGAAATACCAAAGGCGCCAAGAGTTGAAGACTGGCTCAAGTTCAAAGAAGAAACTGGGTAGGTAATGGCTGATAACTCGATTCTTAGTCACATACCGGTTGGGGTGATACTTGTATTCATCGATATTATTTTAGTTGCACAATATCCATCATGGGAAACATTTTTATCCCGAAACCCCCCGGTAAACCGCAGGTAAGACTGCGAGGCGTTGCTAGTATTTAATATTAAGTATACTCATTTGTAACGGATCATATTTATTATTTATGATTAGGTAGGTACCATTAGGTACTCTTTTCATTTTATTTTACTTAAGTTACATAACATCATAACATGGAGCATGTATTACTTATTTGCTAGGTAATTGTGAAAGTTTAGATTGGCAACAAAGGTACCTAAGACCTAACAAAGGTATTACTTTCATTTTGCAATCGCACGCAAATCTCGACATCTAAGACACGACGGAAAGTTTCTCTTAAGTGCATTTTCCAATACATTGCATTTTATGTTGCATTGAAAATTTTATCTTAAATCTATAAAAATACCAGTCCGAAACATTTGCTTCTCTCCCTCTTGTCATTCAGTAGTCAGTCAGTAGCTAGTCAGTTGTCAGTCAGTAGTCTAGTCAGTACTAATGGGTGGGAGATGGTCGATGATGGACCCGTAGTTTCATAAAGTACCAGTACTACTTGACTTAATCTAGTTTTTGAAAAGGAGTACAGTTTATTCATGTTTGTACACACGTAGGTACCTGCGTATCGTCAAGCCATTTCCGGTTAAAAGTGGTCAGGCACCACTTTGATCGACTAAGTACTCTCAGGCGTGACGACTTAGCATACCTTGATACCTTGCTAACTGTTCAAACATTGTTTACAGAATCGATATTGACATAGATTTCACTCAAAGACCGGGCTGTAGTGATCCTTCGAAGGCCATTGAACGTTTGGAGCAGATTGAAAAGGAGACTCGGGAGAGATTCAAGAATGGAAACCAAGGGAAAGACATGTTCCCACCGCCGCTGCATGTTCCTAGCTTCATGGACATTATGAATGAGTTCGACACTTGGAAGTTAGACATTACGCCCGATGAGCCGAGAGATGTTTATTCACTTTTCAGCAACCTCGGTGATGTGAGTGTGGAAAAGAACGAAAGTTTACCGAACTTGGATTCAGATGAGTCGCTATCCGAATAAGAAGGTCGCTCTCCAGTTGACAAGTACAATGGCTTCTCACTGGTACTAAAGTACGTGGTTCAGTTAATTTGCTGTCCCATGTAGGTAGATGATGTATGAAATGGTTACATGACATGTGAGGTTACCCAAGATCAAATAAAGGAATAAACTATTGATCTTGTGTAACCTTATAATACAATGGACTTCTATTATTATTGTGTATAATTTTTAATTAATTCATATACCTACCTATTTGAATATACAAATTTATTTCATTTTGCGAGTCTAATGTTGATTCTTACGTACGAGTAGAAATAGGTATCGGTTAAATGTGTTAATCGCCATTTTCACCCAATGTGTCTTTTTGTGCTCGTACTTAGTCGGGAATAGCTTTAAAACGATCACTCAAGGGTGTACTCTTCTATTGAATTCTTAAATTTTATAAACAGATTTTGCATATGCATGATATTTTTCTAAAATTATATGGAAATGCATAGGTACTTCAAGACCATTACTCGTTCCGATTATATTTTTTGGACGTTATTTATTTGTTGGGTATCTACTGCCGTATTAATGTATTTTTTGTCAATATCTTTATTGAGTTGAGTGTTGTTTGAAAGTGCTTACTTGTGCGCAAGAGTATAATTATAATGGTCATTATTGTTGTAGGTAAACTATGCTTGTCGATGTCTAATTTGTGATGCGTTAATTGTTTTTATAATGGATGGATAGGCATATTCAACGTGAAGGTATAGGCTATTTTACATCCCAAAATTCCCACGGGAACAGACACAACAGGGGCGCTGCTTGTATTATACAATTTGAAAATTCTTATTGACAAGTTAGGCTTAGCATGTATTAGATACGTAGGTATATGTTCATGTTTGCGATAATGGTTCAATTTTAGACACGTTTTCCAGTTTTTGGAGCAAAAACCATACGGATCGCTCAGTAATGGGACATTGCTGGCTAATACTATTTTTACTTTAGTTACCTACTCTGTAAAGTAAATGCAATCTAAATGTGTTGTTACAATATAAAATAAATTAAACATATTTTGTTAATTTAATAACAATATTTTATTCCATTGACTTTCCTTTCTTATTATTGAGATTAATATGTGACTTGAACTTATATTAAGAATCTATCTACATAGGTATTTATTAAGTTTTTTACACACAGAATTTACCACATCATGAAATCTTGATTAACCGAAGCGAAACGAGGGCGGGTCTAGTAGGACATACCTACATTATAAGTTTGACTGCTATGTGCTTTTCTGTGCTTCTGTAGTTCATAAACGGGTGAACTGATTGAACGGGTGTAGCTGAGATATACTTATATGATTTTTAAATTAATTAATATATTATTTTGAATAGATTCTATCCACATTCTATCCCTTCACACATTAAAGTTGTTTTGATAACATTTAATCATTCAACTCATTTTCGATTTCGATTTCATTCGATTTCAACCTTTTTGAAGTTTGGAAAACATTCTGCCTCTACAAGAACCTCTTCGAAGATACGATTACAACAGCTAGCTTTTTTACGAAACCTCTTTGAAGTTCGGATTAGCTTGGTTTTAATTTTGGCCCTGTGAAGGGTTGATGTGCAAGGGGTTGGCACATTTAGCAAACACCCAGCGAGGGTTCGCACCAGAATCCTACAATAAACCAAAATGATTAGGATTTAATGAAGTCTTCTCTAGGGATGTTGAATAGGAGGGAGGAGTTCGGAGTAGAATAAATAAGCATTCACTGTCTGGGCTAGTACTACATTTTGTTTTTTTTTTCGTATACTAGGCAGGTGTGCGATTGTTACTATTTAAGCGTAGGTAGGTACGTCGAATTTAGGGCCAATTGAAACGCCCATTACAACTTAGATTCACGCTTTATAAATGTATGGGTATACCATATATACCCTGACTGAGTTTTAATTAAACACCTTCGAAGTTTCTGTTAGTTTCAACAAGAAAAAAAATGGGCCCTCACTCTAGATACACGTTAGGTCTGTATTAGATTAAAGACATAGCATCTGTCACTACGAAGTTAGTTCCCCAAGATTTATCTTTGCATAAATGATAATTGATATGATAAAGAAACAACTCAACGCTTCGATCAGTCAGTCAGTCCAGTGCAAGCCGCCGGATCCGCCGCACGCAAGCTCCCACCATGAGTTTGCCGCAGTATTTGTTCCGTCTGTTTGTGACCTATTTCATGGCACTGGTGTACTCGTGTCTGGTACTGATCCTATTCGGATTGCAGTATGTTAGGAACTTCTTCCAAAGCCCCTGGAAACAGAAGTTACGCCTGGTGCCGCCGATCCAGTTCTCAGATCCTAAGTATGGAGTACATAAATACCTCAAAGTTAATGTAAGTACATAACCATATCATATTGATTAACTGTAATTATGCAGTGCAAATCAATCTATGTATACCTACCACGATACCTACATATGTATATAAAAAAACTAGCACCCCGCGGTTTTACCCGCGTTGTGCCTGTTTCCGTGGGAATTTTGGGAATTTTTATACATATAAACCTTCCTCTTGAATCACTCTATCTGCCTCAAAATAAGTTGCGTAGTTTTAAAGCACTAAGCATACATAGAGACAGACAGACATCGGAAAGCGAATTTGTTTTATACATGTAGTGAAGTCGTGTTAGTTACAAATGTATCTCGTTTTGTTACTCGAGAAAGGCTGGCAGATTTTAATGATTCTTTGTTTATTCAACTTATCTTGGTCAGGAATAGGATAATAAGTAATAAAAATCTTGAAATTCATACGACAAAGAGTGCGCTGCGGGTAAAACCGCAGGCCACTTCTAGTTTATCCTTCTTCTTAAAACTTAAGAGCTGGGCTCTTGTCGATGGAGTTCTTTCCATTTTTAGGGTTCCGTAGCAAAAAACGGAACCCATATAGATTCGTCATGTCTGTCTGTCTGCCCGTCACAGCTACTTTTTTCCGAACGAAACTATGTATAACATCTTTACCGTTAAAACTTGGTTAGTAGATGTATTCCGTGAAATGCATTAACATTATTTTAGCTACCGGTGTAATGAGTGTTTATACAAATACAATAAAGCTGAAGAGTTTGTTTGTTTGGACGCATATTGTTAGTACACATATTATTTAGAACTAATAATCGAATTTGAAAATATATGTTTGAAAATATATAAGTATTATTATTTCCATATTGATAAGGTAGCTTAGTTATAAGCTCCTTTACATTCCATAACCACAGAAACTGGTAAAACTGAGAGCTTTGATGACTTGATCTGATAGTTTGCTGGCCATATTCGTAATTGTTTTGGCCTTATGTTTTCTTTGTGGAGTTTATCATCCTTGTGCAGTTTTCTAAATGAGTTCGGACGTACTTTTTAGATAGGTACCTATATACCTACGTATATTTACCGCATAAAACTAAGTATAAAATAGTTATACTCGTAGTTAAACAACATCGGCCGTTAGTTACGTGCATGCAAATTATATTAAATTATTATGTGCATTTACACGTTATTATTTCCTTTGTAAAAAAGTAAAGTGATTAGCCTGTAATGTCCCACTGTTGGGCAAAGGCCTTTCATCTCACTGAAGATATCAGTACAGTGAGGAGGATTAGGCGTGATCACTAAAGAAGAGATTATTAATTATGTAAAAAGAGTATGTATTTATTCAGGGAGTAAGATTTGAATGTCATCTGGGGATAAACCCTGTGACAGTTTTTGGGATCCTATCGTTCCTATCGTCCTATCTGCGGAAACCTTGCCGGAAACCCACGGAAAAGCGAAGTACTTACTGCACCGGAAACCTGACACACAGCTACAAAATAAATAAACCATTAACTTGTGAAAAACATAACAACTGTAATGACATAACAAATTTTTCCAGAACACGAAGCTCCACTTCGTGGAAAGCGGAGACCCGTCGAAGCCGCTGATGCTGTTCATCCACGGGTTCCCGGAGTTCTGGTACTCGTGGAGGCATCAGATACTAGACTTCCAAAAGGATTACTGGTAATTATATCTTCCTCTAACGAAGCATAATTACGCAGGAAGAACATAGAACTACTTGTAATTAGTAGATATTATTCAGGGCCCTCTGACCCTCTACAAGTACTTATATTTTTCTGTTTTATTTAGATAAACATATTTTAACTTCCTTCCTAGACGAGGAAGATCATTTTCTATACAAACTACGGCAAATGCCAAAAGAGTTCTTTTCCATAACCGAAGTTAGATATCGATACCAGTGTCTGATTACTCGTATAACCTTGACGTGATTATAACCGACTAGCAGCGCCCCGCGGTTTTACCCGCGTTGTGCCCGTTCCCGTGGGAATTTCGGGATAAAATGTAGCCTATAGCCTTCCTCGATAAATAGACTATCTAACAGTGAAAGAATTATTCAAATCGGTTCAGTAGTTTCTGACATTAGCGCGTTTAAACAAACAAACAAACAAACAAACAAACAAACAAACAAAACAAACTCTTCAGCTTTATAATATTAGTATAGATTATACCCTACGATAACGTTTAATGATATACTTTAATCAGGTATAATTATTGTTCTAGGTGTATTGTCGTAGATCTCCGAGGATATGGAGATTCTGAAAAGCCCGAAGGTGTGGAATATTATAACGCTGATGTTTTAATCGAAGACTTACGAGATCTTGTGCGGCAATTAGGTATGTAGGTAGTAACGTTTATTAAATGTTTACAATGCATATTTAAAGCGATGTAGAATAGGTGTGTCTCCACGATTTTGGCTCACAAAATCCGCAAATCCGCAGAATGCAAAATGGTTGATAAAAAAAAAACATAAAGAATCTTATGTGTACCTACAGCTGCTGCTGGTCAAATATTTAAGGTAAGATGAGAGGAGTAATGATGTCGGCATTACTTCATTTACAGGAGCTGAAAAATGTATCGTGGTTTCCCACGACTGGGGCGGGCTGTTGGGATACCGCTTACGAAACGTTCACTCTGATGTGGTCTCCGCGTTCATCGCTCTGGGCAGCACTTCTATAGAGAGTATGTTGAACGAAATATGGAGCAGTTACGAGCAGTTCTTTAAGTCATGGTGAGTCATTTTTTAGGCTGCTCCTGCTTTCCCCCATGGAAGTGATGATTTCGATTAACGAACATTTCATGGCGATTGATTGATAACTTGATGATGATGATATCTTAGAGCAATTCATGCTTTGCTAAATTCTGACAGGAATGGACTGAATATTGTATTAAAGTCACACTTTGTTTTACAGGTACATATTCTTTTTCCAAGTGCCAGTTTTACCAGAAATGTTCGCGTCGATGAATGATATGGAGATATACAATCGAAAAATGATATTTACCGGAAAGTCGAGTACAACACTCGCGGACGTAGAGTGCTACAAATACTGGTTTGGGAAACCTTGTAAGTAACTTAAAATCTTAATAACAGCCCAGCAAATACGCAGAGAAACTTACTATTGTCTTGAAAAAATTTGCATTTTTCACTGATAAAGATAATCACGAGGGTGTGTGCGTAATAGATTAAATATTGTTATCTACCATTGAGAAATAGCTTGATGCTGTGGTTCCATAAACACGAATCCTTTTTCACAAATATACCTCTCCGGAAATAGCGTCATTTCCACTTCAATTGAAGTACTGATTTATTATTCTCGTCATATATTGTACACAGCAGAACATCCGGTAGGTAAGGAATGAAAACTGCTAAACTTGCACCATGTTGTCAGTACTGAGTTATCAACTGGTCCTTAACTCGCACCACGCCACGCATTGTATTTTAACTCCTTATTTCAGATGCTTTCACCGCACCTATAAACTATTATAGAGCACTCAGCCTGACCAACCCCCCGAAGAAGTCCGTACACAATGAAGACATCCCCATGATCGCAATCCACGGGGAGAAGGATCGCTTCATCAGTCTCAGATTGTTGCACGACTTAAAAGACATTTACCCTCGAATTGAAACAATCATTCTTAAAAATACTGGACATTTCATGCAACTAGAAGATCCTCAAGAAGTCAATAAGCTAATGAGAGAATTTCTGAAGAAACATAATTTGTAGTATTAACTGTGCCTCTTTGATTGTTAAGATATATGTAGTCTAGTTGTCTGTCCTCTTGAGTTCAAATTATGCAGTATTTTTTTTATTAGTATCTATGTATAATTTAGGGGAACCAGAAGAAGTACAAAGCCACTCAGAATTAGTGAATATCTTTTTTTAAGAGTAAATACCATACCTAATCAAAAATGATGGTCAAGCGTTTCATTTTTTGTCGTTTACACAATTCATTTCATTTACCATTATTGTTAGAGAGCTGACCCTTATCGCTGACGGTGTTGACAACTTTCTGATGCCACAGAAGTACCAATTGTTTCATTTCAAACATTATTCGGTTCAACCTGGAAGCTGTAACCAGTCAGTCAGAGCTAAGAGTGAGTAGACAGGTTTAGCCACCCAACGTGTAGTAAGTAGTTACGCATTTATCTATTCTATTGCATACATTTACGTAATGGAACACTGTTATGTACGGATTGCTAGATCAGTCCAGTGCAAGCCGCCGGATCCGTCGCACGCTTAAGCTCCCACCATGAGTTTGCCGCGGTATTTTTTCCGTCTGTTTGTGACCTATTTCATGGCACTGGTGTACTCGTGTATGGTACTGGTTCAATTCGGAGTGCAGTATGCTAAGAACTTCTTTCAAAGCCCCTGGAAACAGAAGTTACGGCTGGAGCCCCCGAGCCAATTGACGGACCCAAAGTATGGAGTGCATAAATATCTTAAAGTTAATGTAAGTACATTGTTTTTAGTCTTAATATTCTAATTGTTTAACATATTGGCTGTTAAATAAAGTATTAATTTCGAAACATATTACGTTAACGTCCTTCGTACCTCGGAGGGTTTATTATTAATAACCCTTAATTTATCATCTTCAGCATCAGATATGCCACTGCACTGTCCTTAGAAATGATAACAAACTTAGCTACCAGCACCGAGTAGCTCATTCAGCTGTATCTCTTTTGCACTTTCATTCAGAATAACGTACACAGTTAATCCATTTTCTTAACTGTTATTTCAACGTAGAATACCTAGGCCTACCGGTATCATATCGGTACATGCACACACACTAGTGTACTGTTGTACAAGAAATAATCAAGTAATATCAAGTATTATGTGTTTCAAGTACTTGATGAAGAACTTGCCGCGCCCCGCGGTGTTACCCGCGTTGTGCCCGTTCGAATTCCGAGATGTATCCTACTCTTTTAATATGGCTTACATTACAAAAATAATTGTTCATAACGGATTTGTAGTTTCTGAGATTAGCACGTTCAAACAAACAAACTCTTCATCAGCTTTATCATATTAGTATTTTGGATGAATTTCAATGTACTACATATATGGTTATGGTATACGATTTGTTCTATGAAAAATACATACAAAAATGCAGACAAAAAATCATGTTCAATTGTTCATTCTCAATTGATATAATGGGCAAGATGATTTGAGATATGGTTATTAGCCGAGACATGCATGAGGCTCAGTAATTTAAGTAACAAGCTGTCGATATCAATCGGTGCCTTTATTATACACACAGTACAGTGATTTATTGTTAAGTTCTACACGACTCTCGCACCAAGCGTAAAGTTATTAACACGTATGATCAAGCATAAAAAGTTATAAAATCACGCAGTTAGTTACATGCATGAAGGGAATACGTAATCAAATTGTGTGTACGTTATTATTTTCATTACAGGCATTGGTAGTTGAATTCTTACTAATTAGTATTAACTAGTTAAAGTGCCTATAATATTTCTGAATTCCAGATATTTTTTGTAAACAAATGTGATACCAGTGCACAAAACCTGCACGAAAGTCGTGCAGTTGTTAATTTGACGATTTCACGGTATTTATTTATTTATAAAAATAAGGGGATAGCTATAATTATTCAAACGATTATGCAGTATTGACTTTTATATCATTGTATTCTCAAGAAAATTAAAATTATCTAAAGCTATTTTTGTGCAGTTTATTCATGTATACTTAATTGGCACACCACAGCGATGCTGAACATTTTTTATAGTCGCCATTTTATTTTATTCGTGGTTTGTATTTCGGACTCCAAAAAATGGCCGTCAATCCTACTAATATTAAAATTGCGAAAGTTTTTACAGTTATACAGGTTACCTACTAGCCGCGCCCCGCGGTTTCACCCGCGTTATACCCGTTTCCGGGCGGAATTTCGGGATAGAAACATAGGTAGGTTCTAAGTATGATAAAGCTGAATTGTATTGAATGTGCTAATCTGAACTAGTCAGTTTTTAACATTGAGATATATGTACTTACTTGGTTTTTAATAAGATTTAAATTCAAGAGAAATTTTATAAACTACTCATTTTGAATTGAAACTACTTTTACGGATACACTTCGCTTTTATTTTACACTAGCAGCGCCCCGCGGTTTTACCCGCGTTGTACCCGTTCCCGTGGGAATTTCGGGATGAAAAATAGCCTACAACCTTAATTTATAAACTACTTTCAATTCGGAATTTCTGACGGGAAATGTTACAACGGGTAAAAATGCAGGGCGCTGCTAGTTGGTCAGGGTCAGGGTTCATAAACGCTTATTAACAGCATTTTATAGTTACTTAATAATAGTAGTTTATGCAACTGTCATATAAAGAAGGGTATTAAAACACGAGTGTGAGTTTATGAAACGAGCGCAGCGAGTTTCATAATAGTAACGAGTGTTTTAATACCCGTGTTATATGCAGTTGCATACACTACTTTATCTTCACTAATGCAATTAATCAAACAAAATTTTAAAAACAAAACACTTTGCGAAACATTAAATTCACGCGTACGTGTATTGTCACAGTGAACTTGCCGCCATTAAAATCTAACCAATGAGAGCGCAGCTGCGCGCGCAGGGCCGCAGGGCGCGCGCCGCGCAGGGCGCGATGTTATAATGAGATTTTACGATATCGATGTGGATATTATAACATCATGTGCAATTGCTTAAATTGAGTGTTTTGTTGTCTGCGCTATAACAGTAGTAATTATAAGTCAAGTATTGGAAACATAAGTAGAATGTTACAACATTAGTGTAGATAAAAGTATTTTAACTTATTCATAAAATAATATTAGCATGAAATGATTTATCCCCTACCCACGTACGCTATTTTCCAAGGAGCAAAAGAGACAAAACACATTATAACAGTGTTTTAGAAAGATCGTTTCTGAATAAGGTGCAAAATTAATTAGATCTCACTATAATTAGTTTTGTACTACATATCTTACATACAAGCTGACAATGGCCAAATTGCAAAAACAAATCTCAAAATCTAGTAGTAACTTAATTGGCAAATGAATAACTGTAACGCCTGTCTCTTATCGTAGATAATTAGGTTAATTAATGAAGACTAGACTACGTTGATGATCTTTAGATACCTATCTAGGTCGACTAAACAATAACCTATCTCAATGTTTGCTCCAACTATAAACTCGACTTCATTTTAAGAAAGCGGTAAGCAAACACTAGAATTGTAACCACTGATTGTGTAATGTTATTCAAGGTACAATTTTGACAAGCCCGTTGGCACAGTGGCAGTAAGAGCGCTTACTTTGTCGGGGGTTGCGGGTTCGATTCCCGCCCGGAGTCAACAATATGTGAAGACATAGTTGTTGGCGACGATGTCTGGGTGTCAATTATATATTCTTATAAAGTATTTGATGTATATATATATGTAGTAGTATCAGTTAGTTAGATTCCATATTACAAGCTTAGAGCTTAGTTTGGGTCTAATTAACCGTGAGTGAATTTGTCCGGTAAAAAAAGGAAAAAAAAAAAAAAAAATTACTTTAAGTGGATCGCAGAATGCAAGTGTAAGGAAAACTGTAAGTGTGGGCTGTATTCGGCGAGCGCCAGTTATCTAATTAGCCTAATTAGGTATCCGCAGTCGTGACTGAAGCAGAATGGAAACAAGTTCGGTGATTCGGCGAACGCATTATTGCTATTGGGGCATACCCACTTACTTACCTAACACAATGCAAACGAATAGAGTTCCCGAGATCGAGTTGCGTGTGGAACACTATTTCAACTTACCTTACTTGCTGGTGTGTGTTGTCTAAGAACATGGAACCCGTTCCGCTTTCTTGTTCACTCACATTGGCGAAGATCTATCTAGATAGACATAGGTGTACCAGAGAACTAGTCTGCGAGCTAAATAAATTAGGTAACACAAGTCATAAAATCACGTTATTGAGTAATATGCGCTTATGGCTGGTCTAATAACCTATTTAAGTTGGATACAATTTTGATATTATTTCTAAGAATGTTCATTCAACCGCCAATATTTGTAATTTTTTACATATAATTTCAAAACTTCATCTCCTATCCATGCTCCTATTCGAGATAACCAATAGAGAAAGTGCGATCCGGCCCTTGACAGAGCGAACTAACATGAAAGTTAAATATTGATTGAATAGGTATGTACATCAAATAATGCTACAGATATTATTATATTAAAATATGTGTATTGATTGGTAGTCACTCGAGATTCATTATAAGTCCTACCCTGAGGTCCTACCTTACACGCAATAGTAAGTGTGTAGGTACCTACTTCCTTTTTCCAATGCACTAGGACATATATGGAATACTAGTCGCGCCTGGCGATTTTACCTGTGTTGTGTCCATTCCCGTGGGAATTTCAGGATGAAAAATAGCCTATAACCTTCCTGATGCATTACAAAAAGAATGATTAAATTGAAATCGGATTGGTAGTTTCTGCTTTGTTATATATTACTAGCTGTGCCCCGCGGTTTCACCCGCAGCGCCCCCATTCCCGTGGGAATTTTGAGATTTTTATTCCCTATAAACCTCACGGAGCCCGAGACCTTTCCAACGAATGCAAAACCGTGGAAATCGGTCCAACCATTCACGCGTGATGCCTTGACCAAGGAAAACGGGTTTCATTTTTATATATACCTATATAGATTGTATAGACTATTATATAGCCACGCCTGGCGGTTTTATCCGTGTTGCCCATTCCCGCGGCAGTTTTGTGCTAGAAATCTTAACTTTAATGTTCTCTTGAATATGGGTATTCAACATTAAAATGTAAATTTTCAGCTTTATATTAGTAGTCTAGTCGCGTAGGCTATATTTATGAGACATAAAACTCCCACTTAAATGGGAAGCACAACTATTAAAGTACCTACGTAAGGTTGCGCAAAATAATTGTTCAGATCTAGGGTAAACACGCCAGTACGTATAAGAAACCGAGAGGAGAGAGTGATACTCGTAGCACTAGTGTACTTAAGTTAAGCACATATTTATTTGGTAAGTATTTGCGTAGATACTCGTAGGTACTTGAATAGAAACGTTAGCTTCAAGTGGTTAGTCATAACTGTTTTTACTGTGAAGGCCGAGTAAATATACTGAATACATCTTGTACTGTAGATTAGAAGGTTTAAAAATTCAGACAGTCAGTTAAGACAAATTCACTCACGGTTAATTTGTTCCCAAACTAAGCTCTAAGCTTACCTATAACTACATATATGGAATCTAACTTATTTATAACTTAAGATATAGTTAAGATATAGATATAAGAATAAGTATATAATGGTCACCCAGACGTCGTCGCCAACAACTACTTAAAACATGAACATTTTATTGGCGGACCTTTTTCTTTCGCGGATCAGAGTCTCTCGTCTCGAAGGCCAGTCAAAGTATCATTTGAATGATTGAATGATCAATGATAGGCAATATAATGGTTTGTTTCCAGAACACGAAGCTCCACTTCGTGGAAAGCGGAGATCCGTCGAAGCCGCTGATGCTGTTCATCCACGGGTTCCCGGAGTTCTGGTACTCGTGGAGACATCAGATACTAGAGTTCCAAAAGGATTACTGGTAATGGATGGTATATATGTAACGGGTCGATAAAATAAGAATATATTAATATTCCTACATATTTTACCTAATCCTTCTTTAGAGAAAGAAGATTTATGATTACATTCCATTCTTATCACCAAATACGTATTCATTTACATTTAGAACTCGTAACTATAATTAGATAGTACTCGTACATGGTCTCGTATCCATAAGTATCAACCTACGTAAGTACGTAATGCCAGTAACATGAGTCCGGCAAAAGTGGAAATTTCAAGGGCATTTTTTTCTCGTTTTTTTAGCTTATCCATAACAGTAACAAGTTGTTTTTATGGCTATAAAAACAGTCTGTTCTACCACAGTTTTGTATAATGTTAAGATAATATCAGAATTTTATCTCAACATGTTTGTGTCCTGCACTATGGAGGATTTATGAAAAGCCAGTAACAGTGCGATACCTAGAGGTGGCCAAATTCTGGTTCGGGCACATATTATAAACAAACTAGCAGCGCCCCGCGGTTTTACCCGCGTTGTGCCCGTTCCCGTGGGAATTTCGGGAATTTTTTTTACATAAAAACCTTCCTCTTGAATCACTCTACCTATTACAAAAAACCGCATCAAAATCCGTTGCGTAATTTTAAAGATTTAAGCATACAGACAAACAGACAAACAAACAGACAAAAATAGCGACTTTATTTTATACTATGTAGGTAGTGATAACAAACAATAACCATATTGACTCGATAAGAAGAAGAATTTGATTTTTAAGTTAAGACGAAGTGGTAAGACCAGAAGCGTAAAACATCGCGAAAGAGTTGTGTTAGAAACAGTTTTTGGATATCAACCGCTAAAATTTATGGAATGATATTCCTACTGTCGTAAAGGTAAAAATATGCTTTGTACTGTTATACACTTCGAAACACGATTAGAATGATTTGCCTCGATAGAAAAAAATCGTGAAAATCGTAAAAAATCGACATTTTATTGAAATTTTACAGTTTCACGGCGATTGTAAAGAAAAAACAAGTACAAAATTTATATTTTCATAAACCTTACATCAAATCCCATATGGTAGTACAGATGGTTTTTCTCTAAATTGAAGTTAGTTTATTCAATGAAATAAAACATAATTATAGCGCTCGCGTTGACGGTGCTCTAGTCACTCAGTCGGCCGCGGGGCCTTGTTGGGAGTAGACACGTACTGCTTCGTCGCGCACGCTCGCTCTGTACGAACATCGCAAATAATATCTTAGGTGCAGCGCAGACGACAGACTATCCGTGACGCACTTTTTAGTCTGTGAAAATAGAACCTATGTAATTATATGCAGTAACGCACACAACGCGCAAAAAGTCCGGCGCACATAAAATCCGTGTAGCTGACCCGGCGAACTTCGTACCGCCTTAGTGAATGACATTGACATTCGTTACGCGTGTTTTTTTAAATATGCAAAATTAAATGTATATTTTTCAATATTTCTGAGAGATTTTCTTAATATTTTTTTCCGTAAGAACCTTCTCCTAATAATAACAAATACAACAAAAAAAGAATTAATGAAATCGGTCCAGCCATTCACGCGTGATACCGTGACCAAGGAAAACTGGTTTGTCCCACTGCTGGGCAACAATATTTTTAAATGAAATTACCCAAAGGTTCGACACATCTGACCTCCTACATTGACAGTGTCAAATCTTGACATAACTTTGTTTACATAATTGATCTGGGATTTTGAAACATGGTATAGTAATGCAGAATTCTCAACAAATACAATGCCTTCTCAACAAATTCAATGAATTCTCAACAAATTTAACTTTAAAACAAGATGAACAAGAAGACGAACCAGAGGGTTCGCCGCCATCTTGTTTAAAAGTTAATTTTTTTAGTTTTTCTGAAATAACTCGTTAATTTTCAACTTTAGAGCAAAAATGGTCCTATCGAAAGTTGTTGGAAATTTAATTTTCCACAAGTTTGGCCATTATCATTTTTACGCTAGGATCAATATTTGCAGTGTTATACTACCAAGTTTATCCTAGCGTAAAATTTTTATTAAATTTTACGAAAAAATTTAACTTTAAAACAAGATGGCGGCGAACCCTCTACCGGGATTAGTTCGAAAATCGAGATTTATAATCCCAACCACCCCCCCCGTGACGTTTAAAAAATAAATCGCTCCCTGGATTTTTTTTTATTTAAATGTCTGCCCCGACTGCGCTAAGATAACAATACCGATATTACCGATAACACGTCAACTCATTCATACTGATGAAAAATAAATTGGTATCTGTAAAAGACAATACCGATAGCCGATCAAGTGTACGGGGACCCTAATTAGATTTCCAGTAACATAAATTTATAAAAGTGACAGGTCCGCGAACATAAAGCGCGGGGGGAAGATACCTCACCCCTCACAAACGCGATGAGCGTGTTCACACGTCGTCTTAACCCCTGACGCCGAACGAAGGATGTTACAACCATTTACAATTAACAAGTATAACTTACATTATCATCCATAAATATCCTATTGTGGCATCGTTGCTCGTACGTCCGAGGCAGGCGAAAAGTCAACTCATTTGGGTTTAAAGGTTTCCAGTAACAATTCTCAATTCGCAGAATCCTAGTCGATGCCGGAAACGTTTCCAGACGGATGTTTGAATTGTGTCACTTTGGTACGCAGTGGCCTATGATGTGAGAGTGACTTCGATACATTCCTATATGTATTTTGAATAGCCAAATCCTTCTCATATCTTCAGTGAGATGAAAGACTGTTGGTCATTTATATTTGTAATTGTTTATCAAATTCGTATCTAGTTACCCTATTAATAAAATTCTTATAACTTTCTTCATATTGAAATCATCGTTTAAATTATTTTACAGGTGTATTGCCGTCGATCTTCGAGGTTACGGAGACTCGGAGAAGCCTGAAGGTGTGGACAATTATCATATAGACGTTTTAATTGAAGACTTACGAGACCTCGTGCGGCAATTGGGTACGTACTGAGCAGGAAACACTTGTATCAGGTGTTTTGAGATACTTGTTAGATGATAACTTTATACTTTTTGCAAGTCAAATAAGGCTTGTTAAATAAAAACGTTCGCTACTTTGCTGTTCGCACAGTTAAGTATATCACTCGGGCCAAAAGGTGAATTTTGTGGTTGACCGCAAAATTTTACCTACCTTGTAATAAATCTTTCGTAAAATAACATAAAATTATCGTATCGTCGTGACTTGAATAATGTAGGTACTCGTATACTGCAAAACTAACTCATGTAAAATATATGCAACGCATGAAATGAATAAAACACATCATATATTCGCCGAAATACCGCCATAAAAAGTTGCATAGGTTACTCCTTAAATAGCTTGTCCCTTCTACTAATATTATACTACTACTCACTTTCTAATGTGATCGATTATGGATGTATGGAGTATGTTTGTAAATATTTTAAGCAAAAAATAAAAAATATAATACTGAATAGCTTATGATACAATTACAAATTAATATAGCTTAACAATAGAACATAAACAAAGAGTAATTTCCACGGGTACCTTTAGCACGCTGCACGGCAATCCTCGGTGTGTTAGATCTAAATAATATTTTGTTCAATTAATTTGTTACAGGAGCTGAGAAATGTATAGTGGTTGCCCACGACTGGGGTGGTCTGCTTGGGTACCGCCTGCGGGATGTCCACGGGGATGTGGTCAGCGCTTCCATCATCATGGGCAGCACTTCCCGGGAGGCATTCTTCAAAGAAATATGGAGCAATTATGAGCAGTTCCGGAAATCTTGGTAGGTAGTGTTTGATCTACTACACTAGATCATGACTCAGCGTGCAGTAAATCGGTCTTTTTATCTTCAACACAATTTTGATTTGTTTGTGTAACTCGCCCTATAAATGAGGTTTTAATACCTTAACACCAAATAGATTCCTGAGGCTTTACAATATTATTCTATAACCTAGTCAAGGAAAGTATTTATTATATTATGGCAAAAAAAGTATCAAGACATTTAACACTTTTTAAACGTACCTATTCACATACATAAGAACAATAAAACACTATCGTAATCAAGGAATTGACATTTGCTCCGTAATTTTGCCTAGTCACATCTGAATAGCAAGTTACATAATCATTAAAGGTCAAATCAATGTAATATATGAGTATTGTTGGTGGGTAAGTGACATACATTTTCTAATAATTTGTATTTGTTAGACTTGGCAATACCCAGTGTCCACGTACTTACATACGTAACGGAAGAGTGAAGTACTTACCCGGCAAGCAATATGTAAATTTGTAAATGTACTTGTACATACCTACAACCTTCATACAACTTCAAAAATCAACAATACACTTGCAGAATCTTCTGCATGCTTTACGTGCTTCAGATAGACACATCATCACGTCAATTTGATCTTTGTAAATAAATTATATTCATTAATATTTAAAAAAACACAAAAACAAAGATTTCTACACTGCCATCACTTGGCTTTGGCCCGTGATGTGCAGTTAGTTAATTACCAGCTTTTTCTCGCTGAGAGTATAGAAATATACCTACAACTACAATAATTATAATAATAATATAAGTAGGTATTAAGGTACATATTTTTTACGAGTAGGTATCATTACCATAATTTACCTAGTTCATGTTAACTATAGGTAACTTTGTAATTTAATAAGGCATACTTATGCTGGCATACTATATATATTACCACGTGCTTACTTACTGGCGTGGCATGGTACAAAACACAATACCTATACTTGCACCCAGGCATGCTAGATAGCATATATATATACTGTATATCAAGGTTAGGTACGCGCTGGTAGACACGTAGACAGCTTTCTGATACCGCTTTAGACAGCTTTTGAGTTTGATCAAGTACATTTTTAACCTGCGATGCACACTGAGGGGTGTTAGGTACCTACAAGTAAGTTTGACGTCGATTTGTGTGTGTCTGTACCTGGCAACCCGAGTAACATAAAGTTGTATAACTACGGCTTTTATCACCAAACAGTAATATAGTAGGCCTATAATGGTAACCATTATGACTGCTTGTACTATAACGGTTTTCAACAGAGTGGTTTGGTTCTATAAGATAATAGAGCGTTTAAGTCCATAAATTAGCTCTTTAAATGCTTACAGGACCTTACAAAAGAATATTTAAAGTGCTGCACTATAATGGGTACAAAATATACGATTATAGTACTATTTAATACTTTAGACAACCTTATTGACACTTTTATATATCTATTTGGCACTAATAAAACGTCAAAATTGCCTTTATAGTACTAGTACTGCAGCAGTATCGAAAACACTATTACAAGACAAATTTGCACTATAAAAGTACCTTGCACAACCATTTCGAAACGTTTTAGCGTTTTAAAGGCTCCCTAAACATGGCTATGGCGCTAGTTCTGTTAAAGCCATGAAAATTCTTCTATAGTACTAAATAGTACCAAAATGACTTTTGGTGCATTTTCTACACAACTTATATTTTAAATAGCTTTATAAGTGAGTTTAGGTTACTTTTACAAGACTATTACATAATATAAAAGCTCTAAAATTTATAATTAATGGACTAATTAGATCTATACTAGCTTTTAAGTATCATTTATATGATAAGTACTTTATAAATGGCGGCAGAGTGTCAAATGTTTACAGAAATCTCTTAAAAAACTACAGTAGTAAGGGTTTAATAATGGATTTAATATCTCTGCGTCGGTATAAAGGGAGCGGTAGTTATAAAAATAAGATAAAGGAGCGATACACACAAGCATTATCATCAATACAACAGGCTCATTTACAAAATGTAAATACTGGCCAAGTGGTTGCAGAAAATATGACACATGGTTCTGCACATAATATAATTATATTAATATTAGGTAGTCTTATTCATCACAAAATGATTTGGTAGGTGTGACTCGGTAAGATAGCCACACACAATACAATTGCGTGCAAGTTTAAAATGTGTTTCTTGCCACGGCCATTCAAGTATATTATTACTTAAAAGTATAAAATGAAATCTCCTCAGGAAACAACCCACGTCCAAAAGATATATATTTATTAATTGCATCACTGAAACAAACAAATAATTTTGATTTTTGGACAACGGAACCATAATCCGTGTAAGGTGAAAAAATGGCTGCTGTTTTTTGTCATGGTAGCACATTAGCAGCATAGTTGGAGCCAATATGTACTATAGCAGCCATTGTCGGGAGAAGTTCTTATTTTATTAATTAAAAATTAAATAAAACATGAAAGTTATGAGGGCGCATTGTCAAATTTGAAATCAGTATAATGACTTTAACGACACAATTATTTTCGCAAGTGCAAGTTACTGCAGATTTACGGTCCATCCATGAATTTATTGTAGTCGAGCATGTCATTTTAATTACATGTTACGGTTATCAACGATTCTATATGGTGTATTATAAAACATAAACTTACCGATATTTGTTTTCTTGAAGACACTCACAATATACCGCACGAAAAAAGATCATTGCAAACTTTTACGGGGCAAAATAACACTATAAACATGTTTTGGTCACTTTTATAGAGCAAATTTATGTCAAAAACGTTGCAGATAGCACTATTTTAGTACTAAAACGCGTTTCTAATCACTTTTACATTTCAATTACAGAGCTGATTTATCACCGTGACAGCTTTTATTTAATGTTTATAGAATAAATCAGTCATAATACTAGGGCCTAAACCGGGGTGTATAAACATGTATAGTACTATTATAGTGCTAATCATGACATTAATTAGCACGCTCTAAAGCGTTCTCAGGTCTTTTATAGTACCAGATTTTGTTACTTGGGAACGAAGCTCTTTAGTAGAATCAATGGATTTCGTGGAGATCTGTCGATGATTTATTGCGTAGAGGTTTTTTAAAGTTTCATGTAATTTTGTTAATGTTACAGGTACGTTTTCTTCTTCAAAATGCCAGTATTACCAGAAATGATGACAACATTGAACGACATGATTATGTATAATGACTCCATGTTAGTGTCTGGCAAGCAGGGCACGACGTCAGCGGACGTAGAGTGCTACAAATACTGGTTTGGAAAGCCTTGTAAGTAGTTTCATTGATTCAATATAGCACAGAATTACTTATTACCTCGCCTATGCCGCGGTCTAGTGGCATGTGCAATCGCCTGTTGAGACTGAGATCCCGGTTTCAAGTCCCAGTTCGAGCCATGCTAAAACATGTTTCCTGCTTTTTAAACATGGCTAACTTAACCTAATCCTCCTCACTGTACTGGATATCTTCGGTGAGATGAGATACCTTCTTAACTTATGAACGTTATCATAAAAGAAAAGTTGAGTGAGAGAAAGAGGTAGATAGTTGTGTACTTGATACTTACTAAAATATTGCATTTTTTCAGATGCATTCACAGCGCCTATAAACTATTATAGATCAATATCACTAACCAAGACGCCTGTAAAGGCCGTGTCGAAAGAAGACGTCCCTATGATAGCGATCCACGGGGAGAAGGACCGTTACGTCTGCTCCAATTTATGCTTCGCCTTAAAAGAGGAATACCCGCAAATTGAAACGATCGTCCTTCGCAAGACGGGGCATTTCATGCAACAAGAAGAACCTGAAGAAGTCAATAAGATAATGAGAGAATTTCTGAAGAAACATAATTTGTAGGCTCATTTAAATTAGGGGAATTTACGATTGTAAAAGTATAGACTTTTTTAAATATATTTTATTATGTATCTTTGAACTACATATGTTGTTAGGTTAGTTGACTAATTACTTGTTTTTTAAGAACGAATACACATACTTAAACGGTTAACTTTAATATGTTTTTACTCATTTTAGTAGGTACCTACTACGTAAGGTTTTTAATAGTATAACTACATGTAAGGACTAGCAGCCTTCATACCGTTAGGTATCCCTAATAATTTCGGAATTTAAACAAATACCTAAATAAAGAGTAGCCTGCGTTGATATCTGTTGTGCTCAAAATTACTTATTTTATCTCGAGACTTCAACTATATCCATCCAACCTCAACTCCTTCATTGAAAAATTGGTCTATACCACGTTTCAAGATTCCAGATCATTTATGTAAACAAAGTTATGTCAAGATTTTGTCACTGTCAATGTTAAATTACCCGAAGGTCAGATGTGTCGAACCTTCGGGTAATTTCATTTAAAAAATAATAATATTATAAAATTATAAAAAATATTAAATATTTCTGTATGAACTTTTAAGGCTTGTTTTTATTATTTAGTACAACAAGAAAACATATTTTATTCGAAATTAGGACATTTAAAACACTGCAAGTTCATTACATACATTTATTCACTATCCGAAGAGATATTCAGTTAAGGTTCTGCATCTGAGTAATTCAGATTTTATAATAAAACTATCAGTAAATTAAAAAGAAAAAGATTAAAAAAAAAGAGTTTTTCACGATTTTCAGCAAAACGGTAAGTTTTATCATAAAAATACCGGAGACAAAATTGTTGATAGTAAAATTATCTACAAAAAATGTATTCATACTTTTTTTCCCACGAACCACTCTTTTTGAGATATAACGATTTAAAAAGTTGAAAATGTTGTAATGGTCAATTATGACCAACGTGTGCATAATAATGCACACGTTTCAACGCCACCTATGAGGTAGTGTACTTAGCGCTTTTTTTGGAGTCCGAAATACGAACCACGATAAAATAAAATGGCGACTCTAAAAAATGTTCTGCGTCTCTGTAGTGTTCCAAGTATACATAAACAAACTGCACAAAAAAAGCTTTTGATAATTTAAATTTTTTTCAGAATACCAATCCTTTAAAAGTCAATACTGGATAATCGTTTGAATAACTATAGCTATCCCCTTATCTTTATAAGATAAATAAATACCGTGAAATCGTGAAATTAACAACTGCACGATTTTCGTGCAGATTTGGTGCACTGGTATCACATTTGTTTACATAAATGATCTGGGATCTGGAAACATGGTATAGTAGTTAAGCCCCGATAAGTAGCCCAGACGGACTGATTTAAATTTAACTTGACTTTAACACATAGATGCGGTTGCGGGCCTCATTTCGATCCTTGGAAATGGTCGAGTAGTATTCGTCTCAGTTCAGTGAAAGCCGACAGGGCACGGTCAATTGGCTACAATGACGACATTGTTTGAAATCATACCGCTGACGACGAGTCATGGACTCGGCATATAAATTAACAGCAGTCTAACATGGGAATGAAGGATTCATCCGAAAAGGGATCTGGATGGGACAGATTTTGCTGCATTTACTTACCTAATGTCACTTAAAAATAATTAATTTACATTTCCCGCCAAGCTATTTTCACCATTTTCCAAACAGCACGTTTGCGGGGACCATGTTCTCGTACTTTTGAATCTGTACGATAATAAGTGCCTTTATATGATGGTTATTGTTTCTACTGCTATTTAGGAATTCGTTATTCAAGAGAAACAACAAAATAAATGTTTGGGAAATACCATGGATATACTTACCAAAATTAACCCATTAACGGCTAGCGATGCCATATTGCATCACTAAATAGTAGTTCAAATATTCGCGCAATTCTCGGTAAAACATATGTGATTTGAATTAACCAATCATAGAATTGTTTACTATTGAGATGAAGCCGCGGATTGGTTTTTGTTTTATCCAATTACAGCCCGATTTGGATGCACCATCGTCAAGAGAAGTTCAGTGTAAAAATAATTGCGCCAAAAACATGGATGCCATTTTCAAGTAAGTAATTTTTTTATTGTTTTTGGTACTTTTCCGTGCTATTATCGGTTTTGGTTTGTTCGTATGAGAGTATGTAATAAGAAAACAGTTGAATACAGTGTGATTTGGTGTCCGTTTTGTTTTTATGAAGTTGTAAATGCGGTGGATGCAATATGGCATCTCTAGCCGAATACGATATCACTTTTTGTTGAATTTCTGTGAATGGTATGGTATGACTGTAGGTATGTCTGTCTCTTTGTATGCCTGTATGTCTATCTGTAGTCAGTTTGTCTGTCTGTCTGTATGTCTGGCCGTACGCCTTTTTTATGTGTGATCGACTCTCTGTCTGTTTTCTGTATATATACCTGTCAGTCCCGCAGTATGAATACCTGTCTGTCTGTATTTGGCTGAACGTGTCTTTGTTTGTATCTCGGTCTGTAAGTATGAATGTCTGTTGGCCCGTCCGTTAGTTTGTTACCAGGCTATTTTTTATTACATACAGTTATTTTTCCCTTACAGAAATTGTACACTGCACGACGCACTTGCTATTCTCGAAGACGAAGACGATGAAAATTATTAATTGAAATATGTATGTAATATGAAATAAATTATACGATGAAATAATTAATTTTATTACTTATTTATATTATATAATAAAAGAAGTTCCTTCTGGATTCGTGTTTCAATTACCAAAATATATATATAGACAAGATAATCACTACATAGTATAAAATAAAGTCGTCTCTGTTTCGTGTCTGTTTGTCTGTATGCTTAAATCTTTAAAATTACGCAACGGATTTTGATGCGGTTTTTTGTAATAGGTAGAGTGATTCAAGAGGAAGGTTTTTATGTAAAAAAATTCCCGAAATTCCCACGGGAACGGGCACAACGCGGGTAAAACCGCGGGGCGCTGCTAGTAACTACATAAGTTTCAGGCATATCTAATTTAGTAGTAAGCTTATAAAAAGACAACATATTAGGCTAGTGGTGCAATATGGCATCACCACATATTTCCAAAAGTACATTATTTTTTTTAAAAATTTCTATGTATTCATATAAATCTAACCTATATTAACAATATATTAAAATTTCATCAAATTCGGAAGAGGTCAAGTAATCTGGGCGATAATGGGTTAAAACAAAAATAATAAAACGATCGAACTGTCTTTGTAAACGCAGTCAAGGCCAAGTACAACACTACCAAATTAAGTGGTATGATATGCTATGCTATCAGTTAAAGCACCTCTCTTTTCATCTCCAATACATTCCTACGATTTTAGTAATAAGTCCATGATTCCTACATCTTTAATATTGAAATTAATATTACAATGTACAATGGGTACTACTTATTTTTCAACGCTTCAAATTAAATAGTGTAAAATAAAGTTTGAGTAATTTACTTATTTATATTTTATTCTAATGACATAGTTCATGTCAGTATTTGTAAGCTTTAATCGCAGCTCCCAATGGCTCCCATTAAATAGGGACTATGAGAAAGTAGTCGTTGAAATTTTTCGCTTCGATAATTTGATCTAATTTTCTAATTATTGATTTTTACTTTTTAAGTACCTAGATCAACATGTGTTTTGATGCCCTTTTTGCTCTAACGCTCTGTAAACAAACTATGGAAGCAAATAATTGTTGCCCGTCAATTGTTGTCCTGTTTATACGAGCTTTATCCACAGACTACTTACTTATCCTTGGTAAATTACGGAACTCACACACAATGAGATTGAAATGTGATTGAAATGATCAAACCATGCTCAAGCTCAAACTCAATGGAAATACTGTTTCAATCTTCAGTCAAATCAAATTGGATTCAAATCAAACTTCAAATATTTCAATCAATCAAATGAAAGCTGAAGGAAGCTAATGGCTGCCACATTTTATTTTAGAAACAGCTGATGTGCGTCGTTTCGTTTGGGTACAAATAAAAAAAATCCGTATTTCTTTTCTCTACATTTGGATTTCTATAGATGAGACGTTATTTGTGTTACTATTCTGTGTGGATTTCAGGGTTAGTTGAGTTTGTGCGTTATATTGTTGTTTATTCCCAAAATGTTGCTTTGTAACACAATGTTCTCGTTTTAGATGTCACTGACCATACAGCAAATAATTCTGGACGCAAAACGGCTTGCTGGCCGTCTAAAAGAGAGAGAAAACGAAGCTGATGCCTTGCTAACGGAGACACAAACAGCTTACAGGCAAATACACACAATGAAGCAGGTATTTACATACACGTATGACAGACCTACTTAATTGGATGATCACCAAACATCAAACCATTCTGTGGTTTATTCTTCCATGAAGTCTTACAAAAGATCTCTCTATTTATAAATCGTTAATTCATGTATAGCTCCATAAAAAAGCTAAATACAATGATAAAATCTAATCACATCAATACAGTTAATTTGGTGTTACTAGGTTGACCTTGAATGGACAATTTGATTTGGGTAAACAATTCAGATTAAGAGCATACTATTGCTAATAGTTGCGTAGCTCTTTTCTAGTTGCATAAGAATGTCTATTGTCTAAGCTCATCAAAGCATTTAAAAAGTAACAAACTGTGATATGAACGCTAATTTTAAAATTTTGTTGATTATAACTAGTAGTTCATTGATGGTAAAGTGAAGCATCTTTGCTAACTGTTATTAATTAACACTACTGGATCTAGCTAGAGCTCTCTAATTCATCTGAATAATTCTATTGTTTTCCTTGGTTAAACCTATCACCGCCTGGGTCAAGCCAAACCTAAACACTTTTAAAAATAAAAATCCTTCAAAATCTGATTAAACCATGGGAATTGTGACATAAAGTATTAATGATCTGGTTTCGTGGATTTGACACATAAAGGATTGAGATTGAAACTGACATAAGGTCTACTGCTTTACACTTCCTCTCTTTCACTTGACAGTACAAAGAAGAAGTGGATACCCTGAATGAAGCTTCCCGAGAGAGGCCTCGTGGGGCTCTCATCGCGAGCATAGAGAGGGAGTCTCGTCTCATGAGGGATGTGCAGAGAGAGAACGGCGAACTCAGAGCAGCACTGGAGGACCACAGACGAGCATTGGAGCTCATCATGTCAAAATACAGACAGCATACGGAGAAGAGAATATGGGAATCAAGAATAGATTTCACTGCAGCTGTCAATGAGAAACAACAGGATGTAAGGCATAGTTACGTTTCTACTGACTGTATTGTTTTGAATTGAACTAATGTGGATACACTATGCTTCTATTCTCTTTTTTATTATACTTTTATTTTACCAAGTGTATCCCTATATGTAGTTTCAATTCAAAGTGAGTAGTGTTTGCTTAAACCTAAGAAACCTGCAACTTTATTGTATTATTGATCCTAGTTATTACATAGTTCTGTAACTAATAGGCTACTTTGATCAGACAAGAAATTATAGCTTAGTTAATTATAACTCAGTTTTCCTTTCAAAGTTTCCTTAAGTAAGACTATCTTATTCTGGTATGTGATATCTGTTTCCAGTTGATAAGACAACAAGCAGAAAGGATCAATGAAATGACAAGCATCATGTATAAAGCTGTCAATATGGGTGAAAATGGGGACACCAGAAAAGAGGAAGAACTTTACCAAAGGCTCATTACAGAGAACAAGGTAAGACATGCCTTAATTATAGTTAGTTATTATTCAATAAGAAAATTCACCCTGTGTGTGACATAGTAATGAAATGCATGCCGAACATGGATTCTTGAGGCTGGTAACTAGCTGTCATGCATTCTATTGTACCTACTTGTCAATATATACATATAGATTGTTCGCTATGAATAATTATGATCACAATACATGGAAGCATGAGCTTACGAAGCATTAGCATAGCTATGTCTCTATGAACAACATTCAAAATTGAACAGTGTTTTGAGGTAACCAATCACTGGAATAACAAGTGGACTAACAAGACATTTTTTAAATTGATTGTACTAGGGACAAGTACAATCAATTGTAAATGACTGTCTAGTCCAAAATTACAATCAGTTCAGCATAGCTAGTTGCACTATGGCCTGGTTGCGTGTATGTATGGATGAGTGAGAAGCAGTCGGTGGCGGCTCGATCTAACTCCTAAAGAAGGTCACCGTATGTTACCCAAACTGAAGGTATACTATAGCTCATTACAAGGATATGAATTGTGTTGCAGGGTCTGCGCGAGATGCTGGACTTATCGCGGAGGTACGGGTCCGAGCGCGCGCCCACCACCGAGGACAAGGTCGTGCAGACGGACGACGCCGCGCCGCCGCAGCCCGCGGCGTGACGTCACCACTCTACCCTCATATGAGACGGCCCGTCTCGCCCACTCCCCGCAACACGGAATGTCGCTCTCTATGTGTTCAGTGTCACCAGTGCAGTGCTGTGGAATCACCCATCTCAGTCGCCGATATGTCCTTCAACATGCTGACATGTCAGAGCTAGTTGTGTAGTCTCCTTGACTTCTTTCAATAATGTACTAGGTATACTCTAATCACCAACTCCGCTCAGCCGCGCCATAATGGCCGGTAATTTCCCGACGTTTATTTACTTGTTGAATTGACAACATTGTATTAATGATTTTCAGGGTAATATTGTGATTTGATTTGTTGCCAACTTGAAAATTAAATTCTTTGTTACAGTTTAAAATACTGTCTGTGCGTTGTTTCTGTTAATGAAGGACATTCAACTTATTAAAGCTAAAAATGTAATGTATCTGTTATTCACTTGCATTATTGCATTAAATTGTACATTATTATCATGATTCTCTCGTCATATAAATGACATACTTATTTCCTTACTAGATTGTGGAGTGTGTAGTTGGTTCAATTTTGGCTTCAAACTTGTATAACAAAGTCCCCATGTGTATTGATAACTTTCGAAGCCTTGCTTTTCATTAAATATCATTTATTTAATATGTCATATGTGACATGCTAACTTGTGCCTTGTGCATCATATAACCCTAAGTGTAGGGCCACATCTGCGGTACGTACAGCGCCGAACCTTCCGCTCTATGACACATCAGTAGAAATTACGCCGCGTACTGATGTGTCATAGATAACTTGAAATACACTACGAGCGTATTTAGCGGAAGGTTCGGCGCCGTACGTTCCGCAGATGTGGCCCTACACTAAAGCTGTATACATTCCTTTACATTATACACTAACTAAATGTCATGAGTGTGCTTTAGGAATTCATCGGTGTGAGTTATGTCCAGTTAGCTCTAACTGTAGAGCAAATCAAGATGTTTCCCCGAGAGCGCCATTCCGTCAACCTTTGGTCCAGTATACAACTTGTACTATATTGTTACTTACAGATTTTGGATCTTAAATGTCTTTTGACGTATTTGTACCTATCATACACGGTTTGTTAGTAACGAATCTTACCTTAATACAGCGAAAACTAAATTCTGAAAGTTTAATTTAGTTGTATTTAATGTTAACATTTATATACAATTGCATCTACTTGAGCATTTCATGGGGTATTCGTGTGTGATGAGTTATTGTGACGTGATCATCTTATAAAGCTACATATACACTGGCCCTATGTTTCGTGACATCTAAAATGGTGAGTTTGTATGAAAACTACGTGTACATGGAGACACATATTTTTATACCTTATCTGCGACATAGGGCACGAGTACCTATTCTATCTTGGCTGATTACTATCCATAAAGACCTTGTTTATTAAAATGGAAACTTCCAATATTTCACTAAAGTTTATATAAAGAATTTATCTAATGTGTTAACCTGTACTGCTCATGATTATTAGGTCTCGTTAACGTGTTTCTAAAACGTAAGATTTTGATGCTTCGGGGTGGCAAGCTGTAGAGCTCACGGATCGTAGCATTCGAGCATTTTATGCTGGAGCTCAAATAGGGGTTCCCATAACTAGGTCTCTATGAATAGAATCAAATATATTCTGCAAATACAAATCACTTCTCGGGCAAAAACTGTGATCTATTTGCTGTTAAGTTTTTAAATTGAAGCATTTCATTATTTTGACAAGTTTTGTGAAGAGCTAATTGAATACATGTAAGTACTTGAGATTTGTTCAAATTCTATTGTGTTGGTATTTTAAATTGTATTATTACCTAAGAATTCGTACACCTCCAAATGATTTAATAGTGTTTTATTATGAGGTTTTTAAGTCCTCTGTTATTCGTTACTTTCTTTTAGAATTACTAGAACTATATTGTGCATAGTTTAAATGTCTAGAGTTCACTCGTATAGTAATTAATTAATTACATAAATTAACCTTAATATTTTGACCCTTAAAATTTGCTTTCTTAATCCTAGAAGTAGGTACCTCATTTAGGTCAAACCTTAAATGGCTTGAATTAATTAGAATAATGATTTAATTTTTATTATTTGTAAGTGCAGTACTTCTTGGGATATTCACAACTGATGATCAGCAGTAGCCATTAGTAGTAACTACACTACAATAATGAGTCCTCATAAATGAAGTGCTAGTCAACCCTCTTGATGATCTAGTACTGTAAATGTTCACGCGTATAGGTAGAATATCTTGCCCCAAGAGTTAATGATACGAATAGAACAAATTTATTAATGAAAGTAGTATCATGTACACATATACGGTGAAATGTTGACTTTCCTGGACGTATTGATTGTCACTGCTGCAAGCCAGAGTATTAATCTGTAACGAACCGTTATACAAACGAATGATTAGATGAATATAAATAACTTAAAAATTAATATTTTTCCATGCGATTAGCTGAATCAGCTTTGAATGTTAGTAATGTGTTAGAGAGGATTGTAGTCACTGTAGCTTATATACTAAAGTTGCCACAGGCAAACAAAAGTAATCAAGCAATATATAATTATGAGTATAATAAATGAGGACTAGTGTGTGTGTCCACTATTTAATACATTTGAGTATGGTATGTTAGTCGGATTGTTTACGATGCCTGCTCCTATACTTTATGAAGCTATTATGTAAGTAAACTTTAATGTTATAGACGTCACTTATACTTAAATAAAAATTACTTACAATTAATTAATTATTATCGAACAGACAGCTGTGCATAACACAATCCGACAAAACAAACATTGTTTCTTGAATGCTTTGCTTTTATAAAATTGTGAAATCATTGTATCTACTTTTACTAGTAATTGTCAAAGTTTATTAAACAAATATAATCAAATTAATAATAAAATTACATTCATGAACAATAAAAATATTAGTGATTCTAAATAAATCAAATGTAATTTTATGAAAAGAGAATCATAGACAAGTATAAATAGTATGTACTAAGTTTTATTTTTGTGAACAATCAACAAATAGTAATTTTATAAATGCCAAAGTTAATAGGTACTTATAATATAAATGCATTTGTATTAGGATGTTTATACTTGAGCCGGTGTTTCAATGTAGGGGGTGGACTCATTTGATTGTGTTTTAACTTTGAGGGTGTTTTCATGGATCCCAGCAGAGATAATGAGAACATGTTTAAAGCATGAGGATATCCAATGAGGCCACTCCTCTTGCAGTGCTAAATCCGGCTTTAATAATAATTAGTAGTTTGCTATACATGTAACTAAATATTCAAAGTGTTATTGAAGCATTTTACTTAAATTAATTATAAATTGCAGATCTTATGACAGAAACCAATCCCAAGATTGTTAGTTAGTAAAAATGTAGATGTTTAGTTAAATACGTATTATGTACAAGTGTAAGTTTTTGTTTAGGTAAATTAGTTGTGCTTTTACCTTTATTCTGTCAGTTTGTATATTGGAAGGAGCACCAGCACAAAATTAATAAATAAACACTCAGAGATTAAATATAATACATGTTTTAATTGAGTAGCCTTTAGTTATCAAACATGTCAAATTTAATAAGTTAGTTTAATTATAGAATTGTTGAGAATCAAATTTCGTATTTACGTACACCCATTATTAGCTAGATTGTTAACAGTTTTTTTTAAATAATAGTAGATATTTATGTGCATCCATGCATATTATGTTAATTAAATACAATCAGAATTGGCTACTTAACAGCAAAGGATGTTATTTATGAAGTCCATCACATAGATACTTAATAATATTTTATAGTTGTAACACTTGTGTTGTGATGGTGTAATTCATTAAGTTTGCCAATGTGATTGGTGACAGATATAATAGTTATTAAATACACATGTATAATCAACTTAGGAAATCTGAAGTAGTTATATAAAGGTTCTTTCTGCTTAGACAACAATGTAGAACAAAATATTTAATGTATGTTTATATTGTAATTGATGAATATACTTATTACAAAGTAATGTTAAATTAATTTAACAACAAATCCTATGTTATTTTGGCGGCAGTAAACATTGAACTACTTACTTTAGCTACTTACATGAAATTATTTAGCTAGTTTATCTAAATAAACACACATTATTAAGTAAAACATATATATTTTTGTGAACATTGGAACACACATCCACTACAGTGTTTACTTCAGAAGGGATGATTCCTTTCTAGTAAACACTCAAGGGATGAGCTCTATGGATCATACTCTTGTCTGAGTGTAGTCTGTGGGGAACTTGAAGGAGTGTTTGCTGAGGGCCTGGATGTTGGGCAGCAGGCCTGCGTTGGGGATGATATTCCATGACAGAGTCAGGGTCACGTTGCTGTGGCCCCTGTGAAACAATACATTCATAATTACAGTCACAATGAACAATTAATGACATCACCAATAATTTAAAGTAAATTGTACTAGGTGCATTACTCACTGCTTTCACTTATATAAATGTAATAGCCTCATGGTTTTACCTATTCTCAAGTCAGGGAATGTTGGAATGAAAACTATAACATTCATATTGAATTTGGTTTTGGAACACAAAAATGTTAATGTGATCAATTACAACTGCTAGTTCCAGAGTGTTGAAACAAACAAATAATTACATTCTTCAACTTTATTATCTTAGTTTAAACACTAATAGGGATCTTTTTGAAACTAAATGGTTAGTTTACCCGATTTAAAAATCATGTAAGTAAATAATAAAGGATAACTTACTTCAAGCCATTGCCATCATCCCAGAAGTAGTATTTTGTGTTCATATTTTTGAAATCAAGTATGGCATTTTCACCACGTAATATTATTTTATCCCACAGTACGACCTGGTTTAGGTCATTGTTCTTCGTCGCGTACTCAGCAGTCAGGTAAAGGAATAGTTGCTTCACATTCCAATTGAAAAGGTGAGATAGGTCAGTCTTCAGATCGAAAGTTAAGAATCCAAGATCATTCTTCTCTCTCGAGGCGCTATAATCAGGCACGTTCTTACTGGAATATATTTTGATTAATTCTAACTACAACATTTATACACCAAATAAATAGAATGAGGAAAACTTACACGACTACTTTCACGGTGTTCATCTGTGCTGCGGTTCTGTAATCTACTGTTAGGGTGGATAGGAAACACAGGAAAGTCAGACATGCTAGAACACTTAAAGTATATGTCAGTATCGCATTTCCCCTCGTTAAAACGGAATACATTTTGTTCAGCTATCTGATTTTTATATGAAAGTAAAATTTAATTGCAGCAGTGGTGTTAATTTTACACCATGCAGCAAAATTGATGATTTTTGTTGACGTTGCGGGCTGCGGTACAACGTTTGACGTTTTATAGATTGGAACACGTCATTTTAATAAAATGTCAAAGTGACAGTCCTATAACTGTGTCTATTCGTAGATCTCGGCCTTTTCAGATTAAGGCCAGATTTACATCATCAAATTCGTAATTTTTAACCCAGAGGAAACTACGAAATAAAAATAAATCCTGCTCATATTATAGTATAGATACATATTGTATATATAAAAATAAATTAAATATCGTGATACATAGCCCAACGGGGTGGCAAGTAGTGACTTCGTGGACATGGCATGGGTCTGGTTTGTGCGCATGGGCTATGTATGTTCAGCCAAACATCCGCCGCAGGTATAATGGGAAAGTAAAGTGAAGTAATGGTAATACAGGTATATAATATAGTAAAGTGCCTACAGAGCTAATTTAAATTACCCCTGTAGTATGTAATATATTATTTATTGTTATTCTTGCTTGTACATCATCAATATGGTTGCTAATATAATTGCTGTTACTGATAGAAAGTTTATAAATCCACTGTTGCAAGGGACACCGCCAGGAATAGAGCTACAGAAACAAGCTTTAGTAACGAAGCTCCCGTTGGTTTGTGTGTAACATCCGTGGGTTATAGCTTGTCCACCACTATCGACGGCTCTTGTACACATGTAAGTTGAATTTTCCGCTGAAAATGTAAGTAGGTATATGATGTAAATATATGCAAATCAGTTTTATTTACGGCGGTAACTAAATGTGAAATCTAAAATCTTGCTTCGCTCGTGGTGTTACAGAAAGATAGATTTTACAGAAAATTTGAAATTCATTATTTAAAAATTTGTCAGAATACAATCTATGTTAAATTAATTATTTACCATGTCCATTAAAATAATAAGTGTAAGTGGCACACACGTCGTTTGAGGCTAGAATACACGAAGCAGATTCTCCATAGTTCCTCCAAATATAGTCCACGTCGGGCCATGTTCCGTCATCTGAAACCACAGGCTGCATCATGACTAACTTACATTACCACTTGATACTTGGGATTAATCCAAAGAGTAAAAGAGACAAAAATTTCTTCTTCTCTTTATGTCTTCGCTATTTTTTACGATAACTTCGTAGTGCGTGCGATCGCCAGCTTTACTTACAAGACACGACCAGGGGTTCGAAGCAGGGTACTCCTGCAGCCAGTCTGGTGGCATCCCTGCAGGTTGCGTTCTGGAATATGCTCTCGTTGTTGTACCTCGGGCCGAGCCACGTGAACTGGAAGCATCGCGCGACCGCCGTCGTCGGTGTGCTTGTAGTTTCACCCGCTACACCTATAGGTTTGTCCTAAAACTTTAATAATTTGATATGATCCCTTAGTTTTCATTCATCAGATTCATTAGTCTCTAGTTGCGATAGATGTATTTGAAAGAAGAACTTTGAGAATAAGCTCTGACAGAAAATTCGTTACTGGCGTATATTCGGGCTATGGCACTTCTCTAAAGCATATTTTACACTGCCTTTGTTTTATATTTACATATGGATTTATCACGTTTTACAATTTTAGGATAAAATTCCTTTATTATAATTCCTCTAAATGTGGCTATCCACAACTAAAATGCTTATTTCCATCCGACTCGTAAAAACAAACAAACAAAAAAATTAACTCTTCAGGTTTACTACATAGGTAGTATATTAGTACCTATCTGTAGGAAGGTAATATTTATTGTGTTGGTGACAAACAATATTTTCTAACTATTCTCACCTAACCTAGATACGAGTACATAGTTAATAACTAAATATCTGTAAAGGGGACCTATAAAACAAATTAAAAACCATTTTGTACACCATGATTTGCTAATGCCTCCTTAGATTCCTACACGACTCATACTCTATTAAATATACTTTTAATTTATTTACTTACAGGTTAACAAAACAGAGAGAAACACCAGTGAAATATATTGATACATTATAATATGAAACACTAATTTCTCTTTGTGCATAAAATTATCATGTTCCTACAAATTAATTCGCACTTGTTATTGCACTCAGTATTCATTTATTGTTGACTCAATTCTATTGTACGACTTGAAATGATAAGCTGTTTTATCATTTCATTATAATCGTTATCACTTGGAAATAATCTTTATTAGGTATTCATTATAAGCAAGCGGCAAATGGTTGAAGAGATTTCAGTGATAATAAATTGATTTGTATATAGATAGATAGATTTACTATTAGTGCTTCGCGGTTTTGTCTACGTTATACGCGTTCCCGCGAGAATTTCGGGATAAAATATAGGTATCCCATGTGATATTCTGATGTATAACATATATAACAGTTGTTTAATTCAAATTTGTTTAGTGGTTTTTGTGTGAAAATGTAACAAATATTTTATTTTACTTACGAAAGTTAACATTCATAAAATTCTAACTATCCTGATTTTCAACCAAAGATAACTTTGATTTAAAATTGATTTGAAGAACATTGAGGAAAAGGGTTCAGTAAGGGGGGTAAGAATGGAATGGATTCTTTAAGCCTCATTCCTCTTCGGAAGGAATCGTCTTCAGCTGGAATATCGAGCACATTTGTCCATATTTTAATTCTCGTAGAGTACCGATATTAAATGACATACAGAACCTTTATAACAATTCCTCTTTTCAATATTGGATGTGTGGATACAATAAAATATTATCCATTTCGGATATCAATCCATTAAGTCACATACATACATTGGCAAAACAAACTTTGGCATTTATAATATTAGTTTAGTAGGATAGGATAACGATCGTACCAACTTCGCGCTTTCCTTATGATTCGTGACATTTATTGTCATATCATTAATGAATGACTTTGTTCTCGAATCGCACATTGCGATGGTAAATTAACAAAATACAACTAAGCCAGCACCGAACTTTAAAAATGGTAAAGTGTGATACCAGAATAGACTGGAATTTATTGGAATGGGAAGGAGTTATACCAAAAATTAATTTCCGGGCCATTTTGGATACGTACGGGAACTTCCAGGGGTTTTCATGCTGTTCTACTTAGTTTTGTGTTTCGAATATTATCTCCCCTTGCCTAGCAGTTTTACTGCTTGTTATATAAGTAATTAAAATTATCACCGGAATATGGTAAAAGAAGTTTATAAAACGGAATACATCGAAGTCTAGCGGAATATTGTTATAAGTATCAAATTTGACTAAACGGGCTAAAATAAAGCTAAAAGAAGTTACAAATAAGTATCTAGCTCGGTAGTAGAATATACATAATGTAATACTCGGATTATCTAATGCTCAAAATGATGCTATATAGAAAAAATGATACGACCAATAGACAGTGATAAAATATTTTTACATTCGTACATTTTGTGAAATATCGAGGATCAGATTGGATTGATATACCTACTTAGTTTCTCCTACTTATTGTCATAATATGTTTTTTTACGGATATGTAAGTAACATAGAATATTTACCTCTAGATATGAAGCTGTGAAGTGGCCACCGCAGCTCTTCCAGATGAGATTATTCCGGGTCACAGACCTAAGAAAAGCCGATTTCCTCCAGCTTCATTCAATCAAGTTTCTTCTCACAGACAGCGCCGACGAACTATTTGAGCCGGATGAACTATTTTTCTGCATTTGAAATTTATAGTCGTTTCATCATGTATGCGAATTACATGAAGCATATTTTTTAATTTCGCACCAATCTGCTGGGACATCACTTAGGCAATAGATAGGTAGTTATTTTCTTATATAAGCTAAATGATTATTGTGGAGCCTTTTTTTCATGTAGCAATTTTACAAGCGGCAAGTTCTCGTACTCGTAGAAGCAAGTGTCACACACTCAATTCACACACGCAAATTTTATCCTCACAATTCGCTGACTCGCACAATGCATTGTAAACTAGCTTAATAAAAACAACGTCCTATTCACTTTAACTTTAACTCCCTTGATAAATAAGTGCAACTGCTATTGTATCACACTGTGTAGTTTGTTCTTGATTCAGCGGGAAATAGTTTGTTTTCTTATTTTGTACGCTTTGTCCTGTTTACGTCGCCCACTCGCCTTCGCCACTAAAGCGTTAGAACAACATTGTACTCGGCAATATTTGTATTGAATTAGTTTATCAGTCTCTTATAGAAATTGAAAAGGTAGACTGGCTATTTTCAGGCAGCGATTTTACAATAGCTTTGAACAAAAGCTTCGTAATTTTGTTTTGAAATGACATCGTGTCCCAAATACATAGTACATTCTACTAATGTTTTGGTTGATCGTGTTGCTAAATGTCATCTTCACAGTTAGGTTAGGTTAGGTTAGGCTGACTGATTTGACAGTTGCAGTAGTACGTTCAATGCAGACGACTGACCGACTGAAGTATGAACTGGACTGGAATTGATCTAATATCTATGTCCATTCCATCAAGTTTTAAGAGAACATTATAATCTTTTTAGTGTTCACCCTCTATCCTTTTAACAACACACCTAACCGAATATAAACACGTATGTAGGTATATTGTAAGCAGTGTTAACCACTTTAGATTAACAGTTTGGAAGTACCCGTGTAATAATAAATTGTTATTTAAATAAATCCCTACTTTTATATACAATTATCACGAAAGTAACTCTGTATGTTAGTTTATCAACGCTCATAGTGGTTAAGCGATTTCAATGATTGTTAGTAAAGTTGAGGCTTTAGAGACGGTTGGCTACTTATTATCCCGAAACTCCCTCGCGATCGGATATGCTGCTGGTAAAATCGCGAGGAACAGCTAGTAGGTACACAGGTCGGCAGACCATCGCCAGCGGTTATAAAGTTGGACCAAAGCGCTGATCGCACACCTGGTTAACATTTTGAAACTTGTTAAGCCTCCATTGTGAGAAAAGTTTCATGGATTATTTTAGTCTAACTGAAAGTGTCGATAAATTATTTTAATTAAATGCCTTCATTTGTAATAAATTAACTTTTATCTAATTTTTCATGGCAATTATTTTTAAACTTGAAATGTCCTTAAGGTATTTTAGAATTATTCGTCCATTAATCTGCTGGTTCTTGGCTAGACAACTAAACACTACCAAAAAAGAGGTTCAGCGTTGAGGGTTGTTTTAAACCGTTCTTTATCGTAAGATACGTTTGTTAAAAAGTTCGTCGTTTCATATCTTAGATGACATTCTGTTAAAGTTTTTGGGACAGCTAATAGAAAGCTACGATTTTTCATTTTATTACGTCTCTTGAGACGGGCATTTGTTTGCTAACGTTTACCGCGTGAGTGTAAGCTGAAGCAACCCGTCCTAAATACTGGCAGACATGTTTGATTTTTCTTGCCAATAGCACATCCAAAAGTAATCTTAAAAATAATAAAGATGCCGTGCTGAAGACTAAAAATTAATTACTTCATAATTAAATTCTATCAACTTAAACATCTAGCAAGTTAACGTAAAGTATAAACGTTGCTATTTAATGAACCCCTCTTGTAAAATGAAATATTAAAAATAGGTTTGTTTATGAAGTTTGCTGCTCGTTCCATTAATCTTAGTTCCACAACTCTGGGCTTCATTGTTTCTTTCGGCGGGTTCTGTATGAAACGGCTTTAATTAAGATATCATGGGAAATAAACCTCTCTCCATGCTGAAATATTGCTTTGCATCTCACTAAAATTGCAATTTTCTTAGAAAAAGTAGAAAGGTAATTTTACTCAACATCGGAGTGATTTTAAAATATTGCAGCAGGAAGATTCTTGATGAACGTAATTTTTTTAATATTCTAAGTTTTTGCATTTGATGCGCAAACTTTCATTTAAATTAAGTTTGGAAAATATAAGGTGAGGAGGAAAACAGGATTTGTGAAGGTATAAAATAAGTTATAAAAGGCAAATGTGGATGCTTTATTAAACATTATCTTAGACCCATTTTCGATTTAAATGTACAAAAATAAAAAATGTGAATAGATTAGGTATACATTATATCACATTCTTACTAATTTCTTCAAAGCTACAATAATCCTAATTCAATCCTTAGCTTACTTCGTTGCTATTTATAAAGTATACACTCGTCGATTTTATATAATCTAATTACCATCAGGCAGTGTTATTTTCGTTATGAATATTTACATTATTATGTAAAATATATATAAATTAATATTTACAAATTAAATAATATTAATTTTGATGGTACATTTCGTGTTATCTTATCATTAAGGTAAGTTACCTAGACTTATATCTTACGTCTCGTAGTATTTGCTCCCGAATGCACCGAACACTGGAGAAAACTGTAAGAAACACAACTTTGCAGTTCCGTGTTTTCACAAAAGCTATAAATCCTAACGTTTTGCTGCTTTTGCACAGTTTACCGTTCACCCACTCGCGATGTAGTTTATCACGTGTATTTTAGCAAACGCATTCAACTATTCACAGGACTACGGATTTTATCCGATAATAATTTTATGGTTAGCACCGACGCGGTTACACGACACTTTGCACTGTCCATGATTACTAAAATATTTACACATGTTGATTATGATTATACTACAGATGTAGTGCGGCGTGTGCTGTCTAGCCTACGTAGGGGAAGGGCGCGAACGGCGGGAAGTACCCCGGGAAGCCGGCGCTCGCCTGCACCGGCACCGACGACGTTACGTAAGACGTAAGCACCGTGGGCACAACTTTAGTTGTAAACAAAGTAGTATACACCGTCTTGGCTCCGAAAGTCAATTTCAGAACTTGACTGTCAGTTGCTGTAACTTCAGTGTTCATGACAACCGGGGTCGAAATTACGGAGAACTGCTGCTGTGGGAACAACGGATTAATTGGCTGCAAAGGCAAAGCGGGCAGGCTGCTCGTGCCTATTTCGTATTCGGTCTTTGTTACTGTGGCCACTGGCCTTGAAATGGTGCTGTGGATTGTGCTCTTTCCATCGAAGAAAGGAATGACATGGGACTCGTAGACGGTTTCGTACTTTAGGACAGGTTTCGAGGTGGTCACCACGTTGGGTATCTGAGCGGCCGCCGCTGGGTTCAGAAGCCTGAGAAGGGCTAGCTGCTGCGCTTGCTCCGGAGTCAAAGCGGTGGGTGGTTCGGTCACCTGATTGCTCTTATTCTGCCCATGTGCTTTCTTCAGCCTTAAGTGGTTGTCCTTATATTTGTCCACTTCGGTCAAATCGAAGTCCGAGCCGACGTTGGCGAGGTCAAGGTCCGGCGGGAACACTCGTCGTGGAACTCCATCTTCGTCTTCATTGCTATCACCGAAATCTAATTCCAAATGGAGTTCAGAACCTGCTTCATCGAGACGGCTGTTAAACTCTTTCAATGTTTTACTGGGAATGAATTGGAAGTAGTCCATTGGCGGTAACGTCTTCGTCGCGGTGACGAATCTTGTTATGTGATATGTCTGTATAAATGTGAGGCTGCTGGTGATGTTCACATCTCTGACGACCGGTAGTATGTGTGTCTTCAACATGTTCTGCGTGGTGCTGAATGTCTCGGTCACTGTTTCTAGAGGTGGAGTTTCCATGCCAGATGTTAACGTTATGGCAGGTAGTGTTGCGATACTGGAGTCAAGGTTGTGGTCCTTTCCGTAGGGAGAGGCAGTCGCTAAGATGTTCTCTGTCAACGGTTCGTTGAGAGGACTTTGCGAATTAGGAACTATTGTTGGTTCTATACGTTTCTCTATCGTAGAGGTTACTGTTATAATACGAGTGTTTTTAACACGTCCAACCTAAAACAAATTACGTGTTTAATTTATTTTTTACTTGGTATCTAAAACCATAGTACATAATTAAAAGATGACACGAAGAAGAAGTATAATTAACAGGACCTAAGAAAAACAAAAAAAAAAGTTAAATTACCTGGAAAGTATATGGAGACTTGATGGTAGCAATTTCGTAATAAACATCGCTGAAATCAGCGGGTGTGGATATAACAACTTTCAGTGTTTCGACAGCCGGTGGCTTTTCAATAGAGTTGTCCTCGTCACTTTCAAGTAGCGTGCCAGGGCCGCTCTGTGAGCCTTGTAGTTCAAGGTCGTTGTCTGATCTGGCTTGAAGAGATAAATCATTTGACTGTGGATCTTCAAGCAGTGGATTTGGGTTAGGAGTAGTCTGTGGCTCGTCATCACCCATCATCTTGCGAATCGTCACTTTAGGTTTGGGGCTCGTTTTGTATTGCCAACGTCCCGTACCCGGGGCCCGGTTGAGCTTGAACTTGTAGATGCTGGTGGAAGGCGTCACTTGCTCGACGGACGACGCTTGTACTCGGGGCTTGAATCCACGCCTCGCGTCGCTGTTGCTTGACGGAGTCACAACCGACTTGTGTCCAGAGTTACGGGTAGTCTTCCTTCTGTTATTAAAGGACGTTGATGGTGTTGTTGTTTCACTGAAAACAGAGACGGTTGCCAGTTGAGGTTTGTTTCCTTTGCGACCAAAACGTGTACTGGAAATAAAATAAAATAAATATTAATAAATATTATAGTACGATGTGCTAGGCCATGCCATGTAGAGAAGCTACTACTTGCGTTCATGCGAATGCTAAGTCGAAGTTCGGTTATACTACGGCTCTGTCGACTATGTTATGTAGCGGTTTAGTTGCTTGTGGCCGATACCATGATTAATTAAACCTATTTTTACCTTGGTGCTTTTTGGGATTGTGCTGTGTTTCTGTTTTTAAATTTTTTATTTTGAATACTAGATTGTGTGTCGTGACTATCGTTATCGGGGACATTCGGTGATCGGTGACGATTTTTAAAGGAACCTCCACTATTGGATTGTCTGCGGGTGGTTTTACTAAAATTGGTTTCGTCGTCGTTTATTGAAGGTGTAGGTTCTAAGTTATACCGATGATTCTTGGTGATGGATGGGGCGACGGTTTTCAAAATCCTGTGAGTGGGGGTGGGTGAAATCTTTCCTCTGTGACCAGGTTGCAGAATTTTTGAGTTGCTATTTAAAACTTGCGCGTATTTTCCAGAGATGAATGTTCCTATGACGCTTGTTTCGTGAACTGTGGTGACACCATCTTTGACTATTGTCCCTCCGAGAGTCGTGACGAGGCCGAGGGGATAGTCGTCATCCTCAGGTGGAGGAGTGGGAGCTCTGTTCTTATGAACATGTTTTGGCTTTTGTCCATGAGCTTTTGAAGGACGGATGTTGATAACTTTGTATGTTTCTTCAACAAATTCTGATGGTTGGCGAGATAAGAAGTCGTATTCTGGTTCACCGATGTTGTTGTTGGCAATCAGTATGGCAGGCTCTTCATCAGCCTTGCTTGACTGGACTTGCACGACGCTGTTCACCTTAGAGCTGATGATCGATGGAGCTGCTTGCTTCACTTCTACTTTGCTACTGACCACATTTGTGACGCTCTTCACTTCATTTTTCTTGTTTTTATTTTGGGAATTTTTACTTGATTTAGGAGCCGATTGTTTAGGGGAACTACTTTCAACAGTCTTTGAAGGACCAGCGACCACTTCTACTTTTGTAATGATTTGTTTTTGTTCATTGACAGATTTGGGAATATTTGCAGGTTTCTCATCGTTTTTAGGTTGAGAGGTGACCACATTTACTGCGCTGGATAAAACGACTGGTGCGGAAGGTTTGTTGGTTTTGCTTTTTTCTGTTGTTTTGCTGGGTTTGATTGCTTCGGGCTTCGTAGTGGCAACTGTGGGAGGCGGGGGTTTGGTTTCGATTACGTTCTCTTTGACTGGTTCCTCGGGCTTTGGAGGTTCTAAAAAAGACAGAAAAAAGGAAAAAAGTAAGTAAACATTTTCTGTACATATATGAACATTTTGAATAAAGTTTAATTCCGTTAGCATTATAGTTAAAGTTAGTCGTTTGGCTTTGGGGACGGAATTAAACCTTTATAATGATTATTATTAAAATGTGTGATTTTGACCTGCTGCGGGCGCCGAGTGGGGCGAGAAGACCATAACAGTGTTGCCAATAGTCGTGGTGAAGTCCAGGAAGCCATATACTGTCTGCGTGAGGAACTGTCCATCAGCCGGGTTGCAGTCTGGAAGCATCACACAAATATATTATTAAAAATATTTATAAAAGACTTAAGATGAGAGACTATATAACTAAGAGGATGTGTATCTGGTCGCGTGCAGGCCGTGGTACACGTGTACAGAGGTGAGCTCAAGAGGCACATAAAGTGATGTAGTGAATCCCGTCCTTTTATTGTGATTCCCTGAAAGCATTGATTAAAGGTACGTTATGCTTGAAAAGAAAAATACGGCAGGTATAATCGCGGACATCTGCTAGCACAGCATTAATGTATTAAACTATGTAATGATTACTGCCCATTACAGGCATTACTTTTACTTTTTATTAGCAGTAGGTGTACCATTAAGATGAAAAGCGTACTAAACTCCAATCACATCATCACAGACATTTATTCTCAATGGCACATGCTGCCATTAGATCAAGATCACATAAAGGTACTTTATGCAAAAAGCTTCCACCGAAATGTGCTGATAAAAGGGAAAAAACTCTTGAGCTGCGTTACTTCAATTCCATTGGATGGCAAATGATCTGTGATACTGCCGTCATATGGCTTTCAAGAGAGATTGTTAACAAACAAAGACATTTGATATTGTTTTGATGTTTAGTGTGCTTGGTTTTGTAATTGAATCCGCGTAACATTATTGAATCCGATCAATAGAATTATTACGGGTACTACACACGTATTGTATTACTAACACAAAACTGTAGTTAACTAATAATGCATATCGAAATAGTTTGTATATGTCGTAGTATAATTTGATACTTCGAATCTTCGCGGAAATCCTAGGGGTTTTGCGAAAACGCGGATAATTAGACATAGGCGAAAAATTATCAAATCTTACTGGACAAAGTAAAAAAAAAATAACCCTAACCTACCGAATAGTAAGTAATTCGGTAGGTTAGGGTTATTTTTTTTTTCATGTTTGATAATTTAATAATTTGATATATTTTTTTTATATTTTTTTGAATTTAATAATTTGATAATTTTTCGCCTATGTCTAATTATCCGCGTTTTCGCAAAACCCCTAGGATTTCCGCAAAGATTCGAAGTATCAAATTATCCTACGACATATATAAGTTGAAGTTAATCTATAGTATAAAACTGAATCGCTGAATCTGTCGCTAAGCGCATAACTTCAGAACGATTGCACCAAATTGGATGGTTCTTTTTTTAATGTGTTCCTTATTGTCAGGACAAGGTTTTTATATAAGAAAAATAAGGAATAAAAATCTCAAAATTCCCACGGGAACGGGGGCGCTGCGGGTGAAACCGTGGGGCACAGCTAGTTTAATAAATAAATATTGAAATTCTTTGTATTTTCATTTATTTTAGATTGACGTATTTCCATCTCTTATTGAGTGTACGTAGAGGCCTTAGTAGTCAGACATTTCAGTATGACTAATAATATCCTTTAAGATTTTTAATGAGCTTTTTTTTTCCCTTTCCAATTGAGCATAGAGACATTGCTCTGATGTGGGACATAGAGCCTAACGCTTAGAGATGCCAAATATTTCCTTAGTAAAGATTTAACGAGAGATTTTGACATGTAATGTATGTAAAATTACTTCAATTAGTTAAGTGGCGATGTGATAGACATATCTGAGTGTGGCAGTAAGGCTTTTTCTTTTCCCCTAATTAAAAGCTTTGCTAGTGATATGAGATAATGAGATGGCTATGCTTATATGATGTGTGAAGGTTAGGGGTTGAAGGAAGTGTTTCCTACTAGTGTTTCTCGACGAAAGTGATTGCTTTACGAATAACAAATTCAGTTGGGACTGTCTCTGTACCCTTGTTTCCGCACCATTTGCTACCAAGTGGACTGCGATACACCTTGGGATAACTATCACAATATACAATAAATATTTTTTACCACAAGATAAACCGGGTACTGTGCAAAATACGAGTATACATTTAGCTAGCTATTTCCCCCAGTTTCACCCGCATCGCAACCCTTTGTTACAACAAAATCAATTTTGAAACCGTAAAAGCGTAATAGAATACGGAAAACAAAGTTTAACATTTATATTTCTATTGTATAAAGTAGATATTACGAGCCTTATCGGTTATAACACATCATATATAGTCAACAATCAAATGCTTTGTCCCGTTTCCACTTACACTTTTTCCAAAGAGCAAGCGAGACAAAACACTCTAAAATTGTGTTAAAAAAAGCTCTAAAAGCTGTTATGAATAAGGCTGTAGATGTTTATGAAAAGTATGATTGTAAATCATTATGAAACTAGCAATGAACCCGTTCTAGTGGAAATTTTGGGATAATGTAGCCTAGCCTTGCCTAGGGTAGGCCTAACCCTTGCCTGAGGCCTATACCTTTTATCAAAATCTGGTATGTTTAATCAAATCAAATACTATTAATTATGTAATGAACACTATAATGAACACATGTAATGAACACTATAATAACTATGTAATGAACACTATTGAAAGCTGATAGAATGGAAACCTTAGGCTGTTTCCCAGATACGTATTTTGATACGGTATCGTACTCGGAAATTAATTTGTGGAATGTATACTCACGGAATTGGGTGGCGATTACCAAAAGGAGGAAGACTCGAAGCTCCATTTTTGTTTTTTTGCTTTTTTCGATCGGTGAATCCTTTACGTTAGAACAAGCTTATTTGATCCATTTCAATTCATGATCTGAAACAAAAAATATCTATTCAAATACGTTTAATTACAGGAATAAGCTAGTAATAGTGCGGTGTTTAAAGGGCAAGATTCAATGAAACAAGTTCTAAAGAAAATGTTACGTAGCTTATAAATTAGCGTGCTCTAAACATAGCTTTCAGACCGTTTAGTACATTTAACTACTCTCATCTATATGAATACATAATTGACATAATTATAAATAGGCTATTCAGAATTTTCACTTAAAGACGTCCATTAAAACGACTTTTAACTAATTGACTTTTTTCACACCTTACATATCATAATCACTCATTAGATCTCTCCTAATGAGGTATTGTCTCTGAGTACGGGAGTAAGTATCGTAAAACTTCTGGAAGATAATTTGGTAGATAGGTGAAGCTAGAAAAATAATTATAAATAATGCTCAAACATAAACAGTAGGGTTGGTATTTGGAATTAATGAAAATGTTTGCTTTATTGTGTCAATTGGAGCTCGCGGGGTACAAAGGTTGGTTGATCACATTTGTTATGTTAATGCCGATGGGAATGAATATGAAATCGGCGTATGTTCGCAACGCATGAGGGGACAAAATAATCAGTCGGCGTACGAATTGATAGAACCCGCACCGTGCGGCCGAGCTTCTCATTTCAGCGGTCGACCATTTCGCTGGACAAAACCAATAGAGCTTTTAATATAAACATGTTTATTCACAGCTTACGCCGCCGCGGGCGATGTCCGACATTAATTGTTTTCTATTTTAACAGCTTTTACCGCGTAATTTATGCGATGCATGTAAACGGTATTTAATTTGGAAACTATCAGCATTCAATTTATAACCGTAATTTTATGTAATATCGATAGCATTCGTTGTGAAGCGTTTTGTCGTTGTGTCGGCCCTGTCACCCTCCGCTATGTAGAATTCCTTAAACGGAAGATTAATGAAGAAATTCAACTTGATTCGATTCATTATGGCATTGATTCCGATAGCGTCTGCGGATTTACAATTCGAAATTTGCACAATTTACGATATTCACCGCGATTACGGGTGGTAATTCACGTTTGGCATCTTTTGCAGTGTCGTGGCATTTGAGGTGGCTTCCAAGGGACTAATCCTAAGGTCGCATACATTAATCTCATACACTTTAAGCACTGATTAATTCTAAAAGCTTTTAAAAAGTTTTGTAATCGGCCATTGTTTTGTTTGCCTTACTGATTTATTCATTTGTTTTAAATGAATAGGTATTTACGAAGTAGGTACAAGTTATTATAAAGTATAGTTGAAAATGTTTGGTCTATTGGGCGATTTAGCAGAATCTCGCGGTTTTACCTGTGCATTTTCCGTAGTCATTTAGGGGCTGAAAAATACGTAAGTATAACCTTATTGATCGGGGTATTTACATGCAGAGATATAGTTTCAAAGATGACCGCGACCGTGACTAAACAAGCATAAAAACAAAATCTTCAGTTGTATAACTAAAACTTTAGATTACATTAAGTACTCACACCATACCAACAGCTTCAACTCATCTTCGCACCCAGTTCTTTGTGTGGGTGAACTTATCTTCGTGTGCAAAAATAGAACATGTGTTATAAGCAATCAGATGAAAGTAGTATAATAACATACATACGCACACCTAGATCCGCACAGACGGGTTGAGTGATTATCTATACTAAGAGTTACTACTATCTACTGTTCCTGCATCGGTAATTCCGATAGTTCCTTTGAAGTGTATGGGAGAGTATTCAAAGCCGAATACCGTGAGCTTTGGCATCTATTATACGTTCACTATGCTGATGGACGTCGTGCGTACTCCATTCGATTGTTCACTGGCGTTCGACTCAGAATGCCGACATGCTATGTAAGCCATCCTGTAGGCCAGTTACTATCCAACGTCTTTGAGTTAAAATCCTTAAATCAGACCATTTAGTGTTGAAACTAGCATTTATAAACAATAGCGTACGAGAGAGAGAGAGAGAGAGAGAGAGAGAGAGATAGAGAGTGGTAATTAATTAATTTATTAACAATTCAAAATTGTAAATTAGTGCTTGGAATACTTATATGTACCACGAATTAGGTGCTACGAGTATTTACATGTAACGCTGTAGGTCTTTTTGCTCTTTATAAGTATATTAATACTGCACACAGGCGAAGCCTAAATAGGCGTACCTAAGTACATTCGAATGTCGAACCCCGAATATTGTGTTATATAAAGAACCACGACCATTAATATAATCTGTTTACAAATGACAAATATTCAATTGATGGATTTCAAAGGAAGACTTATTTTCAAAAAGTATTTTCGTTCAATATGTCATACAATACGTAATATTGATACTGCATAAATAAAGGGTTCCAGCTCAAAGGTGAATCTCATATGTGTCCGGAAGTCAAGATCTATGCATGTGAGAGACGTTGAATGCAGCTCGATTACCTTCGAGGTGGGATCGTGAGCGACTTCAAGTCGAGTCCTTTGTGCCCTATGTATAGAATCCCATGGACTAGTGCCTTCGTGCCTAGGGCTGTGACTTCGCATTGTAGTTAGATATACCTTCTATTCTACTCTTACAATGATCAATTTATAGACGTACCCAGGGTTTTCACGGTTTCTCCCATATTAAAAAGTTAACTATAAAGAGTACGTAAAGGTTAGTGTTGCGACCCTGTTGTCTGAGTTCATAGACTGCCTAAGGTCTTCGACATAGTCTCACGATTAAAATACAGATACCGACGAGATACCGACAATTTATATTGGAATTATTCCCAACTAGCAGCGCCCCGCGGTTTTACCCGCGTTGTGCCCGTTCCCGTGGGAATTTCGGGATAAAATGTAGCCTATAGCCTTCCTCGATAAATAGACTATCTAACAGTGAAAGAATTATTCAAATCGGTTCAGTAGTTTCTAAGATTAGCGCGTTTAAACAAACAAACAAAACAAACTCTTCAGCTTTATAATATTAGTATAGATAAATTGTGTACTTTGTTTTTTCAAAAAGATCTATATCAAAATATTATTATATTAAATCCTTTAACTTTAAATATATTTTTGTTCATATTGTAAATCCGTTATACTAAGTACGTAGTAAGTAATTATTGAATAATACAACCTTGGGTAGCCGTTCTTTGCGACATTTTTCTAGTTCACTTGTGCGACACCCCTGGTTGAACTGTTGAAGTAAGCTCTGTGTGCGTGAATGTTTGCTCCTGGGATAGGCGCGGTGATAGACCCATGATGTTTGTTCCACTCGCCTCCAAACTATTCATCCGATGCTCCTTTTATACTCGGTAAGGGCAGCATAGAAATAACAATCTTATTCTTTACATAAGGTTTAAAATTCGAAGTAATATACAGAACTTAAAATTTGAATTAACTGAAGACAAACAATCGATCATACGTTACCGGAAGAAGTTCCCTTATTATTAATTAACCCCAAAAACTAACATTATTACTATAACTAACATCAAAAGTAATGTGTCAGAAGTATTTAAAAGCGATATTTGTGACAACGCCCATTGCTGATTGTAAATGCAACACTAAACACAATCGGTAAAATAAATTAAAACGCTTTCTATAAATGTAATGTTCTTTTCACAGCGTGTGTCCAATTACGATAGGATATTACAGACGTAGTGACAATTTGATTAGTTAATTGAATAGTAATTGCGGGTCTGTGACGGCTCTTACATATTTTCATTATTCGGGACCCGTTTTGCACAAGGCTAAGAGTCGATAGCTATATAGTCGAATAGTATATAGCAATAGATATTTAATAGCAATAGCTGTTTAATAATCTCATTGCTAATAAAATCTAAAGAGAGATATAAAGTTTATCTGATTGCACTTTAATTTTAAGAGTTTCTATTTACATTCTAATTAATATTAATCTAAATAAAGTATATTATATTCGAACTCTAATTAATTCCACGTGATTTACACTTCGTTGATTGTAAAATTTGTATACTCGTACAATGTCAAATCTGTTCAGGAATACTCTCCAATCTTGACAGTGCTAAAATTTCGTTTTAATATATATGTATCTATTTTTTTAAGTATACACCCGTAATGTCCACTCTGTTGGGCAAAGGCCTCTCATCTCACTGAAGATAATATGGTGAGGAGGATTAAGCATAATCACCACGCTTGCCTACATACTACATGTTTATTGATATAAAAAATATATATCACGAAAAATCTGAATATACTCTATGAACTTGCTGTCTGTACGCCAATAATTTCTGGTTCATCTCTTCGGTGAAGCAAAATTTAATGAGCCGTGTATCTATTCTGCCGTCTTCTCCACACGGCTCAAGAGGTCTCTTCAATACGAACTCGAAGAACAACGCTCACGTTATGGCATTTGTTTGATAAATCTATACACGAGTTAATGAATCGAAATTAACTTGTAGAAAAAACAGACAATAGACCTACTTTATATGTATTTGCATCTATAGTATTTCTTTTCTATTCTTACGTGAGGACAGTACGAGAATATACCTCTCATGACAATGAGTTATATTGTGTCAAGTAAAACAGTTCATAAATTACTTTAGAAGATGGCTCAGCTTACAAAAGTGTGAGAGTATTGTTAATGCCTCACTGTACGAGTACATAAGACAGAGAGATCCTGCAGACCAATATTTTCTTTCCTATTTCTATTTGATATACTCGTATCGTATACTCGTTATAAGGCGACGTTTATATCGAGTTGACAAGTTAAATAGACCGCGAATAAGCGAGCGAGCAAGTAATCAGACGTGTATGACGCTAATAAACTCGCTATTTGTAAACGACGCTTTGCTAATACTCGTAGTTACACGAGTATATACACAACAGCTATTGAATTCTAAAACAAAGAAGCAACCAACAAGTAAAAATAAAAGAAAACAAAATAAAGCAATGCACGTTAAATATAAACAACATTATGTTGGTAACATGTATCATTGTCTTAGGGTAAGCAAAGGGATGTATGTAAATATTTGCTGGTGGACTCCGGACGAATGTTGGCCGATAATTTATGTTGGCAACCGTGTCTATTGTTGGACAAACAACAAGAATACCCGTGGGCAAATTTATATCCCAAGTTGGGCGCGTCGGGTCGAACTGCCCTTTCACGGCTCCAACTGATACAAATCAACCCGGTACGCGGCTCCGGTCTTTGTTTGAATCTTTAAAATACCAACTTTATTTATTAAGATTTATATGGAAGTTGCGGAGCTTTTTGATTCAATAATAAAATGCACGAGTATGAGTTTACTCGGAGTATTATGTAAACAAGTACTCCGGGACGAGTGCCCGACGAGACGGCCTGCCTCTATTTACATTCTCCCCTGTTCGCTCCACAAGCCTGTACTACATATATCTGCTCTACATTGAAATAAACTGTATGAATATTAGTTTATTTGTTGTTTTAAGTTAAAACAACTTTTGGTGCAGTCGTGACATTTGTTTACCTTCGCGATATTGATGCATAGTAGATGTTAAGCATCGCTCCAGATGATCAGTTATTGGATGGGTCTGAGTGTGTGGAATACCTATTCGAGTGTTCTTTGGAGTAAAAAGGTTTCGTTCAGTAACCCTTTAAATCACTTTAAATATACCTAGCTATTTGTTAGCAGAAATATACCGTCCATCTTGTATTCAAGCGTACATTCTTTTATACAGAACAATTTACCAAATGAAAGAACAATCTCGATCGAATGTCAATTTGTGTGTATTATGAATGATGCGGTATCTACCTGTTAGTCAGTATTGTGGTACGAATGTGCTGAGTCGGCGCGAGGGAGCGACGGCCGCGGTTTGGCTGCATCCCAGACACGTTTTGCATTTTATTCAAAACGTTGACGCGAAGGATAAAGTTTTATTATTTTACTACTCTGACGTGATCCGAATGCACCTGCTGTATTTGCACACGCAATACATGATCAAATAACTATGTGCCAGTGAATACACGGACTTAGATTAACTTAGCTAGATACATATGTGCAGTGTAGTCAATAGGTAATTGTGTGTGTGTGTGTGTGTGTGTGTGTGTGTGTGTGTGTGTGTGTGTGTGTGTGTTGTATTCATACCGTAATGTACCTAATTCAATATGATTATGGTTTTGACGTTGATATTATCGATATCGACCTGCATTCATTGAAAGCTTTGATGAATATAGACTCGCTTGTTAAGTTAATTGAAACGTACGTAATTGATGATAAGTCATGCTCATGGTAGATAATTCGTGTTCGCACAGATTATGGATGTTTTTGTTTCAGATATTGCTGTAATATGTGTAGGTACAGGTAACTAAATGTAACAAGAAAATGTATACAAATGAAATAAGTTCTTGTTAATGTTAATTTACTGTGTGACTTTCCTTATAATTAAGTAGGTTAGAAGAAGTATTGACCTGTAATATCCCACTGCAGAGAAAAGGCCTCTTCTCTACGTAGGACTATATCGGGATATGTCGGCATTTTAGACCGCCTCAAGGCCTCCAACATGGTCTTCTTCTTCATCGAGTGGATGGTCAATCTGACCAATCCTGGTGTCAGAGTTATTGAGCCGCCAAAGGCCTCTGACATGGCTCATGTAACGACTACTAACCGTAGAAAGTAACCGGGACCGACAGCTTAACGTGCCCTCCGAAGCACGGAATCATCTTACTTTTCGGGCAATCAGGTGATTCAGCATGGTGTAACGATTGAAACAACCGGGACCGCCCAATTAAAGTGATCTCCAAAGCACGGTAGCGGTCAAATGAAAATGCAACGATTGGCCACCCATGCAAGTGCAGGTCGACCTGCACGTTGCTTGACAATATCAATAAGGTAATATCACTTAGCTAAACTAAAGACCTATTTCATCTCCTTTCTACCAAACAAGTAAATATTCTTCTTTATTAAGTTATTCATTGCATTCAAAATATGAAGTTAACAATATTAAACAACAATCGATGTTGGACAGTGTACCAAATTTATTTTTGATTTCACCTCGTTTGGATGCAAATTCAGTAGGGGAGGGCGAGAGGCGCAATACGCGAACGGGTTATAAATGCGATACAAATGAACCGTGAACGAGTTACGTTTATTAAATTTTCTCTGTATTGAATATACGATGAAGCAAAGTAATTCATAAACAACATTCATTTAACTTTGTTATAATAGTAACAACGAAACGTAGTTTTGACTTTTGTATTATATATACAGTTTTGACTCGCGCACTTTGAGGCCAGTCAAGTCTTGTTTCAGTGATTTCAATTATCAGTAATATGTATTGAACTAAATCAGGGAATAATAAACGTAATTTAATAGAAGGCTAGTTAAAACGTACTTAACTATCAGCGAGAGATGGTATCTTCGTTATAACGTATACTAGTTTAACTTAGATTTACTGATATTTCATTGGAATTACTAATCTGTCATAAAGGGTGTCTTAACTTCACTACACGCCACAGTTAAAGAATAGAAGGAACTCATAATATACTGGTTTCTTAAGATTTATGGTGGTCACAGAATACTTTCTGTGACCACGGTTCCTGTAAAGAGGCCGAAACGGCAGATAAAAATGTAAAATAAAAACGAAGTGTATCAGTAAACTTACTTTCATTTCAAAATGAACTTAAAACAGTTGAAGAGGAACATACTTGAATATAAATCGAAGTAGTTTTAGTAAACGTTTAATTTCTCAACAAAACCTTCGGTAAGTTTCTTCGAGGCTTACAATGCTTCTCTATGGTTTCGCAATGCTCACCCGCGAGGCATGTTGATCATGACATGACTCTATGACTCACGGGTCTGAGGGCGCGGTATTGTTTATGGTTATACTAAACATAGACAAAGATAATATAAAACGTGGGATGTATTTACAAAGGTTATTAAATGGTTATTACCTACTAAAGTTGGGTTTCGTTTTTAACACGCTTTGCCTGCGCCATCTAAGGGGAGCCACATTGCAACCACAGTAACAGAAACTAGATTTGTTTTAAAGATAAATTTGAACAATTAGCTTTCACATTATAATTATTAATATCACACTTTCATTAAGGTGCTTTAAGACTTCTTATGTAATAATTCTATTTTTTTATTTTACAAAATAAATATGTATATTCTGAGTTTTAGATAGCACTTAGGAAGCTAGATCATCTATTTAGCATCATTACGTAGGAGAAAGTATAAATTGTGATTTAACTAAATAATTTAGCATTTTAATTAGGATCGAAGTAAGTATGCGAATATTGCTGTTAATGAATAGACACTATGAATAATATATTTTAATTTAAAGAATAATAGATAAGGTTATAATAGTAGCAGACTAGTTCAAAACAGATGATGTATCGTTCAGTCTGTCCATGCGCAGCTAACAGCAATAATTTCAACACGAAACAGAGTTATTGTGTATAGAGTAAGTTATTGTACCGTATCGTAGCGTATTGTAGCGTATCGTAGGATCTCGTAGCGCCCATCAACGTTGAATATGCTACGAACTGCATTAATACAATTTTCAGGCAACAACTGAGCTGAAACTTTCCAGATTTACGAGTGGAGCGTATGACCTAGTTGCCTCGCCTCCCGACTATACCCTACGATACCTATAATCATATGACTTAGGACTTAGATTATATTATCTTTTAACAGATGAACACACATAACGGGGATATGTTAAGTATTAATATAATAATGTTTTATAACCGATGAAAATATTTTTTGCTACACCGTGAAAAATTATTCAAATTATCTTACACGGGAGATGGACCGTAAAAAAGTCGTGGCTCCATTAACTGTGGTGCGTATTCCTGAATTCTTTGAATTTATCATATTTTTTCAAGACTTTAAGACAATACGGTGTATGCGGTAGCATTAGCAAGCATTGAAATGTTTTAATCATGTTAGTTGTCCAATGACTGAGTAATGTTTTTCAAAATGTCTCATTTTATTAATAGAGGATTCGATTGTAAGTTTTATAAAGGGGTGTATGTTCTGGTGTCAGGTGACATTCTTACCTGTGGCTTTGGGAAGCTGGTGTGCCGGTATTGTTAGTGGCGATCGATCGGCCGGGGCACAAAGGACGGGGGAATATTGTTTGTCACAAAATTTATTATGGCGTGGGAGACAGCGCGCTCCGAGCGGGAACTAACTCCCCCAATATATCAGGTTGTTCCACAAACATATTTACTTGCTGTTCGATTGTCACCAGCGGCTGAGCCACGTTCATAATGACAAATACTCCGATACCGACATAGAGATGCACATTCGCTTGCAAAAATATCAACCTCTTTTCTGGTCTGACATCTGATATATTATTGTTTCAAGCTTTCATACGTTTCAGTGTATCTAGGAAACAACGAGCGAGTATTCTTCTGGCGTCATGTCAATAAATAGTAGTAAATTTTTATTAGTATCGGAATCGAGCTATGGAAGTTTATTTTAGAAGAACGAACTTTGTTTTAGTCTTGTTAAGATTAAAATTGGTATTTGCTATTTATTGTTATTGAGCTGTTCAAATACGAAGTTTAGTTTAGTTTTCAATATATTAATACCATGAATAAAAAAGTCTGCGTAGTTATGGAAAACGAGATTAAAAAACAAAAATGGAACAATTCAAAATAATTGCTTTTGATTATAGTGATAGTGTTTTGTTTCGAGTGAATTAACGGTATAGCTATTCGAAGTAATAAATATGCAGGAATGGAGTAATGAAAAAAGTTGTTAGTACGTACGAATTTACATCCTATAGCAGTGAATCGCAACGGGTCGGCTAGCGGCTATTAGTGACTTGTTCCGCTGTTTTATGTTACGGCACTATTTAAATTCAATTGTCCAATTTACTCGCCGGCCTACAAGGTTCCTTATGACCTTCATAAAGATAGATAATAGTGCGTAATTGACAAGCTTCATCAATTTTCCTTAATCACTTGGAATGTTAATGAAATCTTAGATATGAAGTGCAAAGTTAATAAACTTTATTGAATCTTCAACATTTTATGTTTATTACGTTCAATTACAACCTAAGTAAAATTAAGATATAGCCAAGGCTATTGTAGTTGTGGCAATAAATAATTAAAGTTAATCTGTGTCTCGATACTGCCGTCATTAATTATATACGAAAACTTCGTCGTGGGTATTCTTTTCTACATTAACATACTTTTATTGAATAATTCATGTGCATTAAATTGAATTACATTTAAATTCATTAGTCGTGCCCTCCCTTATCTTGGGTAATACCTCCCTGGAGAATACTTTTTGCTTCACTATAACATAAATACCGGAGTTAGACGACAACCACCGACTGTGTTTTCTACTTTATGTTAGTAATGCTGGGGCCACACCTATGCCATATGCCATAGAATATGACATTAACCGTAGGTGAAGCCACGACTATGCGTCATAATTTGACAATAGCATTGACAATGCCATTTGGCGTATGCGATAGCTCGAGTGGCGGTACATCAAAGAGATAAATGCGAGAGTTAAATGCATGAAGCGGCCACACTACGTATTGTCAGTGTGCTAGGGATGGGCAAATGGAAAAAAAATATCGATATTTATCGTATCGATATTTTTCAAATATATCGATATATAGGTATCACCCAAAAAATATCGATATTTCGATATATCGATATTTTTTGCCCAATTTGCAATTATTTATAAAAATTGCCTAAATTATCGAAATTTTAAAGCAAATACACATCTGGCTGGTTCAACATAAGTTTTATTATTTAAAAAAAAATCGAATTGCTTGACATAAAAAAGAAACAAAAAAAAAACATTATAGTTAAAAATAAAATTGCGTCCTCTAAAAAACGCAACCCCAAATGTAACTTTTCGATGGACTATTATTCAAACCAGTATTTGTCTGATATTGACATCAGGTTGCAAGTTGCAAGAAACAGGTTCTTTGTTCCCACTTTTTTTAAAGAATTTCCATACAGCAGACATGACGTTTAACATAAATACAATTCACACAAAAAAATAACAATGAGCCACGCTTACTTTACTCGTAACAACACAACAAAACAACGTTCGTTCGTCGTACCAACACTCTAAAATACAATACAGTGACTGTATGTATTGTAGTCAGTCCAGTGCAGTCATTGTCATAGACAAGCAAGTCATAGAGAGTAATTTTTGTTTCAGACAGCAGAGCTTTAAAAATATATCGATTTTGATATCTGAAAATAAATATCGAAAATTGATATATCGCGGGAAAAAATATCGCTAATTATTATCGATATTTTTCTGAAAAAATATCGATATTTTGATATATCGATATTTTTTACCCATCCCTACAGTGTGCGTCGAGAGCGCAACGGGTTTGGACGTATTTGCTTATTACGACGGATTTGCCTCAAAATCGCACGTTTTTGTCTATACGTACTATGGCGACAGAGTGGAGTAACAACAAAATTATTACTTTTCTTGAGATTCTGCAAACATGGTCTCTTTATTCGATAATGATTTAATAAAGTCAAATAATATAAATTAACTCTCATGAAATATAGAGCTCTGTCGACGTCCATCTTGCCTGAATTGAAGTAAATTCAATGCCGTTGTCAATGTCAAATTTTTCCAATAAATGAACATTGACATTGACAGTTTAAGTGTAGCCACCCACTATATTGCATTGAAAATTATTGCATTCAATGGGCATTGACATTGAGCGTAAGTGTGGCCCCAGCATAATAGTATCCGACTGAATCCGTTCCTTATATGTTCCCTTTCAAGCTTCATTGAAAAGCAGTACGATATATATAAGTACACATCCATGAACTGTATTTCTTTAACTTGTTTAAAAAACAAGGATCTAGTTTGAACTTTTTTATTTTCATTTTTTGTGTAAATAAATGTGTATCGGCGACGTCTAAATTATAGATGTGGTTAATTATTTTGTATCTTATATTTAAAATAACTCTACTTATGCTATTTTCGATATTAATCTATTCAAAGTGAAGCATAATCTCCATCAAATACGCTACATAAAATCGGAAGAAAGAAAGCCCTTCGAGGAATTATGTTAAAACATAATTTCATATCGAGAATGTGACAAGCCCAGACCTTGGAACATTCATTCACGTCTAGAAAGACATAAATTGGATTTTATTATTCCATGGCATAATAAATTAAGTTCTAAAATGTGAGATAATTTTGCGGTAAGAGTATTTTTTTAGTTACTCTTTTATCCGAGTTTAATTTTCTTAGCAAGTAATATCAGTAGAATTACACATATCTAAGTGCTGGATGTGTGGTAATACCGCTTGTAGGCTGTGTGAGCAGTGTGAGCACCTAGTTATAGTTATTAGGGCAGTATACACCAGAGGACATACAGAGAACATGTCACTGTTGCGGAAACCGATGTGGTTCTGGGCTGGCTACCTAATAGTTTGGTGATGTAACGTAACGATACTGCCTATAGTAACATATATAGTAATATTATAAAGAGGTGATATTTGTAATTTTGTTTGTTTGTTTGCCGGGTTAATCTCATTAATTAGCAGTCCGATTCCAATAATTCTTTTTGTAATGGATAGCCACATTCAACGGGCTTTTTTTCATCCCTAAATTCCCACGGGAATTGGCATAACTGGGGTAAAACCGCAAGGCGCTGCTAGTTAGTAATAAAGTAATAATCTTCAAAATGTAGTATTTAAAATATCTACAGTAGAGATACATATTTTGCTCATCGGCCTCTGGAGGGCGATTATTCAACTAGTTTTGATTTAGTTGAGCGATGACTCTGTCACAGTACTGGTATGAAGTTTGTTGTTAGTTTGTCCGTACGTGAAACTTCATAGGTAGCAAATTACTCATAATATTTGTCCTGATGAGGAAAAGGTGATGTTTTAAGTACGTATAATAAATGTATTAATGGAATCCTCGCATGTAACCACTGCGCACTTTTACCGCTAAAATTGGTTACATCAGTCATATCAGGACGCATGACACTACATCGGGTCAATAAATTAATAGAGATCGCAGTTACTATAGCCGAAATCGATTAGGACACTTAATGAAATCGATACTAGTTCCTCATGAACAAATTATATTGAAGATATTATAAAGTCATGTAAAGTATACAAGAGAACAAAACTTAAAAGTTTCAACAAGTAGATACAAACCAATTAGATAGTTTTTCAGTGTTGAAACCGATGTTGATCCGAGGACAGAATAAACAAACAAACGCATTTGTTTTTTTTCCTTTGGCACGTTGTCGGCCCGCGCCGATATTGCCGAAAAACTATTCCACTTTTATTTAAAGCGTCTTTCTTCTTTTTCATTTTATTGCGCCTGCATATGCATGGGTATCTAAACAAATGTTTTTTACCATTGCAAATTCCTTTGGCTTTACTTTCTATAACAAAATAACGGTTTTTTGCCGGAAAATCCGCTTGTTAACATCACTGGGAACCTGACCTTTGATAAACAAAAACGAGTAAGCTTAGAACTAGGAAGTACCTCGCAAGAATAAAAGATTTGATTGCTATCTACCTCTATGATTTTGTTATGTAGAAAAAATATATATTCATAAAAACATAGGTGAGTGCAAAGACAAAGCTTATTTCTTGGTGAAATGAAGTTAATCCATAAAGACAAGTGAGAGTGTTCCAAAGAAATTGGGAATGCTCCACAGAGTTATGATTGAAAAAACCTTAATCAATAAGTCCCAGTACTTGAGTACATTATAACTCCATGCCTATAATTGAAGAACACAAAACTAAAGCTCAAAAACAATTATTTAAACCACATGTCATAATGGCGGTTTAGTCGAACAACATTCTCATCCGCCATTGATTCACAAAGAGGTAACATTTGACATATCACGTCGGCGTACCAACGCGTTTTGTGAATAGGCAAACAGTACAGGCATGTATTACCATTGAGCTAATGTGCATTAACCTTTACCCTCGCGGACCTATTATAGGATTTGCGGTTTCGAACTAAATTGATACAAATAACATGTACATAACTAAATAATAGGTCGTAATATCTGCCAATGCTGTATGGCTGTAATGAAGATATGTTTTTGATCTTTTAATACGCTGATTTCTAAATGGATTCTCGATATACATGCATACAGTACTCTGGTGCTATTATGCATTTGAACGCGCCTAATGTTTCTCTAGAAGGCTGGTGTTGAATGGTTAATTTGTATTGTACTATTTAGCCTTCGCCTTTCAATACAAATTACATAATGATTTCTAAATTATGATTTTATTGTTACATAACTATGTAATCGGAGTTTTCCTGCATCACTTAATTAAATTAATTCCAGACATTATTTTATTTTATTTTATTTTTATTTTATTTATAATTTGGAGCATCAACAGCTTGATAGATAACATATTATGAAACATTACACAAAACACTTAAGCCAATTATAGACGCCCACGAGTAAAAACAAAATCAAAACAGAGCTAAGCTATAAAATACTAGATACTAAAATAAAGTAAGTTAACAAACATAAATATCAAACACAAAATTAAATAACATAAAAAAATTAGTATAAATATATTAGTTAAAGAAGTCGCAGCTTAGAAGTCTTTTTGTCGCACATAAACTACTTGAAAATATATCTAACTCAAATTTTTTGGAGTGATTGTTAAAACTTTTACTTGTTCTACAAATAAATTATGTTAGGTATGTTGATCTATTTTGTTTTATTCCATAAAAGTTTGACAAGCATCAAGCTTGAGTAGGTTAGTGGTCAACACTGGGTGTCGTAGTTTTTAGATCGCCTAAAGGCCTCTGACATGGTCTAACTATTGAAACAACCGGGATCGACAATAAACGTGGCCTCTGAAGTACCGTAGCGCTCAGATAGAAATGCCATTATCGGTCACCCATCCAAAGAGGAAGCGAGCTGCACGTTGCTTAACAGTCACAATGAGCTGCTTAGTTAAACTATGCCACGAGCGTTCCATTCCATGTTAGTCAAATACTCACTTAAAAAAGGCTAGGCTCGTTTCAGTGAGTCCGCAGACTTCTCTCAAACTTCACGAGCCCATAACATGTATTTAGAGTCAGCATTATCAGCAATTAGATACGAAACCTAATAAAATTGAAACGGTACGCAATTTACATATTTGTCGAAATTGTATTGGCTCAGTTCGACAGGCTATCGTTTGCGGTTGGAATAGTGCTCATTCAAATAAGGCAGGCTGTAGCATGAAATAAGCCTGTCTACACCAATAGGCCGACGTCTGGTTACATTGGATATGAAAACGCGCGATCGATGTTACCGCAGCGCGACAGTTATTGGACTTACACAATATGTGCATTGAACAATATGTAAATATGTTCAGTTTTCTTAATTATGTGAATGAAATTGCAATTCGTAGCACTTATTATTCGAAAATAACACATTCCGACTAATGTAATGATATAAGTCTGCACAAGCTTTTATTTCCTAAGCGCAAATGATAAAATATAGAAGTTTTTCAACGAAAAGTCCTGACTATATTTTGTTGAAATATAGTGAAATCCGCAACCAACTCGCATTAGGCAAGCGTGGCGATTACACCTGATCTTCCTCAGTACTGATATCTTCAGTGAGATGAGAGGCCTTTGTCCAGCAGTGGGAAATTACAGGCTTACACTTTTTTTAGTGAATTGTAACCATAACAATCTATAATACACGCTATAAAGAAAATAATCATTTTTCGCTATAAAGAAAATAATCATTTCAAAATACTTAATCTCAGTTCAAAAGTTAACATGTTTTCTGCATATTTATTTCACGACCAATATTTTAGGAATCTAGGTTCTGGTTCAAGATTATTTTGGAAATGTAATTTTACCAATTCCGTTTCCCTCTATGTGTTTCGTAGAGTGAAACTGGATGTTATTGAATTTTTTTATTAGGGTAAACGGCGTATGTATTATATTTGTATAACTGAATATTTGTATAGAGTGCTCTGTTTGTGACTTGTATTCGGTACGGTAATCAAATGCGAGAGCAAACTTTAGACATGGCGTGTCGTGCATTTGAACGAAACAATTGTAATTTCACGGCGTGACGAAGAGCCTCCTCATTCCCTGACGGTTGCGGATATTTTCAATTTTCCCAACGGTAGCTCCTTTTTATTAGTTGTTGTGCCTTCTTGAATACTAATCGGGTACGAATTAACATTCCGGCGAGTATCTCCTTTGCTTATCGAACTGCGTGCACATACTGCGATTACCGCGCGCTTCCCAGACATTTCGTCTCGCCTTATCTTTACGAGATCTTAATACAGGCTACTGAAATTACAAGCGCGAGACGCGTTCAACTGCGGATTAATTAACACAATTTCGACGGTAACCGGAATTTATGTACAGTAACGTTTTAATATACTTTTGTGTGAACAAATTGCAGCGCTCGGTAGAATATTGTCAATTTCTAGACTTGATTAAAGTTGACTTGCCAAGATGATAATAATATTTTAAGCATGCATTCGTTCATTTTTTCAGACTTAACAAAACCGTTCAGTTACAAAGTTGTCGGCATAATTATACGGCCGCGAAAGTTTTTGTAAATGAGCATATTTGTATGACAACTCCGGGAAGCAATTTAAACGTCCAACTTTCCATGAGTTTCATTATTATCATCAACTACAAACCCGCATACTAAATCCTCTTTATTAACTGACTGTTTTATATTGCTTTCATAAATCAAAGTTTTAATTAAATCGGAATTACAAAAGCGTAAAATCCTTGTGGAGTTCAAATAGAGTTTGAACTTTGATATTCTATACGTATTACTTGGAAACCGCTTCATTAACGGAAGATCACAGTATAAATACTGAGGATCGATATAATAGTGTATTAGACGCTGCGAGAGTTTAATCACGTTTCATGTTTTTATGAAACAGTTTGCTTGATGTTGTCGTCGGGGCTCATTTACTTCATCATAACTCCAATTAACTTTGGCCGATGAAAGTTACAAGTGGCATGTTTTGATTTCCCTAGATGTTTCGCTATTACAAGCGCCCTCGTTACGAGGCCGGACTTTAAAGCCCTATGCAGTTAATTAAAATGTTCATGTCAAAATATTGATAGCTATTTGTTGTAGACCGATTTGCGCCCCAGTTAATAGTTCGTCTCCGTTGCATGTTGCGACGACTGGAAGGCAAGGCAAGTCTGTAGTGCTCAACATAATTAAACCTGAACTTAATCTCCTGTCAACAGCTCACGAGCGAACACCGACTTAATTAGATTTTTGATTAATTGTTCCTGTTAATAGCGACACGTATTGTGAGTTAATAGCTTATCAACTGCAATTTTAAGTGGCGTTTAGATTTACCCGGAGTTGCATGGAAAATAACGGTCGCGTTTTCACTATGCGTTCAGTTCGCCTACTGTATATTTAATTATCTAGATATCGTTAATTAACTAACTAAAATATTTGAACAAAGTAAATAGAGTTAAAAAAACTTTCAGCAGTCATGCACATTCTACAAACTTAAACACTATTAGAGTGCAAACTATAAACATCTTTATCGACTCCATGAAATTCAAACTAAGTTACAATACCTGCTATTGCTTTATCTTGTTGAGCTTTTGTTACCTAAGTTAGACAATTGAACTTTAGATGTATTTAATAGTAGAGGTAGATATCATCAAGTTATCGGTTTGATAAACAGGCGTCTGAGTTGGGTCCCTATTCAATATTCAATCGACCGTGACTCGAGCGGTATTTCCAATTGACGAGTAAGTGCTTCAAGTACTTTTGTAGATGTTCGTAAGTATCACAATGCCTCCCTCCCCTCATCGCAATTCAGCCTTTTCCCCTCGGGTAACCTTTGCTCCAATATTTTGATTGAATCGATGTAATACGTCAAGGCCTACGTCATTGCAAACCTATTGTATTTTCAAGTGATCTTGTTCCAAAGTTGCAATTACATTCGTTAGTAAAATTGTATTTGAAATGAAAGGTTATTTTTGATCTTGGACTTATTTACTCGTAGTGGTTAAAGTCGTTGGATGATGTCAGAATTTAAGCAAATTTAAGACGGTCTCAAGTATCGATCTCGACCGACTGACGACTGTTATATTTTATAGCAAATCACATATTGATATTATTTGTATGTAAATAAATATCAAATAATCTATTTTACAGAACATCATTGAACATTTGTTTACATACTGATATATATCTCACTGCTGATCGAGATCGAAAATTGGGTCTGACCAAAAATAACCTTCTGATATTTCATTGTATTCTTTCAATGTTGATACCACTGTCGTGATTGTCAATGCAAATTACGAAATAGGACAAAAGATAGACAGTTAATTAAGAAAAGGTCATTGTCGTGGTAAAACAAAAAGTAATTGTAACAATTAATTATTTTGATTTGTAATTTGACCTGTCAGCTTTCACGTCACGTCTCCGCGGGCGAGAGGGTCGTCGTAGGTCAAGCACCATCTCGTAAAGAATATTTAAATGAATCAAACGTTACCTTTTCAAAGCCTGCTCTGCTTAGCAGTCCGTTTATGTCTCTTAAATAATGTATTGAATAAATAAATAAGTCTATTGTAACAGTCTTTATTTGAGCTGTTAGCTTTACAAATTCTGACATTGATGCACAACCCATAACGAACCGATGCGTTATTTAATTGTGCAAACCATTCAATACGTCTTCCTTAAATTTCAATTTAAAAATATTGTATAATAAAGCTATTATTGTATTGGCCTCGAACGAAAAAAGTCAAGGGCAGTATTTGTTTGTTGTTTTTAAACGGTACCCGTCAAAGAGATTATACAATAACCGCGGCGGATTGATAGATGTTGGTACGTTTCAAATGCTTTAATTGGCATTTTCACACTAGTATTAATGCGTAGGTTTACGTGGGTCGTTACGTTTATTGAATATCCAAGGTCGCTTATTAGACGTTTTCATCAAAAACTTGACGGAGAGGCTGTTCTTGGATTTCACGGGGCTTTGTGAATCGTGTAACCTCGCGCGTGTGATGTGGACGAATTAAGTTATAAGCATGACTACTGTACTGAACTTCGTTATTGGTCTGACCGTTATTGATATCGGTATATCAATTTGTCGAGTATTAAATGATGTTAGATAATCATAATTTATTATATTATGTATACGTACCTTAATTTGTTTCCAAGTTCTTCGAAGCTTTGTTTACTTCGTCGGGACTTGTAAATCTGAAACAAAACATAAAATTTAATAATTTTAATACTTCACATCATTTTACGAGCTTTATTTTATAGTTAAGTTTTGTTCTTCACCACAAAATGTAAATTTAAATTCGTTGCGCTTGTAAATTTGTGCAAAATGAAGAGAGTGTTAGACTTTCTACCGTCAGTGTTTTCGGGCATGATATTCGTATAATTTGCACGACTACACATGTATGCTCGTACATAATAATACACGGCTGTGCCTGCCCTGCAAATGCTAACGAGATTTGCCGTGCTCATACTTGTATTTACTGTACGGAAACGGGGGTGTGTTAAATATATCTATACGAAGATGCACAGGTTGCACACAAACACCATCTGAAGGTTTGTTTCCAGTTTTCGTGCAAAGTTTATTTTCCCTCCTCTAGGTACGGGATTAAGAAAACTTTCACGATGTTTTGATAGCTCGTTTTACTGGCGTTCACGATGAACAGCGAATATAAAATTAGACTTTATCTTGTTCTTTGGGAAAATAAAGTTTAATTTTCATTTGTCGTGAGAGAATAAGGTTCCCTCACTTTGTTTAAGATTAAGGTTTTTGAAAATGCATTTTGCAGAATAAATAGCGTAATAGCTGTCGTATGAATCATAACATAGTATAAAACAAAGTCGCTATTTTTTTCTGTTTGTTTGTCTGTTTGTCTGTATGCTTAAATCTTTAAAATTATGCAACGGATTTTGATGCGGTTTTTTGTAATAGGTAGAGTGATTCAAGAAAAAGGTTTTTATGTAAAAAAAATCCCGAAATTCCCACGGGAACGGGCACAACGCGGGTAAAACCGCGGGGCGCTGCTAGTTTTAAAATAAAGGATGTTGTAAAAATAATATCCTTCACATTTTCGCGGATAATTTTCTAACACAAATGTTCCGAGAAAGTAGAAGAGTGAGGTTGGCCATTGGGCGTGTTTTTCATTACTCGAGTTACATGTGTCCAGGAAGGAATGGGTAACACTATACCGCCCTTTGGTATCACCGCTTCCGACATTCAATATCTCTAATTGGATATTTTTAGTTCATCTCGCATAAAAGGTAGATAGCAACAAAATAGTACTATCTAATACTGTCGAAGAAATGTATAACAATGGATCGCAAAGATTAATTCATCCCTTTTTTCTTAAAAGTTGATTTTAAAATAAGAAGGTTCGTGAAATCACGAACTGTGGGAAGTAAATAAAATTTTCATGAAAATGAAACTATCTAGTTTTATTGTATCGAGGGCGATTAGCGATTTTAGTGATAAAATAACATTGAATTACTTACGAGTATCTAATAAATTAATACACCTTTAAAATAGCTAATCGTCGTCGTTGTCACAGCACTGGCACCACAACAATTTTTAAACCAAAGTAAAAATTTTAACAAATCACTGCATATCCACAAAACGCAAAACGAACGCGAATCTAAACCATTCATTTCCTTTGCGGTTTTAATATTTCCAGCTTTTTTTCTTTACGTACACAATTTAGCTTAGAGTTATAAATCAAAGGGCATGTTGTTTTCCTGTTGCATATAGCAGACAGTTTGACCGAACGTTATGATTCATTCATTCATTTCGAGGAGGTCAGTGGTCAACCCTGGTGTCGGAGATTTAGGCCGCCTAAAGGCCTCCGACAGGGTTGTCAATTGAAACAACCGGGACCGACTGCTTAACGTGCCCTCCGAAGCCCGGTAGCGCTCAGATAGTAATGCCACTATCAGCCACCCCATACACGTTGCTTAACAATCGTAATGAACTAACATCGCTTAGTCAACTACGCCACGAGTGCTTGATAAGCATAGTGATTGGTTTTGAGGTCTTGATCCTGGTGAGGGTAGAGAGAGGAATTTAGCAACAAGAATAATTTATTTAATGGGAGAATTAAGATGTTTCGAGACGGTAAGCCTCATGCTCTACTAAATCCACCACAGTAACCATGCCTACAGGTAACTGAACAATATCTAAATAATATTGACTTTAATTGTGATTTTCCTTTCATGAATAATTTATAAGTATATCGAAAATTGTCTGAATACCGACGCAAATTCCGTTGATGGTAATTAAAGGCTTTTAGCCATAATGATAGATGTGGTTAGCAGGTATTCATTTCGATGAACGGAAACATGCAAATGAAAGGATTGGAACTAAACAGAGGGATTCGTTCGCCGCGGCCATTTGTGTAATCACTAGCATCCCGCCCTCACTGCGAGTTAAGTAAACAATGATCCCTTGAAGAATTAGTAAATAATATCTTCACGGTGGGGTTCAAATATTACGTAGATGTTTGCAGTACCAGTAGAATAAAAGCATATGTATTGTCGAATTGAGAAACCTCCCTTTTCAAGTCAGTTATAAATAGTTGAGAATCATAATTTTATGTTCTAAGATAACAAATAGTAATAAAGTAACGTAATTTTTAGAGATAGTTAATTTTTTTATATCATGCATATCAAATCTAATATTAATGTCATTCTTCGATACGGCCATAGCTCTCAGTTTAAGTAATAACTAGTCATTAAGATTTTGTAATTCTACCTAAAATATGCGTGCACATGAAATACTAAAAGGCAAAATTATTTTACGAATTTATTGACATTTCATTGAAGAATGGCGCAATACCTTTGGAGTTAGACTATTCATGACTCATCTACTTATAAGGTGCGCCACGGCGCCGTCACTGTGAGTGACTTTTGCTTTTTTTCAGTTAGCAAGAGGCTTTTGTCCTGCTGAGGAATAAAGCAGACTACTTCTTTAGTTTGATTTCATGAAAGAAGACATACAGGGATATTTATGCACTTAATTGAGTGTTTTTTAAAATTCACCTATATTGTACCCCACACCACTTCTGGGCAAAGCTCTCTCTCATCATCTTCCAAGCATCCCTGTTCTGGACTAGATTAGGCCAATTCCTGTCCAATCAAGATCGTCACGCCATCTCTTTATTGTTTAACTACGCCCCGCGGTTTTACTCGCTTTGTGCCCGTTCCCTTGAAAATTTTGGGATGAAAAATAGCCTATACCCCTCCTGTTAAAAGTGCCTATCCATTACAAAAAATATTATTCGAATCGGACTGGTATTAAGAAATACCTCTTCATAATATTAGTATACGTTCCGTTTTAAAGGTAACAAATGATTATCCTTCCAGAAGCATACTTCAAAACCCTTTATCGTTTGTAAGTCTGGCGGTAACAACACACTGACTAGTACTATACCATCTAGTAATCTAAGCGTTTATTCCTCATCACGTGTACGTCAATATCCTCCACATTATTCGTCGGCATGCATGTTCCAAGAGATGGTTATCATAGATTAACATTTTTTTGCTCAACAGAATGTTGTGTTGTGACCTTTATTGTTTTTCTATCGGTAGCTGTAACTGTAACAAGACAGGTTTGATTATGATTTGATTACGTTTGATAACAATTGGATTGAACAATAATCGGTTTAACAAAGACTTTTCGAACAGACGAATCTTTCAAAATATCACAGAGTGTCCCTTACAGTTTGGTCGAAAATGTAATCATGGAAGTGAAGTGCTTACTAAGAATTGAAGTAGTAAGCAGACCACTCTATGATGACTCTATCGCCACTTCTTATGACTTTTTGAACGTCTGCGCCACTTGATATGTCAAAATGATCAAGTCCGTGACTGATTGTCAATTCACTGGTTTTGACCAATAATAACGCAGGGATCATAACTAAATAATAATGTACAAATGAGTGAGCTTGGCGACATTAACTTTAAGCGAAAACCCGTCGACTACTATACAACATTTCTTTAAATACTTCTTTATTTTGTAGAAAATATTCACCACTTTTAATTTTTAAACGTCATGTTAATGGGTGGCCCATAGTAGCATTTCTATCGGAGCGCTACCGAGCCTCAGAGGGCACGTTAAATTGTCGGTCCCGGTTATTTCACCGTCAGACCATGTCCGAGGCCTTAGGTAAAAACTCCCTCCGGTCGAACAACTCGGACACCCAGGTTTGCAACCTACATTAACTTGCATACTTACTTATTTTAATTGGAAGATATACCTAGGTAAGTTTGTAAATATAGGTAGTGTTTACACCGTTTTATATTCTGCAACTCTTTGTCCCAAACTGCACAAATTGTTGGAAGACAGAAGTGCTCTCATGTCTCCGCATTTATTTAAGGATGATGCACGCACGAGTTTTGATGGCGGCGGCGACAGGCGAAGGGTCTTTTTACATTTTACCGTCAACATTTAATTAAATTATATTGAAAAGTTTACATTTCAGACGTCATTTAACTATTTTGTTTAGTAAAAATAATAGTACAATATTGCATCTACGAGGACCATTAAGTATGGTATGTTATAAAGGTAATCATAATTCTGTTTGATAAATAGTGTATCTAGGAAAAGTTGTTAACATTGAGCGCAAGCTGCTAACCAGCATATTATATAGGGTAAGGGTAAGGTTTGAACTAGCGCGTGATGATGATGGTTACTCGCTTTCTATGCATGCATAATGCATCACAAAAACATTTTGACACTGTCCATGCGTCATTTGACAATCCCAATGCGCAGTGATTGGTGAATAAAGATCAGCAAAGCTCCTCTCCGCCCCAATCAAATCGCACCGTAAGCTCTCTCAGCCTGTAAGCTCTAACGCCAACGACGCTTCACTATGTATGAAATGCAGAATCAAAATTAAGTTTCGCTTTACTCATAACAGGCGATTGTGAAGGATCCTTTATATTTTTAACGTAATTCAGCCCCGCATCATTTATTTTTAATGAGGTCCTCCAGAGTTCACGTTCGAACACAAACCTTGGGGTTTTCATATTTATATACTTTGCTTACTTGGAAATTAATTACCTACTCTTAACACGCAAACAGTATTAAAATTAATTACAATTATTATTAGTTTAAGCTACGAGTAGTTACTTAACCAAAAGGAAGTTATTGGCAGTAGCCTAGTTATTGGCTTACTTAAGTCAAATAACTGAGTATAATAATTAAATGGTTGAACTACGGTTATGCTAAGTTCTCTTTGACTATTAATAACATCACCTGTTATTTAGGCTATTATGGTTGTTGGAATTATATAGGCACCAAAACAATTTGAAGAGTTATTTGGTACTGATTATACCCGAGACTTCTATCGTTTCTCATAAAATGACGCAAGGGTCACATTATTCTATCGACTGAAACGATGTTGATTAAACTTCCATGGCAGATAGTTGATTTAAGAAGAAACTTATGTTTTTGCTATGAGAAGTAAAATATGTTTCATTTGCGAAAATATCCATACACAAGGATGAAAACATGTTTTCAAAAAGAGCTAGTTACGACGAAATATTAAGTGTAAATACTACGATGACTACGTCATATTATTCATAGTATTAATAGGGTAAGTACTGAAAAATATTCTGTTCATACTAAATTATTTACTCATCAATAAATGCTGTTTTATTAATGGTGGGCCAAGTACTTCCCACCCTCGTATTGACAGGCTAATTCTACTTCAGCCCCAGTGACAGGTGCCTCTGGGTCCCATACTTAACTAGATCGATTATACTCGTACTCAAACGTACCAGTAAGAGGTATTATTTAATAGTAGGCAAAAAAGGTTATGTATATTCATAATCTACGGGTATAATACTAATATAATAAATTTGAAGAGTTTGTTTGTTTGAACGCGCTTATCTCAGAAATTATGAATCCGATTTGAATATTTTTTTTTGTAATGGATAGTCACATTCAAACAAAAAAGACGTGTGGCACTCGGAGACTGCCGCGGTAAAGCTATTGCATAGTTTTTTTTTGTATCACTAGATGGCGTTAGTGGGGAGCGTGAGGTTTTTTCGTTACGGAATTTCTGGATTCGGTCCCCGCGCTCAAGGCCCGCGATAGAAGCTATGCAATAGCTTAAAAGTATAGGCTATCTATTTCTGTCGTTGGCAAATAGCGTATGTCGGAAAGGGACAGAACATTTGATAGCTAAAGTGCTGTTAATAAGCGTTTTTGAATAAGACCCTAACAAACGATTTATTAGTAAATTACAACTTCTACGAGCGACCCAAATAATCAATTCCCACAATATTTCTAGTTTGAAAATATCATGTCAAACGGACGGGTAACATATCACGACGTCTATGAATGACTCGACTCTTATAAAATCAAAGGTTTTCAATAGAATCTTACCATAGAAATCTTAAGCGTCATCATACTTATAGAATGTGTGCCTTATTTCCGTTGGTAATTGATGGACGTCGATATTATAACGTCAGCCATCAGGCAATCATTTTAATGACTGATCTATACTAATATTATAAAGCTGAAGAGTTTGTTTTGTTTGTTTGTTTGTTTGTTTGTTTGTGTGTTTGTTTAAACGCGCTAATCTCAGAAACTACTGAACCGATTTGAATAATTCTTTCACTGTTAGATAGTCTATTTATCGAGGAAGGCTATAGGCTACATTTTATCCCGAAATTCCCACGGGAACGGGCACAACGTGGGTAAAACCGCGGGGCGCTGCTAGTGAAGTAATATAACTACACCTGGGGCGGTTTGCACAAAAACCCTAATGTTAATATACCTAAATTATGTTTAAAAAACCCTTACATTTACTTAAGTATATAGTACCTAAATATGTATAACTAGCCGCGCCCCGCGGTTTCACCCGCGTTGTACCCGTTCCTGCGGGAATTTTGGGATAAAATGTATCCCATGTGTTATTATCATGTATAACCTATATAATATATAATATAATAATATTATAAAGCTGAAGAGTTTGTTTTGTTTGTTTGTTTGTTTGTTTGTTTGTTTGTTTGTTTGTTTGTTTGTTTGTTTAAACGCGCTAATCTCAGAAACTACTGAACCGATTTGAATAATTCTTTTTGTAATAGATAGCCACTTTCAACGGGAAGGTTATAGGCTATTTTTCATCCCGAAATTCCTACGGGAACGGGTACAACGCGGGTAAAACCGCGGGGCGCTGCTAGTAACCTATATTACTGTAAAGTTTCATCCAAATCCGTCCACATACATACATACATACATCCTCACACTTTCGCATTTATAACATTAGTAGGATTTAGCTTTTGTTAATCCTTAACAAAAGCTGTTCGTTCAAAATTGTATGTTATAGAACATGAAAAAGAACAGTATTTAACACGAACGTCAATTGTTTTTAAACATATTTAGGCGCTTAATAAAATTAGGAATACTTGTGCAATGCCTTAATATTATCATACAAAGTTGAGTATGAAAAAAGCAACATAGATTTAATATATAACTTGAAAGAATTCTCAATAGCTAAACGAAATTTAAAAAAAGGATCTAGATTAGATAGACAACACGAAATACGTCTTATCTTAAAGCAGAATTCATGTTATTTATAGCAAATAGTATCATCTGTTCATACAATTTCTTGGACGAAAATCGATTTTGCATTATTGAGTTAAATGCGGGGCGAGTCTAGTGCAGTGCACTCGCATTCCTTCATAGCTCGAGGTACGACGACCGTTGTTAACCCCAGACGAGATATAGCTTTCATTCGATTGTGTGCAATGGCGGAATGTTATAGCTCATCTCGATTTAAGACAACTCCCTTTAACAACAAGCGAATTTATAACAATGTAATTTCGGTAACATAACAATAAAATTATCTTACTTCGATAAAATTTAAACACGTAATATACGTTATAAGTTATAACTATATACCATTTTTTAATATTTTTTGTTAATTTTGTTGGTTGGACAATTTCGGAACAAACCCCGTTTAACTTTGAATACCTCATTCGGAAGATCAAACATAAATGACAGCTATGCACGTACCTCTACAAGACATACGTATTTCTATACAAAAAACTAAATCTCAGAATCAATAAGAGCTCAACAAAAATTTGCATAGAGGCTCTTTTTAGGACGTAGGTGCTCGCTAAGGGATTTTGCGTAACCCCTAAGAGGGTGAAAAAACTCCTTTCACTCGAAGCGAAGCGAGAGCGGGCCGTTAGTAAAAATATAAACGTCCGAAAAGATCACCTCCTTCTCTTTTGAAGTCAGTAAAAAGTGCCCTGCAGGCCCTGCAGGTCATAGACCTCTTAAGCGCTTACTTACGATATCAGAACAACGAGTTAGCTCTATCATCCACACTTGCATACTCGGGGTTGATGATCTCAAATACAACAAACAACTTAAATTGTATAACCCTATGGATTATAATAAGTGTTTAAAGATCTAGACAAAAAGGCATTACAAAAAGTAAGATGATTATTCAACAACGTATAATAATGAAGGAAAGAAAACAACAAATGTATTTTCCCAAACAAAAGCTTTTCTTTAACAAAAGCTCGTTCAATATGCACTAGAACACAACCCATATTAAACCGTAGCTACATCACATGTCGTGCTAATTCTCACGCAAGTGAAACAAGATGGCAATCAGGGAGAGGCGTAATTCAAGGAAAATTGCATCGGCGTCAATCGTCACGATCGCAAGCCCCGGTTCATTTGGCTGCATTATTCTAAGGCACGTCGCACGACCCCGACGCCGCGTCACTCTATAAATGCGGTCATGCCTTCAGCTAGTTCATTTACAGAGTCCCAGCTATTCTACCGGATTATGCTTACAATTACCCTTCCCTTTGGACCGCGATAGCGAGTGGACGTCTCGTGCCTGTGCTGTATTTTACTAAATATTATTGTCGCCTAGCATTGTGAGTTATCCTTCCTTATCTAACTAACGTAATCAGTACGTAATCTCTCCCGCTTGCACTTGCATACGCTTACAACGAAACACGAACCGCACCGAGATGCTACGATCGCCGACAAGCCGTGAGCGTTGCGACTCCGAGCCCGACATTGCAGCGGCGACCGCCGCGCGGGATGCCTCGCCGCGCTCGCACATCACCAATCGGCCGAAACGTCGATACAATGACGTAATTACGGATGAACTAACCGACTTCAAGAATGAAATTAAAAGCCTAATAACTGCATTTACCCGGGACCAGGATGCAAAATTGTGCGCAATACAAAGTTCACTGGCGGAAATTAAAAAAACCAACGCTGATATCGAAAAATCTATGGACTTTCTATCACAACAATACGAAAGCTTCAAAAAAACCGTAAATACGCTGGAGGAGGAATCCAAAACTAATCGGTTTCGCCTCGACAATCTGCAGGATAAAATTGAAATGTTAGAACGAGCCATGCGCGCAAATAAAACCGAAATTCGTAACTTACCGGGGAAAGAGAAAGAAAACAAAGCTGAACTACTACATCATGTAAACAAACTTTTCTCAACCTTAAACTGTGACATGAAACCGACAGATGTCATTGACCTTTATCGAGTCCAGGGTAAAAAAGATATAAATCGCCCAGTAATTGTTGAGCTCTCAAGTAGCTCCGCTAAGAACAAAGTGTTACAATCCGCCAGAATTTACAATAAAACACACAAAGATAACAAGCTTAACTCTGGACACGCGGGTATCGAAGGTTCGCCGGTACCTATATATATAGCAGAACAGCTGAGTCAAACGGCGGCGCACATCTACTACATGGCGCGTAAACTCAAACTTCAAGGAATGATAAAACACTGCTGGACTTCGGACGGTCGAGTTCTAGTTCGCAAAACGGATACATCACCCGTAATTCAAATAAAATTGGAATCACAATTAGAACAACTTAAACAAATTGAATGACTAGTTATTAAGTATACTTTGGCATGCATTTTCGTACCTTATAGTATTAACTTTATATTATTATTTTTATCAAACATAATATCTGTTACACATTTACTTATAATCAAAACCGGTTTTATACGGGGCATTGGCTTCCTTGAATTACTGCACATTATATGCGATTTTATCAAAACAGCTGTGATTACGTCTAGACTTGTACTATACAAATCCACGTATTATTATGTATTAACACCAACCTGCTACTATCCCGCTTTCCAATATCATTCTTAATTCTGTTCTGAACACATGTAATAATATTGACACACTATCAATATCCACCTCTTATACCTGCCACCCCGATAACTGCCATAAATTTATAAAACATCAGAAAAATCAAATTACAATATTGACACAAAATATACGTTCAATAAACAAAAATATACTAAACTTTCATACTTTACTGCATTCACTTCCGATTGAACCAGACGTCATAGTTCTAACCGAATCATGGTTACCTTGCTTATCAAACCACACCTTACCAGTAATAACGAATTATATGAGTTTTAAAACCAGTAATCATATTAATCAAAGTGACGGGGTGGTCGCATACGTCAAATCAGACATTACCGCAGTGGCCACCACAGAACTTCGCTTACATAATGCGTCGGGTTTGCTTATCACATTAAATTCAGAGGTAGGGATCCTCTCTATCTACCGATCTCCTGCGATAAGCTCGATAGATGATTTTCTAAATTCCCTTGGTAACATCTTATTATCACTACAACATCTTAAGAATTTGATCATAGTAGGAGACATTAACGTTGATATAATCCCACAATCAACCGATTCTCGAGCCGCAGATTACCTAACCTTCTTAGCATTCCATGGCTTCCTACCTGCACACACCTTACCTACCCGAGGACCAAGCTGTCTCGACCACGTAGTACTAAAAACAAAATTACAATCTAACACACTAGTCATAAACTCATCAGTAACAGATCACTCCGCCACCCTACTTAGCATTAACATAAAACCAACACGTGATAATACCCCCAACTTTTTTACAAAAATTGACTACGAAGGTTTAGATAAAACATTTTCATTATTAGACTTTAGCCATATTTTTTCGTTAGAAGATCCAAATACTTCTGCCGATTACATAATTAATTTAATAAGACAAGCTATAGATTCAAATACTAAAACTATCCTTATTAATAAACGTAAACGAATTTTGAAACCGTGGATAACCCCTGGCCTACTGAGGTGTATCCGAAATAGAGACACTATGCATCGAAAACTACTGAAAACACCTGATGATTCAATCTTAAAAACTACCTACAACAGATACAGAAATTATTGTAACAAGCTATTAAAGAAAGTAAAACGGCAGTTTGATAGTGAACAGTTTGTAAAAGCAGGTGGAAATATAAAAATGGTGTGGGACGCCATTAAATCAGTCACCAATACAGGAAAAGTAAAACACCCGCCGGACAAACTTTTAGAATTGTGCGCTACACCAACAGAATCAGTCAACAAAATCAACAATTACTTCTCGACAATAGGTAAACAATTAGCAGACAACATACCTCGCAATCAATTTAACAATAAACCCTGTAATTCCAATAAACACCAATGTCCAAACTCTTTCGTTCTTTTAGACACTACTCCTTCGGAAATAGAAGATACTATAAAATCCCTTAAACCCAACGCTGCTCTTGGATGGGACAATATACCATCTCATATTCTAAAACGATACGCAACCATTTTATCCGAACCATTAACACACATCTTCAATAGCTGCTTTAAATTAGGTATATTTCCAAACTCTTTTAAGAGATCTATAGTTCATCCTATTTTCAAAAGCGGAGATAGGGGCCGAATCGAGAACTATAGACCAATCTCTGTATTGACCTCGCTGTCCAAAGTATTGGAACGTCTTATCAATAAGAGATTAATGGCATATTTAGAGTCTTTTAAACTTCTTTCGCCAAACCAATATGGTTTTCGACGAAAGATGTCGACGTCAGACGCCGTTTTGAATTTAACTACATTTATTGTTGAAAATCTTAATTGTAGTAATAAGGTACTCTCTATATTCCTAGATCTAGCTAAGGCATTCGATACGGTCCCTATCCCTAGCCTCCTTCGCAAACTTGAAAGACTTGGCATACGCGGTAAACAACTGAAATTATTTGAAAGTTACCTCAACGATAGAGTTCAGAGAGTCTTAATAAAGGGTATCTACAGTGAGGATGCTCCTGTCACCTTCGGCATTCCGCAAGGTTCTGTGATTGGACCTACCCTATTTCTAGCCTTTATTAATGACCTAGCACTAATCTCTCTATTTAATGGTAAAATTATCTCATTCGCTGATGACACTGTTATATCGTTTTATGGTAAAACCTGGGATGAGGTTACTAAACATGCCCAAGAAGGTCTTAATATAGTCACCGACTGGTTGACGAACAATACTCTAACGCTAAACGCTTTAAAAACAAAATTTATCACCTACTCCTTCACTAAATCCGGTCAACCATTGATCTCACCACCCATAATCGCCCACTCTTGCCTAAATCCTAGCATGAACACCTGCACCTGTCCTCATATAACTTCATCCACTTCCATCAAGTACCTAGGCGTTATTATTGACAATAATCTAACATATAAATTACATATTGATTCGCTGTCATCAAAAATCCGTAAATTGATCTACATTTTCAAAGAACTTCGTCACGTTGCCTCTGCTCAAATAGTAAAATCTACATATTTTGCGCTCTGTCAGTCTATTATATCATATGGCATTGTTATTTGGGGTGGGACTTATAAGACACACCTTTTAAATCTAGAAAAGGCACAAAGAGCACTACTGAAAGTAGCTACTTTTAAACCACGCCTGTTCCCTACTATCGATTTGTACAAGGAGTACGAGGTTCTAACTGTCCGCCAACTCTTTATATTGAGCACTATATTAACAGTTCACTCTAGAACACCTCTAACTTTGAATAACAAAAGAAGGAAACACATTACATGTCAGACCCCATCCCCTAGATTTGCCCATACTCGTATGTCCCACTACTTTATCGGTCCATATCTTTACAATAAAATAAATAAATTCGCCCATCATCATACACTGACCTATTCGCAATGTAAATGTCATATAAAAAACTGGCTTATGTTGAAATCGTATGTAGAAACAGAAAACCTTATTTCCTCTAATTAATTATTCCAATTCCTTATATATATACATTATTATTACCTATTATATTTTTTTTAAATTATTATCGCAACTTATCGCATATCATATGCATAATATCATAAATTGCAGAAATGTTAAAACTTATTTGTATTTGTATTTTTTTTCTAATTTAATTTTTATTTGTTGCCCTTCTTATCATATTATTTATGTAATAACTAAGTAATAAGAAGTACATCCAATTTAATGTATAAAAATTGACAAGGGAATGGGACTGTTACCCTTAACACAGACGCAAGTCTAGCTAGGGTACAGTTGTGACTTGTTAAAAACCTAGTTGCCTAACTATAAGATACCTTGTACTTACTATCTTACTATATCATGTAATGTAACTTATGGCACGAATAAAGAAATTTTATTTTATTTTATTTACAATTGATTTACTCGTATACGGACTGGTCTGAATATGAAGGACACAGCAGATACAATTTTGGTATACGTTTGGTATACGTTAATGAATTTGAAATTTGAATAAGTGTTTTCCATTTGACATTTACGAACGACAAGCAATACAAAATAACAATATCAAAACCTTATCTGTTATCTGAGATTGAGTCCGACCTTTGCGAACATATAATGTTGAGCAAAAATGAAAAATAAATTACAATCTGCTTACAGCAATATGTACTGCTGAATTTCTACGGTCTACAAAAAAACATTTTTGTACTAAGTAATATTTTCAGCTTTATTTCCAATCTGTATAGTCTGAAGTACACAACCGAATATTGAAACTTTCTCTACAACTTGCCATTTTGCTAACCGTTGGATCCGCTTACTTGCAAGCCCAAAGTTCCGCAGATTTATTATGAAAACTTCCACTGAAGTTAATGTTCATATTTTAATAGCTATCTAACATACATTAATGTCAATAATTATAATATTTAACACCATTATTGTATCATCTATGTTTATTCATAGCAGCTTATTAACTTGACATGAAACATATGATTAATCAAACATAAAAAATACTTGTTTTCCAGAATACCATTTAAAATGATACTATGTAGATAAAGTTATACGCAGTTTATTTTATTGGAAGCTAATCCAGTAAACAAAGGCTGCAGTAGTGATTGTAGCGCCCAATCAATCAGCACGCAACTCACGTTTACGTATTCAAAGCGAAGGTGCACTTTGCAACTCCATCGGTTCTATGAAAACACACATTGTTTCCAACATCCTTTCAGAGTCCAGCGTTTACAATCTAAGCCCTAGGCTTTAGCTAATAAAGTTTAGATTAGATAATCATCTGTAAACAAACCTCGTTCAATATCGCATTCGCATAGTTTCGATTTGTCAATCGAGTTGCGTGATGCGACGATGAGTTGAAGTGTTTTCGATTGAGTTTTGATTGTGTTTTTGTTCGCAGCGACGGAATATTGCTCTTGTTATGTATTCTGATCACGAACGGTGTCCCTTTTGAGCATTCCGCTAAAATTGTTCATTGTCTATATTGTATCGATAGGTTAAAGTTCGCATTTGTACCAATTTATTTAAACATTCGTAAACCTTTGCACTTAATTGGTGTCTGTAATGGGTGTCTGTTACGGCCGTACTCAGAGAAATCAAATGCTTCATTAGTCGAGATTTAATGAGTGATTTTGACTTTTAATGTATGTAAACTTACGTCAATTAGTTAAGTATCGATTTAATGGACGTCTCTGAGTGTGGCAGTAGATCTTTATATCTCTATATGTTTATACACTTGCAGCCTTATTCATAAACTGTCTTTAAAAATGTTATTAAGTATTTTGCCTCTTTTTCTTTTTTTTAAATAGCATAATGTCGGAAAGGGACCAACCATTGCATAGCTAAACTGCTGTTACTAAGCTTTTATGAATAAGACCCTATTATATAATGATTCAGTTACTATTATAACTCCCTTTCTGACTAATAATTAATACACATGCGTATTACGCTTGATTGTAAAATTGAAATGAGCTAATGAATAACATAAACAGAACACAAACATATCGCCTATATCGACCGTATGTAAACCTGCGCCTGAAATTGTGTGGGCAGTGGAGATAATTTGAAATTGCAGAGTGATATGCGCGCGGTGGCGGTGCACTTATGGAAATGAGATTGTAATCTAATCGCCGAGCGGCTGTCGTGATTTGCCTTCAATATCGCATGTGGTTGACGGTACGTTATGGACCAAGAGCCCGCGAACCCCAGACCTTCGTTATTTTATAAAAGCTGAAAGTTTGTCAGCGCATGCTCCCACACACAGGTAAGAACGATGGACTATTATGAAGTTTGGGTTATGGTGGCTTTGGCAGGTATACGGTACTAAATGTCAATGGTCGAAAACACCAAGTTGGCCATCGATTTCGATATCACCGTCAAAGGGTGACTTGTACAACTCCTCAAGAGCTTTCAAATGACATAGGTCATGTCACTGTTGAGCATTGGGATCAGCGTCCATGGCATAGGCCAACTCCAATCTTCGGTGGTCGAAAACACCAAGTTGGCCGTCGATTTCGATGTCACCGTCAAAGGGTGACTTGTACAACTTGTCAAGAGCTTTCAAATGACATAGGTCATGTCACTTAGGATCAGCGTCCATAGCATAGGTCAACTCCAATCTTCAATGGTCGAAAACACCAAGTTGGCCGTCGATTTCGATATCACCGTCAAAGGGTGACTTATACAACTTGTCAAGAGCTTTCAAATGATATAGGTCATGTCACTGTTGAGCATTAGGATCAGCGTCCATAGCATAGGTCAACTCCAATCTTCAATGGTCGAAAACACCAAGTTGGCCGTCGATTTCGATATCACCGTCAAAGGGTGACTTGTACAACTCTTCAAGAGCTTTCAAATGACATATGTCATGTCACAAATGACACTTAATTATTTGATGAATTTAGATCGGTATTTTACACACCTTTAGTACCGTATACCTGCCAAAGCCACCATAACCCAAACTTCATAATAGTCCATCGTTCTTACCTGTGTGTGGGAGCATGCGCTGACAAACTTTCAGCTTTTATAAAATGACGAAAGTCTGGGGTTCACGGGCTCTAGGTCTATTATAGCGTATAGGTAAATAAACTAATATTGCACACAGTGTTCACACGGGAACTGGATATTACGTTATTCTAAAATGATGTATTCGACATCGAAAATATTATTTGATAATGATATGTTTTTAAGTGAATCGCTTTTAATATATGAATTGTCACTTGAGTAATTGTTAATGATTCTAAAATAAGTTCATTGAACTCTTTGGTACTTAGTTTTAAAAAACTCTTCGAATTACTTTCCTTCTTATTTATTTAAGTTTAAACAGGTGTAATCGAGTAATATGAAATGATATTATGATGGCCGCAGTATGTCCGTGCCGCATCCAGCGTCGCCCGGAGTCACGCACTCCTCGGTTGCGGGTCCTCACCCATAGGATTTCCAGTGTCACTCATTCGTGTGACACAAAATTGGAAAGCCATTCCCCGAGTGTTCCGTGCCTGTATTATTAAAAAGTTCCTTTACAGGTGTTTTTTAGAATATCTATCAAATGAGACGTGGTTTGAATGCTTTTTTCCGACTTTTACATAATAATGGGATGTCAATATTGCTTTCAGGAGTTATAACGAAAATATAGGGCGGTGGGGTTTATACAATATTCTGATTTGCAATGTGATAAATGAACATGCATACTCTTATACACGTATTATTAAGATCGTGTATAGGGTGATTAAGAAAGTATGGCTGTTGCTCATTTTCAAGCGAATATAGCTTATACTCCGGTATCCAGTAGACTTGTTTTAGTTTAATCCAGTCCATCGCTTATTAGTTGTTTTGTGATCTATGATAAATAGATCGCACAGCGGATAGTGTATCTTTTGATTAATTCCATTTTATCTAAAATGTGTATTTCTAAGGCACGTGCAAAAGCATCGGATATTTCTCACTATACCTAGTTAATCGGGGTTTGTGGTGGAAATTTATGCCCACATTAACTTCCGACTAAATTGGCTAAAAGCGAATTAAATGGCGACCAAACTGTATATTGCACTTGGTATATCTGGACCTAGAAATCTAAATAACTATACTTCTAGAACTGTACCGTGGCATTGTAATAAAACCTTGTGTTCGCGTTAAAACAAAATAACTCGTTAATGCACAAAGTGATGAAATTAACAATAATTCACGAATTATTTGTTGAATGTTGCTCGTTTGTTAGTGAACCATTTTCGTTATATTATTATGTTAATGACTATTAACTGGTATAGTCGGTGTTATTAGATTTTATCCGCATTTTGGCCTCGCTTTGACGGCTCACCCAGTAACGAAGGCACACTGTTTAATGACCATAATTTATTTTGAAATAAAAGACTGTGCAAAGACTTTCTCGACCCCTAATTAACTTACTTTAAATTCAAGTGTTTAAATTATTTAGAAATCCCAAAATTATAGGTAAGAAGCTTAAGGGTGGTCTGGTTTATTGAATAATGAAAACGGTTTACGATTCTATATAATTTCATCGTGAAAAGTGATTTTATTTTAGGTAATTATTTGTAAACAATATTTCAATAAATTATTGTTTAATTACATGGAACATTTGGTGTATTGCACTATTGATAAGTAATTTAACATTCAATGTTTAATCGAAACAAATATCAATTTGATTTCTATATAACTGAGTAAACATGAATGTTTTATTATATTTACAGTACAAATACGATAACAAATGGAAAGCAACAAAGCATGAAGTGGTCAATCCGATTAAGGATGCCTCGAATAATATTATTATGACTAATTGTAGAGCGCACTGCGTGGAGCCGGGATACAGCGGGTATAAACCTTAATTACCGACCACACGGCAAATGCACAAGTTTGTAACTTAATAACTCAGACAAATAAACGGAACGAAACAATGTTTTGGCATTATGACAATGTTAGCATTAGTAGGATTATATAATACTAGCACCACTCCATGGTTTTACCCGCGTTGTACCCGTTCCAGTGGGGAAAATAGACTATAACCTTCCCGTTGAATGTGACTATTCATTACAAAAATAACTATATAAAGCAGACTGGCAGTTTCTAAGATTTGCGCATTTAACCAAAAAAAAATTAAATAGATTTCTTATAACAGTATAGCATAGATTATAAAATACGCGAAATATTAGTATTGAAACGGATAAAATAAACGAATTAAATAAATACGTAGTTTTGCGCTTCTACATGTATGTTTACGTTCAGACAAGTAGCACTTGTTTTGCATTCTTTTTGGTCGCTTTTTATCAAAATGTATATCTCTTATAGAAATGTTACGTGATAGTCACATGGTACCATTATGCCAATAGACAATACAATAGAATAACGAAGTGATGGGTCTTCAGAGGCAGTTGTAAAAAAAACAAAGTAAGCGAAGGGTGTACGCCGTTACACGTTGCGGGTACTAATGTGTGCAAATATTAAGCAAATTTTACTTCTCTCCGTTTGAAGACTGATCTATGATAAAAAGTAATTTCTTCCTGTTCTCGATCCTATGCCGCAGCATTCGTTAAAAGAGTCCACGAAGCGATAAAAATGCCGTCGCAACAAAAATGGCTAAATGAGAAACCTAAGCTGTTGATACTGATCAAATTACTGAGTTTCTTTGCAGCGCGAGATGTGAGCTTAATGGATAGATCAACTGAGCACCGTCAGTAATTACGGAAGGTGCTGATTCGGTTCACTTTTACGTGACTAGGGGTTGATGTTATCTTGGAGATGTAGACTTGGTGAGTTACGTGGCGGTGTAGCTTGGAGAGTTATTAGGGCGGATTTCTAAAAGAGCTACGCTGTACTATGTATTCATCAATCATTTCAAACGTAACTTAACAAAGCTTAGACTTGTTGGACAGGAACCTTTAAAGGTTAGGTATGTAATGAAATTCTCTTCACCAAATAAAGTGCAATTTACCTTTCTTTCTTTTGTGTATAAAACAGGTAAAATATAATAGTTTTTAAACACAATATTTTTAGAAATATTTTGACTGTCAATATTCCTACAAAATGAGACGCATTTTTTTATTGAAAAATTTCCGCAATATATTTCATTGGCAAACAGACACTACAGCTTTCAGAACCAAAACAATTATCGTCGTACCAAATATATAAAAATATAAAAAAATCATGTTATACAGAATTGGTTACGGAGCGATTCTATCAAATGCCGTGTACAATATATATTACACAGAATAAATAGGGTGTCGAATGAAACGAAACGTAATAAGTGTTCCAATCGAGAAGGAAGGAAGCTTAAGAAATTACTACTAAAGCTGAAGCCGGGTTGATTGCTTCCAAATAGGGCTTTCCGGAGCTTGCTTCAAAGAGACCTGAGTGTTTACAGTCCGATCCAGGGGCGCGAAACATTTGGCACTTAAGTTACATTAATTCAGGCGTTAGTTTTGCTCTACGCAGCACCAAACATGAAATGTTACCAGAGTTAAATATAAATCGAACATATATTCTAATTATTGTGTAGGTGCATACTGATTTGAAGTGATTACCTACCTAGAGAAGGTAAGTGTAGGAATGGAGTAGGTTAGTGCTGCTGAAGTCTTAGACCACCCAAAGGCTATTATGCTCGAATGATAGGACTATATTGACGATATTGCAATTCAAATTGGTTGAAACTATATTCAATACATTATGCTGTATAGATGATATATATTGACCCCACCACCATGTGGGACACATAGCCAGGAAGAGAGAGAGAGAGAGATGCTGTATAGATATGTATACATATATACCAATCATATTATGTGTAATTCCTAGTCTTAGCAAGACATTGCTTACTATTTCGAGTGTTTGATATTTCTAAACAGAAATGTTTGTCACCTCTTTCGAAAACATATTACCCTATGCGCCGGCCAAACGTGACTCAGAGAGCATTAGATAAATTATTCAAAATTCTAAATGTAAATTACGAGATTTACGAGCAGTTGGGTTTTGCAGGTAATATATTGTATTTCAGTGAATGAGCGTATTACATTGATGGATATTTTTAGAAGTACCCAAACCTGGCTGAACAAACAAATATTTTATTCTTAAATATTTTATTTTTTACTTTAGTTTTTTATTTTATTCAACAGTTTATTTTCGAATATCTTTAAAAGGCTACGAAAATATAAAAAAGGCTTTCGATATGCATTTATTAAACCTCACTCTGTTAAAAATATATGTATAAATACCCACCGTTGTGCACGAATATGAAAGTTTAATGGTTCTCTTAGCGTGCATAGATTAAGCTCTGTGAAAGCATTTATGTTGCACCACGCTAATGGTTTTGAGGGAGTTATTTCAGTCTAAATTCCCATTCATTTCAGTTTCAAAATATGCATTCTTTATAATAGGTTAGATCGTTCCCGTGAACTTTTCTTTGGGTTTATTGCTGAATGCCGAGCTCGCCGCATGCCACCGCGCTCCGTATTCGTAGTTAGTGTTTTATTGTTACCGCATCAAGCGCCAGATTAACACAATTTACGCGAAAACAACGTTCATAGAATTCAAATGTGAAATTGAAAACTCGAGTCCGCGCATTCGCAAGCGAGATTAACTTAACGAAATTATACAATCAACCGTGCATTCATCCAGCCATCTCGTTGTGGCTAATACAATTTGTGTATTCTCGTCGAGTCGGCATGCAAAAAGGAATATCGCGGCATGTGTCACTTGTGGTAGTTGCGATACTCAACGTGGGAGCAATGCATTTCTATCGGAGGTTCACGGGCGTCACGTTCTCATATAAAATAAACACCAAAACTAAGATTCCACTTCATATGAACCGTATGCAACTACATTATACAGCACATTTCCTAAACAAATTGTTTTATCGCTTCTTCTAAAGTGGATCCGCTCCGGCGCGCACGTAATTCTTCTCGGTCCGCATACAAACAGCCCCTAAGGAGGCGACAATCCTCACGGCAAACAATAAAAATATACATAAAAATAAATTTGATACTCGGTAACCGCGGGCCCGGCCGTGAGGAATATGCAATGGCCAGGTTTGGGACGAGATCGTTTCGCAAAGCCGGAGATCTATCGCCTCTAACTGCGGGACCTGCTCTTTTTATTTTGAAACAGGTTTCAGACGTTCGTAAGATTCCCAATAAAGATTACTTTTACAGTTGTTGACACGAAATAAAAACCGGCTAGTTGAGGTAACAACAAATTGCTCGAATCATTTACGAGCATAATTGGAATAGGTAGAAGATAAGGGACGTGTGGAAACGTATGTTGCAAGTTCGCTATAAAATTGCAAAGCGTAAGTCTAGTGCAGGTGCGATGGGATGGTGATTGCGCTATCTCTCCAATACTCTATCCAATCATAGAATCGTGATTTTCGATGATGATGTCGTGACAATTGCCGGTGGTTATGCACCAATTATCTCGGTATCTACACGTTTCCACATTCACGTCGTTTGCTTTGGAATTAATACGTAAGTGGGATTGATTTCAATATGATTACGGCCGCGTTTAAGTGATCACACGCAACATTAATATACCTATCATTAAATAAAATTATTTGATATGAAAGTTAACAAGAACATCACAAGTTGTGATGTTCTTGTTAGTTGTGATTCACAACTTTATTGCATCAAGGCGAGAATTAAAAATAGAAATGAAACGATAACAAGCGCGGCTTTAAGAATAACACTTTAAATAAATAAACAAAACAGTAGTAGGTAAATACAGTTGATACTCCAAGTTTCGAATTTTAACATTTTCTTTTAATTTATGTTCAGTTAATTGTGTATCGCAAAGTACATAATACCGAACTTAGAATACTCGTGAATATTTAAATGGGGTGTGTCATAACTGTTCTGGATTGCATACAAGTGTTCTCATTGACTTGCATTAGTACAGAAAACAATAAGTTACGCCTAGACATTGATACAGAGCTAATTGTTATGACAGCATGAATAAACTAAACGATTTTGTATTATTATTTATTATGTACCTGACAGCTGATAAGAACATTCATACTATCAATGTTGTCAGTAGTATTGTATATTATGATTAGTATATTACGAGTAATGTCTGCATGATTGGTTTACACTTCTGTCTTTGTGAGAAGTTTGCTTTGAACAATTAAATTGTGTGAAATGTGTGCGACACATGTTCAGCACTATTTAATATGAAACACAAAACAAAGGTGTGCCTATCAGTTTAAAAGGGCATTGAGAAGTATGTATAACTCAAAGGATACCATTAGAGAGCCTCCGGGAGTAAAACCTAATTAATGTTTGTTATAACAAAATAAAACAGATTTAAACATACAATTACTTGCTGACATAACCTTAACTTTAAAGTGTGGTAATAAAGTATTCCTCGGTTTACTAAGTCAATCCGCCAATGTTGCTAATGCCACACTGTCACTGAGTGCAAATTGCCTAACGAATAATTATTAGGCGCAGAGTGCATGAGAAGCTCCCACGAACTCCCATTGTCTTAGCACGATCGAGTTCGCTTCTTAGAGATAAAGTATAAAGCTTGAGCAGTGACTAAGTAACTATGGCTCGACGCATTGTTCGGTCTCCCTCGACGCTTCTATTTAGCTCCACTTTGATTAATAAGTACTCGGAATGCAATGTAACGTGAAGTAGTGAGTACTTGGTTCATTCAGTGTGTTACTAAACCACTCTTGCTACACTGGTTGGGCAAACCCTGCGTTCTGTGAAAAAATAGAAATCATGATTCTCAAGGCAAATTTGCTTTTCGGTTACAGCTGTTTGAACACAGATTTTAGTTGTGATTAGAGCTACAATTAAACACGATTATCTAGTTAATTTCCTGTAAGTTGGTTAGGCAAGCTTAATTGATCTTGTCACGGTTACTAAAATTTTGTTCGTCAGCGAGTTAAGATAAATCGAATGTACCTACAGCCAATTTGACGGATTAGAAAAAAGAGCACTTGGATTCGTCGAAATTGTTTTTTTATTATTTCATTAGAACTGATCAAAGTTTTTCTTATTTGTGAAGTGAATCGTTATTGCTTGTACTAGTCTCAATATCCGACCATATAATATTCAAAGTTACCAACAATTAATTAAACATTTGTTTTAATAAGCATTGAACAATTAACTTGAATCTGATGACGTCATGTAACTGATCTTGAACATGCCGACATTGATGTGGATGTTGTATAATAATTATTGTTCATTAATTTTATGAGAATATGAATTTTGTTGATCACGATGTGTTAACTCCACAAAAACAGCCTTCGATAACCGTGTATGATAATCCAACTACCTCATTTGATTGGACTTAATATGCCATGCGTAAATATTTTAAAAATAGAAGAACGGAAAAAGTGGAATCGAGTAACTATTTTTTTTCGAATCACAAGAAACATAAATAATAATTCATATTACATTCAAGTATTTTAAACACACGACTACAAGTATGTATCTGCCTAATCAATAGAACCGACTACACGCGTGATTATGTTTAATTCTTACTCACTAAAAGTTCAAATAAGTTCGTGGCCGTCTAAAAACCGTACAAGCTTCGGAAATGGTCTTATAATTAAAACAAGGCGATACAAAAGTTGGAAATGGTCTTATAATAAAACAACGCAATATAATAGTTCAACACATTTTAAGTGTCAACTATTGTATGGAGATCCAATTTAGACATAACTAATTTAATACTTACAAACAAACAAAGTTAGTAACTTTACCTCTTTATAATATTAGTATTGAAAAGCGATGTCTATCCGTAAGCGTAGTTTCAATTCAAAATTTACTTAAAGCTTTCATACTTTACTTGTTATTTTAACGGCTCACTATTTCATGTTTCTTATTAAATATTAACGTGTAATATTAGTCTTCAACTAACACACTGGAGCGAAACAATCGGTATTTCAACATCAGGTATTTGGAACACGAAGCATGCACGATCAACGCATTTACCTGCAAGGACCAAGGACTAGGGCCAATTATTTACAGAAATAACAAGACAATGATGACACATCACTCGTTATCTCTATACCACCGAGATTTATGGTGCAACTTACATGTTTAAGCTTATAGTTTGCAGTTGGTTTATGTTGTCGTTATAATTAGGTAGCTTAAATATGTCAAACACTGGTTTTTGTGCAAAAGCATAGGACTAAGCGATGTAAGGAGCGAAGTAAGCTCATTGCGATTTTACTAAGCTACGTGCAGCTCAGAAACTACTTGGATAGGTAGCCGATAGCGGCATTTCTATCCAAGCATTAGTCTCATAGCTTCGGAGGACACATATTTCAATTGTCAGCATTTAGTGTGTCTTAAACTCTGACACTAGGGTTGGCCACTAAGCTACGACACAAACAAACTTCCATTATTTTGTCTGTGGCATGTAGCTCTTAAACATACAACCAGATTGTATGTAATAAGTTTTTCTATTTGTAAGCTGATCCAAACGTTATTTACTTCTTAGCCACCATTCTTAGTGTGACGAGAGTTATATTTTAAGATAAATAATTTTAGTAATTCGTTTTATAACCAACCGAACCATTTCTATTTTAAGAACCATTTTAAAATTACTTAAAATAAAACATAATGTTGATAGATCACATGAAAAATATGACTCAATTTTGCTGTCGTAGAATTTTCCTGTGTGTAGGTGTATTTGAAGAAGTGACAAAGAAAGTATATTTATAGCGGTTGCTCTCATTCTAAATTGAGTCAAGTACTTGCGTTTGAAGTTGTTAAGGGTTATAAAGGTAAAACGTTTGAAAATTTAACAGGAGGCCTTTTCATCAAACATGTATAATTGACAGAGATATCCATCATGCTTTACATAAAAGGATAAATAGATAACCTCCATCTTTTCAAGTCTGTTATAACCTTTGAATAAAACCTTTAGCCCTAATGTGATGATCATGGCAAGTTTTGTTTGTCATAAACAAAAGAAGCATTACGAAGATGTAAAGTGAACATTGTGCAACCGGATTACATGTTTCTCAGCAAGGCTGTATTTTATTTAATTAGCATTAATTTATTGTTCGTAGGCGAATCTTGTAATGTACAAAGCATCCTATTTTCAATGTCTACAGCCATTGTTCGCGAGACGAGAATTTATTATTATACATTTTTGTAAGGTAAATTGTACACGCTTACTTGTATTGCTTCTCCATTTTGAAGGCGTCTCCAAGATAATTGAGTGTCTATCTATGTACTTATAAATTTTATACTTACTGGTTTTACCAAAATTGTTATTTATAGAAAATTGTTCCCATAAATAAAGGTGAAAATTTTACCACTTATGATGGTATAGCCGCGTTCCTCATTGTTGTTTGTAATGGGTTCGTTCTATTATATTTGGAAAGGAACATGAGCTGTACAAAGGATGTGTGGGAGGAAGGTTTCCTTAGTTCTAATCAAGGGCACCGCCCGCATACAAAATCCGGACTCTGGGCAAAACAAGGCTGGATTAACTTCTCTGTGTCTCTGGAACAAGACAATTGCTTTGACGAGCGCTCCTGCATCTGACACACCTGTGAGACATTGTTCAATTGTTTTCTCCAACTTCCATTTGATGACGTCAGCTATATAGTTACATACAAGTTCTCAAAGTACATATATACTTTAATAATATATTGTCATATATTTCTTCATAACAATGTATTTGAAAATGGTTTAAATCTTAATATAATCTCATAATCTACATCTTGTTTTATTTAAAGTTTTTTAACTACCTGTGTCTGGTTTCAAAGTCCGATTAAGGCAGCTTTTTGTAATGATAATTACACAAATAACGTCATTGCTTAAAACAAACTTTAATATCGGTTATTTCACATCAATGATGAATAACAATAATGATGACTTATTGCATCATGTTGCAAAACGTTATTGACAAGTGTATGCTTATTGTATGCTAAGTGTTAGATGTGTAATCTGCGACGGAACAGGAAATATTGTTCAAGAGCATAACTTTAATATTGGTGAGAATTCTTCTCAATTTTGCAGCGGCATAGTAGCAGTATAGGCCTGTAATGTCTGATTACCAGACTCAAGGCCTCGTATAGGCAAATAACACGTAATTTTTTTTTAAATGAAAGTTTATAAAACGATGTTGTTTAATATTTACTCGCATAGTCATCATTAAGTAAGTACTCAATAATAATATATTTCAATAAAAGTATATTGAAATGGATGGAAGGACCGTAAAACTTCTTTTAAAGTAGATAACATTTACATTTTCCAGCTCCAAGGATTCATTATGGAAATTGAAAACTATGACGTGTCGTAATTTTATGTCATCCGACCAATAATATGCAGAGTTATTGTCCACCATGAATCACCTTCGCAGAAAATTGGAAAGTTATGAATATTTACGTCCCTATTTACGTTGGAAAATTATATTGCTTTTATGTCTACTCGCTTGGGCTATTCGCTGTAATTTTTATTACTAGTGTCTACGATGTACGCTTTGTGAAATACTACGATTTTTTGCATTTCATGGAACTGTGCTTGTGTTATTAGGTTTTGTATTATTCGTTAAAGTAAGGAATAATACCATGTTGTACTTTAAAAAAGCATTTCTTGTGAACCGTTTTGTTTATATGAGCAGTATAGTAGTTTAAGAACAAAAAGCCGATCTAGGATGGTCACATACCCGGGACAACATATGACAGAAGAATCAAACCAGCAAAGCTCGCTCTTTCTAGAACGTTGTAGTTTTTACTTACTGAAACATCTCTGTGATATTTACAAATAGAACAGATAAGATGCATTCTTATATTCGAACATCAATAAGAGAAGTGATGCTATTAATACTGGCGGAGCACAAGGCAAACTTTGGTTTGGCGGCATCTTCGACAGCCGTTACGGATATAATTAATGGCTTTGCTAATAAACCGACTTATGCTATACGACACGATTTATTAATATAAGTGAGAAACCACTAAGAGCGAAGTACTTACACTTCTCTATTTCGTGAAAACAGAAATTGTTTTTTCGTTTCCAAGAAAACAACAATGGTTTTTTATTCCTAAGAAACCAATATTTCATGTAAAAACAAGAATAATTCAATTTACTCACCTACATGAAATATGAAGATTTTTCATTATATACAAAATAAAATTGCGAAAGTTTTTATGAATTATAACGTCTAGACGTAAAAAATTAAAAGTGAAACCTTTTTGGAAAAGGTTACTTTATTTTATTCTTCTAAAAGTATTGTTATTAAAATAACATTTAAAAATATGTACTAGCTAGAGAGTTCCACGAATCTATTTAATATGGTCGTAGGTGATAAAAGAAATACACGATCCAATCTTGTTTATGATTAACGAATTCCACAATAACTTTTTTGTATTCGAGTTCAAAATCAATTATCGCGATCGGGTTTTCCAGTAAGTTAGACTCCAAGTTGATTTAATTTCTATTAAGTTCAAATATCGCGTGGATTAACCCTGCAGAGCACCTCCTCCATCCGACAATTAGATTATTATCTAAATCGTGTTGTGTAAACAGTAATATTCCGTATAATAGCTAACATTGAAAGCTGGCGGATCGTGTGCGTGTCAACCGGCCCCTGAATAATGACATTGGGTGACGTTTAATTTCGGATACAAAAGCCTCTTTACGCTGTTTACCCTATTTCATTAGTACTCCCCTCCCATAGGCCGGATGGTATTGACAGTAACATTTGACTGGACAACTTATCCATTCATTTTATTCACGAATTATAGATGCCTATTGTCCTTGGGTGTCTACTCAGCTTTTCATATTTATGAAGTTACTTAGTTTGTGTTGAAAGATTAACACAAATGGGAATTCTCCAATCTTTGATGTAATTTAATTACTAATTAATTTAATAAATACTTGATAAGAGATTAATCTGTATCTAAAGACTATAGAATATTTAACTAGCGCAAGTTTGCAAGTTTTCTAGGATCAATTTTCAACTGGAGACAATTACTTCTAAAGAGAAAGACGTTTAGTTTTAGATGGAATTAAATTAAATCTTAATTAGTACAAAATAGTTGAAAGAAACAGATAGTATAGTTCAACTTCGTTTGACATTTGTGAAGCTCGCAATTTCTATTGAACTTGCAAAGGTAGAAAAGTCCTCAAAATGTTCTGATGTGATTAATTCATAATTACCAATCTTATTTTGATCTTCAATAGTTACAATATTACCTAATATGAAACACTAGCAGCGCCCCACGGTTTAACCCGCGTTGTACCCTTTCCCGTAGGAATTTCAGGATGAAAGTAGCCTATAGCCTTTCCGTTGAATGTGGCTAACCATTACAAAAAGAATTTTTCAAATCGGACCAATAGTTCCTGAGATTAGCGCGTTCAAACAAACAAATCAACTCTGCAACTTTATAATATTAGTATTTATTTATCATGTTCGGAAACAATAAGTTGAATACTTAATCTAACCTAGTATTTGATTTCCTAATTGTTTGCTTTGTTACGAAGTGAATTTACTCTCTATAGTTTAATATCATGATTCTATGAAAGCACCATTCTATGAATACGATTAATTTAATTTAGCTATTGAATAATCCCTGATAGACATGCAAGAGAGGTTAATAACAGCACCCCGGCTATTTTAGGGAAATTCAATAAGCTTGCATTGGGTTATAATGGCATTGTTATTGTTTTAGGCAATAATAATCCCTTAGCATATTTTGGCAATATTATTTCTACACATACAATTTCAGATGATATTTATTTTTCAGTATTCATTTGAAATGTAATTTAATTATTATTAGTATTCCTATTTATAATCAGATTTATCAATAATCTTGTTCGATTTAGATTGTATTATAATTGAAAATAAGAAATTGAGGTTCTATAACTATAATAAATATTTACAAATTTATGTGACTTTTGAATAATTACTTTTGTGTGGGAGTCGCTTATTTGAAGACTACATAAGTTATTTGAAATATAACAAATGGCTGTAATTATTTAAACCACTGCATTAGTGTAGATTCCAATAGAAATTCATAAACTGTATGATGTGCTCGTGGAGTTGGAGCATTTACCATAAAATTTTTACTGGAAATTTAATATGAAATGAAAAATATTTACTGACAAAAAAGCTTAAACTTAAAATTACATATCCAATGGATATCACTACATAGTATAAAACAAAGTCGCGTCTGTTTGTCTGTTTGTCTGTATGCTTAAATCTTTAAAATTACGCAACGGATTTTGACGCGGTTTTTTGTAATAGGTAGAGTGATTCAAGAGGAAGGTTTTTATGTAAAAAAATTCCCAAAATTCCCACGGGAACGGGCACAACGCGGGTAAAACCGCGAGGCGCTGCTAGTTAATATTATACCATTTACCATTTATTTTATTCATAACATGAAAATAAGTTGATTCAGAGTTATTGGAATAAATGAATTAAGTTACATTTAATTTCATTTTCACAAATAATAAATGCTCTACGGATTGCCTTTTTAATTCATCTGAAACCATACTTGTTATGTATATTTCGTATTTCCCGATGTTTCGATGCAAACATATTAATTCCGATAAAACAACAGCCATTCAATTATATCAAGCTGAATGAGAGTGATACGGGAGTGGATTCAAACAGGATTTTATGTCATCATAACAATTGAGTGAGATGTATGTAGGGTCTGGTGTGTTGTCAGAATTACCCACATTTTATTGCTCTTCGTTTTCATTCCGTTTTTTATCAGCCAACGAGGATTTATTGCAGTAATACTTTATTCTCGCCTAAAGATATAATACGTTTGTATAATAAGTTTGCAGTAAAATTGGGATATTTTTTGTTTTATGTTGATTATTTTGGGTCAGCGTTATTTTAAGGTAAAGATTTGCAACCCTAAACAAGTAAGGTTCAGTTACTTGGGTAGCAAAACTTTATCTTAAGCTTTAAGCATGGAAAGAATTTAAAAAAATTGAAAAGGATTTCAAAAACTTGAATTTGATAAATGTTAGCAAAAATATACTATCTGTTTTGTGAACTGTATTTTAATACCAGCCCTTCTAGAACATGAAACTCAAGGCGACAAGATATGACGTGATAATTGCAGTGTGGTGATTGGCGGAACATTTTAAATTCGAATTTTCCACCAATTAACACAGCGTATTAATTATTATGATATTATCATGTCTTGGTGCACTCAGTCACGTTATTTGTGCTAGGGAGTCAGTAGAGGTACCATCACTATTGAAATATTTAATGGCGTAGAAAAACATGATTATTCACCTTCATTGTCCACGAAGCATTAAACACTATTTTTATTGGAACAATGAACAAATATATCAATGAACAATATATCTACGCCGAATCACTACAATAAACATTGTTTTAAAGTTTTTTGTAAACGTTCTTGACAATAGCTTTTTTGAAGTATGAAAATTTTTCATTGTATATGTATTTCTTTGGCTTGAGAAATGAATAAACTGATTGAGACAAGTGGACTTTTGAAAAAAAAAAAGGATTTTTAATTGATTTAACGAATTATTGTTGCATTCGTTGTAAAAATAAATTTGCCATTCGTCGTCGTAGTAGCCTGGAACTTGGCGATCCCTAACGAGTTCTTAAGAAATAGATTATTCTCTGATTGAGGTTGAACGTGTACTTTTTCGCGCACTTACCTTTGCTAGGCGGTATAGTTTCTTATCGTGTTCATAGGGTATCTGAAAAGAGAAGAAAACATTATGAAATGTTACATATAATAATCAAATTCATACAGTTTACCAGCATATAAATATTTTTACAATTTCTTCATGGAATTGAGTCTTTATTGAACTCTCAAATAAACCATTTATGACGCTTATATATTTTATTTTGAAAGTTTTAGTATCCATAGATTCTGCTATCTGCTTTAAATATATAAGACACTAGCAGCGCCTTGCGGTTTTACCCGCGTTGTGCCCGTTCCCGTGGGAATTTTGGGAATTTGCGTAGTTTTAAAGATCTAAGCATACATAGGGACAGCCAGAAACAGCGGAAAGCGACCTTGTTTTGCACTATGTAGTGGTGTCCAGTTCATTATGTATAAAATCTTGCAAAATTGTCTTATTTTCGGACGAAGGCAAACTTTTTAGACAGCGTGTTGTAAGAACCAAGTACAGTCAGGGAACTAGTTGGTTAGTTGGAACAAGTCGTAAGTATTGTCACAATACAGAATTATTCATGAGTTCACGGCGTCGCGAGGTGTTCCTCTTCAAGACATTTTGTTACAAATACAATATCACACTGTCAAGGAAAAAATTGGACATAATAAATTCAATGTAACGCAGTAACTTATAACAAGTTTAGTTCGTTTTTAACCGCGATAAAAGGAGGTTGTATTTGTCTATAGATTCTTTGGTGGTTGAAAAGTTGTCAGAAATCGAACCAGCAGGCCTAGCCATGTCACAGACGTTTCGTATCTATTCTCTTTCTACAATCGTTAACGCTTTAGCGAAAGCGATTGTAGAAACAGATAACTTGCTAGCCAAGTTGACGATCATTCCAATTATCTGTCGTATAGTCAGTCTTACGGTGGCGTAGTTTTACCAAGCGATGCTAGCTAATTTTTAAACACCAATGCAACTCGAGCCCTACTTGGATGGCCGATAGTGGTACGGTAGCACGTTAATTTGTCGTTCCCGGTTGTTTCATTCGTGACGGAGCGATGAGGCGGTTCACAAACTCTCGACAGTGGGGTTGGTCACACACAATCTACTCTAATTTACTATTTGTTCAGGTTATATGAATATTCCATATGAGTTGATCAAGAATCCATTATTATTTATTAATAAGTTTTGGGTTACCAAAATCATAATGCAAGTATTAAAAATAAAAAATATTTAAAAACAAACAACTACATAATAGTTACGAGTACTTCTCTTCTCTAGACTTACTAGATCTTAGATATTGAACTCACAGCAGATGTCTTTACATACAACCACTTCAAAAAAACTCAAAATCCTCTAAATTTTCATGTTTTTAAAATTCAAATCAATTAATTTGACTGTAAATGAGTACTGATGTGTTACACAATATAAACATTAGGGAACACGATGTTACCCCAACAGTACTACAAGCACACTTACTCCACAGCCACTATTGTTATGCAAAATAATACAGATGTAACGTTTCTTTCAAATGCTAAACCAAATTTCTTTGTATCGAAAGGTTATTAGAATGCAGGTCGGTGTAAGTTGGCTCAAGGTCGCTCGGTTGTTTTGCCAATACATCACCGTGTTAACAACAGATAAAAACTTCGATACTCTGACAAAAATGACTAATTGTTATTGCTTATGACCACTGAACAATGAATTAATTTTATCTGATCAAAATACTATAAAACAATTTATGTAACACATGAAGTTGATGAATTGGTATGAAAGCCATTAGTTATTGTGGCTATAAAATTAATTTGGATTATTGTGAAATGCACTTACTTGTAATGAGAAGTGATTTAAATATAACGTTCATTAAACGAAGGTTTTTAGGTGGTCTCCAAGTAAAAGACATGATAGCAGGATCGGTCACAAACAAAAATGGTTGGGTTCGTTAAACGCCATGTAATAGTAGTCCTGCGGCTTTCAAATCAAATCAAATCAAATCAAATCAAATCAAATCAAATCAAATCAAATCAAAATTATTTATTTGTTTGAATACGGGTTACATTGTTTTTTTTAAACTCATATTCCGCCTTTTGGCACACAAATATAAAGAAGAAACTTATAACGTAAACATAAAGTAACTAATTATGTAATAATATTATTGCTTTGCCCCTGTTGATACGTGTTCCCGTAGAGATTTTAGGACAGAAACTAAGGGCCTTTTTCATAATCGCTTACTAGCAGCATTTTAGCTATCAAATGCTTTGTCCCTTTCTGACATACGCTATTTTCCAAAGAGCAAAAGAGACAAAACACTCACTAACAGTGTTTTAGTTAGAGAGCGGTTATGAATAAGGCGGTTAGTTTATACTTTTTTCTTGGATGTGATGTGACCATAGATTATACATATTGCGATTCACGTACAAATTGAATGAAACTACGTTTATGCTGGGGCCACACCTATGCCATATGCCATAGAATATGACATTAGCCGTAGGTATAGCCACGACTATGCGTCATAATTTGACAATAGCATTGACAATGCCATATGGCGTATGCGATAGCTCGAGTGGCGGTACATCAAAGAGATTAATGCGAGAGTTAAATGCATGAAGCGGCCACACTACGTATTGTCAGTGTGCGACGAGAGCGCAACGAGTTCAGACGTATTTGTTTTTTAGGACGGAATATACACACATACTATGGCCACAGAGTGGAGTAACGACAAAGTAATAACATTTCTTGAGATCCTGCAAACAGAACCATGTTTGTGGGATCCGAAACTGAAATGTTTCAAAAATCGTGGGGCGCAAAGTGATGCTTGGCGCCGAATAATGGGAATATTACCTTTTAAAACAACAATTGAAGAAATTAAAAGGAAAAAGGACAGCCTAATGTGTTACTATAGATCCCATTTAAACAAAATTAAAAAAACTTTTAAGTCCGGAGCTGGCAAAGATGACGTTTATACAACTAATTGGTTTGCATTCGAAACGATGGATAATTTCCTGCGAGGAGTATATGATAGTGGTCGCACATTAAATACAGAGGTAAGTAATACAAGTCATACATTATGTCAATGATATAGTTATTAAATGTTTGGTATAAGTAGTATAGTAAATTAGCTCTCATGAAATATAGAGCTCTGTCGACGTCCATTTTGCCTGAATTGAAGTAAATTCAATGCCGTTGTCAATGACAAATTTAAAACATTGACATTGACAGTTTAAGTCTAGCCACCCTCTATATTGCATTGAAAATTATTGCATTCAATGGGCATTGACATTGAGCGTAGGTGTGGCCCCAGCATTACAGATATACTTCGCTTTAATTTTACATTTTTTTCTGACGTTTCCGCCCCTTTATGCTGGGGCCACACCTATGCCATATGCCATAGAATATGACATTAGCCGTAGGTATAGCCACGACTATGCGTCATAATTTGACAATAGCATTGACAATGCCATATGGCGTATGCGATAGCTCGAGTGGCGGTACATCAAAGAGATTAATGCGAGAGTTAAATGCATGAAGCGGCCACACTACGTATTGTCAGTGTGCGACGAGAGCGCAACGAGTTCAGACGTATTTGTTTTTTAGGACGGAATATACACACATACTATGGCCACAGAGTGGAGTAACGACAAAGTAATAACATTTCTTGAGATCCTGCAAACAGAACCATGTTTGTGGGATCCGAAACTGAAATGTTTCAAAAATCGTGGGGCGCAAAGTGATGCTTGGCGCCGAATAATGGGAATATTACCTTTTAAAACAACAATTGAAGAAATTAAAAGGAAAAAGGACAGCCTAATGTGTTACTATAGATCCCATTTAAACAAAATTAAAAAAACTTTTAAGTCCGGAGCTGGCAAAGATGACGTTTATACAACTAATTGGTTTGCATTCGAAACGATGGATAATTTCCTGCGAGGAGTTTAAGATAGTGGTCGCACATTAAATACAGAGGTAAGTAATACAAGTCATACATTATGTCAATGATATAGTTATTAAATGTTTGGTATAAGTAGTATAGTAAATTAGCTCTCATGAAATATAGAGCTCTGTCGACGTCCATTTTGCCTGAATTGAAGTAAATTCAATGCCGTTGTCAATGACAAATTTAAAACATTGACATTGACAGTTTAAGTCTAGCCATCCACTATATTGCATTGAAAATTATTGCATTCAATGGGCATTGACATTGAGCGTAGGTGTGGCCCCAGCATTACAGAAAAAATCAAAACTAAAAGCGAAGTGTATCCGTAAACGTAGTTTCAATTCAAAATGAGAAGTGTACGCTTAAACTTAAGAAACAAAAATATTTCTTTAAATTAACAAAAATAAACAATACTCTCTTAATTCCTAAAAATAGATCACCTAAATCTATACTAATATTATAAAGCTGAAGAGTTTGTTTTGTTTGTTTGTTTGTTTGTTTGTTTGTTTGTTTGTTTGTTTAAACGCGCTAATCTCAGAAACTACTGAACCGATTTGAAAAATTCTTTTTGTAATGGATAGCCACATTCAACGGGAAGGTTATAGGCTACTTTTCATTCCGAAATTCCCACGGGAACGGGAACAACGCGGGTAATACCGCGGGGCGCTGCTAGTAATATATAAAAACAATTTAGCAATAAAATAGCAAAGAAGTATTTCAAAACTAACGTCGATAGAATTGTAATGAAATCACTTTCTATAAATCAATATGATTGACCCATCAAAACTACAAATTCCAAGCACGAAACAAACATTCGTAAACATTATTAATACCAATGAATTCCGAATACAGTCAATCAATCATAACTTAGTTTAGTATACACTCGAATGTAATACATGTAATCGGATTGTCTCAGAAACGCCGTGCGCCGAATACAATATCTAGTTCTATTCAAGTTTAATTTGAATAAGATGACACGTCTCATATAAAATTAATATATCATTTGGTAACTAGTATTAACGTAACCGTATATTTATTAGTAAGCACGAATACCACAAATTGATGTACCTACCGTAATACACCGTAGCGAAGTAAATTACACAAATTTCTAATTCAAGTTACCTTCCCTACTCGTAATCCTTGGATGCTCGTTCGTAGCTAAGTATTAATGTCATTGCTATAAAATATATGTTAAGCATGATATGCGTATAGTGTGTAATCCACGTTAATATATCTTAGACAAGTACATCCCTAGAGATATTACCTGTTCCTTTAGATATACATACTTAGAGAATGATATATTGCGTTGTAATCCAATATAATTGTACCTTAGAGACCGTATTACGCTTGTCCATCTAGCTCAGGTCTTGTTCACTAAAATAGTTCTCATTGAATTAAGCTGTAACGCATGTAATATGCTTTTCGTTTGGGACGTGGTTGACATTAAACTAACATACTAAAAGCTGAAGTGGATTATGTTTTCAAAATACATTCATATAAGTACAAACTCAGACACCGGGGTTGGTCACTAACCTCCTCGAAGTTAATGAATAGCTAGATTAAATATAAAGTCTTCTGAGATATAATTATATAGTATACTTCTATGTGCAGTATACTTATTGCGAGTATATGTACAAAACTGTGTATAACTTTATAATTGCGTAACACAAATACAAGTTGTTTTTCAATAAGTTTGATTTTGTTATCGTGTTTTTACAAGTATCATATATATTCTAAATCTAATCTATATATATAAAACAAAGACGGGTTTGTTACAACACTTATAACTCGAGATCGGCTGGATCAATTTTCATGGTTTTTGTTTCGTTGGATTTGTCTCCGCCCTGAATAGCAGAATACATTAAAAACAATGAAAACTTGGAATAAAAATCTCTAAATTCCCACGGGAACGGGGGCGCTGCGGGTGACACCGCGGGGCACAGCTAGTGTCGTATAAAGATAGAAGATATGTAACTTGCGTTGGTATACCAGCGCCTATTGGAACCGTCCAGCGCTGGTCATCAGCTTAGGTGCCTCACCAACGCCAACTAACACCAAATGTTACCGATAGTTTTCATCTCACTGATTTAAGATAGCTTATCGCCTACGTAACAGCTGATGATTGTCGGAGGCCATCTATCTGTGTGTGGCCTAATGTCTGTTGGCTGATTTAGATGCTATCGCATTTATTGAATCAATATAGATAAGTGAGCTAATCCGCACACATTAGTACTGCACCATCATCACATCGCGTAATGTGTATATAATTGAATGGAGTGAATTATTACACGGGATGTTAATTGTAATTGTCTTTTGATAATTTATAGGTCATGTTTCGCGATAATTGTGATGTTCAACATGTTACTCTAATAGATAATGTATTCGTAGTCGTGTATCTCAAAATCGATTACACGTGAATTTGTGGTTATTGTCACGTTTGTTTACGTAATGGCGTGTATTGTTATAATAAAAGACCTCAAAAACAATGGATATGTACAATATAAAATTGTATTTTTCTCGTTACAGGAACCCGTGTAGGTACGTTATGCAGAATAGGTACTTTTTTGGAAATTGCAACTTACTTAAGTTATTTGAAGCTTAAAGTAAAAATTAGATAATTCGTTTGCATTGAGTTTTAATGATAAATCAATGTGCGTTTCTAAGTAAAGTTTTAAATTAAATACCTCAATTTTTTTTAATGTCGCAAAGTAATAAAATCGCCCCATTAAATTTGTAGTATATTGTCAAAAAAGGGAAGTGAAATAATAAAACGACGAGTTAATCTCGGGCACAATTTAATATCCCTGTCCCGGGACGGGATTTCAGAGATCGCCCCCGCCAATCAACCGACAAACTGATGCAGATTGATGTTTCCTATTTTCAACGACAGAGTGCGCCCAAATCGGGAAATTTCACTCGTTCATTAAACTCCTCTGGGACTTCACTATACTGTCCCAGAGGTTTAATGATTCGATTTAGTTAGTCTTGTGTTTCGTGGTATCATTTACTTTACAATTTTTTACTTAATTTTGTTTTCGAGTTTGAGATCACCAACCCGCATTAGGCAAGCGTGGTGATTATGCCTAATCCTCCTCACTATACTGATATCTTCAGTGAAATGAGAGGCCTTTGCCCAGCAGTGGGACAATACAGGCTGATACTTACTTACTTACTTGTTTGTGGGTCTGTTAGAAAGGCTTGAAAGGCAGTGATGGAATAAGGATTTTGGTTTGGGAAGGCTTGACCCTACAGAGCTCTAATCCTCAATAACAAAAGAACATGTTGTTATGGGAGGACTCGGAGTATCTTGGAGTGTACTTGAGGCTCTTAGCCTCCCCAGGACTCGCTATTGTTACGAAGGTCAACAATAGCGGTTCCTGGGACAAGTCCAACTTTTTGGATAATTATTTATAAGATAATTATCCAATAAGTCTCTATCGAGAGAAACCATCTTCCAACTATATATCATGAACAACATATCTAAGAAGCCATTATATCATATCAATATGACTCTGAAACAACTTAATATCAATTGACTGCTGTAAATTTTGGTTTTTATTCAGAAGTTCAAGCGAAAAATGGGTTGATCGCGATCAAAACGGGCGCCTCATATATAAAACTTTGTTTGACCATTACGTAATATTTATTAAATACAATTATCTCATCAAACGTGTTTTTGTCGGTGTAACTAATCCCTTTTTGTAATATTTATCGATGTTTACAATCTTTCCAGGAAAAAAACTTTGAATTGGAATTACTCATCACTTCATTAGTACAAAAAGTATGTGGGTTGATTAGATACGATCAGACAAGTTTGCTGTCGACCATTTATACGAAATCTTTTTGCGAGCATGCTATTTCAAGACACGTTATAAAAATAGTTGATCACTACTCTTTCTTCAATGAAAGAAGTCGTAAAGCTATTAAAAAACAGTCATCATATTGTCACAGGACATATTTGACTTTGTTTTTATTGAAAATGTATTGGAATGACTATAATCATGACTTTAAGTACAGTCAACTACAATAGTTGAACTCATACAATATTACAAAACAATTTAACACTAATAGTGTTTTGTTGTATTGAATGTGTTCATCAGATTATGTTGATGATTGTAGCTACAATTTATATAGCATGTCATTATGAACATAGATCTTGATGGTCATGGTTCGATGTCTGATCTATATATATAAAAATGAAACCCGTTTTCCTTGGTCAACGCATCACGCGTGAATGGCTGGACCGATTTCCACGGTTTTGCATTCGTTGGAAAGGTCTCGGACTCCGTGAGGTTTATAGGGAATAAAAATCTCAAAATTCCCACGGGAACGGGGGCGCTGCGGGTGAAACCGCAGGGCACAGCTAGTATAAAAATAAATAAAAAAGTATTCTGTTTGAAATTTCATTCATACAGATTTCGCATAAAACATTATTAATTTGTATCTGAACGACAATAGCAGTACGTCGCAACCAAGTTAACAATAAACTTATACACAATAACTCTATAAGTATGCAATAGGCAATAACGTAACAATGGACACTTTATGATAATGTAGTAAATTAACTCCAAATAGAAAGCATATTAATATGAAATTTCCTTGAAAATTTAATTAAAGTATATAAATTACAATCACCGACCTTTTCATTAAAATATTAAAATGTATTAGAATGTTATTAGCATAACCTTTGTTACAATGACTTGAAGTAATTATGTTATATTCTGTGGCAATATGGAGCAAAAGGTTTTCTGGTCACGATCGTAAGATGGACTGACCTCTGTAGTGAGGGTCATGTCAAATGTCACATAAATACAGGTGGTAATTCATTGTTGGCTACAAGGACATAAGGCATCAATGTTCTCTTCGGAGCTTGTTTTGGACAGGCTTTCAAGTTTGAATTAATCGCCGTACCCGACTTGTATGGGAGATGACATTAGATGCGTATAGCATCATCCTTTACAATGGACCGTATGGCATGGTCAATGTAATGTGTTGTATGGTAGTCTAATGTGTTATGTGATGTCAAAGATCAGACGATCAAAGACTCCTATTTTGCTCTACGTCTGATTTTTTACTTCACAAAATATATAATGAAGTTGCCCGCCGCGCCTGTCTGTCTGTATGTTCACATCTGTCTGTCAGTATCAGTTCGCACTAATCTCAATAACTACTGAACAGATTTTCATGTGGTTTTCACCTGGTTAGTATCACCTGATTATCGGCCAGTGTGTTTGTTCCGCTCTAGTAACTTTTCTTTTACGGTGTCTTTTGTTGATAGTAGTAATTGTATCGCGTTGTTGAAATTGAACAAGTTTACATTTGTAAAGACAGAGCAAAGCACAACCAGTTCGTAATATTCATTGCAGTCTATACTTTTTAATTAACAGTAGCTAGATTTTATCATTATATTAGTTATTGCGATGTTAGTTCATTGCGGGTGTTAAGTAACGTACAGTTCGACCCCTACTTGGATCGGTGGTCGTGGCTCTTCTATCTGCGGGCTACCGTACTTTGGAGGGCACGTTAAGCATTTAGTTTCGGTTGTTTCAATTGCTAGAACATGTCGGAGGCCTTTGGGTGATCTTTAAACTTAGGGCTGAAACTTCGTTAAGCGGGCGCACGCGACGGGCGCACGCGACGGGCGCACGCGACGGGCGCACGCGACGGGCGCACGCGACGGTTCACTATTGTATGAAACCGCGCGGGCACCCGCTTAACACAGTTTTGGACCTAAGGGATGGCCACTAACCTTCTCGAAATGAATTGTACTATGTAAGTATTAAAATGACTGAATAAAATTAAAACAAACAAAAGTGTTATACCGTGAGAGAGTGACATTGCATAAGTTATCAAAATCATTGTTTTGTACGATTGTAATTCCAACAATGTTATCTCCGTGAAACTTTACATAGAGATTGTTTTACTTCTCCGTTGCTTTTTTAGTGCTCTGATATCGTCTAGTATTTAAAAGATAGATCTGTATGAGATACCTAGACTTAGTTAAAGATAGGACTAATGCCGTATCTTTATCACGTTCACGTTTTATTACATACTCGTAACTCATATTTTTTGAAGTTATATTTTCCTCCGAAAAACTTATTATTACCTTATCATCAGAAGTCTATTTTCTACTCCCGTCACAACACTTTTATGGAATCTACTAGCTGCGCCCCGCGGTGTTGCCCGCGTTGTACCCGTACCCGCGGGAATTTAGGGATAAAATGTATCACATGTATTATTCTGATGTATGACCTATATGTAAAGTTTCATCTAAATCGTTCTAGTAGTTTTTTCGTGAAAGAGCAACAAACATACATCCATACATACGTCCATCCTCACAAACTTTCGCATTTATAATATTAGTAGGATTATTGTCAATGTGTGATAATGATAATATTGAGTATGTTTATAAATATTTATAGTTGACTAGGTATTGGAATAATTGTGTACCAAACATTGCTAAGAACCACCGCAAGAAAACTGGAATTAACAAATGAAATAAAAAACATTGAAATTGGTCTATCCGTTTGAGATATATATTGTGATGCCACACAGCAGACATACACACGCGGACATCAACGTCAAACGTATACACCCCTCTTTGCGGGGGTTGAAATGAATGTCAATCATACCACCGAAGACATTATGAAACAGAAAAATGGTGAAAAATGGATGTCTATGAATATACATTAAATTCAGCGATGTTAGCTCATTGCGATTGTAAACAACGTGCAGCTCCGTCCCTAGTCCCTTTGACAAGCCCGTTGGCACAGTGGCAGTAAGAGCGCTTACTGTGTCGGGGGTTGCGGGTTCGATCCCCGCCCGGAGTCAACAATATGTGAAGACATAGTTGTCGGCGACGACGTCTGGGTGTCAATTATATATTCTTATAAAGTATTTATGTATGTATAAGTAGTAGTATCAGTGAGTTAGATTCCATAACACAAGCTTAGAGCTTACTTTGGGTCTAATTAACCGTGTGCGAATTTGTCCAAGTATTTACTTGGATGGGTGGTCGATAGTGGCATTTCTATCTGAGCGCTACCGTGCTTCGGAGGGCGCATAAAATTGTCAGTCCCGGTTGTTTCAATCGATAGGCCAAGTCGGAGGTCTTCACGCGGTCTAAAAACTCCGACGCCAAGGTGTGCCATTAACCTACAAGAACTTACTTATTAAATGACCGGGAACCCATTTCTTAGTAGGCATGTATTCGCCTGTGGCTATAATCCCGTTTTAACGCAGGAAGCCGCTAGCAAGTTACTTAGTAAAGTAGTCACAACAATATAAAACAAACAACATTAATTACACTCATAAATCTGATCAAAATACATCTATCACGTAGCCTTACTTGCTCACGAGCTTACAAACAAGATAACAAACGTCAAATTAGAGACAATGATAACATGATAACATCTTGTCACAAAGTCCATACATACTCTTAGTTAACCTATGTCATACGTACACAGTATACCAACTAGTATGTACCGTATGGCCATGGGCATTTTTTGATTTTATCACTGTAGGTGATAAGTTTAAACAATGGAGGTTAAGGCGATAGGTAAACGAAATCTGATAGGATGATATAACTATTCAAAAGGTTTTATTGTTCGGCAATGACCCGTGTCCAAGAGTTTGATGAGGCAGTCATTTACTCAGTGTCTCGTGAGTTTTATAATAAAAAGTATTACTTTAATCGCGGGAAGTTTTTTGTTTCAGATATTGTCAAAGCTGTTTTGTATACACACAGGTTGATTGCCTTTAATATTTTTCCTCATATTCGCCACTAGCAGCGCCCCGCGGTATTACCCGCGTTGTTCCCGTTCCCGTGGGAATTTCGGAATGAAAAGTAGCCTATAACCTTCCCGTTGAATGTGGCTATCCATTACAAAAAGAATTTTTCAAATCGGTTCAGTAGTTTCTGAGATTAGCGCGTTTAAACAAACAAACAAACAAACAAACAAACAAAACAAACTCTTCAGCTTTATAATATTTATTCGCCATTTACAAAACATGTCTGGGGAACAAAGGTTACAGGGAAAATAGATTACCACCCTGTATAAAAAATCAATTTGATTAATATCTAGTGAACTCTAAGAAAAATAACTGTTAATTTATTAATTTAAATATAATTTCTAGATAAATTACATAGATATTTGGCGACGAATTACTCATTATAAACCAATTACGCCTATTTTATTTAACAATATATATACCAGCAATATACTTCAATTTCATATTAATAAATCGAATGTCGGTTATTATTATTATACATTAATTACAGTATCAAAATACAAAACCGTAATGTTATATTGTTCTATTTTCGATCATTACAAGTGCTCAGCCATATTGTACTCTTTTGTTATATCTAACGTATGCATCGAATAGAAAACTAGTAGCGCCGCGCGGTTTTACCTGCGTTGTTTTTGTTCTAATAAGAATTTCGTGATGAAAACTAGCCTACAACAGTAACGTTGTTAAATGTTAATAATACAAACAAACACTATACCAACTTAACAAACACCTCTTTATAATATGAATATTATGTATGTATTGTACTAGCAGCGCCCCGCGGTTTTACCCGCGTTGTACCCGTTCCCGTGGGAACGCCGTAGCCAAAATTACAAAAAGAATTATTCAAATCGGACCGATAATTCCCGAGATTACCTCGAACATACAAACAAACAAACTTACAAATTTTACCTCTTTATAATATTACGAGTAGTACCTACATATAAGTAGTAGATACATTATAGATTAATGACATGCAATGGCTACCGTCAATCAACTCTGTCTAAATTAAATACACGTATCAATAGTCAGTGTGACAGGTCATTATCTTGACGGAGGTACCTTATTGTTTAACCGATATAACTATTCTAAATACTTTCCATGTAGAAAACAGAGGTCACCCGAACGGCAATGAACCCAAAATGTCAAATTATTAATTGGAACAACCATTGAAAATGCGATGTAAAGTTATTGTTATGTTGAAAATAAACATTTTGTGAAAAGGTTATGAGAACATATAAATATCAAGGCGTTTTTGGAAGTGGTTTTGATTTATGAAAATATCTTTGATGAAGAATTTGACATCTGAATGGATCAGTCGTTCTTATCTATTTTGAATTTTGGAATAGGGTGCGCTTGCATTTAAGCGGAGATAAGCGGTGCGGAGTCGAATTGACCAATCACAGCGCATTGAAAGGTTTTCGTAATGCATTGTGGTCGATTGGACTCCTTCATTGAAAACGCGCCCTTACTTCCCCTAATACAAACCCTACGGTACGCTGACTAAAACTGATTATATTGTAATTATAATATTAAAGTTTTTTCTCGGTCAAATGGAATATATTAATGAAATTTAGGCAATTCGCGCAATTAGGTGCATTTGGATTCGCAGTTGAAAGTAAAAATCAAACAATTATGGTAACCAAGTTGCAACTGAAAAGCATGTTATTAAAATTGGTTATTAAATAAGCTGTTTTAAGCTTTTGCATGAAATAAAATATAATTTGCTTATTAATTATGTGCGTAATTGCTTTTACATTAAAACACTTAGGTATCGTTTACATCATGCGAGTTTATAAGCTCCACACAAGTCTAAAAAAAATAACGCTCGCGTTCATTTCAATGCGCTGGTAGTTGTGAATTGTTGAATTTAATCAAAGAATGCACGTATTTGGAATACCTACTCTTAGTTGCAATTAAATAGTTGATGTAACCATCACTTACTTTCAATACCAATTCAGAAATAAATATCGAAATAACTCAAGCATTTCATTGGCATCTGAAATAGAGATTGATATTTGGAATTGTTGTCCGAACACAGCTTGGTATATAATCGAATCGGGGTATCGATCAAACGGACAATGCGGACTCGATCGAGTATCAATTAGAGACGAAATGCTTCAAGAGTTATGTAATGATGAACCTTGAAACTTGACCCTAATCGTGAGTTGTTGACCGCGCGTGCCTTAAGTGCGAGAGTTAGCGATACTATTATTGAATTATGGACTCGATTACAAAAAATCGGTTGTGATATCGATTTGTGACAATATAAGGCTGAGCGCTGCAGGTGATATGACAAGCTAAGTGGCGGTGTTGACGTGTCTTTTTTGTTTTAATTTTACTTTAATGCTGTGATAAGACCTTATTAGGTTTAGACTGTTTGTGACATATTTATTCACACACAGGTTGTCAATTCTCTTTGTAGACTAAAAGCCTCGGAAAACTGAAAGGATTGGACTGATTAATCTGTGGATCGTTATAAAATATTCGATTACAAGAGTGTTGTATGTCACAAAGCCCTTAGTTTATCACAATTTGCTTTTATTTGAAGCTTGTAGTGACTCAAGACTTGTTGAAGGGCAAACGAGATGTTCACAACGTTAAGGAAATAGTATGAAACCTTGAGCAATTGTGAACCTTAAGATAAATGACCTATATAAGTAAATATGCCATTGAGCGATAAATTGAAAGTTATTCTACGGACAGCCATTGTTATGCTTGACAAGTAACAAATTAGTGTTTGAAAACCAAATATGTACTCGTATAGAATAATGAATTTGTTTAAAACTTATGATTAATGAATGTGTGGGTTTGTTTTCGGTTAGAACCATTATTTCTTTAATTTACCAATCCTAGGGAGTGCACTTAGATTCTTATTCATTTATTCTAGCAAATACTTGGAATTCTTGTTGGTATTCGCGAAATCCAGTTACAGTGAAAGTAGTGGAATACTGGTTTATGGACAAACGTTGCTCATTCACTTTTATTGGATTTGGAACTTCGATGAAGATTAATATTGAAGACTAACTACTTACATTGTTTCAGTGTTTCATCGAAATATTTGATCGGATACTTTGTGTACCTAGGACCAAAATAATCTCGTTTCCAAATTAAGCAAAAGCAAGGGAGTTAACAACATGAATACTTAGTTTTTAATTCTAATTTCATCAACAAACCTTTTCAAAATAGAAAGAATTATATAAATAGGAAGGAAGGTTGGGAATTCGGCAATATTAGTTTGCATATTAAGTCTAGAGAATATTGTTTACTTGTTTCCACGCGGATGTTTTACCCAAAACCCCAATAGGCAGCGCTAGCATGAAAAGTTAGATCAACGGGCTTATGTTATTTTCTCAGATTTATTGGGGAACCCATGTTCGATAAAGCGCCCATGCAAAATGAGACATGATGACAAAACTTCTATATTATAATATTACAAGCTGCGCCCCGCGGTTTTACCCGCGTCGAGCTCCTTCCCGGTAGTAGAATTCAGAAACCAAATACCCTATAACCAATCCCTTAAATGTGGCTATCAAAACAATTATTCCAATCTGACAGGTAGTTCCTGAAATAAGCTTTTACAAACAAACATAGTTAGAAACTTTACCTCTTTAAATATTCTTATTATGAGTATTACAGATAAGTATTAGTACAGATACCACCGTCTTCTAAACTCGTAAATCTAATTCCTTGCCTACTCAAATCTTTCCTGCATTCCATCACGAAGATAATTTGACAAAAAGTCGACAATAACTAATGATTTGCAGTTTCCTGTTTCCACCTGAGTTGACCGTTTTATTGTTTACAATTAGTTTTTATTCTTGCAATCCAATTAGGCCTAGCCTTCCAAGCCAGTTTTTATATAAACCTAAAATAGATTTTGTTACTAAAGGTGGATATTTCATTAGTAGGTATCGTTTTTTGCATTTATTAATACTTTTACGGGTCGGTATCTACTTACGTTACAGATTAAATCTTAGCAATCTTGCTTTGAAATAAGATCTTTAGTAAAGGAGAAGAGTTTCTTTGTTTTCCGGATGTAGCTTTCAAACCAAAGTCGATCTATCAGTCCATGAGCCTTGTCGATGCCTTATCTTATCACAGACAATAAACACACACAATACTTTCCTCTTTTATGAATATTTTTCAGAGGAATAACAAATATTATACTCTCTACCATAAATTAAAAACTTGTTTGCTAATTCGTTTTAAACTCAACCGCAATTCAATTCAATATATACCTACGTTGTTATTGCGAGATCTCAAATAGGATTAAATATAAATAAAACTAGTTTTAATTGCTTGGCGGGGTAACAACGTCAGCTTGCGCGGATCCCTAGAATTAGCAGAGAATTGGATGAGCTTAGTTTAACAAACGTATTACACGATTTAGACTGCAAACGGATACATAGATATAGATACTTTGGAACCGCCGCGAAATAATGAGAAGTTTTGTCCATTTTCAACCGACTTCAAAAAAATGAGATTCTCAATTCGATCGTATATAAGTTTATCCTTAAAACTTTAGTTATTGTTATTGGCCACTAGCCATGTGGCATATTGTTGTAATTGCATATTTTTTCAATCTACATTTATTTGCCAATAAACAATCGATTTTAATATAATTAAGATTAATTTTTTAAAGGTTCAGAGTATGTTGGGCATGCATGCCTTAGTGTAAAAGTCGCTAATTAAATGTAGATTGAAAAAAAAAATGCTATTAAAACAACATGGCTAGCCGATAACCTAAACAAAATATAGACAACATAAACAGATTTGCCTGTAATGTCTCCCTGTAAGTCAAAAGCCTCTACGTTCAACTAATAGGTACTTACTTCAGCTCCTGTAGACAAATAGCAATTGCTTCACATTCTGTTTCGTTGTCGTATCGTTATATCATAATGTGCCATGACTACACTATTAGTTGTCTCGTGACAATAATATACACTTTGACATTAATGTAGATTGAAGAGGCATAATGATGTTTCTTCAATTTCAAATATGGAACAACTAAGTTTATACCACACATAGGTTACACAGCTACGTCAAACTAGATCACGTTCGGTCATTCACACACACATGTCAAACATCGCCCATCTCTCTGCGTCGGGGTTTAAAAGTTAAGTACAGAGCTCAAGTAACATTTCCAGGCGATTAAATAGTTCTACAAATGAGAAGAGTAAACGAAAGTATTTGTTCTCGAGTGCTCGAGAGCGCTGAGCCGGGTTTGATTGCAACTCGATCGTTCACCGTTGACTTAACTGAACGTTTTCGCTCGCACGTGAGCAAATGGCGTTATTTCATTAATTAACTTGAAGAGTGAAGACGATGCAATGTGTTTACTGTGAGTAACATGCTTAATCTGTAGAAGGAAGTGTTTGTGGCAGGTAAATAAGAAAATATTTTCACAATTAACGGCTGCAGTGAGAAACGAACTTTGCACTCTTTCGGACTCTGCTAGCGTGGGCATGGTTATGTCTATTACGTGTCTATGTTTAGTGAGTACCTAAATGAAATTACCCATGGTTGAAAAATCGGCTTTATTCGTTTAGATTTGGAGTCTGAAGAAGAAAAAGATTGAAGATGTTTTATACATCCACAGCTCTACACGATACAATGTTATCTCATTGCTTTGTTAAGCAACGTGCAGCTCGACCCCTACTTGGATGGCTGGCCGATAGTGGTATTTTTATCTGAGCGCTACCGTGCTTTGGAAGCTTTCCATCGTTAGACTATGTCAGAGGTCAAGAGGCGGTCTAAAAACTCCGGACACCAGGGTTGGTCACTAACCAAAACAAACTAACTTACTTACTATATTCTCTCTAATCTATACTAATATTATAAAGCTGAAGAGTTTGTTTTGTTTGTTTGTTTGTTTGTTTGTTTGTTTGTTTGTTTAAACGCGCTAATCTCAGAAACTACTGAACCGATTTGAATAATTCTTTCACTGTTAGATAGTCTATTTATCGAGGAAGGCTATAGGCTACATTTTATCCCGAAATTCCCACGGGAACGGGCACAACGCGGGTAAAACCGCGGGGCGCTGCTAGTCTATACTAATATTATAAAGCTGAAGAGTTTGTTTTGTTTGTTTGTTTGTTTGTTTGTTTAAACGCGCTAATCTCAGAAACTACTGAACCGATTTGAATAATTCTTTCACTGTTAGATAGTCTATTTATCGAGGAAGGCTATAGGCTACATTTTATCCCGAAATTCTCACGGGAACGGGCACAACGCGGGTAAAACCGTGGGGCGCTGCTAGTAAAAGCTAAAGATAAAAAACAAAGTCAAATGATTGAAATCGTTCGACACACAGATTCAACCCGACAGTACTCGAAACAAATCAATATTATATGAACTTGCATGAACATATTGTGATGGAATGATTGATGATCGAAAAAGCTTTCTATTTTATTCGTTTGACGACGAATTCTCTTTTCGAGAATAGTTTAATCAAGTAAAAGGTTGTTGATATAAATCCGTCTTTTATTGATGAGACGTTTGTTTGAACGCAGAGGTCATTGATCTTACGCTTCGACATTTTTTATATTGTAATGGGTACCTTTTTACATAGCCTTGCTACTGCTTTGTTTATGTATGAACTTTGGATTTAAAGTAGACTAAATTTTATTAAAAAAAGAACAGCCTTAAGGAGCGATTACAATGTCCTTCGCCGCATGCAACATACGACAGCTAGGTGCAGTTTAGGTTTAGAGTGAATATTGTCAAATGTGGTATGGAGAGAAACGTTAACCTTAATCTTAGAGTACTCTATTCTCCATTTTGAAATCCATTTATTCACATACAAATACGGCGTAAGTAGCATTATATCCGAGTGTGTATTCTTAATGTATCTTTCTCCAATAAAGAGTAATAGCAACTGGTAATGGCACATTCAACTATAATTTCTCCTTTTCTATGTAAATGTGTATTATCCAAGTGTAGACAGTGAAAGCGTAATAAAAATATCACTCGAGAAGCACGAGAGAAGTTTGTGCTACTTTTCAAAATTATACGTGACGTAGGTGTAATTATTCCATCGAAATCTCGTAATTATTGTTCCGAAATGCAGGTGCGTACTCAGGAAGGTATGGGAGAATATAGTTTTTTAGACGAATATTTAAAAAGGACAAATAAGTAGAATATTTGTTAGGTGCTGTCACCACCTAAATCATCAATGAATTGACAGTAAAAAGTTGAAAAAATAAAACAAATTGATTATATTGGGTACCCTTCCCAAATATTTGCTTGCCTTCCCCCAGTCTGTGTTCCGGTCCTTCCAATCGCAACTAGCCTGTTGTCATGTCAACCTATAACAACATCACTACATCTAAATGTGTTCACATATCTTATAATTGTAAGTTTAATTAAGCATGTTACTATAAATTAAACTAGTCGAAAGCTTGCCCCTATCGCATAATTGCCAATAAGTTGTCGTACTCGTTAAAGTATATTAATCTAATCTAAGTACCTTGTCTTTCAAGTATTTGCTTATTGAAATGACAGTCCGAATAGATAAACTGTGTCAGTCTGCACCCAAATCAAGTATTTGTCGTGACTCGTTTTTAAGGGCCCTGTAACCCTTAATTTATTAGTGATACCTTATTGACCGAATGCTTGGCCTCAGCTTAGCAATTGTACCAAGTGACAAAATATCAAGGTTAAGTTATAAGTTAGTACCAGTTAAGGGAAAGTCTAGATACTTGATCTATACTTCAGAATTTGTTGATAAAACGTGATTGACTTATTAAGTTTTATATGCACAGCAGCAGGTGTTAAAAAGAAACGAAATGCTGTAACGATATCAAATTGATTTCAACTTTGTACATTCAAATGTCATAGAACACGTTAATCACCCGTTTAATTGATAAATGAAAAGAGAAACTGTAAGGATGCTCTCCATCACCATAAAATAAAAGCGAAAGTTGCTTGCGTAAAATCTGATGAAAGTAAAAACTTCCATTTTTGTATTAAGAGAATTTATCAGAGTCATCTTTAAGAGACATCGATTGGTTTTTGCGACAACAATACGGCTTGTGCTTATTAAGTTACGGCATAGATTCGACCATGACTCGCAATGCATCCGAAAGTTATTGACTTTTGATAATGAACAGAACCAGTTATAGAGTTGACCGAGAGCGCGCGGCCTCGCTCAATATCACACACACCTCAACTCTTACAAACACGACAATTTCACTATAACAACACTCATTACTTGTTACACTCCACTATTACCCAGAATTCGCTCAATAAACCGGAGATGTAAAGCGAAGTGACAGAGTAACCAAGTACTCGTACTTAGAGCTTGTTTCGTAACGTTGGTACAGGCAAAGTTTATGTTAACCGACAGGTCTTAAGTTTCCCGGCGAAGGCTTTAGCTTGTTTTCGATGCAAAATTGATAAAGAGAAAAAGTAAAGTCATTTTGTGTTGATAACCAATACCCCGGGGCTTTAACTCTATGAATAAATAATCGGCGAACTTCAGAAGCGAAAAGGGCAAGTCTTAAAAGTATTGATTGATGGTCATTTACGTAACACCGATTTTGATGAACAGTGTAATCGCTGTGAACGATTTTCTTTTATTTGAACTATTACAAAGATGGTACAAGTAAAAAACTCGTGTACAAATACCCATTTGAGATCAATTAAACGGGCTCTAATTGATTTGTTCGCAGTAATCGGATTATTAGCCACATTCTGAACGGTTATAAAATATTGTGTTGTGACCTATTTCAACAAGATTTCGTGTTATTACACAGTTTTATCGTATTCATAAAACATTACAAAGTTTATCTAATATTTATAAAAAGTTATTAGCTATAAAGCGCTGGTATTATGTTTATTTATAATATAATAAGGAAGAGAGACAAAGGTCTTTATTATTTGGTTGTTACCTGAAAATTTCTAGTCATAAACGTTATGTCATGTAAACGACGTATAAAGTTGGTGATGTAAAAGGTTACACATGTTAACTTTGTGTACGAAAGTTTAGTACGGCATAATCTTTTGAATTTTTTTGTTCAACACAATGTACATTTTTGGTTTCCCTCCACAAATAACAAACACTAAGTCACGGAAAGCCTGCGGTTTTTTTATCACGATCAGTTTCGCAAACTTTTAGCTTGTTCTGTCGACAATTTCTTTACGCAAGTCAGAGAAATAACTTTTTGTAGTTACAACAATTTTAATAGAAGCACGCGATAGGACAAGCTGAATGTGATAATTCAAGTTGTTTGACAAGTTATAATACTATCTACTCAGTTTATCGTAATGGCTGTTTGTGTGTCACTTATTTGTTTTATGTCCGTTAAATAAAACGAAAGATTTCAATACTCTGCCGAGACAGCATTACGTGTGTAATGAGATGCTCGTTAATCTTAGTCACCACTTTCTTTGCAACGTTCCGATGTAATAGATCTCTTTAATGTGACATCATAGTGTACGCGCATATAAACGGGTGGATTGCGATATTTATATTGTAAGAGAAAGCCTGTAAAGTCTCTGAGCGTCCAGGAAGGTGTATTGTTCTGTCGTGCCGTGAGGCGTCCGCGCCACGAGCTTGAGAATTTCATGATAACATCTGCATAACATAACACCACACATTTGCATGCGCTACAATTTTCATTAACGAACCGAATAAATGTAATAATACAAGCGCTATCTAAAGATAAACAAGAGAATTCAACGGTTCGCGAAGAGGAAACTCTAATAACTGTATTTGAGTTCCGCCCGACTACCTGGACTTGCGCACCTAGTAATTTGACGGCGGACTGAAAATAGTCTTGTTTAGTTGAAAAAGGAATTTCTCTTTATAGTTTCTAGAGGTTATAACGTTGATAGTTGCCTAACGCGAGGGAATGAGATGAGACGCGACTGAGTTTTCTAAAGTTTGTTACGTCTACGTCTCTCGGCGTGCATTAATAAAGAGTTCCCGAACAATAAACTCCGAGTGGGCTTCACTGGCCGCCACCTGTCGACGCTGCAACGACTCTTTCATTTTAGATGATTCCACCAACAAACCCCCAAATTATTCTGAGACGGATTTACGAGACTTTGGTTTATGTCAGAGAATAAAGTACGTCAACGTAAAGTCTATTGCTGTAAAACATGCCAGCAATATTAGACCCATGTATTAGACAGACCTCCTTGAAAACCTCTCATAATTCCAAAGAGTACATATTCATATTCAACTAGCTGTACCCCGCGGTTTCACCTGCAGCGCCTCCGTTCCCATGGGAATTTTGAGATTTTTATTCCTTATTTTTCTTATATAAAAACCTTGTCCTGACAAAAATAACCACGTTAAAAGAATCATCCAATTTGGTGCAGTCGTTCTGAAGTTATGCGCTTACCAAAACATTTTGCGAATCATTTTTATATCATAGACTAGCTGCGCCCCGCGGTTTCACCCGCGTTGTACCCGTTCCCGCGGGAATTTCGGGATGAAAAATAGATGTTGGCCGATTCTCAGACCTACTCAATATGCTCACAAAATTTCATGAGAATCAGTTTCGGAGGAGTACGCGAACGAACACTGTGACACGAGAATTGTATATATAAGATGTACTAAATCAATGGTTTAACCTACCAGACTTAAGGTACTTACTTAAGACTTCAGCACATAGGAAAACTCGGGTATGTAATTCGATCATATTTTGTTTTTATTTAAGCTATCTTTAAAATAAGCTAAGCTAATACTTACAATATAAATTACTGTGACCATTTTAAATGCTAAAACTTGTCAACATAATTCAAAGCGTAAATATGAATGAGATTTGAATGAATTTTCCTGGTTGCTAAATAGTAATATTCTCGCCAAAACTATTTCCATACATTGTCGTCTAAAGACGCAATTGCGACAAAGCGTAGTTAACGAGCGCTGTTCTATGAGCCAGACTAAACTGCCGGACAAATAGATTTTATCCCAGAGCGTTTCCTTTTACCTTCCTCCTTAATTGTTTTCCACTAAACAAAGCCACTGTTTAGTACACTTACTTGATCTATAACAGAACAGAACACCCAACCGTTATAACTTTTTCGTTCGTACGTACGTTCTAACGTTCTAAATTTTTTCTTACGAAAGTGAATACCTATGAGGACTAAGTTGGTCGATTTTCCAGCCGAAAACGATTCCCTTTGAATGCAAAAAGGTTAAGTGATTTAATTCCATCCTTACTCCATCACTTTTCTCAATGGCAAAAGTTGTCTGGTTAAAAAATCAGTCATTGGTAGTTTAAATTCTTCTTAAAATAATTCTTCTTTGTAAGAAAAAATAGAAAGAAAAACTACTCTGTCGGGACTTAGGTAGTAAATTTATGATGAAGCAGAAGAGTTTGTTTATTTGTTTGAAAGCTCTAACCATCACTGGAACTGCAATTTGAAAACATACTTTTCTATTTGATTTTTCATTGCCAGTTTCTAGAGATAAGACTACATTCATACCGAATTCCTATAAGGTACATCGTGGGCAAAACCGTCGGCGCTGCTTGTCATAATTAAGTACCTATAACATAGGAGTTAACCTCTAATACATATTTATGATACAAAGTCTTATATAATTCCGAGCGCATTTCATTAGAACATGGAATGAAATAATTGTAATTGTATAATATATGATGACACAAAACACATAATCCTTTTGTAATCTTTTGTGTTCATCGCGCAAATTATTTGCAGGTTGAAAACGTGCTTTTAACATTTAGATTACGAACAATTACGTATTTGTATAATTTTATAATAATTATCACCCTTTTTCTCGTAATTATGTAGGTACCGGTCACGTGAATTACTTCACATGTGTAACGAGTACCCGAGGCATGTGTAACTTTCAGCTCATACGGCGGAATTGAAATGAAAGTTAAAAAAAACACATTTTTTTTCTGAATCACACTTCAATAACAGACAAATCTTTTAAAAATAGAACTATGGACCTTTCTTCCGTCTGAGGACTGCCTCAGTCGTCGATTAAACGAATATTTCAAATATTAATTTCCCAAACGAAATCAACAAGTGATACTCATCCATGATTGGAGGATCTGAATTCAATAGATTATGAGTATATTTATATTCATATTTCATTTCGATCTTCGTAATATTTTACTATAGGAATCCATGATTGGGAACCCGTCGAGGGGAAATGCTTTAGCATCCTGAATAGGTTGAAAGCTGAAAAGGAAATTGAGGGATCGTTATATTCGCTATTGAATCCATAAATTCACGAATAGATGGGATTATTCATATTATAGATGTTGTTCAGGTAAGTGTCTCTTGGAGTTGGATAATCGAGTTATTGGTATTAGTATTAGGTATTATCTCGTTCTACATTTGAATTTCGGATTAATGAACAGCGAATATTATCTATTATGTTATTTGGTATTCTGGTAATAAGTACATAGGTGAACTAATTTCATTGGACGTATGTTGTTACCACCTAAACCGACAACCATCGTGTATAGATAGATTATTGGCAGGCCCTAACTTTCTAGATCACCTATACGACATAGGTGACTCTATCTTAACCTACTTTAACAGTCAAATTCCCCCAATTCAGAGGTCATCCAATTGTTACGTATTATGAACTACGTGCATTAATTAATTAACCTTGAATATGCAAAAATGTGGTAACTAACAACTAACTAGTCAATTTCATAATTCGATAAAGGCACTTGAAATAGCTATTATAAGACATAAACGGTGTTTTGAAACATACGCATTTGATATGAAATTACTGGAGTGCAAGAATTTTGTTTTCTAGTGGCATTGACTTTTGTTTTGCAACGAGTTTTTTAGTTTAATTTATAAAGCGAGTAATTCACGCGGTCACGGTACCGTGAAAGTGAGTAAGTGAGTAATTACCAACCAAATTTAAAACATACTTGAGAAAAATACTTTGCCGTATATGAATGGGCTTGTTACGAGACGTTAAACTGAGATGAAGTAATGACTTTGAGTTGCCTTTTTGTTTTATGATGTTTTATGCTAGTTGAAGACTTTTTTCCTAACTGTCCCTAAGGAGAACTTGGCCCCGGAAGGCCTTAGCTCCTTCACCGCTAGCGAGGGTGGGGAGAGACCCAACTCCCTCATGTAATTGTCTTGCATAGGTTTACTCAAAAATCTCAGGCTACAAGGAAGATCGCCTACTTGTCATTCAATGTACTCATTCCAGTAGTCCTCAATGACGGTTGACTGACTACATGATTAGCACGGAAAACTTCTCATTAAGTTAGATAAACATAATTAACAACAACTCAAGATAGCAGGCTGTGTAGTTTTGATTTTATTTTCCTCTTTAGCTGTAATAGTTACATCTTTGTTTTGGCCCGACAAGTTAATCCGAGCATAACGATGTTAACTGAATAATTTAATGAGAGAAAGTGTAGACTACAAACTGTGCTGGGGGAAATTAGCCGCAGTGATGAAATATTATCTCGCTTGGAATTTGTGGTCTTCTAGAAAATTAGTAACATTCAAAATCTTACGGCAAAATCAGTGGAAGTGCAAGATTTTTTTAAAATTATACGATATTAGTTTCCCCGGTTTGACCCCCGTTTTTATGACCTGTTTTTATATATTGATACATAGACGTATACTATATAATGCATCTAAAATATGAAGGGAGTTAGATAGCGCCTGTGGACAAAGCTTACTACTAGTATAAAAATATACTTAATAAACGGTATATTTGATATACCTACATGGCTTATAAAATAAGTCATAATGTCAATATAGATAGGGTAACATTTCGTGTGAAGAGCAATGGCAATGCAAGTTTAAGCTCAAGACACACATAGTGCGGTTGCGGGCCGGATGCGGGTCGCGTAAAGTTGTAGAGGTATAACTTTTTTAGTATGTTGTATTCTTTCTTTCTTTCTTATCGAGTGGATGGTCAACCTGACCAATCCTGGTGTCAGAGTTATTGAGCCGCCGAAGGCCTCTGACATGGCTCATGTAACGACTACTATCCGTAGAAAGTAACCGGGACCGACGGCTTAACGTGCCCTCCGAAGCACGGAATCATCTTTCTTTTCGGGCAATCAGGTGATTCAGCCTGCAATGCCCTAACCAAACTGAGGACGGTCTCACAAAGTGATTTTTGTGAGATATCCCCACCGGGAATCGAACTCGGAACCTCCGGATCGTGAGCCGAGCGCTCAAACCACTAGACCACGGAGGCTGTTAGTAATTAATATTAACTGACATATGTATACCGGAAATATACATGCACACTTACCACATCATTAAATCACGTTCAAAATAGTTTAACAAGCTTAAGGTATTTGTTACCAATGACTCACTTAATTATAGATCACTACTGTCTGATTTCATTTTATTAGTTCATAATTGAAGCTAGGTATATACTTTAAGATTATTAACTAACGATTGATCTTAATGATATGGTAGATCATATGCAGTCTACCTGCTTTTGAAAATAATCATTTATTTGACAGTTCTATGTAATACTATTATTAGTCGAGTGTATATGTGGGTACGATAAAAAAGAGTGATTCTAGAATCTCTATATATACTTAAGTTTAAGCGAACATACTCATTGTGCCTGTAAAGTTCCTGTAAAGGGGCCGAAACGTCAGATAAAAATGTAAAATAAAAGCGTAGTGTATCCGTAAACGTAGTTTCAATTTAAAATCTCAATAAACTAAACACAAGTGGTAATCGCTTCGTCATGACGATGAGACAACCAAAGCAGAGAACCAAATATAATGCGAAACGGTCACCATTTTGCGAAGACTGATCGAACTAAAGTTTATAACTGCGTTTTATAGTTTGATGGCCTTATTATGCGAATGAATTTATAAAATACGTCTTTATTATAATTATAAGCAACGCCAAAGTTTTTCTCGTTTTTCTTGGGAATTGCAGAAAAAAGTGTCCCATAATATAACAAAAATAATTACTTCAAATCCGATTCATTGTTTTAGGGCTCCCACACAAAACTGCGAATTCGCATCGCATCGCATCGCAGTTTTGTGTGGGAGCCCTTAGAGATTAGTGCGCATAAAGAAATGAAAATTCGAACTGGTTATAAAATAAAGAACTCCAGTTATAGATGTCATAATATCGTAAGATAATCCAGAGCTATCGTTGATTAATGCGGATCGCCCGAGCCCTATCTTTTATAACTGACCATCGGAAGCCCACGGCTCCGTCAGTCGCTTTGTCTTTTTTCTTTGTATTCAGCTCAATGGAACCGTAACGATGAGAATTTTTGAGTCCTTTATTTTCATATCAGTCGAAGCGTCGTACGAATACGTCAGGATTTCAAAACGTAAATTGTGAATGATAGGTAGTGCATGAATTGAAATGATTTTTTCGTCATTCTGTGTCGTTCAATCATATTGTGCAGAACTCATTCTCATGAGCTCTTTTTGAAGGTTTTGTTTGCGCTTTCGGACGCTCGTGTGAATAAAAGTTCCTCGAAAAATGCGGTGTTTTTAACACTCGTATGAATGTAAACTTGGTAATGCAACATGTACTATTTCGATCCCATTTGATACGCCGTATTTACTTTTTATAAATACCTACCTACGTAATTATGTCATTATGGAAACATAAATTACACAAACAAAACACATGTGCACATTTAATTTGTTTTGGAAACACTGTAAACCCACGGAAGAGCGAAGCGTACTTACTAAGTGGCAACTAGTCACAAATTCTATCTCAACATACAAATGGCCATAAAATCATAAATATCTGAAAGGGCATTATGAATATGAGAATATTGTTAGCACCTTGAGCGAGTTACCGCTCCTACTTCCCTTTCCTGTGAGTAGAGCCATGTTTATCGTAATTTACTCACCGACCGTGAAGGTTGACTTTTCCTAACGTATGTGTAAGTAGATCTATGGGTCTATGTTTAAGTAATAATGTATGTAATTTTCTTTGTTAGTTAGGTAAAGGGTGTGAATTGTTGCTCTATAACAATGTAATAAAAAGCTATGTGTGTTAACAATATGCATTTTTTACTCCACCATAATATTTCTTAAGGACATTCCACAATGCAGGCGAATCGCGAACATATAAAATCAATTTGTACCATAACGGAAACAAGTTAACTTTGTTTCAAAACTGATACTTAAAAACTAGTGTTGTTTGCACAAGATCGACTAGTGATGTCACGGAAGAGTGAAGTAGGTACTTAATGAGTAATGTCTTGTGAACTAATATTGTTTAATAACAAAAAGACTATCGCTTTACGATCGTAGTTCCATACAATGGATTGAGGATCGTTTTAAATTCATAAATGAGGAACAAGGATCGTGTACAGCTGGTGTAACTTCATATCTGAGGTCTTCAAACGAATCTAAAAACTACCAAGATAAGTTAAGTTATTACTCAATAATTATTGAAGTATCTATCTTCTATATTCATAGATCTAAGTACTTAGCTGTTAATAGGGTCAAATGACGACAATGTCCGTGTGTAGTCTCGTCAGTCGTCAGTACTCTTCACCCTTGCTTCATGAACATTGACCCAGTATTCAGCCTGAATGCTAATTAGCAAAAGTACTTGAACATTAGCAAGCCTACGAAATGTGGCAGCCATGCTAAGAAGATAACACTCGCTAATGGCCCAACACTCGGTTATACATACATATAACTGCCTTGGTACGAATAAGGCATTAAAATGTCACGTAGATCTTAATTTGTTTTAAATGTAATTTTAAATTGCGATAAGGGAATCTCGTCTGTTATAATTGTGATGCTAAGATTACGTCTTACTGTTAGTAGATATAGTTAAAAGCTTTATTTGTGTGTTGTATGAAGTTATTCAGAGTATAATAGGTTTTCCTTGTCACATTTCTATCTTAACAAAAGTTTACCATAGGTATTAACATAACTGGGATAAAAACTTACCACTCGGTGTACAGTTATACTCATAAATGTCTCACCTCATTGCAAGATCACCACATTTGAAGTATTTACAGACATATCACATAAAATTCTATGTCAATTACGTAATTAAAACTATATTTTGCGAAACATATAATATGTAACATTTCCGCATGAGTATCTTACAAGACAAACTAGATTCGTTTGACAACTTTTCCTAATAAGCATAAGGTAGAAGTGACGAAGTACAAAAGAGGCCTATATGCCTTACTTTTCGGCCTCTGGAGAGGTAGAGTTATCTCTGTCGCAATCTTCTATCTTAAGCCTTTTAAACCATTTATTTTCACATTAAAAATATACAATGTAGAAAATAAAAAAACAATTTACGATGCAGAGGAGCAGACTCAGTGTCCGCTGTGACACTGAATTTATGCTTGCATCTACTTACCTATGTGAGCTTGGCATACATGGCATAACCACAAAAAGTCTTACCACAAACTTCACATCAGTACAATGTCATTGTGTCACATATCACAGTGTCATTGTTCGCTCTACTAATGCTAAACTAGTCAACTATCATCTTCCTTAGGCTGACGAGAAAGGCACTTTGCCTTTTCCTATACCAAGCTATTTATGCTAGTATTTATGCATACACATTAGGTGAAAGTATCACTGTGAATTGTCACTTCATCATCACTAATGACAATTACTTGTCATTTCAGTTTGACAAGTTTTTGTCGCCGCGAAATGGTTAAAGTTTGGAATGTTATTTTCGTCACCAACATTGTTTTCCAATTCAGAATCATCGTTTCAACATTGTTATGCAAAACAGTTATTTCATTGGCGGCGGGTTAGATTGCGTCGTTATTTTGTGTTATGTCAACTTTATGATTAACTCTGTAGTATATGTTATTTATGTTATTTTATTGTGTTATGAGGTGCGATCTTATGTGATATTCATAGTTTCCGTGAGCCTACTGCAAAAGGTTAAAGGATGTATGTACCTAAATGAATCGAGTAAATTGAATCCTCCGTTCGTGGTATAACATAGTACTCAATTTATATAATAATAATAAATAAATTAAATGAACGCTTTCAAAAAAATGGGTGTCTTTTTTTATTTAATTTAAAAATTGGAGTGAATTGGGAAATAATGTTTATTCCTATAGTTGGTATCCGAAGATGGTAATCGGATATCGTCCTCAGTGGAAGTGTTTCACTCGGTCACAGTCTAGTTATCCATTATTGCTGCGGATTGCACATTATCCGGATAATTGAACAGTTTTCATAACAAAAACAGTGCATTGTTTTATGTAATTACACTTATTAACACAATGAAGCGTTCATTTACATGTAAAACGCGTGTTGTATGCCAAAACATAATTCTAAATATATGTAATGCCTACAAACATGTTTTTATCTGTTAACACTTTCTGTGTACCTATTGGCACAGTTTTTAATGGTCTATTAACCTAATGCTCCAGTTAATTCACAATGAATGATAAATTTTGTTTGAATATTTATGCTAATGTGATCTTTTCGTAAGTATGATGATCCTAGGTGTCATAATCACTGATATATGCCACTTCCTTCTATTTGACATTTAAGCATGGGTGAAGCTCATAAAGTTTATTGGTTATGTAACTAATTCTTTTGATTTTCAGGCGTTCTGTGCCAAGTGGTTTGATTGCATTAGCTCTTAAAGTTAAGTTTCAGAAAGAGATATGTTTTGAAGGTTTGTGGTCGATTTCACTCGATTATTTCTAAGCATTCTTTTTTAAAATCTAGTTTATGGTGAAATCGAAAGTCTAGTCTTTCGTAATGGGCGCCTTCCAAAGAATTTTATTGTTATTGACAAAGGTTTGAGATCTCCGATTTAAATATTTTTTGCTAGTATTATTGGCTGTCTCAAACTTAATTAAATTAAATTACTACTGACTGTCTCAAATTTAATTGAATTAAATTAAATTAAGTCAGTTCCCTAAGTAAGGTTACTAGCCAACCTAGGAGGTTTTTAGACCGCATGAAGGCCTTCGACATGGTCTAATGATTGAAACAACCGGGACCGAATTCATATGCCCTCTGCTCGGATAGAAATGCCATTATTGGCCACCCATCCAAGTTGGAGCCGAGCTGCACGTTGCTTAACAATCACAATGAACTAACGTGTCTTAGTCAAGCTACGTCACGCGCTACTACTTGGATATTTAGAATTTAACTAGCAACGCCCCGCGGTTTCACCCGCTTTGTACCCGTTCCCGCGGGAATTTCGGGATGAAAAATAGATGTTATCCGATTCTCAGGCCTACCCGATATGTACACAAAATTTCATGAGAATCGGTCTAGCTGTTTCAGAGGAGTTCAACCACGCATCCCGTGACACGAGAATTTTATATAATATATTAGAAGAAGATAGATAATAAATTAAAAATTGAGATTGAATATGAAACCGTCCGTTCGTCAAAGGGTTTAAATTTAATCAATAACTAATATTAAATTGCCCAACTTTAAGTAATGATAAAATATCGATACCCCTTGCCTTTGTCAACTCAAAAACAGATGACAGTAGTTATAGTTGTCCCTGTTTTAGTTCAAAACAAGCCGTCCCAATATAATTTATTAGACAACACCTATTGGAATCCGAAGCGGTTATTATACATATTTATCTTAGAATAGCCGCATCTAGTACAGTTGTATCAAAAATAGTTTAAAAAGTCTTGCTTATAAATTTTAAACTTAAAACTATTTTATTAAAAATACATAAAAGGCGAATGTATTCTGTTGTTTGAATTACTTACGTAAATTGAGCATTAAAGTTGTTATCTGTATAACGTAACATTGTTGCTTGAAGTATTATTAACATACTTTAAAAGCATGTTTCTTAATAAATCTAATTCAGATAACATAAAAGCATTCGTTTCGATAACAATATTGTCTAGATAAGCCCCTAAAGTGTAATTGAAACTAAACCTTGAGCACTTAGGAGTGGCTTACTTGATACTTTATTACTAACTGGAATTAGCGATAATTCGCTAACACTTTGATAGCCTATTGTTAACGTTTAACACCTCTGACAATACCAAAAATGACGTTTTTATGTAAAGTAAATATCATAAAATTAAAAAGGAAAATTATGTCATTAGGTTTGTAAGGTGAACACCTATAAATATGTTAATTAGACTCATAAAGTGACTGAATAAACAGAAGCTGTTTGGTTTTGTAGTTTCTTCTAAAAGTGTGTTCACTGAAAATGTTTAATTCCGTTAAAGCAAACATAACTACAGAAATAAAATTGCACAATTCTAAAAGGCGAAATAACATTTATTTTTAATATTATATACCAGAAGCCAAAACCTATAAAGATAAGTGCGGCATCGGAAAATATTCCTAACGTTATTATCTTTTAGTTATAATTCAATATAATGGCACATTTGGCTATGAAAAACCAATTCCTTAGCGTGCATAGCACTCTTGTGCAATAAAGATGATAAATGCATAAAGTTGTGTACACAGTGCAGCGGCAAACCGACACAAACATATCTTATTGATTTAACACCACATTTTGTAAGGTACAGAAAGGCTCACCTCTTGTACTCTCTGCTGGACCACCTTTGAAATATACTCGTAGTGTTTTTTTTAAGCATAAATGTGTAGTAATGTCTTCTGTGACCATAGTCTCTTCTTCTTCTTATCGAGTGGATGGTCAACTTGACCAATCCTGGTGTCAGAGTTATAGAGCCGCCAAAGGCCTCTGACATGGCTCATAACCATAGTCTCTGATAAGTAGCCGAAACATCAGATAAAAGTGCAAAATAAAACCGCGTGAATTGAAACTTCGTTTACGGATACACTGCGCTTTTCAATTCAAAATGAGTAGTGTTCGCTTACACCTAAGAAACCAGTATGTGGATAAGATAAGCGAAGTGCTACAAATGCTAGCTACTAAGTAAATTCAGTTCAAGTACGATAGTGACCTTTGTATTGGAGTTTATAAACCGTCTAAAATTCTTTAAAATATTCTAACTATTGACACAATCGGCCCGATAAGTTAACGTGCTTTAAAAGCACGATTAGCGCTCCGAAGATATCATCCACCCATCCTAGTAGTGGCCAAACTGCACGTTGCTTAACAATGAGTTAATATTGCTCAGTCGAGCTACTAGCGGTACTAATTAGACAAGCTCCTAATTACTAGTAACTACTCATTAAATTAACGCACTCATCGTATGTTTTTCATACAGTTGAACACTAAATAACTGTAGGTAAACTCACATCATACATATAGTATTTATGATGCAAATGTTAACGCATAAAAGTGAAAGATTTATTGGATCCTATTAACATTATATGTTATGTAAAAAATTGATAGTATGTGAGAACGCGGAAGCGGCTATACTGTACGTTATCTGGTATAAAGATAAATGCTATTGTCGCAAACACTTGCGAAGGAAAAATATCTGCAAGATACTGGATATCTTGCATGTAGTATTTTCCTTAAGTTATGTTTATTTTAGACTGATAATAATGCAATAAAATTGGGAATAAATAAACTTTTAATGGCTATGTTTCGACTCTATTAATGTCCAGGAAAAAATACATAATTCCCCTTTTGCTTGCGTAGTAGAGTATAAACGTAGAGTACACATTATATACTCATAATAAATAATCTATCAGGTGTGATCATAAATAAAAACAAGCTAGGTAACCATAAGTAGTGTTTAAAATATAAATTAGTACACTCTCTTCTTAGCGAGATGTAATCACCACGCTTGCGTGCGGGTTATGTGATAAAATCATGTAATTAGATTATTTCCTTACCCTCACCAGCCTCAAAGGATTTAAAACAAAGCTGAATAAACGGCCAAAGGTTATTTTCATTACGTTTGAAACAATTTAACGTAATTGAAGTTATTTTCTTAATTTCGTGAGGGTGTGGAGGTAACAACGTAACTAAGTGGTACGAAATTAAACATAGACTTTTGAGAGTATTTTACAGATAATTACGTGAATTGAAATCGAAAAACACACGAGTTTAAAAACATGGAATGTTTTTATTGATTCGTTCTTCACATTAGACTGTCGACTGCACACCTAATTTTGTTTCAGCTGCAGTCACTCGCCGAATGCGTGCGATATGGCCGTATTCTTTACATTGAATTTATTTTAATAATATTTCACGTATTCCATGTTTGAATACCCAAGATGCAGTGTCCGAAATAGGGCGTCTTGAACGCTTCATAAATCAACTCGTATGAATTATGACGATGAAGTGACTGATCTCATTCATTATGTCGCTTAATACTTACATACTAACAGCTATGTATAATATGATACATACTATAAAAGTGTTTATCTTTCAAAATGCCATTATTATAATAATTGAAAATATATTTGTATCCAACAACAAGCAATGTGTTGGTTGACCGCTGGCTGCTGGCTGTATCTAGTTCCTTAATTTCCCGAGGGAGGCCGGGCGTCTCACGACAAATCGAAATGTTCCTGTACACGTCATATCACATGGCCCTCTAGATCGGATTACTTTCATAAGCAAATACTTGAATGTTTTCATGTCTTTGTTTATGGATTCCTTCCGTTACAGAAAAAGTAGCTTTAGTTGTGTTACTATCGATGCAGCAATGATAAAGATGTTAGCTTTGTTCTAATTTCACTTGTCACCATCGCCACCGCTGTACCGTGGCTCCCCCGTAGCAGGATATCAAAAGGGTCATCGAATCTTAAAACAACAATTTATTTATCCGGAAGGAAGAAGACGGACATCTAAAAAATGTCTGCGAAATTCATTTGATGACTCGAACCCGATAAATATTTGTTGTACTTTGATCTAGCGAATTTTTACGTTTACCCGTTTCTAAAACATAAATATTTTTCCATTCCGTAAATGAAAAAATATCTACGAAAGGAAACATTCCTTTTACATGAACGGGAAAAAAAAATCGTCTCTTAATTTGAAAGAAATAACGTTTCTGTATGTCTAATATTCCTGTATTGCGACTGTGTCTAATTAATTAATAGAAATATATTTATACAGAGGTAGAATAACATTCAGTTTAATATTGGTAGCAGTAGTTATGAATTATTAATAGTTAATAGACGACTTAATCAAAGTTTGTTTGCAAAACTTAATCACATTCTAACTACACATAATATATATCTAACAAATGCGATACATAAACAGAACTCCTCAAAACACAAACGATTTTATACATTTTGAATTTCGACTAATTTAAAAAATATAATTGAATGTAGTGCTTCCTAATTTGAACGGATAGCATTGCATTATCCGCCCAATTCAAAAGAAGTGTATTTTCTCATGAAATCACACAACTATAAAAGGAAATACTTACCAAAACTGGTTCAAAGTAATCGAGATGAGATCGGTTCGGGAGTAAGTAGCTAGCCAAATCAAAACTAAGCAAACATTCCATCGAACTAACTCGCATGTCTTATTTAATTTGGCACCGCACCATCGGAAACTATCGACCCTTAGGCGAGGGCGGCCACAGGAAATCAAACTAATCGATTTTCATTTTGCCGACAGGAAATTAAATCCTTTGAGAGTAGCTGCCGATAACGGATTTCAGCTTTGCACGACACGTGTTCAGCTATTTAAGATCGAAGAGAATCTTAATTTTGTTAGCTATTGAAATAAACTGCAGTGTTGTTATTGCCGTCTGTATTTTCTAATTTTAACACAGCTTGCACAATGTACACTTCACAGACAAAAGCGATCTCGTTTTCTTTGAAAACCCATTTTAATAATGTTCATTGAATGCTCTTTGTTCATTAATTCTCCTTTATAAACCTCTAATTGGCTAAATAAGCAGTATTTCTAGATTAGGTATCTATATTTTCATATTTCAGTACAAGATAGTTTTATTGATATGTGCATAGCTTATCAATCTTGCTTGATTAATTGAATCAAGTTAACTTCATAAATGCAATTTTTTACCTTTGTAACATTATTTCGTTATCCATTTGATGCAGACAGAGAGACAGAGTGTATTTATAAGCATTTTAGTTTAGAGAATTGTGCCTATCGACAAGACCAATACCGTTTTTGGAACTTACAAATAATACCCGCTATCGGATTGAGTATAGGCGTTATATTGGCAATGAAATCTTTGAATTTCGAATTATGAATTTTAATTACTTGATTGGCGGAACGCTATCGGTAAAATGAACAAATTTTGACTAAACAATTTTTTTATTTTATTTATTATTTAAATTAATCGTACAATTTTTAAGGAACTGATCACATGTATATACAAGATTTATTTATTTACACGTGTCATTCTCAGGAACCATTCGATAAATATAACGTTTATCGTAAACATAATATGACATATAACAAAGGGTTTGTACGGTATCTGTCAATGTTATAGGAAACCTAACAAATGTATCGTTTACTCACCGATGCCACCGGGACCGGTTGTTGATCTGAAACGGACAAACAAACTATGTTAAACACCTCTCGATATATTGAACAATTCACACAATATTTATTTTCTATAAAATATTGGAGCAGTGTTGCTGTAGTATTCAAGTATTTAATGTAAAGTGTATGTTGTTAAAATATTTTGTGTAGCTTCACGTATTTCGTTCATGAATATTTTGGATTTTTTGGAATTACATGTTTTGCATACGTGGAAATGATATATATGTGGCATATGTTGGAGAGCCCAACCCTCCCTAATCTACATATAATGTAAAAATTAGTTAAACCTTAAAATTTCTGTAAAATGTATGTTTTAACAATTGCACTAGTTTAACAAAGACTCATCGTTTTATTATATCGATCAGCTAGATTGACTGTTAGATTGATCTTTTCATGTAAACCAAGTAGCTAAATAATTAAATGTTTAATTTTTTGAGTAAAAAGACAAAGTAATTTAATAAAATACCATAAACAAAATGGTCTGCAATTACTTTAAATCTTGGTAAAATTGAACCATGCGCTACTGCTGGGATGAACGGTACGGGTACAAAATAATTTGGCATGCTTGAAGGCATAATTAAAGTTGAATATGGTATGATTGAGTTCGTTAATTATATCTGTGATAGTGAAATAACCGTTTTGAACCAACAGATAATTAAAATGTATATATTAAACAGAGTTTAAAACGCTTATTTTGTTTAATATTAATGACAAAATGAGGTGATTTATAGATAATTTAATGTACGATAAACCATTGACAACCAATGAATGAGGTTTTTCAAACTAATTGCTTAAAGACATACTAATGCTAATATAATAAAACTGAACAGTTTGTTTGTTTGAACGCGCTAATCTCAGAAACTAACAATCTGAATCGAATAATTATTTTTGTAATGAATAGCCACATTCAACCGGAAGGTTTATAGGTTATATTTTTCATCCCGAAATTCCTAGGAGAACGGGTACACCGCGGGTAAAGCCGCGGAGCGCTGCTAGTAACTTATACACATACGAGTGTATACGTTTTGTATAATCATTTTGGAATGTGCATAAATACATTGACAATTTTAATGTGCTTTTAGATCTAAAATAAGCTCTGACATAAAAGTAATGGAATTGAAATATTAAAACATCTTAAAAGGTTTTTTAAATAATTAAATAAATATTTAAACACGATTTAAAAATCTTCTAAGTCATTTCAAAAGAAAAATAACGCTATTCTTGTCACAATAACATAAACCTTTTTTAAATTGTTGTTAATCCATTATTGTTAAAGTAATAAGTAAACTTGACGAGAGTTAACTTGATGTCTCGGGCTCGTTTATAGAAAAGTTTAATTTCGTGTTATACTTGAGCGCACCCTTTCATCCGCCCGTTCCCAAAATCTGTTTCTTTATTGATTTATCCATTAGTCACTCAAAACCTATTACGTTGAAATTTTAATAGATGTCGCCGACCCTTTTACGTGATATAACGATTATTGCAAATTGAGTTGCGCCTATCGATTGCTTTCATCCCTCTTAGAGGTGGGAGAGGCCACCTCTATAAATGATGGCCAACCCTCGTGAAGAGTTATTTCTAGTGTAGTATTGGGATATCATAATTTTATATTATTATGTATTATATTTCTGCGCTATGATATAAGTAGTTTTGTTTATCGATTTAATGGGATGTCAGTTGATAGGAGTAAAATTTAATGTTAAATCATTATTAAAGTAGTATTCATTGAGAATAAGTTAAATAGTGCAAAACTTATCTATGAAAAATCTGAAATATTTTGTATTCTTAACATCATACATACTTAAAAAGGTAGCTACTATACTTCTCCACAATACCACGGCTCCTAGTTGTTAAAGTTTTCGCAACAATAAACACAATACTTAAAGATAAAATAGAGATGAATGTTATGACGCTATACTCGTAAAACAGTCTCGATACCGATTGAAAGGTACATAAAATTCATAGAGCATGTCATAAACATATACCTTTAGATATTACACTTGTCAAGTGAAGCTCGTACTAGATTCTTTAGTTTGTTTCATAGACGAAATATTTGAAACAGTACTTCTTCGTCTTCTTCATCGAGTGGATGGTCAACCTGACCATACTGGCGTCAGAGTTATTGAGCCGCCCAAGGCCTCTGACATGGCTCATGTAACGACTACTATCCGTAAAGAGTAACCGGGACCGATGGTTTAACGTGCCCTCCGTAGCACGGAATCGTCTTACTTTACTGATTAAACAGTACTGATTCTATGCCGTACAGTTCGAATTTAGTACTATGTCATATTAAAGGATACGAACAATCTCATTGACATGTTAGTAGGTTTTATAAGAGTAGGAATATTATAAGGTTTTAGTATACTTATCATCTTAATGGGCTGACTGTATAGTATACGTTGGAAAGTCAGTGTTTAGTCCCAAATGTACGACGTTGTGAAAAGTAACGTCGTTAATTAATTACATCTACAAATTAATTAAATTTTACAGCGAACCAATAGCATACTTAATGTATAAGGTTTCAGCATGCGGCTGGCAAAATAAATATAGTGAAAAAGCCTTTGTTCCTTTTAAGAGCTATGCACTTCACTAGTGTTCTTTCTACTTTTTAAATAAGCTCTAAATAAAATAAAAAAACTTGAATGGCACTGCAGCACCATTATTACTTCGTCAAAGTAATACAATATTCCATTAGTATCACGTAATGGCGACAATTTAATGGTCCTTTAACGAGTCCTTTATGAAATGATTGGCAGGATCGGTGTTTAATAAAGATGTATCGATTTATTAAACGTTTGTCATTAACTCGCTGTGTTAATTCGAATGAACGTATGTTAGAATGACATGGTAATACGTCTGATTGACATATTTAATATTAGTCCATCGAAATGTTACATTTTTTAGGCCTAACCTTGCGTTTTTTAGAGGACGCAATTTTATTTTTTTGATGTGTAGGGGGGGTCAGTGTAAAGCTAAAAAAAAGTTTGTGGGGTCGCCACCCTTGTCCCACGGCCGCAATCTTGAAAATAGGGGTTGAAATGGTTTTTACGATATATCTCTTAAACTATTACTTTTATTTTTAAAAAAATTTAACACTTTTGTTGCAAATTAAATTCTCTACAACTTTGGTCCACCAACTTTTTGTCGTAGAACTATAAATAAAAAGTTATAAGCGAAAATGTTCAGAAATTTGAGAAAAAAAATTATATTTTTCGATGTAACTTTTTTTTTAAGCATTTTACGAAAAAATGATATCAGACTATTTTTGTAGATCGTTTTTTGAGGAACAACTTTTATCAACAACATTTTTTCATTAAGTCAATAGCTAAGATTTTACAGCGCTCCGAAGTGAGTACTATTTTTCAGTACTCTTAACTATACCTACATATATTATACGTGTGTACTAATAATGTGTCATCAGTTATTGTTTTTTGTTATTTATTCTGTTGTTTAAATTGTTTTAATTATAAATTTTGCAATATTATTAATAATTAATTATAATATACTCTTTTCCCCACCACCCACGAGGAAGAGTCTGGAGGCGCGTTTATTTTACGTGGTATCCCCAATAGGCATAATCCACGGTGATTTTTATATTAGAACTACTCCGTCCTCAGTCTTTTCGATGGACCAGGCTGCGGCTCAGCATCTGATCGGCTTTCTGAATTAAATATCAGTGGGAGAACTGGAGAAGGAAGAGGTGTTAATGTCGGCGGTTCATCATCAAAGTCATTTTCATTTATTAATTCTGAGACTTCCATTACGTTGCTGCAAGTCTCTCCAGAACAATGGAAGAACACTGCAGAACATTTCAGCCCTGCTTTTTGACATCCACACATCGCTCCACAGTTTCCTTTGCATTTGCAAAAGATCAATTTTAGAAGCTCAGGGGGTGCTGGAGGTTTAGAGTTCTGCACTGGCATTAATAATTTTCCACATTTTTTCCAGCCCCAGTCTTCAGGATCATTATAATTACCAAGCCACGACTGGACCTGATGGTACACTCGGAAAGTATGAAAGCGAGCTGTGTATATAAAAAAACTATTAACTCAGACTAGTAATATAAATGCTTGACTTTTAATTGGAGTCGAAAGTAATAGATCCATTCCTGGATCCATACTTTCCGAGTTTACCATCAGGTCCAGTCGTGGCTTGGTAATTATAATGATCCTGAAGACTGGGGCTGGAAAAAATTGTTCTGGAGAGACTTGCAGCAACGTAATGGAAGTCTCAGAATTAATAAATGAAAATGACTTTGATGATGAACCGCCGACATTAACACCTCTTCCTTCTCCAGTTCTCCCACTGATATTTAATTCAGAAAGCCGATCAGATGCTGAGCCGCAGCCTGGTCCATCGAAAAGACTGAGGACGGAGTAGTTCTAATATAAAAATCACCGTGGATTATGCCTATTGGGGATACCACGTAAAATAAACGCGCCTCCAGACTCTTCCTCGTGGGTGGTGGGGAAAAGAGTATATTATAATTAATTATTAATAATATTGCAAAATTTATAATTAAAACAATTTAAACAACAGAATAAATAACAAAAAACAATAACTGATGACACATTATTAGTACACACGTATAATATATGTAGGTATAGTTAAGAGTACTGAAAAATAGTACTCACTTCGGAGCGCTGTAAAATCTTAGCTATTGACTTAATGAAAAAATGTTGTTGATAAAAGTTGTTCCTCAAAAAACGATCTACAAAAATAGTCTGATATCATTTTTTCGTAAAATGCTTAAAAAAAAAGTTACATCGAAAAATATATTTTTTTTTCTCGAATTTCTGAACATTTTCGCTTATAACTTTTTATTTATAGTTCTACGACAAAAAGTTGGTGGACCAAAGTTGTAGAGAATTTAATTTGCAACAAAAGTGTTAAATTTTTTTAAAAATAAAAGCAATAGTATAAGAGATATATCGTAAAAACCATTTCAACCCCTATTTTCAAGATTGCGGCCGTGGGACAAGGGTGGCGACCCCACAAACTTTTTTTTAGCTTTACACTGACCCCCCCTACACATCAAAAAAATAAAATTGCGTCCTCTAAAAAACGCAACCCCAAATGTAACTTTTCGATGGACTATATTTAAGTATAACTCTATGATGGGCGCGTGACAGCCGAGAGGACAATTATTGCATTTTTAATACTTTTATAAGTAATGCAAATATTTTGTTTTTTCCTTTTCGTGCTTCATTTAAAAAGTCAAAATTTGTCCTTTTTTGTGTTACACTGATTTTGAGGGGATTTCCTTATAACAAACGACACTCAGGCATAGATAGATAGATATGTTTGTTAAGTTTAAAGGTCTCAATATTTACCCTGCAAGTGATCACAAGAACCTTGTTGTGATTGATACAAAGATGTGTTACTAATTACAAAGACACATAGTTACTATGTCTGATCCTAAATACATTTTCAATACACGAACAATAACATCGTTTAGATCCCATAAAGTCTTTAAAACTTTTACTCTAGTTGACGAGACTATCATTAACGAGTCAATAAAACACTTTTATTCCCACCCTAAGGTCAAAACAATCATTGGTAATGTCTCAGTAAAGTATACATTTCCTCGATACTTATGTAAGATAAAGTCAAAGGTTATAGAGAGAGTGGGTGATCATACTGTGTGTCACTTAGTATCTACTATACACCGGAAGTAGCTATGATCTCGAGGCATAATGATTTGAGTTTAGCAGTTATTATCTTATAGCTGGTATAATTACGTATGCTTTTTGTGTTCGTCTTCTGATAACTTACTGCTGGTCAATTTCGGTTAAAGTTGGTTGTGTAAGAGGTATTGTCAGGGGCTTTAAAGGGGTCTAAAAACCAATGTAAAAGAGTGGGCCTCTAACCTTTTCGTACTTTCTTACGAACGGTAAAAGTGGACCCTCTTTTGCTCATTCTATAAATCCCTTTAATAATCTCTATTATTCATCCCAATAGTCAGTCAATTATGAAAGCTTATTCAATTACCTATGCTTAATAACAAAAGATTAAATAAACCTTTCAAATACTTATGTTTTGTTTCGAAATAAAATAAACAACATCAATTTCATACAATTATTTGTCGTTAATTATAATTTTATTAAATTCTCAAATAAACTTTTAACTTATAAATAAATGAGGAGTTTGGCACGAGTTGCGATACTTCTGTATTAGCCGTGGACTGAACATTACGATTAACCAACAACCAAGTTTGGGGCCCGAAACTTATTCATTTAACTTATTTTAGACGTTGGAAATGAGATGTTGAAAATCATCGACTCGATAAGGGCTCACCTATTTGAATGAGTGGAGAAAAAGCGAACTTCTTAAGTAAGACTGGAGTGAAATTAAATTTCATTCTGTTTGTGAAGCGAGCCGATTAGCATAATACGAGTCAAGATGAAGGTCTTTAGGCAGATCGGTCACACTTTCCAAAGTAAAGTTTCGTGTCCGTAAGATATTTAGGTTCGCCAATGTTTCTATACGGAGAGCAGCGTTTGAAAAGAAACTTTTACATTTTCAATTTGAATTAATTAAGTATTGACAGATGGTAAAAGGTCCAAGATAATTTAATAAGTAAGTATTCATTTTACTTTTAACTTTGTTCATCTTTTTGATGATTAATGAAAAGAGAAGATTACACTTCTTCAAACTTATACAATTTAGTCATTACGTGTTTTATTTATTACATTTACACGATATCGGACCGGTTTTTAACATGATTAAGTATATTAATATAGTATTAAAGTATATTAATTAAGCATACCATTAGTATTATTTAACTACTTAGCATATTTTTTACTATATCTCGATAATAGTACTCGATTTTCTGTAGTTTTTGTTGATTATGTAATGAGATGAATGTCATAAAACCTTTTTATCTACTGTCAATTTTTCCTTACGGTTGAATAGTGTTATAAAAACAGCAACTAATGCAATGGTCCACTTATTATTATACAAGTTTGTTTTTACCAAACATTCGTGACTTACGTGAACTCTTTTGAATATAAAATAGATTAACAAGGGCATGCCAATCGGAATCCATCAACTTCAATACATTGAAATACGAAGCAAGCTTTTAATGGCACACTTAGATATTTGGTTATTTTAATTACGTTTTATTAAATCAATTTGTTTCTTGTTTCAGGAAAGTAAAAATATTTCAATCTTATCAAAAATAATCACAATACCAAAAATACATTCACATAATTACTGACTTGACACCTTTGGTCTACAATTCTAGTATATTTTAGTAATATTATAGATTCTATTTTTTAGAACATATGTAGTTATAAGGTATCACTTTGGGAATGTACGATGCAATACATGAAACTCTTGTTATGATATTTAGTTGTCAATGAATATCTAAGTTTGGGGATGAGCTTACGAAACCGTCAAACTAATCAAACTTGCACCACCATCCGCCCCATAAATTATTAAATTAATTACTACCTAACTACGTTCACTTTACGTCAAACGGGCTCCGTTTATTATCAACTAGCTATCAAACACCTCATTGTCGAAGTAATACAAAACTTGTGATTTATTTCAAAAGCGGATTTAAATGAACTAAAACGCTTAACTGAAGATTTTAATGAGTTTGTATCAAGCGCTTTAGAAGCGCCGAGCGGCGATTTACTGTGTCAATTTATTCCATCTCATTCAAAGTTAGCGTCAATGAAATTTCTTCAGGTACCATCTTATTTGTCTGCTCCCCGGACAAATTAAAAGATAATGTGTTGAAGTTTGGCCGTTGTGAAAGTTCTTGGCGGTCCAGATTGAAGTTATTACCTGGCTTGCCTTACTCTGAGGTACTGCGAGAACGCTAATGCTAAAACTCCACGATTTATTTCAGTGACCAGATGCCGGCAACAATCACTATGATAAATAGCTTTTGAGCGTGACTTTAAATTTTTAGAACTGTTTCCTTTAACTTTGTTCTGGTTATTCATAAGTCGAGTGACCTTACACTAACACATATCATTATGTTATGGTACAATTCTCAAGTTCCGGCCAAATTGCTATGACGTGTATTTATTACTCCTTATTTAGACCTTAAATGGGGTGTACCGGGTAACAGACAATGAGCAATATGTATTTTGACCTCGAGCGTACTTGTGGCCTAGCCCAGAACATTATGTAGTCTATTCTTTGTTTAGGTTATTCAAATATTTTACTGACGTAATACATTATCAAGTCTTACGTACTCGTATAATCAGAAAGTTTATGGGTCCTGGAGGACTTTGCTGAATGTTTTAAATACAATATCTTCAATCAATTGAACAAAACGAAGGGATACAAAACCATTATCGCATGGTCTCAGAGACGTTAAATGCTTTCTTAATAGAAATATAATGAGTTGTTTTAACATTAAATGTATGAAGAATTACGTCAATTAGTTAAATGTCGATTTAATTAAAGTTGACCTTTTTTGGTACAGGAGTAAGTCTTTGAATAATTATAGCATGGTGTAATAAATAGATGAATGCGGGTAAAACCACAGAGAACAGCTAGTCAAAATTAACGGAGATTTTTATATAATAATAATAATAATAAGGGCCTCTACGAGTTGGATCTGTATCCCCTCGCATGCCTCTCAAAAAGACCGGGCTTGTCCCGTGACTCCGAGGAGAAACACTATAATAATAATAATTTTCTTTATTCAAGTAACCAGTGACTCATTATGTTAGTAAAACTTATCTTTAGATTAGTAGGACATATTACAATCATAAATTACATTAAATTAACTCGCATCGGTACCACTCCATGCGCAGTGGAGCTACACCGATTCATATAGACACAATCCAGTCTATCTGCGATCATTACCAAAATACTGTTCGCACTACCTCGCACTCTTCTAACAAAGGAAGCACACCTTTTCCGCATTATAGTATAAAAGCAGTCAACCCGTGCTTCGGCAAACATACCTGACGCACTACAGTAACGAGGCAGTGCCAACAGTATCCTGAAAGCATTATTAAATTGAACACGGAGGGCGTTATAGGCTTTCTTCGTATAATTAGCCCACAGTGCACAGGTGTAAAATGAGGTACAATATGCTTGAAATAAGGTTATCTTAACCTCCCTTGAGCAATGTGCAAACCTGCGAGCTATCATGTTTGCTCTTACCGACATCGCCCTCCGTTCCCGCTCAATATCCTCATCATCCTTGAGCTCAGGTGTCAAAATGTGTCCCAGATACTTAACTTTGTAAACGCGCTTAAGCTGATGGCCACAAAGCTTGACAGACGGAATACTTTCCGACACCTGACCCCTGGGCCCAAAGACCATGATCTCGCTTTTCTTATAATTGTAAGTAAGGCCATGTGTCTGTGCAAATTGCTCACAAATCCTCAATAGTCTCCTAAGACCGCAAATTGACGCACTCAGCAGCACCATATCATCAGCGTAACTTATATTGTTTACACAAATACCATCAATATAGCAGCCGACCCTGGTACTGCTGAGCTCGTCAATCAGCTCCTCGACATATTCATTGAATAAGGTTGGAGAACTTACCCCCCCCTGTCTAACCCCACATTGTAAAATATACGGTTCTGATTCCGACCCTGCCCACCGCACAATATTTACCTGGTGTCCGTACCAATATTGAAGAATATTATTGAGGTCTGATGGTAGTTTTGATTTTAGTTTACTCCAAAGCACATTATAGGAAACCAGGTCAAATGCTTTGGATAGGTCGAGGAAGCAGGCATATATACACGTCTTTCGGCCATTATAATATTTGATGACCTGCTTAAGGCCCAGCACAGCATGCTCTGTCGATAGTCCTGGTCTAAAACCAAACTGATTACTATGGATCCTAATATGTCTATTGATTTGGGCATTGAGCAAGCCATCAAATACTTTTGCTATTACCGTTGCCAGCGATATTGGTCTATAGTTGTTTAGGTCACCTAGATTGCCCGTTTTGTTTTTAGCAATTGGTGTGACTATAGTTCTTATCAGGTCACTCGGCACGTAACTGTGGCTCAAACATAAATTAAAAAACATTGTTAATACTCTCGACATATGAGGACCTGCATACCGAAGATGTTCAATGCTGAGCCCGTCATGTCCTGGTGATTTACCCCGCACCATTGATTTAATCAAAAGATCTACTTCTTTAGGCTTGAACTTCACTTTTACAGGTATGCCGGGCTCAACATTGACTCTCGATCTACTAGGTCCAAGTGGAGAACTAACAGCAAAATGTTCCATAAATTTGTTAGCTATGTCTTTAGGGCAACTCACATTACCAACGCTCACAGGGAGTCCAGCTTTGGGTTTCAATTTATTTGTGTGTTTCCAAAACCCTCGAAAATCATGATTCGCATGACAAGAGGCGAGAATATCCATTTTTATTTGATTTTTGTGATCTTGACACCACTTCAGACGAGACTTAAAGATTCTTCTCGCCTCTCTCATATCATCATAAATTTCACCTACGTCAGGTTTACCCCTCTGTAACCAATTTTCATATTTAATTCTCGCCTCCCTGTAGTACTTGGATACATGTCTATTCCATCCAACAACAATCTTATTATTATGGTTTGAGCGTCTACATTCTCGACCCACCATCGCCGCATTTCTTAGCCCACCCACTAAGTCCCGATACATACTATCTATGACCTTCTTATGTTCGTCATCGTTACAAAACATATCACAACAATCTTTTAATTCAACAGGAAAATCAAATAAACTCAAATTAGTATTACAACTCGATGTGTACATTTCAGTTTGTTTACAATTTCTTTCCCCCCATATGACATTTGTGTTATCTGACACCACATTCCTATGAATTTTACTTTTAATGACATTTACGTTACATTCCAAGACTAACGGGAAATGATCTGACCATAGTACATCATAAAGAACGGAAATATTTATTACGGTATCTACAGCTGAATTTGTGAGTAAACAATGATCAAGCCATCGCTTCGCTCCATTTATATCACTTATATAGGTATAGATATGAGATAATAAACCTAGCTTATCAGTATCAACACAAGACCACTGCATTTCGGCACAAAACGTCATAAGTTCACGATAAAACCGCTCAGACGGGTGCGCATTGAAATCACCTAATATGTAAACAGAGTCTATGTTTAAATGATCAATAACTGCACTCACCGCGCTCATTGTGTCCGTAAAATCCATTAAACTACAGGAACGGTTATCATCTGTTGGCATATACACGCTCAACACAACAAACACTTTATCACATAGCACTATTTTTATCGCACATAAACGAGGATTACCACACTCAATTACTTCCACACATTGGAATAAGCACTTTCTCCATAACAGGGCGACACCTCCATAAGGCCTGCCGTGCAGGACACCAGCAGACATATCCACCGCAGAAACACCAGTACAGGAAAACTCTTCGCTAATTGTGTTAAGGAAAGCGAGATCGCTTGGTAAAAGCCACGTTTCCTGCAGCGCAATGATATCGCAGGATTTACAATATTCACGAATATTATCCACCGATCGCTTAACATTTTTGCAGTTAAAACTCATAAATTTGCACACCGTCATTTAAATTGACTATTAGTTCCGTTCTCCGCTGTTTGTTCACGGGCACGTCTTTGCGTAAAATGCATAAATCTCCGAAACACAATTCCTTGTGGCCATAATTTGTCTGATAAAAATATCGATAACTTTGATTCAGGTACGAAAAACTTGAAGGCATTATGATCACATAGTCGTTTAATTTGAATTTTATCCAACTGAACTGTCTCTCCAGTTCTATTCTTAATATAATCAACAATATCACTCTCCAGTGTATCCTTATGTACCTTTGTTATGAAAACCGGCGTTATGCGAGCCGCTGGTTTAAATTTGTCGTCTGCACTAACAACCGCATTTCCAAATTGGCCCATGAAGCGATTTTTGTTATTATGTTTTCTTTTTTCGACTAGAGTAAAACCATCATTAGATTGCATTACCCCGGCATAATTCATTGTTGTTATTTGATGATCTTGCGTGTTGACCGTTGGTTGTAGCCGCTGTGAGTCACAGCTGACGGACTTCGGCTGACCTCGGGTGCACTCGTCTCGCTCGTGTTCCACGCCACCACAACTGACGACCGTTAGCTCGTTTGAGATGGAATTATTGTTAGATAAAACCACTTTTTCGCTGACACTGCTGTTATCTGTAACATTATCCAAGGACAAGCCCGTCGGACGATAGCCTCCCCTTTTCATATTAATGTTTCGTGCGGAACCAGAAAATGACGGTGAACTTGATAAATTACGATTTAGGTTCAAACTTTCCTTGAACTTTAAATCAAAGTTTTCCTGTGTAACATATGTTTGTTTAATGGTCTTAATCTCGTTCTGTACAGTAATTAAATCCTTCAAAAGCTTCGACACATCTAAATGATCAAATGTAATTGGAGGTAGTTTCTCCAGATCTTTTGCAACAAACACAGGGATTTCATCAGGATCTGTCGATTTAAACACACCAATGATGTCATATAGATCCTTGTTCTGCTTATCCTTGCCTCTGCGAGTTGTTTTTCGCGGCTCCCTTTTCAAGGATTCAAATAACAATGTCTTCGAAACGAGAATTTCTTCAACCGAGAACACGGATGCACAAATTCGCACTAAACTTTCTTCATCTGCTATAGACAATTTGTTTTGCAGATACGCTAGTAACTCATCAATAATTACATTACATGACGCACACTTAAGAATATTTTTCATATAATGTCTGTGTTTATAATGTCGTCATAATCATTTGTAAGGATAAGGAAGCTGTATATCAAACATGCAATGTAAACTTCATTCGTGACATGACCTCACGATGGTAGATCAACGTTTTTTTATCTCCAAGCGTATGTTGTACACTGAGAAGCTATGTAACGCTGAGCACACACTATAACATGTCAGTCTTAGTAAACCAGAAACTTAATTTAGCTTTATGAAAAGCTATATAGGTGCATACATTGTTAACCTTTTTAAGTTCAATTTTTATAACAAAGTTTTCTTCATAACTCTGTCGATAAAGTTATTATAACGTTATAACTTTGTTATTCATGGAACTAAGCCTCCGTGGTCTTGTGGTTTGGGCGCTCGGGTCACGATCCGGAGGTTCCGGATTCGATTCTTGGTGGGGACAATCAAAATCTCTTTGTGAGATTGCCCTCAGTTTGGTTAGGTCATTGCAGGCTGAATCACCTGATTGCCCGAAAAGTAAGATGATTCCGTGCTTCGGAGGGCACGTTAAGCCGTCGGTCCCGGTTACTTTCTACGGATAGTAATCGTTACATGAGCCATGTCAGAGGCCTTTGGCGGCTCAATAACTCTGACACTAGGATTGGTCAGGTTGACCATCCATTCAATGAAGAAGAAGATGGAACTAAGGACTCCTTATTCATCTTAGACAGAATGTGACTGAACAGTGTAACCTAACCTTAGCTGTAAAAATATTTGTGAACTTTTGATGTCATGCACGATTTATTGAATCAATAACAACACAGAATTAAGAGTTTTTTCTTAAACATTGACGGAAGATGTGAGTCATGTTGTGTTTCAAATTTCATGAGCGATTTGTCCTTTAACGTTTAAGCGATAGGAAGGTATTGTTTGTGAATTTGTAAATGCATTTTAAGAGACGTAACTAAGTAATTAGCTCTGCACTGAGGCTTGAAATATATTGAAGGTTTTGTAATGTGTTCGTAAAACAGTCATCGTGTGTCTTTAATAGACAATTGAGTTTACTGAAACGCATTTATCATGTTTTATATATATTAACGTATTTTTTAACTATACTAACATATAAAGAGATAAAATTTGTAAGTTTGTTTGTTTGTATGTTCGAGCTAATCTCGGAAATTACCAGGCCGATTTGAATAATTATTTTTGCAATAGATAGCCACTTTCAACGGGAAGGTTATTGGCTATTTTTCATCCCGAAATTCTTAAGGGTATGGGTACTACGTGGGTAAAACCGCGGGCGCTGCTAGTTAAATATATTTAAAATGATTTAAACTATTATTGATAAATTGTATTCATAAATTGTATTGACAAATTTGAAGGTGCTTAAATTCGACGCAGTCAAGTGAAGACCACTGCTGCACGTATTATGATATTATGCAAAAGAAAACATTTGATTGTAGCGTTAGTCTGTGAATAAGCTTTAAATAGTTTGCAAATAATATCTGAGTTTTAATTGCATGCTGTGTTTATTTCTAGTAGTATAACCACTTAACTTTTTTTTGGTTTCATGTTTATAAATTTACGTAAGTGTAAATAAACCAATAAAGAAAAAAAGAGTTTCTTCAATGTTATTTAAAAATAAATATCTTAGCCGTCATCACCGTCGCTCGCTTTGTGGTCATTCTGACAGAAGTTATAACAAATGAACTAACAAATCTCATAATATCACGATATAATATATGAATAGCGTATTATATCACAAACCAGATATATTATAAAACGCGAACCAGTCGAGCGCTATTGGCACGTAAAAGCACGGAAGAAAGTTGACCCGTCCACATGAGTGCGTTTACAACGAATCATACTTGTAACACATTTGCCATTTCTGATAATATAGCCGATAGTGGCATTTCTATCTGCGCGCTACCATGCCTCGGAGCATGGCCAATTGTCGTTCCCGATCGTTAGACTATGTCGGAGGCCTCTAAAAATTCTGTCACCAGGTTTGGCCACAGACCTATTCGGAATTAATGATGAATGAATATAAGCGTAAAGCATTGTGTATCTTCGTCACGACTTGATGGCTACCCGATGGTGGTATTTATATTTGAGCGCTGCTGTGCTTTGGAGGGCATGGGTTTTGCCCACTTAATGTGAGGCCAGTATTGCAAAGAATTGCCCACTATCTGAATTTTCCTTCTTTCTATTCATTTTAACCCATATAGTGCGCCCGTTCCTGTAGGAATTTCGAGATAAACAGTAGCTATCCTCTTAAATGACTATCCAGTGCTATTTTATTTGGAATCCGCCTGTTAGTTCCAGGAGTTAAAATAATCAAACAAATGCTCAAACTCTACAGCTTTACTATTGTAATATAAATAGGTCATATATGTATAGATCGCGTGTGACTGTATGACTACCGGTTTTCAGTAGAAAGCATTCGTTGAACAACCAACAAGTCACTGATTAGAGAGAGTTACTAGCGATATGTGTTAACGAAATTATCTTCAATCTAACTACAACACTTGTTTTACTACTTAGCTATTCGAATAGAAATTAATATGACAACAATCTTAATAAATTCATATGTCAATCATGATTTCATTATGTAATTTTTTTGTTTGTAAATTACTTCTCATATGCATGATGGAATTTATGTGCATTATTTTAAAAGCTTATTGAAATAAATTAATGCAAATCAATTGGGACTTATTTCTCATTGTATTGATATCTTCAGTGAGCTTTAGCCCAGTAGTGGGACATTACAGGCTAATAACTTTATTCTATCTTCCAAATTATACTACATAATTATATTACTACGCCGTAGCGTATAGAGCGCGTTGATGTCTTTTTAAAGTACCTACTTTTAAAATGCTACGAGTCTCCAGATTATATTTAGACAGTATTAATTAGACTACGATATCGTTCGTATACCCTAACATACTTTTATTATTTAATGTGTTAATATTAAGATTTCATTGAAATGTTTTGAAGGATTTGGTTTTATTGCTTGAATAAAACACGTTAAAACACAGGGATACCGTTGGACGCTGTTCATTTTATACATATTAAAATATGACTCTTGATTTCTGCAATAATTTGAAGGTATTGTTTAATGTGAACCGTCATTAAAATAATTCCTAGAGCTTAACACAAACCGCTTCAAAAGGATAATTTTATGAATGGAAATTACGGCCAAGGCACTCATTATAGGGACACAAATAAGTAGCATTGCATTAGGAAAATATAGTGAATGCGACAACAATTTGCAGTTTTTGTACAATACCGTGGCGGAAAATTAAGCACTAGTATTCATTCATAGTAATCATTTTATGAGAAAAACATATCAAGACCTGCAAATATATATATAAATTTCTTCGAAAAATATAGTTTCTTTAATGTATTCCATGTATAAGTCACAGAAGAGCGAAGCACTTACCTTCGTAAGTCTTCTCTATACTTCTCTATTTCGTGTATTAAGTGTACTTAATTATATATTAAGCTTACCATGTTTTATGAGCTAGTATGCAACCCACTATAATATAGAAAATGAATTAAATACGAAACCATATACGAAACGATTTCCATTTTTCTAGGAGGAACCTTAGCTCAAACATCGAGCGATGGACAACTAGGTCAATTCAATATGTTCGCTTAAGCTCAAGAGACCGTATTGTCTCTCTTGTAAGACTGAATTTTGTGTGGCAAACTAATTAGGCTGTAGTTATTCAAAACTATGAAATGTAAATTTTTTTAACTAAAAAGGTCAAGAACAAACAAATTTCCACTTAAGTACTTACTAATCATTTCCATAGAGTTTACCTCCATTTGTAATTTACACAATAAATGCTTTAAAATTATTGTGTAATTAATAATACAATTAAAGATAAATATATAATAATAATTACAACATTACAATTACTTCGTTTTATTATTCACTTTTAATAATTATTTAAATAATCGACTCGACGGTTAATCTATGCGGGTAATTCGCATTTTTAATACCACATAGGTACCTACCTGTTTCTTAAATTAAATGAATTTTGTAAAAGGTGTTTAAAATATTCCGGTGACATATAAAAACCAATTACATATTACAACATTATCAGGAATATCGGAACGAATATTTGATAATAAACTGAATTTTCAGGATTTTACTGAAAAAAGCTGCTTGCTTTTACTTAACAAGAATTCTCTTCGTAAAATTCAGTTTCAACGTTACAGGCGTAGCTATTTGGAACAATAATTTAAAATGAAGTGCAAGAATTTAATTTAAATACTTATAGTATACCTCATACCTCACTAAAACTGTTTTAGTAGCTGAACCCGTGACGTCATTAGTATTGATACCGGCTCCCTGTAGTATCATAGGTATCAGTGTTTCTCAACTATCACGAAAACAAATTTAAATACTGTCGGTATTTATTTTCGAAATAATAATCTTTTCTAACTCATTCAGTTCCACCGCTGGGCAAATATTATCATTAATTCTGATAGTGTTTAAGAATACTCAGAGGTTGAATATGTTTTTATTTGTTTATATGCGCTTAAAGTATTAGTTAGGTAACAATAAGTAAATTTTAGCCTGTAATGTTCCTCAAGTATAAGTAAGTATTGGCCTATTGGTAAGTAATATGCCCCTACCTCAGCGAAGATCAGTACAGGTATCAAATCTTAATACAAAGTATCTTAATCTTAATACATAGTACGAAAAGGGCAGAAGCGTAGAGGTGGCGATTCATTAAGACTGCATAATGTACCTTACTCTTGTGTACCATTGATACGATGAAAAAGAAGTAGAATTAAAATAAAGAACCTAAAGATAGGTAACATTACTCGACTACTATACTAGTATATTTTATTACAAAATTTACTATTCAGAAGTTAAGTACCGGGGAACGATAATGACAATAATATTTAAAACTTTTGCGTCGAAATTTTTTAATTTACATCGAAGATACTTGATAGTGAGATGAAACAAATTGTGAAGATTATTACTGACATCACTTGATTGGCCGTTGACTTCAAGGAAGGCCAAGCAGTCACAGTACCACAGAATACTTAACAATAACTACTATATGACTTGTTGCAAACCCGTTTAAAACGGGATATATAAAACATAAAACTACATCAATTGGTGTTTGTTTTTATCGCGTGTCAATAAAAACACAAGATCTTATGAGTAGGTAAGTACTCGATTGAAATTAGTCATCAATATTACGCGTGTCTTTTTAAGGAAGTTTTTGAAGAGAAAATGATGTGAAGGAATAACAAAGTCTGGTGAGGAAATTAAAGGTTAAAATTGTGGAGATTTAATTAACGAATTTATTTGTTACTGTTTGCTTTTATTCACAAAGTTCTATGATGAATTCAAATGAAGTCGTACATAGCTGTAACTAAATAACTATGAGTCCAACTCAACATAAACTTCTACGGCAACAAAGAACGGAATAATATCGAGTAACATTGGCTGTTTGTAGTGCAATCAAAGTTAGTGCCGAGTAAAACACAACCGAGTCATGTTTGTAGCCAACGTACGGACACTGAATGACCACTGAAGGCAACATAACTTCCTTACAATATTACCAATTTGTGCGAATAGTGTATCTGTTTACGTTTTATTTTTGTTAGAAAGAAAGTCGTATGGTTCTTCTAATTTGTGAGAGTAAACAAAATTAAATATTTTACGATTTAGCTAATAGCTTGTTCTGCTGAAACTTTGGGTGGATTGCACAAGAATTCTTAATTTAATTTAGAGCTTAAACATGTTTTAAAAACAAATGACGTTCATTTTTCATAGTGTTCTATTTGCTTTTGTTTCTTTAAAATATTTAAGTACTAAATTGAATAAAAAGTTAAATCCGCTATTAGAGATATGTATATTTTAACTAGATAACTAACCAAGGAGACAAATCGCAGAAGATACATCAAGTCATCTTAAATGACGAGAAATGAAACTTCCATCCATTGACAATGGTCAGGGTGATCGATCAAATTGTACATTCTCAAAACGAGAGAGAGTTCAGGCGCATATCTCACTTAAAAAATCATAAAAACAAACAACTTGAAGACGGCGTATCTCCGGAACTGCGAGTTGGGTGTGATATATATGTATATGATATGATGAGTTGTATTCAAGGGAAGGTAGGCTTTTCTATATTTTTCACTAATTTTCTTCTGTTTCATTTCAAATAACAGGGGATAAAACAGGTGAAAATGCGGAGCACTGCTAGTCAAGTTCATTAAAACGTCATGTTTTCGTGTTGTGTATTGAATGAGTTAATCAAAACTTTATGAAACTGCAATATATTTTACTATCAATAGATATCTATTACCAATTGTATAACGAAATATATCCATTAAACTTAAAATGATGCAATTTATACGCTTTCATGAAATATTAATGTCGGCCCTTCGATATTCAATTTATTTACGCTTTTTAAAATGTATGTACCTACGTTTATATGGATTATGTAACCGAGATGAATGGGTAGTAATTAATGAGTTTTGTAGTTATTTCACACGATTTTCGAAGCAACCATTCAATAGATATTAACTAAGAAAAGGCTATAATTAATGTTTATTTCTATTTGCTAAATGCTTAGATACATTAAATGAAGTATGCTAGATGTAAACATGTATTTAAATATTACTAGCAACACCCCGCGGTGTTACCCGCATTGTACCCGTTCCCGTGGGAATTTGGGAATAAAAAGTTTCACGTGTTATTCTGAAGTATAACCTATATTACTGTTAAGTTTCATCCGAATTCGTTCTGTGGTTTTTACGTGAAAGAGTAATAAACATACATACATACATCCTCACTAACTTTCGCATTTATAATATTAGTAAGATTTACGTCTTCTCATCTCACTTCAGATATCAGTAAAGTGGCGATGATTAGGCGTAATCTCCGGTAGTATAAGGAACATGCAATCAATTATCATTCATTTCGAGCAATTGGCAGTAACCAACCCAGGTGTCGGAGTTTTTAGACCGCCTAAAGGCCTCCGACATGGTCTGACGATTGAAATAACCGGGACCGACTGCTTAACGTGCCCTCCAAAGAATGGTTACACTCAAATAGAAATACCACTGTTACATAGAATAATTGCAAATGGAAAGTTAATAAATATTTCTTTTTATCTTGAATTTAGAACCTATTCACTTAAAACAGTTTTAATTTAACAGTGTTTACTATTTTCTGGGTCGCAAATTCCCTTAATCTTTCGGGCCGTGAAGCAAGGCCGTTGTCGCTTTCATTGGAAAGTCGGGCCGGAACTGAGGAGACCAATCGTAACTCACTGGCCTTAATACGACCGCGAGAGAGCATTGCGTGATTGTCGCATGGTTAATGCGCTTCTTCTATAAACTACATTATACGTTTTCGTAACTTATTTTTAAGTAACACTACCGATATTATAATTTTACTAGCAGCGCCCCGCGGTTTTACTCGCGTTGTGCCCGTTCTTGTAAGAATTTCGGGATGAAAAATAGCCTATAACCTTCTAGTTCAATGTGGCTATTTAGTACAAATATTATTATTCGAATCAGATTGGTAGTTTCTGAAATTAGCGCGTTCAAACAAACAAACTCTTCAGCTTTATTATATAAGTATAGATAATATATAGAGTTATTATAAATACAGTTATGATCACGTATGTAATGATGTAAGAAAAGGTCAATGACCCAAATTATTTTGAATTCCAATCAGGTTACATTAATTAATGATGCTGTTAAATTAACTTTTATGGCTTTCGTGTAAATTTAAATGGTGTGCGGGAAATAAATTGATGTTTGTTTATGTTACTTTATGTGTTTGGTTATGGTAATTAGTTAATGCAGATTATATGATACGTAATATACATATTATCCTATTATGTTAAAAAATATTGCATGATACTGTCATTCTGCAATTTAAGTTTGAAAAATGATAACCAATTATAGACTCTGATCGTCAACAATCTGTCGAAAGTTTACAATCTCGCGAGTTAGATTATAAACTAACGGCGTTTAAAATTTTGCTGTGACATCTATATATAAATAAAAATCAATCGTGGTTGGTTAGTCTTGCTAAAACTCGAGAACGGCCAGCCGATTTAGTTGATTCTGGATTTGAAATGTTTGTCGTAATCCAGGAAAGGTTGAAACGGCAAGCAGTGACGGAATAAATGCGGATGACACCGCAGGACACAGCTAGCATACTTATAAAACAAATGAACATCGAAGCTGAGACAATGAACGACAAAGGTGCAATGTCAACGAGCAAGAATAGTCTAGAAAATCGCTATTTTAATTAAACATAAGATAAGTTGACTGTTTACTATTGTTGCCTAACATCCAATACTATTTACCGTCACCAACATGGTTATAGACCTAGAGCCCGTGAACCCCAGACCTTCGTTATTTTATAAAAGCTGAAAGTTTGTCAGCGCATGCTCCCACACACAGGTAAGAACGATGGACTATTATGAAGTTTGGGTTATCGTGGCTTTGGCAGATAAACGGTACTAAAGGTGTGTAAAATACCGATCTAAATTCATCAAATAATAAAGTGTGATTTGTGACATGACATATGTCATTTGAAAGCTCTTGAAGAGTTGTACAAGTCACCCTTTGACGGTGATATCGAAATCGACGGCCAACTTGGTGTTTTCGACCATTGAAGATTGGAGTGTACCTATGCTATGGACGCTGATCCTAATGCTCAACAGTGACATGACCTATATCATTTGAAAGCTTTTGACAAGTTGTACAAGTCACCCTTTGACGGTGATATCGAAATCGACGGCCAACTTGGTGTTTTCGACCATTGAAGATTGGAGTTGACCTATGCTATGGACGCTGATCCTAAGTGACATGACCTATGTCATTTGAAAGCTCTTGACAAGTTGTACAAGTCACCCTTTGACGGTAACATCGAAATCGACGGCCAACTTGGTGTTTTCGACCACCGAAGATTGGAGTTGGCCTATGCCATGGACGCTGATCCTAATGCTCAACAGTGACATGACCTATGTCATTTGAAAGCTCTTGAGGAGTAGTACAAGTCACCCTTTGACGGTGATATCGAAATTGATGGCCAACTTGGTGTTTTCGACCATTGACCTTTAGTACCGTATACCTGCCAAAGCCACGATAACCCAAACTTCATAATAGTCCATCGTTCTTACCTGTGTGTGGGAGCATGCGCTGACAAACTTTCAGCTTTTATAAAATAACGAAGGTCTGGGGTTCACGGGCTCTTGGTCCATTATGTTGGTGACGGTAAATAGCGTTGGATATATTCTACTGACTTACATATATTATCGAGCCTTGTGGTCCTTAAGACATATGGACACCCAAGTCCCACAACCAATATTTTCACATCACGATGTAAGATATGTTTAAAAAAGTTAATATTCGATCCTTTAAAGACATTTCCATGATACACTTTGTAAAAAATGCTCTCTAAACAGTAATCAACTTAAAGTCCTGTTTAGAAATCATATTTGGTCCGATCAATAAGAAACCTAGAATCTTTAGCCTTAAATGACTAAATGCATATAAAAAAGCAAATTAATATAAACGCGTTATGTAATGAATATGCATTTTGTAGGTCAGTGACGCTATGAGTATCAGTACATAACCAGCGACGGACCTAACCTGTCAATACTCCTTGATCATGACATAGTTAGAATAAAACCTTAGGAGTTAAACCTGTTTGGTAAATCATTTATATTATTGATGATGGTCTGGGATTAATGCGGTTTTGCCATGGAGGTAATCTATACTAATATTATAAAGAGGAAAACTTTGTTTGTTTGGTTGTAATGAATAGGCTCAAAAACTACTGGACCGTTTTTAAAAATTCTTTCACCATTCGAAAGCTACATTATCCACGAGTAACATAGGCTATTTTTCATCCTAAAATTCCCACAGGAATGGACACAACGCGGGTAAAACCGCGGGGCGCTGCTAGTATTATATATACCGATAACAAGTATGAAGGTTTATCATGAAACGGTAAATCGTTTGTAATTAACTTGTTTTGTACGATTATATTGATGGAACGTTGATAAAGGAATATCGCAAAATTTCGGCTGAAATGAATTCAATACATGTAAAACGATAGAATATTAATATTAACAAAATAAAAGACCGATAAAATTCAACAAAATATTCAGTGCAATTATTTGGCACCTCGGGGTGTTAACGCTGAAAGTGCAATTTATTTCGATCAAAAACGCTTTGTTTATGAAATTATTATATTAATAAATAATTTGATTTTATATGACACACAAGAGTAGAGAAATTTAAAATGTTAAAAATACAAATGACTGCATCGAAAAGGTGTCCGAATAATAAGAATAACATAAAGTGTGAATAATACCGGGTTAAGAAATAAACTTCGTTTGTATATCTGCAGACATAAACTATCTGAATAAATAAACGACTCTTGGTATTGTGATTTTGGGTCCAAGTGAGTTAGGATCCATTAGTGCTACAAAAAGACCTAAAATGTTTGAGATTACCAAAGCAAAAAATACATTGTGTATCGCAGAAACTTTTTCGTAGGGTCTTATAATTTGATTTATAAATTCTATTGATATTAATGTATGGAACAAAATGTTGATATTTCTTTTTCGTTGTTTACTGTTTATTGACGTAACCTGAAGATATTATCACTGGCCCGCAGATTTAGGGGGTAATTAATTATACTACTGCGTTTAGAACGTTCAACTGAGAAAGTTTGTTTTTTGTTTGTTTGATTCTAATCTGTTGAATCCACGTCAAAATGACGGATTAAAGGCAATTTCCATCCACCGGTACCATGCGGGTAAAACCGCGGGCGATGCTATTTCATAATGTAATAGTAAAAGTGCTCATCCCGTGAAGTAGAGATCAAGTCATAATCTATTCATCTGAATCTAATATTCTCAAGAGTATTTTAAATTATATTTTTAAGTAAGAAACAAAGCGTGGGAATTTATGTCACATAATTGTAATCTAACCAGGCCATCCTATTGTATTGCTTAATGTTGTTACACTTAGGTAATTTAGCCCTTATTCACTGAGTGTCGTTTGTATTTGATGGCTACTGCGTTTTAGAAGGTACGTCAAATTGTGGGGCCCGGTTGTTTCAATCGTGAGAATGTCGGAGGCCTTTAGGCGATCTTGAAACTCCTTCATTCATCCCAACTTATTTACTTATTAGGGCTTTACCAAAATGTATCGTTATCGTGAGAGTTTCACGATAAAAAGCAGCTTCTATCGGTCTACAAGATCAAATCTAGTACTGTGCTACAATTCGTCAAAATCAGTTCAGCTTTTTTGAAACCGAGTATTATTACCATATACGTAAAACATGTACAGACATTCGCATGAATAATATTCCAAAAGTTAATTATTTTTCAAAAGTTTTTTAACAACTAAAGGCGACAACTCAAGAACAAGAAAAACAAAAGTCTATGTTGGCGGGAACCTATAATTGGCCTACTGTTTATATTCAATACTGTATTATGTGTAATTTATGTGCTGTTGGTTCTCCACAAACAAGTAAATAAATAAATAAATAAATAATGTCCCACTGATGGACAAAGGCTTCCCATCTCACCGAAAGTATCAGTACGGTGAGGTGGATTAGGCGCTATCACGACACTTACCTAATGCGGGTTATCAACAACAACAACCCGAATTTAATAAATACAGCTAAATAAATAATGGCACTATACCACTCAAAATGAAGGTTATAAAACATTTTTACCAAAAATCTTACTTAGCCTAATTGCTACAAAACGGTAATTTTATTCAACTTAATCATTTTTCTTTAAAAAGATAAAACAGAAGACAACATGAAAACGTCTCACAATGTGAAGGAATGCCAAGTTCAAGTAATTTCCACTTGGCCTACTTGTGAGTAAGACTCCTTTACATAATACCTCTTTATAAGGTATATAGGAGCAATAAAAACCCTATCAGTACCGATACTCTGTTAGAACGTGTGAAATTTCTATATATTGATCTCATTTGTATTAATTTATTGTGGGATATATCCTTCCTTAAGCCTTTTGAGGTGGGTTCTCTATGACTTTGCCTTAAAGTAAGTAATCCACAAGAGTATACATTGGTTCACCATCGTCATTCTATATTAACTGGAGGCTGGTTCCTCAGCAACAGTGACTAGCAAATTTTTCGAAAAATCAAATAAATTTCGGAAACTCTCTATAAGACTATAGCTTTGTGTACACAATCTCCATTTCGTAGCTTGTAATTAGCTTAGTACGACGCTGTAATCTGAATTTAGTTGGTTGCGATTCCGTTTCCGTGCTTCGGAGGGCACGTTATACAGTTGGTATCGGTTGTTTCAATCGTTAGACTTTGTCGTAGGCCTTTAGACTTCGACGACAAGGTTGCCATTAGCCTATTCGAAATTAATAGAAGTTTGAGTGTCCAAAGAAACGCGATACATGGTAGGTGTATCCAATTTCTTCAGTTTCATTTCATTTACATAAAAATCGATCGCTGCGATCAAGATCACATCTCGGAAAAGAAACAACATTTTATTACAAAGGACTAAAATATTTGCTGTACAGTTATGTTGTGATTTATCCTTAAGACTCGATACGTGTATGTTTTACTAGCAGCGCCCCGCGGTATTACCCGCGTTGTTCCCGTTCCCGTGGGAATTTCGGAATGAAAAGTAGCCTATAACCTTCCCGTTGAATGTGGCTATCCATTACAAAAAGAATTTTTCAAATCGGTTCAGTAGTTTCTGAGATTAGCGCGTTTAAACAAACAAACAAACAAACAAACAAAACAAACTCTTCAGCTTTATAATATTAGTATAGATTTATCCTTAAGACTCGATACGTGTATGTTTTATTAAACGAGCTCTGTGTGAACGAACTGAAGCGAGTACGTTGACATTTTATGAGTAACTTCCAAAAACAGGACCTGTTTGGGAAGTGTCATCGTATAACTGTTTTAAAAACTTGATTTTCACATTTTATAGGAAAGATTTATTATTACAATGTGAGGTAACGTTACAAGTTCTTATTGACCCATGCCCATATTCAGCTGTTGAACGTATCTCCAATATTCTGGGTCTTCCAATAATAATAAAACTATAACAATATTACTTCAATTTATCTGAGGCATCGGTCTTAACTTCCTTTATCCTGATAACATCCTGTGTTTTGCTTTTGTCCTTGTGATATATCTATGCGCTATCGTACTTCAAAGGGCATGTTACATTGCCAACACTGGTTTAATAGTAACACAATGTCGGAGGCTCTTAGGCGGTCCAAAAACTTTGATACCAGGGTTGCACTAACGTACACGAGGTTTGGTTTAACACAATTGGAAATACCGAGTAATGAAGTTAGTTCCAACCTAGTTTAAAGTTAGCAAAGTCCTTAAGGTATCTAAAACATTGTGGCTTTGACGCGTTAAATAAGGGAGAGTTTTTAACTCTTCGATGGCTGATAGTGGCATTTCTATCTGAGCCCTGATTGGAAGGCTAAGATAAATTGGATGTTAGATAAGTTTTAGATGCTTTTAGGCGGTCTAAAAGTATAGGTAACAATGTTAGCCTCTAAGATGATAAGGATCTTTTAAGAACTAAAATGTAATAACATATACAAATATAGATACGAACATTATACCAATCTGTCTGCAAAACTATTTAAGTAATATGTAATTTGTAACACTTAAATAAGCATGACTAATACTATCCTTATCTGATTATATTACGGTCGACTTTCGCTTGATTATCTGTTTATATTGAAGTGTTATTAAGTATCGGTTGGTATAATTAGTTGCGTCAACATTTGGTGTGCTATACCGGTGTAACTGTAGTAACTATTTAGTAATCAATGCCATAACTATCGTGCATAGAATACGTTATGTGTTGGTACTTTCACATGCCATTCGTCGCAACTCTTCTGTCGCATTTAGCGTGACAACTCATTCCTATTGATCGATATTGACGTAATAATGTTATTTCCGGCTGCCTGATTGGTTGAAATTCGACTGACAAATGAATATCACATATTGACAATGTTATTAAAGAAAGGCTTTGTACAGAAGAAAGGTATTGTGCCATGTCTTTGATAAACGGATGAAGGAAAGCTACATTACAATATTTTTAACGAAAGAAGTCGGTACAAATTGTAATTGTTTGACTTTAATATGACATCTGTCTTAGAAATTTCACAATAAGCTGTCATTTGTTTAGAAAAGGCATACAATTTCTCCTTTTTATTTCAACGTGTAAAAGCCAATTCGTTTTGAAATGATATCTCTCTCGACTCAATGTCCAATGTCATTGGTCATTGTATTAAGAATGAATGAAATGAATGAGAGGTCAAGTTAAGTTTTCTTCTCAATAGCCGAAACAGTTCTTTATTTGAACCGTAGTTCTTAAGACAATACATATAATTATTATTTACGAAATATATTTAGATTTAAAAAAGACACTTGAAACAGTCTAGTGGCCGTTCAATGACTTATTAATTAATGTTATTGAAGAAGTTGCAAGAGTATATATGTATGCTTCACAAACGGCTAAAGTGATTGAATGAAATATGGTATGGAGATAGTTCATTATTGCAAATAAAATATAGTTTCAATTCAAAATGAGTAGTGTTCGCTTTATAAAATACTAGCAGCGCCCCGCGGTTTTACCCGCGTTGTGCCCGTTCCCGTGGGAATTTCGGGATAAAATGTAGCCTATAGCCTTCCTCGATAAATATACTATCTAACAGTGAAAGAATTATTCAAATCGGTTCAGTAGTTTCTGAGATTAGCGCGTTTAAACAAACAAACAAACAAACAAACAAACAAAACAAACTCTTCAGCTTTATAATATTAGTATAGATAAGCCAAATAAATTCAAAATTCTTTCAAGCACTGATACCATGGGTGCTGTTCCATAGAAGCAGAACGAAGCTGAGCGGAGACGAATGAACCAATCACAACGTAATGAAATTGTCAACATGTTTGCGTCATGCGTTGCGATTGGTCAAATGAGCTCTCCGCATAGCTCCGCTCTACTTCTATGGAAAGAATATGAATATAATATGAGCTTATGTTCAAACAAACATTTAATATTGTTTGACCCAAATTAGGCTATAGTCTAATGTGGATTCTGTGTAAACACTCCTATATGATGATGGTCCTAGCTTAGTATAATTATCGAACACTTAGTCTCTAGCAAACAAACAAACTCCAGAAGCCTATTTTATCATCATAATACCTCGGTAGTCTAGTGGTATGTGCACTCGTCTGCCAAACCGGAGGTCTCGGGTTCAATTACCGGGTCGAGCGAAAACATGTTTCCTACTTTTCAAACATGGCTCGGGTTTGCGATCACTAACCCGTATAGGTAAGCGTGGTGATTACGCCTAATCCTCCTAACTGTACTGATATCTTCAGTGAGGTGAGAAACCTTTGCCCAGCAGTGGAACATTACAGGCTAATACTTTACTTTACTTCACATAATATAGTCTAGAATTCTTTATATAGTCTAGAATAATATCCAAAATCTAACTTTAGTTAATCTTATTCCGAGAGTGAGAGTGTTTGTTTGTAGGTCGTCAGTGTCTCTGTGGCTCTTGGTAGTTATAGTATTGAGGACAGAGAAATGTATTACGATACGATGCACGACGCTGGGTGAGTTTGTTTCTCTTTTGACGTATGTCACGCAAACAACTTTACGAAAATGTCTACACTTCATGTACTGTGGATACTATGGTTATAGAATTAGTGACATTGCGTGGGGTTAGAAAAAACCAATATCACAAAATTGGGCTGGCCTTTCTTACTTTTCTTGTCGATGGCATAAAAATAAAGCAATTTAAATGAGCCTGCTTCAGTGCATCGCCATCCCTACGCCCTTGTCATTGGCGCACATGAGGTCATTTAGGCAGGCAACTAACTATTCCAATTTACTAACAATATGCCTAAAACGAATTTTTGTTCATAGCGACAACATGGCTTATTATTATTTGTTGTAATTAGACGGATAATTCTGAAGATGATATTCCTAAACCAAAGCTTCTCTCGCAACCGGATACGGTAATTGGTTATCATATTTCTTTATCAATATTAAGGAAACATCAAGATATTTATAGTTATTTCTAAGCATGACATACTACATTCTGTTGTAAGTAAATATATGTAGTACAAAAACTTGTAAATACATAATAGACTTAGCACTTAATTTACTTATTACGATGGAGTTGTATAACTTATGAATTTCTTTGACCTAAATGGAAGAATATAACGAAGTAATCTTCATTTTGTTTCAAATTATTTTCATGAAACGAATAAATCATTCAGTTTATTAAACTCTAACAAGACCTGTTACCGTCTTTTGAAGTCGTGAAGTGTCGTTTACTTCACTTCTGACATTTCCCCCACGTCGAAGACAAGTAATGGAAATTCGTAATTTGCAAAGTTACTAATAGGAAAAAAGCCGCCATGGCTCAATGATGTTACACATTTTGCGCGAACCGTATCGGACTTACGAAATTAGGGTAGGAAAAAATAGCCGTCAAAATTGGTAGGCGCATGCTAATTTTTACCGAAAACTTATTTCGACAGAGTGTTACAGTTGAATTTGTTAGCAGCTGTAACGTATTTGTTCGAGCTCTCTTTTGGAGAAAAGTTGTAAAAATATGTTCCCGACCGTAAGGTGTTTACTCATTTAGAAATATTTATTTACTCATTTAATAATATCAAAATTTGGAGTTTGAGGGATTTTGTAAAATGTCAATTATTTAATAGTACTGGAATCGAGGTATGTAACCTCGATTCCAGTAATTGACTGATGATTATAAATGATTTATAATCATTACTTAATTAAATATTCAACCATATGATGTTTTTAAGCTCCAGTAATATTTTTCCAATTTTTTTTTAAAGGCACAATGCTCAGAAAAAATAATAAAACACATACTACCGCGCCCCGCGGTGTTACCCACTTTGTACCTGTTCCCGCGGTAATTTTGGGATACCATGTATCCCATGTATTATTCTGATATATAACCAACTGTAAGGTTTCATCCAAATCCGTTCCGTAGTTTTCAACAAACATACATACATACATCCTCACAAACATTCGCATTTATAATATTAGTATTAGAATTTTTACTTAGGTATTTTTTCCACACTTCTCATTAAGTATATTTTCGTATATATACTCCGAAATACTTTCCTAAGTATAAGTATATAACTGTGTATAAGAAAATAATTTTAACTAATAACTAGCAACGCCCCGCGGTTTTACCCGCGTCGTGCCCGTTCCCGTGAGAATTTCGGGAATTTTTATGCATATAAACCTTCCTGTTGAATCAGTCTATCTATTTAAAAAACCGCGTCAAAATCCGTGGCGTAGTATTTGAGTTTATCGCGAACACACAGACAGACGCGGCCGGGGACTTTGTTTTATAAGATGTAGTGATAGGAAAGAAAAATAACAATATCTCACTCCATACATATTAGTGTTTAAACGAAAATAAATATCTACTGACTAAATTGTTACAGCTCTGTTTGAAGTTAAAAAAAAGATTATTTTTTCAAAGATAACATCGTCTACCGCTGTCTTAGATAGTTCGTAAAAAATCTGTTTATTTCTTGTAAAAGTTACGTTTAGAAATCGAGCTACTTTCTTTTCCAATCAACTATAATAAGTAAAAACACATACACCGCTTTTATTTCTTAAATATTCTATTATATTATACGCTCTAATTATGTAATATTCTTTTTAAAAATACACCCAAAACGGAATATGTATAAATTGCTGAGAATTTTCTTTATTTTTTGTATATAAGTTTAATATTATTAAAACTTTTACATGCTTGTTAATTATGTAAATTTTAAAAGAAGCTATCACGCGTGAGCGATGGTTTTAGAAACGTTTATTTTTTTAACATTTTTCAAAATCATGGTGACAACTAAAAATAAAAATAATAACGATTTATCATGAAATGGGCATCGTAACATCGCTATTTTTAAGTTGTTTTTATTTTTTTTTATTAGAAGGTACCTACTTTGAATTATTAAAATATATAATATAATATACATAGGAACCCATTTTTTAATATCTAACTAATGCGAATAAATACCAAAGCTAGTACTTACATTAAAGAAATAGTTTTTAATATATTGTCACTGTCACATTCACAATAGCACCGAGGGTTCACGATTCAAGTTTCTAAGTTCGTTCTCCGCCAACGTCCGAGTTATACTGAAGTCGAAAAGTTGCGCGCACGCACGACCCAAGTAAAACCAAAAGTGCGCTTACTAACACCCTAAAATTAAGGTTAAGGATAAAAAAAGTGATAGCGTAATACTCATAAACAATTGATTTTCAAAGGTCATTGATTTAATAAAATAAATCGAATTAAAAAAATAATGAAATGTTAAATAATATCGCCATTTATAAAAATAAATACACTTAGTTTTTTTAGTATTTAAATGTTTAACTTGAGTATTTTTTGTAATATCTGCAGTTTTGTTTTTAAATTTGTTTACGTTTATACTCTGTCTTAGTTATACTCTGTTCTAGTTCGACACTGAAAATGGAAAATATTTTTTTAACTGCGTAAAAGTATTAAAAATTATTTTTTATTAACATGTTTTATTGAAATAAAAAAAGAATGCATGTTAATTTTAATATAGGAAAGTTAAATAAAAGATAGAAGTTAACATGAGTACTACCCACATTAAAGAAATATTTATAAAAATCAAAACAAAAAATAACATATATAACTTTTAAAAGGTACTCTAATAATTAGAACAAAACATATCTAACAAGGTTACTGGACTAAAAACTAAAAAAATATTTTTTTTAAACGAAATTGACCAAAAAAGTCCATTACCATTTCAATTTATTCTTAGAAATCATAAGCGAAATTCCATAGCCAATACGTCCTGCGTTGATCATAGCCTGCTCGAACGGAGTCCCAACTAACGACAACTGTATCCACTATGCATACTAATAGACATAACTGTATAAGGCAACTTATATCTAACGTTATATAAGTATTACGTTATACGACACAATATAAATAATCTTAATAAACTAGATGTGTTTGTGTGATATTAAAAACCGGCTATCTTTTTATCGAACCGACTTTAAAAAGTAATAGTTTAAAAAAACTAAAAAAACACGCATTCATCTTATCTTAAATTAGTTTAGTGTCATCGGGTCTTCGATATATCTACAAAGTTTGAATGAAATCTGGCCGTTTCAAGTGGGTCAAAATGGCGCCCTAAAGAGTCGGTTACAAACATACAAACATACTTACAAGTGAAGCTAATATAAAGCGTGTAAAAAGAGGACGGTGCATGATTCGGATTTGTTTTTCACTTAGGTTCTGTAATTTATGGTTAGACTAGCTGCGCCCCGCGGTTTCACCCGCGTTGTGCCCGTTCCCGTGGGAATTTAAGAACCGTTCGACCGATTTTGTGCAAACTTCACTTAAACCATCTACTAAATCGTCCGAACAAAGCCTAAACATTTGGTTTGGATAAGCCCGTTCTTGAGTTATAAAATTACAACAAAAATTGGCATTGATTTTTATATATAGAGTTTTTCAAATTATAATGATTTGTTAAAAAAGAGTTTTTATTGTATTGTTCGAAAAAGAGGTTTATTTTATATTATTTGAATATGGAATTTAGTTCATATCTCTTTTGAAGATCCTTACGCATAGCTTGTATTGTTTAAACGAGGGATGTAACAAGTTTGAGGCGTGGGTGTTTGTGTGTGTCTGTCTGTGGTATTATACGTAACTCATACATATATGTTTGTTTTCCATATAACCGTTTATTATGCTTACTTACTAAGTTGTTAAGAGTTAACCCACAATATAATGCCAACAATTTTCGCGCGACTGTTATTAAGTGATCAATATTTCAATTGTGATTCGAACCATGGTTACCACCTACACAATGAGTAAACTAAGTATGTATGACGAAAACATAAAAGTGGATCAATTTTCGTACCGATAATTTAGTTGATACAAAACCACACAATTCTTTCAAAACCTAATAGCAGTCGCGTTGCGGAATCAATGCAACGAGGTGGCCAATTGACTATAAGGAATAGAAATGCGAGTTTGAAAACATATAAATTACTTCACTTACGTTTCTACATTGAATTGAGTCTGATGTATGTTGAACTAAAGTTTTCAAAAATGTGAACGCAGATATATCTAATATATAAAATTCTCGTGGCGCTGGGTGCGTAATTGAACTCCTCTAAAACGGCTCGACCGATTCTCATGAAATTTTGTGTGCATATTGGGTAGGTCTGAGAATCGGACATCATTTATTTTTCATCCCGAAATTTCCGCGGGAACGGGTACAACGCGGGTGAAACCGCGGGGCGCAGCTGGTACTAATATAATAAAGCTGAAGAGTTTGTTTATTTGATGATTATTTTTGTAATAGATAGCCACATACAACGTAAATATCTCTAAGTATACCTATATAAAAATCAATGCCACTTTACTTTGTAATTTTTTTACTCAAGAACGGGTTCACCTATCCAAACCAAATGTTTAGGCTTTGTTCGGACTATTTAGTTAATGGTTTATGTGAAGTTTGCACAAAATCGGTCGAGTGGTTCTTAAATTCCCATGGGGAGGGGCACAACGCGGGTAAAACCGCGGGGCGCAGCTAGTATTATTATAAATATATTAAAGGCTATTTTTTATTCCAAAATTCCCATGGGAACGTGCACAATGTATAAAATGGGCAATGTATAAAAGTTATTTTTAGTGGTAGGTATTTTAATTAAAGTTTTCGAAAATGTGGGCGCAGATAAAATGTCTGAAAGGTATTTTTTACAGATTAATTAAAAACACCATCAAATTTTTCAGAATAACTTTCACAATATTATACAAGTAGTTAATTTTCTGTCTTAACATTAAATAAACATTTCAAGGGGTTATTTTATTCTTATTTGAGACCTAAATATTTTAAACCGCTTCAAAAACGGTTATCAACAAAAATTTAATTAAAACAAAACGATTACATTCCTGAAGAAAATAAAATCGCTATCGCAAAAAAGCAAAGGTAGGTGTAGACTCGAGAATTTGCTGAAACATCACCAATTTGCATCAATGTTTTGAAACCTTACCTACTATAAGTTCTTATTCAGTTATTATCATTGACAAGAAGTTATTGTTTTTGACTAGCTGAGAGTAACGGCTTTATCCGCATTGAATTCAGCACTTATAACCTTTTCTGATTACTAAGATACCAAAATTAGCCAATTAGGTCTGAGTCATGTGAACGGCTTTTAACGAGACTTAACGAACAAGATAATATAAGAAGACTAGCTGATTCCGCTTGCGTACCAACAGATGGCGTTAGTGTCAACATTATGTAGATCGCGCTTCATTTCTCGCTCATTCATTTTGTTGAATAGAAAAATAATTCCTCTATATATTTTATTAGTATCCATATATAGGTAAAGGAAAGACAATCATTAGTTCAGTAGTACCATAGAAACAGTCTCTAATAATGTGGTGATTTATGACGCGTTCTATTCTCTATGTATCATGTGAGTGTCTGATACAGTGTGCTCGGTTTCGCCTCACCGAACTCCTAAGAGGATCGGTCAAGATGCTAGGGTCCACAGCCGCCATTAATTCGCAGTACAATTAGATACACAAGTTCTCTATACGGATTCAACAGTGTATTCTCACCTTAGGGAAGCGAAAATTGTTACCCGATTGTCTGAACAAGTGACGTGAGGACACCTGGCCGCTTTCAACAAATTAAAAAAGTTTCTCTTTCCAAAAGTTTGCTCTAGTAGGCTCCGTTCATTTAAATTTTAAATGCAAAAGTATTCCGAATTGGTATTCATTAGATTTGGTTATCACAGTTTTTTTCTGTTTTCTGTATATTTAAGATATATTAAGTGTTACTTTGAATGTTAGCTTTTAAAAAATTAAAAAGAAGGATATTTTTAATTCGATTGTTTAATACATAGGGTTTTTCGTTATGTTGATACTCGTAGAAGTATATGTGGCGACTATTATAGTTCCTCTATAAACAGCAAAAACGCTTCATTCTGTAAAAAGACTCCGCTGAAGACTTGGCTTGATAAGACATTTAATTTCCTTTCTATCTAGCCAGATGGGCTCGAAAATGGTGAATTTTCTTACGATCTTCACTTACCTTCCCAGCACACAACCGCTTATCTTTATTATATTCACATCCTTACTAGATAGAATTGAATATGACAACTTTACTTCATGGAAAGACCAATCGCAAAATGTACTGAATAACAATAAAAGCAATTTATTGAGCATCTTTAAAATGGCTTTTAATATCCTTTTATTCTTCTTACAAAGAATTGTTTAATAAAACACAAAGGTCGGGTCATTCTGAACAAATTGAATCAAACTTTATCGTTTAAAGAAAACCTTTAATAGTTTGTATTAAAAGTTTGGCGCTGGCGCGGTGTCACTGAAACTGAAAGTGTGAAAGCATGTTAGTGTACATGAGAGCAGTTATGAATGACCGCTTGAACCGCTGCCGAAAGTCACATTACGAATGAAAAACCGCAGGATTGCCGTAATTGAAAATTCCCTGTGTAATATATGACTAGCAATTTCAGAGAGAAGTGTTTGGCCGGGCTCTTGCAGGGCGCCCATTTTTCTCCGCTTCTAACGATATTGTTAAATGCCACATTTTTTCCTACGTCTGCCGTAAACCGCCCGCGCTTTAATTATGATAATCGCACATTATTTCACGCAATAACTGCTCCGCGAGGTTGTTTTGAATAGAAATTTTTCATTACAGAATTTCTTATTATTTTTATACATTTTTAGAAACGAGCTTGCATCTTAATTGTGTGATAAATAAATTCAAACATCGGTCGGTTTTATTTATAGGAATTGTGCGTATATTTAACTTTAATTTGTAAAGTTGTGAGCTCAAACAAAAGTGGATCTTGGAATGGGATTGGAGAATATAAAAAAAATGTTGGTTCTTTGTTTAAACTTCCGAAAAGTTTCGTCTGAAGTAATTTGAGACTGAGTTGAGATTAGGTTTCTATTAATTTACGTTTATTTCGAGTGTTCTACTTCAATTTGCATTTGTAAACAGTTCCAATTTTAGTCTCAAATTGAATTTTCCTTTCCTATTTGTATATATCTTTACTTATGGCTACAGATTTTCCGAAAATGTTAAATTCAGGGTCAATTCATACTAGTGTAGAGCCGATGCGAAAATCAATTTGTGATAAGGAATTATACTCAAAGTCACAACAGTGGCTTTTTCATGTTTCAAATTGACATGTAATAAGGTTGAATTTTCTATAATAAGTTTTAAATTGACGCTTCACATTGCCTTTGCTCTTATATACATTGATCCTATATTGCTCAGAACAAATGTTGATCTACACATATATGGTGGTTTAGCCACACCAAATAATTGAATACACTGGTTTATTTTAAAGTTGGTGAACTAATTTGAAACTCCGTTCGAGTTTACACGCTCTCACCGCGATAGTGTTCTAGTGGCCTACTTTAACAGTTCACTGTTGTTAATCACAACATTGTCTTAATAATGAAATATCACTATTTCACCATTACAAATATCAACGTTCGCGAGACCTATGGATTGCGATGACATTTGGTTTGTTCCCATTTTTTTACGAATTAAAACCCATATATAGGAAGCGTAGTTAAAGAAGAGTCTTCTGACCACGGTTACTGTAAAGGAGCCGAAATGTAAGATAAAAAAAAGATGGGATCATTTTACTTTTTATCTTACATTTCGGCTCCTGTTCTGTACCTCTGTACTACCTCGCCTCAAATGAGTGAGGATTTTTTAGAAAGGACAATTATATTACGATTCCAACAACTGCATTAACCCTCGGCAGTGAACGATCTGTAGAGGGCTGTGTGGGCAAAATGCAAAAGGCAAAGAGTAAGTTCGATAGTTTCAACACCTAACTTTTAAGTATCGGCGAATGGCGTGTTCAAACGAAATTTTGCAATTTCCCTATCATTGTATTGAGGACTATCCACTATATTGTATTGAGGACGGCTCGCAGCTTGTAAGCTCGCTAAGTCATTAATATATTCTATAATGGTCGACAGCCTGTTATTATTACAGCTCAATAAATATATTCACTATGGATTATTATTATCGAAAACATTCTAAGGCTAAGAAATATAAAGTCCAATTAACTGTAACAAAACCTCTTCTTAGAAAAATAATTCTTAATTAAAGTACAGAGACCTCGAAAATTCCTTGCTCTTAATTATAACGAGTACAATTTTACCATGAAAGCGTCGACTTTAGACCGAAATTTTGTTACTAACTGAAAATATTTAATGTTTAACGTTATCAATTTGAACAGTACCTTGGTGTTAATACCCTGAGAGTCTTCGAGGCGCTTGGTACAAATTTTGACAACCATTAATCAGTTTTCGTTATAAGGGTCAACAAACAATTATTGTACATCTGCCTCCCCTTAAAGTTTAGCCCAAGTTCACCCGACTTAAAAAAACAGATTCTCAATTCAGCTGTTTCTGTTGTCAGAGATAAGTCCTTCAATAACGATTCGAATTTCGAAATCATGTGTTAGGTACCTCTTATTTGTGACAGGACAGGATGACAGGATTCATAGTAAAAAAATCCATAGGCATTATATTTAGTAATATCAGATTCCCAGTTTGTACCCGTACCGGCACTCAAACGTAACCAAACTTAGTTAAGCAGTATGAAACCGACAAATGAGCCAGTTGTTTCACAGAGTCAGCATGGAATCAACGGCACCACCAGAACCAGGTAAATTGTTCCTTAAACAAAATCCAAGTGACATCTTCAAGTTTTCAATAAGAATCTTTATTAGCATCCAAGTACCACCTTTTCCTTGTTTCTTCCGTATTATCAAACCTATACTTACCGTTAACCCTTTGAAAGTTTCAAAGTAAATACGGGAACAAGTCGTCTCAAACTGAAGATTTTATTGAGATTCGCTTCCGAGGGTAATCCTGGATCCTTTATTACTCGCTGAGTTTCGCTACACTGAGAATGTAGTTGTTAGAAAAGCGTAGAAACTATATCGAGGTTCCTATGGGAGAGAACTGAAAAACACGAGAATTTATTGTACTATAAATGCATGTGGTGGAAAGGTGCACGATTTGTATTTTGTGGAAAACAGTTGCTGTACGAAGCAGAGATTTGTTAGGTATTCTCTACAAATACACAATAACACGCACACCCACATACATACTAAACACATACATTGAACTATATCCCTTGTTGCCAAGGATCAAAAAGTATGTTTTGGTTTAAAACCAACTTATGCCAAAAAAATTACCTGGAAAATAAAAATCAATTGAACATCACATGGTTAAATTGAAATTAACAAAACTCTTAGAAAAATATTATAACAAGACATTAATAATACATGTTGGTATCTATAGTGAGATAACAAGTGTTTGCCCATCAGTGGGACATTACAAGCTGATTCTTCTTCTCGAGTCAAGATTTTCAGGAAATTGCAGGAATTAATTAAAAAATAATGCTAATATTTTACTTTTACATTTATTTAAGTCGATCGACTCGAAACACTTCATAAATAAATGGTACTTGCGGATCACCTTGGTTCTAATTCTAACAGAGAGTTTAAATTTTGTGTAAGATTTAAAAACACGTTACTTTATATCAGTTATCGAATGTTCAGGATGATTTTCAGGAGAAATTTCAGGATTGATTGCTTTTCAATCAAACAAATGTTATCGTATATCGTTGCGCCTGAAATATATTTAATAGCAACCAGATATTTCCGTGTTAATTTCTCCTAAACTTTCTATTTTTACTCTCACGTTCTTGTAATCCTAATGTAGGAGTTTACCTAAGAAGTAAGAATAAGAAAAATATCAAATTTTGAATTGAATCTACGTTTACGGACGTACACTTCGCTTTTATTTTACATTTTTATCTGACGTTTCAGCACCTTTACAGGAACCATGGTCACAATACTGACGTGGCATCTATGATAAACGTGTTGACTTAAACTTAAGAAACCGGTAAAATATTAACTTTTAATTATTATAATTATTTACTTACAACAAAAATAAACACCCATAATTCAATTGCTTTGATAACCCTTACCTTATAAATATTATGAACAAATTAACATACAATTTTACTCGTGAGTAAAAATCGTGTAATCATGCGTAAAGTAAACATTTTATACGTTTGTTTTACATGTTAAGGTTCAAGTAACAACTTAGAGTAATAATATTGATTGATTAATGCATATGTTCAATTACAGTGATGAATATTTATCCACACAATCACCACTAATTTACAATGAAGGTTTGAGCTTGTACATTCGCGTAGAAAATTGTTATGCGAATTTTTAGGTTATGTATTTTTTTCCGAAAAATTGGAAACATCGCTAGCATTGTGCGAGTTTATGAGCTGAAAAAATCTAAAACGTCAAGCAAGAGAGCGAATTTACTAGCTGAATCGACGAAATTTGACATTTGAGATCAGTAACACTTTATTTGATATTACTATTTTCTCTACCACCATATTTCTTTAAAATATTGACTTTTACCGTAAATAGTCCACCTATTTATCTAAAAGCCAATGAAATAAATATATCGCTTTCCTAGATAAATGTGCTTAATGTGACTATGATCGTCGTACTCTTGAGATCCCGCTACCGGACAAAGTATTTTCCAAACATGTCCAAACCACCTTTCGCGTTGTAACCGGCGCGCCATCAAAGGCTGTCAAAATAAATTGATTTTGTCCGCGTCTGTACTCATCAAATTCACGCTTGCATGCAATAAACTCATCATTTTAATAATTCAACGTCACTTACGATAGTACAATTGATTCAACTCATTAGTTTAATGGTTTTTAGTGCGCCTGTTATGAGTTGTTCGGGATGACACGATGGTAATGAAATTTTAAAGATGCTATGACGTCACACATAGAATTAAGGGTGCGTTTCCATTGAAGCAGAGTGGAGCTGTGCGGAGCTCGACTGACCAATCATAACGCATTATGAGAAGATTTTTACAATGTCAATGCGCTGTGATTGGTAAATAGGGTTCAGCACCGCTCCGCTCCGCTGTAATGATTACGCTCCTAGTTAGCTCAAATAACTCAAAAACTACTGGACAGGTTTTTGAAAATTCTTTCACCATTCGAAAGCTACATTATCCACGAGTAACATAGGCTATTTTTCATCCCGAAATTCCCACAGGAATGGACACAACGCGGGTAAAACCGCGGGGCGCTGCTAGTAATTAATATACATAGAAATGCCACAAATATCATTCTTTTAACATAAAACTAACTCTCCAGCTTTATTATAACTAAGTTCAACGCCCTGTTCTATGCCCGTTCCCGTGGGAATTTCGCTTATAAACTCTTGAATGTAGATCTACCTAATCTATATATATAAACATGAAACCCGTTTTCCTTGGTCAAGGCATCACGCGTGAATGGGTGGACAGATTTCCACGGTTTTGCATTCGTTGGAAAGGTCTCAGGCTCCGTGAGGTTTATAGGGAATAAAAATCTCAAAATTCCCACGGGAACGGGGGTGCTGCGGGTGAAACCGCGGGGCACAGCTAGTACAAAAATAGGATTGCGGACTGCTCGATTAGCACGTTCAAATAAACAAAACAAAGTCAAATCTTTAGCTCTAGCTATAGTATCTCAGGATAATGGATAGCCACATTCAATTGGAAGGTTATAGGCAAATTTGTATTTCGAATTTCCCACGGGAACGGGCACAGCGCGGCTAAAATCATGAGGCGCTGCTATTTATATGCGGTGGTCCCACCCGCGACCCAATAGATGTCGCTAATGTGAATTTAAACCATCCAGGGTGCCACACAAACGCATCCAAAAAAAATCTGTCAAATCGGTCCAGCCGTTTAGGAGAAGTTCAGTGACACACGTACAGTAGAATTTTATATATAGAGATACAATGTCCTTATCGAATCGCACCCGCATACAATGTATCCAGAAGTCCCAACTTGTACTAAGCCACCACACGACAGGTATAATCCCCGTAGTTCTGCATGGCATGACTGAACTACCAACAAACTTATATTATTTTCAGTTTTCAGCTGAGTGGTTCATCCAAAGTTTTGAGTGCAAATATAACACAGTCTCCCGCTATTTTGAATAATGCAAATATTTTGTAGTAAGGTGTTGAGGTAAACTTTACGTGTTGTGTGAGCACGAATACTTAATTTAATGCATAATTTTACTGCTTAGCGGTAAGATGCCTTATACATTTCTTGTAAACTTAATCGTTGCACAGTTTTCGATACCTACTTATGAGATATTAAAGTTTAATGTGTAATATAATAAGGGTTGTTGCTGTATTTTGATCGTGTAGTCAACTTCAGTCTTCAAGCGAACTTGTTATGTTACACATTACAAAAACTCCGACACTTTATCCGCCCTCAACCTCCTTGAATTGAATGTACTTACTACAGAGTATCAGCAGAAGTTTCCGGGAATGTATTCCTGGATACATCCGGGAACGTGATCCCGGATACGTCTTAATAAATCTTTTAGAAGTGCTAGATTTATGTCGGAACGAAGTATAGTTATTTTTATTGAAATTTACTTACATCGATATTGTGATTATCTTCTGTCCTGATCAATCACAACCTTCGCACATAATAGTGCTGTAAATATATTTATAAACTATCAATAACTGTAAAGTGTCTCAAGGAATAATGATGGAGTATTTTGTATGGAACGGAGTACCGTAATATGATTGAATATTTTGACCTACAAATAGTAGCAGTTTAGTCGACTTTAAATAGACTTGAAATGCGAATTTCAAGTTGTTTTTTCTTCGGTAAGTTCCTTTATTTTGTACCCTGATTTCAAAGAAAGTGTACAGGTTATCGGACAACGCGAGAGCGTAAACACAAAACAAGACGAGACGGTCCCATAAGTGTTTCATATTAAAACAATCCCTAGTAACTCAACATTTAATACCATATTATCGGAAACCAGATACAGTATGGAAGCACATCGAGCCAATGGGATCTTTTGTTATCTGTTAATAATTTAAATATAGCAGTGATTATAATTCGGTTCAATTTCGATAGTAAACGCAATCGTTGTATAAATAACAAACAGTATGGGAGTGCATGCGAACCAATAAAATTGGTTACAACATACAGTTTTAATACGGAATATGGCTTAACGTAAAGCCCGAGTGTTATTCCAAATTGTTATGCTCGTTGGGGGCAATGCATACGAATGTTTATTATGCCAATATACTGCCATTTGTACACTAAACTAAAATTTACTAGACTACAGTTTTTTCTCTTTATTTCGTTCGTCCATTTTTTGCATGTCCATAAAAACAATTTAGATAGCTGATGGTATTCCAACGTTTTTTAGGGATATTGAAAATATAATTTATTTACACGAAGCACTGGGAATTTACAATTTTCTGAAAAGGTATTAGGTTGAATCAATATTTTGTTTTATTTCCGTATTTTGTTCTATGGACTTTATATAAATTCTAGAGAAGGTAAGGTGATTTAAACCGTAGATCTACCTTATTTATCTTGTTAGGCCATTCCTTTAAGCATTATCTTTCTTCATCTTCATTGCTTTTAACTTTAACTGACTAAGGGTGCTTTCAAATTATGCGTTTCGTGTCGGACCGCTGCGGTGCCGAAGCGGTGCGTTTGTCGTATTGTGAACGTACGATCGTGTGTTTTCATACAAATCGAGCAGTGCGGCAACAGTGCGTACTAAAATTATTTCGCGGTACCGACGCCGCACTGTTGCCGCACTGCTCGATTTGTATGAAAACACACGATCGTACGTTCACAATACGACAAACGCACCGCTTCGGCACCGCAGCGGTCCGACACGAAACGCATAATTTGAAAGCACCCTAAGATTGAGTAGGTAAGTATTTAAAATAATTCGTTAGAAGGTAGAACAGCTGTTACTTTAATAATAATAAAACAACTCTGTTACTAACTCTAATTTCTGTAAATTATTTTGTACCAATTGAATCGCTGAAACCGTTTAGCGCAAAGAGCGAAACAGATAACTTTCACATAAATTTTATGCATAATGCATAAGTAAATTAGTGGAAATATATATTAGAGGTAGAGCTATGCGCTCTGGGGGTTATTATGTATACTAATTTAATAAAACTGATGAGTTTGTTTGTTTCAATGCTAATCTCAGAAACTACCAATCCTCTTTCTCTCTTCCTGGCTTTGTGTCCCACATGGTGGTGGGGTCAGCCTTCCTTATTTTTCTTCTCCACTTCGCTCTTTCGTCGACGTCGTCATCGGAAATCTTGCACTCAGCCATATCCTTAGACACTACATCGGTCCACCTTGTCTTAGGTCTGCCTCTGGATCTTCGACTGGGGAAACTACCAATCCGATTTGAATAATTCTTTTTCATAAAGTCACATTCAACGGAATTGTTGTAGGTTATTTTTTATCCCAAATTTCCCACGAGAACGAGCACAACGCGGGTAAAACCGCAGGGACCTTTTAGTAAAACTATATAATTAAACTAAGAACGCATATCGTCGACTAATGCCAGGGAAATGCATGATACTTGTAAAAGCTATGAAAACTTTATTCGTAGCGCGGAGTTATCACGGTTTCTTACTAAATGTGTCTGCCATGTAAAGAGAACGAAGTTCTTTGTCGTTTCGTCAGAAAACTTTTCCCCGGTACAAATTGTCAAGTTGGGCAACATCTCGCTTAATAGTAATTAAGTTGACGAGTTTTATGTAATGAGTTCAGTTACAATTAATTGTTCACTGAATGTAACTCAGTTTGTTGTTAAAGTAATATGAGCTAATGATGAGTGAAAGTGAAAATTAATAAACAAGTACACAATTTAAAAATGAAGGCAAAATAAATTGACGAAATATTTATTTTAAAACTAGCTGTCCTGCGCGGTGATTCCACCCGCGACCCAATAGATGTCGCTAGTGGAAATCAAAACCATTCAGGGTGCCACACAAACGCATAAAAAAACAGCCGTCCACTGCTCGTTGCAATTGCTTTTGCCTTTGATAGAGCACTGGTATATGTTAACAGCATCATACATGACAGATTACTCAGTCGCTCGAAATCACCAACTTACTTCCTCGCCAACTCTCAATCTAAACGACGCTTTGACTAAGTACTGAACTGGTCAACCTGACCAATCTTGGTATCAGAGTTATTGAGCCGCCAAAGGCCTCTGACATGGCTCATGTAACGACTACTATCCGTAGAAAGTAACCGGGACCGAAGGCTTAACGTGCCCTCCGAAGCACGGAATCGTCCTAAGCTTAAAAAAATGCGACACGTGTTCCACCAGAAGCAGAAACTAAACCAATTCAAAGTTCAATAACAAGACGATCAATTAAGATAACCGAGGGAGCGGTGACGATAACATTATAGAGTTTAAACATTTAGCTTACAACAAATAGTTGAACATCGTTTGATGTTCGCAGTGAATGGGTATTGGAAAGTCCTGAAGCTCTCGAAACTCTCAGGTTATCACAAACTTTACAAAATATCGCCCTGTGGGAAGTTACGCCAGCTTTGTTACTACAATTCGCTTGTGGCTCCGACTGCTGAGTTCACTTTTGCATTGATAGCTCGTTCCGAAGATACGTTGGATTCAGAAACGTTAATCAGACCTGCAGCGGAGTCGGAGTTTAAAAGGTTTCCTGATTTAATCTTACTTAATTAAAGTTTATTGTTTGAAATAATAACCAATTCATATAAAGCGGTTCCGTTGTTTTGGGTGGTAATTGTCTCGTTTTGATTGCTTTTCTAGTTAGAGGGCAAGAAATACGTTGTACTTAAAGAAATTGTCGGGGTGAAGCAATTGTTTTACGTAATACATAGTTTATAAACCTTAATGAAAACAGACATAGATATTTAAGGCCCTCAAACAAAAATGTATACGATTATACGTACCTTAAAGAACTAATTGAAATTCTTACATATTTAAATGCCAGTATAAACGCATGATAATTACATAACTATTTCGGTGCGACTCAGACATAAGGGCCCAAGCCCACTATAGTCACAACAGTCTTACTGTTCGACGTTGCCAACAAAACTGTCTCGACGCTATCAAAACTATCTTTACACAGCTTAAACAGTAGTCAGTAAACATAAAAAAGGACATAGAAAAAGTCTTTTAGACATCTTGTCTTTAGTATGCGCTTTTAAAAATGCTTTAATTGACCAGACAACTTGTCAGAGTACGCTACGGACTTGTCTATACGTCTCTATGTCTTGTGTGCTTCAGCTCTTAGTAATATGTGCTCATTCGTCCAGGATCCGCGTCATTAAATCAACTGCACATAATTGCAGCAAATTGCAATTTAACTTGAAATATGAAAATGACGTAAACGTGACACTTTGTGGTTACTTTCAAACCGCATCCATTGAAAAAGCCCGATAGATTCCGGACGCCCTATGAACTGTGTAAAATAAGTAACCATAAGTTTACGATCGAATCTCGTTTACGAATGAAAGTTATCATCAGTGGATTCGAGAATGACTCGAGGCGTTGGAAACGTATGAGAATGACTGAAGGCGATGGTAACAAATTCCGACAGGATTTATTACCTAATGTTGTCATTGTTTTAACATGGAAAAGCAACCTGGTATACTGCAGCTACACTAATATTATAAAGAGGTATTTTTAATTTTGTTTGTATGTGCGGGCTAATTTCGGGAACTACCTGTCTTATTCGAATTATTCTTCTAATATTGAATAGCTACATTTGGATAAAGGTTTTAGGCTATTTCTAAAACAAGTACAACACGGGTAAATCCGCTTGGCGTGGCTGTAGTTATATATATTTATAATCAAAGAAGGAAAAGTTTCCTTCATAAATGTAATTCATAGTAGGAGTCTAAGTCGTGACTACACGTGATACAAACAATTACAGTTTTCGAGGTCTGCAAGCACGTAGTGACTAAATCACTGTCTATGGAGTACCAACGTATAAATACTAAGGTATGACTACCCCACGCCATCTGTTAAATTGAGCTGCAGGTCCACGAATATTATCTTTAATTTTAGTCCTATAGACTGAAACCAAGGTCTCAGGTACAATTCCCGGTTTGAGCGAAGCGTATTTACTTTACAAATATGGCTTGGGAACATTATTCACAGTAAGGAAGCAATATGATGATCACAATCCTTATATATATTTACTTATTTTGATACTTAATACTGATATATAGCTGATGGCTTAGTTTTATCCTTGAACATAAAGCGACAAAGCCTGGAGCCAAAAAGCCTTTGCCAATTACGTCGAAACTAATGTGTTTAAATACATAATAGAAATTTTAGAAGCCAATCACACAAGTTTCCCGGTAAGTTCGAATTGGAGTAATAATTCATACCAAATTCTATAATATGTAAGTACACTAAAGCTATCAAACTTGTGCCCGCAGACAATCTAATGCCAGAGCTAGTTTAATAACGACTTTTGCATGCAAACTTTGTCTGCAACGTTCTAGCCATGTCAAAGTGATCCCGACAATTGGATCAATTAATCGGTTTCGCCGTTTGATTTACGTTGAGTACACGGTCTAAAGTTCAGCTGGTGTGTAACGACCATTATCTCGGTACACATGTGTTCGCGCCTTTGGGTCACGATCAGTTTAGAGTTCGGTTCGGACACCAATTTAGTTAACCGCTTTGTTTTACAAAGCTTTTATCAACAATCGATGGTAGCGAATGTGAACTTTACACGGCTTTAGATCGTTCGCTGTTATTCATTTCTTATAATACACATTATGAGAAATGAATGAATATTTAAGGCCGTTGAATTAAAAATAGAACATTGTGAGACAGGGAGGAAAATGTTTATAAAAATAGTAATCTCACTGCGACTCAAACATTGTTTTAAATGAAAATAAAACAACAATCCATCCAAATGTTTAATTTCTCACACTGCCAGTAAAACAGATTGAAACAAAATAAATCTTTCATTGCTTTTACTTTATACAATTTCTATTGTGCTTTAAGCTTTTAAAATGAATGTCAATGTGAAAACTTTGCTATAAACTGTACAATGTAGGAAGTCACCGATGTATTCTAAGCTTTAGTAACAAAGTGTTGGCTTGGTAAATGCGGTTTCCATTGCAATAAACGTTGCATAGTAGCAACAATCTTAGTTATACGCTTTTGATTTCTGTTACGTGATTACGCTTCAAAAGTTAAGCGTTCTTGACGTTTCATGCAAAGCGAGCATCATGTCTTTGGACACCATGTCTTTAGAATTCACCGATGCATAGCTTATAGACGAGGAGCTCTACCTTCGATTCGTGTAGACTCGAATGCATTTGGAGCCTATTGGAATGTGAAGATGATATCATCAAAATAATAAAACAATGTTTAGGGGAGTACACCATTTTACAGGTGAGTCGAACGTCAACAGCCTTTCGAAAATTAAAAAATCCCGAAAATTCGAGTGCGTTAGACTAAGATATGGGAGATAGGCCCCATCTTATAAATTACGTATCTAATCTTATCTTATATATAAATCGTATCTTATTCTGGCCATTTGCGTGGTGGGGATGGCCGTTCAGACGTGTCAAAAATGACAATAATTTGGATGCATGTGATGTTTATAGGGGACGTTCATATAGGGGAGTCAACAATATGTGCAGACATAGTTGTTGGCGACGACGTCTGGGTGTCATTTCTATATTCTTATAAAGTACTAGCAGTGCCCCGCGGTTTTACCCGCGCTGTACCCGATCCCGTAGGAATTTCGGGATGAAAAATAGCCTATAACCTTCCCGTTGAATGTGGCTTTCTATTACAAAAAGAATTATTCAAATCGGTTTAGTAGTTTCTGAGATTAGCGCGTTTAAACAAACAAACAAACAAACAAAACAAACTCTTCAGCTTTATAATATTAAGTATAGATTTGTATATGTATATGTAATAGTATCAGTTAGTTTGATTCCATATTACAAGTTTGGAGCTTAGTTTGGGTCTGATTAACCGTGTGTGAATTTATCCGGGTATATTTATTTATTTAGCCCCAAAAGAGCTCTAATTAAAATGGCTGCGTCACATGTAGAGTGCTTATACAAGTATTTAGTGGAGGTATTCAATATAGTCTCCCTACCTTATTCTGACGCGATCGAGTAACTACAATAAAACACGTATCTCTTCATTGTAAACTCAAGATCAAAAACGTTTTTATTGATTAGTAAAAACTGAAGAATAACATTGTTTTATATACCTATACAAACAATATCCGACAATATCGTATATATATTTATGTAGAAATAAGTCAATTTCCAGAGAGATTGCTAAATCGAACCACGGAGTGTGTAGGACGGTGAAACTCATTACTTAATGGAAACAATATTCTCCGAGGATACATAGAAATTGGACAGATTGGTTGGGATTTGTGGACGGTTGAGCACTGCACTATCTTCGACTTCAAAGACAAGGCAACACGCATTGGGCTATTTGGTTTACCGCCGTCCAATTAATATTGGACACACATTTCACCCTAATGACTGAACACGTGTCATTCATATATATATAGGTATATCTTATCGTATAAATAACATTCTCGTGTCACAATGTTAGATACCATACTCACCAGAAGTAGTTCAACCGATTTTCATGAAATTTTGTGTGCATGTCGTGTAGGTTTGAGAATTGGTTAACATATATTTTTCATAACCTTTATATTAAGGGTGGTCCACCCCTTGGCAAAACGACGTTTGCCGGGTTAGCTAGTAGTATAGTAAGCTAGTATATAATAAACTAATGTGCCGAATGAATCTCCCACCTAACCTCAATAAGTTGAGACAAAGATCTTTTTTGCTGTTTAGCCGTCAGCATTGAGCGAAACTAAATCAATCGCGATCAAGCTAATTTTAAACCCAAAGTTGAATAGTTTGCGGGACTCTGGTTCCAAAAGGTACCTACTATTAAATGAACAAACACACTCCTCCATCTTTATTACATTAGTATAGATTTTATTCATTCTACCATAACATTCTTGATGTTAATTGCTATTCCCTTGCTTTGTTACTTGCTACGGAGCCGAGGGTCAGAGTTAATTCCAAGTAATCGCTACATTTAACGTTAGCACCGTAGAGCCACAGGTAAAGCTTCGCAGTAAGTACTGTTATCTATTCTGTGTCGGGGTTTAACTAAAATAGACATTCTAATTATTTTGTTGCCTTACCTGGATTCTGTTGGCTAATAACGGCCCTGAATTACATATTATTTGGGTTTAAAGGGTAAATTCAATGTGAAAGATAACCAACAGATACCTAGGTGAAAACTGTTAATATTTAAAAAGGTTCGCTAAAACGTGTCAGAGTTATCTAAATATTGAAAGCTATTCCATAGTTTGGTAAAGCGTTATTCAAAAAAGGTAAGCTCTAGATTGTTTTAAAGACATGACTCTTGCTTTCTATTAAAATTTCGGACCCTAAATTGACAAAATTGACTTTTATTCCAATTTCTTTCCATAACTGCATAATAAAAACATGACATAAAGAAAAACAAGTTCTTCATACATGCATCGCATGCATAAAACCGGTCCTTGCTTAAGGCGATAGCGACAAACTTTTCACTTGAAAAAGCCGCAAGAATTTTCTCAAAGCTCCACACCAAAGCGAATATGAAATGAGGACAACACCGACTTCTACTGTCTTTTCTTTCATATTTCGAAGCAAAATATTTCGTAATAAACATGGCATCTTCACGTGTAATTATAATGTCAGGATTTTTCGCAAATGAGGACGCTGTTTTCATTTCTATTGAAGATGAGTACATGACGTTGTAACCGAAAAACTTTGTGGTGGTACAGGGGCCGTAATTGTGGGTGATGTCATTGTTTCTCATTATGTCAAGTCAAACATTTGCTGGCTGAATAAGGAGTTTTAATATTTTATTTGATGTGTGTGATGTTAATTATATGTACCTACATATAATGTACCTATAATTTTATTGTAATGTACATATAATTTTATTGTTTAATTTATAAATTGAATTATAAATGGAATGACGAAGTCGCGGGTAATAGCTAGTTAGTTACTAAACTTATCCAACTTATTAGAAACATTAGGTATGTTTTAAAGTTGATACGTATTCATAACTTCAGTGCGCTCATTGCCCTTTGTTACGAAGCCGCACCCATTATGTTGCGCAAACATTTTCGCAAACAAGACTTGTTGGTGTTGGGTGGATCATACCAGTTACATAATCATAATTATGTTCACATACGAGATATAACATATTTACTTAATCCTCGTAGATTTCCCACGAGTTTTTGACAGTAATTTGTCAAGTGAATTATATATTTAGATTACAAAAAAAAAAAATTACAAAGTATAGTATCAGATATACTAAGGTGCAATGGTAATGAAGGCTACTTTTTTAAAAGGGCATTAAAGAACATTCCTTTTTTAAGTTAGTAGAATAATCTTAATATTATAGAATAATTTTAAACTTTTATATTTTGTGTTCTATAAAAAATATATTTATCACTGGCGACATCACACCAAGTACGCGTTGAATTTCTTAACTAAATAAAAAAAAAGTATTACCCAGTAATGTTCCACGGTTGGGCAAAGACCTCTCATCTCACTGAAGACATCAGTACGATGAAGAGGATCACCGTAATCTCCAACCTTGAAATTTCTTAAATTACAACAAAATAAAGTTGTTCTCTCATTAGGATAGAAAAACAAGACAATTATGCAAAATCTACTTCAACTTTGTTCCATAGAAACTGGTACAGTAAAACTAGAGCTCCGTGTATTGCTGTTGGTTGTTTCTCTCATAATTGCTCGAAGTAATTAGAAGTCTAGCTTCTAATGGCATTTGCATAGAATCACAATGGAATCATTGCTGGTGCATACCTAATGTGTAATGCACAGCTTAAGTTAACTTTAACGCGTTATGAACTTATGTATTTAGTATACTGTTGTGTATTTTTGAGTTTTCATTCAAATTTGTTTTGTGTATCGAGAGTGGTGGGAGATTGAGAGGCCTTTGTCCAACAGTGGGACATTAAAGGCTAATATTTTTTTGAGTGTATCGAAATATAGTTTAGAAATAAGGTGCAAAGTGTAAAGAAGAAGGACCATTGCAAAGCAAAGGCTTGGCTCACTCCAGATATCAGTAAATTAATGGAAATCGCACCACGCTTCCATGCAACAAAAAAGGTGATATCAAACCAAAAAATAAGGCTAGGATGGGAAAAAATGGTTACATGACAATTCTTAATTTCCCAAGCAATAGGAATATGAATTGTAGATGTATTTCACTGCCTAGATTATCAAATCCAATTTAATTACCAAAACTAGCACCGTAATCATGGACGTTATCGAGGCACCTAAACTCGTTTGCAATAAATGTTTTAAAATTAAGCTAGTTATTGCAAATACAGCTTTGGTACTTGATAATATTAATGGATTAATAAATTAATGACATAAAACTAAACAAAAACTTGTCATTTTAGCGTTTCAAATGTTACACTGAGCTCAAATTGTTAAAGCAACTGTTACATTATTTTTTTGTCCTCCATACCCGTTTACATCAACCATTTTTAAGGCACAATAGTAAATCGTAATGAGAATTAGAGCCAATTTATCGTGCAATAAAGGCTTTGAGACCCCAATAAATAATTCATTTGCGTTGTTTATTTTTACTGGACACGAAAATTATATTTTCTTGACATTTATTTATCGGAGTAATACGACAAATGAGATCGCCCAGATAAAACTTAAGTTGGTCATGCCTTATACATTTTAAGAAAACAAAGGGTTATTCAAGGAAACAAAATATTGAATAAATAATATTATAAAGCTGAAGAGTTTGTTTTGTTTGTTTGTTTGTTTGTTTGTTTAAACGCACTAATCTCAGAAACTACTGAACCGATTTGAATAATTCTTTCACTGTTAGATAGTCTATTTATCGAGGAAGGCTATAGGCTACATTTTATCCCGAAATTCCCACGGAAACGGGCACAACGCGGGTAAAACCGCGGGGCGCTGCTAGTATTGAATAAATTAAGACTTTTAGCATTTTCAAAAGTTGCTGTTCAATTTCAGAAAGCGGTAGCATTTACTAGTCAATGTATAAGCGCTAACAGTAACCGTCGGAGCTGATAGTCCGCGCAAGTACCCGTCAACCACTCAACGCCGAATGCCACTGGCAGACTTCACCTGCTGGTCTTCCAGCGTTTATCAGCGCTGGTAAGCGCTGGCAGCGCACAGTGCGCTGTAAATGAAAATGACGATATTATTTTAGTATCTAATAAATACGTAAGAAGTAAAAAATATCTCTGAAGACAAATGTTTATCCTTCTGCTTCGTCTTAAAATTACCATATAAAATCTTATGAGGCAGCGTGTTATGTGTGCTTGTGACTGCATATACGAGAGACGGTGTCATTTTGCAAGCTAAACTACACTATATTGTTCACAAGGAAGTTTTGCTTTTTGTTTGGTTTGAATATGAAATAAAAACGTCCGCAAAATATTTGGTAGCACGGTTTTCTACGAACAATATCTAAAACAATAGTAGCTGAAACCGGGGCACAAAACATGTGTCTTATACGCTTCGTTCACCGCAGAACAGCGAAACAAACCGAACGTTTTGTCATTGCTAATTGATTTATGTCCGTGCTGCATTGCCGGTTCTGTGAAACGACGCGACATAAAGTCAGTTATATGAATATATCGGAACACCAATAAAAAAGTCACTATTACTTTATCCTTCCCCTGCAAATGGCGATCGTTCACAATATACAGTCAAACAATTTGCTAACTAGCTGTGTTTCATATGAATATAGATCATTGTAAATATTTATTATATAAAAAACTTTACAATAAAAAAGTGACCGAGCACAAGTACATCTATACTAATACTAACACAAAATTATAAAGAGGTACAATTTGTAAGTTTGTTTGTTTGTATGTTCGAGCTTATCTCGGGAATTACCAGTCCGATTGGAATATTTATTTTAGTTATGGATAACCACATTCAACAGAAAGGTTATAGGTTATTTTTCATCCCGAAATTTCCACGGGAACGGACACATCGAAGGTAAAACCATGAGGCATTGCTAGTGTTGAGATAAATTCGCAAAACGTTTGAAGATAGATTTGACGTATAGGAAACAGGCATTTGAATACAAATTAAGTTACAAGCTGGCAAGTTTAATATAATGTGAGTGTCATACATTTTAAGTCAAATTGTTCACTTACTCGCGTTCTATCGAACTTGTCCGCTTACAACAAGTAAACTCGCTCCACACAAACGTCCGCCAATAAACGAAGTTCATCGCGGACAAGTTCACTACATGTTCAAAATACAAGTTAAAAATAACAAACTCTTCAGCTTTATCATATTATAATTCCGTATTATCTATCTGTTATATCATTGTCTTATTGTACACTAGATCAATAACATGATCATTTTATTATTCTCTATTGTTCCCTTTAAGCCAATAATTCGTGAATGGCATTAAGTAATAGGTTAGCTGTACCTTCCAACGCAAAACTTGTCTGAATAAAGGCTAACTGCTCCAAAAACTAGTAAAGTACTTTGGGCGCGGGCTCGCGACTCTGCCAACCTCGGTGCATATTATTCGGTCAACATTTCGCAACAATATCGATACCGAACCGATGTGTAACTCAACTCAAAATTCGGTGCAGTTATTTGACATCTCTTAATGTCAAATCCTTAAAATAATGTTGCCACATAAGTATATATGCTACATATACCACATTTCTTCATAAAATGTAAATAATTAAATAAATAAATATACTCCGATTAATTCACACCGGGTTAGTGAGACCCGTCTATACCCAAAGCAAAAAGGTTTATTGGTAGGTACAAATAGAATGAAGTCACTAAAGAGTTTTCTTCTACATAAGAAATTGTCTTTGGTCTAGACATCAATCAAGTCAGTTTACATTACAACTCTTTTCAAAATAAGTTTCGTTTCGTTGAAAGAATGAATGATTCATTCAAATCGTCGATTTATTTAAAATTCTCGTAAAAAGTAGCTATTTTCAAATGACAAATTGTTGCACGGAGTTTTTTAAGCTATTGCATAGCTTCTATCGCGGGCCTTGAGCGCGGGGACCAAATCCAAAAATACCGTAACGAAAAAAACCTCACGCTTACCCGATCCGACGGGAAGGAGGTGTGGCTTGAAGGCCGTGCATCGTCTAACGTCGTTTCAGTTCGGCAGTCTTCGACACGGCGTTGTGTGCGATTGTGCGTTGGGGGTGAGAGAGGGTGGTGAGAGAGGGTGGTGAGAGAGGGTGGTGAGAGAGGGGGGTGAGAGAGGGTGGTGAGAGAGGGGGGTGAGAGAGGTGTGAGAGAGGGGTGAGAGAGGGGGGTGAGAGAGGGTGGTGAGAGAGGGGGGTGAGAGAGGGTGGTGAGAGAGGGTGGTGAGAGAGGGTGGTGAGAGAGGGGGGTGAGAGAGGGGGGTGAGAGAGGGGGGTGAGAGAGGGTGGTGAGAGAGGGGGGTGAGAGAGGTGTGAGAGAGGGGTGAGAGAGGGGGGTGAGAGAGGGTGGTGAGAGAGGGGGTGAGAGAGTGTGGTGAGAGAGGGGGGTGAGAGAGGGGGTGAGAGAGGGTGGTGAGAGAGGGGGGTGAGAGAGGCGTTGAGAGAGGGGGGTGAGAGAGGGTGGTGAGAGAGGGGTGAGAGAGGGGTGAGAGAGGGGTGAGAGAGGGGTGAGAGAGGGGGGTGAGAGAGGGGGGTGAGAGAGGGTGGTGAGAGAGGGTGGTGAGAGAGGGTGGTGAGAGAGGGTGGTGAGAGACGGGGGTGAGAGAGGGGGTGAGAGAGGGGGGTGAGAGAGGGTGGTGAGAGAGGGGGGTGAGAGAGGGGGGTGAGAGAGGGGGTTGTTTGTTTGTTTAAACGCGCTAATCTCAGAAACTACTGAACCGATTTGAATAATTCTTTTTGTAATAGATAGCCACATTCAACGGGAAGGTTATAGGCTATTTTTCATCCCGAAATTCCTACGGGAACGGGTACAACGCGGGTAAAACCGCGGGGCGCTGCTAGTATCAAATATAATTGCATAAGTTGATACAAAATGCTATGCAATAGCTTCACCGCGGCAGTCCCCGAATGCCACACGTCTTTTTTGTTTTACTATAGTAAGTGTCGATACGCTAGTAGATAGGCGATCGAGCCATCAGATAGTACCTAACTGTCACGAATAGATTTAACTTAGTAGTTGACATATAAGAGCTTAATTACAGTTTGGCTCCAACTGCTCATTTTATAATGGGTGAAATACCTTCTAATAACTTGTATGACTTTGAATGCTTAATTCTAGTTCAGTAAAACGGTTCAATTAATTTAATGTAGCGCTCGTGGCGTAGTTTGACAAAGCGATGTTAGTTCATTGCGATTATTAAGCAACGTGCAGCTCGACCCCTACTTGGATGGGTGGCCGATAGTGACATTTCTGAGCGCTACTGAAAAAAAAATTGACAGTATGTGATGTAGCCGGTATCCTTACCGAATATTTCAAAATGTCATTGGACTCATTAATATAGTGCCAAGTAAAATATAATTTCGTTTGTAATTTTCAATAATTGGTCAAAGGAAATTCATTTCACTGAAGGTATTAGTATAATATAGCTGTAACGATTATAACGGAATAAATTACTGCACATAAGGGTTTAAAATACCTTTTTGTCCTCACTTTCGCATATAGAGTCGCTAATAACTCCTTAAGAGGCTTTAATGAGAGATTTTTCACATAAAATGTAGGAAAAATTACGTCAATTAGTTAATTATCAATTTAATTGACGGCTCTGAGTGCAAGTAACTATTTCCTAAAAGTAACAAGTTCAAGATATCAAAGTGTTGGTTGGATCAAATTGTTTCGCAAAAACAATCACAGGTCCCGCAATTTAATTGAGTATTGAAGTACATTTAAGTAATTTAGTTGGTGAATTGAGCTGCATTTTGTGCATTCCCGCGGGCACCTGCCAGCCATTGACGTGCGCTCGCCGTTGCGCAAGAGTTGCTTTATTTACCAACGATCTATTGAAACTGCAAGATATAACTAGCCTTATTTTAATTTCAAATAACTAGATTATTGATTTCCATAGTTTGCTTATTTATGTCCGATCTGATAAGGGGGCGTCCATAAATCACGTGAGGTTCAAAAGGGGGGGGGGGGTCTTTAAAAAAATCACCAAACATCACCACGGGGGAGGGGGGGTTGTAGCAAATATCACGTGTATTTTTTTTCGGAATACAAAACCAAAAGTGGCGTAATAATTTGCCGGTAGTAAGCGTAGGAGACAACGTCATGATTCCGTGGTCCGAAGACGTTTAATTTCTTTTTAATCCTTTTTTTTTTAAGTTTTTTTATTTAGTTATTTTTTCATTGCTACTGCATTGAACATTAATTTTGGTTATAATTGTGATCCTTCATTTTCTTTATTAAATAATCTATATCCATTAAACCTGTGTTTTATTCATGTGGTTGCAAAGTTTTGTAGATATGAAAAAATACACGTGATATAGGCTGGGGGGGGGGGGGGGGGTTGACTGAAACCTCACGATGTATCACCAAGGGGGAGGGGGGGTCAAAAAATGGCAAAAAAAACATCACGTGATTTATGGACGGCCCCTAATATAATCAGTACTTACTTGATTTCTTTATAAATTGCTTGAGATGGTTAAGGGTGTGCCACAGCATGTGATGGCGTCGGTAGTGGCAACGGGGTGTTTTCTGGAAAATAAAATGAAATATAAGTTAGGCTTTAGTTCTTTTGTTAAATTGGGTAGTTGCCGTAGCCGTTGCTGGACCGTGGCACTAAAAATACGTAGTCAGTAATGTCCCACTTCTGAGCAAAAGGTCTCCCATCTCGATGGGTATTATGAGTATGGTAAAGAAGATTAGACACTTCACTACTCTCTATGGAGCCAAAACTGAATAAAAATATTTGACTTTGACTTTGACTACGTTCTCTGCTACGGACGATGTCTACGGGTGGTGAGCTGGTGACACGAGTCATGTTTAGAAAGTGCAATTATTATTGTGCAAATAATGTATTTAAATTGTTTCTACATTAAAATAAATAAAATATACATTTAAATAAATAATTCAATCGAAATTATTTTTTTTATATAATATTGTTACTTAACATTCTAAAGTAAAAACAATTAAACCACAAACAAACAACTCGGTTGCCAAGTGGTCTAAACCAAAACCAGGTGTTAATTGTAACTTTATTATATGCCGATATCACCGAACCTAGAACTAGTTCAGGGTAAAATTCCTAACGCCTGTCTATTATAAGATCAAATATTATGACGGCGTGACACACTAGCCCTAAATAATTTGTACTTTGACTTTAGGCCACAAAACTAGATCTCGGTGTTGCGAAACTATTGCCAGGTTATTAGGATATCCGATTGGTCCTACGCAGCCTTGGAATGCCTGTTACTTAATTATTATGCCAGCCGAATTTAACGCACTAACATTTTTGTGGTCAATATATTTTGTGGAACAGGACAATGTTTATGTTTATTCATGGACGGTTCGCTTTTATACGTATTTGAGATGCAGATTGATTTAGGTATTCGGGTCATTTCGTCCAATTAATTTCGTGGTTGAAATTATTGGTGGTACGAAATAGTAGGTATATTATTCTATGCACTATTTAATGTGGAAATTATATTTGCGGTCGCATTCATTAGGCCGGTGTAGTTGCCTTGATGTCATAATTAGAAAAAATAGTTTCCGGGAGCCGAACTCAGTATTTTTTGTTTTTTATTAATTGTCATTAATTGACAGCATTTACACATTTACTTATTAATACAAAAAATACTTTTACTTTTTTCAAATACATTATTCATTCTTTACTAAAAGTACCAAACAGAATTGAGAACCTCCTTCGGTTTTGGAAGTCGGTTAAAAAGAAAAGATCTGATAGTAATATACATAAATATATAAAGGTAATTCAAATTGTTATGTTTGAACAAAACTTATTGCTTATTTGCACATGTAAATGTTCGTAGATTCCATAAAACTTATTGTGATAACGGAGTCAACAATGATTTTCCAAATAAAACCTGTTGATGTTTATTGGCGAGCCCTAAAGCGTACATACGTTGAAAAATTCAATACTTGTGTGAAACAAAATAAAAATATTGTGTGGTTAAAAAAATGTTGGCATTCAAACTCAACCGTAAAAAAAATTGTTTGGTACCGTTAAATAATTAATTTAAAATAATCGTTTCCCAAAAATGTGTAGTTTTTTAAGCTTTTTAAGAGTTTTGTACATTTTATAAAATGTTTCGCCTCTCACTCTTTGGAAAATAGCGTATGTCGGAAAGGGACAAGCCATTTGATAGCTAAAATGCTGTAATTAAGCATTTATAAATAACTAGCAGTGCCCCGCAGTTTTACCCGCGTTGTGCCAGTTCCCGTGGGAATTTCGTGATTTTTTTTATATAAAAACCTTCCTCTTGAATCATTCTACCTATTACAAAAAACCGCATCAAAATCCGTTGCGTAATTTTAAAGATTTAAGCATACAGACAAACAGACAAAAATAGCGACTTTGTTTTATACTATGTAGTGACTAGCTGCGCCCCGCGATGTTACACGTGTTGTACCCGTTCCCGCGGGAATTTCGGGATAAAATGTGTCCCATGTGTTATTCTGAGGTATGACCTATATTACTGTAAAGTTTCATAAAAATCTGTCGAGTAGTTTTTTCGTGAAAGAGTAACACACATACATTAGTAAGATTTCCAGAAAATATAGTCTATAGTGTGTATTTTAACCTTCATTGAATACACCAAAATAGCTATAAAGCTATTAAGGTGTAATCGAATAACCAGGTTCAAAGAGATATTAGATTAGCCACGGTATCCCAATCTAGATATAGCTTCGTCAATATTCCATTTCGTTAATAATTTCCTCTTCAACGGGGTTACTATATGTACACGATCCGTTTCGTTTTTGTTTCACGATCGATTAAAAACGATCAAAGTTATAGTTCATTCAGTTTTGGCTCTAAAAAGGTACTTTTCAACTCACTACCAATTTGGGAGATCGTTAAAAGATACCCTTTGTAATACAATAGTTCACAAACCTGCCCGATTACTTACTAATGTCATTTTTAAATGTCACTTTTGACATTAAGTCGATATGTTTTCGATTTCGTTTTAGTTCGATCGCGTTAGTTGGTAGCCCAGGTGATATTCCTTCGAGATGGGATGGCTTCACGTCAACATTGACGTTATCGGATATCATCCGTAGTTACATACGACGCTAATTGCACTAATGCACTCGTGAATGCACTCGATGATAAATAAACAACGAGACGCTAACAGTATCAAGTAACAGTTAAGTGCACATACACCACATACACTGATACAAGGAGATAGGTGCACATACAGTAATCAAAAAATGTTTTGTTTTTAAATGGACCGACGTTTCGGTCGTATCTCAACGATTGTATCGCGAGAAGACTTTTATATGATTTAAACGTCGAATATATTTGCTTGTATATATTTACTTTAAAAAATGTGATATTTTGTAAATGTCTAAACCAAGGACTTTATTTTTGTATATTAAATCCAAGGTTTAATACAGTGAAAGTTGGAATACTATAAAAATAAAAGAGGTTATTTTTTTACTTATACGTTTAAAAAACGTTGAAAAACGTGACGTTACATTATTATCTTCCATGAAGTGTACAACCAAATAGAACGTAAATCGATTGTCACTTGTCTGAGGGGGCAGTCACTATTGAAATGGAAGATTTAATATAGGAAGATATAGGTAATATACAAATAAGTGTCAAAGGAATTACTAATGTTCAACGGAACTTATTATTTCTAAACACACTGACACCAGCGTTGGTCACTTCTTCTTCTTCTTCATCGAGTGGAAGGTAAACCTGACCAATCCTGGTGTCAGAGCTATTGAGCCACCAAAGGCCTCGAACATGGCTCATGTAACGACTACTATCCGTAGTAAGTAACCGGGACCAACGGCTTAGCGTGCCCTCCGAAGCACGGAATCGTCTTACTTTTCGGGCAATCAGGTGATTCAGCCTGCAATGCCCTAACCAAACTGAGGAAAGTCTCACAAAGAGATTTTTGTGAAATATCCCCACCGGGAATCGAACCCGGAACCTCCGGGTCGTGAGCCGGGCGCTCAAACCATAAGACCACGGAGGCTGTCAACTTACCTACACGAACTTACTGACTTTTCTTATACGTATTATTAAAAACAAGCCATTTTTCATTTTGTCACACCTTTCACACTGATACACCTTCACACATCGAATTATTGATAACACACTGTATTTTCGCGACACAAAATATCCACAAGCCCATTCAGCTGAAAATGTCTTTACATCTTTTGAATCATTCTGCTAGCTCACAAATACTTACGGATAACTCCATAAATATAAATTCTATACAATTTTAATCCGTCTGAATTCGTATTCGAAATGTTATTGGTGTATTTCTGTTTATCTGTTTTCCTTCTTATTTTCGATGTGGTTACGTGGCACGCACGAATACTATCTAAATAACTATTTCATAAGTAACTTATGTAAAATCTTTCGATATACAACTGTTTTGGCTACGGGAGATATTATGTCATGAAGGAGATGGTAAAAGATATCAAAATGAACTATTAGATATAGACTATTTCCAACGTTATGCATTCTATTCGATCTTGTTACTGTTACTGTTAGTTCCTTTCGTCCCACTGTTGGGTTAAGGTCTTCCCCATTCCAGTCATTCGATCTTATTTACAAATAAAATATTTGAAATTCTTGGTCACCCACGATATGTCGACCCGCGACCACGAGTTGTGTAATCCACTCGAAACGTCGGGTACGTTTTAATAAATACGCTATATATAACAGAAGGATATATAGAGGCAAGGAGAGGAAGAGGAAGGCCAAGAATATGTAGACCAACTGAAGGAAAGAGCAAAAGTCGTGTCGTACCAGCAGCTGAAGAGAATGACAGATGATAGAGAAAAGTGGAAAGAACTCCATCGACAAGAGCCCAGCTCTTAAGTTTAAAGAGAGATATTCTAATGATACTGTTCCGTCTCATTTAGTATACTCAAGTATTGTTAAGAAAGTACAAACAGTTTTAAGGCTATGCTCTAAATGTTCACTAAACAGTATCAATATTGACAGCCTTCACTTCCGGCTTGCTAACTATGTAACATGTTCGATGCGCGATTTCTCATGAATATTAAAGCGCTCATCAATGTTCAGGCTCAAGATATCGGATTTTCCGCACTACTATATATTAAGAATGGCGGCGGTATGTTAACGTATGCTTTAATTAATGTAAAGCTCCTCCATACTAGCGAATATTATTATTAGTGTTGCTCTTTTGAGGTACAGGACAAGCACAGAGTTTTTGAAAGGTACGAGAGGGGTACAGTCCAGAACTGGTACACGGTCTTTGGATATGAATGTATTAGTATTATGAAATCATCATTTAGACTGTTCACGACATTTTGTAAAGTAAAGTAACCTTTAATGCTGGGAAAAGGCCGTAATCTCACTGAAGAAATCAGTACAGTACCTCCTGTATTTTGTATTTGGAACATTATTTAAAGTTTTATTAAATGTATAAGTGCTTAAATAGGCACGCAATAGTTGTGGGAGTATGTATCCGTTTTTTTCATATTTTGGAATCCATCCTGTTTCTAATAAGTTGGTAACATATCAAAACTTCATTATGTGAAAGAAAATATTTAGAATTAGTAAGTTTAAAAGTGCCTTCATTTTGTTTTTGACAAAACATCGTTATATTTGCTACGCTTCGGTAGAGAAAGTTCTAATAAAGAAAATAATATAAAATCACAATAAAGTTATGAAATAAAACAGAGTTAATCAACATCGGTTGTTTTAACTTTATCATACAAAGTTTTAATGACTTTCATAATACAAGTAGTTTTGCTGTTTTGTGACTTCTCTTTGATCGAACAATAAAAAATATGAAAGTAAGATATCATTATTAACATTTCATACAAGTTTATATTACGATTTTTAATATACTAGCCGCGACCCGCGGTATTACCCGCGTTGTACCCGTCCCCGCAGAAATTTCGGGATTAAACGTATTTGATGTGTTATTCTGATGTATAACCTATATTGCTGTAAAGTATTATCCAAATCCGTTAAGTACAGGCGGTAACTGAAAACCAGCGCTGTGCGGGTTGTGTCCCGTACAGCAACAGCTGAGTAACAGCCTTTTGTCGAAATCTCTATGTTTTTAATTTCCTTTCTGATATTTAAGCTTTGTTTATGACAATAAATTTATTTTTATTTTTATTTATTTAGTAGTTATTACGTGAGAGTAACAAATGCATACATCCATCCTCACAAATTTTCGCATCTATAATATGAGTAGGACTTGGAAGAGATTGTGAACTAGAAATCGTTATTAGGTAATAAATTGTAATTATAATTATTATCTATATCAATGCAATCTGTTGTTATATTATCTTGTTAACAACAGCCATCTTTGTTTGGTGCAACGCTTTGCCAAAACCAAAACAAATACTATTGATGTGTTTTATCGTGATAAAATAACCCACTTCAATCGCTTTATTGGAATTTATAAAGGTACTTATTTCCAAAACTAAATATGAATGATTTGTAATATCAAAATTATTCCATGTAAACTATCCATTGTTTATCAATAACTATTTCTGATTATTGGCACAATTAAACGTGTATTATAAAGTACTACCAGAGGCCTGCGGTTTTACCCACGTTGAACACGTTCCCGTATGAATTTCAGGTTAAAAAAATATCGTATTATAACCTTCCCCTTAACTGTAGCTATCCAATACAAAACTTAATATTAATATATGACTTATAAGCGCGTTGATACAAACAAAAAACAATCTCTTCAGCTTTATATTAGAGTATATATTTCTACATAGGTATCAAAAGCTTTTTTGTTAAGTTTTCATCAATTCAGAGCCTGGTAGTCCTAAGTCCAGACAGTCTCTAGTCTGCCTTTTAATCTTTGAAATCCAATGAAGAAGCTCAAGTTAGAACGCTGACTTACCAGTCCTGGCCGACATAGTAGCTTTAACTTTATATCGGTCTCTAGATAACACTAACACTTCACTAGATACTTTTAAAACTCCTGCGATTTGCACTCGTTATAATAAAATGAAACGGGACTTAATCCCGTTTAAAATAACATACAGGTGTCTAACGTTTCGAACGAATCTCACCGCTTTTCAGAATTAGTTGGAGAAATGAATTTCGACTGCATTTCTTGAAGTCACTTTAAACTACCCGCATCTTATTTTTTATGAAAGCTTTTATTAAGATCACTCATTCTTTACGCAAAAAATCTTCGAATGTTGTCATAGACATTAGACAAGGCCGTTGGCCCAGTGGCAGTGAGAGCGCTTACTGTGTCGGGAGTAGCAGGTTCGATTCTTGTCCGGAGTCAACAATATATGTACAGACATAGGTAGTTGTTGGCGACGAATTCTGGGTGACACTTATATATTCTTATAAAGTATGTGTGTATGTATGCGTAGTGAGATAGATTCCATAATACAACCTTAGAGCTTACTTTGGTTCTAATTATCCATGTATCAATTTGTCCCGGTATATTATTTATAGAAAATGTTTCAACTTGATACTACTAGGTAACAAGCTCGGTATTTTCAGTCCATCCTGACATTTCAGCGTACGAGGGAAAATGTAGGTAATGCTAGTACCCGATCATCGTATCGTCACCATCTATCCTATTTGGAGCATTGATAGGATTTCAATCACATTCATATGGTAATCTATACTAATATTATAAAGCTGAAGAGTTTGTTTTGTTTGTTTGTTTGTTTGTTTGTTTGTTTAAACGCGCTAATCTCAGAAACTACTGAACCGATTTGAATAATTCTTTTTGTAATAGATAGCCACATTCAACGGGAAGGTTATAGGCTATTTTTCATCCCGAAATTCCTACGGGAACGGGTACAACGCGGGTAAAACCGCGGGGCGCTGCTAGTTTAATATACAAGACGGTATAGTGCGACTAGTAAGCCTTACATGGTACAGTCGGACAAGGAAGTGCTTGACCACTGTTACATCTCCAACAATAGTAAAAATGTTGTTGTGTTTAAGATTTAAGCATGGTGATTACGCCTAATCCTCCACACTGTACTGATACTTTCAGTGAGATGAGAGGCCCTTGCCTAGCAGTGGGACATTACAGGCTTATATTTTTTACTTTTACTTTTAAGATTTATGAACCTAATTGTTTGTCTAAAATCGTAGAAACGCTAAGGTTCGGGGCGAAGCAAATGAATTTGTAAATATTAATTCCTGACCAAAAAGCTTTGCAGTGGAACCATAAAACCAATTTGAGTTATGAATGGTGTAATCACATGATTTCCGACTCGTATTCTATAAATTCAAACGATGTTCTACCTTAGGGTGGTAACCCATTTTCTTGGTCGACTATACATGACATGGTTTCATATGTGATTTGTGATACATGCACTTGGACTTATGCCAAGATTCATTGAGGCTTATATTCCAATTATGCATTAAGCTTTGATATTGAACTGAAGCTTAGGTCTCGTTTTCCATTCAATTTAAATTGGATATGACCAACGGCCGGTCTCAATAACCGAAGTAGATCAGCAAAATATGAATTTATATAAGAAATACCAGTCCTTATTTTTTTCAAATCACAAACTGGGAGCACCCTGAAGACTTATTATACTGTCTTATCCCTACAGATCTAACCATTGTTATGATTGTCGTGTAAAACCTAGTCGTCTATTTCCTTTCCAGGGTTATTGGATTACCGCCAACGTGGTATATGGTTTGGCAACTATTTAACCAGTAAAAATAAATAACAAATCTTGAAGTATTTAAAGCAGATACCTATTAGATACCTATTTGTATAAAATAAGCTGTATTTATAAATATTCAAATGAAGCGAACAAATTAATCGTTTTGGCGTACATAGCTTGTTTAGTTCGGTCTAACCGCAGTAAATTGCTACCCATAATGTCTGTACTTTAGCAGTAATTCGGTAATCTGCGTACAGCCAGTTACGGTAATTAAATGTTAGCGGGAGAAATCACTTCCAAACCAACGTTTTATCACATTATCACAAATGAGCTCGATGGCTGTTTTATGAATCGTTTAGTTTTAATAGCCAACGAGTAATAGGTTCGTTTTGATGCTACACTCTTACATTTTCAAGTACATTTTCATATATTGACTTAATTTAAATATGTATTACAAGCAGCGTCCTATGGTTTTACCCGCGTTGTGCTCGTTTCCTTGGGAATTTCGGGATAAAAAATAGCCTATAACCTTCCCGTTGAATATGGTTATCTATTACAAAAAGAATTATTCAAATCGGATTGTCAGTTTCTGAAATTAGCGCGTTCAGATAAACAAACTCTTCAGCTTTATTATGTTAGTATAGATAGATGAACGCGACTCTGTTTTGGTAAGAATATCATCCATCTCATCTGTTCCAGAATTATTTAAAATCAGTCATTGACCTGGCGTGAAAGTAATGGTATCACACAGAGTTACTCTATATAGTAGTAACTCAAGAAATCTTCCCGGGAAACTCTTGTTTACTTAGATAACACGAAACATTTAACAAGACGTTTCCTCACTTAAAATAACTCATGTTACTAAACTGTGGGAGAAATTAATGTAATTTATTTGTATGGAATTCTTAGCATCTAGACTTTAGACGAACGAGTTGTTAACCCTAGAAAAGTAGTTTGATATTTAGTTTTTAGATTATCACATATTTTAAAATTGTTATTTCAGCATTATTATTGTGAATAGGTATCTTAAAATATTAATATGATCAGCTGTTATTGGCAATAGGAATCAGGAAGAAACATATTATCACGAATCTCTTATTATCATATAGGTATTTTTACTATAACAATAATTATATAAACGTAGGTCTACGCACATACGAATATACGCATTTTTTAAACTCGAATGAGTTAAGTTGTCATTCTTCCTGGTCTTCACACTGTTCTATTAAACATTAACACGTCAATTGGTGTGTGGCGCGTATAGCGTCGCATTTTGCAAAAAAGTAATCGAACAAAACCCTCGTAATCATTATTACATTTGATTTGGGACGCGCCACGCAACGCCTCGCGTCTTGTTCTTCGAACTTAGCATTAAAAATAATAGAAACAATACCACACACGTTGTGACTACAAGTATGTCTCGGTTTTAAGAAAAGGAACACCACTTAACAGATGCAGTAGTCCGAATAATGTTCCTTCTCATTAGTTTGATCACTTGTAATAACGAAGGTGCTAGTAGCTTCGTAATTTCCTGCCGTGTAGGTAGAAAACTTTAAAATTGCTTTACCTAAGTTAACGCCGGTCTTTATTAACGTGGAAAAGATTTTAAAGTGCGCTTCATTAAAACCGAGTTGGGTTCGACAATGGGTGGATCGCAGGCCTCGGAAGCAATTAGTGGAGGAAGAAACCAGCGCTCACCACAAGCGCATTACTCGCTTCCCCAACCTTTCATAGGGCGGAACAGACGTATCAACCTTCGCGCTTTATCAACCCATTCAGTTTTTATTTTGAAAATGAGATGAAGATTTTTTTACCTTTCTCTTAGATTTTATTGTTAGATTTTTAACTAAAGATTTGGTGGTATAGAAATGAAATGCAAACACAATTAAATGTCCGTCACACATACTTTATAAAAGCATAGGTAATTCAGTGTAAATCATGTAATTGTATGTTTATCTAACTAAGGGAATGAATAAAACAAATGAAGCTAAGGAGCTTATTTTTAATTTTCCTGGGTAAAGTTTACGTAAAAAACAAATGAGTATTTAAATCTCAAATAGGTTAAACAACATAAAAGGGCATTATTCACATTCAGTTGATCGGCTCACGTTAATCACAGTTGCTTGCAGTCGGTGCGTTCAATATTAATCATACACTCGTTATCCGTTAATCGATCACTTGTTAAATGAATATACGTAATGTCTGTTTAATTGACATGCTTTATTCCTACAAATTATGCAGGTTTACGTTTTAAGTGTTATCTTGGCAGTATGTGCATCGTGATTTAGCACAAGAGATGCAATGTGCGGGTGCGAGCCGGTTGCGGGACGTGTGACGTTGAATATGGTTATCTATTACAGGTCACGTTGGCCCGCAACCGGCCCGCACCGTACCCGCATCCGCACTATGTATGTATTACGCTTTAGCTCATGTTATTAGAACAGCTTTTAGGGCTTTCATGCCGAAGTATTGAACGGTTAATAACCCACAAGTTTCAAGTCACGCAAGATATTATTATGCCATGAGCCAAAAAGGTCCTTATACAATTGACGCGATTGAGTTTACTAAAACATACTCATTTCTAAAGATGCTACTGGAGCAAGTACAGGTTGTTCTTAATTTCTATTGACTTTACAAAAAGTCCTAAAGTGTAAGGAAATAAATTCTCCTGGACTACACACATGGTTGATAAGACCAAAATAAGCAGACGTTGTCGCCAATAACAACGAGTATGTCTGCACATATTGTTGACTCCGGACGGGAATCAAACCCGCAACCCCCGACACAGTAAGCGCTTTAACATGCTACTGTGCCAACGAGCTTGTGTGTGTTAATGTGCTTTCTTTTTCTTTCCTTACCATTTTCATTTCTTCATTAACCATTGAGAATAAAAGCAGTATTAAAAATAGTTTTTTATAGCGGGAATGAAAACTTTCAGCTATTCAAAAGTTTTGAACACCACTATATAGATACGTCAGGGTATCAACAGTAACATGACCTGTGGATGTTTCCTCTCTATTTGAGGGCTCTAGAGCTAGCTCCCTGCTCAAGCATTGCGGTAAAAAATCTCCGAGTCTAATTGGATTGCCTTTTATTAGCGTAATAAAATTGGATCTACTCAGACCGGACGCATTTCCTGCTTGTTTGCTCTCGGGTGAAATTTGAGAGAGATTTTGAGGTAGCCATTCGTTTGGATTAACATTAATCGTGTATTTTTTCCTGATATTGCGGCCATGTTTTTTATATGATGTTTTGGTGCGGATAGTCTATTATAGTTTCTTATTTCACTTGTTGATTACATGTTCGTGTTATAAGTAGAAAAGGAAAACATATTAAGGAAGAATAAAAGTTCAAGCATTATGAATAACTCTATTTTTTTCAAAAGTAGTCTTTCGGTATACGACTATTTATAATAAATAATGGTATTTATTACCAATGAATACTACAATAAAAATAGTACAGTAGTGCATACTAACTACTGTACTATTTTTATTGTAGTATTCATTGTTTATTCACACTTCTTACAACTTGTTTTTGCTTCCATGTCATAAATCAAGACCGCCAAGTAATGATACAAATATGTAGATATCGAGGTCAAAGGATTGATCATATTGTTCACTGTTCTATTGTATTGTGTGCAATATTATGTCTGCAATATGTAGGAGTTCGTTTAGATTGAGCAAGTTTACAGGCCTGTGGGTTGAATAAAAAGCGAATTTGTTCCCAGTAAGAGCGTTTGTCCACCGCCGCCGGCACCGGACCGTCACCGGGAACGAGATTATTTCGGCCCGAGTTTATTATGACGTGACGGATGTGCGGTGGACACGCGGCTAAAGCAAAACGCTCTAAATGTATCTACCGCTACTTCGGCGCCGTCATCTCTTTCCCGGTGACGGTCCGGTGCCGGCGGCGGTGGACAAACGCTCTAAGACTATGGCAGTGATTTGACATTTCATATTCAAGCGCAACGGAGCTGTGCGAAGCTCAACTGACCAATCAGAACGCATAAAGATAATATTTTGACAATGTCAATGTGTCAAATCGCACCACTACAGCCTGCTTCAATGAAAACGCACCCTAACTCCAAACGACGCCTGACCATATAATTTTAGTACACAATGACAAATGAGAGAGCCTCTAAAAAGGCCCGCCCTAATAACACTACATCTTATGACAACGGATAGAGTCAAAGGACTCAGTACCACGGAATGTCTTTTAAGCCCCGAACATTGTTCACCACTCATTCCCGTCTATAAATATTATTAACAACAAAAAGCCGGCTAATATTTGACTTACGACTACAATCCCAAAAAATAACATCAACACATTTCCTCTGAAAACAGCTCAAAGTATTATTTTCTCGGGTTTATTTACTAAGAATGTTCGATGTAACATTGTTGTTTTTCTATAGGGAAGAGTCTGAAACATTATCTTTAGCGGGAAGCTCCCACAAGATTAATGGTAATGGGTTCACAACCCGAAGAGGTGACGTTCAACTCGGCAGACTCTGAGAAAAATGAAAATATTTATATCCAACTTTGTGCTCGGGAAATTACTTGAGCACTTAAACATATTGTGTTCGCCTTTGATGTCGTAATGTATCTGTAACAGGTGACACTCGCTTGTTCTATTTGATTTATTGATCATTGTTGCTGCGTTAGGTTATCAAAAACATGTTGTTGACAGTATTATAACCAAATGCCTGGTTAATTACTATCTTTATACCATAATCTTAACTTAGATTCTTAAATTTTATTATAAACTAGCAGCGCCCCACTGTTTTACCCGCGTTGTACCCGTTCCCGGGTTAATTTCAGGATAAAAAACCTATAACCTTCCCGTTGAATGTGGCTATCCATAACAAAAAGAATTTTTCAAATCGGACCAGTAGTTCCTGAGATTAGCGCGTTCAAACAAACAAACTCTGCAGCTTTATAATATTAGTATAGATACGAAGGTCAGTTTATTGGTTTTATGCTTTTCATCTAACTAAACTACTGATGACCGAACCAATTCCAATACGTACAGTCGGGCCATGAAAGAGTTTACCATCCTTATGACTTTTTCATATTCAAACTTCTATAATAACCACTTGTTACTATTTAACTTAATATTTTTTACTTTTTGTCTTACAGACTGAAGTAGAGTAGGTACATATTTCAAATCAAAGAACAAAAAACAGAGATGAATAATAAGTTACTATGATTACAATATTTATTTCAATAAAACGACACTTCTACTAACGAGTGAAATAAACATTCATTAGCGGACAAAGGAAAACAAATACATAAACGTGGAGAAAAAATTATTATATTACGTTAAGGATATCCTTCTCCAACATCCGGTAATCGACAATAGTTATAAAACGCAATTGGATCATTTCAAAGAATGTTGTTAATTAATTACGTGTTACGGAGGAAATGAGTGATTTTTATTGAGTAAATGATAATAAACATGCAGGGCCTTATTATTAAACGCGTATTAAGAACATTTTAGCTGTGATTTTAGCTATCAAATGGTTTGTCACTTTCTGACATACGCAAATTTCCGAAGAGCAAAAGGGACAAAACACAGTATAACAGTGTTTTAGTAACACCGCGTTTATTAATAAGGCGGGCAGTGATTGTCATAATAATGTCATAGAATTTTGTCTTATAACGGTCAGCTCCAATCACCTATATCTCGATCGATATACGGTATACGGTCCAAAAGTTTTAATCCTTCACTTAGTTAAAATTTCATATTTTGATGTCAAAACTTCTGAATGGATCTATTTACTAATTGATACAAAGTTATAGGGAGCGGCCGCATGCGGGGCGGACTATATACAAATATAACATTACATTATCTACATATGTAGGTGCTGGGTGAATTTACTTCGTACAGGCCAAAGATATTGTTTGAAGTAGCACTAGGGACAAGTCACGAAATAGAGTTTCGTCGCGGCATTTCTATCTGAGCGCTACCGTGTTTCGGAAGGCACGTTTAATTGTCTATCCCGGTTGTTTCAATTGTTAGACCAACCCGGAGGCCTTTAGGCGGTTTAAAAAGTCTAATTCCAGGGTTGGCCTCCAACTTACTTGAACTTACTTACTTACAAAATAAAGAAGGTACTTAGCTTTCCGTGGGTCAAGTTTCCTTTAATTTGTGATACTTACCCAATAGGCATAGAAATTGTAATGCAGTATAACTGTCTTAGGCATAAGAACATCCTGCGATAACCTGTTTAGAAGGGAAAACTAGATCAGTTAAAGAAAAGGTAAAGGTTAACAGGATGCAATCAGAGGACAGACAGACAGACAAAGTAACTTGTTCATCTTGGCTATTTACGTAAAGGAATATTTATAAATTGTTGTTATTGATACAAATAGCACGATTTATGGGTTCTTCAATGTAAGCGTCTTCAAGCGTCCAGCAATACATAGCTGGACGTTCGAAAGTCCTACAACAGAATGCAGACGTCCTTTTGTTTGTTACACATGACGGTTAACAAGAATTAAATTGAAAGAGCCTTAAGGTCCATAATCTTTAAACGATGTTAACCTAAGTAAAAGTGCGAGATTATAAAAAAAAATCCCGGTTACTTTCTACGGATAGAAGTCGATACATGAGCCATGTCAGAGGCCTTTGGCGGCTCAATAACACTGACACCAGGATTGGCCAGGTTGGCCATCCACTCAATGAAGAAGAAGATAACAACTTTAAACAGAAAATAAACAATATACCGTAGTTTTTAAATGTAATAAATATAACATTTAATTTGCGTAGTAACCTACCCATTCATAAATTATTTTGGCTCAACCATCTAACATAGACACAACAAGTTAGAATGTTGCTGTTTATGTAGGTAGTCCAATTTAATATCTAATAAAATCATTAATTATCTTGATTAATTACTTTACGATATAGGTAAGTTCACTTGTTTGAATCATAACTCACTTTGTTGCTAATAACAGCTGCTTACTTTGATCAGTTCAATGTGCTAATTTAATTTTGTTTGTAACATGTTCGTTGCATTCTTTGGAAGGTTTGCGGTCAACAAATAGATAACTAAGTAATGATAATAATTTTAATTGCTGGATTTTACTAAACAAGTTATTGGTATGTTTGTTTGGATATTATTCTTTGAAAATTATATTGTAAGGAACTTTTTATACCTTTGAAATGTTGTTATTTTTGAGGTAACGTATCTCTAGAGACAACATTTGATTACTCGTATATCTGCATTTCTGGTCTTCACAGAAACTCTCAAACTACTGCACTGATAGTTTAGAATAATATTACAGACATAATATACCTATAATTATGTATTACGAAACGCCAATATCTAAAATGTTTATGCATTTTTTCCGTACATTGGTTACTTTATGGCATTTGAGTAAGGATCCCTAATTTTTTGAAATATTTCGATACACATAAACATTTGGGTATTTTTTCGGGTATTTCAAACCCGAGCCATGTTTAAAAAGTAAGAAACAACTTTCACTCGACCCGGGCATTTAACCCGAGGTCTCAGTCTTGGTAGGCGAATACACATACCACTGGACCACCGAGGCGTTAGCGTAAAGTTCCTTTACATAAGTACCGTATCAATAATAAGCTTTTATTTTTCATAAGCAGAGAGTACATCATATTTCTTTTATACATTTTAATAAGGATGATCAGATATACCGTGGCTGCAAGCTGCGGTGGTGTCTGCACCAGTGTAGACTCTTCAAAGTGGAATGCTCGTTTAGTCAAATGCTCCTCCCTTCGCTAATGAGGAAGCGAGAGTAATTTTTTTCCTCTCAAAAAGAATTTTTCACTCTATCTTTTGAAACGTGCATTTTAAAAGTGGATGCTGTAAAAAATGTTTACGGTTTTCGGCTTATTTTTGGTGAAATACTGAATGTGCAACAGTGTGTTCGTATAGTACTTTGGTTTGGTTAACGTGGATGATGTTTAGGGAATTTACTAGCTGCTACCCGATGATTTATAAATACAAAGTTTGATATTTTGATATTGTATGAGCGACACGCTCGTGTTCTATTCAACTTGCTGACTCGTTGTGCTTCTTAAACTTATTTGGGTACTAAAAAGATTTAAAAATTCTCGTACGAACGATCCGCCGGAGATACTACTTTTAACCTAACCTATATTTAAATTACAATAATTTACTATCCTTGATCTAATTACTAATTATTAATGTGAGAATGAAACTCACACCAAAAGTTTACTTTGACAAAACACTCGAAACTAGTAAGCTTTTTCAACTTCACTCGAGTTTATAATTCAATTTGTTAAAATTGAAAATTTGGCGCTTAGTTTTGATTCGAACCGAACTTCGTTATGAGTTTCTCGGTTCATAATATTTTCAGATAATGACTGAAGCACGACATTGGGGTCCGAACATAATTGGGTTAATTGCAGGAAAACAACGGGTTGGTTATTAAATATGTATTACATCTTCTATATATATAAAATTCAAAGTCCTGACTGACTGACTGATAATCAACGCATAGCCTCAACCGCTACACCTAGAAACATGAAATTTGGCAGGAAGGTTCTTCAAGTGACGTAAGTGCACACAAAGAAAGGATTTTCGAAAATTCTTACGGGAACGGTGTCAACGCGGGCAAAGCCGCGGGGCGCTGCTAGTTATACATACAAGTATAAACATCTAGTATAAACTATACTTCGTATATTTTAATCGTTCGGAACCCAATTACCTAATCTATACTAATATTATAAAGCTGAAGAGTTTGTTTTGTTTGTTTGTTTGTTTGTTTGTTTGTTTGTTTGTTTGTTTAAACGCGCTAATCTCAGAAACTACTGAACCGATTTGAAAAATTATTTTTGTAATGGATAGCCACATTCAACGGGAAGGTTATAGGCTACTTTTCATTCCGAAATTCCCACGGGAACGGGAACAACGCGGGTAATACCGCGGGGCGCTGCTAGTCCTAGATATAAACGTTTTTGTCCTGTATAGTAGAACATAGTATACAGGCCAGAAACTTTATTAAGTACTTTTTATAAAGTATAGATTTGTGTATGTATACTCTACAGAGTATCAGTTAGTTAAATTCCTTAATACAAGCTTAGAGCTTAGTTTGGGTTTAATTAACCGTGTGTGCATTTGTAAATATATTATTATATTATAGTATACGATATATTCCCTGTAAGTAAAACTATCGTATAGTTTATACTATAGATAACTTTTTGTTTGTAACAATATTTACATCAGCCTAACGGTCGTTTTAACATCTTTAATACCGGGCTCTACAACCAGTTCCAAGAATATCGTCGAAACAACAAAGCTAGGTTAAGACGTATCGTAACTTCCTTATATGTCCTGATCACTATGAGTGTTTCAAGCGGCTTAATATAAGATGACAAATGAGTTCAAACGTCAACCTTATTATCAAAGTGGTAAGGACGAAAGGGGTGGATAAGCCGACTGTTGTCTGTACGCCGGCTATAAACCTTTATCGGTCCTTAGTAATTGAAGGCTTTATGCGCTTAAACGTCAGACCAAAGAAGCCTAGAAGAGGTTCTCAGTTGGTCTTAGGCACGCCACCCTCGTAAAATTTCAGTTCGGCTTAAAAGGCAAATTTTCAGGCTGACAGATCCCAAAGTGCAAAATTATGTATGGATAAGGTTCACCATCGGTAGTAAAAGATTATGTATATCAAACGGGTTCAAGGGATATTTTAGTATAAATGCAGAAGGAACCTTATTACAGTTTACCGAAATTACTGGCATGCTTACAACATTTTCTGCAAAATGAAAAACAACATTTTATTACATTAAAGTTAAATTAAACCAACCTACAGCGATAGCGCCATTATTTAATAAGTTTCAATTAAAAATACAGTTTCATTCGTGTTCAATTTCAGCTACAAAATTCATCGTCAATTTAACAACATACAAGTATCGTGCACACTATGTTTGCGTCATATAAAAACATCAACAATATGAAAGTTAAGCACACTCCACACGAGCGCCCATTACTCATCGATCGACACCCTCTACTCAACAAACAGTGCATGTCACGTTCACATATACACAATTTGTAGCCATTTGCGCCCTCTTTGCGAATAAAGGAATACGTGCATCGCACTCCAGCGATGCGGTATTCAAGACGACACAGAACTAGCTATTGAGTATCGGTTACACACTTTGCAAAATTACTGGCGCCTCGTATTGCTTTGGAATAGAACGTTCAAAATATTTATGTGAGAAATAAATATCGTTCCCTGATTGTCAGTGCTTGCTTGTCAGTACTTGCTTCCTCACAATTTTTTCAGTGTATATTTGAAATTGAATATGTTTCTGAAGAGTTAACTTACTTCAACTTAGGTAGTGATGTATGAACTATATATTTTTTTCAATCAAGCTACTCACATGAACATTTTCAAACATACCCTTACATACATATGTCCCATTATTGGGCAAAGGCCTTTCCCCACTTCTTGCCCATACACATACCACACTTTATAAATCTAAGGAAACAAGTATATAACGAATTGAGAATCTCCTCCTGTTGTTTGAAGTAGTTTGATAAACCTACCTTTCAATTGAGGAGAAACCATATAGAACTCAGATTATAGTTGACATTGTCAAAATCATACTAAAGAAACTACAACGTTTAAAATTATAGTACAGAAAAATGGGCACCTTCTAGTTTGTAAGCCTACATTACCTTATTACATTAATTTGCATATCTGATCAAAAAATATACAAGTGTCTATTAAGTTCCACAAAATGAATAATGAATTACTACAAATTACGACACAACACGACTTACCGAACCTATATTTTGTTTGTCTACAGGTAACTGTTGCAAGTGCAATCATGCAAATTGTACACCTAATTTTATAAAATGAATTATTTTACTTTAAATTACATTAAACCCGTTTACAAAACATAGGTTTTGTTCAATAATTCTCGTAAGAGTTACCTATAAGTAAGTATTTCCAATGGATTATTCTAGATAGATTAAATTACATATTTAAAAATAAGTCTTTCTTATAAGTTTTTTTAGTTAACGTATCGATAAATAAAAGATGGTAACGTGCTTTGGCTTGAACTTTATTTTGTGACTTAAATCAATTTGGTACTTATAATATTACTTTTATGAAACACTCAAGAGAGGGTAACGTCGGAGTCGACCGAAGGAAACGTTCGTGGGACCATCTTGTCACCTTCGATAGAGATTGGTGGGAGGAGAAAAATAGGAACGGTAGAGATTAGTGGGTAAAGGCGAAAGATAAGGACGGTTGGCGATGTTTGGGAGACCTTTGTCCAGCAGTGGGACCGCATAGGTTCAGTTAATATATATGTAATATGTAACTTGATTATAATCATAAGTGATTGTGATTGCTACGAGATTACTTAGAAGGAAAATATGATAAAATATTTAAGGGTTGATATTACAATATTATTATATTACTTTTTACAAGCAAATAGCATTTCATCTTAAAATATCAAATAAGAAGTAAACTATCTAATATAAGATCTAAAATATTCCAGTCTCTAAAGCTCCTTATAGTGAAGTAAGATTATATTAGGGTGCTCTGTAAATAACAATATATCATAGCGTAAGCTGTGGTATAAATTTGTAAACTTATATTTAAAGCATAAAATTAAATGTGAGTTTCGTGCCAAGAAAATAGGATCTATGTATTACTGAACATTTTCGCATTTACTAAACAGCGGGCCTTGCATAGAGTGCACCAAGGTTTTATTGCTTCGGGGGATAAACTTTTTCCTCCAAGTCACATTAAGCTTAATGTATTCAAGTGAAATTCAGCAAAAACTCAAAAGATCTGCGTTCAAAGAAGTCACAATCCAAGTGCTTCGGCACAAAATCTTTATTGAAATATTTCAATAGCGGAGAATATTATCAAAGATCCTTAAACAAGTCTTGAAAATCTTTTCCCGGTAACATGATCAAACAATAGAGTCAGTATTGCGTGAGTAATGCAGCCTGACTGCATTAATAAACTTAACCAAGTTTTTTGGCAAAGAACTTGTTTGTTAGCGATTTAAGTTAAAGCTTTTTGTTTGCATCGGCAGTAGTCTATTAACTGCGTTGTTCAAAACAACCCAAACTCCAAACTATAATTCGTGGTAGCACACCCCATTACGAGTTCAGAGTTTTACCTTCAATACGGTACAAGTTTTGAAAAGTGAAGAGAGGTGGAAGTGATTGCGATATTTCATAACCGGCTGTGAGCAGAGCACGTCCTTGTTCTAAGTCTATTGTGTACAGTTCTGAACGATAGGACAAACAAATTGCCGGAAATATTTGAATAAGAATGGGACATTTTTGGGGACACTAATGTGCGAGGCGGGAAGCCCGCTCGGCGAGGGCGCCCTTAATATCTGTTTTATTTTTTCCGGATTTGTAGGAGAGGACAACAAACAGCGCCCTCTATTGTCAGGACGCGACACGAAAAAAACACGTTCTCGCCCAATAATATTATTTTTGGTGAGTAATTTTACGGCTTTATTTGTCGAAGTGATTCGGCCATTACGTTTTCGGTGCGAGGACACAGATAGTTTATTGTAATTCATGTTATTGCACACAGTACAGTGTTAGATAAATCCATATAAAGAGGGTCGGTATAACTTGATTTTGTTCCAGATTAAAACAATATCTTGGCAAGTGTACGGTCGTATACAACGAACTGGTACAGCGTTGTTTCGAAGGAAATGGATAAAAATACATTTATTTTAAAAGAAAATTGTTTGTTCCATTTGACATTTATATTGAAGATAGCAACAAAACAAAGGAATGTAATTTTCCAGGCTATTTGAACAGGTAACGTTGACGTAGATTATAATTTATACACATCACACTTTAACGAGGCTAGCCAGTCATTTTCAATGTTATTTTGGTACCACTTAGCACCTCGTATGAGCTGTCAACTGAAAAACAAAGGGTAAACGATCCAGGACCGCACAATAACACGATCGCTTACCACGTTCTCTTTCAATATTTCCCAATTTGATACGGTATTACACTCACTCCGCGAGACAATGGAAAGTAATCGACAGTGACAAGGGAGGGGCTAAATTTCGTTAAAATAAAAGCGTACAGAGAGCGTAAGATATAGCGCCTACGTGGTCGCCGTGAGATCCGAGCGCTGCTACAATGGAGAATTGGAAAAAGCTTTTATAATCCGGCACGTGACACACATGCTCAAGCGGACATATCTTAGCCCACCTACTCGCTTCGCGCCCACCGCCCTCACTGCGCTTCCCACAACGCGGCACCAACTCATACGAAAAACTTATTTTATGGTTCTACTTACTTATCTGGTATCAACGCCTCGATAGTGTTTTGGTATGTGAAGTTGACTCTCAAAGAAATAGCGCGAGATAATTCGAGTGGAGTATCTAATCAATTACTTTTTGAACGTAATCTCCGATCACAACACGCGTAGGCAAGCGCGGTGTTACGCTTAATACTCTTCACTGTACTGCGTGTGATGATGTCTTCTATGAGGAAGATATTTCTGTCCCGTAGTGATATTTTAGTACCTATTACTTCTTCACTTTTTTTGTATCGCGACCTTTGGAAAATAGGAATAAAAATTAGCCTTTAATATCCTCCGGAATGTATAAAGCCTCCAAAGCATTAAAATTGATATAAGCGGTTATGTATGACCGTATTGAATTTCTTATTAATTTTCCTTTAGTCATACTCAAACAATGTATGTATCCTTAACCTAATATATTATCAAGAGCGATTGCCTAAACTTAACTAAACTTCATATTATGAATTTTCAAAGTTAATTTTCGTCCAAAATTACAGGCAATTTGCAAGCGGCAATTGTCGGCCAACTTTGATAGTTCCGAAATAGTTTTTCTTACAATTGCGTGTAGTTGAAAACTTGAGCAGTAGAACTAACCGAATAACTTAAACTACCTTCTTGCTCAGTTGAGTTATTTTTATTACATTCTATTTACTATCATAACGTTACCTGAGTTATTTAAATGCAGATGGATTGAGTATTATCTATCACTGTTATTGCTAACGATTCCAAATTAAGGATAATCAAACAGATCAATTAATAAACAGATTCAAGGCATCATTAGAATACGATAGGCGGTTCTATTTAGCATATCATTGGACGGTATACCGCGTTAGCTCTCGTGTATTCATTTTTGCAATCAGAACAAGCCAACATTTGTATTCAAATATCGAATTCATGAAAATTTAATGAATCATGAATAAAATCTATGTTTTAATTTTTTTCAGCGACTTTATGCTTATTTCCTTTGTTTATGATATTGCATATCTACATACATAATTATATTTCATTAATTATGGCTAGCACCGATACCGATTCTTTCATACATACTTTATACTATTCATATTAAAATTTATATTTACCGTAAAGGAAGTTCAAAGAGCAACCAAAAAGCGTTCTACATTACGTAACGAATCTTAGTACAGGGACCAATTAAAAGTGTCTTCCGATGCATGGAATTGAACTAGAAATGGCACTTCGGCATACGATGCTTTCGCATATCAAACAGTATCTGTTACAGTGAGGGTGTAAATAGTTTACTAACAAAATTATAAGTGTTTCTCCCTTCTCGATCAGTAAAAAGTAAAGTATTAGCCTGTAATGACCTCTGCTGGGCAAAGGCCTTTCGTCTCACCGAAGATATCAGTATGTACAGTGAGGAGGATAACGCGTAATCACCACGCTTGTCTAATACGGGATGGTGATCTCAAACCCGAATCAACCAATAAGAGCCTACTGGTTGCTCCAGTTTCAGTCTTCTGTGACCACGGTTCCTGTAAAGGGGCCAAAACGTCAGATAAAAATGTAAAATAAAAGTGTATCGGTAAACGTAGTTTCAATTAAAAATCAATAAGAGCCTTTTAAATTATTCAAAATTAATAACTAGGTATACTTGAGAGATTTTTAAAATGAGACAGAAGCTTTCATGCTCCCCCTCTTCTCTAATGTTCCTCTCGTCCATCAAAATGTCATTCACTTCGCAAAGAACTATTCAGGCGGGTATGCATTAAGTACATCAGTGATAGTTCATCGTAAGATATCGCGTTTCAAGTTTTTGATATAGCTATAGTTAGAGAAGTATTTTGGTAAAATGATTATTAATGTGCAGGATCTCACGGTTTACATAAGGAAAAGATCTTTTAATCAAGCTTAACAGTATGCCAAAAATAAATAATAATATCAACCGGCACAAAACATACTTTAATAATAGTTATGAAACGTGTTTCGTCCTTACGACTATGGCAAAAACGTCTACAACTTTGACAAATATAGGGAAAGAGACTATAAGTAATTACATAGACTTCTTGTTATTATCGTTATTTGAAGGCAAGAATTGGGGATGACAGAGACAAATATAGAGTTCTCTTATAATAAAATAGAGATAAAAGAATTGTGAATATTCTTTTGATGAAATACAGGGATAATGTTGCGAAGTGACGGGCGCTGTCGCGTTGACGTGATAAAACCATCTGATAGACTCCTAGAATAACTGAACTTAGAAAACATTTATCAAAAAAATATTCAATCCACTTCTCCCTGTCACAAATTTAGGTTTTATTTTATGAAATTATTCACGTATATAGGATGCACAATTCACATAGAAGTCTTTCGAATTTTCAGCTGAAGCTTTGAAGCATTTTCAAAGTTATAAGCAAAACTATTCCATTATACCATTAATCTAAAATTCATCAATAAACCCCAACACGATTAATTACAAGACAGCTTCGCATATTTCCTTCCATACACTAAGTTGTAATTTATGTTCCTTTATGAACAAGATTTAAGTTTATTAGAAACTTCCCTTCAAAATTTGGCTCTAAAGTCGCGTATACACGGCAGACAAATTAGTTGTCTACCAGTGACAGATGAATCGGTTCGCATCGTGCGACTTCTCCCGATTTATGTCACGAAACTAGAATGTAAGATAGCGCCAACTTGCGATTAAACTCGAGATACGGGTAAATAATGCTTGAGCGTTTAATTACAGACGGTGATCGGTGATACAGATTTATTCTCTTAATATAAACTTGTGCAGAATTAAGCTTCCTTAATGAATGCCCTAGAAACTAATTGCAGACAGGTATTGTAGAGGATGTGACGTCTATGTAGAATCTATGTTAGTGAGTCTATATGTCTATATGTTGCTCTATCATTACGTATAACTTTGTTTGTTAAGTATAGTATCAGTGAGTACAATTCCATTAAACTAACTTACTGAGTTCATAGGCGGGTCTGAATCAGTACGTATAAATTAGTTTTCTTTATTAAACATAAGTTTTGAATAGAATAGATTTTTACAACTTTACAGAGCTTTACTCTTCAGAGAGACTATTTTAAGTTACACGCTTTAAATACACATAAACGAACATTCCAATCATAATTTTAACATTTTATAATGACACAGAAAACTAAAGTTCTTATTATATCACCAGGCTGGCTGTATTTTGCTACATCTCTCCATTAGTATACCAAACAGTAGATCTTTCACTACACTAACGACCGACTGAAACCGAAAACAGATCAATACACATAAAGTTCTCGATCTGGTACAAACAGCGAGCATTAATGTACAGACGGTCGCACTGAACAAAGAAACTTTAAAACGTCACAAGCAACAATAGGGTTTTAAGTGTTTACTAAGTGTTCCAGAAAAGTCTGCTTGGTTCGAAGTTGTCGCAAACAAAAGCCATAACTTGGCAACTGGAGCGAGTTTTAATATGTTTTTGATATAAACTTTATGTTAATAGTTATGGAATAATGCTATTAATTAATCGTACATTTAAAAAAGGCAGGAAGATTGAGTGGGTCAGAGGTTAAGTTTGTCAGAATGTTAAAACCTAAAACTATTATGGTTTGTTTGTATCTTTAGACCATGTCGGGGGCTTTTAGGAAGCCATTAACCTACTCAAGAAATTTCAAGTATTTCTTCTTCTTCATCGAGTGGATGTGGTCAACTTGACCAATCCTGGAGTCAGAGTTATTGAGCCGCCAAAGGCCTTTACATCGCTCATATAACGACTACTATCCGTAGAATGTAACTGGGACCGACAACTTAACGTGCCCTCCGAAGCACGGAATCATCTTACTTTTCGGGCAAGCAGGTGATTCAGCCTATAATGCCCTTACCAAGTATTTTATGGAGCTCGTTAAAATATTTACTTCTACATTCATCTTGTAATGTATACTGTGCTATCATCTATACGCGATCCTCTTTTGTTTTTTATTTACATATTCAAAACGATTCGATTCATTTTACGAAACACGATCCTAAAACTATATCATTTCCATACAATATTCAGTTTCATATTGAACTCCTGCTGCTCGTCAGTGTCATTTTTAATGCGAGTATTGACACTTAAGTTGATCCGATATAGATTTAGTATCAATTCAATCGTAAGGTTTTACATAAACTCTATAGATGTTGATTTAGTTATAGAATTTAAATAAATTCGATATCAAATTTAGGTTTAGTTTCAGGTCAGTTTCAGTTTTCGCGATATGTCGAGTTGATCTCGAATTAATTATAATTCGATCGTGCTATTCGGTAACCCGGCAAAGTCATATTTCCTTACAACTACATTGCTATCGCTGCCTACTAATTAAACAAAACGGAACCGTTTTTATAAAATCATGTAGGCAATAGAACAATCACAATGAATAGTTATTGACAGTAACCTTGGCAGCATGTATTGAGAAGAGACAATCACTGCATAGTAGTCGGACGCACCCAGGTCGGTCGTCGTGAATTATGGCAGGAGTCGGCGAGGAAGGCCGACTCGTCACGTCTCGGGTTAAGGACAAAGGACTATACTTTAACCTGACGCTTCACTGAGAGACAATCTTCAAGATAAAGCTAAGGCAGCAAGAAAAAAGTTACAGCTGATTCCATCCGCTCTGGTCTGACTTATGTTTATAAATGTATAAACCTCCCAAAAACCGAAAATTGGAAATGTAAAACCCAACCGAAAATTCTTTCTTAAATCATCTTGTTTCGCTGAATTTCATGTTTGGATTTTTCGCGTTTGTAAAACATTATTTATGAAAAAAAATCTTTTCGCAAATATGAAACATGCGTTATGGAACACAGGCTTAGCATAAATAGAATGAAGGTACTTAATAAGTAAGACATATTTATGAATCACGATGCCTTCTAATGAAAACACCCAATGGCAGTTAACAACAATGGGTGTCGTTTAACATAAAACATTCGATCGACGTAGGATGTAGGTAATTAATTCCAATCGAAACTGATTTAATATTTAAATGAAACAGTACAAAAAAATGTTACAAATATATACTTTGATGTATAAGTATAACAATTTTTATGATTTATTATTCTATTTAAAACTCGTTCCCAGCAGATGGAATATGAAATTTCATCTCGCGTTCAACTATGCGAAACCAATTGTAGTGTATCGCGTATGTAAACCGGACATGAATGATTTGACGACCGTCACATCATGAGAACGGTACACGAATTGTACGGGCAACGAGCTACCCTGCCGATACCCCCATACATTATAGTAATGCTAACATATTTGTCCCCAACTACGGATCTCAACGATGCGTTGACTTGCGCCATAAATCAACAAATTCACATTTTATGTAACTATAGAAATTGGTTTTCGTATTGGAGAAACGTGAAGCTTTTATGTATGAGTATTGTTTGTTGTGGTGGCTTGTTTTGTTTTACTGCTATGAGACTACTATTTTGTTTTGTCTCTTAACTTATCTTTAGATATTTTTACTCAAGCTACAGATGTACAGCGGCATCTCATCGAAATACCTCTCAATTAACTGAAGATATAGTATAATAAGATAAGGAATACTCACAGGGCAAATTTATTAAATACACTTACCTACTTAATTCATTCTTTTTGAATGGGTCTGTGGTAAAAAAGTTTTTAGACCGCTTAAAGGCCTCCGATGTGATACCCGAACCATGTTTGAGATTTGGACACATGCTTTGTTCGACCGGGAAATTGAACCCCGGATCTCAATCTTAGCGGACGCCACACATGTAAGGTACTAATTATTTTTATTTCTTCCATTTTAGCCTTTGGCGGCTCAATAACTCTGACACCAGGATTGGTCAGGTTGGCCATCCACTCGATGAAGAAGAAGATTTCTTCCATTTTCTTAAACCTCACTTAAAATCACATTACTCACATATCTTGGGGGTAGTATTTCAAACACTAAATCCCGTACTCAGAAACGTCAAACGCTTCTATAGAGATTTAATGAGTGATTTTGACGTGTATGAAATGTATGAAAAATTAGGTCAATTAGTTAATTGTGGGTTTAATTGACGTCTCCAAGTGCAGCTATAAAGTTGCTGAAAGCTTTTTTTTTCACCTAACCTGACCCACATAATATTGTTATACAATTTCAGTTTTCATCTTATGCCAATAATTCAGTTACACCCTTCCCGTGTATCCCGTGTACACTGTACATTTGTTATGGGCAAAAGTGATAAATTTGTCAGGTAATAGTGCGTGCCGGGAATGTGTCATCGCGCATATTACTCAAAATATTGCATGGGATTGAGCTGTGTACGTGGCACATTACCATTCTACTACACGAGAATGATTTTGTACTTGATTTCATTAGAATATATATTGTCGAATTTATAAGAATGTTCAGTATCACCGTACATAGTGGTTTTCTATACGATTTTGTGATTAAAAAAAGATACAATACTCTCGTAATTTAGGTGTCATTCAGTGACATATAATAACATATCAGTAACATTCAGTAACAATTTAATAACATATTAATTACAAAATACTCTGTCTTGTTATTGACACGAAGTAGAAGATACGTTTGATAAACATATCACGTCGTAATTGTATTATTCAAAAGGCTTTGTTTACAGAATATTCTACAAATGTTCTGTTCATCTAAACACACAGATCTATAGTTATATACTTAACGAAGCTAAAGATTTTGTTTCTCTGTTTGTTGGAACGCGTTTCGACTATTTATTTTTATAATGTATAGCTACATTCAACTTCTTCTTCATTGAGTGGATGGTCACCCTGACCAATCCTAGTGTCAGAGTTATTGAGCCGCTAAATGCCTCTGACATGGCTCATGTAACGACTACTATCCGTAGAAAGTAACCGGGACCGACGCGACGGCTTAACGTGCCCTCCGAAGCACGGGATCGTCTTACTTTCAACTGAAAGTTTATAAGTTATTGTTCATACCGAAATTCTCACGAGAACGAGCACAATGCAGGTAAAACTGCAGGGCGCTGCTAGTTCAATTATAATGATAGTTGGATAATCTTGATTCAAACCTGTGAAGACAGATGACCGTTCACATTATGTATTTGACGTGATCCTGGTGTACTCGTGATCAAAGCAACCTTCATTTATAAGTGAACAATCGGTGTAGTATTACGAGTAAATCGTCTCTCTCTTACATTTTTCTTTGTTTGATATTATAACTACTTGCAACGCGTTTTGACTGTTAGAAATTATGAATCAATAATGGATTTTACTTTTTACTTTACTAATTGGTTAATATTGTAAGTGGTCAACCCTGGTTGAGTTTTTAGACCGCCTAAAGGCCTCCGATATAGTCTAACGATTATACGATAAATACTCATAACAATATGGTTATTATATACATAAATATTTATTTGAATTTGATTGTTATTAATAGTATAAATATTAATAAACATATTCAAACGATAAAAAAACAAGTGTTCATACAGACAGCCTAAATTCAGCAGTTCAGTTCACTCAATATCTTCCATCTCCATACAACAGCAATAATTTTATCAGACGACACTTATTTACATAACGAACGGGAAGTATTTTCTCGTAAAAATATCCAAACAGTTCAATTAATTTGCTGGAAAATATAAATGGAACCTTAAAAGTGTTTATAATTAAACAGAGTTCATATTTAATTAGTTGAACGTGGCAACGTCTCATTTATAGTTCAGGAAATAGCCGTCAAACGATGTGCCCGTATTTAATTAATGTAAAGTTTGAGGATGGCCATCCGTCTATTATAAATTTATAGTAACGCTCAAATTAACCTTTAAATAGAATATAAAGTTGGACTTTGTTGTTGCCGAAACATGTTCCGCTACTATTGTTTTAATTGTGATAATAACTTTATTATTATGAGTTAACTGGTGAGTACTCTTGTGTTATATGAAACTTTTGCATGAACCGTTCCTTACCCTATCTCTACTAATATTATAAAGCTGAAGAGTTTGTTTTGTTTGTTTGTTTGTTTGTTTGTTTAAACGCGCTAATCTCAGAAACTACTGAACCGATTTGAATAATTCTTTCACTGTTAGATAGTCTATTTATCGAGGAAGGCTATAGGCTACATTTTATCCCGAAATTCCCACGGGAACGGGCACAACGCGGGTAAAACCGCAGGGCGCTGCTAGTTAAAGATACAATTCACTAAATATAATATTACAGATCTTTATTTTCCACGCCTCGGTAGTCTAGTGGCATGTGGCATTCGCCTGCCAAGATTGAAGTCCCGGGTTCAATTTCCAGGTCAAGAAAAAAAATGTTTCCTTCAAACATGGCTCGGGTTTGTGATCACCAACCTGCATTAGGCAAGCGTAGTGATTACGCCTAATCCTTTGCCCAGCAGCGGTGCGACATTACAGATTAATACTGTATTTCGACTATTTTTATTGTGATGCATTGTACTCGTAATCTAACCAAACGTGGTTGAAGCATTTTAGCTTTAACTGAAACCTGAAAATGGTTTTTTTTACTTGAAAAAAAAAATCACATACAACAGCTGATCGACTGAAAGAAAATAAAAGGTTGTATCTTTATTCCCTGTCCGCCTTATTAATAAATGCTCTGTAACTAAACACTGTTATAAAGCGTTTTTTCTCTTTTGCTCTTCGGAAAATTGCGTAAGTTAGAAAGTGACAAACTACTTTATAGCTAAACTGTTATTAATACGCGTTATAATAGATCATTAAGACTCAACACTGTTACGTACGGCTTGACTAGCTCATGTTTCTTAAGCACTTGTTGTTTCTGGCAGCTTGGTGAGGAGTATGAGGACAGTAAAATAACATATATAAGGCCTTTTAAGACGCGTTAAGACCAGAGTGACGGTGGATGGAGAACAACTTGCATACGTCAATGAATATGTTTACCTGGGCCAAATAGTCTCCTTTAACGACAGGCAGGGCAAAGAAATCGCTAGGCGAACAGATAATGCCTGGAAGACTTTTTGGTCCATGGGAGACATATTGAAAGGAAAGCTACCCTTGTTTCTGAAACGGAAGCTAATGGACGTATGCATCCTCCCCGTCCTCACGTATGGTGCGCAGACCTGGTCGTTAACACAAATTCAAAAGTCCAAACTCCAAGTTTGTCAACGTGCCATGGAGCGCAGCATCCTGGGTTTTAAGCGTACGGATAGGATCCGCAATACCGAACTGCGCTCTAGGACACAGATTATGGACGTCGCTTGCAAAGCGGCTAAGTTAAAGTGGAACTGGGCAGGCCACGTCTGCCGCATGTCTGAACAGCTGTGGGCAAAAACAGCCACTGAGTGGCAGCCAGATCCGGCAAACAGGCGGCGCGGCAGACCGAGACGTAGATGGAGGGATGAACTCGATACATATCTTAACAACTGGAGGGAAGTGGCCCAGGATAGGGATGCATGGAGGGATAGGGGAGAGGCCTTTGCCCAGCAGTGGGACAGTAATGGCTAAAATAATAATAATAAAGGCCTTTTATGTTTAAACTATAAACAAGTACCTACCTAAAACCAATTTCAGATAAAAATAAAACACTCACTTATCAAAGTCAAAGTTATAATGTAAAATTGTTACCTTTAAGTAAATTGAACACGTATGCTTGTCCGAAACGCCGATGACCGGAGCACGGAATGCATAACCAAGCAGTGCTTGTGGTAAACAGGCTCACCGAGTCGGATGAATGTTCCAATGTTGATACATAGTGGAACCACGCAGGGGGAATTCAAATGTATACTGGTTGGAAAAGGAATGAATGTGGTAAGTAAGTATACCAGGATACATCATGATGTATAGACGGTAACCGTTGGTTGTCTTTTTACAGGTATTCGATTATGTAAAGGTTAAGAAAATTGACGATTTTAAACAATCTTTATCATATACTTTTGTGAGAACGAACTAGAGTTTTTTTAAGTCTAATATCCTACAGTGCAAAGGCCTTCCATCTCGCTGAAAATATATCATCAGTTTATGAAAACACTTTTAAAATTGATTATGTTAAAATTTAAGACATTGAATATTTAATAGCATCACCACGCGTCGTATTGTGGTTAACCTATTGGAAATAAAAGATGGACTTTTTCTTGATACTATATAACTTAGAAATTAAAAAGGGGTGTGGGGGATGAGGTGCTGATAGTATAACATGGGTAGGCTTTTCATAAAACAATGAGAATTTTAGTCTCCATACTTTCCGCCCCGTCTCACTGGACTGGACCGCTAAACCGGTGCAATTCGGTTCAGAATCGACCATTAAATCCCCGACAATTGGACTGGACGTTGGTGAAACGATTTTCAGCCACTTACGTGATCCAGATGCGACGGTTTTACCATTTACATTTTTTATCTAGACCTTTCTATGGAGGACGGTGTTTTCTATTTGACCAATTTTCAACTGGACGTACGGCATTTTCGTTTCATGCAATTTTTAGTTTTGGAATAATTTTATTTCTATCGATGGCGTTATGTTCCCGAACAAAAGAGAAATATTTTTATTGAAGAGTGAACATACTTACAAAACATAGGCACTTTATTTTCTTGACACATACTTATTTTTGTTAAGCGGGCAAGTGGGAATATGATAAACGGATAATGTTATTATGCGGTATTTGTTTATTACCCACACTATACATGTGTTAGTAACTCAGTAGACACAGATATGTATATCCCACCATCAGATACATCGGTTAATTTCCGTGGGTATTTTATATTTTTACTCCGATTGAATTATTCCATCCTGTTTAACACAAATTGTTGTTCATCATATTGTTTACTACAAATACTGCCTATCTATACTAATATTATAAAAAGGTAATATTTATCATTTTGTTTGCTTGTATGTTAGAGCTAATCTCAGGAATTACTAGTTCGATTCGAGTAATTCTTTTTGTTATGGATATTCACATTCAACGGGAAGGTTAAAGGCTAGTTTTCATCCTGAAATTCCCACGGGAACATGCACAACGGGGGTAAAACGCGAATAGAGTCGCTGCAGCTTTTTACAGTTGCGTTTTGATACCGGGAAGTTGTCCATGTGGTTGTGTTTTCGCTAGTAGGTGCGAATTTAGTTACATATTGCTGGTACAGAAGTTCGCGGTGTCACTAAAGGTTGCGTTGTGGCTGCCATGTGTTCAGTATCACTCACGTGGTCGATAATGTGGTACATGTAAATTGTACTATTCATTTTTAATACAAACTATACGTTCGCCACCATGAATACAATATTTAAGGTCGTTTTTATTACAGTCACCTCATCTAGAAAAAGAAGAACTCCCATATATTACTTTATTAAACCGAACGAATAACTAATATTGAATACGCTGAAACAAAAACAATAAATAACTTACCGAGGCACTTACTTACTTACTTTATCAGTTAAGTTAGACAAAGCTTTACATGAGAACAATAAACATAGTTCGCCATTTCATTACTAATGTTTACTCCTCTTGAATTACTTTCCTAATTGCCTCATCACCGTATAAAGAACTTTGTTGATTATTCTTAGAAAATGATTATTAAGAAATGTGATTCGACCTATAGGAGTTATCAACCTTTCAATGCCTCTTAATATGATAAAAGCTTTGCTTTTACTTTTATTATGAAAAGGATTTACTAGAATTTATGGAAATTAAATCTTTTGTACTAAGCAAAACATTAAAAGATGATTATAATTATATTCATGCTGTTTATTTAGTTACGAAGTAATTATACGAGTATATAACACGCCCAGCGGCTTAATCAGTGTTGGGACCTTTCCCGTGGGAATTTTGGGGTATAAACGTCATTTACCTTTCCCTAAAATCCAATACAAAAATAATTATTTAAACCAGACTAGTAGATCCTTAGATAAGCGCGGTCGAACAAACATAACAAAAATTTCAAAAAGTAAGTTCGGGTAAGATTAGTTAGGCAAACCCTGGTATTGGAGTTTTTAGACCACCTCAAGACCCAAGACATGGTTTTACAATTGAAACAACCGGGACCGACTGCTTAACGTGCCCTCCGAAGCACGGTAGCGCTCAGATAGAAATACCACTATCGGCCACCCAAGCAATCCAAGTAGGGGTCGAGCTGCACGTTGCATTCTAATGCGAAACAGTTTATAACAACTTGAAAACTTTTGTTCTACGCATAGTGCCTCCTTTATATATTGCATCTTCTTGAATAGACAATTTACCTTCAGAGTTTGACATTTTAAAATTATTATCTATCTGTTTGACAACTTCCTTCCTACTATGAAATGTGATTACTAACCTAAAATATACCATTGAATTAGATATGAAATAAATTCTTAAGAGTAATTCATAGTTATAATGCAGTTTTATAAATAATAAATGAGTGACCAATTCAAGGTATAAATAAAAATGTTGGCCAAAAAGGAAAGCGAAGACCAGACTATGATACGAATATTTGGCGTTATAACGTTCTTTTTATTTCTTCAAATGCTCAGATTCTTTAAGTATTTGCTAAATCGATATAAGAGGCGTGCTTCTTGTTCTTCTAATTTGGAAAATTTACGTGCGATGGATACTGTTGTTAGTTCGGATAAAGAGGTGAAGCGGAAACGACGGCGAAGGCATCATCGACGGATCGGTACTGAGGGCTGCATCGATTAGATGAAAAGGCACAAGATTGGACACAAGGCTTGACTAGCAATAATACTTGAACAATTACAATCCTAAAATGTCAAGTCCCACGACAGACTCCTGAGCCACATCACAGAGGATAGCATGCTCTACTATATCAAAAACATGAATAAATTATATAAGTTTTGTGAAGTTAAGAATGTAATGAAGTTAAAAAAATATGTTAATTTAAATAAACTGTTTGACTAAATCCCTTTCATATAAATTACTTGCTGTTTCTCGTGGTTTCACTCTCGTGGTTTCACTCTCGTGGTTTCACTCGCAGCGTACGCGTTTCCGTGAAAATTTCGCGAGACAAGTTAGCCTATGTTCTTTCTCAGGCTCTAGACTTTCTCTGTATATATTTTGTCCGATTCAGTAGTTTAGGCTTGATTGCGTAACACACAGACAGACAAGTTACTTTCGCATTTATAATATTAGTATAACCTATTTAACTTTAAATATTTGTACAAAGTATCGAATATTATTGATAGTTAGCTTCAGACAGACTGAAAGGTATCAAAGAAAAGCAATTTTACCTCCAAATGTTACACAAATATCCTGAAGGTCGTGTAATCCACCGTGTACGACAATATGTCTGTCTGTCATATCATTAACTTTGATTACGGTCTGAGGCTAAGAGCTATTTGTCAAAATTATGATAGGAATACCACTGGACGGGATTTTCAAAGTGCCTATATCTTGATATGAGTTTATTTTTATAACTTTGCAGACTTATGTAAGAATAGCAGTGCCCTAAGTATTTACTCGTTTGGTACTCATGCTTGTGAGAATCTATACTAATATTATAAAGCTGCAGAGTTTGTTTGTTTGGACTCGCTAATCTCAGGAACTATTGGACTGATTTGGAAAATTATAAAAAAAATATCACCGTTCTTAATATACAGCCTGGTGACAGACGGACGGATGGATAGACGGACAGCGAAGTCTCAGTAATAGGGTCCCGTTTTTACCCTTTGGGTACGGAACCCTAAAAACCAAGTTAATTACCAAACTTACAGCTAAAATTCAGCGATTAAAACTGCAATAGAGTAAGATTTAACTATATAACCTCGGCGAAGCATAGACGAAGAAAGCGGGCGTTCTTAATTGCACCTTGACTGCTTTGCACCATGTTACTTGGGCTAATTAACCTCGCCTTAGGAATGGAAACTACAACATGCAACCTTATAGCTTTTATAGTCACACTTCAAAAATATGCTTGCAGTTTTGCAGTTTCCAGAATTACATTACCGATAATACTATATAATTAGGTATTTCAGAAGTCTAATGGGTACACGCGTAAAACGGTTTTTAGAATTAAATCAAGTAAAGTAATAAATAGCCTGTAATGTCTCACTGCTGGACTCATTTCACTGAAGATATCAGTACCTCTCATTTCACTGTAGATGTCAGTACACGCTTGCCTACTGCGGGTTGGTGATCTCAAGCCATGTTTAAAAAGTAGGAAACATGTTTTCGCTCGACCTGGGCCCAATTTGGGCTTTTGAAAAAAAAAAATGATTTTTTTTATGTATTTTAAAACTTTATTATTAATAATATTGATATTTAATGCAAAAGACTTAAAAATATATTTTTTCAATAAATTATAAACAATTAAAAATTGAATAAAAATCACGTGACTATAAACGCGCCATAATTGGTCACCGTGGTTGTGACATGATAATGTTATAGCTATTTAACCATAAGACGTAGTAACTATTTAGTAATCTGTGCCATAAGTACGTACAGCGTTTACGGCTATTACACATTATGACGTCACACGCGCTCGGGTTTGTTCGGGAGTTGTCCGAGTGTTTTCGGTACTGGATTCAAAAATTAATTTTTATTTTGAAATAACTTTTGAATTATTGCGAAAAAAATAAAATAAAAATAGTTTTGTTATAAAACTAATATATAATCTTTCCAATTATCACATTTTTTTTTTTTTTTCAAAAGCCCTATTGAAACCGAGACCTCAGTCTATGCAGGCAAGCGAGGCGTTTTTTGAATATACTAACTAAATAATAGCTTAAAATGTACTATTTCAGAATTCATCGAGTACCTTTTACTTGTATACGATACGTTAGTACCTTGCGTGGTAAAGTGCAACACATCAAGAACTCTTTTGATGCGCTTTTTTGCGGATTTCAGACAAAGGGTGATTACATTACTGCGTACACCCGGGACCTGATAGGATTTGCGGCGGTTTTCCATTGAATTTTAACCCTGCGACGCAAAAAGAGGTAAGTATGTTATAAGTTTGGTTGATACCAGTGAATTGACTGTGACATGGCATCGCCGTTCGTGAAATAGTAATACAAGTAATCTAATATATGAAATTCTCGTGTTGCAGCGTTTGTAGTTCAACTCCTCCGAAACAGCATGACCGATTCTTCTGAAATTTAATGTGCATGTCGGGTAGGTCTGAGATTCGGAGAACATTTTTCCATCCCCTGAATGTTAAGGGTAGTCCACCCCTAATTTTTTAATAACTCATATGGCATAACAACGTTTGCTGGGTCAGTTAGTATAGTAATATTAATCAAGTAATGAACCGATTTTAATTTGTTTTTTTCGTAGTTATAGGCTATTTTCCATGCCGAAATTCTCACGGGTACGGACAAAACCGCGGGGCGCTGCTATAAAATACATACAACAGGACAGAGATGTATCAACGAAGTGATAGTTAGCTCATCGAGCCAGGTCAGGTCTAACTAGGGAGTACCCATCTTAGGTCACGTCGACTCACGTTTACTTCTCACGTTCCCGACATTATTCGGCGTTGTGACACACTGTATTATGATGTTTCATAATAACTGCAGTCATTATTGTAATGGTCTCGTCGTTTCACATACCTTTGAAGGAAATCTCGACAGCCATTGTCTTTTAACCAATGAACTTGAGTTTAACAACTTTACTATAATATGTAGTTGACTAGCCGCGTCTCGCGGTGTTACATGCGTTGTACCCTTTCCCGCGGGAATTTTCGGATAAAATGTATCCCATGTGTTATTCTGATGTATAACCTATATGACTGTAAAGTTTCATCCAAATGCGTTCAGTAGTTTTTGCGTGAAAAAGTAACAAATATCCATACATCCTCACAATCTTTCGCATTTATAATATTAGTAGGATAGGACTACATTTTTCTGATAAGTACTTATTACGGTGATGGTTACTACGGAAATTAAGCAGAAGTATATTCCCTTGGAGGTAATACTCTCTTAATATTATAATATACAATTAAAACTAATTAAAAGTGAATTGTATATTGTAATATTAAGAAAAACTAAAAAAGAAGTAACCATTACACATGTTTATTCTACTTTATTCTACTTGAAGATATTTTTTCAGTAATGAGTGTAAAGTTACTTTTTCACCACAGTATAATGTATGTTATTTGTAATTGATTATTGAGATCAGTAGCAAGATAATATAACAGAGCATACATTCAGAGGCTGTTCAGAGTTCAGGAGAAGACTACTTCATGTTAAGCCGCTCATGAAATGTCGATACAATGTGTAACATGATACTTAATCGCGATACCATGTTCTCATGTGAACAATCTCTTATATTTTCAATCGACAGAAACTGACTGATACAATGTGGTTTTCACTCGACAAATAATCAAAGAATGACTGGAATACTGATTTAAATATAACTGTTAATTGTTACGTTTATCTTTTCCTGTATGGATTAATTTACAAATATACAAATAAGGGTACTTAAACACACAAATAATAGCATTGAAATAAATTGTAAGGATGTTAAGCTGTTCTCACTTGATCATGCTTTGAAAATAGTTCGACTTCAAATAAAAAATCTGGACAACCCAAACGTAACCCCTAAGATCAAAATAAATTAATCAAATAAATTAGATCAGATTTCTAATAAACAACATAACTCATAAGTTATTGGTACTTGTTAAGCTTCAACCACACATGCTAAGCTTGTTACCAACTTACCATACATCGGGTTGTGTTCAAACGTCAAACGCAAGAAGTTGTGGCTAAGAGTTACCGCAGACGGAGTGTGTGCATGACACTGGACATGCCGGAACACCCCGAAAGTGATATAGGAAGCTCTGCATGACGGTATTATTCCACTTCATGAACTAGCGATTGCTAATACGAGTACGTTCGCTCCAAGTTTGCGGTCGAATGTGTGGTTGATACAGTTTCGATAATGACAGGCGGGCGAGTTCAACTTCTATTGTTTGACATAGCTTCAGATTGGTTACTAATATCAGTTCTAGCTTGACGATTTGTCATTTGATGGCCAACTATTACACATTCCGATGGAACTGCCAAAGTTGTACGTTTAAGCCGACAATATCGTTTGAAACGAACTGACGAAAACATTTACTTAACTGAATGTATTTGAAACAAACAAAAGCAGTAAGTTACACATTAATACCATTCCGAACCCTCAATTCGTTGAACAACGACAACTTTATCTCTTATGGGATTACTAGGATCAGAGACAAGCAAGTTAGTTTGGATTTCTCAGTGGCAGTTACACAATTACTTTCTAGACGTGATTACGATTCTCTGACATGTGGGCAATTGGACATTTTCTTGTGTCATACTACTTTTATGTATGTTGTTCAAAATGCACTAATTAATTAGTTCTTCATTTTACTTAAGTAAGCTCGTGTAGATTATTGGCCAACCCAAGTGTCGAAGTTATGAGACCGCCTAAAGGCCTCCGACTTAGTCTAACGACTCAAACAACCGGGACCGACAATTTTACGTACCCTTCGAAGCACGATAGAAAATGCACTGATATTCTCAGTATCATGTTTGTGTTATTTAAAAATAGTTTGGTTACAGAAGGTGGGGATAGTTGGAATTAAGAGTAATCATCGACAAGACCCCTAGAAAAAGAAATAAATGAACATCACGTAATCCCCGATACTCAAACAAAGCACTCATTTCAAATAACATAGTTATTGCGGTCAAAATGAAATAATAAGCGTAAATAATTTGAGTGGCAAGTACCTATATATATTTGCTGGAAAATCCCTAAATCATATCATGCATTTTTTATTGAAATAGCAAAACAAATCTTAATTTAAGTTAGTACTTCCGTTATCATGCTTCAACTGAAAAGAGAAACGTGATACCAGTATGATTGTCATATCGGTACCATCGTACTCGACATTCATTGCAAAGTTTCTATACTTTAGCAAAGTGTACATTAAACTATTCTCTCTTCTTTGGCTTCTTCTATATGAAACATTATAAAAACAACAAGATATATTGTTAAGCGCCGTTTAACCCAGCTCAACCCGCGGGCCATTTGAAAATGCAGTTTCATTTGCAGAAGCTATTTATTAGAAACTACACTGCAACTTCTTGATATAATACCATTGAGTTATACTCGTAGTACGTTAGTATATACACATAACTAAATGTATAATACACGTATAAATATTTCTGGATTTAATGGGATTTCAAATATGGAACAAGGTATTTTTAATCTTTTGATTATGAAGCGTGGTGATTACGTCTCCTCACTGCACTGATATCTTCAGTGAGATACGAGGCCTTTGCCTAGCAGAGGGACATTACAGGCTAATACTATTACATATTTCTACGATTATGAAAATGAAAATATTACGCCTAAAATTTTGGTGGGTTATATACAATCGCGTTAGTTAAATAATAACTGCACAGATCAGAAACATCAAATTTGGATCCTATTTACGTCTTTACTTTACATTAGGACACCATAGTTGCGCCACCAGCGGCTGAATCGATTGGTGACAACAAATTAGTAACACAAGAGAGCTGAATGGTTTGAACCCGAGGGTGTTCAATCTCGCTACTCCGTCTTACGCTGCCCTCTCGCTTGTGAATTACTGGTCCGGGAAAATATAAATACAACAATTATTTTGCGCCATTGACTCGAAAGAAGAAGAAGAAGACTCCGTCTTAGATCAATGTAAGAGCAAACCCCTTTTTTCAGATATAGAGACCCATAAAAAAGTGATTATAATTTACCAAGTGAGGTAGCTTTCTTTATAATCTTAATATGTATATGAATTATGCTAGTAGCAACAGGTGGCGACACCATGATGTCACGATGAGGTCTCTAATATTTTTTTTTATTTCTTCTAAATAACGGATCCTAAAACATCGAACGTCCAAAACGGAGAGCCGATTTTCCCACTCAGCTAACAAGCTCTAATCCAATTTCGAATGTAGTTAATTAACTTGTCTAATTACAGGAAACGGAGGCTATTCATGTGGCTCTAATGCGGACAAGACTTACAGAGAGATAATGTTACTCTAACAACTCTTTGTTTTACTTTTATTCGAGTAGCATTTGAAAATCAGAATTTTTAACGTAATGGGGTCTAGCAGATTTTTTTTAAAAGAATACAAAAGTAGACCTAAACTACTTTTTATTTCGATATTTATGTTTTTCAACAAGGTTCGGAATTCATATTTATATGTACACATAATGTGCTTTGTCCTGAAAGACTGATGGATCAACGCACAACCCATACCGCTGATTGTAGATTTGACACTCGGAAGGTGTGTTCCTTGCATGACGTAAGCATCTAATGAGAAAGGATTTTCCGAAATTCTTCCTCCAAAGTGGTGAACAAAGGGGAAACGTTGGTATGGGACTATGTGACTCGTCAAACGCATCTAGGTCTAATTTTGCATAAACATTCTTGAATAGGATTTATGGAAGACGTATTTTATTGATTTTTTTCACCAAACCGGCATAAAAATAACAAAATTAATAACGTAAAAATAGAAAGTTAAAATCTTATATGAACCATTTCGACTTCTACGTGGATGAAATCGCAGGCAATAGCTATTTTATATATAAAATGCTCTCTTTACTATAAAATCTCAAATCCCTACATATTGTAATTATTTTTCCGTCAGAAAAATGTGAGCGTTCAGATTTTTCATATTAATTTTTATTACAAACAAAGCAACAAGGTTTTAACGTGGTTTTAACATCAATAAAACTAACATCGCGTAGTCATATTACTTCATATTAATTATCAATACCTGTGTTATTAACAGCACAGGTATATATATTCTGTATCTTAGTAACTTCATCCGACTGTAAACTAAACCACTGTAAAATAATATACCACTTACTGGAACTGGGACCGTTCGTGTTACAGCCACATGCAATTTCAGCTAATTTGCATATCTCAGCTCCAACGGTTATGGTACGTGTCATTGAACAATTTCAGTTTCTGAAGGAGACACAGTTACATTAGCCTGAACAAGACCTATGGTTTAACTGGAATATAACTTAGTTTGAATTTAAATTACTGAGACGATGTTAGTTTGGCACTGAAACGATTTCAGTGGTTATATTAACACAAGCTTCTTCGCATAAGGGGTTAGAAAAGTCGAATTGAAGCTGAGTTGGTTTTTTTTTTGGAGAAAATGCTTGCATGTTGATTTGCTTGCTTAAATGTTATGTCGATGTTCGCTCAAGTCATTCAATTTCAGCAAGTTAGTGGCCAACCCTGATGTCGGCGGTTTTAGACCGCTTAAAGGCCTCCGACATGGTCTAACGATAACAAACACTTTTCACACAACATGGGAATTAACAGTAGTAATTACTTAATAATCCTTGAACGAACATGTGTATCCACATTGTAAAATCGCGGTTGATTTTTTTTCATAATAATATTGTAATCAATAATGACATTCAATGTGTTACGCAGCCGAAAACTAAAGTAGCCATGATTATGTCTTGCGAGTAATCGATCAATAGTGTATTGCCCCAATAAATTGTGACCGTTTAACTTAATGCAATAACTGCCTTACAGCTTCTGGCACTTAGTGTTTGTTAACTAAACTAAAGAAGAGATGTCGTGACTAAACAACTTCGACAGGGATTGGCTAAATTTAGCCCAGGACAGGGACGCTTGGAAGATTTTGAAGAAGACTGTGTGACTCTGTCTCAGAAGTGGGACAGTTGAAAAACCTTCAAAAAGGAGGCTCTATTTTCAACCCTTACTCCGTTTGTTTGAATGGAAGTATTTGCTCGTAGGTGCGGACTTTGCTTGACCGTGGCTTTATAAAAAATATTGAAAATGTTGTTATTACAAATGATTCGACGACTAGTTTATCATGGTCTTTGGAAGTACTTGTTTGGCATTGAAAATTGATGAATTATTAAATTGTATCACAACGTTAAGAGGCCAAGTAAAATGGTCGGATATGAAAGACAGTGATAATACAAATATATCTTGTTTGTTCATAATTTAAAATTAAGGTGAATTAATTATTATATACGTAATTGTAACTAACCCCCGATGCAAAACAGGGGTGGTTCTAGTTTGACGTCAATCTCTGTCTATCATCTAAACAGGTTGAACGATTTCGATGCGGTTTATTTTCATTTTCAAGCTTGAATCCTTGCGGTAGTTTTAGTTATGTTTGGTGAATATCAGTCCAACCTTTTTGTTCAGGGGAGACTTTTAATTTTGCTTTTTTATCACCTTTATATTAAGTGGAACATCGAGGTGATCTTTCTTGTTCTTCACAGAACTAATAACCCCATTGAGAAAGATCAAACGACTTTGAGTATCAAGAGATTAAAGCTATTAATTTCTGATATATTATGCATAGTAGTATAATATATAGGAAATTAATAGCTTTTATATTTGGACTAAGTATTAAGTTTTAACATCTTTCCTCTACGTTCACGGCATCGTAAAAGAAACTAGAGACGTATAAAAGTTATCAAATAGCATCTAATAAACTTAACATTTATTTTACCTGGACCGTCAATTAATCTCCTAATGGGAACGACTATCATTCACGATTCATAAATGTCTTGACATCTGCGCAAATATAAAGATGTCTTTAACATTAAATCTTGTGTCACGAATATTGCGTCTATAAATCTTAAGAGGTGAGAGAGAAAAATAAAACATAAAAGAATGAGGGTCGGTTTCGCCGATGTAGCCTTATTTCTAAGTCACAACAGCTGTCCTGTTATATTAAAATGTATGATAAACTTGACTGTCTAATGACCATGAGATTTAAATCTAAAGAGGGGGCCTCCTTGCCGACACCTCCTTTAAATGGGAAAACTTTTACGTTATTCTTTTGTTTTATATTTAGAATGCTTGTTTATGATTCAGTGGAACCGTTACTTCTCCGGAAAGTTCTTGAGATAAATTTTAAAGTATTTTTGCTTTTCTATTTTCTTTTGTTTTTATTTAGGTATTGTCTTCTGCAATAGGTAATTTTTGCATGAAGTCTTGTGGAGTTCCATTCTTTATATTTTTACTTGAGACGGAATGGAGAGTTGGTATGAGTTATGAGTGGTATGTTTGTGTGCATTTTTCACAGTTTAAGTAAATGCGGTTTCCTATTGGGATATATTTAGGATGGTTCTTTGATTGGTTTGTAATTACTTACCAGGGGACGCCACAAGAACCTTTTTATTGAAAATAATATTTTCATTTCCTCATCTCCTGAACGTATTAAATTAATGCATTAAAATGTCAACTTTTCAAAGAAAATACCTCTTCAAGTTGTTCACTGGAAGCAGATGAATGATTCAAATAATATTATTTATGACAGAAATAGTAATTATTACATTTATTATGTTTGCGATGATGAAATGTTTTGTTACAATTTTAGCTGGCTCGTTTCTGAAGGTGCTGTTTGTTTAAGGGAGAGCGACGACGTAATTCATATTTCGAGTAGATTAGGGGCCAACCCTGGGTTTTATCCCGAAACTCCCGCGGTAACGGGTACAAAGCGGGTAACACCGCGGGTCGCGACTAGTAATTTCATAAAATGGTATATACAAAAAGTTGATTGGTAATACATCAGGCGTAGGGTACACGAATAGCAATTACGCGAAGCTCGTAAGTCAAATAGGGAAACCGGACGGCAGGACATCAGTCAATACTGAAACTACGTTCGCACTGGTCAAGCGTTGATTTATCACCAATACGCTCGAACTCACCCCGTTTTATTGCCAATTTATTAATGACTAAATCGGCGCTGTTTAACATGGAATGAAGTTCCGTATGTTTCCATTATTCTTCCAATTATAATATTGGTATGGGATAAGTTGGGTAAAAGGATGTTTTTAAAGATGGTCATGTAGTTACGATACGATTTAGTATGTCAAAATAAGGTACACTCTTGAAATGTGGACTAATATGTTCAATTTTCAGCCGAAGACGATTCCGTTTCAAGAGGAAAAAAGTTTAGTGATTTTAATCCATTCTTAACCCATCACTGAACCCTTTTTTTCGGTAGAAGATCAGAAGTAGAAAAATCTGTTAAAGTGCGATTTTTTTAATTTTATGCATAACTATGGAATCTTATTAACTGATACTAATACATACATAAATCTATATTTGAATATGTAACTATTGACACCCAGACATCGTCGTCCTCAAAAACTTTGTCTGCACATATTGTTGAGTTCGGGCGAGAATCGTACCCGCAACCCGCGTCACTAATCGCTCGTATATGCCACTGTGCCAAAGGGCTGCTTTAAAATTTCAGTTCAAAGGTTAGCTATTAACACCATAAGTCTAAATTACATCAAGATTTCTATTTAAGAGAAATATTTTCACTAAATAAACTTAGTTAATTAACAAAACGAAATCCATCAAAAGCCAATCAAATCGAGAAAAGCTATATCTATTTCTGTCTAGATTTATTAAAGTTGGCAACATTCTAAAAAAATACTGTGCTTTGCAACCTGCAATCCGACAACAGTTAATTGGCAAAGAGTAACGTTCAGTTTGAATTATGTGTTGCAGTCAACCATCAATCTCGCCGGGATCAATTAAGTCTAGTTTATTAATAAACTCGCTACTGGCTGTACCTATATTTCTAGATTTAATAGTAACAGTTTAACACATTACCACACACTTTTCACTTGTGCAGCAACAAAAATCAATGTAATTATTAGCCGCATATGTACAATAATATTGTGTGGTGTGCGGGACCAAATATTGTCTGACATTATTGTCAATTTTGCATTCAAAATATTATTGCATACGTGTGGTTAGCCTAACATCATTATCACGAACCAATATCTTTTCACAGATCAGATTAATTCAACAAATTAAGATATACTTAACGAGCCGAGATCTAAATGTAATTTCAACCCCACGTCAAATGAAGAAAATCTTGGCTACTTTAGTCTAATAAATTCTTTGTATAAAAAAACTATGTTATTTCTGTAAAAAAGGCTAAAATTAGTAGTTTCGTATATCTCTAAAACATATGAGCACAATTTATTGAATTATATGTTGCCTAGTTGTTACAAGTTACAATTTTGCTTATGCATATGAAAAATAGCTGTTAGTTTAATATCACGAACTTGTATATAAAAAATAGTTTCGTATCACACACAGGCATATTCGCGTTGGTTCGTGACGGATATCTATCTGTCCAAGCGTCCATCATAAAAAACGAACAACTAAAACTTGGCAGCACATTTGATGACGTTTATAGAGTTGGCATTTGCACGTTTCTGTGGTGCATACTAAACTCAATTTGAGAGTATACCGGGGGTAGGTACCAGACAAGTGAGTTACGTCATAAGATGAGATAACCGAGATGAGCCGACGAGCGAAGTGCATTTCCTTGCTATCGGACCGTGTCTGCGACGGCATAATGGAATGTATACGACCACGTCAACGAGTGATGAGTAAAGCATTCCATAGATACCTACCTACCAAACAATTAGTTCTAAGATTGGTCTAAAGTCTAAGGACCGTATTGGAACTTACTGTAAATGTACGGACTGTTTATGTCTCTTTGCTGTACATTATAGACTATTTTGCTCTATTACCTGTAAAAGAAAGTTCAAAACGTAATAAATCGAGTGTGTAATGACGTTGCATCGTGCCTGCATTCAAGCATGGGAATGCACAGTGCACAGTGCACTAGACTTTACGAAGTGGGCACGAAACTACGTGAACCTAACGTTCAATCTCTCGCGGGTAAACGCTTGCGAAAAACCAAGATGGCCGCCTCGTATGTCTCCTAACATGATTTGTGACTTGCTGGAAGAATACTGTGCGAGTGCCAACATTCGAATTGGAAAATTTTATATCGGCAATAAAAGTGTTGACAATACAATATTTTGAGTTTGCTATGTTATGAATTTGTTTAATGTTTGTGAATAATTTAACCTATCGTTTGCATGTATTGTGAAGAAATAAAAACGGTGAAAAGACTTGAAATGGGTAAAGCTCAAATCTCGCAATCTAGTATCTTCTGCTCATGTCAAAAACAAGAATGATACTTGGAACGAAACAATTTATTATCCTTAAGCAAACAATTTATCATATCATAAAAACAATTTGCGTACATTTTTTTGGATATTGTGAATACGTAGAGTATGCTAAACAAACACAATTCAGCGCCGTGAGTGAAACAGAATTATTTTATAAAACAGTCGTTAAGTGATAACACAATCTCGAGTTCGGGAGGATTCTCACATTGTTCCCGAGGATTAATTTAAGCTGGTGTCTCACTGTGTTTTATTTTTTTACAGCGAATAAAGCATTTAAGAAAAAAAATTCTTGTTTTTCTTTTTAATATAATACTTACACTTTGTTTACGGGCATGTTTATTATTAAAGTATATTTTGGTTATTAGTTTTTTTTTCCACGTTTAAAAATTTAAAATGTCTTATATGGTAGGCAAAAGAAAGAGATGGCAACTTAAAGTACGCTGCCATCTCTTTCGAACTCGACATTACGATTCCAGTAACAGTTTAACGAACTACAATACAATTGCTAATACTGTGTGTACTACGCACAATGCAAAGTGTGTAAGCAGGCGTGTAATGAAATGACATCGGAAATTGTGAGATACATACGATAAATTTATAAGATGTATGAGGCATAAAGGTATTTTTAAGCACTAAACACGACATTCAATAATCAGACAATAGTCAGAGTTCTGTACATTACAGACTTCACTAACTCTAAGAGTACCTTTTCGCAAGAATTAATGATATAAAAAACACAGACCTAAAAAAATAACATAAAGTTATAAACTTAACCTACTCGTAAATTATTTTTTTTAGTCACTGGACGCAATCACTGTCACCAGTGTCACCTGACAGTGGCGCCCTCTTAGGCCTAAAGCTGCGTTCAGCGGGCACCCGCGCGGTTTCATAAAAAAGTCCGCGGGGACCCGTGTGGGCCGCTGAGCACTTTTGTATGAAACCGCGGGAGTGCCCGCTCGTGACTGGACCCGTCGGGTATTCATAGAGTACACGCGCGTGACTACGAGCGGGATCACGCGCGCGCGTTCACGCCCTTAATGCATCAAATGAAGCCATGTTGCAACCAAAGCGAGCGTATGAACGACTCAAGCAAGCAAGGATCAACAAAAGCATGCTCTTGCTTGTGACATTTAATTTACCGAAAGTGTTAATTTTATTTGCTTATATTTTGTTCAATCGTCACTCACTTCTTCCCACAATAAATTTTTAATTACTTTGTCAATTAGAACGTTGTCGGAAACTTTTAATGAATGTTGGTGATTCTCTTCAAACTGGGTTAAAAGTTAACTGATATTGTTGTTTACTTCAATTTACTTTTCCTCTGAGTTTGGTATCAAATTTAATGTCTAAAGTGGTGCGCTGAATACGACTAAGCACTTACTTACCTAAGAAATTAGAGCATCAAAATATCATATGCAGTGAACACTTATGATTCTATGTTGCCCTATTATTTTTACTCAATTTACTCTTCAGTTATTAGGAAGAAAAACTGAATAAAAAATGGAATCATAATCATAATGTAACCACATTCTATAACAATACGAACTACTTATAGAGGTATTAGATTTAAAAGCTGCTTTTATTCAGGGGGAGTTGAAATTGAATGTGTTTGAAACATGCGAATATTATTTGCCACAATCTTGTGAATAGACTTTCAACATGATTGTGTACACTGTACGCTTCACCGTCGCGTGGGATGTTACCTTGTTTGAAATTTTAAAATATCTGTACATGTTCGGTACTCACCTAAGTCGGCGTTTCCGCGGACTGCACACAATTGACTCATCGACAATATTTTCTATATTCATACTTATATTTTTGTTTTAAGTAAATTAGTGTACTTTCGGACGTTGAGCTAATCGGGTGCATTGGCAACATTTAACATTTCCATAAACATTCAACATTAACATTCTTCTACATTTACCTATTTTTAGTATTATTGGACACTTTGGACAATATAACATATTTTAAAAATAAATAAAATAAAAAATCAGGTACAGTACATACTCTATAATCTCCTATAGTGTCCACTATGTACTTCACGTCACGACCGACCTCAGAAAGAGAGAGAGAGAGAGGCCTAAGAAAAGTGAGACGTAAATACTACCACTCTTAGTTATAAAATCAATTTAAAAACAAACTTCGTTTAGCTATAAATCCTTATAACATAATAAGTTCAAAAGTATGTGAGAATGTACAAAAATTATGTTCATCTTTCACGCAAACACTGCTGTTCAGATCTGTATCGAAATTGGTACAGAGGTAGATTTGTCCCAAAATACCCACAAAACGGACACAATACGGGAAAAACCGAGGGCGCTGCTAGTATAGTATTTCCACGTATTTCATTATATCCTCCCCTTTCACCGCGTTTGATAAAGCAAAACTTATGTTATATCTATTATGAATATGAAAACTCACTTCCATAAAGTGACCACACAACCTGATATGCGAACCTCTGAGCAAAGTTTTCAAAGCGAACAAAAACGGAGGTAAAGGAACATGTTAGTAACGAACCAGCGACTACTTGTATCCATTATTCAGATATATTATGGTTTCGATAGTGGGCGTACTAAGGATTTCGTAGGTATTTGGGGCAATTACTGCGAAATGAAAATGGAGGAATTTAATCAACTATATTTTGTTTTAGGGATTCACGCGTAACAAAACAATTTATTTATAACCAAACGAATTTATAGCGAAAAATTTAGGATGAAAAGCATAAAATTGATATCACTTTAATATACATGTTTAATTCTGATTTAATTAAATTTTCTTTGTTATGGTAAACTGTAATCATAACTTTGACACACTCATAATCTTATATACAAGTCTGCGTACAACATCATTCCGAATTCAACACAGGATCCTGCTTCAGAGCTAAACATGGCATAGTCCAAGTAAGTGAACCTGCTGAGTCCGTCCCTGGCTATACAAAGTAAGACAGGTGTAATTAATGGCCCACTCTGGCTACTGTCACGTGGCTATAAAGAATAACTTACACGGTGACACGCAAAGGGAATTCCCTCTACCTAAGTCCAACTTACTTGAATAACAATTAGCACTACTTGTGGCTAACTTAAATAATTGTGTAGAAAATATTTGAACAGAACAGAAGTTTTGATGATTTAATATGCAGTCACGAGCATTGACAAATAAGGGCATAAACAATTTCAAAGGATAACTTTCAATGTTGTTGGGAAGTTATTTGTAGCATAAGGATGAATCACAGATCATCATAAAGTACATGCAAATCCTGATTTATGGAACGCCCACTCGCGTTTCTCCCAACACTGATAATACTTAACTGTTATCGTCAACATTTAACATATCCGCCGTAATCCTTATAGAACGTTAAAGCTTTCGAAAATTTGCTGTAAACTTTTTCATCCTAGCGGCACCCAAAAGCTTAGTTTAAAACTGTAATTAATTTTTAATCCGGCATTACTTTGCGGCTCCACATAATAAATTAATTTCGCTAGCGTTTGGGTGATATAATCAGTTAATTCAGCGTTTCTCTTTGCAGCAAAGGATTCCCGGCTCGGGTGTATTTGTAATTAATTGTTTGAGCTCCATAATTCCGCCAAGAGGAAGCTGCACACAATGAGAATAATAATACATAGATTGGAATCGTAGCGAACGTTTTAAAACGAGTGCGTTTCAAAGGAAACATTTCAATTAAGAGATCCGAAAGAGAATAGTCTATTTTAAGATATTGTTATTGACGAGAATGAATCGGGAAATGGTTTTGATAAAATATCATCAGGATTCAATTTGTTTGCCAATAAGAAGGGTGTCACCCCAGATATTTTCAAATAAGTCATCTTTTATGTTTTTACTCTTTTATAGCGTTTACCGTGAAACAAACCTATTTGTTTGTTTTGCCAAGACTTTTCTTTTCTTTAACAAAAAATAAGTTTGTTCATTAAAATATTAAAGAACCTTTTCCATATTTTAAACTAGGTTAAAACATAAAAACCGAGCACAAAGCGTGTTAGCATAATGAACACGTAATTTATTAACTTTTATATTTTAAGTGTGCACTTTGGAATATCGCGTGTTCTTAAAACGTTACATTACAGAGACCAGTGACTTCTACTTGCTTATGCATTAGTAGTTTTTACTTTATATTCAAAGCGTTTTTAAATGAAGCTGAATTCCATTAAGGAAGGAATCTTTCTCCAGGTTACTTCAAGAAATTACCTATTTCTAGTTTCCTATCAAATTTTGCATGAATTTGCAGGTAAACAATCAGGGAAGCCAAGAGAGCGACTTAACTTACTTAATTTATTGACTGTTAACTCCCCAGCTGCAAAAGTAACATATTGAGCAAGCAAAATACAAATCAAATACGGTTGAGCATCTAGCAATAGTACAAGAGAATTGAAAAACATAAATTAAGCCCGAGGAACCGCTTATTTACCCACTCACGATAGTACCACAGTACAATGTACTGTGATAGTACTGTCCTACTAACTCTTTGTGATTTGAGATAAAAATCTACACAACACACGTAGCATGCAGAAAAACGAAGCCACAATACAGTTCCGTCCAATTTTCGTATTTTTGCTCTCATCGCTTCTCTCGGGTGTGGATGTAGGGTTAGTGTGTTTCAAACGGGGGTGGTTATAGTGACATATTATGTAAGTTCTCTAAAAAGTTCACGATTTTTACGCTGTTACACTTTTGAATAAAAAGAAACAGAGTTTTTTCATGACTTGAAATGACAGTTTGTTCTTCTTCTTCATCGAGTGGATGGTCAACCTGACCAATCCTGGTGTCAGAATAATTGAGCCGCCAAAGGCCTCTGACGTGGCTCATGTCACGACTACTATCCGTAGAAAGTAACCGGGACCGACGGCTTAACGTGCTCTCCGAAGCACGGAATCATCTTACTTTTCGGGGAATCAGGTGAATCAGCCTGCAATGTCCTAACCAAACTGAGGACAGTCTCACAAAGAGATTTTTGTAAAACATTTTCCCCACCGGGAATCGAACCCGGAACCTCCGGATCGTGAGCCGAGCGCTCAAACCACAAGACCACGGAGGCTGTTATGACTGTTTGTTAAAGTTTTTCGAACGGCCAGTAATGTAAGTAAGTACTAGTAGGTTAGTGGCCAACCCTGGTGTCAGAGTTTTAGACCGCCTAAAGGCCTCCGACAAGGTCTAACGATTTAAACAACCGAGACCGACAATATAAAGCAGAAAGCTATGATATTTAATTTTCTTACGTCTACGCGTCTACTGACATTTTGTTTTAACATTTACTGGTGTGTGATCGTAAGTTAAAGCTACCCGCCCTTAATCAAATGCTTTACTTTTTTCATTGCAAAAAAAAGACGGAATGTCAAGTGCTAAATGACCGGTCTTGACACAAATGCTTCGTTAGAACAAGCAACAAATAATTAGCTCAACTGCATTGCTTACGTGTTTTACTTAACATTAAGCCGAGATGGTTCACGTTTATGGTAACCGTGTTGTGGTAAACATTGATTTGTGTTTATGGAAATAGGTAAAAAGTAAAGTAAATTAGCCTTTATTACATTGATATTAAATGATAGAGACATGTCATATGAATTATGGAGACTGCCTAGGCATGGTAAGATGAAAATAAATAAATATTTAAAGGACAAATTTACACTCGGCTTGTTAGACCCAAACGTAGCTCTAAGCTTGTATTATGGAATCTAACTAATACTATTACATATTCATGCACAAATACTTATATAAGTATATACTTTACACCCAGACGTCGTCGCCAACTACTATGTCTTCACATATTGTTGACTCCGGGTGAGAATAGAACCCGCTACCCCCGACACAGTAAGCGCTCTCACTGCCACTGTGCCAACGGACTTGTCAATACAGGTAATATAGGCAAATCTATTGATGCAAAGTTTGTTTAATGACTACGAAATAGAATCTGCAAAGAAACTGCTTTATTTGCTTTTAACACTAATATCCGTATTATACACGGTGAGCCTTAATAACCCGAAAGATTTAAACGACGTATTTGTGACGACAGTACGAGTAAATAATGCTATATCAACATGGGTCCAATTATGTGTCTTAATTAAACTACTATTTCAGTACAAATTAAATCATATTAATTGAACGCTTCTTTGTAAACAAACCTTTACTTCAGAGAGTGAGCGAGTTTTGATTAATCTCTGTTGAGAAACAAGGAGCGAGCATGAACGAATCACTCCGATATCATACGATGCATCAACCATGCGGTTAGTGCGTCTGCGTGTAAAAGTAGTAGGTGTCTACGTCACGCCTTTAGGGTGTGTTACAATTGAGATTTTCTTACTTGTGGTTTACTTGAAATAATTAATATCTCTTAAAATATGGGTTTTTGGACTATACGTTATATAACTTTATATACTCTAATTAGGCTCTAAAATCGTTGGTTTAAATCTTTTGGGTTATTAAGGCTCACCGTGTATAATAGTTTTGTTTGAAAATTCGCTGTCGCTGCCATTCTTATCATCTTATTTTATTATGCTATTCTAATAGTTTTATAGTATCAACTGTATTAAACGAAGAGGTCTCACTTACCTTCGTCTGCACTCTTATCGCAAAACTTATAAGCATCGTAACTTTTAACGAGTTGAGCTTAAAAGCTCGAAGTATGAATAACTACATCTTTTCGAGGAAAAGGTCTGACATATCACGTTTAAAGGTGAACATTTTATAGTTACTGGTGAACTTAAACTTCGGGTTTTTTTACAAAGAAAATATTAAATACACATGTTAAACTCGTACGCTTTGCACTTTTTTATAATAAACAAACTGGGACCATATCACGATTGAACTATGATGTATTTTGCAAAAACACCTCGACGTTTCGAGTGGATTACATCACTCGTGGTCACGGGATTACTCGCTGGAGAGGCAAATGTAAATCTTGATTAGTAATTACACCTGCTTTGAACAATTAACATATGAACATACTATGTCTTACTCTAGTTATCATTCATGTAAACTTCGCCACAATTTGGTCGACCTCCAATTAAACTGATAGTCAGTACCAAGTCATAAACGTCTGGCACAACAATTATTTCGTATATATTAATAATATTTCGTGAGATTAATTACTTAGATTGAAACGTTATCAAATAGCGAGATATTTATTCGCTTACAATCGACAACGTAATTAGAACTATGTTGCATTTGATCGGGCCACGTTTCCACTTGACATAACTCAGTAACCATCTATAATACTATATTTTGTGACTAATTGATTTTATTAATTGAAACCACGACTTTGATGTTTTAATATCAAATCGATTGGCATAGTGTTTAAATTATTGATTTCAATATTTGGAGGCTGAAAATAGGAAAATTGTGTACTAGAGAGAAATACAAAATTTTGTAGATCGATGCAGAGGTAACCAGAGGGTAACCTCTATAATTTTACATACTTATGATAGAACTTATTCTAGCAAAAGTTAAGGTATGTTAAGTTTATACAAATTATACTTAGATCATTATTTAAATACCTTTACAGTCTTTGTTATAAAAGTTTCCAAAATATAAATGTCCTCAGTATAATTTTGTCAATTTCTCCAATTTGTCATAGAAAATAACATTTTACTTTTGATACCTAATAAACCGAATTTCAATAATAACGTAAATAACAAAGTGTGACTTTTCTTCTTCGGTTGAAAACATAAAATACTTACTATTCCAGTATTTTATTACAGCTTACTATTTATCTGAAAAAACGTAATAAAACTCCAAATCAGCTGAACCATTTTTGGTAAGGCTGCGAGTTCAATGAAACACAGGGTCAATGTCAAACGGAGAAGAGAATTGCACAAACAGCATCAAACATTTTAAATTACTCACTCACTTGTTCGAATTCTTTTGAACTCAACTCACTAAATCTATTTTTAAACGAGTATTTAAGATTATGATTTATAATTTTAGACGCCAGCAACATACAAAGCTTAAAAAACATCAGTTAACTACAAAACTTGTGAACCTCAAAGAACAGCCACTCGACACAAAAACGTGTTGCGTGTTCTTTCTTTGAAACTCGTTTTTATAAAAGAAAGGATGTGTGAATATACTTCAAAAGGTCTTAAGCACCACGTTTAGGTTAGAAATGAGAGAATATTTCCAGCTGGAGTGCACTCACGGCGTCTCCATGAGATGCGCATTGCACGTGTTTTCTTGCACGAAAACTCGCTTCAAACACCGAATTTATTATCGTGGTTTTACGATCTCGTTTTACGTTTTTGTTACGAGTGGCTACAACGGGTCAAGAGAACCCGAGCATGTGTTAATAAGTAATGTGCAAATATTAGATAATAATCTTTTTTGAGTACGTTTTTGTTCAATAATGTATAATACGAGAGAATTAAAGTTTGTCGTAACTTTTATGTTAGGTTACTTTGAACACAGAATATTTCTCATCAGAAAATTTTATTTTTTATAAATTGCTGTGAAATCTAAGATTCTGGGAGTTAAAGCACAAAAGGATCGTTTTTAGTAAGTTAATCAAGAGTTTAATGTAGTCATAAATGTCATAATTTATCTCTATTTTCAATCTTTGTTTTTCTATATCTCACAGAAACCTTTAGTGGAAAATTTAACTTATTTTCAACGCGAGTAAAACCGCTTTGCTCCACTAACATAATACAAAACTTGTCAGGAATTCCTTTGTACTAGTACGAGTATATTATCAGACCAAATAATTTCTTGATTAGGTCACTTGGTAGCATTAACACGGCACTCTTGTTTGTCGTGTCGAATCTGAGTGACAGTCACGACGAGCTCAAGCTCAAGGTTTGTCTAAGAAGCCTTCACCCTGAGACAACTATGTATGTACAAAATGTATGAACGCGACCTAAATCTGAGAAAATTCGCTTTAGTGCGATCTGCAATGTAACACTGGCGCCATCAATTGAATCGCGGGTGGAATAGCTAGTTTATAATTGCTGATGTATAGATATACTCTTAGTCTTACGGCCATATAAAAATATAATGCTGCAATCCTCGGGACAAAGCCATGCATCGACCATAAAAAATTATGATTGATAAACCTATCTATACTAATATTATAAAGCTAAAGAGTTTGTTTTGTTTGTTTGTTTGTTTGTTTGTTTGTTTAAACGCGCTAATCTCAGAAACTACTGAACCGATTTGAATTTTTTTTTTTGTAATGGATAACTACATTCAACGGGAAGGTTATAGGCTATTTTTTTATCCCGAAATTCCCACGGGAACGGGCACAGCGCGGGTAAAACCGCGGGGCGCCGCTAGTAAAATATAATATGTATTAGTAAATAGTATTTGTCGCCCAGAAATTCTATTGAACAGTTTACGGTTTGAGTGTAATTAACACATACAGCAGCACATACATACAGGATGATTAGGCGTAAATAACACACTTACCATCTATGGGTTGGTGATCTTAAACCCGAGTTACGTTTCAGACTAAGGTGATGTTTTTTTTTACTAGAGGACTTTTAAGCTCCTCACAGCCTTAGTTTCAATTCCTACATCATTACATTCATGGAATGTTACGACTTATCCTAATTGGTTCTTCCAACACTGTATTGGCAATTGAATTATTCAAATGAAACGCTATATCAGTTAATAACTCTCCGAGCTCAACGGAACTATCGAGCTTATTTCAGCTTAAAATAGGAATTAAAAGTTTTGCTGAACCTTTAAGATTTTCTGCGAAAACTGATGGTTACTAGAAATAGAATGTAAATTATAAGAGATGGTAAAAGCGAAATGTACATTTATTCTTCCAAATATACCTCTAAAACCTGAAGCGAAATGAAGTTGATTTAAGATACATGTGTGGATTATGTTGCGGTTACGTAGCTTCCAAACTTTGACCTTAATTTGGTTTTAGTTTTTTTGTGAAACTGGTGAAATATTTGTTACTAGCAGCGCCCCGCGGTTTTACCCGCGTTGTGCCCGTTCCCGTGGGAATTTCGGGATAAAATGTAGCCTATAGCCTTCCTCGACTATCTAACAGTGAAAGAATTATTCAAATCGGTTCAGTAGTTTCTGAGATTAGCGCGTTTAAACAAACAAACAAACAAACAAACAAACAAACAAACAAAACAAACTCTTCAGCTTTATAATATTAGTATAGATATAGGTAGAACAATATATCTTATCTGATTTTTTATAAATACCCGTCTGATTCGAATAATTATTTTTGTAATGGATAGTCAACTTCAACGGAAAAGTTATGGGCTATTTTTTATCCTGAATTTCCCATGGGAATGGGTACAAAGTGGGTGAAACTGCGGGGCGCTGCTAGTAATTTGTATACTCTTATTCGGTCTTAGTTCTTGTTTGCTACATCGTAAAAATATTGAAATACCAACTTAGAAAACGTATAAATATAATGATGAATTGAAATTATTTACTATAACTTTCTTCTTTTTCTCTGCTGATGTTTATGAATGGGTGGTACGTTCAAAAGAGCCTCCAATGGGGCCAAAACTGAATAAAAATATTTGACTTTGACTATATAATTTATTTGTATTGATGAATTATATTTACTGTATTATTATTTAGTAAAATATTGGTAGGTTATGAATTGCTTCTAAAGAATGTTCACACATGTCCAACAGATGTTTACACGTATAAAAAAACTTCGCAAGTACACCCATACAAGTTTTCTACAAGTATAAAAGTCAAGGAAATGACATTTCATTCGTATCACAAATTGATTCCTTCCCGGCTGTCAAATCACTGAGATGACGTTGACATATTGAGTCGTCTGTCTGTCACCACTCATCTTATTATCCTTTTGTTAAACATTCACAACAAAATGAAGTCGTAGGCAGCATTTCTATTGTTAATATTGTTGTTGGAAAATATCCTGTTTGGGTGGAATTAATATCGGTATTGTGTTTCAAAATAGACGCACATTACAATATAGTATTATCTAGATTAGTTTGCCTTTGTTCTGTTATTAAATCTACGAGTATTTATGTCCCATTGTAAACAATATTTTTTATAGAATTGATGCTTTACATATAAGTTGTTTTCCGGTACTTTATTAGATTATATAGTTTCTGTTTATAAAAAAATAAAATTATTTATTTTTTTGGTTAACGGTAGTTATTACGTAATTTTAAGGTATACTTGGCGCCCCGCGGTTTTACCCGCGTTGTACCCGTTCCCATGGGAATTTAAAAACCGCTCGACCAATTTTGTGCAAACTTCACATAAACCATCTACTTCTTCTTCTTCTTCTTATCGAGTGGATGGTCATCTTACTTTTCGGGCAATCAGGTGATTCAACCATCTACTAAATAGTCCGGACAAAGCCTAAACGTTTGGTTTGGATAGGTGAGCCCGTTCTTGAGTCATAAAATTACAACGAAAGGTGGCATTGATTTTTATATTTATAGATATGAAATTTCCTCACGTTCTATATTATCTAAGTTCGCGCTATACTCAAAAAATAATTCCAGGATTTTCAGATGTTTTTTTTTACCAACAAACTGATCACCAAGGAAAGTTTTTGACCAATTTGTATCTACATTTTAACGTGAACCTTAAGAAATCTTGATAAAACGAAGCCAAGCGAGGGTGGGTCGCCAATTTAATTATAAAATCTAGACGCAACGATAACTTATTGTTGGTAACACTTTACTGGAGGGAACTTAAACCCAACGGCAGTTAATTAATTTCTCATATTATTCTGAAACAATCGTCAAACTTGATCGATGTTATAATTGAGCATTGAAACCTGAACCTTCACCCGTTCTGATAAGGTTGTTGTAGATTTTCAATTAACTGTCAGTAATAATGTTTGAAAACATTGTTTACTTTCGTTTATGAATTTGCGTTTGTTTTGTGTGCCTTTTGTGAAAACATGATTCTTATGGTTACAAACCACTCATATAAGGTCTGTTTCACGAAAAGGAGAAGAAAAATTACTTTGCTTATCCATGAGCGGTCCCAATAACCTCTATTTAAGCAACAGATAGACAGCAGATCAATATTTGACGTTCTTTCTATATTCATTCATAATATAAGTATCTTGTATATTAAATCCATGTAAATGTCACAATAAATGTTAAAATATGAATCAATATTTGACATTTTACATACAACAAATGTCAAAGGCGTGCGCATATGTTTCTCTGTCTGTCTCTCTCTAACGGCGTGCGCATGTTTCTCTGTCTGTCTCTCTCTAATGCAAAAAGTGTCGTTACAACTTTTCGTCTAATTTTTCTGTCTAGCCCCCTTTCGCAACGCGCGATTAGGAACTGCGTTCCAATATTCTATTCCTTTAAATACAAAATTGGACATCGCGACCCATTTTTTCTACTAGCACAACTGTACCAAGGACTATGCTATTATTTATGAATCTGTATTGTGTCATTTATGTGCCAACAAGCCTATATGTCATCTAACATGTAACCTAAATATATTTTGTCCTTTATAAAAACTAAGTATGTATGTAGTTGGACCAGTCCAAATTTAGAAGTATTGTATCCAGTCATTGTGAATATGGCTATTGACATGAAAGGAAATATATTGAGACTTCCAAAAGTGTACATGTTTCCTTATTTTGTGCCCAATTCGGGACAAATCTATTGGTAAAGTTTCTTGTACTCTCTAAAAATGGAGCTCTTAAAAATATCGCCTCTATTATGTAAACATAATGATGAAAATGGGTCATGCTTCTGAATCAATACTTTCTATCTGGGTATCTATAACTACTAGAGTACTCGTAATATCACTATTTGCTTCTTTGCTCGCGCTTATTAAACTCTCTTATGCCCGGGATACACGAGGCTAGTTTTTCAAGCCAGGATAGCAAGCTAGTTCTCTTCTAAACTGTCTTGGCTAGCTGACCTGGCTTGGAATATGCTAGTTCTGTTTACATGAGGCTATATTATTATAGGCTAGTATTAACACGTGTCGCGGAGAAAAACAAACAAAACGCGTGGTTACTGCTTACGAGTCAACTTTAAACTAGCTTCGCTCGCCGGTCACATGAAGCTAGTACACAAGCCAGGATAGTAAAATCAGTGGTGGGGGGCGCTACTAGCTTAAAAAATAGAACTCCATCCTATTAAAAACTGTCCTGGCTTGTCAACTACCTTACTAGTTTACTAGCTTAGAAATGAAGCTAGTTTTGTCTACACGAAGCCAGAAGTACTAGCTTGCTAGCTTACTGACACTAGCTTGCTATCCTGGCTTGAAAAACTAGCCTCGTGTATCCCGGGCATTACTCGCCACTCGCTAACGATCAATCTTAACTATTGTAACTTGCCTGCATGTTGTTTTGTTGTTTTTACATGTTATATTAGCTTCACTTGTATGTTTGTAACCGACTCCATAAGGCGCCATTTTGACCCACTTCAAACGACCAGATTTCATTCAAACTTTTTAGATTTATCGAGGATCGATGACAATACACTAATTTGATAAGATTAAAGCGTGTTTTTTTAAACTATTTAAATCGTTTTATTTTCCAGATTTTTCTAAGACGAATCGGCGAGAAATACATCGTGCCTACTGCAAAGCAACCGGCTCACAAAATTTCAGAAACGTTGAAGCGACCTGTAGAGCAGAATAGTCGGAACAATTGACATACCAAAGGATTTTTCCAAGTTGAAACGGCGTTCGGTCAATAAATTTCGTCCCGGTTTCGATAACTCTGAACATGCCTTGAACGACTCGATTCAAAAATGTATACCATTAGTTACATTTAAATCTATTGATATGTAACACATAACATTCCTGTCTATATTATATTTATCTTCGGTATAACTATACATACTTTAAAATTAGTAGTATCGTAATTTTCGACAGTAGACAATGTTAATGTTACATCTTGTATGAAGGCAAATGTAAAATGTATTTAGAACTTTATACTCTGTATAATTATAATAACGTAAAATGTGCCAGCGTCTTGTATGAGAGGTGATGTAAAAATTATATGAATAATACTTTATACTCTGGTTAACTATTAGTAAGTATAAACAACGCTTGTAAGGTCCAATGAGATCATATGCTATAACAATCAATAAGGACATCGAGAGACAATCCTATCTTATGTAAGTGTCACATAGCGACACCCACGCACCATGTCATGGTCACAAGTTCACGGCTCCTACACCTCATTACTCTACCCTGATGCAGACTTGTCAATGCACTAATGTGAATTATGTAAATGTTACAACATATGAGTAATGATGCCAATTATTATTATATTAGATTATCTACGATATGTGATTAATATTGATACACGTGCGTTTGACATGCAGTATCATTGAGCTTGATGGATATTTCAATAAGTTTTCAATGCCTATGTTTGTTAATTAAACTTAAATTTGAAGTTTGTGGAGGTATTTCAAGTCTAGATGAATACGACTAGGTAAATACAACGTTCAATATACCTACATTTGTTAGCATCGAAATTAATCATTGATCGTTCCAATTTTCAATTCCTGGTATACAAGAGTATTTCCACAATTTTGGACCTTTTGAGTGAGCTATGAAAACTTTAACCAACTATTGATTAAGTACTATGAAAGAGTGAGGCCACTATATAGATAAAACTGTATTTGGACAGTCTACAGGTATATTAAAAAATAATATACTGCACATTACAAAATTCCTGCGGAAGCGGGTACAACGCGGTTAAGACCGCGGGGCGCTACTATTAAAAATGAAAGAGAAGTGAATCCGTAAACGTGGTTTCAAATTATAATAATAGGCTCTATTATTTTCAAAACCTTTTATTACGTTGTTTATGGCTAACTCTTAACTCTTTCTTTTCTATTTGAATAGTCTCCGTCCAAAGGTTGCCTGGTAAAGATCACTTTTAGCAAAATGGCCGCCTATTGTACCTACAACTTGTAATGTTATTTGTTTTCTGTTTCACGTGTATGTTAATATGTTGTACACTAAAGTGGTTATCTATCTATCTAAAACAACAACCCGTAACTAAAACGTTAAAAGCTTTGAAAGCCCTGCCGCATTCAGCCATAGTGTTACCGTGATCAAAATTTAATCTATGCAAATATCTTAAACGCCTATCATTATATATAAAACGTGATTGACATCTGTTTGGCAGTTTATTAGTCAACCTTATTCATGAATCAATACTCTGGAACCTTTTCACACTTAAAAATATCCATATTTCTTTGTATTCAATATGTTTCTAGAATTAGATCACTTGAACAAGGTACTAGCTATGTTGCCATAGCTTTGATGCATTTGACAGGATAATTAAACAATAGATATAATAATTAGACAGTTATGCTTATTTCCTGGTCAAACCTTCCGCATATTATAATTATGGTTATAAAAGATAATTATAAATTACTACAATGTTTTGTCAAATCACCGTAATAGATCTAGCATTTGGACTATTTTTTGTATGTACTTCAAATATCGGTTACATATCGGTGCAACAAGGAAACAAGTTTGAGGATGCCTTTCTACTGGAACTATGCTGTTCTACGTTTCACTTGTGAATACCTTGTTTCACATGATTGGTGAATACCAATGTCTGAACTTTGTCAAATACAAAGCGTAGCGTAGAGGCACTATTTACAAACAACTCTGTTTTGCTCCTGTCCCTCAAGACACGCGGCAGTCGTATCGCAATAAATTATTCATTTTGGAATAAACATATATAGGAATTAGAAGTATCCCGCGATTTTACTCGCGTTGTGCCTGTTTCCATGGGAATTCCGCGTTGAAAAATAGGCTTTATTTTCATTCAATTAAAATTAGTCACTTTAAATTCATTACAATTTACAACATTACATCAATGTGGCTCCATCACAAAAACAATTACTCAAATTGGCTTGGTAGTTTACGAGATAAGCGTGTTCAAACATACAAAAAAATCTTCAGCTTTATTGTATTAGTATAGATATATATTATATATGTCACGTGATAGTTCATGATAAAGACTCGACACACTCGTACGGATTGACAACCCTAAAGAATGCGTAGAGATTGCCCCTTCTGTATCGAGCTGAATATTCAGTATCTATTTCTTTCATCTTTTTGCTCACACACAGCTTTACCTATACAAAACTCTTAATATGATAATGTATACATAAAAGCCAAACCAACCTTAATTAACGAAATGCATAAATGAACAGACACTTCAGAGCGCAGATTAAACAGCCATTTATATTTTCTCAACCGAACACAAATTTCCTAATGGTAAATTTAAGTCACATAAGACTAGTAGCATCACTCGTACGTGATCACAACAATTCTTGACTAAAGTCACATCTCTATATGTTCAATAATAGCCTAGCAAACAATGCAAACGATCCAAACCAAATACAGAAAATATCAACCTTAAACATTTCCTAATATCAACTTTATTTTGTTGCAGCAAAGGCGAATTTTGTTTGTTAAGTTTAATATGTAGTACCTATGCATTTATCTTTGCCATGAACTTCATAAGTATGTGCTCGTATCTCTATAGTATGTAATGTATTGTATCTTAGTAAACAAGGGCGGTTGCAGCTGAATGGATACTTAAGGGACCCTCTGCTTTTGGCCAAAGGGCACAAAACACACTTTAACGACATGTGTATTCAGGGGTTGATGGTTATTGAAAACTATTGTCTGGTAAGTAGGCAGAAATGGAAAACTTTTTGTTGTTATGACGGACTGGGTACCTGTTTTTCTAGACTTCCAAGATTCCTTATCTAAGTTGATTAAAAGTAGATATGATAAAAAACTATTTTTTCTTTGATACTAAACTCATTACTCTGTAATGTAAACATGTCTTGTTAAAAATTGTAAGCTTTTGTGTTTGAAGTTTAGCCTTATTATAGAGGCCACTCGTGTTAGAACAGGCCAGTATTACACTTTTACAAATAACTAGCAGCGCCCCGCGGTTTTACCCGCGTTGTACCCGTTCCCGTAGGAATTTCGGGATGAAAAATAGCCTATAACCTTCCCGTTGAATGTGGCTATCTATTACAAAAAGAATTATTCAAATCGGTTCAGTAGTTTCTGAGATTAGCGCGTTTAAACAAACAAACAAACAAAACAAACTCTTCAGCTTTATAATATTAGTATAGATAGGAATACAACGTCACGCTGCCGACCAGCGCCCGCACTAAGCGTGTTCGCTTTACGAATACCATGTTCATGCAATTATCTTGAGTTAAAGAGTCTGAGTATACTAACCTGCAGTTTGATATTATTCTGATGTATGAAAACATATGAAAGATCGCACATAAGTATTAATTAGTTTATTATAAACAACTGAGACAAGTCTGTCATGGACTTAGTTGTTTGTTAGTCTAAAGATTCTGTACAGACTACCAGTTCTTAGACTAACTAAAGACAGTTTTGTTTTCGGACAAGTCAGTCTACAAACTGATCGGACTATAGAGAGCACTTTAGGTATGCTGATTGTTTGGGAGTACAGAGGGCTACTTGGATTTGCTGTTAGATGTCGCCAATCTAACACCGATATTTCATCGTGAAGGTTTATTGTTCTGACCAATTCATAAAACGATTGGATGAAAATTTAAATGTTTTTGCCGACCACAAATGTGTGTTCGTACCAACACATAACATTACCATATGAAAGGCGATAACGTCGGCTCCTACACAAAGACATAAACCCAAATGATTGATGTTTATTATGTTTGTTCACGTCACGAAATACGAGCTTTATAATATGTTATTAAAGTATAGTAATTGATGAATGGTAAACGCAGATTATTTATAAGAATCGAACTCGTTTCCTGACCGCTCGTTAAAATAGAACATTTTTAATGATCTTGTCAAGGAGATCGGTGGATTTGCTGATTGAGTTTTAATTTGAAATTGAGTGAAACGGTTTCAATTTCAATTATTGAATTGGGAAGTTAGTTTTCAAATGATTTGGTCATTAGCAATCTCTAACTTGTTACTTATATTATTTGAGTATAACAATTGTTAATGACTTAATTGACCGAACCGATATTCGCCTCATTCGATAAAATTTGCTAGTATACATTTTGTCCTGTGTAAAGTAAGTCTATGTAGATGAGACCAACCTTACTCGCGGAGTTTTTAGACCACTTTAAGGTTTCTTGACTTGTTTCCCTATGGTGCCTTTCAGAGGGCACGGTAGCGCTCAGATAGAAATGCCACTACTGTTAATAGAATAAATAGAAAGCTTTGTCTAAAAGACACCAACAATGAAACATAGAATTTTCGATTTGGTACTAACATAGGAACCTCTGACTACGCTTAGAAAATTAACTATAACTTCCTTTTTATCTTATACAATAAGCCGATTATACATATGATATGAGATTTTTTACCATTGTCTGGACAATATCACGATTACGGTATTACAATTTCATTTGCATATTACATAGTAATAAAACCACATTGCAGAGACGACAGCCATGAACTAGCAAATCATAGAACTCAGGGTGCTCCACTAGACAAACAAAAACTACTCATGTGCTTGATAAGGCAGTGCGGCATTTTGAGATGTTTTTCAACAAACTACAAGCAAATACTTTTATTGAATGTTTCCAAGTAAAACTTATGCGAGTAAGGTTTTTATAGTAAACTAATTTGAATAGAATTTGTATTCGTTTCTACAACTGCTAGTTTTCTGTCTGCTAACTAATTAACTTGAGATAACTCGTGCAGCTCTTTCGGAAACTTATCCTATCGTAGTTCACGTTTAATATTATGAAGATGAAGAATAAACTAAATGATACGTTGTCTACATAAGATGAGCTTTACATATGCTGTCCCACTGCTGGGCATAGGACTCCCCCAAACATCGCCAACCGTCCTTATCTTTTACCTTCTCCCACCAATCTCTATCGGAGGTGACAAGATCGTCCTGGTAAGGCTTCCTCAGTCGACTCCAATCACCTTTCTTGGAGGACGCAATGAATTGTGATATGGGCCCCTACTTTTGCAGGTTCATGCTATATCAGGTTAGTTAGACTTACACCAGTACTCAGAGACGTCAAATGCTGCCTTGTCAAATGAGTGATTTTGACATGTTTTGTATGAAAAATTACTTCAGTTAGTCAAGTGTCGATTTAATCGATGTCTCTGAGTGCGTTATTTATTGAGTCAACTTAATAATGAATAAACAAAGCAAATGCTTATGGTAAATAATTTTACAAGTTTGTTTTCTATTTGCGCTGAAAATACCTTCAAAGTTGTTAAGTGCACTGAGCACTTTTCAATGAAGATATTCTAAGCAGAGCTGTCAATAAATTGTTTACCCGCCCTACTGTACAAGATAACGTCTGGCTAACAATGGAGCACCCATGTCTTTCAAGCGCAGACACGATATTGACGTCATTCTAGAACAATGCCCATTGTGGTTGCAAGTTTTGGGTTTCTGCGATTTTTTGGATTAAGCTAACGTGATAAGACGGAACCCGTTCTGATGCTTTATGATATATTTGAGCATGAAGACTTATTAAAAAGATGATCAAACAAAATCATCCGGTTATAACGACAAAGGGTAGACATAGATTTCATATTTGCCTTTAACTATGTTGTAGTTTGTTTATTGCTTACTATACTATTTTTTCGTACTTGTCCCAAAATGTGGACCAATATCGTCAATTATTCAGCCGAAGACGATTGCTCCTGAAGAGGAAATACGTTCAGTGATTTTATTTAATTCTTACTCTATCCCTTAATAGTATAGCTGTTCCAAGTGGTTCTACGTGCGATCTAATAGATGGCGCTAGTATGAAAATTTTGTTAATCGCACTTACGTAATTTTTCCAGATTTAGTAGTCACGCCCGAACATTATGTTGAACAGGGATAAATCTTCCTCGTCATAAAATTAGAATAGATAACAAGCAGCGCCCCGCGGTTTTACCCGCGTTTTCCCCGTTACCTTTAAAATTTTGGGATGAAAAATAACCTATGACCTTCCCGTTGAATGTGGCTATCAATTACAAAAATAATTATTTAAATCGGATTTGCAGATTCTGAAATTAGCGCGTCGAAACAAACTCTTCAGCTTTATTATATTAGTATAGATACGTAAGCATACGTAATTAGTAGTAGGTATTGTGAATCAAAATTATTACAGTCAAATTGCTAACTGAAGCGTTGCACTAGTAAATCACTTACTATTACAGCTATTGACATCTTGCAAACAGTGTCTTGTATGCAGTAATTGAATGGAACCGCCAGTTCAATTGGTTACAATCCTATTTAGAATCGGTTGGAAGCTGTTAGGATAACCTTTCTCCCTAAATATTCATAGCTTTGTTTAATTGTGTAGTTGCCAATTTTAATTCGCGCACTTGATTACGCAACGCCTTAGTTCAGCACTACAAAACGTCTAATTAACGTTAATGCATGCGTTAATGTCAAAGTGCTTCGTTTGAGCATGAATAATAAAATAATGTATAAGTTGACAGTTGATGAGGTTCTGAATTCGACTGTTTTCTCTAGATAAGTATAAACACAAAAGTGTAATGAATATTACTTACAGATTTATTAATTTAATCTCAATTAAATTATTTGCAAATGTTTATGACATATTTACATTAATTAAAACACTTTAGTTAATAAAACGATAAAGTAACTTGTTTTAATTAAGAACGTTACTTTTAATAATTAATTAGGTACTAACATAAAGGAAAATTATTTTCAAACCTCCAAAAAGCTTTGTAGTGGAATTGAATAGGTTCACAAAACAAAAGTCACTGGAAAATTAAGGGTAACTCATAATTAAATAACCTTTCTATTTAAATAACCCACTATGTTGTACTAACTAGAAAAACGTTTAAATTTGGTTCCGTTAAAGTCGGTCTCGGTTATTTCAACCGTTAAATCATGTCACAAACCTATTGGCAGTCTAGAAACTACAACATCACTAATGAAAAGTTATTCGAAATTTAAAGTATCTATGGTATAATTTTGACATTTCTCTCGATGCAATTTTGACAGGACGATAAATATCGTTTTATTCAAAGCATACCTACATAACTATGCCAAGAAAAACGATTTTCTTAATACTAAGCAAACAAATATCAATACAAATTTTAATTAATTGACAATAACAAAATATTGTTTATCAGATAGGTAGTAATATCTGGTCAATTAATAACTACACAAAAAGGCTGTAGCTACAGTTTAGTACTATGTCAAATTATGAATTCGAAAATTCCATTGACATTTCAGTAGTAAAGATTAAATCTGTAATTTGACAAAGTTATACAGTGCGTAGCATTTTGATTTGCCCACTGTACATTGAACACACTCAATTATGCCATGAATTTAAAACAATTTGACAAGCTGGTTGTTAGTTCACCGAGGTGTGATGAACATGGCCGAATATCCGTCTTTACTTGTTAATAATGTTAATTTAAACGAAACAAAAGGCAATGAATGATTAATAAAATTATAAAGAGTCGTTCGCAGTGAAGTAGGATTAATTAAACGTTTAAGATTTAAAAGTGTACACATTTATTATTCGTGCATTGATTTTAACTTGTTTTGTTAGATGTTTTTTAAATATTAATTATAGAATTTTTATTATTATTTATATACAAAGTTCCTAACGAAAGAGTCCTATAAGTTTGAAAAGTTGAAAACATTATTTGCTTGACCCGGAAATTTGACCCGGGACAGTCTTGGCAAACGAATGCATATACCACTAGACCACCGAGGCGTTCAAAGAAGTAATAAACATTGTATGACAAAAAGAGTATAATTTTAGGGTGAATCGAAAGTACGAATTAGGATCCAAAAACTTAAATGTCGATTCCAAGACTATTGTATGATATTTTTAACACGCTTTTATTAGCTTGGCCTGTATGTATGTATGTACGTACGTATGTAATTAAATCTTTGAACATCATTTTCACCAACTTCCAGAATTCTGATTAATTTGAAACTTTGCATACGTATCAAGGACCGATGACAATGCAATAATTTAATAACAGTTTCCCATTATTAACACGCTTTTATTAGCTTGGCCTGTATGTACGTACGTACTTACGAACGTATGTAATGGAATCTTTGAACATCATTTTCACCAACTTCCAGAAGTCTGATTAATTTGAAACTTTGCATACGTATCAAGGACCGATGACAATGCAATAATTTAATAACAGTTTCCCATTATCCTTAATGGATTTGCCAGATTTACTAAAAAAATATTACTTCATATAAAAAACATCAACGGGCGCTCGCTGTGGGACGGAACGGGAGTTCTGTTTTATTTTACTAAATGGTACTAGACACTAACAGCGTCCCGTGATGGGCCCGTTCCCGTGGGAATTACGGGATGAAAAGTTGCATATAATGTTATATGGATTTGCCAGATTTACTAAAAAATAAAAAATAAAATTATAGTTTAAAAAAACTAAAAAACACGCTTTTATTGCAAATTGAACTAAAAACTAGAAAATAATTTTTCACCTCAAATGAAAATTATAATAAAATTTAAGTTATTAACACAATGATTCAATTCAGAGTAAAAAAAGCGTGGGGTGCATTTTACTGTAGTTCATAACTATCCTCTCATAGATACCAATGATGATTGTAATATTTAAAAAAAATATTAAGCACCCCACGCTTTTTACTCTGAATTGAATCATTGTGTTAATAACTTAAATTTTATTATAATTTTCATTTGAGGTGAAAAATTATTTTCTAGTTTTTAGTTCAATTTGCAATAAAAGCGTGTTTTTTAGTTTTTTTAAACTATAATTTTTTAGATATGAAATATTTTATTTTTTATTTATAAGAACGATGTCATCTGGATCAAGAGCCTGTCAGCTATGCCAAAACAATTTACAAACAAAGGTAATTGCTATGCTCATAATCGCATACTTACTATTAAATGATCGAAAATGCAGGTCATGTCTGAACGAATTATTTACAAACATGCTTCCCTTGAATAGGGAATTGAGCTTAATAAAGTTGGGACCTCGTTTATAGCAGACTAATACACGTGTACGTATACACCTTTGTGACATTCGAAGTTTATAATTGCGACTATTAACTTTTAAGGAAGCAATTAGATCAAAGTTATGATTATTGACCAACCCAAAAAAATATATCGATGGCCGTAGGTTCAATTGGTGTAACTGACAAAAGTCGTGAAATGACTTGAGTATATAGGTTTTCTTAGTTTTTTCCGCTCTTTCGAATGGTATAGTCAAAATAAATCTAGCTTTAAAAAAAATACAGATACATCACATTTTTTGGGTGTGCACTTTTCAAATTTTCTACAAAGTTATGGTGCAAGTGACATGTTACTTATATATACAAATCAAATTGGTGTAAAGTTAGAGTAAAACTCGAAAAAAATTAACCTACACTTACACCAAAATGACTTATCCATACAATCATAGGGCATTTCTCTCTAAATAACAGCGATGAATAATGCCCACAATGCTCTTTACATCAGAATGAATTAGTTAATTTTATTTTTTAACGTCTGCCGCATGCCAGAAGAGCTGTGGGCCAGAACAGCCACTGAGTGGCAGCCAGATCCGGCGAGCAGGCGACGCGGCAGACCGAGGCGCAGGTGGCGGGACGATCTCGACGCATACCAGACCAACTGGAGAGAAGTGACCCAGAACAGGGATACTTGGAAGGAATGGGGAGAGGCCTTTGCCCAGCATTGGGACACAAACGGCTGATAATAATAATATTTTTTAACAAGTCTTACACCACTTTGACTATTTATTTCTTTTAAAAATGTTCATCAAATTGATGTAACCAACAACCAAATAAACTAAGGTAAAATAGGTGGGTGTAACAAACAAGAGGACAGAAACACATTGGTGTTACTGACATTAATTTATAAAAATATGGTATATAGCGTCTTTATTCTTATATAAGCCGAAAGCCCGCAGAATTCTAAGCATTTTTGTCAAACCAGATCATAAAAAAGATTCATACATCAAAAGTTATGTAAGATTTAGTACTAAAAAAAACTTTAAATGCTTCTCCTGAACAATCGTTAATTGTCAATTACACCAATTGAACCTACGGCCATCGATATATCATTTATTGATATCAGTTTATTTTATTGGTAATGCTTTTCAAATTACATCCATTATACACTTAGCTTAAATTCATCGATCACTTAATTAGTGGTATGTAGTAATTAAATGAACAAAAACGCTCCATCATATTTGATAACATCTAACCAACTGTTATGGTTTTGACACCGGCTCGCTACCGATTCTTATCTATTCGTCCGGGTTAATCAAAAAAACTTAACCTACATATTTTGCTTGGAAAAACACCGTCTGTAAATGGTGTAGATAAGTATGTAAATAAAAAACAAGGAAATTTCATTTTTTATTGTCATTTATTAGGTTTTATAGAACTAATTTATTGTAACACTTAACCGTACATAAATTTTACCGATTTCAATCTATTTTGGAATCCTAATTAATATGTATTATAAATGCGAAAGTAACTCTGTATGTCTGTCACGCTTTCACGCCAAAACTACTAAACTGATTTGAATGAAATTTGGTACACAGTTAGTCTAGAACCTGAGAAAGGACATAGGCATACTTTGCTTACTTTTTATCGCGAAAACAGGGTGGAAAGGGGTTGAAAGAGGGGTTGAAAGTTTATATGGAAGTGTGGTTAATTTTAAAATACCGGACGCATTTGGATGGATATTTTTTTAGCTTTAGATTTGGATAGAAATTTGGGCGCTAGTAGATATAATGTTAGACCTTGGTGATGTATATACCCCACTTTTCATACCTAAAATCCCGATGATAAATTCGTAATTCGTTGCGGGTGAACGTGGTAGAACTAGTAATAAAATAAATAGAAGTCACCGAACTAATTAGAAACTTTATTTGCTCAGAAGTCTTCGAAGCTTTAAAACAGTGCTAACTCTCCTAGAAGGAACTTTAACGCTGAAACAATGGCTGCGAAGTCTTAGCGAATGGGGACAATATTAACGACAATGCGAAAAGAAAGTTGGGGAGAGTTTTAAAAGATAATTGTAGATGAACATCGAGTAACGGTACTTGGTTAAGAGTTGCCGGTGCACCTGATCAACTCAGGAGAACTTCACCATTTGTACATACTGCGAGTAACATAAGTACCCTATAGTCAAGACTGTAGCTAGACAGTATTGTAGGCGGTGTATGAAAATATATGAAAGAGAGTAGAGTAGAGACAAAACGACTTAACTATTACTATGACTTTTTTGACTAGCACAGAATGTTTTATATCAGTTGGACTAGAGAATAAGTAGTAAATGCTCTTGTTAAGAAAAACCATTTTTTTCCTTGTTTGCGTCAAACAGGTTTGTGTTAAGATTGTTCTGACTTTAGTGGGCCCTAAACGATAGATAGATTAACAGTCTGTGTAAAGATTGTTCTGACTAATAGGCTTAAGATCTAAAAGATAGATAGATAAACACTTTATTGAACATATAATTAAAACAAACACATGTAACATAAAACAAATAATAAAAAATTGCACAATGGCCGGTCTTATCGCTCTTCCAGGCAACTTTTGAAAGTAGAGTAAAAGGTAAGTACATTTAGAAGATGTTGCTGTCATTTTCCGAAAACTGAATTCAAATCCAGTGAGTAGTTTTTTAATTGATGTTGTATGAAAAAGGTTCTCCTGGTTTTGTATTGAACAAGATACGAAAAATAAAAGGAATAATTAATGTCCATTGTTCGAATCTGTGACATAATTACAACTGGCGTTTCCGTAGTAATCATTAATATTAAAGTGATTGTTGAGTTGAAAGCACTCAAAAAGAGCAAAAATAAACGTCGGTTGTCTGTTAAATATTACATTACAGTCACTTATTTGTGTTTCATTCAGTTTATTTATCATTGTAATTATAATTTATTAATATTAACAATATTGCACAGTCTATTTTTCCGTAGTGATATGTTTCAAGCTTATTTATTTAATTCTACTTCCGTAGCGGGTTTTTGTAAAATGAAATTAAACTAGCAGCGCCCCGCGGTTTTACCCGCGTTGTGCCCGTTCCCGTGAGAATTTCGGGATTTTTTTTACATAAATACCTTCCTCTTGAATCATTCTACCTATTACAAAAAACCGCATCAAAATCCGTTGCGTAATTTTAAAGATTTAAGCATACAGACAAACAGACAAACAGACGCGACTTTGTTTTATACTATGTAATGATATAGCGAATTGATTAAGATTATTTTATCTTGCCTATGAAATATGAATTTAAATTAATGGATAGGTTTCAACATTATTTTGGTATTAAATCAGACTTACTTATCATTTAATTACGAGTTACACTACCAGATCCATTATTCATGTAACTTCTCAATTGAAAGTACTACTCATATGTAAAATAAAATGTATTATTTGACCGTGACGAATTTGCTATTAGTTGAACGTACAATTGATATATTAATTATATCATAAATCGTTCATTACTGCGTGAGCACGCTTTTATTCATTGCGTAAAGACTAAAGCTTTGATTACACTAACGTTTATGTGAAAGTCTTGACAGATGCCATGTAAGGTTTTTAATCATTGGTGTAGGCAACTAACACAATATAATTTCATTGTATTTTTACTAGTTACTAGTTATTCCCTCCAGCTTAACTCGTAATACATCTATTACCGGAGGAATTTCCTTCTCATTACGAGATAGAGAGAAAGAGACAGAGATAATTTTTAATTTATGATATTCAAGATTAAGAAAGTGATGACCTTATTCCGTCCCCTACAAATATCTGTAACTATTAATTATTATTATTATTTTACCACAAAAAAAAATGATTTTAATTAGATTTCTACAAGTAAGAACAATGGGTCAAATAACATAACAATATCATTCGTAATAAAATAAGTCTACACTCACCATTACATACATCAGATACGGCTTTAGGAAACGGAATATAACTTACTTAATATAATTGAACGTTGTTCAAACAAGTAAATATAGCTAGTGATGGTTGGTTGTGTGTGAAATTATAACTATTAGTTCGCAATATCACAAGTGACTACCATATTTAATTTCACAAGATCATAATTACTTTTATCACGACTAACTATATGCTTAATTGACAAAATGGAATGTTGCTAACGATATTCAAGTAGAATTGTAGATGTATGTGTAACCGATTGAGGCTACTTCCATTCTATTCCATGGGTAATTGAATATATAAAACCACTGTATAGGTACTTTAAAACATAATATATTTACACACACATTTTAATACAATGAACATAATAGACAGTCCTTTGAATTTAACATAAAGATATATAAACTTCATATCGTTATAATTACCTTATTATGAACTTACACTTGAATCCTTCCTTCCAATCCTTTAATTCTTTTTATTCCCCTTTTCTCACACGTCCGTGGCCTTCTCGAGTTCAATCAAGATTCCCGCCCTTTTATTCTCTTTCCCTCCAATAGTTTGCGATGTAAACGAACCTCTTTTCATAAACATATAAAGAGTTTGCGATGTAACCGAACCTCTTTTCATAAACATATAAACCTCTTTTCTTTAAAACATACAAAATTCTGTTAATAATTTATTGAACCTAACACTCGACCATCCTGACAACGTACACGTCCTCGTGTACGCACGTCCTCAGGACGATCATCATGTAGGTAGCTAACCTAACACTCGGCTTTCTTGATTAAACTCGAAGAAGAAAAAAAATTGCATATTACAGAATATTCATCTACTTACTAAATTATTTATATTAATATGTATTTGCAAACCCTCAATTCTTGCAAACAAATCATATTAACATGCCCATTCGAGTGTGCTTGTCATATTAGTGTGAACCCTCTATTCTCACAGCTAACATCACAAACACAATTTCAATCAAAGGTATCATCATCATCATCATGTATATATCATCATCATCATGTATATATCATCATCATCACGTACATATCATCATTATCATGTACATATCATCATCATCATGTATATATCATCATCATCATTTACATATCATCATCATCATGTACATATCATCATCATCATTAACTTGTAATTCAGCCACATGAATCCAGAACGACATGCGATCAGCTGCAACTGTTGTTTTACTGGTGAGCCCCGGCACAGTTCTCACAACTAATCCAATAAAAACTTCAATTCATAATCATGTACATTACTATTATATTATGTCTTGAAAACCCTAAATTCTCACAACTAATCCAATAAAAACTTCAATTCATAATCATGTACATTACTATTATATCTCTTGAAAACCCTCATGTATTCGGATTCTGTACTCGAGAGAGCAACTGTTTTCTGTTTTTTTTTTTTTTTTTTGCCTCCCATGACACAATAATGCCAGCTAATTTGAAACACATACCTGTATAAGATCTCCTGTCTATAACATTGTTTCCCCAATTATCATCAACATATCCTTCTAACTTGTCATTACCACATCTGCTATATTTTAACCCAAAATTTGAAGTTTTCTTTAAATATTTTAATATTCTTTTTGCATAAGCCCAAGTTACTTTATCATTGCATTGCAGTTGTTAAATTGACTAAGAAAGCTTACTGAACATGCTATATCAGGCCTTGTTAGTACTGCCAAATACATAAGCCCACCTATTAGTTTCTGATAAGGTATTTGACTATCACAACTTTTATTTCCTAAATTTATATTCAATTTAGACTCCAAAGGTGTACTGGCTAGCTTACAATCTGTCATGTTAAATCTATTTAATAACTGATTAACATAATACTCTTGACTCAATGTAACTGTTCCATTAACTTTATCAATATTCACAGACATTCCTAAACAATTTTTAACTTGTCCTAAATCTTTTAATTTGAACTTTGAAGACAATACCTTCTTTAAATTATTACATTCAATATTATCATTTGTAAACACAAAGAAATCATCAACATACAATGTTACTATTGTCCTCTTTTTATCACTAATTTTAGTGTACAAACATGGTTCTAGCTTAGATTGCATATAAACATTGCTAACTAGACATTCATCTGCTGTTTTTTTTTTTTTTTTTTACCAGGCTCTTGAGTATTGCTTTAAACCATAAATTGCTTTATTCAGTTTAAGTACTTTGTTATTAACATTACTTTGAAAACCTTCAGGTATTTCCATATAAATTGTCTCCTCAAGATCCCCATTCAAGAACGCTGTAGTCACATCAAGATGTGTAACATCTAAACCAAGTTTTTGAGATAATGCAAACAATAATCTTAACGTTGAATGCCTTACAACTGGCGAAAAATCTCTGTATAGTCTATATTTTGCTTCTGCATATAACCCTTGGCTACTAAACGGGCACGGTAGCGTACACTATTATCTCTGTTTAACTTTTTACGCAACACCCACTTACACTTCACTACAGTTTCATAATTCTTTGGCATATCCACTAGCTCCCATGCGTGATTGTCCTCAAAACATTGAAGTTCCTCCTTCACTGCATGTAGCCACTGTTCCTTTTCCACTCCTAGTAGCGCATCCTCCAGACATAGACCATTAGCATCATCAAACACTTCTTCTGGTATACACATATTTGACATTCTATACTTTTCTGGTTTCCTTATGATTCTGCTGGGTCTGACACGCTGCTCAGGTGAGTTACAAGCATCCTCATACTCACTAGAAACATAAGTTTCATCAGAGTTATTTGATGTTTCAAGTAGTGTATCCTCATCCATAAATAACTCATTTTCCTTCACAGTTGTATCCCCCACTGAACATGTATTGTTTATAATTGGTATACTGGCAAGATTCTTATTGTCTTCCATGACTACAAAATCTCTACTTGTTGTCATACGCTTTGTTCTAGGGTTGTATATCCGATAACCTTTAATATCATCTGGATAACCCACCAGTATGTGCTCCTCTGACTTTCTGTCCCATTTCTGGCGCTTTCCTTTATCCACATGAACCATCACCTTGCTTCCAAATATTCGCAAGTGACTTATGTCTGGTTTGCGTCCGGTCCAGACTTCATAAGGAGTTTTGTCATTCAATGCAGGAAGAACAGTACGATTTTGTAAATAAACTGCAGTATTTGTAGCTTCTGCCCAGAGCTGTTTTCCTATATCTGCATCAAACAATAAGCATCTGGCTTTCTCTACGATTGTACGATTATTTCGTTCAGACAAGCCATTTTGTTTAGGGGTATATGGATTACTTCTTTGGTGAATGATGCCTTCTTTCTTGAGAAATGAGTCGAATTCTTTGTTACAATATTCACACCCATTATCACTTCTCAATATCTTAATTTTCTTATTAGTTTGTTTCTCAACTTTTGCTTTAAACTCTGTAAAACATCGTAATGCTTCACTTTTCTGTTTAATGAAATACACATACATCATTTGACTAAAATCATCTATAAATAGTATGAAATATCTGGAACCTGCTAGTGATTCATACTCCATAGGTCCACATATGTCAGTGTGAACTAAATGCAGTAATTCTTTACTTCTTGAACCTTCATTTGGGAATGGCAAACGACATTGCTTACCCTCACAGCAAATAGTGCATGACATCTTGTCAATATTAACTTTTTCTTGGAGATTCATTCCTGCTACTGCACTTGTCATTTTATTCAGGTATTTACTATTCACATGACCCAATCGGCGATGCCAAGTGACTCCTGATACTGCCAGATTAGCAACTACTCTCTCAGGTACTAACAACTTGTACACACCATTATCCAACTTAGCTCTGGCCACCAATTCACTGTTTCTATTGTAAACTTCACATCCATCTGTCGTAAACTGAACTGTATTACCTGATTTTATCAACTGGCTCACTGACAATAAGTTTGTAGTCAATCCTGGAGCGCATAACACATTCCTGACAGGTATCTCATATTCACACTGATCAGTTTTGGTCACAATAGTCACGTCTCCGGTACATAATACTGTTAACCTCTCGCTGTTAGCTACACATTATGTCCTTCATATTGGTATAAACTGCATTCTTAATCCAATACTCATTAGCCGTAAGATGCATGCTCGCACCTGAATCAATGTACCAGTCTTGTTTGTTGAATTTGCCGCTTAAAAATACCGCACTGAACGCATTGCTTTGTTTACGTTGTATTTCTATCGTATTTGTATGGGTATTTTCCTTCGGTATTTTCGCTCTATGGACACTGATTCTTGAAATGACCTGCACAGACCAAGAACACTTGACATGAGCTTTAGTTTAGCGCCCCCATTGACATTTGTTTTTGTTGCGTTCCGTTCCACGTTCCGTTCATTCGGTTCATTCAACTGGTGTCTGGGCGTTTATCACAGGTCACAGGCGTTCTATTTTCTTGTGTTGCCATTTCTGCATACTGCTGGCAAATGCACCACTGACGTCATCGGTCTGACTATTCACTTCCGTTTCCATCATGTCCATGAGTTTTGTTCTAATGGCGTCGGTCGTGATTACAATGCCCGAATGCTCGATCGCCATTATCATAGGCATGAATTTTTCAGATAGTCCGGCTAACAATAAGCAACCGATCCACTCATCACTTATGTTAAATCCTGTCCCACTTAATTTCTGTCCTATTTCTATTATTTGCGTTACATATGACTGCATGGAAACACAACTTTCTAGACGAATTGATATCAAATTACGTAGAAGAGATATTCTTCGAGTAAATCCTGAATCGTCAAATAATGCCTTCAGTTTGTTCCACAGCTCCAACGAAGTTTTCACGTCTTTTATATGTACATACAACGCACTGTCTATAGTCATAATCAATTTCGCCTTGGTCCTCACATCATCTGCGGCTTCTATGATTTTCCCGGTTTCTGGCTTGATGCAATGCAACTTATCCTCCAGAATCAGAAAATTCTCCGCTGCGAAGGTCCACTCATTGTAGTTTTCCCCCTCTCTTAGTTTGGGAACATTTACTAGATAGTTCGTTGTCATTCTTGCAAACTTTTATTGCAAATACTGAATCACACTTAACTAACTGTATTTCACTACTTTTACTTGAGAATCGATGACTAAATAATAGAAAATAAAATTAAATATGCTGGGCACATAACCTAATATTTCAACAACTCTATACAGCCCTACATATGAAGGTAACTACTTTTTTTTGTATCTACCATCATTGTTAAAATTAGCTTTGGTCAGCTTTACGAGATCCCCCTCATTATATTGTTTAAAAGGTCGCCTATTTTGCTCATATCATATTATCGTTCTTTCTGCTTTACCTGTGCGGCATCGATGTTATTCTTGACCGATTCTCTAATAACTAGCTTCGTATTATCTCTAGTTTCGGTTACTACCTCACTCAATCTGATCACTATATGATATTATAAACAAATCTTTAACAGAAAAAGAAGGACTACGTGACCTTTTATCTTCCTGTCGCGCCGCCGCTGCCGGGGCTGCGCCGGCCGCTCGACCGTGTTCACGCTGGCGACTTCGCATGCGTTCCCGACTTATTACCTATTCAAGCCTGCACAGCTGTCTCCGTAATTGCAGTAGTTCCTCTTCGCGGTCGCTTGTAGGTCCACTGCCACTCCGTCCATCGCGCGTGCGGTCCTGTTCTTCTGAACGCCACTTGAGAACCGGGCTGGGACTGCGCGCGCTCGTAGGACGACTTCTGCCACGATCAACTTCATCCGCCACTCTAGACCGCTTACGACGCCAATGATCCGGTGTCCTCAACCGGCGCCGACTTCTACGTCGACTCCTACTCCGACTAAGCCTCGACCCTTCAGCCCTCGCGCCGACATCACCTCGAGCGTGGTCCGGTGTTATCGACCAGCGTCGAGGTGTGGTGTCATTTCCGCGTGGCATTTATCTGAAACTCGTTATTAGGGGTTAAATTCAGATCAGACCCGTTGCTTTGCAATTAGAAATTATCGTTAACGCCCACACAATTCAACGTGATAAAAATCCAAGAAATATCTTTTAATACCAAGAAATATCTTTTAATTATTTGTCTATATACATACTAAAACATGCAATACACAAAGCAGGCGGTATCCCACTTCTGAAATGTAACCGATTGAGGCTACTTCCATTCTATTCCATGGGTAATTGAATATATAAAACCACTGTATAGGTACTTTAAAACATAATATATTTACACACACATTTTAATACAATGAACATAATAGACAGTCCTTTGAATTTAACATAAAGATATATAAACTTCATATCGTTATAATTACCTTATTATGAACTTACACTTGAATCCTTCCTTCCAATCCTTTAATTCTTTTTATTCCCCTTTTCTCACACGTCCGTGGCCTTCTCGAGTTCAATCAAGATTCCCGCCCTTTTATTCTCTTTCCCTCCAATAGTTTGCGATGTAAACGAACCTCTTTTCATAAACATATAAAGAGTTTGCGATGTAACCGAACCTCTTTTCATAAACATATAAACCTCTTTTCTTTAAAACATACAAAATTCTGTTAATAATTTATTGAACCTAACATATGTATAACATTTCGTAAGGCGTTTGTGTAGATTAAGCAAGGTTGCAAGCTGCGAGCTGGCGAGTTTAATAGAAAGCAACCGAGAACTCTCGCTTGTAGTCCTACTTTATATATTACTAGCAGCGCCCCGCGGCTTTGCCCGCATTTAGTCTTTCTTAGTGTGCACTTACATACATCACTTGAAGAACCTTCCTACCAAATTTCATGTTTCTAGGTGTAGCGGTTGAAACTGTGCGGTGATTATCAGTCAGTCAGTCAATCAGCCAGTCAGGGCTTTGAATTTTATATACATATATAGATAAATGCGAAAGTTTGTAAGGATGGATGTATGTATGTATGTATGTACATATGTGAAACGCAAGAAGAAGAGTGAAGAATTATATTAGGCACCTTTTCAATGATACTAGAAAAGGTACGCGTTTTAAATACATTTGAAACAAAAAATATACCAGAACCGATTATCCGAGCTTAGCAAGGTAATTGATCTCAAAAGAATAGAACCAATGCTACTAGATAATTCTGGGCTTTTCTATTGAAGTAACATGATGAATGGAAGGTCAAATTGAAACCGAATTAATTGAACGAGGCCAAAGCCTACAGGGACATATAATTCCTTGGTTATGAGTGATTATTTAGTGGGAGTTCACTCCATTAATCAAGTAGGTTGAATGGCCGAATTTATCCGTTCTAATGGAGCATTAGATCGTTCATGACTGAGGAAATTGATAACAATCAGATATTAGTATATACTTACATATAAACTACTTACTTATACTGTGTTCTATATTATACAATGATGTAGAAGTGTTTATACGTCAACTAGCTGCGCCGGTTTCACCCGCGTTGTACCCGTTCCCGCAGGAATTTCGGGATGAAAAATAGATGTTGTCCGATTCTCAGACCTACCCGATATGCACATAAAATTTCATGAGAATCGGTCGAGCCGTTTCAGAGGAGTTCAACCACGCACCCCGTGACACGAGAATTTTATATTTATGTCAATATTCGTCGACTGCAATTTTGATAGACACATTTGTTCTTCTTTTGTTTGTTTTAACGCGCTTATTTCAGAAACTACCAATCCGGTTTGAATTATGATGTGATTATTTTTAAAATGGATAGCTCATGTTCGACATTCAATGGAAAGGCTATATTTCATCACGAAATTTCCTCGGGAATGGGCACAACGTGGGTAAAACCGCAGGGTGCTGCTAGTCTTACAAAAATTCAGCGTGCATCATTATTATTTTCATACATGGCTACAGACGTTTCAAAATTGCGCGTAATTAATATAAAATGGACTCCGATTTTATGACTTAAAAATTAAAAGATGTTTTACGAAATTTTGAAACATTTTTAGCATTTCTGTACGAAGTCTCAACGCTCGATTGTCAAAGCAATGTTACCACGTCGAGGCAAGAGTAATAAAAACCAAAATGTATGTTCTCAAAGGCAAAATTGCATCACCGCTGTTGTGTACCACTACTGTAAGGTTAATGGGAGTCAGCAATACTTGTTAGCAAGAATAATTGCTATAAATAAACGAAACGAAACAAGGTACCGTCTGTCATGACGTTTGTTTAACCACTATGTTTATTTGCTGTGAGTTACACTTTGTTCATCGAGAACATATTTTGTGTTGATATCTTTGTTCTGCAAAGGATTTTAAATAGGTGATTCAGGTATTTATTTTAACACCTGTTATTTTAGTGAAATTACTTTTAGACGCCCGTTGGGACAGATTGTATTCTTATACCAAAATTGTATTATGTCAACCTGTAAAATAAACCCGAATAGATTTCCGTAATTTTCGTGCGTTAAATATAGAGTAAGATAATAAGGATCAACACTGCGTTAAGCGTGCGCACGCGTCGGTTCACTTTTGTATGACACTGCACGCGACGGGCGCACGCTACGGTTCACTTTTGTATGAAGCCACACGCCGCGGGCGCACGCTACGGTTCACTTTTGTATGAAGCCACACGCCGCGGGCGCACGCTACGGTTCACTTTTGTATGAAGCCACACGCCGCGGGCGCACGCTACGGTTCACTTTTGTATGAAGCCACACGCCGCGGGCGCACGCTACGGTTCACTTTTGTATGAAGCCACACGCCGCGGGCGCACGCTACGGTTCACTTTTGTATGAAGCCACACGCCGCGGGCGCACGCTACGGTTCACTTTTGTATGAAGCCACACGCCGCGGGCGCACGCTACGGTTCACTTTTGTATGGAACCGCGGCGTGCGCACGCTTAACGCAGTGTCGGCCCTAAAATAACATTAAAGACATATTCCATTTGTATTCATATTTGATTAGTTTAGAGACAAAATGAAATATTTCAAAGGCAAATTTCATTCCTTTAGTTCATTTTTTTACAAACATTAAACGTAATATGCATTTAAAGAGATTCCTGCTAGGAATCAACTCAAACGGCTCAGAGGTCATAAATTATTACAGTAACTACATATTAGGAAATCAACCTGAAACGGGACTATAATAATATACAATGAAGTGACGGACTAACAGGACATGTGTAAACAGGCGTCTAGGCAGACCTATTTAGCATAATTGATTAACTTGCTGCATTGATTAAATCTCCGACTAATAATAATCTATGCACTGTATTAAATGCACGTATGTGAACAACTCATTACATAATGCTTTGTTTGATTGCTGTGTTAAGCGATATTGGTTGGATTAGCTAACATCTAATACTCAATCTATTGAACTTGCTCGATTAAAAGTGTGTTTATAGTGAAGCGGAGTGGAGATGTGCGGAGTCCAATCGGCCAATCACCACCCATTGAAATTGTCAAACTAGGCATTGACATTGTTAAAATCTTTTCATAATGTGTTATGATTCGTCAATGGAAACACACCTAATGAAGAGGAAAGATTAGCATTTTTTAAACTATGAGCCCGATTCAAAAAAAAAATCACCTAAAGTAATAAAATACATAATATATTATTGATATATATTGATATATTTCGACCTCTATTTACATGAACCCTCTTTACATTCATTCGACCACTTATCGGTTTTGAAAACATTGTTTTATTTGCTAATAGTAAATATTGACAACTGACATATATTAATTAAAACTTAATATGATCCACATCAAACGCACCGCAGAATTCAATACTGTTACATCATTCACGCCATTACGTTGGAGACCACAATATAAACCCGATGTCACTATCAATAGATAACCCTTCTGGCTGAATATCTAGAGGGTGTTGCGTTTATCAGGGGGCCGTTGTCTCTTAAACGTGCGATAGATCAGTGAGAAGCACTCTCCTATTGGGCGCAGATGGTTTTGAGACTCGTAACATAATAGGTCTCAGGTAACATGCCGTTCGGTGATGGGTAAGCTGAGATAACACGACGCCATTCATTTAGTTGCATGAGCTGGAAAGTTTCACATTTTGCACCTTCATCGTCTGTAACTAGGATACAATGCTTTTAGCTAATGAATGCTGCTGTAATCATGTTTGTGAATTACTTTGATGTTTAGGACAAATATTTATATGGTGTGGCTTCGAGCAAATTTATAAGCTCTTAAATTAAAAAAAAAACAAGTGACAAACGAAAAATAAAAAAAAAACAAGATATTAGAGATGTGTCAATGGAAAGCGAATAAGGGTGTCCGCCCATTATACTGTAACATACCGTGCTATTAACGAATCCGGTTTGGACAGCAATAAGCTTAACTGCCCGCTAGACCGTATTGATTACCTTACGTGTCTAGTGACCACCACCATCACGTATCAACTACGTATCATCTGTATGTCATAACCGTGTAGTTTTAATTGTCGTTTTTGTAGTAATTCATCTGTTTTCTTGAGCTATAGAAGAGCGGCAACGCGATTACTGCGTGCCTTGCGCTCACCGTTTCGCTGCCTGTTCGTACCGGTGTACCAACTTCGCATCCCATACGGTCCGTGCATGACACGCAAATGGTGACGGTACGGTCTAATAGACATAGACTTTCCAGTACAAACAAAATATTTTTTTGCCGGATACTTGCCTGTTACGGTCATGGTATGCCACGGTGTTGTGGGCAAATACCCTTATACTGAACTATTCAACTCACAATTGAATGAAATCTTTCTCAATGCAAGCGATCATTCTACACCGTTTAATAAGAAACTGAAGACTAGTAAATTAATACAAAACAAATTCCCAATATCGTAATCTTAATTTGAGTTACCATTGTGTGAACTGTAGAAACAAACAATGTTATTACTAAGCCAGCATGTGTAAAGCAGAATCCAATAGTCATTGGATACAGATACGGCCAAGCGGCTACTTTATCCAGCTTATTTGTCCTTTGGCGTTCCTTTTGCATTCATGGTTCACGGTGCACAATACAACTCAATTGTGCCGCACGGTACTTTATTGTTTTCCGATCTCAACAAACTGCACGGGTGCACGATTGCACGATTATCCCGGCATGCCGTGCAGAGCTCAGACGCATTTGCTTACCCCATAGTAATGAAACAGTATCAACGACGCTCGTGTGTACTCTACGCTAAAATGCGACTATTTACCCACTGCTCTCCACTGTGTTTAAGGATATAAATTACTGGATGAGGTATTGAAGAATGGCTTGAAGTTTCCGAGTCTACTTCTCAATATAACACATTCAGTGCCACTGATTTTTTGCCTATGCTTCAATTTTACGATATAATCGTTATATTATTTAAAAAGATTGAACTCTCCACACGAGTCGCCGGCACCGGAATCAAATTTTGATGAACTCGCTGAGCGAGTCTAAGGTACTGAATGTGTTAAAAGGTTTATTTTACACAGTTAAAACATGAAGATTTTATATTTCTTGTAACTGTAAAGGCTGAACATAAGACCATGTCATGTTTTGTACTGTTGCGGGAAAACTAGATCGCTTCAATTGTTTGTAGACAAAAGCATGAAAGCTTCTCACGCCAAGTTACGAGGAGTTTCATCGGCTTCTACACTTCGACACTAAGTCCTCTTGATAACACCTAGTAGAAACTTAAGAACTAAGTTCAAAATAAAGCAACGTTACTTTAACTAATACGGCTAAAGGTTTAGTTGTATTAATAATTGAACAACATATTAGAGAGAGGTGAGGTGAATACCTCATGGAAAGATCGTCATCTTTTTAGGGTTCCGTAGCCAAATGGCAAAAACGGAACCCTTATAGATTCGTCATGTCTGTCTGTCTGTCTGTCTGTCTGTCCGTCCGTCTGTCCGTCTGTCTGTCCGTATGTCACAGCCTTTTTTCTCCGAAACTATAAGAGCTATGTTGTTGAAACTTAGTGTGTAGATGTATTCTGTGAACCGCATTAATATTTTCACACTAAAATAGAAAAAAAATAAAATTTTAGGGGGGTCTCCCATACATAGAAATGAAAAAAATTTTTTTTTTTTTCATCAAACCCATACGTGTGGGGTATCTATGGGTAGGTCTTCAAAAATGGTATTGAGGTTTCTAATATCATTTTTTTCTAAACTGAATAGTTTGCGCGAGAGACTCTTCCAAAGTGGTAAAATGTGTGTCCCCCCCCCTGTAACTTCTAAAATAAGAGAATGATAAAACTAAAAAAAATATATGATGTACATAACAATGTAATCTAACACCGAAAATTGGTTTGAACGAGGTCTAGTTAGTAGTTTTTTTTTTTACGACATAAATCGTAAACCGCAAAAAAATACTGATTATTCATTCAATAACTCAAATGTAAATAAAAAAACATTTATTTCAAGAACTTCTTTATTATGTTACTCGCTGCTACGGAACCCTTCATGGGCGAGTCCGACTCGCACTTGGCCGCTTTTTTAATTATGTCACCTACATAGTTATGTCAACTGTCATCTAGGCATAAATAAAATTATGCCTATGAAAATGTATGTCATGTTATGAATAATTCTAAATAACTCCCGGCGCTCCGTGCTAACATAAACTTCATACATTTTTGACAACTCCTTATTTGTATTGTGTCAAAATGTCGTTTAAACTTCAATTCGACCAGGTTATATTCAGTTTAAAACTCGAGAAGTAGTTTAGCTAAGCGATGTTAGCTTATTGCTATTGTTAAGCAACGTGCAGATTGGTCCTCTCTTGATGAATGACCGATACTAGCATTTCTATTTGAGCGCTTCCGTGCTTCAGAAAGCTCGTTCAATTGTCAGTCTCGGTTGTTTCAATCATCAGGTGATGTCTAAGGCCAAAAAACCAGGGTTGGCCCCTAGTCTACACGAACTTACTTAGTAACTTATATAGTTTAATTATGTAACATTCATTTAAGAAGCTTCCATAAATACTATATTGCATATGCTGCCGCATCCAGTAATGTATAATCTTTGTAGTTTTGACCATTCCAGTGTATATCCTCAAGGGTCCCTTGAATACATAATGGGGTAAAACGATGCATAACTAAGGGAAATTGTAGTGGCACTACCAACTTTGATTATTGTTGAATAAGCTATATTAGCTACGAGAAAGTTAAGCATTGTTTCGACTATACAGTTGGTATAATGCTTATGTTTATCTATATATATAAAAATGATACCCGTTTTCCTTGGTCAAGGCATCACGCGTGAATGGCTGGACCGATTTCCACGGTTTTGCATTCGTTGGAAAGGTCTCGGGCTCCGTGAGGTTTATAGGGAATAAAAATCTTAAAATTCCCACGGGAACGGGGGCGCTGCGGGTGAAACCGCCGGGCACAGCTAGTTAATATAAATAGGTCTATATTTTTGACATAATGCTTATCTATCTTTAGTAATGTATATGAAGCTGAATAGTTTTATTTGTTGAAATTTTTTCTTTGTTTGTTTGAACACGCTAATCTCAAAACTAGCACCCGAAAAAAATATTTATATTGAATTAATTTTTTTTTGTTATACATAGCCACTTTTAAGGGGAAGGTTATTTTTCATCCCGAAATTACCAAAGTATGTTTGTTACTCTTTCACGCAAAAATTACTGAACGGATTTGGATAAAGTTTTATCAGAATTACTCATGAACATGTTATCGTAATATTCCCGCGAATATACAACGCGAACCAGGCTGAAGGGCGCTCTAGTATGTATTTAAATAATTGTAGAATCGACGAGGTATAAATAAACAAGAACAACTTCCTGAGTTTTGACAACCGCAAAAAAGTCTTTTTAACTTTAACTTTAAATAACATTTAGTAGTGGTCACGTCCACAACTATATGTCTCATAAAAATGTCACCAAAGTGTCACACGCAAGGAAAACCTTATATTGTGACCGAAAATTTAATATTTAAATCATGGTAACGATAGATCCTTTTGGCAAGAATAAATTGACTAGACGAAGCAAATCGCTCTTTTAAGGTAGATAGACAAAATTGTGAAATGAAGCGAAGAATTGGGCATTTCAAGGGTGTCCTTTTTTGAATTATCATTTTACATCCTTTTGTTAGGACCGTCGGAAGAAAAATCGTTTCATGTCTCCAATCACGCGGCGTGTCGCCAACAGCTGTTAACGACAAAGATAATATTTGTCTACATTATGAACGAGACAATAAAATCCTTACGAGTTTCTCGTATTTCAAGATTCTCTTTGTGTTCCAATCGTATCTCTTCAGTACTTTATGTCGGCTTTAAAACAAAATTACGTAATCAAAAGCATAGAATTGTAACGTTAGTACAATGGCGTCTAATAACTGATTATTGGAGTAAGATAACAATTAAATTAATAAGCCCGGATAAATTCGCACACGGTTAATTAGACCCAAACTAAGCTCTAAACTTGTTATATTGAAACTAATTAACTGATACTATTACTTATTATACAAATATAATACTTGATAGATTATATGAATATATAATTGATAATTTGATACCCAGACGTCGTCGCTAACAACTATGCCTGCACATATTATTGACTCCGGTCGGGAAACGAACCCGCAACCCCTGACACAGTAAGAGCTCTCTCATGCCACTGTGCCAACGGGCTTGTCACAAAGTTAAAAGGGTTAACACGAATATCGTCCAATCAAATTAAAACGAAAACATTCGAAATTTGAACGGATAAAACAAAAGCGAGTCAAAATTATAAAATCAGTTAAAGTACCATAAACGCGTGCAATTTGTGCCGCTAAAAACCGTGGCTATTATTAAATTGTCATTTACATTGGGTGTGGTGGGAACCTTTTTGCAGTTGTGCAGTAGCCTACACAAACACTAATGACTTGAATATTGCCGCGGAATCTTTCGGGAATTGCGGCATTTGCATGCTAACAAGCGAGACCGAGCTTTCTTTATTAATTGCATTTACAGGGACGGAATGAGATCATTTGACAAGCGTGAGCCAGGCATACGATAATTTAAACGACTAGCCGTTACGACTTATTTTTAGATGTGAAAATGAGTATTATCAAGTGTATAACATAAACAAAAACACTAGGTATTTAAATACTAAAATTAAACATAGGTCAGCACAAAGAAATCACAAGTTTAATAATAATATGAGTGTCTTATTGTGAATAAATATCGATTTATCAATAATGACTTCATCCTGACTACGTCCCTGTATTGTGATGTAGACTTTCAAGGAGTTTTCATTTCTTAATTACACAAGTTTTAATGAAAGATCTATTCCTTGTGATTTTATTTCATCAAATAGTAACGAACGTCTTTAAGACTAAAAAACAATAATACTTTCTAACTTATTTTTCATAACTTTCCTTCAAGGCGTAAACTAATAGCAAGGTTCTATTTATAATTGCTTAGTGTTCGTTGTAGGCGTTTAAATTAAATGTTATTAATATGGTAGTTTGTCCTGGGAAATACTGTGTGTTTGTGTATCGCATTAAAATTGACTTTCAATAATAAAAATGAATGAAAATAACCTTTTATATAAATAATTTTTAAAGGAAAAATATCAGCCCACATAGGTCTTCTTCTTCTTCTTCTTCTTCTTCTTCTCCCACATAGGTAAAGTGATGGGACACGCTTAAACGTCACACGTTGTTTAATTTAACCATGTTGGAGATCTTAAAGCGATTTCAAAACTCCGACACCGGGGTAACCTTTTAAATTTTTCTTACTTTTTGTACAGTACTCGTGTACGAAAATTAGCTACTGCCCGCGATTTTGTCCGCGTAGAAGTTGAAAATGGTTCTGAAAGGATTTTTAATTTTTTTATCGTTATTGTTTTGAACCCCTTTAGGTTATTATTAATGTAATAACAAAACACCTTTTCCGTAAATTATGGTAGAGAATGTTTGTGCAACATTGACTTACATTTGATTTAGGAATTACACAAGTTTTGCACCCCTTTCAGGGTGGAATTTTGGAAATTTCTTATCGGATTCCTTACCTCATGCAAAGAACACACCCTCGTAGTTTCAGATCTCATGATCAGTGGTTTGGGTTGTGTGTTGTTCCATCAGTCATTTAGTCAAAGCATTTTATATGTATAGATTAACAGATACAGCTTTGTAATAGACGGACTGACGGACAGTTAAAATATCGGTTACCAATAGATGTCGATTATAGTGAACGTAAACACAATTGTTTTTTGTTCAACTGTGTTTCCAGTGCCCGTGTGTTCGTATGGAACGTTGAACAAAGAAGATTATTTTTATTGCCAACTAAAAGGTGCAACAGACCAGATATGTGTGGGATTGGGAGTAAAATCGATACATTTTCACATCGGCGCGGACAACGTGCATTATTGTCTAAATATTGTCGGACAGTATAAAAGGGTTCATTTTGACCGAGTTAAAAAAGGGAGGGTTCAGATAATGCGGAAATTCAGATATTTTGTTTTTATACAAGTAAGTATGTACGTTTTCGAGGTCTGTTTCCAGCAGTGGGACATCACAGGCTGAAACTATTTTTTCTTACAAGTATGTTAGATACTTGTTTGAAAAAGAACTTGGAAGGACTTTCTAAATTATTTATAAATACGAAAGTTTCTTAACAAAATTAATAATTTTGTATATCTTACTTTAATAAATATATATTGTTTAAAGATTCGTATATTATGTTTTTTTAGAACAATCTATCAAAACACGAAACATTTACAACTGTAGAAAGGGTTATATACCAAATCATGTAGAAAGTTAGGATTAAATCGTAGCCTATATATATACCTCTCTCAGGGTATAAATAATCAATCACTTAACAAAGCTACTTTCCTAGACGTTCTTCAATAATTCGTTTAACTGTAACAGTTCCAGTTCAGTTTTCCAGTTTGATATAACGTCAAAACGTACTTTATCAATGGTACTATTATTAATTTGAGACATAAATACCCTTGTCAGAGTTGTTTGAACGAAGACCCTCCGGCCTTTCCGTGAGACAAGGCGTATATTGTCGTAGGTACTTAGAGTTAAGTATGCTATATGTGAAAACATTGGATCCAGCCCAGTTATAACTGACGGGAATGCTAAATTAAGGGATTTGCAAGCGACTAAAGTAGTGATTAAACCTAGGCATCCATCGCCTCAATTCACATTCATTCGGCCGCTAAGAAGGACGTAAGCTTGCCTTTAAGCCAGCTAATATAATAAAGCTGAAGAGTTTTATTTTTATGTTAGTTTGAACGCGCTAATCTCAGAAATTACTAATCCGATTTTAATACTTACTTTTGTAATTAATAGCCATATTCAACGCTTAGGTTAAATGCTATTTTCCATGGGAACGGGCACAACGCAGGTAAAACCAAGGTCGCTAGTAATATCACAAACACATGCGATCCGAATTTGCATCCGGTCAGTCAGAACTGAAGGCAAAACTGTCCGTATATACCCTTTAGTAACAAATGTAGTTATTCACGCGAGTTCTCTCCAAATCCGGGTGTCACATAAAGTGCACTATTATTCATACAGTGAATAGTAACATATTTCTTCTGACGTATATCTTGAGAATGATAAATCGAATATTTTCTACACTCAGTTCAGTTTTATCGTACTGTTCGAGGATTTTTAGGGATGAACTGTGAAACTGTTATTTATTTAGTTAAAAAAAGGTTATGAATAATAGAAAAAAAATGAATGTATTATTTATCCATATTTTATTTATAACTTTGATTCACCATGCATATTGGCTTTGATTCGCTCACATAAAACTTGCAAGAAGTGAAACGTTAAATTTCATTCCTTTTTGTTATCATTATTCAACCTTTTTCCTCTGTAACGGGAATTAATGTTGGTTCGAAACCAGCAGTATTAGAATTACAATTTAGAATTCGTTATCCTATTATCCTACTAATATTATAAATGCGAAAGTTTGTGAGGGTGGATATATGTATAGATGTATGTTTGTTGCTCTTTTACGTAAAAACTACTAGACGGATTTGGATGAAACTTTACAGTAATATAGTTTATACATCAGAGTAACACATGAAATACATTTTATCCCAAAATTCTAACGGGAACTGATACAACGCGGGTAACACCGCGGGTCGCGTAATAAATAAATTGTATGTTTGGTCTTAATATTTGTAATCCGGTAAACTGTCCAAGCGAAACATTTGATTGATACTTTCCTAAACTTTGCTCGAAACGTTTTCAAGTAAATGCAATTTGCGTACCACTTACTCGTTACCTCCTTACCGCTCTAACTTCCTGATACCACGACCGTTGAAACTCTCGCGGGGTTTCTCATTTTAAGCTCAATTTAAAAATGCTCAACCACCTTCAACTTGGAAATAATACAACTTTCTCAAAAATACGTAAACATTTAATATTTCATAACTAAACGCTTATCAAATTAAGGACCTAGGACTTAAGGATTCCTACTACAAGACACGTTTTCCATAGCTTTTGTTAATCATAATGAATATTGTCCCACTTCTGAGTAAACTTCTTCCTCAACATCTTCCAAGCGTCATCCAGGGCTAAATTCCTGTCGAGTAAATTCCTAAATTCCTTCCAATATCTGTCGAGGTTATCTAGATCGTCACGCCAACTCTTCCGGGGCTATCCCAGCCTACCTATCTACTTGTAAACGTTGAAAAATAATAGTAAATCAAATAAAAGATTATTCTATGACAATCACTACATAGTATAAAACAAAGTCGCGTCTGTTTGTCTTCTATTTGTCTGTTTGTCTGTATGCTTAAATCTTCAAAATTACGCAACGGTTTTTTGTAATAGGTAGAGTGATTCAAGAGGAAGATTTTTATGTAAAAAAAATCCCGAAATTCCCACGGGAACGGGCACAACGCGGGTAATACCGCGGGGCGCTGCTAGTAATAACTAAAGTAAGTTCCCATTCATTCTTAATAGGAGCTATAAAAGTAACGACATTGTCATCTAAGCTCGCCATACATTTACACTGTGCTGTTAGAGAAAAAGAAGTCCATTTAGCAGCACGCTTCAATACCATGGATGTACTGTAATCGTCGAGTCCCATTAGCAAATGGCCAGGCTTGTTATTGAACAATATCGTCGATACTTGGCGGGTGGCTCCTGTACTAGTGATCCGTGAAAGCGAACAGCGATAACCTTTCATTGTCACACAAAGGAGTCAGCGAGCCGAGAACGGACAAAATTGATTTTTGCTCATATTGTAGCTACGACCAAGAGTGGGCCGGCCACTGTAAACTACATGGTGTTTTAGTACCGTTTGTCTGGCACTATTCATTCATCCAATCTACACTAATATTATAAAGAGGAAAACTTTGTTTGTTTGGTTGTTATGAATAGGTCCAAAAACTACTGGACCGTTTTTAAAAATTCTTTCACCATTCGAAAGCTACATTATCCACGAGTAACATAGGCTATTTTTCATCCCGAAATTCCCACAGGAATGGACACAACACGGGTAAAACCGCGGGGCGCTGCTAGTCTAGATACATAAAAGAAAGTCGTGTTAGTTACACCATTTATATCTCCAGAACATAGAGGTCGATTTTAATGATTCGTTTTTATTTTATTTATATTGGTCAGGAATAGAATATTAAATAATGAAAATTCTGAAATTTCCACGGGAACGGGCGCGTCGTGGGTGAAACCGCGGGGCACAGCTAGTATTAGATATTTGTCCATTTAAAGAGTACTGAATTCATAATTGTGTTGTTACATAACATAGTACTATAAACTAGGCAATGAAATTAAATTTAGTGAAACACGAAAATGGATTCGTGGAAAATTTAAGAAATAACAAAAGAATTGTAAATGTTCCCTTTTCCTAAATGTTACCAAAGTAAGGTTAGGTTAGACATTAGGCATTGAGTGAATATTGATTCGTAAATGAATGGCAAATCAGGCGCGAGGAGCAATTTGGCCCCAATATAGCTCAGAATCAGATTTCAGGAAGAGCGTTCCCACTGAAGTTTATCATTCGATTCGATACACTCACAAATTGAAGTGCTTGTATGGAAATTGTATGTATTGATATTATTTTTATTCACTGCTTATTTTTAACAATAAACTTCAATCAAATATCGATGAAATACGATAAATTGATGATCCAATTTGTATTTTGAACTTTTCAGTATTATTTAATTTTATATTACGAACGTATTTAACTGCAAGTTCTAGTGTAATACTAACGGAAAATTGGCTTTGTCTACTGACCAATTTAACGTTTTTTATAAGTATAAGTAATTTTAGTAATTTTTAGTTTTTATAACTCCTAATGAATCAATTAATACTTGTAGATTTTACCTATGTTTATGTTAATGTCAACAAACTGTTGGAATGGTGGACGTATCAAATATTTCAATTAGTTTTCTTTGTGCTATGTTTAAATAAGTAGGTAAAAATAAGTTTTTGCAATTTTAGTCTAACTTTTTGTAGGGAGCCAAAATCCTTAATCTTTAGGTATATTAAACATAACGTTATATTATTATTATTTATTTATGAGAATATCTAAAAGTTTGAGGATATATGTAGGTTCTTTCTCATCGCACTTCCACTGAGACTCGCAAAACTTACATAGTTATTGCCTTTACGAGTTTTGACCCTTTTCTATTTCAATTTACAGATGTGTTTGCGATATCCCACGAGAGAAGACACGGTCCTTCCCTAAGAGTGGAATCGAAAAAAACGTTTTATCTTTGACATTTGTGGAACAATTTATTATGGCTGTCAGTCTCAATTTGTCGCGAATCTTCCATCCTGTACATTATTCTTTAGTCAATATTTTCTGAATACTTTATCCAATTCTTGGTCATTCAGCAATGTCTGTTTTTAAAGTAACCGGTTGTGTTTATAAAATAACAATAAACCAATAAAATAATGTTAAAATGAAGGCTAAAACATTCAATGAACTTCTCGACATTGTGCGCTCAACAAAATATATTTACAAAGATAATTTCTGCAGATCACTCAAAAGGCAACCCTTTCTATAAAAAGGCGCACAAATATTTTTTATTGCTACCATTAAACTTAGCAACAACCCGATTCGGATACCAATTCAATTTCTTATCAAAAGTAAAATTTGAATAACGGTATTTGGAAAGGAGTTCTCGAGAGGGGACTATTGTGAAACTTGATGAAACTTCTCTAATATTCCAAGTGGAAATTTATTCTTTGACTGCCATCGGGAAATAAACCAGGCTCTCGGTGAGATTGAACCAAATTTATTGGGAAATCGAAATAGGTATGGGGACGGTAACTGAGGAAAGGTCGTGAACCGGGCATTGATGAATTGAGCCTTGATAATAAGCCCATGAATTTTGAAACACAATCAACTGCCTTGTCCGTTCCTTTGACTCCTCAACTTAGTCTCCGAAACTGCCACTTTGTCTCAAAGTGTAAACAAATCGTAGCAATTTCTTAATATTAAATCCATCCGATCAACAATTAATTATTTCAGTTGAATGCTATCATTCCTTATTAACCGATGGACGTGTTAGAACTAGTAAGAACCGTAACTAGTTCGATACAATCCTAGTCTATTAGAAATTTGACGCCTTCAGTGTCCGTTCATCAATATTCATTAAACAAATTGCATCTCGTCGGTGTGAATGTATTTTGAATGCAACAGCGGACACAAATGGTTTACAAATAAAGCTGTTTTTGGTTGCTTTATCAAATCAGGAAAAGCTAGTCTTCAAAACAAAGAAAGACGCTTACAATGCGAGTATTTTTATTTTTATCTTGGTTTGGCTTCGTTCGGACACAACTTTGACATCTATGGTCGGATTTCATTTTTTCTTTGCTCTAACAAGAATATTATTAGTTAAGTAATGTTTTTTAAAAGGCTTTTCAATAAAACAAAACGTTAAATATACTTCATGTCAATCTCAATTATGTGAATATTGAGGATGCGTTCTTGTATTTACGTTATTTGATTTTGAAGTTAATAAACATGTGTAATCTTTTTCATAATTAACTTTCTATCAATATGAAGCATATCATGCATTTCGTAACTGAAAGAGCCCTAATTCGTATTGACATCGCACATTCATTCCGCAATTGTACCGTTGCTGCCTATTACCATATAAATCACCTATTTCACCCATTCTATATGCCGTAATATCGTCAAATGCACCATTTGCTTAAAATTTCAATACAAAATAGCGGTAAAAGATTTTCGACGCCACCTCACATTGGATATGTGACTTTTATTCAGTTTCACGTACAGTTCCTTTAAATTGAATTTTACATAACGTATTCTCGTTTCAGACTTATGAAATACCTATATAGTTTGAATAGAGGACTAGAATTGAAATTTACTTTGTACTTTGTCAGCACTAGGAAGTTTATAGATGGTTATTAGGAAGACCACGTCTCGAAGTATTTGTTCATGCTGAGTTAACTACCAAAAAGGTCATACTGCATTTTGTAGTGATTAATCACTCAAATCAATAACGCCTCAGTGATCTAGTGGTATGTGCACTCGCCTGCCAAGACTGAGGTCTCGGGTTCAATTCCCGGGTTTGAGATCACCAACCCGCATTAGGAAAGCGTGGTGATTCGGCCTAATCCTCCTGACTGTACTGATATCTTCAGTGAGATGAGAGGTCTTTGCCCAGCAGTAGGAAATTACAGGCTAATACTTTTAATCGACATATTATTTTGCAGGAGTATATATTTGTTATGTAACTGTTATTTGACTAAGTAATTAACAGCAGTATAGTTTTGCTATAGGTATAACTCTATCTACGTGCATCAACTATAGAAGCGTCTGGTTCACCGAATTGGATCCAAACCGCACCGGTATGAAAGCATTTCAAACATATTCCCATTTAAATTGAACGTTAACTCAGTACTAACATAACTTTAGTGGACTTTTTCACAACCCACAATAATTTCAAACGCACAAAGTCTGATTTATGCCCCAGTTTCATTCGTTTTGATTTACGGTACCGGCGCGCGAATATTAAAGATTCGTATTGATATATTATTCCTTTATCCCCATTTTCCCTCTGTGCTATTTACGAGAATCCCCCTACCCTCATAACTTTCATCATCCCTTTTTACGGCAAGACTTGTAAAAACAGCCAGGTTTTATATAAAATACTTCGCCCTTAAGTTAATATTGAAAAAACCTATATTTATTGCATGCTACGTTATAATAACAGGCTATAATAAATTGTATTACATCACATATTATTTTTTCACCCAGTCTTAAGGAATGGCGTCTTCTTACGGGGGTTAAATCATTTTGGAACATCCATATAACATGAAATCCTAGGATTAACTTAGTGCGCTTAATTTAATTGTCATAGCATACGTTAGCTTATTTTTACGAGTATTTAACGCCTAAATATGTCCAAAAAACAAAAGACGTTCTTTTTTAATAGTGTTGGCATATTTGTTGCAAAAAAAGGTTTAATTTGAACAAACACACTGGAACAAACAGCTTTTGTCGTTTTTTAAACTTATTTAGGCATTAAGTAGACGTAATAGTTCTTGTGCAATTCACTTACATAAGTACCAATTAAGAATATAATAGACTGGCTACGTTAACCAATTGTTATTTCCAAAATAAATCTGATAGGTAAACGGAAGTTCTTCAAGGAAATTGGGCTCAAGATACGAAATCATTACGAAACGAAATAACAATTATTCCGTGTTTATTGTACCATTCAGGTCAATTATATTTTATGTAATTGCTTCCAATTGTATACATTCTACAAGAATAACAAAGAAATAAAAATAACTGACTACTAAATAGACAATTTCTCGAGTAATCACCACTGAATCTTTCGAATAAATCTTCTAAAATGCTTCAAGAAAAAATAGCTATGGGGAGAGAAAAACGCAATATTCGTGATTCTTAAGACTAACTAGATGCTTAGTCAGCGGCCTTCGTAATATACTTAGATTGTGATCTTTTCATTTGCAGTGAGCCATGAGTAATTTCCCCGCGATGAAGTTACAATGAAAATATTAGATTACATTAATACCTGTTAAGAGCATTGTTCGAAACGTTTTTGATTAAACGGAATTCCGACAACTGATTTTGGATATTAAATCCCGAGTAGATCTTAATTAATCCGTAAAGAACAGAAATTACGTTAACATTGTGAAATAATTTATTATTATTTTACTAAGTGATCCAACGTTATTTATCTACTTTTAAGACTACCGTTGCTCAAAAGTTGTATGATTACTAGATTGATTAAAAATATTCAGTTGGATCAGCCAGTCTCAAATTACAAAGTCGGTCGTGTAGGAATCTCAATAGCGATTAACACTGTTCAGTCAATCTACGCTACAAGTGCTACCGACTATAAGAACGAAAGAAAGAAAGCATAACCGACGAGCGTCGACTCTGCCAGTGTGCGAAAGGCTTTATGTTTACAAGTAAAAGTTTCCAATAGCTACAAATATTTTAAAGTAGGTATCTACTCGAATAACTCAGTACTCAACTGTTCAAGAAACTAGCTTTATTATTAAGTGCTGTTGCAGAAGTTACTTCTCATATCTTTACCGCAAACTTTCAGAATTTATATTCAATTTGATTTCTTTAGACAGTTCATTGTATTATATCGGAGTTTCGTTATTATAATATATTATTCCTATGTTTTAGGTTTGGTTTGTACTTTGAAGATGCAAATGCCCACTATTTTGGGTGCGCGGAGCAAATTGTAGCAAAAAAAAACACATAGGCGCCCTTTCGAAAGGATTTAATTATAAAAGATATTACTAGTTGCTATTGGTGTACACAAGTATTTTAACATTCGCGATTAGTCTTGCTCCGATCGCTAGATCACGAAATGAAAAACATTGTATTTATATGTTCCTGCAATTATTTTCTTCTTCATCTAGTGGATAGTCAACCTGACCAATCCTGTTGTCAGAGTTATTGAGCCGCCAATGGCCTCTGACATGGCTCATGTAACAATATTACCAATTATTTTGATAGCATTGGTCACATACAATAATATCGATGGCAATAACATTAAATATTTACTTCACTCAATATAAAAGTTAATCCCGCTGAAATGCTAATTTGATTTTAAATTAAGTTGAGAGCAAAAACTGCAAATGTTTTGCTCGCAGCCCTTCGCAGTATACTTCGGTACACCCCAACATTGAATAATCCTATGGTGTCTGGTTTTTCTCATTTCCTTTAGAGACGACAGGAAATAAAACAGCCATCAAGCCCGGTGTTGGTAATTTAAAAATAATGCTGCAAAAATTCGCAGGAATGTGAATTTGGACGCAAATTGCGGTCTGTAGATGTGGCGCCGGCTGGTCGCTACGAACGTTGCTTATTTTGTTGTTATGTTGTAAGGAAACTGACCTCTATGTGTTGTAGGACAAACTTGATCAATTCACACTTATTTCATTTTGTGTTATTAACTATTTTCCGACGTATGTAGAGGACGCTATAACACATAAACAAATAAACAGTTATAAGCACATGACAAAAGAAAACGAACTAGGTGTGTAGGTATAACTAGTTACTATTTAAAATTCAATTAGTGATTCCGTTCCATGGTCATTGCGATAAAATCAACATATACATCTTGATTAAAACACGAATAAATTGTAAACATAAACAACAAACACAATACATATTTCACATCGGTACCACCCTTGTTATCTACATAATTTGAAATATGAATCAAAGAAAAATAATCATATTCGGCGGACACAAAACCGAGAGCCTTTGGTGTTATTTTTGTTCGCCATAAAAGAAAATCTACGGAATTATTGTAACATCCTGTGCACAATAAAGTACAGCTGTAAGAATAATTCGTTGGGTCTGTGACATCTATTCTCTTGGTTGTCGGCAGTTGTAACACACGGCTCACAAATCATTGGGCAGAGCCAAACAATAGAACCCAGTATTTTCTTAATTGAATCGTCGAGAATGTCACAAACAAAAACTATTGGAAGGAAAAACCATTACTTATAATGATGGAATTTGTGTATTCGGATAATGTTGTGATATTTCCTTCTCTTTTATAGCTTTAGTTTCACAAATTGATATTAATAATACTAAGTAGTTACTGTGGTACTTGGCAGGGCTTACGTACCTTCTCGAACTGGGTAGGTAAGTGGCCAACCCTGATGCGGAGTTGATACTTGGAATATTTTATCTATACGATATTAAATCGACCACTGCAATAACTGAAGCTTAAATCTACGTCGATACCAGCGAGTGTAATAACCATAACCGATAACCATCCAGTAACTTAAAAAATGAATATTTCGACGAGAGCCTTACATAATCTTCGGACCGGAGCTAGTTCTTTTTTATTAAACAAAAGGCAGATTCAATATTGAATATAAAAAATAAAACGTAAGGTTCCCTTCAACGGATCGAGCGAAACAGTGATTTATTATATTAAAAGCCCACGTTATCCGAAGATGGGACACAGCGCTGACGTAGTTGATCGTAAACTGTTCCCCGATTTAATAAAATTTATTCAGCACCGTTCTATGGGGACCGACAAATCATAATATTCTTTGAATACGTACTTATTTAGTTGGGACGGAAGTTTTAGAGCCAGTAAAGTTTATTTGCTAGTGTGCTAGAGAAAATGGCCGCGGGATAGAGTGATATTTGCTTTTTTATGATTCAAGGTCGAAATATCTAATAAGAGAACTGTCATAAAACGGACGTTTTCGAAGAAGGAATTCTCCATACGACGCGACGTGAGTTTTTAATCTATTTTAAAAAGTAGAAGGTTTTCAAATGGAATGTTTACCTGACAGTGCCAAGTCATCGATAACTTAAGACAGAAGGACCCTTAAGTAGGAACTGAATAGATTACTCGAGATTATATGAATCTTACAACTTTTTCCGATAGAAGAATTACTGAGTAGCGAGACTTGGTTTTTATACAAGTTATATTTTTGATGGAATTTATGGTTCTTTATGTAAGACCGAAACCAAACTCAAACTTATTTATGTTTGGAGCGGTGCGGCGGAGCTTTTGGATGTGGTGGATTGCTCTGGTGGGGCAGGTAGTGGTATTGGTACTGTAGTCGGTGGGATTCTCACCTATCTTACTACGATCACAGGTCAATATCTCCACGTTGGGAACTCAAACAAAGCAATTCGTCAAAGGTTGCTTGAGGCTCTCTTTCAAAATTAGAACTACATCTGAATACCCCATACAAACTTAATTTAGCGTAACTTGGTCTCTGCCGCAAGTATAAGTTGCATGGTTAAGCGTATTATGTCGATGTGAGGTTAAACTCTTCATTGAATAAATTATAAGTATATATATTTAAGTAATTGCGATTCACAGTTTGCGACTAAACATTGAAATTGTCATTGTAAAGCTTAATATAATGGCAGTAAGCTTTAACTTCACAACAAAGTACAAAGGTACATTTATTTTAATACCTTCATTTAATTTCTTTAATTTGAAACGGAATTGAGTTGCGTTTGGCCACTGTTAATTTTAACGATTCTCATAATGACCCCATTTATATTTTGGGTTACCGTTTAATTTACTTTTATTTCCTCGGATACGAATAAAAAAATATTTGTGATCGTGATTCGGGTTGGTTATGCTAAATGAAACAGGAGAAGAAAAGGTGGAAAATGACCAGATATTCTTGATTAAGACATTAAATTTCATTGCCTTGTAAGATTACCCTGTTATGCATTTTCCTTTTAATAACTTGGACTTAATTTTAACATTTTATACCATTCATCAGATGGTTCGGGTTTGATAAATGAGCGATATACCTAAAACAGACTTATTAAGGTGACTTACAAGTATCTTGCTCGTCAGCTTTCCGCGATAAACGGCTAGTTTTTGTCAAGCCTCCATCTTTATATTTGTTGTCTCTGTCTCACACTACCTATGTAAAGTTTGACGAGCTGATACAATGACACTGGGACAAACATCATTACAGCTAAGTTTTCCTTCTATGTTTGTCTTCGCGTTAATCTCATGAATTCAGTCAGATTTGTTTTTGTTTTAATCTATGACAGTCATGTCACATTGAAGAAAACAGTTGATCCCAAAAATACCTCTGGTACAACTAGGGTAAGGACGCAACGCAATCCTAGTGTGCTAAGAACACTCGAATGCGCTAATCTCAACGGCTACCAGCCGGCATTGAAACAATCTTTTGTATAAAAAGATTATAGAATTAAAAGTACTAGCTTGTAATGTCTCACAGCTGGACAAAGGCATCATCTCACTGAAGATATCAGTACAGTGATTATAAGTTATTTTAATCCCTAAATCCCACAGAAGGACATTGTGGTTGAGACCTCGGGTCAGTTCTAGTTTTGTAATAATTCCCAAATGTTATTACCACGTTTCGTTCCATTGATCAAGTAATTCAGATATGACTTTAGATCCTCGATCCAACGCCAGTAAACCCCAATTAGTTTCTAGTAACGGTTTATAACTAATGATCCAATAAATCAGCCTTATAGCCTTTATTACACATCTTACATCGTTGTAATTAAGGGGTGTACGCACGGGCTGTGGAATTATTATAACAAGATTTACGTTTCTATGGATTTCGGGGAGTGTTATAGACTGTGAACGATGTTAAGGACTGTAGTTATTTCAAGTGGTTTCATAATTTAAAAACGAGTTTTATTTCACATTTTATGAAAATATTAAACATGCGTTTCGGTGGTCTGGTGGCATGTGTGGGTTCAATTCCCCCTTTTTCCTATTTTTTAAACATGACTTGGTTTTGAGATCAACAACCTGCATTAGGCAAGCGTGGTGATGACGCCTAATACTCCTCATTTCTTTGCAGGGACATTACAGGCTAATACTTGACTTTCTCACTTTTACTAAACATAGATACGCGAGTTACATAATCTCGGTTAACAAGGATTTGTTCTCCATTAACTTGAATGCCTTAAATGAATTAAATAAAGGTACTGTATCTGAATCTGTATTCAATTGAAAGAAAAGCCAACATAACCTACTTATCTGTATCAATAAAGTTAGGTAAACAAAATACAATGGTTACGTTTTCTAATACAGATAAGATTCCAGTTTCAACACAACAACCAAGAAAGAGGTCACAAGTTTACGAATACAAATACACTAGCAAATTGATTCAAAGAATTTCCGGGACATTTCGGCAGCAACACTTTTGAGATCGGTTTTCAATTCTCTGTGTGCGAAGTTTCTACTTACCTGATACAAATTTGGATACAAAACTTACACGGTTCGTAAGCGGGAAGTTTCCAACACCATCCTCGATTTAATCTGCAGAGGGTCGGTATTAACCTTCACGTATTACGGAGTACTTCCAACAATGATGTTCAATATATTCTTTTCAAATGAAACAAAAACTTTGAAAAAGGTTAGATTGGTTTAACAAAGGCTTTGGAAATAAAGACGTGAAACTATGTATTTGAACTCGATAACCAGGAGGAGAAAATATGAAAGATGAAAAATGTATCCATTGTTTCGCAGGTACCGTATATTTTGCTATTCAATTGCTTTGACTTTTTGTAGTAGGTTTGTTAAGCAAAAATAATATTTTTTTGTGCGGCCGCTCTTGGAATCAAATGTAACGAAAAATATTGGTGGACATTTTTTGTTTTTGTTGATTCCAACGTAGTAGATGCGAAAAGGAAATATTCAATACATTTTGCACTGGATTGGTTTTTAGAAACATCCCCCAGTCATTGTATACTATACTAATATATATAAAGAGGTAATTTGTTTGTATATTCGGGCTAGTCTCGGTAATTACCAGCAATACTCTATGTTCAATTACTGCAATTATACGACATTTACTATTAATAGTTACCTATAAGTGCTTGTAATATTTCACTGCAGAGTAAAGGCCTCTGTTCTGATAACTTAAATGACATTATTAGTACAGTAAGTAAGGTGTACCTTAAACTTATTATAACTGCATAATCATACTCTGATATTCCATTCCACTCCGATAACTAACACAGGTGGGCGAGAAGCCAACGTGCAGATCTAAGCTCACTTAGCTAATACGTTTTTAATTGCTTCCGGGACCCTAAACTAAAGCAGTTACACAAACAAGCATTGTTTGGGTTTCAACTTATTTTTGTTTAGCTTTCAACTAAACTGTTGAACGAGCTCGGGTGCACTTACATATTGAAGATATTTTCCGAAAATGTAAGTATATTTTGCTTCTAATTTGAAAAAATGTAGGTAGATATATAATTGAAAATATTTATTGATCAATATTTTCTAAAACGGTTCTCACTGGTTGTAGTTGTAGCTGTAGTATTTATTATATTTATAAGCAACGCCCCGCGGTTATTCCCACAATGTGTCCGTTCCCTTGGGAATTACGAGATGAAAGTATCCTATAACCTTTCCGTTGAATGTGGTTATCCATTACAAGAAGAATTATACAAAACGGGTTGGTAGTTTCTGAGACAAGTGCATTCTAAAAAACTAAAGAAAAAACTTTATTATGACAGTACTAGCTGTGCCCCGCGGTTTCACCCGCAGCGCTCCCGTTCCCGTGGGAATTTTGAGATTTTTATTCCTTATTTTTCTTATATAAAAACCTTGTCCTGACAATAAGAAACGCATTAAAAAAAAGAATCATCCAATTTGGCACAGTCGTTCTGAAGTTATGCGCTTACCAATAGATTTTGCGATTCATTTTTATATTATAGATAGATCCAATTTGGCACAGTCGTTCTGAAGTTATGCGCTTACCAATAGATTTTGCGATTCATTTTTATATTATAGATAGATATATATTTTTTTAATTCACTTTGAAGATATACCATCTATATGTTACGTAGATAAAACATTGTTCGTTGATTGTCACAAAAAGCTTTTTGTTCGCTAATTTTATATTTGGTCGGTACTGTGACACCAAATGACTTTCAGTGGAACAGAAAACCCCCATTTGAGGCTTGAGTTCAGTTGAGGCGCTCACCGCTACAGGAATAAGCACTTCCAACTTTGTTTACAGATAGCTGTAACCCTCTAACAGCTTAATTTATTGTTGTTCTCTAGTAATCTTTTCGAAAAAGAACGTACATTTTGTTTTTACAACGACATTTATTGGTAACGCGTTTTGTAATAACGATATTTCTTATTTATGAACACATATTATTGTGACGACGGATGTAAAAGCTTGATGTTATAAAACAATACTATTTAAGTTCGCGATACGATTGAAACTTAATAAAAATTGGATTAAGATTGTTAATATTTTTTTTTGTAATATGAATAACCGAAGTCGCAGGTGGAGGTAGTATAGCCATTAAATTATTTAAGAACAATCAATCACTATGTCTCACGAACAAATCCTTAAATCTGATTTCGCTAAAAAGGGGAGAGAATGGGAATTGTCTGTAAAATTCAGTGCCTGGGCTCGGGAGTTCTTCACCGACATATTAGCGGCCATAATTTAAGGATAATGTTCGTGTAATTTCGCCCGAGCGACCCGCAAAATCTATGGCCTTTAATAAACGCAAACGAACTCTATGTTAACAATTATTTAACGAAATTACTGCTTAACATGTTCTTCTTAATTAAATTACTAACAATGCATCGGGCGCCCTACATTGAATTATATTCGGGAGTTAATTAAACATGTGGTAATGGCTTGTTGAAATTATTAACAACCTTAGAAAGCTTAATGGAATAAATAATATCCCAATGGTACCGGTGTTTTTTCACTAGCAACGCTACATTGTTATGCTAAGTTTGATATCCAAATAATGGAATAGAATAGAGTTTTAGAAGTAGAAAAATCTTCACTAAAAAGGTTAGTTAAATAATGTTAGCGTATTGTATGCTGGCGCCATCTATTAGCCACGGGTGGAAATTTCAAGAGAAAATCTATACTAATACATAAAGCTGATGAGTTCGATATTTGTTTGTTTGAACGCGCTTATCTCATAAACTACCAGTCTAATTTTAATGGTTCTTTTTTTAATGGATAGGGTACATTCAAAGGAGCAGCTATTATGCTGTTTTTCGTCTTGATTCCCTCGGGAACGGGCACAATGCGAATAAAACCGCGAGGCGCTGCTAGAATAATTAACATACTTAGCAAATATAAAATGATAACTACTTCTGACCCAAAAGTTAATTTCAAATAGAACAATTTCACTTTCCAGTTAAAAACAATTATAATTACGTAATTGGTTGAGCATAATCAAGTAAATATGCATGAAAATAAACACAAATTGCAATGTTACGACGTGATAAACCGGGATGCTCCATTGCTTCCATAATTTGATGGGATTATGACGTCTGCGCCGTATCTTTGGGAGCTAAAATCCAAATATTAGTAGCGACTACTAATTTATATTCCGTACTATAATTAAGGCTGCCTTTTGCATATCAAATTAGAGAGACTTATAATTGAGGCACAAAAGGGATCATCTCAGATATAATGCCAGTGTTGGTTTACACTCTGATCTTTTGATAATTGGTAACACAATCCTGACCAGAATTTGAAGCATTTTAGGGACCTATTTATGTTTCTGTCAGAATTAAAGGATTATAATTATAAATGTTACTTAATTATTATTTAACTGTATCGACTTTTGTAGGAAGCAAAAATCTTTAAAGTGGAATCTTTTAAAATATTTTTTGATGTCGTCATTTTAGACATTTGGGCAGTTGAAGTGATCATGAAGAAAGAGTACAGAAAGCTAATGTTTATATACCACGCCGACTACGCTTTCGTATCTGGGAAGCGTCTCATTAATTTATTAATATATTGTTATTAAAATCAGGATAAGCAAGAAGCGCTGCCAAACCATTAATATAATGTAGCAAATATAAAAGAATTTCGAACAAGTGTGAACAGAAAGTGTCATAGGAACTAGTTTTGTAAACATTCGGAACTTCGCGGCTTGCAGCGGATATACGCTGCTTATGACCACGAAGGGAACTATATAGAACTACAACTACATGCAGTGTGAGTAATATATAAACGTTTGTATATTGTAACCTAGACATTTCGAATCCGCAGTAGACCGTATAAACGGAAATCAACGTACACTCCACTTAGATGAGTCGTTTATGCAATTCAATGTTACATCTCATTATATATTATGTCAACGCCTTGGTGGTCTGGTGGTAAGTCCACTCACCTACCAAAACTGAAGTCTTGAGTTCCATTCCTAGGTCGAGCGAAAACATGTACACCATAAGGCAAGCGTGGTCATTACGCCTAATCCTTCACACGGTACTGATATCTTCAGTGAGATGAGAGGCCTTTGCCCGACCTTTTTTTAGCGACATTTGAGACTAAAAAAATCCAAAAATCCAACTCTTCAGCTTTATTATATTACGAGTAGTATAGATTTTAAACTAAAATACTGCATAAATAAACATAACAATATCAAATACATCAAACACAGGCAGAATTTTATTATACTGCGTCACAGTGGCATATTATTTTGCTCCAAAAACATGAAACAAAAACGTAACTTTATTTCGGGCGCAAAAGAAACAAAAAATGAGAAACCCAGTGGAGTGACGCTTTTAAAACAGTCGAGGTTGATTTTAGAAAGAGCCTTTGTTTCTGCTAACCGTACCGTTGTACCCGGTTGATTTAAGTACACAATGCCATCCCTACATCTCGACAACCCGCCGATAGCGTAGAAAACGTTAACAATAAAAATGTAAAAGACAATGAAACTGAATGGAAATGAAGATATCATTTCACTTCCGACGTCCATTGTAACCTATCTCGATTCGTTCGAAACTCCCGAAGTAATATCGCAAAGGCTGTCCATTGTTCAATTATTGAAACAGAAAGAATTTTCTAATTAAAGAGTGCTAGTAACCGATGCGTAGCGCACATAAATTTCACCTGTTGTTTGATTCTAATAAAGCTTGGCCTTTATGGGTTCTATTACTGGTGCCAGTCCCCATCAATGAAATTTATGAGACGGTAAAGAAGAGTAATTCTGCTTATTAATTTTGCGCGGGCGCGCTCCAAGGTGCGGCTTCCCGGCTTACACGATTCGAGCTCTTTAATCACGGTCTACTCATACCTTCGCGATAAAACGCTATTATTCAACACCATCCCTTCGGTTCCATTTGAATTTTCATTGCAATCGATCTGCTTCACGTTTTTACTCACGATCTTTATTAAACTGATTTGTTATTTAGCACGTTTAAATAAAATTCTATTTGGATTCTTGGAATCCTCAGCGTCGTACTTTAAGTGCGGAATAGCCCATCTAGCGGAACCCTTATCGAATCATTTTCTTTCCCCTTTTAGGAAAACGCACGAATCTTGTAATCGTTACGGCGCTGCTGGTATGGTGCAGACGTTTTTGTTTGCAAGAGTTATTTGAATGAAGACAAGTTATTTTAATTCCATTCTCGACAGCATCTGAGCTTTTAAACACGCATAAGCTTATTGAAACGCTTAATGAATTTACACAAAAACTTAATTTAATTCTATTGAAAAAAGTATTGTATACCCTACTGAAAGAAAGAAATTCAATTTACTCAAATTAGTTTCACTTATCATAGGAATCAAATAATGAAGTACCTTTTCCATTCTGACATTTGTGTATTGCGTTCTTTTATTTAATTTAGAATTCGTGGGTATTAAGCACGCGCTAGGGCGAATTAATATGGTCTGATAAGTAATAGAGTTGGGGGATTGATGGAAAACGTCTACGGGCGACGCTGTTATCTTTGAGCACGCGATTGTTTTATATACTTACCTCACTATAGCAATTAACGCCCCAATGCTCTTGTAAACACACTGAAGAACCACAGTTTAATGTTGAATAAACTTTGCCCCATAATAATTACCAGTAGCATATAAAAAACGTAACGTTTCCTTCGAAAAAGCCGTGCGCGGATCTGATTGATATAATATATTAACTCATATAGATTCATTCCGTACCTTCTACTAATAAAAATATGACGATTTCAGCACTGAGGGAAAAGATCTTGTTATAAGATTTTTTCTTGGATGTCCAATGGGAAAAATACCGTGTCCTAAAACTTTGGTTACTTTTTAACTGACCATATACGTTACTTATTTTTTTAAGTTTGTTTAGAGACCAAATAGCTAATTTAATTGACAATTATTGTTATGAAACGGCATTTTTATTTTTCCGAAGACTCCTTCAAAGGTTGGACTAACATACTATACTAATTAATAATAAGTGTGGGTGCCGTGCATATCTTGTTACATTGTATTCGTTGTACTTGTATGAAAAATACTGACACGTGTGACGCCTTTCATTCAAATACAGCTACATCCGCTCTTATTATTACGCTTAGGTATTAATAGAGAAACAATGAAACATTCTTATTTCAAACGCAGAGTCTCTTGGGATCAGTTGCGCAACACTTAACGTTAAAAAATGATTAAAATTTACATTAAGTGTTTTCTAGTGGTTAGTGTATCTCAAATTGTTGCTGAAAAAATCGTATGTACTTTTTAAAATAATAAAGTGATTAATAGTCAGTAAAACTTGTAGAATAGTGTATGGGTGAAAGTGACAGTTACGTAAAAATTATGACAAGCTTGTTGGCACAGTGGCACTAAGAGCGCTTACCGTGTTGGGGGTTGCGGGTTCGATTCCCGCCCGGAGTCAAAAATATGTGAAGACATAGTTGTTGGCGACGCGGTCTGGGTGTCAATTATATATTCTTATAAACTATTTTTGTATGTATATTTAGTAGTATCAGTTAGTTAGATTCCATATTACAAGTTTAGAGCTGAGTTTGGGTCTAATTAACCGTGAGTGAATATGTAAAAAAAAAACCATGGCATTGAAATTAAATTTATCTAAACTAATAAGTGTTTTCATGTTTTGTTTGTATGGATGATCTATTTGATGGCCACATTCAAAAGAGTATAGCACAAAATGTGTTCAATTTGTAGTGGTTATAGCACGGGTTTATGTATTTTGTACAATGTCAAAAAATTTGTGCATATACTAAAAATTTTAATTAGATTCCAGATTTGACAATTTCAGTGTTGCAACATTATGACAAATACTAAATAGTGACGTTGCGAAATTATTCGATATGGAAATGGAATATTTCCGGATCGATTCTTCTCGTTTATAATTTTACTCTCGTAAACTAAGTATATCAGGAAATTAAATATTTCTGAACCGATAATTTAGTTTTGACGATTAATTAACGATCTGAGACTTTTCTTTTATAATTGTGTGTGAAATAAATAAAAAAATGTGATCATGAAGGAACATGACAAATAAAACAGAAAAAAAACGTTGTATGTTTTGGTTAATGTGCTAGACTGTTCATTCCAAGTAATTATATATTGGTGTCAAAAAAAATCTGATATAATCTAGTTTAATAATAAGTAAAAAACAATGAGAAAATACATCGGATACATCTCGGATACAAAATATCGATTCGCAATGAAATAAGATATTCGTATCACTACACTACACTATTATATGTGGTATCATTATTTGACAAAATGACAGTAGCTAATGTCAAATCTGGAATCTAATAAAAATTCCGAGTATAGTAAAGAAATTAATATGGTTTCCAATGCCTCTATTTTTTTTCTCTGATTTTTAGATTTTAAATCGAGAATACATCAGTTGATAATATCATTTCAGATACTTACAGCAGACCAAACCCTACAAATTCATGGCATATTGATTCAGAGAGGTGCAGAGTGCATGACGCGTTATCCGTTGGAATTGAATCAGATTCAAATGCTGAGGAATCGTCGTGTCCCTAATAATGATGAATTATCTAAATGTTTTATCGCGTGTATGTTCAAAAAACTTGGCATCGTAAGTACATATTTGTATACTCACTATGTACCTACTATTAATAGCGTTCGTCTTAAAAGTTAGTTAAAAACTTCCTGCTAATATTATAAATGCGATTTGTGAGGATGGATGTATTTATGTTTGTTAGTCTTCTAAGAAAAACTAGACGGATTTGGATGAAACTTTACAGTAATATAGGTTATACATAAGAATAAAACATGGGAAAAACTTAACCCGAAATTCCCACGGGAACGTACAACGTGGCAAGCACGTTTATTCAATAATAATTGATATTGGTGCTTCATATTTCTTTACTCATCAGTATTTCAGAAATTCGTATTTTTGAATTCTTCAGATGGAGAGCCAAGGCAAGCTTTCCGAAAGTGGAGCCAAGTTTATCGTCAGGGAAGTGTTCAAGAAAGGTGATAAAGCATTAGAAATACTTGACGAGGTGCTCAGCAAATGCATTAAGGGTAAAAACTCTGTTACAAGATTACGTCCCGATCTGATATAAATTATCCAACTAATATTGTAAATGCGAATGTTTGTAAGAATGTATGTATGTACATATGTTTGTTACTCTTTCGCGCAAAAACTACTGAACGGATTTGGATGAAACTTTACAGTAGTATAGGTTATAACATCAGAATAACACATGGGATACATTTTAACCCTCTGAATCTGAACTGAAATCTTCAGTGAGATGAGAAGTCTATATCCAGCAATAGGGCATATAAATAAAAAAATAAATAAAAAAACAAAATATAAAGACCTTTTTTAGTCCGAAACTGAAAGCAGTATAAAGATTAAGCCAGTAATGTCCCACTGCTGGGCAAAGGCCTCTCATCTCACTGAAGATATCAGTACAGTGAGAAGGGTTAGGAATAATCACCACTCTTTCCAAATGCGGTTTGGTGATCTCAAGCCCGAGCCATGTTTGAAAAGTGGGAAACAGGTTTTTGCCCGAAACTGAATTAATCAATAATTTTAAATACAGTAAAGGATACTGTTTTTTCCAGAAGACGATGTGCCAACAAGTGACGGAGATAAAATGTGTAAGCGGGCAGCCTTAGCTTTTAACTGTTTGGGCAAACACGCACCAAGGGTAAGATAAAACTATATCATTACATTTACCATACTAACTGTCGCATTCATCCACGTCGGATACATCCATTAAATTGACACTTAATTAATCGATTGATTTTTCATGCATTAAATTTAAATCGCTCTTCAAATCTCTATCCTGCTTAGAGTCGAGTCTTGTGAATCCAATGGTATTATTTTTAAGGTCCGACCGAAACTGGTTTTCCAGCCGAAACCGAAACCGAAACCGAATGTTCGGCCGTGGCTTCAGTTTCGGCCGAAACCGAAACCGAAACCGAAACTCACGTGGTCAAGTATAAAATTCCGTAAAATACTGAAATTTTGTGCATTTTACCCATTATTCTGCATTAATTAGGACATTAAATAGAAACACAGTTCCGTAGTCAAATGGCAAAAACGGAGCCCTTTTCATTGTATCATAGGTACCTACCTGTCTGTCCGTAACTATGTCACAGACCTTTTTTATGTAGAGTAGGTTACCTAGTGCTTACCTAGAATGCAAGTATCAAAATAGTAGGATAATTGAATAAAGGTCTCTAGTTGCCTGTCTTATCTTTATATAATCTTATTTTATAATTCTCTGACATCTCAAGATATTTAACAAGTTTAGGAAAATTAATTCACTGAGCACTGTTTTACACATTTACTACCACTATCCAAACAAAACATAACCTCTAAAGAATGTTTGCGTCGGGCGATAACGCACTGACTAAGAGCGTTGTCACATTATCCGATCCGATATCAGTGTCGGACGACGATAGCCGACATCCGATAGCCGATAGACACCACGTGCTATTTTCACATATTTCCGACAAAATCGTTCCGATACGGCCATTTGCTCGATAGCTTAGTGCGTGCAGGTCATCATGGCAGACTATAATAGAAAACTTTATTTGCTGTATCTATTATATTTGAGACGCAAAAAAAGATCTGTCCACAGACAGTATTGGATACATCCCATTGTGGAAGCTAGATATTCAGAGGGAGCATTTTATACTATTTAGCAAGCTACAAACGCACCTAAAAAGTTTTTTAATTACTTTCGTATGAGTGAATCCACATTCAATTATTTGCTAATACATCTCACAAACAGTATCAAGAAACAAGACACACATTTTCGAATGGCTGTGGGGCACACAGAGACAATTTAGATACACGTATAGCAGACATACAAACATTATCGTCCGACGGCTCACGGGCGTCCGATGGTGCCGCCAGCATATCGGTGTCGGCTCCGATATCCGATATCGGGCCGGACAATATGAAAGACAGGTACATATTTCATACATTTTACTTACCCCGATATCGGATCGGCGTCCGACACCGATATCGGATCGGATAATGTGAAAATGCTCTAAGTTGTGTTGCTACAGAGCTATCCGAACGGCGCACGACAATTCCCGAACAGGGCCGCCAGCGCCCGCCAGTGCGTTGCCGCGAGAAATGAAATTAGGCGAGCGTGCACGACAACTACCGAAATCAGTTTCGGTTTCGGCAAAAGTTTCGGCCAATTTTGGGCCGAAACCGAAACTGCCGCCGAAACTTGATTTTTGGCCGAAACTCGGCCGAAACCGAAACCGAAACCGAACTTTCGGTCGGACACTAATTATTTTTAACTAAAGTAAGTTAGAGTAGCTTAGAGGCCAACCCTAGAGTTGGAGAGTGGTGGAGAATATCAGAGTATCCGTAAAATCAGTTTCAATTCAAAATGAGTTGTGTTCGCCTGAACTTAAGAAACCAGTAGTGGTGGAGAGTTTTAGACCGCCCAAAGGCCTCCGTCATGATCTAACGATTGAAACAACCGGGACCGACTGTTTAACGTGCTCTCCGAAGCACGGTAGCGCTCAAATAGAAATGCCACTATCGGCCACCCATCCAAGCTGAGCTGCACGTTTCTTAGTAATCGCAATGAGTTAATAATTGACTAAGCGATAGTCAAACTACGTCACGAACGTTGCAATTTAAAACTTACTGACCGCCAACAAAAGTTATCGGAATTAATACTTTTCTCAAATTTTAAACCTTTCATGAACATAATTTCAAGATAAACCGATTGGTCTAGTCATAAAAACTGCGTTCTAACATTTGTGTTTTGTTTCAATTTCAGTTTGGATTAAAGTGGAATCTAGTAGGACAGCAAATAAGTTGAAACAACCTTTTGTTTGCTGAAACAAAAATGTTATTTAAGTTATAATATAAAGATTAAAATATGACTAGTACAGATAAATTATTACTTTGTTTAGCTTACTTTGTTGTTATGTCTACTAAATAGGTCGTATTTTATTAAAAATGATTGTTGTTGTTATTCCTTTGTTATTGATATATTGTAAATTTTTGTGAAATAAAAACTATTATTTTTATTTTTATTAAGTGAAAGTGGTGAAGTATTTTTATTTTCTTTAAGTAATCTTAACCAAAAAGTACCTATATCAATTTATTTTTTAAATCCTGCACTTCTACCGTTTATCGTACCTATTGACACTACTTGTATAAACGCAGCGCTAATTATTGAGCACAGATGTAGCATGTTCATCTTCATCGATTGGATGATCAACCTGACCAATCCTGGTGTCAGAGTTATTGAGCCGCCAAAGGCCTCTGACATGCCTCATGTACTATCCGTAAAAAATAACCGGAACCGACGGCTTAACGTGCCATCCGAAGCACGGAATCGTCTTACTTTTCGGGCAATCAGCTGATTTAGCCTGCAATGCCCTAACCAAACTGACGGCACAAAAATCTCTTTGTGAGACTGCCCCCAGTTTAGTTCAGATACTGTCCGGGAATCGAACTGGAAACCTCCGGATCGTGAGCCAAGTGCTCAGACCGCAAGACCACGGAGGCTGTCAGTATTTTAATTAGTGTCATGAAAAAATATTTATAAAATAATTATATAATTAATATTTATTTTGGTATATCTCAAGGAGATGCTATAAATTTGGTAAACCAAATAGTACTGAAATAATCTTTTAAGAGAAAATACACTGTCAATACATACTTACATCTACTATTAAGTACATATGTACACATGTTTAAGATACAAATACTGCTCGGAAAAAAGGTGGAAATCAAGATTCCTAAATTTTGCTAGATGTTGAATACTTTCATTTTCATAATAAATTAAGCTCTAAGCAAATTAATTACAGCGTTTTCCCAACATGATATTATGTTATTATTAAGCAGAAATAAACACCATTAGGTATTGTGTGTACGTACACATCGTTAGTTCACCATTCATTTTGTTTTCATACGTTTCCAAAATTACGATAATGATAATGTTTTTATAAACAATGTAAATGTTATGACATTTAGTCATATAAAATATGTTAAGGCTCTCTTTTATGTTATCTTATTGGTAACATTATAGCGAATTAGGCCTGAACATATTTATTTAATAAAGACTTCAGTGTAAACCAAAAATTTATCAGAATCTAGCTTTCGGAATCGCGCCATGGTTCCGCCCGCGATCCAATAGATGGCGGTATATGAAAATGTCGTAGATCGCACTTACGCTATTTTCGCAGATTACGTGGGGTCGCGCCCAAATATATAACAAAATGTTCCTTTATATAAAATTAGTGTAGATTATATTTATCGTATGCAAATATAAGTTAAAGTCTGTTAAAACTGATCTCCGCTTTTTGTTATAAGAAAATAGACTTCCCAAATTCAGTGTCCCTCCTTCGCCTACATCTTCGAAGCCGTAACGTTGCAATATTTCCCTACTGAGTCAATTATGTTGCTGCCAGTACAAAACGCGCAGTAGCAGTACAGTAAAATTTTCTGTATGCGCAACGAAAGCCGCAGGTTTGTTTTCAACTTAACTATTACCTCACTAATGACAGGGCCTTAACAACATAGAAAATACAAAAGAGAACATCCGTCACCGAGCATTTTGTACAAATTGGTAATTGTATGTTTGGCATTGTACTTTATCATATATATATATATTTGGCTGACTTAATGAACCTCAAACTGAACGAAATTATTTAAACAACTAAATGACTTTGACCTCTTGCACATTGTTGTTGTTTTTTTATATTTTACGATTCTAATAAAGATTCTTATATATGTCACCATCATATTTAAACACCCGTTAGTTTATAATCCAACTAGGAATATTGTAAAATGTCGATTGTGAACTGTACAAACCATTTACAATATAACGCAGAATTTCGTAAGTTTATAATCTGTCCATCTGTTAACAACCTCCAGTAAATATGTCCGGTGACATATACCTCTAAACCTATAAAAAGTTAACAGATGCGTTTACGGATACCAGCCGTTTTATAAAGAGATCAAAACGTTACATAAAAAGTTTAATAACAGAATGTATCCGTAAGGATCTGTTCCCACTTTTCAGCAGTTGGGTCTAGTTTTATTTGAGAGATTTATTTGTCTGCGTACTTCGTATGTTCTGACACTGGGACGTTCGATTAAAATCCGGCCCGCCTGCCAAACGAGAACAGGCGTAGATTTTAGCCAAAGTGCAGTGATGAGCTGAAACCTAAGAAATTAGAAAGCTTCAAAATGTTTGTATACTCTTTACGTCATCTCATCAATTTACAAAAAAGCTAAATATAACTTTAAATAAAGTTCGATTCCGCACGTCTATTTAAATAAAGATCTATTAGGCACATACGTCTATGTGGGCACTGAGTCATTATATTATTATATTATATTTAGCCTGATGTGGCCCACTGCTGGACAAAGACATATCCACTCTCTTTCCATACCTCTCTGTAAAGTGCTAGATAGGACCAGTCTTTCCGGAAGGAGTCTAGCTCTTGGTCTGCCGCGCTCTCGCTGGGCATTGGATGACAAAAGCGACATCCACGACATCTGACGGATGTCGCTTTGGCCCAGAGATCGGCGGACATGCTAAGTCATGATGAGTTTAAAAATGGAACACAACCTTGAACGTTGCACATTGAACCTGAAGAGATCTAATGATCATTACTATCAAAATCACTCAGTTGTGTGACCGTATATAAATAGGCGTAGGATCTCGGAGCACTCAGACACAACTTGACTGAGGATCAAGACAGGTCAAGCTAACTTCAATTTCCAAAATGAAATTCTTTGTCGCATTTTTCGTTGCTGTTGCTTTGGGGTTGGCTTCGGTAAGTTTTGATTTTATTGTTTAAAAATATATGGGAGTGCATTTTCCTCTCATAAATAATAGTAAATGTATCATAAATAAAAAATACGGATTTCGGTGCGGTGCGGGGAGAGACGCTGTCGCGAGCGCTTCACCCACCTCCTGATAAAGGTCACCGAATGTGACCGAAACGTGTTGAGGGAGTGTCCTCAATGCCCGTTTTAACAAATAATAATGACATCAACGTACGTTTCAATTAATAGTAAAATAGTTCTTTACTATGTTTGGTACAAATCGGTCCAGCCTTTTTTTGCGTAGTGAGCTTATAAAATTTAAAATTATACTTGCACATCGGATTATCCGTTACCAGGCTCTTACTCCCGAGGATGTAGCTGCCATCAGAGATGTGATCAAGCCCATTGTCCTCGTCTGTGCCGGAGAGTTCGGCGTCACGAAGGACGATATAATGGCTGCTCACCAGCAGAAGAAACCTGACTCTCTAAACCCTTGCTTTTACGCTTGTGTCTTTAAGAAGACTAATGCGGTAAGCTTTTGAAATTAACCTATCAGAATTATTACAACTATGATGTAACAAATGAATAATTTAATTATATGCAGTCGCTAAACTTGCTTTAATATCAGTCTAACTTGCCTGATAAGTATCAGATATTCCTATTTCACTTATGTATTTAAAAAAATCTGCGTTTTTAAAATTAATCTGCATTCTTCAATTTGACAAGAAGGCGCATGGTTTTCTGCACTAACGATGTCTTCCTTTGTTCTAAACATGTCGAGTATATTTTGTTTTCAAATAAATGAAACATTAATCTGCACTCAAAGACGTCAAAAGTTTTCGTAGTAGAGATTTAATACATGATGTTGGTGTATGAAATATGATGTATGAAAAATTACATCAAGTAATAAAGTATGGATTTAATGGACGTCTTTGAGTGTAGCGGTTAGAGTTAGTTATTATTATGAAAATATATTATTTTTTCTAGTTAAATAGTGCCGGCGAATTCGTACCTGATACATACGTGGAGTGGGCAAATAAACACATTACTAACCCGACCAGCATTCAAGAAATAACTGATGTGGGGAAATCCTGCATTGAAGGTAAATACCCCATATTGCAATTACCTCCTTACTCAATAACAATTCTTCATTATCACGTGATTCTGTAGACATTTACGGTACTCATAGACAACAAAGATAGAATTGCCTCCATTGCCAGAATGCCATTGCCTCTTGTCTCTATACCCTACTAGCAGCACCCCGCGGTTTTACCCGCGTTGTGTCCGTTCCCATGGGAATTTCGAGATTTTTTATGCACATACACATTCTTCTTGAAACACTCTACCTGTTAAAAAAAGCCGCATCAAAATCCGTTGCGTAGTTTTAAGATCTAAACATAGAGACAGACAGCGGAAAGCGACTTTATTTTACACTATGTAGTGATTAAGACGATTTCTTCCGAAGAGGAAAATGGTTTATTGATTTCATGCCATTCTTGCCCCATCACTGAACCCTTTACCCTAATTAAAGAAGAGAATAATGGTTTGAATTTTAACTCACGAAAAAGTAAATATTAGATGTTCTATTAACCTTAAAATTATTTACATTTTCAGTGAATGAAAAATCCGTGTCTGATGGAGAGAAGGGATGTGAACGCGCTAAGTTGCTTACGGCTTGCTTGGCTAAGCAAAGTGCTAAAGTAAGCTAATACGTACAGTAATACCCCATTCATACAACTGCATTCACCTGAAGTCACGTTGTAACTTAGTGCTCTGAAAGGTTTCCAACACATGCTTGCTCACTAATTAATTAAACAAAAGAGCGAGCAAACAGTATGTTCGAACATAGTGAAAACGCAGCTTAATAATCGACGTATAATATTTGGACTACGTTTCTTATTGTAATGAAACAGCAGGGTTGCTTCAGTTTATAAAAAGATCAAGATTTTTACTTGAGACGAGATGCCTTTGCCCAGCAGTGGGGCAGTAAAGACTATTATGTTACTATTTATAAAATTTATTATTTGCAAGATTGAATAAATCACTTTTTTATAAACCCTTCAATATGAAATAATTCAAAATTAAAAGTAGTAAAGTATTGGTGTTAATGTTTCTTTCATGGTTTTCTTTTTTTTTCAGTTATTCCCATTTGCTGCATAAGAAGAAGGCTGCGATTTCCAAAAATTCTAATTCATAATGAACTTTTAAAATATATTGCATAAATATTTATTTTCTTCTATACAAACTTCTTGTTTTTTTCAATTAAAATGTTACGTTTTTCCAAAATGTTTAATGTAATTTACTTACAATTAGTTATTAATTAGTAGTTAATTTCTACGGAAAGTAGTCGTTACATGAGCCACGTCAGAGGCCTTTGGCGGCTCAATAACTCTGACACCACGATTGGTCAGGTTGACTATCCACTCGATGCAGAAGAAGACTTAGTTATTTTGAATAGTCAGGCTAGTTGTTTTCAATAACTAGTGGGAGCTCGTTAAAAGGAGGTTTGGCGATATTTGGGGATAACCTTTACCCAATAGTGGGACAATATAGGCTCGAAGATTTCATATTTTTTCAATTTTAATAGAACTTTAATTATGGAAGCAGATTTTACATTAAACTTTCACATAGAAAGCCGTCAAATAATTTCGAAGGCCTTAAATTTAGGCCGCAAAAAAAAATAGGTAGCTTCGATTCTCTTACCGAAAAATTGCAATAAGCAGTTCAGATAAGCGTTGCTAGTTCAGAACCGTAATAGGAGGAATCTATAATAGCAAAGAAAGAATACATAATAGAATAAGCACAGGAAATGTGGGAGTTAGCCGGCTCCTCTCCTAGGGTGTGACACTCGGCATTTAACGGTGCTACTCCAACCTTCAATATTGATGTTTAATACAACATACTGATACTATAATGTAATATGTAATATGTGTGCAATAAAGATTTGATTTGATTTGATTTGATTTATAAAAATGTATAGGAATGTCATGAAATAGGTACGTGATCGTGACACATTGCCATGCACTTGGTTGGTTGCGAAGAGGCGATTGGAAGCGATAACCGCTACACAAGTTATTTCATCTCAAGACAGGTTATTGCTATGAAATTTTAAAAATGTACTGAAAAGCAGTTTAATTGAATAAGCAAACATTATTCATTTTAACCAAACCGGATGTTTTGACGAGTTATTCGGTTTACAAATTCATTGTTTTATCGTAACTAAAAATAAAATAAAATAAAAAATCATTTATTGCTTTAAAAAATGAAACACAGAATTACAATTAGAATTACAGCTAGCAAAAGGCGATGGCTCAACTTCTGCTGCCCAGGGCGAGACACCCCGGGCAGCGCTGATTTTCAGCCACCCCTGTTCCCTGAGGTGTAGTGCGGGAACTGGGAGTTAGGGTGCTACGTCTTAATAAAAAAAACTTACAATATAAATTAAATACGATCTTGACTTGAAGTTTAAATGCTTTATTTTTTAACTTTATTACATTTTCTTAATTAGATTTCTTTTACTAAAATCACAACTTATATCTAGTCTATACAGTGTCGTGTAGCTGTCACCGGAAAATTGTAAACGTTGTTAATTTATAATCTCCCCGCGTGATTGCAACGTGTCGACAGATTGTGAACTGAATCAAACCATTACAATCTAACGTATTATTTTTATTTTTCAATAGCTCATAATCTGCCTATAGCAATTGTGAACAAAACGACAAACTTGTGGCGTATTCAAATCCATCCATGAGATTGTCAACTGTCAAAAATTACTTTTACTTAAAAATAAGCTCTATTCCCAGTAGGTTGGTTCCCGCCCACGACTAAAATTGCTTAAATTAAAAGAGGCATTAAAGTAAACATTTCCAAACACAAAATGGTTTCTTATCAATTAAAATTACAAAAAACCGTCCTTGGTTTTAAGGAAAATTGTTGGTTGTTTAATTTATACTTGATTGTTGATAACGGCGTTGGAATAAATAACAAACAGTTGCCATAATTAACCTTACAAACGTAGCGTGCTATTTTTCACTTAGACATTTAAGTTAAACATGCTCAACTTTTTATTTTAATTGTGCAGTCGAAGGACTTTTTTGTTTTAAATGAGCCGTATGTGACTGCTCGGTTTTAATAGGCATGATGACTTATTTTCAAAATCTCTTCTATGATATTCAGAAGTATCTATAATGTCATAATTCAGTAGAAAATTAAGGTTTTTGTGCAATAAAAGTACATTTAAATTTTTAGTTACAAATTTTAAGTGTCCACATTCGCTCTCAGATAGAATGCTACCATCGGATATCCATCCAAGTAGTGGTCGACATGCACGTTGCTTAACAATTTCTATGAGCTAACTTAGACAAAAAGAAAACGAAATGGAGGTTAATGTCTTATAGCTAAGCCATTGTAGCTAAGACCAGAGAAAAATGATGATTTACCATTTGTGATGTTACCATCTCCATCTACTCGTACTACATATAAATATATGTATTTATGACATGTGATGTTCCAAATTAATGCTCTTACCACATTTTTAATTTCCTAACAGCAAAATACATCCAATGTTAAATATTGAAAAATAAATCCTCATTATATTTTTCCAATCTGCTTGACTGACAAGTACGTATCTATTACTCTATTTTAATGAAAAACGTATTAATATATCTTGCTATCTTATAAATTCTGAAGAATATTGACTCTTCAAGAGCAGTGATCTGAAAGTGTTTGTGACAGTGATATGACTCCCAATGGTTTATTAGTACGTCAATCATGTCTATTTTGGTAAAGATGGTACGTTATAATAATAGTTAATTCAGTTACTAGTTGGTTCATAATAAGCCAACTAATGAAAATTATGATATGAAAAATTATATCTTGCATAAAAAATCATATTTTTACGTTTGTTTTTCAAAACTCATAATGAACGAGAGTCATAAACATAAATGCTACGCCAGCGCCGTAGACGTGCTACGAGCTACGATAAATCGTAGACTCGCCTACGTTGCTACGAGAATTTTGTTGTCGTGATGAATGCAATAGCTTCCCCTTATAGTTTGTAAACTTGTGCTATACAATGATTTACTTTGAATTACTATAATTCATTTTGACAGTTTTCTTTATTCGTGAAATAAATTGAATGCAATATTCATCGTATTTTTTTTCATAGCAATTCGTAGGGACAGCATATACATTCTGGATATGTTACATAATATAGTTATTACATTATACAGAGCAAGCTTTAGAGCTTACTTTGGGTCTACCGTACATAAATTTGTCCGCAAATATTAGTAAATTTATTTATTCTATCCGTGCCATCACAGAAAACCGAATTTAACACTCGAATTTGGAAACATAATTCGATTACTCTTCGTGCCAACGCGATAACTTTTTTATATTCAATCTCTAATATTATTGAATGTTTCCACAACAAACTTCAGTAAATAGGAACAACATTGTTCGTTGCACTGTGCACTTTACTTCACGACTACAAACTACGAAACTCTGACATTTATAGAGGCGATTGTGTATTTATGGACTTTTAATGGCATCGCACATTACGAGAGCGACGACATTAGCAAAGAAAACGCGACAATCGTACAGATATTTATGTGTTTGAAGGCATACAAGTCGGGAGCGAAAGGAAACATGTTCTGAACACAATGTGTGTTGACGAAACCAAACTGTTACAAAGACTTTAATGGCGAAGAAGATATCGTTACTCTGGTTACTTCCTTGAAAGTGATAACAACCGTAATATGAAACTGTTTTTAAAGGATCAACTTAACAAACCTGAAACTTATAAAAGCTTAATTTTTTAACCTTAATGATGTGAAAATGTGAGATTATGTCCGTTCTTTTAGTTTTTAATAATGATGTTAAGGTGACTTCAGATTAAGTTACAGGTAGTAATCATAAAACATTAATTTAGTTCCGCTGCATTGTAAATATAATTAGAGCATTCTAATCGAAAGCCATTGGTTAATTAAGCTCTAACCTCAACGAACACACACACACTAATACACAGGGTTAAAGCTATCTATAAAATGTTATGTTATAAAATGTTATTTTAGGAAAGTGTGGACTCACCATAACATTCTCGGTAAACCTTTAAAATTAAAAATGAATTAGTTAATGTAAGTACTGGTTTTTAAGTTTAAGCGAATACAACTCATTTTGAATTGAAACTAACGAATACACTTCGCTTTTATTTATACATTTTCATCTGACGTTTCAGCCCCTTTACAGGAACCGTGGTCACAGAAGAGTCTTCAGTTAGTCTTCTGTGACCACAAAAAATAAAAGCGAAGTATATCCGTAAAGGTAGTTTCAATTCTAAATACTATGTAGGTTTAAAGCCCATTGGTCTATCTGACATGCAAAATTCAGTAGATAGGTCCAGAACTACTGCATTGTTAGTTAATATTTAAATTTAAATGACTGTTTCACCCATTTATAGGGGATACTGGCCAATTTGGGGTGTATGTAGTTGAATTTTATGGATGGGGCAGATGGAAACGTCAGTGGGAGGCCGGTCTCAACGGTATAGCATTTGGATTTATTCAGTCGTGAAATTAAACAAGCCCCGCCGCTCCCCTCCGTCACAATTTATGTTCGCACTAGGCTGAAAAGGACAACGCAGATTCAAGGTACTTGGCGTACCACCCTCATTAATTGTAATCAAATACTTATTTATGACCTTTACCTGTGATATTATTAGCTATACTGATGACGTCTTCTGTAGTTAAGATTGAATTGAGAATGATGATACGGTGTCTTTTGCTGCGAGTCAGCTTATTTAAAAAAGGTTTGAAAGACGATTAAACTCACTGAGTTCACTCGCTCTAGTTAAACAGTTGTTATTTTTACTCTTTACTCTACATCGCTTGCATATTGCTGGTTGGTGATCTCAATCCCGAGCCATGTTTGAAATGTAGGTCCAAAAACTCAAGTCTAAAACTTAGGTATTTACTATGTTACTCGATCCAGGAATCATACCCTGTCTTGGCAGGCACACATACCACTGGACCACCGTTGTTTTAATAACAAATAATGTTTGAAAAATATAAAACTTCATGTTGAAAAATAATTATACACGAACATTTGATTACGAACCGTATATTACCAGTACTTTAAATCAAGCTTTTTAATAAGAATAGTCACGACATTAGTTCAAAAGTAATGTATACATTCGCGGCACAGCACAGCACAACAATAGCGAGCCAGCGTCGCTAAATAACAAAAGTGCACAGGCGAAGTGGATTTACTAATAAGATTAGCATAATTGCACCGAGGTAAACGCACGCTAGACCATAGCTTAATAAAAACGTTTTTAGTTTAATATTGTGAAATGTTCAGAGTGACTTTATTTTTCTTATCTTGATATTTATAAATATTATATTTTTTACTTTTAACATAAAACTTATTGCTTTGATTAAAAATTGATTTGCATAAGTATATATAACCAGTAAAAAGAAATAGAGTTTAAGCGCGGCACAGGGGAGTGACGTCCATTAAAACGACACCTTACTAACTGACGTAAATTTTTACGCGTTACATGTCAAAATCACTCATTAAATCTCTACTAAGTACGGGCGTTAGAGTAAAAGTACAAATAGTACAACTAGAGTAACAAATGTTGCATTTGAGTGATCCTTCTACACATTGTAGAAATTTGTTAAAAAAACGTATTTTAACATATTATTAACTAGCAGCGTTTCGTGATTTTACCCGCGTTGTGCACTTTCCCGTAGGAATTTCGGGATGAAAAATAGCCTTTAACCTTCCCGTTGAATATTTCTATCCGTTACAAAAAAAATTACTCAAATCGGACAAGTAGTTTTTGAGTTTATTAATTACAAACATACACACAAAAATACAAATCTTTCCTCTTTATAATAGTAGTGTAGATATACGAGTACGTAAGCGATACCTCATTGTTTGTTATTCCAACTTTGTATATGTAGGTATAAGCAACACATAGTGTGGGTGTGGGCGGTTGCGGGCCTAACCTAGCCTATTCCTTGTATTTGTATAAAACGTGGTCCACTCCCGCAGTATTAGCCGTATGTCATTTTAATGAAAAGAGAGAGTTTAAACATGAAAAAAAAATAACCCTAACCTACCGAATTACTTACTATTCGGTAGGTTAGGGTTATTTTTTTTTTACGTGTCACATTGATCCACTACCGCACTATTATGTGTCTTACGCTTTACCTAATTCAGATGAAAATGCCTATTTACAAAAGGAGTAAGTTATGAATCACCCTATAGTTTTTGGGTTTAAAAACGTACTTTGCGATAGCGTTCCAAACTTGATTCGTCTCAGTATGAAAAATTAAGGCAATTATCTCTCGTTTAAAATAAATTATAAGACGAAGTACTACCAGACGTAGAAGATTCCAAAAAATAATAACATTGACCTTTAATCAAATTGTTAATTTTTACCTCATAAATAGTTACAAGTAAAGGGTATTTATTAGGGTATATCCATAACAATGTTAACAATACAAAGTTCATTTACAAATAAATATATACACAAAGGTTTAAATTCCAATACGGACCCGGGGCTGTTACCACAAAGTAAATATTCAATAAGAGAACCACGGTATTGTGTCGCAGAGTATTCAGTTTGTTCACTCTACCAATATAAGGATATTGTTTGGGGTATATTGAAAGAGCTACATTGACATATCGACCGTATAAACTTCAGTTATACACCTAACATAAACGAGGCGACAATGTTCCTAGATTTATGGTTTTTCGATGTTAGGACACTAAAATGAACAGAATTAATAGTTTATTGAAGACCAGAGCGATGGATTAGACATATTAATTTCATAATGTACGCATAACTAACAAATGTGTAAATAAATCTCCATCAAAGATTCCGTGCATATGGCGTTTTTATATACGCTAACGATGCGCGTTTCTAGCCAACGCTGATTACGCGCGTCGTCTGCAATCAATCAATACATAAGATACGAATGCAAAAGTAACAACATGACATCGGCTGATTGCGTTCTATGCTGTTATTGAAAGATACGTACGTTGAATACGTAATGTGTATATATAACTTATGTATGTAGCCGAAACTGTAGAGTACCACAACGTAGTACATACATGTACGTAATTGTCCGTTAAAATAAATAATTATTCGTTGTATTATAGAGATTGTAAATTGTAAACTTATATTACCAAATACTAATGTGACTTTTCAATCCATAAGTAATCAATTCTGTATTATATGTGATTTTGAAATTTGACTAGACTGATTATTGTGACCATTGTTCATAACATAGTTTGAAATAAATATTAAACTTCAATCACTGTCTTTTTCTATTAATATATAGACAGCTTTCATAAAACACTTTAAATGTTTCTCTAACACATAACGCGTTTGGCGACGAATGCAACCGGGCCCGGCTGGGTTTAGAAACCGGCTGGCAATCTGTAGTTGAATGCAAAAGAAAAATTCGCGTAAGAAAACGTCGAATGTAAAGGCTCGTAATAACACGAAAAGATAAAGTCAATAATCGTCAAAGTTGTATAAATAACTTCACTGTCACGTCCACACAAACTGAGGGCAAACAACAATCAAATACCGAATCGGAGGTAAATCAGACGGCATTTCTAAATAGCCGAAGTGTAAAAGAAAACATTTTTTTCAATCGCCTAACTTTTACGACACAAAGAGTAAGTAGGGATTTACAGCGTAAGCTCCGCCTTTCTAACTTAAGAAATTTCACTTAAGAAACAAAAGTACTCTAATAAAAGAAGAACAATCATAAAAAGAGAGACGTAAGAAGGCGTTTTGCTAAAAAATAGGGGACCGTATTGGATACAGTTACAGTTACGAGTGTGGAGCATACTCTCTCCGGAAATTAACTTAATCACAAGACAAACATTAAATATTCCTTCAAATTAAGTCTTACTTTGACTATATCATTCCACTTCTTCCTCTATTTCTGTATATAGCAGAACACAAAGCTAGAAGCTATTAATAACATTTTTATCTTCAATTTATCGTCTTCTGACGTTGGAGTTTTAATAATGGCCGCGAACTAATTACCGTATTGCTATGACGTTCCGTTATTGCTATCCCGGTAATCGGTATCTCCACTAAAGACTTCCGTCGTGAAAATTAATTCGAAAACGCGGGGTGCCCAACATTTTATTAAAAAATTCAATTTTCTCCGCGGAGAGACGATCCCGGCACCTGGCTGGGGTAATTTCGTTCGTCGCTTTTAATCCCGGAATCACTACTTAGCCCCCTGATTACACGGTAAAAACGCACAAGTATCCTCCCATATTAACCCGGGAATAATTCTGCTTAATAAAGTCTTATAACATTTTTATGTGTATAGCCTTGGATTGGTGGATTCCGTCCGTTTGTATGTAAAATGAGAATCGTTATTGAAGCTTTATGGAGTTTGAGACGTTATTGTTTCAAATAAATTGCGATGTTTGAAGTTTAATGAACATTTAATTAAAGATTTTTGTTTAGGATATTATTTAATAGACAACTTCTTGATTAAGATTCTAAGTCTTGTGTTATAGCAGGCAATTTGTGATCCTCTCAGAAACAAGCGCAATACACACATACATCGTACGTGACGCATCCGGCCCGCAGCCGCACTATGTGTTTGCGGTTTAGCCAATTAATTAGCAGTATAAGAGTCAGTTGGACTATCTGATTAGATAGTAGATACTAAATTCAAATCGTCTTCAAGGTATAAGGGATTGTATTCATTCTGTATAATTATAGTCTTTTTACAACTTACACGATTCCTACACATAGTAAAAGTAGAGAGTTTATAAAGAAATAATATTCTGTATATTTCAAAGGTAATACCGATTTTGAAAAAACTTTTAGATTACTCAAAAACGAACTACTTTTTTACTTCTTTAGTATTTACCAGCTCGCTTTTCAAACTCTTCTTATCGAGTCAATATGGTTATTTATTTTATATTTTATTTATTTGTGTCCGGACCAGAATTTGGCCACATTTATCGCACTGTTACTGGCTTTCCATAAATCCTCCATAATGCAGGACATGGGGCAGTTAGGTAGTTTTCAAACTCTGACGCCAAAGGGCTAAACTAGTCTTGTTTTATAAACGGGTCAAATTCTGAGAAACGCTGTTATAAGACTGCTTCTCAGAATTTGATAAAAGCTTTCTGTACGTTACAATCTAGCGAAGCGTCAGATATTAAGTTTAATATTATCTAGAAAACAGAAAATAGAAAACGCATTTTTCATTTCGTAACTACTCTGGTCCTGCTCTGATAATTTTTACGTCTAGGGAAGATCTGCGTCCTGTACCTGGGTGCAGTTAGCATCGTCTTTGCTTAAGTACGACATAGTTGAACCAGTTGATCAATCCTAAGTTTTGTAAAACGATTTCATTGCTGAGTTGGTCATGAAAACCAAAACCGAAACCTTACACATGAGCAATTAAAAAAAGGGTAGTGGTAAGGGACCACTATGTAATAAGGAGGATTAATAAGAAATCGCCTGAACCAAATATCACTTTACATGGTTGATCAGCCTTCTGTTCTAAAATTTTCCCTAAACTTTTAAACTTTCCAGTAATGTAAGTGTTACTGGAAAACAATGTTTAGGAACAATTCTCATTTAAAAGTCACAATTATTCATAATATAACATCATTCACATATTCTCATCACCAATTGATGACTTCATGACAAAAAAATATATGTATATTGTCAATGTTTTGGTAACCGAAATAAGTTCAGGAAGATTTTTTTTAATACCCCCTTAATATTGCTCTGCACCCCCTTAGGGAGGTAAGCCGCCGGTTGGAAACTCCTGGTTCACAAAATTATGATTTCATGGTATATTTCACAACATAAAACAAAGAGTTACTAACAAAGGTCTACCTGCGCCGCACGCTCGGATACATTCAATAATACAATATAGTTTGAAAATGTGGATGACCGCGCATGGCGTGCGGTGCAGTGCGAGTGTGGCTTCATGTTTCTGTTCAAACTAACCAGTTACTGCCCAACACAAAACAATTTAAACCCGATCTATATTAGATTGACTTAACAACAAAACAAGCATTTAACATTGATAGTTACAACAAAACAGGAATTTAAAATTGATACCAGCGTATGATCAAGTTAGAACTACTCTAATTGCTGCACGTCTATTAAATCGACATTTAACTAAGAGGCGTAATTTTTCATCAATCTCTATTACTGAAGCATTTGAGTACGTACGTAAGACTAAAAAGTAAGGGCCAACACTGCGTCAAGCGTGCGCTTGTCGCGTGCACACGCGGCGGGCGCACGCGGCTGTTCACTTTTGTATGAAACCGCATGCGACGGTTCACTTTTGTATGAAGCCACACGCGGCGGGTTCGCGACGGTTCACTTTTGTATGAAACCGCGGCGTGCGCACGCTTAACGCAGTGTCGGCCCTAACAGTTTAAGATTGCGATACATACGTATGGTAGTTGTTTTTATTAAGAACTAACCCGTGTATAGTTCTTACCATCACAGTATACCACTATGTGAATTTAACGCCACCGTATCATATTTTCAAACAACAATGATTAATTTACTTATATAATTGGCAATATATCATCCAATCAATAGACAATAAAACGTCTAGAAAACTACGCACGCAAATCGCAAGTGAATCACGACAAACGTTCTGTATAAATGATTGATTTTTCGAACGTGTAACGGGAAAGTAAGCAGTGATACAGCAATCTATCTTCCACAGTGCGAACTGACACGGTGCATTGTCGGCAGTGTCAACGGTCATGCCTCGACTGACAAATGAAATAAGAGGATTGCTCTGACAACCGTATGGTCTCGATGGGAGCGACACGCGAAGCTTACATTTTTCTCTTCCTTTTTATGAAGCAAATAAATAAACATATTTTCAAAACGGTGTTTATATTAGTGAGATTCTTTATGTACTAGTTGATATTCGTCATTTATGTCAGTGAGATGAGAGGCCTTTGGCCAGTTGTGGGACATTACAAGCTAATTTTTTTTTTGCTGGTTGAGAGAAATGGTTGAGAGATAGATTTTTGGAAAATCAGTAACAGTCGTTTATAATTATATCAACAATGTCCAAACTTCATTTGCCTGGCGGACCCATACAATCAATACGACTAAATAATTAAGCGTATTGTCCTCCGAAAGTGTTTAATTAGACATACCTAGTACATAAAATAGAATTAAACTTTTTCCAAGAATCGTGACATAAAGCAATTAACTAATTTTCCTTTTATAGTGTTAAAGCTGTAATTAATACAGAGGCAAATTAATTATGACACTGAAAAATGCGACCGTCTTTGTGCGTGCGACCTCTACATAAATTATGAACGGCCTATTTTAAAAACTATCATAGTTTAATGAAAAATGTAGCTTTAATTATAGAAGTAATTCAATTGAAACAAAATACTTAAGTAACTTAATAACTTAAGTAAATAACTTAAGTACTTCACTACATAGTATAAAACAAAGTCGCTATTTTTGTCTGTTTGTTTGTCTGTTTGTCTGTATGCTTAAACCTTTAAAATTACGCAACGGATTTTGATGCGGTTTTTTGTAATAGGTAGAGTGATTCAAGAGGAAGGTTTTTATGTATAAAAATTCCCGATATTCCCACGGGAACGGGCACAACGCGGGTAAAACCGCGGGGCGCTGCTAGTTTATAATAAACTAGCCGCACCGCGGTGTTACCCGCATTGTACCCGTTCCCGCGGGAATTTTGGGTTATGTATCCCATGTGTTATTCCGATGTATAGCCTATATTACTGTAAAGTTTCATCCAAATCCGTCCAGTAGTTTTTTCGTGAAAGAGTTTCAAACATTCATCCTCACAAACTTGCGCATTTATAATATTAGTAGGATAGGATACTAGGTTATATGCGGCGATTTTGCTTTAAAAAATATCATCGGCTTACTCGATTTTCTTGCAGTGGCGTACATAATTAAGACCACACTTTGATTCTATGGTTAAGACGTTAAGCTTGCGTTTGTTATGAAAACCAAACCGTAACAATCCATGGAAGTAGAAAATAAAAACATTGAATTTAATAGTGTGTTTTTGTTAGAAATTGTAAAACGTAAGTACGAGTATGTAGGGAGTATGAATAGAGCTCGGCTACTCGCTATGGAACCGCATGATGCTAGAAACTTGACAAATGAGACTGGTTTTCACAGGGTTTTTGTATATTCTCTCCTCTCTCTCATTTTAATGAGGTCGTGGTGAATGCCTTATCTCCACGAGTCATAATCTGTGATAATAATGTCACATGTCATTTTTAAAGGTGCTTTTGTTGGAAAATGTTGTGACAGATTTTTTTGTTATTTTATTTCTTGCTAAAAAGCGTAATTGACTGGGAAAATGTTTTTATGGTTTATAAGAATATGTTATCAATTTATTATGGGTGTTACGTTATAGTTACATTATTACAAAGTATAAAACTTATTGGGTTAATTAACAGATTGTCGTTATCAAAATTATGATTTTGTAAGTAAATGTGAAAGTATCTGCAATGCTAACATTTTCACGCCTTAACTACTAAACTGATTTCGATTGATAGTAACATTATAATCCAAATTTTCCACAGGATTCGGTATAACGCCTGGCACTGCTATTATTCATATACTTAATTCTCTCTTTTGAAGCATTCACTTTTGCGTGTCGCTTTCGTAGTATCATGATGATGGTGTCTTTCCTTTATGTTAGCATTCGCTATGCAACGTTTCACAGAACTGACTTAATGCAAAAATATCTCCTGCCATCTACTGCGTATAGCCGTACACACTTTCATGTGTGTGTCAAGTTAAGGAGTGAGAAAATATTCTGGTAATAATTCATACTACATAGGAACTATTCTACGAACCAGCAAGATAGTGATAAGTCGACAGAACATTCTACTCTATTCACATCTGTAGGAGCCGTAAGATTTTTATTATTATATTCACCCTTTTTGTTGTAACGTGGAATGTCGTAACGCGCCGAGCGTGAAATACGCGCACATTTTGGTACGCTAGAAATGGAATGCACCTGCCTCCTTAGGTTTTATGTGAAGTTTCCTCACCTTCACACGAGGTAAGGGCTGCCAATATAGCGCGCCTCACTTTGTGACCCTTCATAATGTTAGTAATACTTCTTGAGAGGGTATCGCTCGGCCGGTGCTCGCAGTCACTTTACGACCGACCCCTACTACACACGCCAGTTTGTTTTCTGTTGATGTTATAACAATGTTTGATATTAACATTTTTACTGCCAATAAAATTGTGTGTTCGGAACGATGGTTTGTGGTTGACGTTTATTTGTCTAATAATGGAAGGTGTTTTCAAAGTATCTTTTTTATATTGGAATAAAAAACATGTCATTTTGTAAGCTTTTGAGAAGTTTTATAAGTATACAGTTTAGAAGAAGTCAATGTTCAATCAGATTAGTATCTTTATAAATGTTAGATTATTATCTCAGTTACAAGTTTATTCAATTTACTAGCAGCACCCTGCGGTTTTACCCGCGCTGTGTCTGTTTCCGTGGGATTTCCGAAATGAAAAATAGCCTATAACCTTCCCGTTGAATGTGGCTATCCACTACAAAAATCATTATTCAAATGGGATTGGTGGTTTCTGAGATTAGCGCGTTCAAACAAACGAACTCTTCAGCTTTATTATATTAGTATAGATAAAGATTTACTTATCTATAGTACAAAACAATGGTATGGTTATTTTTCGTAAATAAATAAGATTATGATAAGAAATGTCACAGTCATACAAACGATAGTTATGCGTGGAATGACTTATTCTTGGTAAGGTTGTTACATAAGAAACAGAAGCTAAAGGTGTCCGTAATTTATCAAATTAACACCAAATTAACGAAGATCAACCGTCGCTTAGTTACTGTTAGTAGGAAGCCAAAGTAACAAAAGTAAATGCCAATAAAAATCCTTCGACTCGCCATTAACGTTGCTGAAGACTGGTTGTACATCATTACGCCCTCTGTAATTGCTCGCACGTACTAAAAGGAAAGTATTCTTACCGAAATTCGGCAAAAGGCTCCACTAAATTGTTATTATCTTTAAGTGTACGGTTGGTACCCACAGAGCCACTCGTTGTATTTTATGAGAGAAGCCATCTGGGTCCTCGTCGACTACAATAAATTCAAGGCAATGTTATGTCTTTTTCATGAACATCCGTGATCTTAAAAATAATCTTTTATTGTTACAATTTTCCTGTTCTTAATTGAATAATTAAATTACCTGATTCATTCTTCTTTTTCCTTAGATATACTTATTTTCATTCATTTTCTGTGTAAATAATAATGTTATGAATTTTTAATCTCATCTTAAAGTTCTAGCAAATTTTATCCGAGAATGTTTTAATGTTTAATGTAAAATTAATCTTAATTCCAAAACCCAAGTTCCCGTCGCCCGGAGCGACGGATCATCATTCACGCATTTATCAAATGCGTTCTCTATGGCAGCGAATCTAATATAAAAAGAATCACACTCATTTTTAGTCCCGACCACAGCGTGCCTTATGATAAATCACTTTTCTAGCTCCAGTGTTCAACAAAAACATGGACCGTCTGAACCAGGAATGCTCAACCTTTTTCTGGTTTGTATCCACTTATTATATCACCATAAAAAGCGTTGTTTTTGCTATCTCCGATATGTTTATTGCGAAGGGTTTTAACTTTTTCAACAGATGCCCGCAGATTATTTTACCTACTTAACAGTAGACTTACAATATATATAAATTTCAATGCAGATAATGAAGGTTAATTCTACAATATTTATTCAAGACACTGTTGTCGAATAAAGAATTATAAGTTAAATGATTTAGTACTGGAAACGCCATAGGTTTGTCACATCTGCGTTTGCAACAAAAAGCTTAGGAACGTAAAGCTTGTACCAAAGTGACGTTCGTTTTACAAAAGCTAACCAACGTGTGTAGTTAGGTGTGTACTAGCTCTGTTAGTTTTGTGTTACTTTTGAACAAGTTACCTGAACCTTTTTCATTACTGTTACTGTTAGCTTGTCATCCCACTGTTGGGTAAAGGCCTCCTCTCATTCCCGCCACTCTTCTCGATTTGAAGCCATTTCGAGTAGGTTATTGGCCAATACTGGCGTCGGAGTTTTTAGAGCGCCTAAAGGCCTCAGGCATGGTAGCGCTCAGATAGAAATGCCACTATCGGGTATAACGAAGTTAAACCGCGGGGCGTACCTTGTATAATAATATGTATACATAATTGTACGTGTATCGACCTAGTATTACTACTAACAAACACTTCAAATACAGAAAATGTTTATGGAAAAGTTGATTAAAGTTTACTCAAGCTATTAACTGTGTAACCACAAAAGAAAACTCTAAAATAATTGCTGTAGAGCAGTGACCGCAGCTTAATTTCAATATTCGCGTTCGTTTGTGTTTGCTTTCAATAATATCGTAGTAACATTTTCCGTGACCCAACATAATATATTAATTGAAAGCGACCGAACATAATAAGTCTGTTTTTATTTGATAGAAAAACAATTTGCTTAATCTTTTGTATTAAAAAATAATATTTTTGATGCACTTTTTTAAAATATGTAAACTAACGATATCGAAATAACAGTTTATGAAGAGTGTATGAACAGCTTGTTTACGTAGGTACATTCTTTATCAGCAAACTGCATCTCCATATTCGTTGTGTGACCAGAGATATATGATTACAACGAATAGACCTTTCATTTGTTGTATATGGCATTCTTATTAGGGGTCCACGCTTCATACAAATATTGTCTTTTTAAAGAAAAATCCATACAGAGTAAGTGGTCTAACATTTCCGTCATATTATATAAAGTTAAGTGCGGGCACTTCCAGCGGGGTCATCATGCTCGTAAAATAAGACACAATAAGTTAGCTCAATATGGTTCAAAGCTCACACTGAATACCGCATTTCGGAGGTCGTAACGCAACATTCGTGTCAATTATCCGGGAGTTTTCCCGAGCAAGGATTGCGGTAGATGACCATCATTTAGCCGGTGCCGGCCGTTTCTCTAATGCTGTACATTCAACCGTCATCACTTATGTATGTCAGTTATTAAAGGAGATCCATTCGGTCGATCCCACGGCTAATGTCTCAATTAGAAAACAGATGTTGCGCCAACCCTAATCGACAATTGATGCTTTTTTATTTCCGTTTAGGTTAAGCTTTGCTAATTACATTGTGTTTAATTATTATCGAAGTTTTTAAAAGGTTTTTATAAAATCTCATAGACGCTACAACATTGAACTGAATCTGAGACTCGGGTTCTGTTCCCGAAATAAATAAAGAATATTACTTTTTGAACATTGCTTCTGCAATAAGTAACCTTGTAATGTCCCCCTTAAGGGCGGGAGGCTTCTCATCTTACTGTGTACATCATGATGAGGATGGTATCAGTACAGTGAGACTCAATGATTAGACTCAGCACACCCGAGCCATGTTTAAAAGTAAATTGGAAACATGTTTCATTGGGCCTAAGAGTTCCACCCAGGTTGAGCAGTCTGGAAACCAGACGGGTATATGTTCAATATGGTAAATGGTCTAGTTGCATTTGCTTCGATCTAGAGACTAGACCACCGAGGTGCATTAAATACTAGCCGCGCCCCGCGGCTTCACCCGCGTTGTACCCATTTCCGTGAGATTTTTTGGATAAAATATATCCCATGTGTTATTTTGATGTATAAACTATATTACTCTTAAGTTTCAACCAAATCATTTCAGTTATTTTTGCGTGAATGAGTAACAATCACACATACATACATCCATCCTCACAAACTTTCGCATTTATAATATTTTTAAGACTTTCAGAGACCAAAAGATCATGCTTACGGCATCCTATAAGATCTGAATCTAAAGATCCGTATGACCGTTCCAATTTTTCCACATTATTACTTAGAGATATTTATAAGAAGTGTTATTGCGGTATTATCATCTCAGCACCTTAAAGTTGCATAACGCGTTCCCACGTCTGGCGGAAAATCCCCACTTTATCGATAGTTACGTTAAGTAGTGCTCCATAGTAGGGTTATCCTCGGTCACTTTTTTCAAGCATTCGATTGTGAGAAAACTGTACGTGGTAGCAATTTATGAGAGCGATAATATCTGGGTATAAATTCAAAGGATAACAATAAGACCCTTTATTGCTCCCGTTGTTTTCACAAAAACGATTCCAACGAACGATGTGAAGGTTTTTTTCTGCGAACATAAAATTACGTTGCGTCACGTCCTTTGATATACAGATCTTTGTGTAAGAATTTTATTGTCTTTGTGACTTTTCTTAATCCCTTATATTTTATGTTTAAGTTAATGTCTGAAGTAAAAGATCTTGTGTGTTTCTTTAAAATTATTTTTAGGGGTATAATAGCTTTTCAGTATCTTTAGAGATAATAACATTTTAATAAGACGCGTGTACAAAAATTGAGTGAATTATCTACTGTCATACGCTCGGGTAATGTTTTAGACAGCATGAATTACAGAAGCGTAATGAATATGCTTACGAAACCACCTTAGATCATTGAATAAAGATGAGGGATCAAAGGAAATTATTTCTCGATAAAATTTGTCCCGTGTTAAGATACTTCTCTTGCTCACTGTGAAATTTATATTTGCGTACGATAAGATAAAAGGTTGGATTGTACAGTACTTGGTAATCTGTGTCAGCAAAGCTCGTGTTCTGAGTATGACTGATTTTGAATTTGTATACCGTGGTATACGTCAGATTGATTGTAAATATATAGCAAGCGCCATGTCTTGCTCGTAGAAAGGAGAGAGACGACTAATTTCAGATTTTTGTATATTTGTAACTGTAACTTCGAGGTCAAAACATTTTTTATATTTAAAAACTATACCGACCTAATTGAGCATCTCCTCCTTCGAATTTTGAAGTCGGTAAACCAAAATATTCTTGTTATTCAAACTATGTACTTAAATTCAAAAAAGATCTCAAAAGTTATATAATAAATGACGCATTCGCATTGAACAACATACTAAGTTGAGAGCTTCTTTGTGTTATAAAATGGTGTCGCATAATGTCTAAAAATAAAGTGACGTTATATCTCATGGAAGCTTGCTGAAATTCCATCTTCCGTAATGATGAAGAATTAATGGTAAATAAAACAACCAATTCAATGATAGCATAGCTATAGGACTTCAAAAGAAGAAAATCATATTTCTTTGAAGTTATGTTGGATTAACTGGGTAACACCCTAAGCGTGCCGCACAAGATTCAAATTTGTAAATTAACATATAAATCGAAAAGATTTTGCCCTAAATATGATCAAAGGAATTTGTCCAGATACACCTACTACCTTGGTTTTCATTGCTGTTATACAATGTTATTCAATTATGGTACGATCAGTGGACACTTGAAAAGATTATAAGATTAGCTTCCACGGCAATACTACGGAATCTCATTAGATTCGAATTACAAAACTATATGTCATTAGATATCACTTAGTTTATAAAATAAACACCCACGGCTGTAGCTGCTGGCTGTCCTCACTAATGAAGATACTTTATATAATAAGACGATATACGTTTTATATATAGTAACGTTTAACGTTTATTTATTGATAAGTTTTTATAATATAAATTCTAAGGGTGGATTGGACAAGGATTGATTTTAGAATCTAATTGAATTAATACCTTTTGTCTCTTGAACATATTTTGGTACTGAATAGAATTAAGGGTTTTTCTGCAATTACAGTATCTAACAGTAATTAACAGTAACCTCCGTCGTACGTAAGTTCCCGTTTAAACAAATAATAATTTTCTGCAATTAGCCTAAGTGTGCGTCGGTGTTTAGTCGGTGTGGCAGCAAATTTTGTTATGAAAGCCAATTAATTATTATTCACAAAGAGTGGTCGAACAACGAAGCAGAAACTATAAATTCAGTGAATTTATTCAATCGAAGTCCAAGAGCAACATTACAAAAGCAAATAAAATCAATGAAAGCAATCCAATTAACTTTACCAACATTCGCTTTCTTGGTTGAATGGATGCCATAATCGTTACCTTTAAGTACTATTCGTCGGTAAAGTACTACATAATGCCTACGTGGAATTCATTTAGTTACAATAGGGGCGGCGATATGGAAAACGTATCCTAATATCACTTAGACCCTGGGTTCCAATTATACTGAACCGTAAATGAAATATATCTGAACAATATTTAACTGAAGAGGTGCGTTTGCATTGAAGCAGGGCGGAGCTGTGCGGAGCTCAATCTTCTTCTTCATCGAGTGGATGGTTAACCTGACCAATCCTAGAAAGTAACCGGGACCGACGGCTTAACGTGTCCTCCGAAGCACGGAATCATCTTACTTTTCGGGCAATCAGGTGAAGCCTGCAATGCCCTAACCAATTGAGGACAGTCTCACAAAGTGTTTTTGTGAGGTATCCCCACCGGGAATCGAACCCGGAAACTCCGGATCGTGAGCCGGGTGCTCAAACCACAAGACCACGGAGGCTGTTAAAGGCTGTTAAAAAGTGTAAGATTCCATTTTTAGCAGAGCAGAGTGCGAAGCTCAACCGACCAATCACAGCGCATTACGAAAACATTTTGATGACGTTCGATGCGTTGTTTGACAATTTCATCGGTTGTGATTGGTCGGTTGAGCTCCGCACAGCTCTGCCCCGCTTAAATGGAATCTTACACTTATTTGTTTTCGTCACTCGTTCCCTCGTTCGGCTAAAGGTGAGTGCAGACTATATTCATAAAAGGCTCTTAACTGGTTCTGATTATATTAAATAGTAAATGTTATTTTTGAATGAAGAAGGAATTTAGCTTGTCTAGAAACAACGATATTTTCAACAACATAATTCTCGACTAGGAGAAAATAAGCCACTCGATGAATACTTGTATAAATATCCCATTCCTTACGTCCCCTAGGAAGTTGCACCATAAAAACGTGGAAATATAACGAATGGAGAACACCTAGCAATTTTATCCCATACCCTTGATTTACTGTTCTTTGGAGAACGTTTGTTATCATTCTTCTGATTTATGGTATTCAATAGAGGACTTGTATGACGTCAGCATTCAGCAGGTTTATTTAATTGAAGAAACGTTTTAACTAAATGGATGAAGTTTGAAAAAGAATCTCAAATTAAAATTCTATTTAAAAAGAGACACTGCCATGACAAAAGGATTATTGCCAGTTTGAAAAAATGCTCAATATATATTTATATATGTGTTATGTATATACTTTTACTATAATATGTCTACTATAATATGTATATATAATTTTGTAAATGGTTTTGAACAGTTTACAATATGTAAACATTTTAAAATTAATATAACAGTAACATATGCAAGCTGGCGAATTGCGAAAACAAAGTTTTCACTGTCGCCCTGCTATACCTGTTATTTCTATCTATCGCTGCAATATTTATGCGGGTACCTTTGCTATAAGAGGTTTTATGAGATCATATATCTATAATCCATAAGAAGTATCATACGACTATCAAACTTGAAACTAAAATAGTAATGAACCCGGTATCTTCGCCAATCGCTGTCAGCGTCGCTCCACTGTAGGCAACTGGTAGACTTGTTCTAATATAATGTGTCCATGTAATAGGTTACTAGGTAACTTTTATTGCCAGCATCACTACATAGTATAAAACAAAGTCGCTTTCCGCTGTCTGTCTGTCCCAATGTATGCTTAGATCTTTAAAACTATGCTACGGATTTTGACGCGGTTTTTAAAATAGATAGAGTGATGAAGAGGAAGATTTTTATGTATAAAATTCCTGAAATTCCCACGGAAACGGGCACAATGTGGGTAAAATCGCGGGGCGCTGCTTGTAATTTATAAATTAATAATTCCAAGTAACCGTATTTCAGTAAAGCTCTTCAAATAATAAATAAATAATCGTAAACCCTTCTTGGCTATAGAAATCCAATATCTTAGTACTTGAAGGCTCCAACCTCTATAAGCCCCGGCCATCTTTATTTAAATAGGATATGAAAGTCATGCATCAACTATGTGGGATAACCGCTGTATAAATAATTCGCGAAATGAAGGTGATCTTACGTCATAGAATAAAGATGAGCTCTCATTGGATATCGCTGTATGGGCGAATATCCTTCATGCTTTATCACCGTTAAATGGAAGGCTTATTCCATGATTGGATCTATCGCTTTTGTTAGCTTTAGCTTACCCAAAGATGAAGTACGAGAAATTTTAATTGGCCAAATATTTGTTCCATAGTTTGGTTCAATTGGTTCCCGGGTTTTATGTTATTTCGAATTATAATGATTGTGAACTAGACAATATTGAATACAATAGTATTCAATAGAGTTTTTTATATATCTTTTTTATAATTTTACAAGCGGGTGATATTTTGAATGAAATTAGCCTTATTAACTTCCCGATGAATGTGGCTATACATTAAAAAAATATCTAACCTAATCGGATTGGTACTTTTGAGTTTAGCGCGTTCAAACAAACAAACAAAAAAATACATTATTATGTTAGAATAGATGAATATTACTTTATTAACATGCATAGTGATTTAACCTATAATAAAAACAAATAAATTATCTGAAACTCTGAAACGAATTTTGAATAAGTGAACCAAAGCGAGTAAATAAATTAAACTAATTGGATACCAGGGATACGTTTGTTATTTTAACTACAGAGGTTTTAAATTCATCACACTTTGTACATTAAGTCCGTTAAATATCGCGTGGCGATTTACATTTAGTAATGGCTTACCCCACCCTTCAAAATTCGGTCAAACACCCTCATAGCACGGGGAAGTATTCGGGTAACTAGTATACTTCATTAAATAACATGCACGTGAAGTTATGTTTCAAATTAATTAAGTTTTGTTATAGTAAGATTCGTTACTTTAGCAAAGGTTAAAGACAAAAAGTTATGAGATCATAATGTTTATATAGGTATTAAGTTAGAGAGAATACTCCGTTGTTCGATTTTTAAACCAAATGGTATCAAATAAAAGCTTTTTAAACCCCCAACAGATAACAATTAAGGATGTTCTCAGCTCTCAAATGGATGGACGGAATTCAATGCGGTTTAGTTCATTTGAAAGCCAATTTCCATAATATGTTGTTTTTAGCTTTGTTTGGTAAAATCGATGAAATAGTTTTTTCACTACCATTTATAATTTACTTTTAAGTGAATTTTGTTACTTTTATTCCAGAAATCTTACGAAAACCTTACGCAATCTTATTAAGTAAAGCGAGGGCGGAACGCTAGTCATATAATAGGAATACCGTTTTCCCTTGTTTGTAAAAGAGAACAGTGTCATTGAGTCGTAAAGTTTTTAATGATGAACAGTGCATATTTATAAAATATTTCCAGCGGTACGGTTAAATTTGTTTCGACGCCCCAACACAACGTTTCCAAGCGAGTGCATGCGAAAAGAAAATTCAAAATGTCGATAATGATGTTTATTGAAGAACGTTTCTACTTTGTATAAAATTCAACAACATCGCAATACGGGAAATTTTTAATAAACTTTAACTGCATATTGAAAGTTTTAAAATTATTAAGTAATTATATTTCATAGCCTTTGCATATAATCCTCTTTAATTGATCGTTCTAATGTTTCAGCTTTGTAATTGAATTTAAGATTGTACATTTAAATTATTCTGCAAATATGATATTAATATTTTTATGAATACCTCCACATACAGTTTTGTCATGAAAACTCAGATAGTCGATAAAACAGGCATAAAATACTGTATACACTTTGACAACAGCGCTCGTATTGATAAGCTAGACGATATAAGTATGGAAGTTCAAGTACCGTGGTGTCGTAGTTTTTACACCGCCCAAAGGCCTCCGACATTTTTATTTTATTTTATTGAGGACAAAAAACAGCTACATATTTCAATCTTACAGGTATAGTTTAATGTAACCAACTCTACGTTAGTTTATATGTAACCAACTATATTATCCACTAATTACTTAAATATATTAAAGACTAGCAGCGCCCGGCGGTTTTACCCGCGTTGTGCCCGTTCCCGTGGGAATTTCGGGATTTTTTTTACATAAAAGCCTTTCTCTTGAATCACTCTACCTATTACAAAAAACCGCATCAAAATCCGATACGTAATTTTAAAGATTTAAGCATACAGACAAACAGACAAAAATAGCGACTTTGTTTTATACTATGTAGTGATTAGGATATTCTAGTAGCTAAGCGGTACATGAGATATGTACTTATTAAGATTAACAATAATAAAGATACAACTAATTACATATTAATTATTTAATGATTAAACGATTGCAACAACCGTGACCGACAATTTAACGTGCCATCCGAAGCACGGTAGTGCTCAGATAGAAATGGCACTATCGGCTACCCATCCAAATAGGGGTCGAGCTACACGTTGCATAACAATCGCAATGAGCTAATATCGCTTAGTAAAACTACGCCACAAGCACTACTACTCGTATAGACTTTATAAAATTGAAGTTGTTAATTATATTATAAAGGTACCCTTATTCAGAGTGTATGCCAAAGGGATTATCTGTAAGACTTCGTTGTATGTCTAACTGTCTGCAACAGGGTTTTATATTTAAACCGTTTTACCTGGAAATATCACGGAATGTTTGTGTGTTGGTGTTTCAAAGGAAAATGTTGTAAAGAAAGCCGCTTAGTCGTCCATACGTTTTAAACTCATACGTTTTGCATCCATTATAAATAAACTAGCCGCGCCCCGCGGTTTTACCCGCGTTATACCCGATCTCGCGAGAATTTCGGGATAAAATGTATTCCATTTGTTATTCTGATGTAAAACCTATATTACTGTAAAGTTTCATCTAAATCCGTCGTGTAGTTTTTTCGTGAAATTGCAACAAACATACATGCATACATACATCCATACTCAGAAACTATGGCATGGTTAGATGGTACAAGCCAGCACCCATACCATCCTCTTAGCTTAGAAAGCCGCACTCGCAATACAGATATGGTAAATAAGTGTGAAGTTAACTAGAAGTAAATTAACCGGGAGTATATTGCGTTAAAACTTTACAAAAAACTTTACGTACTTTACGTACCCAGCGTTTCAAGCGTATAACAGTCAGTATACTTCCAATCTCCAGTAACAGTTTATTTTTTACCTTCATAAAAGCTATACATTTTAACGGCTTCTCCTTTAAACTTAAGAACTCTTGTCAATGGAGCTTTTTCCATTTTTCATTATCTTCTGCCATCTTCTTCAGCAGTTCGTACGACACGACATTAAAAATTATTATTATTATAGTGTTTCTCCTCAGAGTCACGGGACAAGCCCGGTCTTTTTGAGAGGCATGCGAGGGGATACAGATCCAACTCGTAGGTCCTTTAGAGATGTTATTATTATTAAAGCCCTAAGTGTCCTATTGTTGGGCAAAGGCCTCCCCCCATTTCTTCCATTCAGCTCTGTTAAGAGCTTCCTGAAACCAACCGGACAAGTACATGTCAAGCTCGTCTCATTAAAAATAAATTAAGAAATTCTCAATACACATAGAATACACAACTTACATGATTATCGTTCATCTCCCAATCTCACCATAGAAATTGACTTTACCAAGAGCAAATACATTTACTCTTTTAACGTAATCCGTAATAAGTACGAAAATAAAACACTCTGGAAATAAAGGTATCGGATATCGCTCTGGAATCGAACAACATAAATCCCAGTGGGCAGTGTTATCGCGGGCTCGTCTCTGATATATTATGAGGAGGTGACTTCTAGTTCTCGACCCGTACATTTATTATACAAAGTTTATACAGTAGTAACGAGCCTACCTAATTTATCGGTCCATATAACATAACAATATTTTTTGTCCAAATATTATTTATGTGATTCCTGTCCTGATAACATTTTGCGTCGGATTTGTAAAAATAATTCCGTTTGAGATAAAGAATGATTTTCATATTGACAGATATTTAGGGAAATTGCGTTTTTTTACATATGCTGTATTCGTCTAATCTAAAATGTATTTGACTAGCCGCACCCCGTGGTGTTACGTACACTGTACCGGGACTTTCGGGATAAAATGTATTCTATATGTTATTCTGATATACATATATCAGAATGAAACTTTACAGTAATATAACCTATATTACTATAAAGTTTCATCCCAATCTGTTCAGTAGTTTTTCGTGAAAGAGCAAAAAACTTACATACATACATCCATACATAGGTACATCCATCCTCACAAACTTTCGCATTTATAATATTAGAAGGATAGGATGAATTTGAATACATAAAATATATCTTAGTTTGTTAAATTAGGCAATGTAAACTCGATACATAATGTTTTGTTACAAAGGTGTTAAATCAAAACATCGAATCCCGAACAGAGTATGGAATCATTGAAATTATACCACGGCCCGAATTCGGTGTGGAATAAATCTCGCTTCATGCATTAAACATTCAGAGCTTCTTAAATAATAAGAAAACTTTCTCAAAGGTACTATTGTTTATTCTATTCTTTTTAGAAGCCCAGATTGGAAAGGCTTTTTACACCCATCCCATTTACTGGGTCTAGTGAATACATCCGCAGTATTGGAAGGGAAAAATAAGAAAAGCGCTTTATCTTCAAATGCCTGTTATTTTCTTGAAAGGTACTATAAAAAATGTACGTAAAACATTTACGCGCCATAAATTTAAGCATTGAAAGTTATTTGTGGCCATTAATGAGATTACCTACGGTAGTAAAATTGTTTGCCTCTAAATGGGCAAGTAACAAAACTGTAAAAAAATATTGTTATAGCCATTGGTTTTGGTGCAAATCATATTGATAATAAATTAAGTTTAAACAGTCGAAAGTAACGAACTTGTGATCACCAGTTTTCTATAATCACTAGTATAAAATAAAGCCGTCTCTGTTTCGTGTCTGTTTGTCTGTATGCTTAAATCTTTAAAATTACGCAATGGATTTTGATGCGGTTTTTTGTAATAGGTAGAGTGATTCAAGAAGAAGGTTTTTATGTAAAAAATTCCCGAAATTCCCACGGGAACGGGCACAACGCGGGTAAAACCGCGGGGCGCTGCTAGTAATGTAATAAAGCTGAAGAGTTACATTTTTTCGTTGTTGAAACGCGCTAACCTCAGTAACTGCCTATCTGATTTAAATAATTATTTTTGCAATGGATAGCCAAATTCAACGGTATTTTTCATCCAGAAATTCCCATCGGAACGAGTAAATCCCCGCTTCGCTGCTAGTTCTATCTGACAAATGACTAACAATATTATGCACTTTATTCAGAAAGCTGAACCAAGCCTGACACTATCACATAAGCTTTAAGCAAAAAGCTTTTACTAAAAACTCGCAATACTTATAACAACAAAAATTCCACGAAACGTTAACAAGTGAAACGAAGTATTTTTTTGTATTCGAATACAAATTTGATTTTTCATCAAACCTTCATATTAAAATGATTGTCCTTTCACGCCGCTACCTTTTGTGTTGGGCTCACTAAATGAATGTTATACAAAAGCTTTCAACATCAGGCTTCCATTTTTTACTCGGAAGCCTAATAAAGTAAACAAAATTTGCACGAGTTTTTCATTAAACTATACTTAGAGAAGAAACCTATGAAATATTATGTTCCTGTAAGGCGCCATGTTATTATTAAAAACTAGCTGTGCCCCGCGGTTTCACCCGCAGCGCCCCCGTTCCCGTGGGAATTTTGAGATTTTTATTCCCTATAAACCTCACGGAGCCCGAGACCTTTCCAACGAATGCAAAACCGTGGAAATCGGTCCAGCCATTCACGCGTGATGCCTTGACCAACGAAAACGGGTTTCATTTTTATATATATAGATTGAATTATTAGTGCCTGCACATATGTATAGTATAATTGGAAAATACGGGAGGAGTTTACGTTTTACGTCTTGGAAAACATATTTTTAATAAAAATAAGTTCCAATATTCTGTCGGTAATATAAAATGAGTTCTTGGTAAGACTTCAAAGGACGATACAGCCTTTGTGGCATTTATACTTTTAGAGTCTTTAAGCAGAAATTGCTGATAGAAAATGTAAGAAGTTGATTAATTGCCGCTTGGTACAAGCCATAAATTAATTGGTGCAGTGGAGTCTTCGGATATTACAAGTCTTGTAGATCTCCTGGAAGATGATGAACAAAACACTTTGATTAAAGTACAGATTGCAGGAAAATGGAATAGTTGGCCACGCTTCACTCAGTTCAAAGTTAAGACAACTTTACAGATTCTCAGAATCTTGAGTAAATTGTTGCAATATTATTTAAAACAGTTTAAAACGGATGGTTGGCGTGTTTTAGGGTTTTTAGGGTGCTTTAGGGTGTATACGTATATTGTTTAATATTTGTTTACCCGCACCCGCGTCGCGGTTTCACCCGCAGCGCACCCGTTACAATTCTTTTCGTATGCCGTTTCTTTTTTTATTTATAAACCTTGTCCTGACAATAAGAAACACATTGAAAAAAATCATCAAATTTGGTGCAGTCTTTCTGAAGTTATGCGTGTACATACATTTCTGCGATTCATTTTTATTTATATAGATAAATAGATGTATCACTTATCCTGCCTTACCCGGACCATAAGGCATGTTCAAATAAAGTAAGTACGTATATTGAGTAACGACCCTTGATAAAGAGCGGATCTCCCGAGATTGAGGGGGAATGCAATTACACCAGACATGCCTCGGGCGCCCTTAAATATTTGAAAATCAAATTATCCTAAACTACTTTAACCGACGTTTTCGATCAATATGTTTTGGCAACATGTCTGACTCGAAGCTGAGTTAAACTTTATTTCATTTACTTGATGTGTATTTGAAAATAAAATAGAAAAAATTAAATATCATTAAACAAATGTAATGATAGTAAGCTGCTTTTAAAAGCAAACACTGTTATTTATTAGAACCATTTTATTCAAAATATTATTTTTATTTATTATTTATCAGGCCAGTTGAGGTACATAAATTATTATGCTCAGTGGCCGTCCGTACCTAACTCTGCCCACGCCAGGGGTAATATTATTTCAAATTGTTTCGTTATATTAACTAACAATAGCTTAACCTTTCCATTGTTTATCTTTCCGAGCAGTTGTTTTTCAAGTTGTTTGTCTTGCGATGAATGCTTCAATTTGAACAATTTTGTCCGAATAATTTGGAGAAAACTTTTAAGTTGGTAAGAGTTTTTTGATTACTTTCCCTTAAGTAACTGAGAAAAAAGTTTGTAATGTAAAAGAAAAAGCTTTTCAGTAAAAGGTTTTAAACCGACTTTCTATCTACAGTGAAAATCTTAATTTGATGCATTGATTTTAATTTTATTCAATAATTTTTCTAAATCGGTACACATTGCTCCCAAAATTCCCACGGGAACGGTCACAACACAGGTGAAACCGCCGACCGCTACAAGCAGATTAAAATAATATCCATATGGATTAGTATATATACCTAGATTAACAAACTGCACATTAACTATATTCATTATGTACTATAAGTGAAGGGCGTTATTATCTCAAACAACCACTGCACATGCTGATACGGTGACATCTCTGTTAATTAATCTCCTAATTAAATCAACAGTTGCTACAACAACAGCTAAAGGTAATTGCAATAATTGTCTCGATAATGATAATTATGGCGAAGGCCTAAAACTATTATTACATTAAATCCTTATGCAAAGTATAAAGGTTTGTTTTCAGTACGGACTGCAGCAGCAGGCAGCAACTGCCGGATACAAGCTGCAGTGTTGCCGCGCTTGAAATTTCATAAAGATTCTTAGAAACCTGTAGTGGTGCTTGCGGTTGGTAGTTGCTGTCTGTTACTGGGGTCGCTGCAAAAAGCAGACCTTTAGGGCTCCCACACAAAACTGCGAATTCGCATCGCATCGCAAAAATCTGCGAATTCGCACGACGCATCGTAAGAATTTCCGATCTGCTTCGCATCGCACATTCCTGTCATATTACGTCATCCTTGGTGACACCATTTCAGGACATTTCAGGACAGGAATTGGGCATTTGAAAAAAATTTTTTTTGCGATAAATGGAAAGATTATATATTAGTTTTATAACAAAACTATTAAGCTATTGCATAGCTTCTATCGCAGGCCTTGAGCACGGGGACCGAATCCAGAAATTCCGTAACGAAAAAACCTCACGCTCCCCACTCCGACGGTCAGTCCCAGCATTTCCAAAGGCATAACAGGAATTCTTCCCTTGTACGATCGTTTTTGAAGGCATGGTGATAATAAACTCAAAAGCTCTTCAAATGAAGATATGCTCATTCTAAAATAATCAAAAAAATAAATGGATGAACCCAGAATCTTCTTTTTCTTTTATATCTATTGAACAATAACAGCAGTGCAATAATCTTTTTGCGATCCATCTTACGCTTCCTAAAAACACGTCCAGTACGGCCTACACTTGAAGGAATGGTCACCCTACCAAACGGTTCGCCGCACTAAATCGCATCGCAGAAATTCGCATCGCAAGTTTCTGCGATGCGAATTCGCATCGCATCGCATCGCAGTTTTGTGTGGGAGCCCTTATGTGTTGACAATTGCGTGACAACCTAGTGTCAAGACTGCATTTGGCGATATAAGTTAATTTGAACAATTGTAGTAGTAAATTTAGTAGATGAAAACATTGCAGCTCAAACAAATAACCGAATAGGTGAAATTAAATTTTCAAGATTACAGACAGATACCGGGTTGAATTAAATAATACCTGCTAATATTAATAAAACACTAGGATGTAAAGACGAAGTTTATGAATCCATTAGGACTTTGAAACGTAAATTTATCTTCAGATTTTATTTCTTACTAATCGGATTCGTATTACGGACAATTTTGCAAATTCAAAGAAAAACGAAAAACCAATCCGAAGTTTTTGCGAGAGTTAGCGTGTTGAAATTAATACTTTTCTTAAATAAATTATAAGCTCTTTTTACATATTATTGCTGTAATATTTAAACGATTTGGTTCAAGTTTTCTTTCAGAATTCATTTTAAAAGAGAGGGAAAGAGGGTTAGTTGTACTATTTCGAGAAAAACGTTTACACACCAGTCAATGTTAACACAAACTGTCAGTGTCAACAAACGTAAGACTATGAAAAATTGTGGCTTTCTACTGTCCGGCCGAATAACTTTTACAGACTTTCATTTAAGTATGTAATAAAACAACTCATTGTACTTATTTAACAGACACTTAACAATAAAGGTATTTAAAAATCATGAACTTTTTAACGAACGTAGGTTACGATTACCAACCGTTTAAAACAACCCACCCTTAGAGTGTAATTAAGTAAACTCAAACATTACAATAATTTGAACACCTGTCTGCTATCAGAAATTCTTAACAAAGTTGGAACCAAGTTCTCATTTAGAACTCCATTAGATATTGTAATTTTAATTACTTGTCAAGTTTTAATGGAGTAACTACTTAACTACGGACTATATTATACAAAATCGTTTTCAAAAAATTAAGATGCCTATAATAATGTTTAATGGTACCAAAAGGACCTAGGTTCAAACCAGTTGAGAAAATCCAATAATGACGGAACATATTTTTTTTAATGCCAGCTCCCCCTCCTATCTTGGGTGGGAATGAGGCATTTCTAAGAATATCTGAGCGCTACCGTGCTTCGAAAACAATCCTTAGACCATGTCCAAGGTCTTTAAGCGGTCTAAAAACTGCGATATCAGAGCTCGAATTGAATGAATGGAAGTCACGTAAACTTTTACGAAACCCCTTCTCCTACAGCGAGCAACACAAATCTCCCTTAGATCGTTTACTGTAAAACACAATAAAATTCGTTTATATTAAAACACGAATAGCTTACGAATACAGTAGACGGTTGGTCTGTTCGGCACAATTGTTATTTATAGAGTCTATTAGGTGGAGAGAAGTGCGATAGAACCAATAGAACTTCGTTAGTCCAAAGCCAAGAACCATAAATCTCAATCTGTCGTTACCGCTTCGGTAGAGCATTAGGATCACCGTCTGTTATCTTGCGTTTTATTTGTTTTCAATTATATCGACATATAAACAACCCTTGTGTACATATTACTACCCACTAAGGGGCATCACGAACTGTTATATAGTCTACTGGCCGCGCCCCGCGGTTTCACCCCCGTTGTACCCATTTCCGCACGAAATTCGGGATAAAATGTATCCCATGCGTTATTCTGATGTATAACCTATATTACTGGAAAGTTTCATAAAAATCCGTTGAGTAGTTTTTGCGTGACAGAGTAACAAACATACATGTACATACATCCACCCTCATAAACTTTCGCATTTATAAGATTAGTTAGGTACAGTCTTTTGATAAAGCGAACTGATACCTATATCCTTGCTTTATACTGCGTTTTTAGACCTCCAATCTACGCGAGCTTAGTCTGCCTACTTTTTATTAATATGGGAATTAAATGAATGTGTCCTGACCACAAAACTATCACGTGCCATTTCTCATAGATGTTGATATAGACAATCGAATAGAATGCGAAGCCACATGTCAAAGGAAACAGGACAGAAAAATCGGAGCGACATCAAAATAAAAGGTAATGAAAACAACACACAAACAATATTTTTACTCTCTCCATTTCCTCAAACCTATTTATAAACCCTGTATTATAATGAAACATAGAATTTTCTCTCTTGCAAAAACTTTACACAAAATAAAAGTAAGTTAATTCGAGTGGCCAACCCTGGTATCGGAGTTTTTAGACCGCCTAAAGGCCTCCGACATAGTCTGACTATTGATAAAACCGGGACCGACAATTAAACGTGGTCTCCGAAATACGGTAGCGATCAGATAGAAATACCACGATCGGCCACCCATCCAAGTAGGGGCCGAGCTGGACGTAGCTTAATAATCGCAATGACATTCCACTATTCAATTAACACTATTCAGACCAACTACGCCACGAGCCAATTGTCAGTTTTAGGGTGCTTTCAAATTATGCGTTTCGTGTCGGACCGCTGCGGTGCCGAAGCGGTGCGTTTGTCGTATTGTGAACGTACGATCGTGTGTTTTCATACAAAACGAGCAGTGCGGCAACAGTGCGTACTAAAATTATTTCGCGGTACCGACGCCGCACTGTTGCCGCACTGCTCGATTTGTATGAAAACACACGATCGTACGTTCACAAAACGACAAACGCACGGCTTCGGCACCGCAGCGGTCCGACACGAAACGCATTATTTGAAAGCACCCTTACTCAAAATGACAAACACTAAATACTGACAAGCCTAGCTCTTCAGACAATTTGAAACCAACCATATAAAAATTGTTGCATACAGAGTCCGAACCTAACAATTGTTCAATGGAATTAACAGCGATTACGTAGGTAATATATGTGCTCAAATATTGGGAGTATTTCATCAAAACTAAGCTAGCTAGCTCTATGTACCTGTCTATAAACACAATAATACCACAAAGAGGGGAATGTTTACTCTAAATAAAAGTAGAAAGTAAAAACAAGGCCTGTAATGTCCCATTGCCGGGCAAAGGGTTCTAAATAAAATATACGTAAATATCTTTAATTATCACAGTCTTTAATTAACAAAGGAACAAAAAATATTGAGTTGTTATCACTATGCTTTTTTGCTCCTTTGTGTAACGTCCTTTATTTAAATATAGTGCTATGAAAATATTTATAATCATGTTTGAAAAAGTTTATTCATTTACAACATAATTATGTATTTAGGACCATTTTAATTGTATTGAAAGCACCACACTCGAGAAATTGAAAAAAATATTAAAACATTTTTGGTTAAAAATGTGAATGTGACTGCTGTTAATTTAATTATATAGGTAAGTGAATTTTTATGTTTTTGTTTCACAAGTTACATAAAACATTTAAAAACGGCTCGTCCTATTTTTGCCAAAAATATTAACCAAAAACCACTGTAAGAAAACTGGCTTCATAATGAAATTAGAATTGTAAGCTATTGTGATAAAACTTTATTATAATCAGATAGTTATCATCACAAAGCTTCCATATCTCTTCCTTCCTAACAATATGATATCAAAACAACTTATCAGAGAGCAACACATACAATTAACAAGCAATAAATCTCCATGTAATTTACGGTAGGGTACACTCGTCCGATTTGCGCATTAACCATTTTACAATGAGCTTTGTCTGTCATCTTATGCTAACATATTACTAGTAGTGTCAAAGGTCTCAGTGTAATGGACAGGTTGAGAGGAAAATTCATATAAGATGTTGTTTTCCGCTGCGACAAGATCTAGAAAGGAAGACGTGACGCCAAGCGTGACGCGGAAACCGCTCAAACGCGTTTGTTTTCCCGTAACACTGTATTAATTTATATGCGTGAATGAATTACTTCGTACCACGAGTTTATATAAGGCATCCCTTTGAATAACAATATTTGAATTGATAATACGTTTACGGATACACTTCTATTCAAGAAAAACATGTTGTATAGATGCATAACACCTCAGTCTTCTGTGTCCACGGTTCCTGTAAAGAGCCGAAACGTCTGAAATAATGTAAAATATAAGCGAATTCAATTTAAAATGAGTAGTGTTCGCTTATACTTAAGAAACCAATAAATATGTACTTACCTTTAACTTGTTGTATTCATATAAAATTAAGTAACTCTGTTAAGAACATACATATGTATAAAAACTGTTCAGTAATATGTTGTTATGTTGCTATAAACGCCTTCCTTGCATTATATGTTGCTCAGCAACAAAAGGTGTTGCAGAATTAATTAGTGCATGTAATAATGCTTATGGTAGATAGGCGAGAACCTTTGTTTAGCAAGTGTAATGTTGCGCAATAAATATTTACAAAGCGAATACAGCTTTAACGTGATCACAGGCAAATAGAACGTGGATACGGGGCTTTAATATAACGCAATAATTAATGCCGGATAACATACTCATTATTATTAATGATTACCCAATGTTTTATCTGTTTTATGTGAAGCATCGTAAAGGTGTACGTCCATCCCAACCGCTGACTCTACCACAGCAACGGGACGGATAGGAAAATCATCCCCGCTTGTGTTGGCGTTAGCGTTCCTAGCCGGGGATGGCGCAGATTTAAAAAGATGGTTTAAAAAATACACTACTTGGATTTCTGTTAGATTAGGTTTAGACCATCTAAAAAAGGACAAAAGACCTTAATCCATTTAACGCTATAGCGGGGCGTATGATGATTAAATAATTTCACCAGGGACGATTATAATACTATTTTTCCTGCCAGTCCCGTTGACGGAGCAAAACTTACGAGGTAAATGGGAGTAAGTCAGTGTAGACACGTTTTATATTCAGTATATATGCAAAAAATATAATTATAATTAAGGCAACGGGTTTGTATTGCGTTAGAATATATAACGAATTTATTAATACGTACTGGACGTTTCGAGCGGATTACATACAATCAATTACACACTCGTGGTCAGGGGGTGACTGATTTCATAATTGTAAATGTTAATAAAAATATTATCAGTTGTACTTATTAAAAAAATATTCAATGCCTTTATTCAGGTCTGTTCTTTTCAGGTAAATTGTTCGATGCATTTTGGCATCCATTCCGAATTCCGACAGAATATTGTCCAATGATTTTGTATCATCACTACATAGTATAAAACAAAGTCGCTATTTTTGTCTGTTTGTTTGTCTGTTTGTCTGTATGCTTAAATCTTTAAAATTACACAACGGATTTTGATGCGGTTTTTTATAATAGGTAGAGTGATTCAAGAGGAAAGTTTTTATGTAAAAAAATCCCGAAATTGTAACGGGAACGGGCACAACGCGGGTAAAACCGCGGGGTGCTGCTAGTGTAGAATAAAACGGATAATTGTTGTATAAAAATGTTTCCGACACATCTTGAATATGTTTACAGTACAAAAAAAAAACATTATTGTATTGGTTCTGATGATTTGTTCCTGTACGCTGTGAGGGAGGCCGATGTTAATGTGCCAGTGGCGAATGGGTCGATGTTTACACAATGTCATAGCTTTATTTACACGATCTAAACAATCAACAATAAATGTGTTTGCTTATACGCAGTAAAATATTTGGTTAACTTTTTTGTACCTTTTGTTTTTGAAGTTTTTACAGATTGTGTTTTTGAAAATAAAATGGAACGCTTTCCATTGTAGAATTAAATTTGTATTGTTATTGAGGTACAATCGACGTATACTCTTTTTCACCTCAAGTGTAGGTATACATATTATAGGGTCGATTGTTCATGAATTGAATAAGGGTGTCTGAGCACTAAACCTTAGTACCATGATAATTTGAGATTTCATTTTCTGTTAATTTCTCTATCTATCTAACCTTTTCGAAAATTATTATCATTAATTTCATGAAATGGGAGCAATAAAACTCGCAATGAATTACAATTAAAACATTTATTACTTGTAAAATGAAATCTAAGTTGTTAAAAAAATAATTAACCTAAGATAACAAACGCCGGTGGTTTTTGTATTAGTTTGTTATTATAGCACGAAAGCGTTAAAATAACTTAAGAATACGAACTTATAATTACTTGGAATGAAATTTACATTTAATTCTTATACATAGATACTTCTTCTTCTTCTTTTTTGACGGCTTGAATGAGCACTAATGACATAACTGCGTTTATGATCTGCAACAAAAATACATGAGATACATTAAGAGGAGATGCTGGCAGTTGGAGCCATAAAACAAGATCTTGATAAATTGGCTTAAATTATTTACAACTTTGTTTAATACTACAAAATCAAACAATAAGCAACCGTTGCAGCATAGTTACGGCATGCTTTTGTCGTTAGTGGGAGATGAATTTTTGAACTGATTTTCAAACAAGTTAACCTCAACCGAAGAAGCCGAAATTGGGAATATAAAGGGTAGTTTTTATGGTTCCTGAGAAATGATCTTCATATCACTTGTATTTTCAGACTTGCCCATACTCACCAATATAAAACAAAATACATTGTCTTCAGAACTTGTCGGAATTAGAGGTGTTTGACGATAACAAAATGTTGTTATAGTTAAAACACTAGATCTTTTCTAGAGAAAAACATAGAATATCAAATACTCACAGTAATCATACAGGATGCCAGTACAATGCCGGCCAGCCAGCCAGTTTTTCCTTCGAGGTACCAGGTCATTTCGGCGACGCAGCCATGGAAGTAGGCGTTGCCTGTGACGGAGTCTCGGCATTCGGCAGGCAGTGGCTTGTTCAGGTTGATGTAGTCCATAGGGCCGTCAGCGCCGCAGCAACCGATCTGGAAGCAAGGAACAAGTAGTAGTGTTAGCCTGTAATGTCCCATTGATGTGCAAGAGCCTCTTATCTCAATGAAGATATCAGTACAGTGAGGAGGATAAGGCATTATCACCACGCTTAACAAATGCGGGTTGGTGATCTCAAACCCACCCGAGCCATCTTTGGAAAGTAGGAAACATGTTTTCGTTCGACCTGGAATTGAACCTGGGAACTCAGTCTTGGCAGGCGAGTGCATACCACTAGACCACCGAGGTGCAAGGAACAAATCAATTACATATAATTATGTGGGATCTTGAAGCAAAACAAATGGCTGCATTTCTTGTTAAACCATTTATTTCTACTTTAATTGTCACACCGTACATTCATCGTAAATTATCGTACCGCCATATTGTCTTCCCCTTCTTCTTTCTCTCACTCATTCACACTTGGTTTCAGTTATTATTTCATTCCATTCCATTCACCACTCATAGGTAAATAATTACCGGATAAATTCCATCCCCATCTAACTGATTCATACACAAATATTGTATCAATAATTTAATTGACATCCAGGCCCTCGTCACCAACAATTATCACCGCATATTGTGGAGTCGGAGCAGGGTTCAAACCCTCATAGTAAAAGCTATTACAATCTACTATGCCAATGGGCTTGTCAATTCATATCTTTTTGGTTCAGACCAAAAGTTACATACTATGATGAATCTTTCAAATGTTTGCATGTTCGTTTGTATGTTGCTGTCCAAGCATTGATTGAAAATTTAACCCGTGCCTGCCAGCTTGGCCATGTAAGGTTCGATTGATTGGGTCAAACGAAAGCTACTCGGTTAGACGAAGGCCGATGACGGAAACCCGTCCACCGTGTTTGCTTCGTTAGGTGTTACTCCAAAATGCCTTTTTTCGGCACAGTTTGACAACCAAATCATATTCCTACTGCATATTGGACGTAACAGCTTCAAAAAGATAGATTTTTCCTATTTTTGTTCGTACCCTCAATCGAGATGAAAGGTTGCAGCAGAATGTTGTATTCGGAAAACTATATGCACATTTAATTTACAACTGACCAGAAAAGATTCTGTTCACGCTTTGAAAGACTGAATCGAATGAAACAAAAATAGACTTCGCGTTGAAAACAGAGTAATATGATCCATTTGTTCTTACGAGTTTTACCCATCATTAAACCTTTTTCCTCTATAGCAGGAAAAGTCTCTTATATCTTTGGTTAGGAACGTGGCCCTATTAGTTCACATTTTGGAACTCGTTTCGGGATCGCCCACACACACTAGAGTCGAGGCGGCGTCAAGGTAGGGTCACACGAGCGGCGCGCCTCTTCTAAGTTTCTTAAGGATATCAAGCAATCCCAAAGCAGAAGAAAATCTTAAAATATCCTGAATCTGTTACACTTACCCCTTCCTGCACCATCCTCAGGATCTCCCTGCTTCCATCGTGCATGGGGTTGTTCATGAGCCTCACAATGACATCCCTGATCAATGGCTGTATGCTGGAGTCATACGTGGAAAAGTCCAGCACCACACAGGAACCGATCAGGCCGATCACAAATAGGCCGAGTTGAGATGCTATGTACTGGAAAAAACAAGTACTAGATCACATTATTGGTCATGATATGGGTTTATTTAAACGACTATTTTCATATAAATTGATATGCGTATACAAAGTTCATTACGGTGGTTCGATAAACGCTGTGAATAATTTAGATTTAAATATTAAAACGGTGACATTCTTGAACATAATCATGTGCTGGTTTCTTATTATAAGCGAACACTACTCATTTTGAATTGAAACTACGTTTACGGATACACTTCGCATTTATTATACTGTTTTTACTCTACAGGAACTATGGCTAAGAGGTCTTTGAATCTTCTGCGTAATTCAATTCATAATTATGTTTCTATGGCTCGCGTTTGAGAACACCAAGTGATATTAGAAGCTTCTACTCTGCAGTGGGCATTGCGAGGCAATAGGTAATTTTACTCGTACTGTGTTTATTTCTTACCGCATATAGCAGCATTATGTTTTCCATAAGAGCAGCTCCACACCCGAGGAATGCCAGAGCCATAATCCCAAGAGCAGAGATCAAAATAATGTAAATACCAATGAAGTATTTCTGGAGTTGAAGCATTTGCATCCATTCGTTGAACCCTGGCTCAATTAAAATCCATAGACATAGTGCGAATATGGATACACCGAATAACTGAAACAAAAAATTAATATATTAACACCTTCAATGCAATACTAATTGCAGTTGCAATGATCCCTTAAAATAGGTTAGTGAGTGATTTTTGTCATGTAATATATTTAAAATTACGTATATTAATTCTCGATTAATTGATATCTCTGAAAACAGGAGAAAGTTTGTGTGCAGTATACATTTATTGGTATAGCAGTGAGCGTAATAACTTCAAAGCTTTGTGAGAACAGAATAAATATTATGTAAGGGGTTTTAATATGCATTTATAGGATGTTTCTGGCTTTCACGTAAAATCAGACAACAAGGAAAGTGCAAGATAATTTGTATCCCGGAATATAACCGTTTATACTGAAATTAGAAACAGGAGAGGGTTTTCCATCGGAGACGCCAAGGGATATTTCTAATGGATACATATTTAACTGAGTGACAATTTCAGATGAAACATGTAATTGAAGAATCCTTTAATTTGATTTTGTTTAACCTTATTTTGACTTATTATCGTGGAAATTGATGAGATTCTTCCAAAAAGATCTCATAAAATCATACCCATTACTGACCATTTAAAAAACCCAAATTTTAAAAATTAATCAACTTTTAGTTTATTTTGAGCAACTATTAATTCTAGGTACTAATGCTAACTAATCTTTTAACAAGTAAAATGTATTTTTCGTACACTTTATTTCAACCACGTACGTTATTTAAGCAACAGCTTACGGCTAATACGTAAACAAAAGCCATAAGCCGGGAGAAGTGTTTCATAACAGTTGGCTAATTGTTGCCTACAACTAAAGTCCCGACTCTACTACACAAGAATTAATGCAAACGCAGTGTAAACGTACTTCAATGGACTTCCGAAGCTTAATTCGTTAAATGTATGAATTGTAGTACCTGGTATATTTTGAACTATTATTGTGACATCTGTAAGTGTCAGTACGCCTAATCCTCCTCACTATACTAATATCTTCACTGAGATAAGAGACCTTTGCCCAGCACGACATTACAGTCTAATTCATCACTTTACTTTTCTGCCTACGCAAGTTAAAAATTAAAAACAGTTACTGGTTTCAGATAATGTTGTATGAACAGCTAAAAACGCCTGAGCATAGGGAAAAGTAGACGAAAATCCATCGACAAGAGTCTAGATCTTAAGTTTAAGTAAAGATCTGTACGACGTGGTCAAGTTCGTTATAGCTAGTCCGTTAATAGTTGTCGGTAAGAACATTTCTAACAAATAAAAAGTGTGACAGTTGTTGGTACAAGTCTTAGGGTCAACACTGCGTTAAGCGTGCGCGTCATGTGCGCCTGTCAGTTCACTTTTGTATGACACCGCACGCGACGGGCGCACGCGACTGCTTACTTTTGCATGAAGCCACACTCCACGGGCGCCCGCGACGGTTCACCTTTGTATGGAACCGCGGCGTGCGCACGCTTAACGCAGTGTCGGCGCTTAAAGACAAAAAGTCTTTAAGACATTGTGTCCTATGTTGTAGACATATACCTATGCTAGGTCGCAAGTTGTCAAATAGAGATTCTTAATCTTTACAAAGAGAACTATGCTTTCTTTGCAAGAGTTATTCCTAAAGCCTAATCAGTATTTGTAGTTTGAAGAAACTAGAATAATTTTTCCTTAGAGCTTTTTTACTATTGAAAGTTACGTAATCAAATAAAATGGTAAGAAATTAATCCTTTTTTCCTTCAACTATGGCGTTAATTTTCCATTGTTTAATAAAGAAACTTTTCAAATGAATTTTGATTTAATTGCTTCTAGGAGTCTTCTTTAAGCTTTCGTTTCCTTGAAAATCAGATAATTTTTGATGCTTGATTAGTATATAATCCTAGTTAATTCATTTATTTATAAAAATTACAAGAATACTTAATCTCCATGAAAATATATTTTTCTCATGTATATTTAATTATAAAAATGTCGACTCGCTTAATTATTTGAAGACAATTTGGGTAAAGTTACAGTGCTCGTCAATTGTGTAAGTTCACATAGTTACTATTGAGCAATCTGTGCCAACCAACCCCGAAAAATAATGAAAGCATCTTGTAACATTGTGTGGAAAGAAACTAATAAAAACTTCTGCGAATACTATTAACTCGTCCAAATGTATGGTTATTAAATCTTGTGAGAAAAACAGAGTAAATATATCTACTGTTTATCTTCCAAGTCTACTCGTATAGTTAAGTTCGGCAGACCCTTTCTATTTTTTCGCCGGACAAGGTAAATAAAGTTGGCAAAAGTTTAACTATATTTTTATCTTAGTCAATCTGTATTAGTTCAGTACAGACAGCAACAAAAGAGGATTACTTTGAATTTCGTTTACAGATATATTATTTTGGTTTTCTGATAACCTTAGTTACTTATTTTGGTCTAAAGGATATAATAAAAGACATACAAGAGTACTGAACAAGACTCCGTCAAGACGTTCTAGCGAGTTGATTTCTTTTTTAATCTAACAACAATTCAATACAATATAATACACCAGAAAGTAACCGCCTCTATGGTTAAATGATCTGACTACAGGATTAAAATATTTGCTTTGAAATAAACGATAGCTTCGTGACTCATCATCGAGTGTGCCTATTATAAGCTATACATTGTTTATAGTGTTTCTCCTTAGAGTCACGGGAAAATATCGGTCTATTTGAGAGATATGCGGGAGGATACAGATCCAACTGGTAGAGGCCCTTTGGAGATGTTTAGATTATATATGCAGAAACACATTCCCGACCACATCAGTACAATATGTCCGCGAATATGTCCCTGCAGAAGTAGGGACAATTTTTTAGACCATAAGATATAATATGAGAACTAAAATTGATATAATATTTGAACTTCTAGTACTTACTGTACCATCACCCCATATGTATTGTTTGTCTAAAACTTAGATACGAGAAAGTTATTTATTTATTGAAGAATATTTTGTACAAAAACACGCCGTTCTCTCAGAATAATACATTGATGCAATGTTCAACTTTGATTTTAAAGTAGTTTCAAAGTTTTGTGAAGAATTGCATATTTTGTAGTTTCATAAAGCGACGTCTTGGTATTTTACTAGTGTTGTAATGTTTCTCGTGGAAATTTTTGATAGTCTGGTAAAAATAAGGGTGAGTATACTTTACAATATGGAGCAGTAGAATCAGAGGAATTGTCATGTACCATTCTTACAAATTATACAATACAAGCAGCGCCCGCGGTTTTACCCGTTTTGTGCCCGTTCCCGTAGGAATTTCGGGATGAAAAATATCCTATAACCTTCCCGTTGAATGTGGCTATCTATTACAAAAAGACTCCATTGAAATCAGACTGATAATTCGCGAGATTAGCTAGAACATATAAACAAACAAACTTACAAATTTAACCTCTTTAGTAGTATAGATATGTTATATTAGTATAGACAAATAAATAGGTTTTTTCATGGAAAGTACACATCATTTAACTTTCTTATGAATGCTCAATGTTTCATCAAATTTTAACAATATATCAAGCGTCATGTTCATTTAATTCGACTTTAAAAACATTGATAACTCGACTTTAAAAACATTGATAACTCGATATTTTGATTCAAGTAAACGTTCAACAATCATAACCGGAAACTTTTATATGAATGTAGCTATTATAAAAAAATACTATAAAATCGAAACTAACTACCGAACTTTCCAAAAACAGTAGCCAACAGATTTTACGGCAGCTGTAAACCAATTCAGGGCTGCCAATAATTATATCCGATACCCTTTATTCGTTTCACGTAAAGCATCGCAATCAAAACAAGTAAATGAAAAAGTGGGTCGTATCATCATTATAGTGCGCCGGCAAAAAGCAACCGAGCCTCGCAATCCATTATGGGGGAACCAAATGACGCGGAAAGTTGACTGGAAAACTACTTCTTAGTAGAACAGAATCGAATGTAATTAGTGAAATGAATTTGGCACCTTTAAATACATACCACATGTGGCTGCAAGTTGTGGAATTAAAATGTGTCATCAATGTTGGACTTCCAAAAACTTCTTTCCTTCCTTTTCGAGTAGGTTAGTTGCCAACCTTGGTGTCGCACTTTTTGGACGCTCAAAGGCCTCCAACATACACACTTAAACAACCGGGACGGACTGTTTAATGTGCCATCCGGAGTACGGTAGCGCCCAGAAAAAAATGGCACTATCGGCCACTTAAAATGCCAAGTAAGGGACGAGCCGGACGTTGCTTAACAATCGCAAAGAACTAACATCGCTTAGTCAAACTACGCCACGAACTTAATTAATGTAAAATGTCGATTAGGTATAAATTGCGTACTTAATTACATTATGGTCACTGCTAGTGTAACGTATGCAATAGTCTACAACAATCAGCGAGTAACAGCTGCAGCTGACGCATATACGAGTAAATAGGTGTTTGAAGTTTGCACGAACATTCTATCGCCACATACGATATGCGATACAAGTGTAAAGAATACGGTAGTCAACCGCACGAGACAACTAATTCATGCTTAAAAGTTAATTACAATACACAATATTTTGGTATACGTTCCATACAATAACTAATCATCGTGAGTATATGCGCCCGTCGAGTTCGTTAAGATTGAATTGTTCACTAACTGCGTAGAGTGAGACTAGGTAGATGCTCAAATACATAAAGATTAAATATTATTCAATAGAATTTGCCGATTCACGGGTTACAAACTCAATCAATGGAAACGAAACCAAGCAAAATAACCGTCATCAAATAGATAACACAATCAGCTATCAGGGCCACTGAAAGATTACTAAGCAAGCAGGTCACCTAATTCACGAGCCTCCGTCATATAGATCGAAGATTACACACAGAATGTAGCAGTCTTCCAGAAAGGATAACGAACGAATTTGATCCCAAAGTCATTGTTTATTAAAACGCCCGAACATCTAAAGGAAACCTTTTCCCTGTCGTGATATAAAAATAAAAGTTCACAGATTACTTCGTTCTTATTTGTAACCACCCGACGCAAAAGAGAGGTGTTGTAAGTTTAAAGTGTTTGTGTAATTATTTGTGTTGTTTGTGTCATAATTGCTTTTTAAGAGGTTAATTGTTTTTGTCCTTTTGAAAGGACTTGATTGGAAGAAGTTGATATTTTTCTTTCACATAGCTAATTGTCAATTAACTGCCAAAATTTTGACAAGACCTCATAACAGAGAAATAACCATCGATTCGCTAAGAAGTACTAACACTTGTATACACTGTAAACTATTAAAAACCAAAAGCCAACACAAGCGGAACAAACATACAGCAACGAATAAGAACAACTTTAAATTAAAAGTGTATTGAAATGTTAACAAAACCGTCGATATCGGGGATATGCCGAAAAATCACAGGGTATTCACTGAATGCACTCACAGGATTAATGGTTGGATAAACACTGATACAGAGGGCCGTGATTAATAGTCATCTGCGAGCCGGCTAACGACTTTATTGACATGTATTTGTTTACAATCATTTAAACAATTAATGAAAAACATTGTTGCTTAATGTGTTTGTAATTTTTTGGATGGATGATGATGGCATAATAGCATGTTGATTTTGGATGCTACAAAATAGTGTGTACGAAAGGGGTGCATATAGCATATGATATATAAACCCGGACAAATTCACACACGGTTAATTAGACCCAAACTAAGCTCGTAAGCTTGTAATATGGAATCGAACTAACTGATAAGACTTTATTTACATACACAAATACTTTATAAGAATATATAATTGACACCCAGACGCCGTCGCTAACAACTATGTATTTAAATAGTGTTGACTCCGGGCGAGAATCGAACCCGCAACCCCCGACATTGTGCCAGCGGGCTTGTCTACCAATGCAGTACACACCTTATGTGTTATTTTTAAAACAAACGCTGGTTGTTGCTGTCGTTGCGTCCGTGCCATCGAGCATAGGTTTTTATGTCAAAAATAACAATAGAACGAGTTATCATCTAACACTTAAGCCGAATCGAAGTTTAATGGGTTAAAACTGAAGTTTAGACGGATGATCAGGCTAGTAGTAGATAAGCAAAGGGTTTTATAAAGATTCTCAATTCTTAATGTCATATCAAGTCGCGTCCAATGGTTGTTTAATAATGGATTGTGTTACCATACACAATTGCGGCTAATTGCGGAGTCAGTGGTAGAAAAAGAGACTTGTTGCTAGTAATAAGTGATTATTGTTGTAGTGTCTAACAAATAAATCTTATATATAAAATTCTCGTGTCACAATGTTCGTTCCCGTACTCCTCCGAAGCGGCTTGATCGATTCTCATGAAATTTTGTGAGCATATTGAGTAGGTCTGAGAATCGGCCAACATCTATTTTTCATCCCGAAATTCCCGCGGGAATGGGTACCGTGATTGAACTCCTCTGAAACGGCTCGACCGATTCTCATGAAATTTTGTGTGCATATCGGGTAGGTCTGAGAATCTGACAACATCTATTTTTCATCCTGAAATTCCCGCGGGAACGGGTAAAAACCGGGTGAAACCGCGGGGCGCAGCTAGTAAATAAATACAATTTTTATTTTACGGCAAATAATATTAAAACTAATGCGGGTTGGTGATCTCAAACGCTTTTTACTTTACTTTAAATATTAAAACTATGTTGAAACGTTTTAAGCCTGTAACTAACATTATAATTAATAAAGTCATTAAGAATAATATCAATATTTAATTAATTACCAGAATAAAAGTGATTTTGAACTGCACCGAAATATGTACATAAAATATCAATAGAAAAACAATTTAAAAGTCTATGAATCGAAATAAAAGTCCGGTATAAATTCTTATAGAAAATGACGTGCTGAAATGAGAAATTGAGAAAATATTGACAGTGTCCTAATTTCGTTCTCAAGTAAGAAGAATCAAGACTTTATGCATAATTTAGATGAGTAAAATAGTCCAGCTCTTAAATTCCATTACTAGCTTCTTTTTCAAATGATACAGATAATTTTCTGAAGCGGACTCGTTATCTTTTTAAATACTTGAAATAGAATTGTTATTTAAAACAAGCGAGACACAACAAGAGAAACCCAGCCCTCAGTTTCGTCCGGTTTGCATCCGTTACATAATATTATTTTCTTGGACCTGTACAAAAGATTTAGACCATAATTATTCGAATGTGTGATGTAAGACTAATTTGTATAAATGTTACGGCTAATACCCGAAGTGCGGCTACACCTAGTTTTAGCCGGTGCTAGAACTAGGTGCATATATATGTCATTTTAATGAAAAGAGAGAGTTTAAACATGAAAAAAAAAATAACCCTAACCTACCGAATTACTTACTATTCGGTAGGTTAGGGTTTTTTTTTTCATGTTTAAACTCTCTCTTTTCATTAAAATGACATACGGCTAATACCCGAAGTGCGGCTACACCTAGTTTTAGCCGGTTAGAACTAGGTGTAGCCGCACTTCGGGTATTAGCCGTAACATAAATACGAAATAGTTTGAAAACCATATCCTACTAAAAAGTAATTAAGTTCGAGGTTAGTGGCCAACCCTGATGTCGGAGTTTTTAGACCGCCTAAAGACCTCTGACATGGTCTAACGATTGAAACAACCGGGACCGACAATTTAACGTGCCCTCCGAAGCACTATCCTACTAATATTATACATGCGAAAGTTTGTGAAAATGTATGTATGTTACTCTTTCACGCAAAAACTATTGTACAGATTTGGATGAAATTTTACAGGAATATCTTATATATAAAATTCTCGTGTCACAGTGTTCGTTCGCGTACTCCTCCGAAACGGCTCGACCGATTCTCATGAAATTTTGTGAGCATATTGAGTAGGTCTGAGAATCGGCCAACGTCTATTTTTCATCTCGAAATTCCCGCGGGAACGGGCACAACGCGGGTGAAACCGCGGGGCGCAGCTAGTAGGTCTATAAATTAGGTCCACTCCTAGTTAAAATATAAAAATATCGGGACTAATAAACTCCGTTGTCTACTTAAGGTCCTATTAATATTATCTGAGGTCCAAAACCCTTTACATTATTTTTGTAAACGGATCCCAGAACGGGTATAAAATTAATCAAATGAAATCACCTGAATAAGATCAAACACGAGATAGGACGAGGGTCCACATTACTCTGATACTATCGTGAAGAGAAAATAATGAAGGTTCTGGAAGAGTTTGGAAAATCCTTCAAAAATGCTCTTGGTTTTTATTCTACTTCCCTGAGAAGTCTACGTTCAATGTAGGCGCATAGAACAGCTATCAACTTCGGAGGTCATGCTAAAGTTTTAAGGTTTCACGCTTTTATTTTTCCTTCAAATTGCGCGATGGCACAGTGGCATGTGAGAGCGCTTACTGTGTCGGGAGTTACAGGTTCGATTCCCGCCCGGAGTCAACAATATGTGCAGACATAGTTGTCGGCGACGTCTGGGTGGCAATTCTATATTCTTATAAAGTATTTGTATATGTATATGTAGTAGTATCAGTTAGATTCCATAATACAAGCTTAGAGCTTAGTTTGGGTTTAAATAATCAATGTGAATTTGTCCGGGTGTAGTTATTTATTTAAAAACGCCCAAATTTTTTCCGGACGCGTTCATCTCTTTCCCTTTTTAAACTAGATACCGAACAGTTATTGCCAAACATTAAGTTCGTTGACCTATATTCAAACTTCACTATCGCTTTCCAGAGTTTACCCCACGATAGTAAAGGGTGGTACTCCGGTGGTCATCGCAGAGATTACTTATATAGTGTTCCGATTCAGACATTTAGTTTATGAACGTTGGTTTAAACAATCAGTAGTGCTGCGTTTAAATTTTGGCAATATTGAGACACGGTAACTTGAAAGGTAAGTTACAGAAGGTTAGTGGCCAACTCTGTCGAAGTTTTCTGCCCGCTTAAAGACCTCCGTTATGGTCTATCGATTAAGTAGTCGACACTGGTGTCGCGGTCAGTGAAACGCGGTATACGCTCCTCATAAATGCCACTGTCGGCCACCCATCCAAGAAGTGGCCGAGCCGTGACGTTGCTTAACAATCGACATGACGTTAACATTGAGCATTTATTAGCTTACTGTATTGGGAAACTATAAGAAATTTAATTTAATATTTTCTGTTAGTTCTAAATGATAGCTCAGCCGGCAAATCAAAACTACGCCATACACATTTTAGTACTTTTTCAAATTAAAAATCGGAATATACTTGATGCAATAAACTATAATGATGATAAATATTAAGTAGTTTTTGAGCAATGAGCGTACCACCTTGTCTTATTCGAACTATAATTTGACAAGGTACTACAGTTTGATTTATTGTCTAATCGTGATTATATAGAACAGTATAAAGAATAGTGTAATAATTTAACGTAACATTTCAATTTATTGTAATCACGAAACTTCCCAGTGATATTCGAACTTCAGCGGAGGCCTTTATTTAATGACTACCACTTACGAATTATTTATTACACCGTTACATTTTACGAACAAAGATTGAAACTAAAACTATAATCATTCATTTTAAGGGTCGTGATATCGAACTATTATTCCTACTTCTAAAAAGGGGTGTATAACTTATCACAATTTGAAATAATATGTATGGCACGGAGTCATGCGTAGAATCATTTTTCTAGGCAAACTAAAAGGACTAAAGAATTTGTAACAGAAACTGTCGTTAGAATGATTAACGACAGACTAAGACTAACTAAAGACTGTCGACAGACTAACGACTGTCGGAATCTTAGGAAAGAAGGATTACCGGTACATGTGGTCGCCATTGCGACCGAATTATTGCAGCTGTCAAATGATAGCAGAATACGAAAAACGCCAACGATGACGAATCGTCATAACGGCGTTTTACGTCAATTAGCAGAATCAACCCCCTGCACTACGAGTATGTGCTCAGACTTGATGTAAGAGCAATACGAACACACGATAAAAATAACGCTCATGAAACAACACCAAGCAACAAAGCCCGTAAACTTGTCAAAAACTTTGTACTTATTCCAAAACAAGTTAGAACAAAAACATCACTCTTAATACATAAATAACATTTATTCTGAGTTCACATCAGTCTTACGTCTGAGTAAATGCGTTTTGCTCTTTTTCTGTGCCCAAGAAGGCACTTTTTGGAACGTTAAAAATTTATAGGATCGTAAAAAGTCATACTGAACTCGTTTGTGACGTCACGAGTGGCATCTAGCTACGAATATGACGTTACAATGTAGACGTAATGGTTTGAGAATAATGTCTTCGCTGTCATTCGTGATAGCTGAGTGCTCAAAGATGTTTAATTTTACCACTGACTCGTTTGTAAAGTGATGATTATATTTATAATGATAGCGTTTTTTTTTACATTCAAATGTGTAATGTTTTGAATTTTTTATTTGTTTAAGTCATGCTTACGGGGATGCCATGAAGCAAGAGACGTTAATGCGGATAGCGAATTTTCGAAAAGAACTTTAAAAAATATTTTAACTATGTTTAGTCCTTAAGGTTTATGTATTAAATTAAGTATATCAGTTAGTTAGATTCCATAATACAAGCCTAGAGTTTAGTTTGGGTCTATTTAACTTTGTTATTTAAATAAATTATTTATTTATTTATTTTAAATCTCCCTCCCTTTAAAGTCACCTTTAAGTTTTTAGAGTTTATATTTGTAATACTAATACGAGTATTATAAAGCTGAAGAGTTTGTTTTGTTTGTTTGTTTGTTTGTTTGTTTGTTTGTTTGTTTGTTTGTTTGTTTGTTTGTTTAAACGCGCTAATCTCAGAAACTACTGAACCGATTTGAATAATTCTTTCACTGTTAGATAGTCTATTTATCGAGGAAGGCTATAGGCTACATTTTATCCCGGATTTCCTACGGGAACGGGCACAACGCGGGTAAAACCGCGGGGCACTGCTAGTTTGTAATATATTTTCCGATTCAGCGATCACTAAGTGAGTCTAAGTAGGTACTCTACATACATTCGATACTTTTATCGAGTTAAAGTAAGTAGTAAGATTATTATTTGATTCGAAAGAGTTTACGCGTTTTGATTACATCATGTCTCTTATCATTCAATAATGTTTGATCGACAAGTACTCAATAAAATATCAACCGACTAATCATATTGTATAGAGCCATTTCAGTATAAACCTTTTTCAATCAAAAAGTTTCGATATCCCATCGTATAAAATACGGAGTTATACTCGTAACATACCTACGTAAAAAAGTACTGAATTCAGATTAATTTATTTCGCGAATAAAGGTAGTAAAAGGTGTTTATTTGTAGGTGAAGTTTCTCTAAGGGTTTTTTATCTAAGTTTCTCTCACTGCGTTGAGCGTGCGCACGCCGCGGTTTCATACAAAAGTGAACAGTCGCGGGCGCCCGCCGCGTGTGGCTTCATACAAAAGTGAACCGCCGCGTGCGCACGCCGCGGGCGCACGCTTAACGCAGTGTTGGCTCTTAAAGTGAGGACCTCCTAATTTTTAATTTGGGTTTGAATTCATTCCAATCACGATTAACCAGTGTAAACAATAGTCATGAATAAATATAACAAACAAAATAGTACATATTTACGAACAATTGACCGCCATAACTCCATTCTCATTGTATTTCCGTAAACACAACCTTCCATACCAAGAGACCTAGTTCGAAATGTTGGTTAAACGGAACAAAAACAGTGTAACCCATTTTTGTGAGCAAATAACTGTTATTTCGTCGGCTGTGTCCCGGTTTTCCGCGGCACAGACCGTCACTCTCTGTAGCCATTGTATCTCCACCGAGACACCTGCGAAGCTGGAATAATAAAGAGTTTTACAACGTTCCAAAATGGGACTTTTTCTCGCAATTCAACCGCAACGTGCACTTAAGGGATTTGAATATCTTACGGCAGGTTTTATCTATACCGACTTACCGACCGGCGAATCCGTCTTTGCACTCCCGACTTACAATTCCCTTAACGTTTTGACATTTAAATAATAAGACTATCAATTTATCGATGTTTGGTCTATCAAGCGTCGTTCGTTTAGTTTAGCAAGTTGGTGAGCTTCCAGTTGACGAGTTTGACAGAACGCGAGCGAGCGAGCAATTTGACATTGTGACAACTCGTATTCTATGGCGGTTTTCTTACAAGTGAACAACCAGTGCAACGGTTGAATGCGTTTTGCTCACGCATACGGATCCCATTAGGCTACACTTGACGGAAACTCGCGGATCTTCTTGTTATGGCATATAATTTACAAATCGACGGTGCTATCGAAGTGTACCCGCTATTTGCTAATGACATGCAATAATATGTTTTGGCCTTTGTTTACGCCAAGTGTGGTGCTGGCCTTAGCTGTTGTACAACTTAATTGGTCAATAATTCGCAAATATCATTATACCATTATGTAATGACTAAAATGGCAATATAAATTGTATTCAGAAACATTTCAAAATTGCTGCTTGCAGTAGTTTCTTAATGAACCCACGTATTGAGTCATAAGAGCCCTTATAAAAATGTAGTTTAACTTTATATAAAAATGAACTTAAATATAATTTACTTATGGCGCCACAATGTGAATGCATTTTGTACAGATTCGAGTATTTAAAAAAGTGTCTAATACACTTTTTTCTCTGTGTCTTCCAGAGTCTGAGTTAGAATGAGATTTGACACACAAGACATTTAACTTAACCATTTAACAAACTTCTATTGAATACAATTTTAATGAAAGCTTGTTATGTTACATTGTTTTTATGCACAAATAATTCCGACATCTTTAATAAATATTCACACAAACCATGGAACCAGTATGACCTACATCTAACCTAATATAAAGTTCAAAAATAGAAAACCGATCCGATAAATCGGGTTTACAATCGAGACGTTAGCCAAATCTTATTCAACTGCGGAAGTTGGTACGGCAACTATGTTTCAAGCTAAGTCAGAAGTCGCAACTTAATGTATGCAACATCAATAGTCTTGGCGTGAATCCAGCGTCAATTATCGATGAGGTAACTTCCACAATTATTTCTCATTTCAACGGGAACACCTCAATGACTGCGCAAAAGCACTGAATGACACTTGACAGAACGGAGCGAGATTTTGGCGTGAATTCACCACTCCAATTTATGGAGCGAGTCGTATGATTAAAGTTGAAAACATTGAGTTTGCTCTCGAGCCCGCTATTGTAATGGCGTTACAAATAAATGTTTCAATTCACTTTTTCGTTTACCGTTACTTTGTTCAAAATATAGACTAGAGAAGTAAAGCGAAAAGTTATGATTTTGTAAGCAGTGAAAACATCATCATTGAGGTTTCAGGTTTCAGTTTAATTCAGTGCTATTCCGATTAAATAACATTAGCTAATAAATAGCTCAGATTAATTAATGTTTGAACTAATTATGAAACATAATATTTGCACATTAATAGAATATTAGTAATAAATGTTTGCTTGATTCAAACACATTTTTGGTCAAGAGCCATAGAGCTACTAGGTATTAACTAGTTATTAAAAAATGTTCAATTAATTAACAGAGGCTTAATAAAGTGACATTTTGCGGCCAGGCCACTGGCAACTCTACGATTTACTACGACGCCACGTGTCAGTAATGACTGTTGCTTGTTCACTTCTTGTTTATATTGTTTGGTGGCAACACTTGCACACTCGTAATAGAGATCCTTTAGATTTTCGGTGTAAGTACATTAGAATTGAGGAATTTATGCTATGCATGTGATGGTGGAATAAAAATATTTTATTCATCCTACTAATATTATAAATGCGAAAGTTTGTATGTATGGATGTATGGATGTTTGTTGCTCTTTCACGCAAAAACTACTGAACGGATTTGGATGAAACTTTACAGTAATATAGGTTATACATCAGAATAACACATGGGATACATTTTATCCCGAAATTCCCGCGGGAACGTGTACAACGCGGGTAACACCGCGGGGCGCGGCTAGTTCATTTATAGTAGTGGCTAACTCGGGTGTCGACGCTTTAGACCGCCTTAAGGCCTCTGACAAGGTCTGACGATTAAACAACCGGGACCGACTGCTTAACGTGCCCTGTAAAGACGGTAGCACTAGGTATAAATGCCACTATCGGCTACCCATCTAAGTAGTGGCCGAGCTGGACGGTGCTTAACAATCACTATGAACTAACATCGCTTAGTCACACTACAAGGCCTAATACCTGTTTTAAAATACAGGCTATAGATAACTACTGGGGTGCCACGGTATAAAACGGTTTTGCAATTTAATAACACATTCAACATTACCTCTAACACTATTATTTTGTGGCAAAATAGTTCGTAGTAGTGTAGTCATCGTCGCCTGCCTACGCCGCGGCACTTCTATTAAGACTATACTTTCTACTAGCATTACGGATACGCTATACGTAGCAGAACCGAATCGAAAATATTGCAATCATTGATGAAACAACCTCGGATTAAAAAAAACGAAACGTACAGAAAATGAAACAACAATTTTTATTTTTTACTATCCGTTTTTTTTTAAAAGCAAGATATTAAATTTTTCTACCATTTTGTTATTTAGATAAAGTTACTAAGGCGCTCGTGGCGTAGTCTGACTAAGTGATGTTAGCTCATTGCGATTGATAAGCAACGGGCAACTCTCGCCCTACTTGGATGGGTGGCCGATAGTGCCATTTCCATATCTGAGCGTTACCTTGCTTCGGAGGGCCCGTAAAACTGTCGGTCTCGGTTGAATAATCGTTAGACCATGTCGGAGGCCTTATGGCGTTATAGCTAGCCTACTTGAACTTACTTGGAGTTTCATACCACAATTAGCGGATACAAGTACTACTTCCTTTATTCATAGAAAATGTTATAAACCTCAAAAACAATGAGTCAGTGTGTGACTACTAACTGTACTTGGAAAACAGGACAAATCCCTTATCAATAGATAAGACAGCGACACACACACATACATTGATTGTACACACACTGCGAGTTATATCAATAGACATCTTTTTAGGTTATGCGTTTTTGAAAACAAAACGTCTTTTTTATTTAAAGGTACAGTGTACACATAAATGCCACTTTTTACTCGACTACGGTGAAGCTAAAAGTAGGAAGGTATATGTTTTGACCCGAATGTAGGAATGATAACCATTCCTACATGTTCATCTGCTTAGCTCTACCCTTATCAAGGCCTTTGTCTTATTTAAACAATGAGATATTTTAAATTTTATATATTGACATAATAACAAATCTAGATGGCTCGGTATCAGAAGGTGAGTAGCAATGAGCAGTCATCGGAGTTTAAATCTACAAAGAGCAAAATACGCGAAAGACAAGACTATTCGTATGGACTAACTGTCGTACATTAAATCCACACTTAATGATTTGGCATAATATTTCATACATTACATGTCTAAATCACTCGTTAAATTACTACTTTGCTTAGAAATTGAAGTCTCTGAGTACGAGCGTAAATGTTTTAAAATTGTCTGTACGAAATACTAAGCCCATGGATCGAATAGAGAAACATTTTTGTTTTGAATGTTTCATCTGACTTTATGGATGTTATCAATTGAAGTAGTGGAAGGCGATCAGCTTGATGGAGAGTATCTCAAAGCTTTTAACAATGCAATCAGAAAGGTTTTATGAAATCCATGCTGCGGCACGAGCTCCAGTTTCCTTTTTAATTTTTATCATCTCTTTGAACACTCCAATTCTATTGTTATAGGAATCTACAGTGATACCTGGTACCTATATAACATACGGTTAACAAAATAGGTCACTACCGTTAACAGAATAGGTATGTTGCTATTTTATCAATATGAAAATGGAAGAGATTACTCAAATCTATCTATGAATAGGATGGCACTTTCATATGGCTGCACCAAATTGGTTGATTGTTGTTTCGTTGTTTATGACATTATCAGGGCAAGATTTGTGTAAAAAATATTTTAAAAAAAACAGGGCTATGCGGGTTATGGGAACAAGGCAAACACCGTAAGTAAGTAGTTACTTGCTTTATAAAATTATAAGTATATTTGATATGAGCAAGAACACATAATTTACATTTAACACAAAAGATAACCAGACAATGATACAATGCAATTAAGACCGCGGGGCACAATTAGTTTATTCCGATGACTCACCCACAGAACGACGTTGAAGCAGAAAAGAGTATATTTGATGCAATATATTTGGGACTCCAGTTTCCCGGCAACTCCTAGCCCCGTTCCTGTGCCTCCAGCCATTTTCACTTTCACAATATATTTTTAGACAAACCCCACTGTTCACTATCCTCAACACTGGCAACGTCGATCGTATACTAAAACTTATCAGATAAGAACATTAGACATAGCTAGGTTATCAATGTTTGCTTTGATAAAAATGTATGAAAAAGATAATAGGTATGTGGATTGCCACACCCGATGAACGCATAGTTATTGTTGATACCTTTAAGTGCTTTATTACAATGTAATAGATGTTATTATCCTTTATTTTTTTGGTTACAATCTACTTTTAATCGAGCAATCATTATGGACCGCCATTTGAATTAACCTCATTTAAAAGCAGCGAATATATATGTTAAGAAAATATATAAGTAATAACAGAACTTCGTGAAGAAATATGATGATCACAGTGAGTAAATAAAAAGAGAATTAGTCTGTCTGTTTACCTAACAGTAATAGCTTCAGCGAGTTAATTTAGCCTATGGCTTATATTACATCATTATGTAAAGTCTATTTAGAATATATTAACATTAAATAAAGATACATAATAATATATCGTGTAAGTAGATATACATAGATATCATAACCACATTCAAGTGTAATGTTATAAGCTTCATACAAAAATTCCCACAGGAACGAATACATCGCGGATAAAACGGAAAGCTAGTGTTTTAATAAAATCAGACACAAGTAAGTTAGAAATACTAAACGTATCACAAAATAAATAATATTCCCGTTCCTATATTCATATTCATGCAGCAATCTGAAAAATTTGAATATCCTTTTTATTCTCATACAATTTGGTATCATGCGATTCTTTTTCGAGCAGTAATTTTAGAGGGTATCCGACCACGTTTATATATCAAGTCCACCGTTATAGGATTCGACCGGAACGTGTTCAAAATCCGATAAACGGATTCAAACTATATACGGAATGGATGCGGCCGGTATAAGCTGTAAACATAAATAAAGAAGATGTACGACGATTTAGAAAACCCCACGCACGAGATACTCAATATAAATCTTATTGCTGCAATCCTATAAATTTGAACGTACTCAACGATTTTCGGATACGTACCAAATGCGGCGGGTAATGTTCGTTCGTGATATACCAAATAGTCGTTATATGTTACAACCTAATTCTGTAATGAAAAAGCATGCTTGAGAAGATAACTCTACTCTATGACCCAAACACTGTCGGCGTTGAGTTGAGCGAGTACTGAGTTGACGAGCTTAGAAGAACAAGAACAAGCTCTACTAGCTAATCACTGAATAAACTAACTAGCTGTCCCGTGCAGTGGTTCCATCCGCGACTCAATAGATGTCGCTAGTGTAAATCTAAACCCTCCAGGGTGCCACCCAAACGTATACAAAAAATCATTTAAATCGGTCCAGCCGTTTAGGTGGAGTTCAGTTACAACGAAAAGAGGCATTGATTTTTATTTATATGATGATGACGACTAGCAGTGTCCCGCGGTTTTTATCGATTCGTGCCCGTTCCCGTGGGAATTTTGGGATGTAAATTGGACTGGTAATTCCCAAATTAGCTCGAACTTCTAATACTTACAAATTTTACCTCTTTTTAATATAACTAATAAACTGATAATATACATTATAGATTAGTATAATAAAAGAGCAGTGTAGACACATTCTCAACTAATTTCATTCGTTTTATTGGATTCGTTTTCGTGCAATTATTATTAAATTACCTATTGTTCTTTTCAGTCAAGTGAATATCCGAATAATGTTTGATTTCTGAACTCATATACCATATACTGCCGTTAACAAAGGAAAAAGTTATGTTGAAACTGCATTTTTGATTCAATTGCAAACTAATTGTTTCAGCCTTCACAATGTTACTGTTAAACAAATTTGTTTCAAGTTAAAGGAGCTTCATGTTTATATTTCTGTCGGTGAGAAGTTATTGGAACGATTGGAACGAAGTTCCTTATCGCGCGTTGCGAAAGGGGGCTAGAGGGAAAAAATGTAACGACACTTTTTACGTCATAGAGAGACAGACAGAGAAACATGCAATGCGCACGCCAGAGAGAGACAGACAGAGAAACGTTTCTCTGTCTGTCTCTCTCTCTCTCTCTCTTATATAGAAAGCAACCTACATATTTTCATTTCGTCTTTCTATTTCGCATTGAACAGTATGGTGCGAATAAATAATATTAATAAAAAATAATAACAATAATGAAACCTTATTACAATTAATCGAAAGGAACTTCGTTCCAACCGGGTATCCCTTGACACCTCTCAAGTTTTTTATTTTAACATTTTGTGTTTGAATGCTGGAATTGATTTAATAGGTATTTCTCATTCAAGCTTGGCAATCTGTACTAATTAATATACTAAAGCTGATGAGTATTTTTTGATTGTTTGAACATGCTTATCTCTAGATCTACCAATCTGATTTGAATAATTCTTTTTGTACTGGACATTCAACGGGAAGTTTGTAGGATATTTTTCATTTCGAAAATCCCACTGGAACAACCGCGGGGCGTTGCTATGCTGTAATATTATTTCAGCTTTTAATGTGTTTTTCAATAAATAAATAAAAAATACATAAAAACTGTATAATATGTGGATTGACACCCAGAATGCATCGCCAACAACTAAATCTTCACAATATTGTTGACTCCGGGCGGGAATCGAACCCGCAACCCCCAACACAGTAAGCGCTCTCACTGCCACTGTTCCAACGGGCTTGTTATAGTTAAAATTAACTTTTAGTAAAATAAACCACATAAAACATTTTAAATTAGAATCATTATAATTGTACAAAACAAACGATTCCCGTTTTGTCTAGAAACAGTTCTATAAATATTTGGTTAGTCTCTTTTATTACATTTCGTCCGAGCCGGTCCCGTGAAATTTAATTGTACTCTCCACCTGAGCACGAATTCACACAAAGCGTTCATCTAACTACAGTTTCCACGATGAAATTATACCCGTTGTATGCAGATTTTCATATAATTGCAATTAAATTTCTGTTATTCTTAATTATTTGTAGCGTGGACCAGATTCGAATAACCAAAGGGGGATTTGCATTGCATGGTTTGTTTATTAACGTTCATTTCGATCGCTTTCAAACTCCATAAAGGGTTAGAGTGTTTGGTAGTTACATAAAGGCCCATCCTGCATCAACAAATCGGCTGTGTAGAATATTCACTAAACCGGGAATTGATTTACGCTACTTGGTTCATATTCTGTGTTCAGTGGATGTTTGAATTGTATGTATGTACTGCAGTTAGTCATATAGGTACAACAAATCGCGAGAAGAGCCTTGTATAGTCCAAATGAATCAAATGCTTCTCATGGTCTATCTAATATCATGTTTAATCATGTTCATCATTTTAATCATAATCATGTTGTAATGTCATATTATGTTTTTATAGCATAAATGATTTTTTAAATAAGTAATTAATATCACATATAAGTACATGTTGCATGTCGAGTTATCTCAGTAAAATAGAAGTGACTCCCAAATTATTGTACAACATCTTTCTTACCTATTTTAAGCAATAAATGATTTTGATTTTCATTTTGATTTTGATTATCAAGACCGTTTTTTGGTACAATTCAAGTAATGATGTTGTAATTACTACTAAAAAAGCAGTTGTGGTTAAAAAGTTACCTGAAAACTGTATACAAAATAAATATGAAGAACGGCTGAAGTTATTTATATTATTTCTTATATAATTAGCATGTAAAATAATAATAATTCAAACATTAGAAAAATATCCCGAGATTCTTATTGGTCGGCTACAAAACCACGGAAAACTCAAAGTTCATCTCAATCGAATCGGGACAAATATCACAGACATAAACGAAAATTCCTCTTAAAATTTTATACAAACATCAGGATCAATCTAAATCTAGACGTGAAGTGAAATCAATTTGCTTCTACAAATCTCATTTGCGTATATTTACGTATCCGTGTCTCCAATTGGTTGAGTTAAAGGCGGAGTTTTTAATATTTCGCCGAGAGGTCGGGGACGAGACGACTCGCGTTTACCGAAGACGGTGCACGGTAATCAGGAAAATTATTTACTCATGTCTACGAGAACCGCTGGAAGTACTGGTAGGGCTGCCACCTCGACGTTAACCATTCTTATGAATCCTACCAATATCAAATTTATGAGGATTTCTGTATGTATGTGTGTTTGTTACTCTTCCTTCTGAATGGATTTGGATGAAACTTTACATTAATATAAGTCATACATCAGATTTACAGATGGGATATATTTTATTTCAAAATTGTACGAACGGGTACAACGCGGGTAACACCGCGGGGCGCGACTATACACAATAATAAAATAATGTTTTTTTCATATTTTAGTGTCGCACTCAGATACTTCTATTAAATCGACACTTTATTTTCCACACATTACATGTCAAAATTACTCATTAATCTCTACTGAAACATTTGACGTCTCTGTACGAGCATTAATGTTTAGCTTGCCTTATCTTTTTTGTTAAGTAATGCAGAGCTCAAGTGTTTGTTTAAATTAAGAAGTCTCTACGATATTTCGATCAAATTAAAAACTTGCTGCTGGATTAAGATTTAGCGTGATTGTATTTAAACAATTCGTAATTGCATCAACTAAGTGCACAAAAAATATGGCAATTAAGTCGATAGTTTAAATAACTTACTATTGTATCGGGTATCGAGCCGAATGGTTTAAATATCTTACTATTGTCACAGAATAATAACTAGTACCTATTGTATAACAAAAATAGTATCATTGAACTATAATGATACCGTTTTGAATGAAAATCATTTCGAATTCCAAAATGAGTAACAAAACCAGATGGTGAAAGATAGGTAGCATATAACAAAGTACTCTGTGATCGTAGCCCCATATGACATGTTGCTTCTTATCTTTAATACGTATAATAATTAAGTGCGTTAGTTTAGAACTAAGTGTGTCGTCATCCATCATCAGGAATCGAGCAAAGATCTTGTCATTGAGTCCGATGCAGACCCATACCGATTCAATGACAGCATCATCACATCTCTATACGATATGAAATTAGATAGAGCATTTACTATCTCCTAAAGTGTGCGTAAAGTACTATGATGTTAAATAGTAAAAAATATATTAGCCTGTAATGTCCAACTGCTAGGAAAAGGCCTCTCATCACTGAAGATCAGCACGATTGCCTCATGCGAGTTGGTGATCTAAATCCCAAGCCATGTTCGAAAAGTAGGAAACATGTGTTTTTCCGACCCAGGAATTTAAAACCCGGGACCTCAGTCTTGGCAGGCGAGTGCACATACCACTTACTATAATGTTAAATACTGATTTATTTGTCCTGTGTCAACCCTTAAGTATTTTGTTCGCAGAATGAAAAGCAAGGGGAAATACGCTCGTGGGATGCTTTGTAAATAGTCACCGCAGTGGCTTCTTGCAGATTAATTCCGGGCGAAAGTGCATTGCTGGTATTGAAATCGAGGCGACATTCTCCGTCACATTTAGCAGTCAGATATTATACTTAAATAGAGTACATCCTGTGCATCTGCTTATGAAAGGTTTGGTACATTTTATTAGACGTTCGTTCATCAAAAGCTATGAGTTGTGTTAAGCATGTAAAGTAATAACAGTAAAGATCATCTGCCTTATTCATAACGCTCTCTAACTAATACACTGTAAGTGAGTGTTTTGTCTCTTTTGCTCTTTGGAAAATAGCATATGTCAGAAAGGGACAAACCATTTGATAGCTAAAATGCAGTAAGCGTTTATGAATAAGGCCTCAAGGCCGGGTTTGGTTATTGTAATTGACACACATAGTATGGGTGGGCAAGCCAGTCATTAATTCATTTATTTCGAGAAGGTCGGTGGCCTACCCTGGTGTCGAAGTTTTTAAACCGCCCAAAGACTACCGACATGGTCTAACGATTGAAACAACAACCTTATATACAAAAACAAGAAATATAACATCACGCGACCCGCAATCGGCCCGCATCCGCACAATGTGCTAGTTGATCGCCAAAGACAACATACGGTGACCACATCGTAAAGAGTATTGTTGCAGAAGCTGTGACCTAAAAAGTAATCCGCATTCGAAGGACAGTCAAGAGCGAAAATGTTGTTTGTTACCCGAAGTAGATTGAATCAAGTTCAGTGACCGCATAAGGAGAACGCAGTAGCATACATAGACTCTTTCAGGGGGCGCTTTTTCTTTAGGACGTACATATGTACTTTCAGATTATTACACTTACTTACTTAATACTATTATACTAACTAATATTGTAATTGAGATTTTTACATTTCCTCAGAAACATATAGGTACTAGTTTTAATGTTATTCATTACTAGCGACCCGCTCTCACTTCACGCATAATTAAGATGCTTTTTTAGGGTTCCGTAGTTTTAAATTACTGCCTGTTTGTTGGTGGACACTGGACACCATATAGAAATCACTTGTTTTTTTTTAGTTTTAGGCATCAACATACAGGCTAACACGCAGCGGGAACCTTACTATACTAAGTAAAGATAAAAACTACTATTAATATTGCTTTACCTTTGACACTTATACCAACACTGCTATCGTAACAGACAAACAGACGCTTCTTGGCAGAGAGAATGTCAGTATCGTACTTTCAGTGTACAGAGTGTGGAACACGTGCTAAGTCAGATCCAGAAAGCGCTGAAAATACATATATTACACCCGGACAAATTCGCACACGGTTAATTAGACCCAAACTAAGCTCTAGGCCTGTATATAATCTAAATAACTGATACTAATACATACTTATATTTACTCAAATAACTTAATATCAATATATAATTAACACCCAGACGTCATCGTCGTTGTCTTCCCCACTGTACTGATATCTTCAGTGATATGAGAGGCCTTTGCCTTAATTTACCCAGACGTCGCTAAAAATTATGTCTGCGCTATTATGCATAGTTAGTTCATCTCAAGAGCCATATTTGTAGTTGTAATGAGTAAAATCAGGCTAGATATAAATATTTGAAGCGTTATGTTAATTGAGAAAAGGTACAAAAAACTATCTGAAATAGTACCTACATACAACCTTAACTACAGAACGCCAACTCAACTGTCTTTTTCTCAGGCAATCGAAATCTTAAAGCTCACTCGGCAGAATGCGTAACCTTGTAAATAGATAGGATCACGATGGATAATGATGAACTTACACTATTCGTCTCTATTCAAACATTACTTTATTTTAATACATACAAGCGTGAATATTTACTCAATATATTGTTTACTATAAGAATTACATTATTATGTAAATTCAACGCCATAATCTTATAGCACAGACCACGTTTTACGCATGGCTAACCACAAAGCTGTAAACTTATTCCTCCCCTCTTGTGCCATTGCACAGTCTGATTCTATTAACACAACAATTTCTCTAATCTCATACTTGTCTTTTGGTACAACGCGAGCTTCCACCGTATGCGGTTTTGTTCACTTAAACACAGCTTAAATATAGTTTGTGATTCCATTAATTATTCATGTAAGCTCTTGTATGTATTATTTTATATGTACGTTTTATATATGTGGGTTTAATAAGATATTGGGTTAGGCCTCGTTTGGAGAGACGCGTAGCGTTGCGTAGCGCGTTTTACGTTGCGTTGAGCGTCGCATGTGACGTTGCGTTGCGCGACGCGTGTGGTGCGTGGGATAGCGGGTGTTGTGGTGCTTCAGAATTTACGATATCTGAAAGTTACCACGTGATATGTATTATACCAACTTCAAACTATGCGTTTTGATAAAGTACCATTATGTTCGATTTGATGATCTACACGCCGCCACACGCGCGCTCCATATCACCTAGAGTTGCAAAAAGTACCTAAGTGATATATGGGCAGGGCAAAGGCCTTTCATCTCCAAGGATTTTATTTGATTAAAACATAATAAATTTAATAAAGAACGTAATTTACTTGGTAATTTAGCGGTCTGCATCTGCAGCAAGATGAAATTGTGGTTTTAAATAATGGATTATGCCAAGAAAAGAAGGAGTTGCCAATCCACCTGTCAAAACGTCTTTTGCAGAACGTTTTGGTCAATTTATTTCTGTCTAGAGTTTTTATTTAATTCATCTTTGCAATTTTGTTATGTATTATACATTATATTACTGTGCATGTATGGTATATTCGAGTATATATGATTTATGTAGATAGATAAGTCTACATTATGTAAATAACTTTAGAAAAATCATTGTTTTAAAATCGGGCCAAATATAATTCCAGTTCGACTTAGCACTGAGCCACTATATTCCTAGTTCGTTAACGTGTTTGACATTGTATTGACAAAGCCCATACGACCGTGAGCTTTGCATCGGGGGCAAATACCCTCTGGAAACGCATTCGACTTACATATTCTATCTCAAATACAACTAAATATTCAATCGTCTCAATATTTTAGAGTGATTGCCTGTTTGAAACGATTACATGGATGCGTGAACCTGTTAAAATCTACGAATATGCACCATGTTTCAAATACACATTTCCAGTATTCTCATTTTTTTCTTACAATAATTAAAATATGGACTAACTAGCCGAGCCCTGCGGTTTCCCGCGGGAATTTCGGGATAAAATGTATCTCATGTGTTATTCTGATGTTATAATCTACTAGCTGCGCCCTCCGGTTTCACCCACGTTGTACCCGTTCCCGCGGGAATTTCGGGATAAAATGTATCCCATGTGTAACCTATATTAATGTAAAGTTTCATCCAAATCCATCCAGTACTTTTTGCGTGAAAGAGCAACAAACATACATCCATACATACATCCATCCTCACAAACTTGCGTAATATTAGTAGGATAGGAAGTAGGATAGGATGCGGTCGATTTTCCAGCTGAAGACGATTCCTTTGATGGAAAAAAGGCTTAGTGATCATCCTAACTCCATCACTGAACACTCCTCATTGGGAGAGGTTTTCTTTGGTTTAAATATCGATGATGATTAGAATTTTAACTCTCGGAAGAAAAAATAGAATAATTTACCCTTGGATTATTTTTGTTGTTTTTCTGTAGATTCTTCTTATAGTATGTTTCTAAAAAATTTTTAAACGGCCGTTACAGGAACTCTATAAAATAATCGATTTAGATACGATTACATCTCGCAAGGCAGTGCTTTGAGCACTATTGAGCTTTATTCGCTCCTTGAATAACGTTATGGACTGCATTATTATTTTTTCATTTACTACTAGCAGCGCCCATTTTCAATTAACACGATCCTGTAGGGTATTTACGTTTTTCGAACAGTATTCCTCTCTATGACAACGTTTCTCGGACATTTTAAATTGTGAGCTATTAAACAGACGGTACACTGTTTTAATGTGCCTAAATACCTATTATAGGTACTTTATTTTCGGGTTTATTTGCCCTACAGAATGACTTATTAACGTAAGTTATTTTTAAGTCAATACAGTGGTAATATTGTTCTTTTTTAAATAATACACAGAAAAAAATATTGGTTAGTTTTAAGTAAAAATGAAAGGTATATTTCTTTTTCCAAGAGTCATGACTTACAAAAAATGTCAATCAAAAAGAATGGTACAAAAAACCATCCTTGCTGAGAGGTGTTTCCGGGAACTGTTACTTCAGACACCTTGTAGATATGTATGTTCCTTGTGACCCCGTTTCGATCGAACTTCATACATTTTACATTAGCCAGCGAAACAAATACTCATCCGAGAGGCTGTCTTAGATACGAGATTCCTGTAACTCTTGTTCAGGTTTCCGATCACATTTTGTTCTCGTATACGATTATATATTTATACGAACATGTTTGATAAGCCAACTCAATTTTGATATACACAAGAAGATAGTAATCTAAACATAGTGAAAACATGAAAATAGTAATTTAAGGATTTGTGTTTTTGGATATATATTTTTATGTCATCAATGTCATTTAACAAACAAAAAATCCATTTGCCACAGATGTATTTGCAACGTGGCATTCACTTGATTTGTTAAAGATAAATGTAATACATATCTACATAAGAGCTATTAAATAATATACATATGTACGTAACGATTGGCTATTAATTGAGCTACTGTATCATGCTACTGTATGTGCTTCAGAGTAAAATTTTCGATCCTAGTTCAAACGTCAGTCCATGTTCTTCAGGCGGTCTATAAACCAAGGTTGGCCACTAACCTACTTAAACTTTTTTCTAAAATAACGTTTAACGCCAATTTTTTTTAAGCAGTAAGTTGCCATATAGCATTTTGTCAAAAAGAGTATTTTACCGAAACTTTTCCTTACGTATGTTCACCCGATTGTAAAAAAATAACCAGTAACATTTTAATACAGTTCAGTTCGAGTGTATTACGGAGCATCGCACGCAGTCAAACGATTACATCCCTATTCCCACTCCGCGTTTCGCCTCCGCCCAAATGAATGTTTAAGCGAAGCTAGAAGTTTCACTTGATTAAAAGATAAAACGCTTTACTAAAAATATCTCACTCCACCCCGGCTATTTCAGCAAAGACCAAGTGTGCTAAATGAACACTAAGAAAGTAGAGAAATATTTAAAAGTATGAAAAATCTTGCACACTGCTAAGTTACAGCGGGGAACTTGAAAGTGCTCAGTAGTAATTAAAAACGAAGCTTAGCATAAAGTATGGCAATTGCTCAATGTCGGGCAGTCGACTTTTCAAAATTTATTTTCTTTCCTAAATTCCGCGCTTACTATGGTTAATTACACCGTATTCAGTTTTTATTGCAAAATTGTGATTTTATTCAGTTTACTTTATAAAACGGAGAAAGATTTCCAAATTGAGTTTTATTTAACCTCAGTTATTTGCCAAATAATCAAAGGTTATGCAAATAAATACTAGGACTATTTGTAAATCAATCCCTTTCAAGAAGTCCATTAGCACGATCATTGTTTTATCGTTTCAGTTGGAACCGCGGAGACAAATGGGCAAGCAATTTGTTGATAGTCTAAGGCAAGTTTTTCATTAATATTCCATTCATATTCAAATCTGATGCGAGTGACGTTATCACAGGGTTGGTGATTCGGATCACGCGCCGCCCGCGCCCGCCCGCGCCCGCCCGCGTCTACACACAGCGCTCCAGTGCCGAGCACGAATCTGCAACACCAAATTCCATGATTGCTTACATTATCAAAGTTTAAACACTACCATGATTAAACACTTGTTCTCTTAATAATGCTTTTATGAAATATGAAAAGGGTTATTTTAAGATTCAACAAACTAGTAAATTGTATATAGGTCGTAATTATTTTGATGGTGAATACAAACTAATAAGCATCAGTTTAATATAAAGATTCTGTTTCTGTTACATTAACATTTAGGTGCAAAACTTTCCAAGTGCTTAAATAATAACATCTACTTTTTAAACACGACAAAACGCGAGCCACGGGGAATTACAAGTTAGTAAAGATAAACAAAATGAATACCTCCTTCGGGATCCAAACGAGGGCTTTGAAGTGACAAATTAATGTTTATTTTATAAAAGCCAGGGTTATTTTGTTAATCATATAAAACGAAGGATTTTTCTGAAAGAGAATTGGATTTATTAAGTGTATTAGTTTAAACAAAGCGGACTTGATTTAAGCGAGGATTCAGATAATAAATTCTGTTCATGACGAGACGCATTGTTGGATCCAGCCAAATTAATTTAGCTACTTGTTGACTGAATTACTAAAAGTAATTCGACTCAGAACGTTGCAATTTGATTACTTGTTATGAGGAACACCCACCGATATAATAAATGTCTCTGAGTACCGTTTCTAGACATTTGTTAAAGCGACACTTAATTATTTGTCGTAATTTTTCAGACACTAAAATCAGTCATTAAATCTCTACTAAAAAGCATTTTACGTCTCTGTATACGTTAGAAGCTAAATAACTCAACAATGATATAATCTTTCTATGTTTACACGTATCCCTGGCCTGCTTATAATAATATCTGAAATCCAAGTATCGAGTACAACCACAGAGCGCGCGTCGCGTCGCCACGTTAAACATGATATATTCTCGGTAATATTTGTATGCGAATCGCAGAGTCTAACCGCTCGTTTATCAATACACCCTCGTAAGAAGAAACACCCACAACACAATAACAATGAAATTGTTCGCAAAAATAAAATAATTCTGCGACAGATTGTTATATGTTCTTCGAAATAAATAGCGTTTGCTTTTTAATTCTTCGATAAATAATTAAGAGTTCATGTTACACGTGTTAAACAGGATAAGGTACCCAGAGGTGTTAAGAATTGAGGTTTTGTGTTCCAATGACGCCCGGGTTAGAGTGGAACAAGGGAAAAATACACTGATGGTATATTAAACAAACCATGTTATATATAACTAGAACGCCACGCGGTTGACTGGAGCGGTGCCCGTTCCCGCGGGAATTTAGGAATGAAAAATAGCCTATAATGGAAAATACCTTTCCGTTATCCTCTATCCATTACAAAAAGAATGATTAAAATCGGGTTAGTAATTTTTAAGATTAACACGTTCAAACAAAAACAAAAATTTAGTAAACACACTCTTCAGATTTATTCTACTAAATATATAGATATTGTTATTATTTAAACAGTATATTTTTATTGTACCACTCATTGTAAGGACTCTTTGTAATATAAGTAGCCAACCCCAACCCGAATGATAGAAATTGACTCGTATCGCTATATGCGTTGTCGACGTCGACAACGCCAGTAAAAGAATACCAGAGTACACTACATGATTTCTACTAACATTTATTATCTCTCGGTGTGTTCGTTATTGTATTTCTATAAAAGTCTTGAAGACACATTACTAGGTAACATCAATTCACGTCAGGCGGCGTATTCAGATGGAAACATGAAATATGTACGATCCGTTATTGTTCTAGTAAAACATCTTTTGTTATGTTTCACTAAATCAGTCAACAAACTTGGATCCAAAGTACGAGTTCGACCCTTGTCGCGCACCTGATTGCGGAATACGAATAACCCTCACGGGAATATCGTCTCCAGGAGGGACCGAAATAAAGACGTTTATCGCTTGAACGCTCATTTAGGAGACCTCTGCAGAGTAACTGACATGTGAATACCAGAAATGTCTTTGAATAGTTTATCGTTCTTTATTTTGTTAGACGTTCTATTTTTAAAACACTTTCGACCTAGTTTCCTCCAAAATTAGTATTTATTTAATTATCATTGTTAACTGAAACATAACGAACCAATTCTTAGGTGAGATCTACATAGTTTAAGAAAAAATACTGTATTTTTATACAACGTAGATACAGAATTAAAATATATACCTAAAGTAATTGTAAATACAAGAACAATGACCATTTTTTGTCATAATATATAGTTGTAAATAAAAATAAAATGTTTACAGGAAAATTCACACACGGTTAGTAAAACTAAGCTCTAAGCTTGTATTATGAAGACTACCACCACATACATACACAAATACTTTACATGAATATATGATTGAGACCCAGACGTCATCGCCAATAATTATGTCTGTTCATTTGGTTGACTCCGGGCGGGAATCGAACCCGCAATCCCCGACATAGTAAGCGCTCGCACCACATGCCACTGTGCCAATAGGCTTGTGAAATGACTCTTAGGTGATGGAGAATCGCTTCACCTAAAGGAATATTTTTAATTAGGCGGAACCAAAATAGCATTTTCCGGAATCGTCTCTAGACCGAGAATTTCAATATTTTTCACAAAAATTATAATAAATTTCCTAGAACAGTTTCTTTGTAGTTCTTCTAGTTACATCGGAATCCAAATTTTTGCATACCCTGAAAAAGATCAGTACTGTACTCCCCGTATTAACGGTGTCACTGCCCTTACTGCGGGTCGGTGAAGTAACTAAAATATAAGCACTTGCGAGTACTTAATAAAAACACGTTTCCAATTACAACCTGCTAACTGACGACATCACGTTCAAAGGCCCGTGTTTCAAAGTAACGAAGGCAAACATATAAATGCCGGTTTCAACACGCAACACGAAGCTACATAACTTGGCATTTTTTGAACAAACACTTTTTCGTGACACCTGAATTATTAATCGTCGCTCTAGTTATTTCCATCCTTTGTTTCAATCATTCTAACCCTTGTTTATTCATAAATACCACGTTGATACATTCTCGTTTACATTATAGTTTTGTTCAAGTCATACAGTCTTTGTTTAAGGTTTGTAGGTATTTATGTTTATACTTGACTAGCCGGTGAACGGAGAACGCCTCGGTGGTCTAGTGGTGCACTCGCCTGCCAAGACTGAGGTCCCGGGTTCAATTCCCAGGTCGAGCGAAAACATGTTTCCTACTTTTCAAACATGGCTCGGGTTTGAGATCACCAACCCTCCTCACTGTACTGATATCTTCAATGAGACGAGAGGCCTTTGCCCAACAGTGGGACATTACAGGCTAATACTTGACTAGCAGCACCCCGCGATTTTACCCGCCGCGTTGTGCCCGTTCCCGTGGGAATGGACTCAACGTGGAATGAAACGAGTGGGAATGTCTAATAGCATGTAACCTTCTCGTAGAATGTGGTTATCCATTCCAAAAAGTATTATTAAAATCAGTCTCGTAGTTTTTTAGATAAAAGCGTGCAAACATACAAAAACTTTTCAGCTTTATTATATTAAAGTTTATACTTGATAACGTAATAAAATCACCGTGGAAACTGACATAATTTAATTTTCATCAATGAGAGCAAAATTGAATCTGAAAAGTGATTTTCTCTGCTGTTCGAAAATGATTTTGAATATAATTTGCTAACGGTTTATGGGAGCCAACACTCAGCGTTGAGTGGGATCTTATTAATGTTATAGATAAATATATTATAATAACAGAGAATCTGCAAAAGTAGTTTTTCTATACATATTGCAGTTTACCTCCCTAGTAAGACCTCCCTTCACTCATTCATTCATTCATTAATTTCGAGAAGGCTATTGGCCAACCCTGGTGTCGTGTCGGTCTTTTTAGATCGCCTAAAGGCCTTCGACTCGCCTCCTCCTCCGACCGAAGACCATTGAAACAACCGGGAACGACTGCTTTACGTGCCCGCCGAAGCATGATAAATGAAAAAAAGTAAGTTCGAGCAGGTTAGTGGCCAACCCTGGTGGCGGAGTTTTTAGACCGCCTAAAGGCCTCCGACATGGTCTAACTATTGAAACGACCGGGACCGACTATTTAAAGTCTTCTTATCGAGTGGATGGTCAACCTGACCAATCCTGGTGTCAGAGTTATTGAGCCGCCAAAGGCCTCTGACATGGCTCGTGTAACGACTACTATCCGTAGAAAGTAACCGGGACCGACGGCTTAACGTCCCCTCCGAAGCACGGAATCATCTTACTTTTCGGGCAATCAGGTGATTCAGCCTGCAATGCCCTAACCAAACTGAGGACAGTCTCACAAAGAGATTTTTGTGACATATCCCCACCGGGAATCGAACCCGGAACCTCCGGATCGTGAGCCGAGTGCTCAAACCACTAGACCACGGAGGTTGTTAAAATTTAAAGTGCCCTCCGAAACGCAGTAGTGCTCAGATACAAATGCCACTATAGGCCACCCATCCAAGTAGGGGTCGAGCTGCACGTTGCTTAACAATCGCAATGAACGGACATCGCTTGGTCAAAGTACGTCAGGAGCTCCCTAATCAGCAATGATCTTTGTAATAAAATCACTCGTTACTGTCGCCATCGCTTGCACTATGTACCCTCTACCTAACCCCTATTTACGTAACAACAATAAGCCATTAGATAACTAGGTAGGTACTACATTTATACTGCACACTCTGCAAATGAAGGCGCACTTGAAACGTTTAATATAATAAATTATATTAGCAGAATCCAATACTACCAGGAATCAATATTTTCTCCGCACACCCATCTTCATTAAACTAATTACTCTGATCCAAATCCAGTGAAAGCAGGCCACGATCTTATCTGAACGTCCGTTCCTTGTCCAATCCAATTTCATTACTCTAACACTTTTCCTTCTAAATTACGTTGTCCAAACAATGGCGAAGGTTACGTAAGACTCGTGTCCAATTCCGTTCATTGTTTTAGGCAAGCGAGTTATAAAGCTGGTTGGAAAGATGTACCTTATTATTTTATTATTAAGTCGAGATGCTGAGAGGCTATTTTCCTTAGATTACCGTATAATACTTCCCAAAATACGGGTAAGATTCGAGCGAATCGGTTAGCTCAATAAAAAATGTTGACCTATTTTTACAATGTGCCGCATCCGATTTTTTATTACAATACCATATTATTCATCTGTATGGATTTCTGAATATGATTGGAGACAAAACAGAAAATTGTCAAATCCATCAACTGTGTATTCCGCAATGGAAGTAATTCCTAAAACACGATCCGGGAGCTTTTCATCAGATATTCGAGTAAAGTCAACTCCGTAGCGAGATTTGTGTTCGAAAATGGATTGAAGTCGGTCTATTGTTGCTGGAGTCGTTGACTAGGAACTACAATCCGATAGTATCTATGGATCCACTGGTATTTGCACAGAATGTCGGTGCTAAGCCTGTCACCGTCACAAACGATCGAATGTGGTTGGTTTCTGCAAACTGATTAATGCACTTGTGTTGTTTCAGATACCAACTCCTGTCCAAATTGTCTTTTTTTGGGCTTGGCTTTGTACCAATCTGTGTCACGTAAGTTATTTTGAATCGATTAAATTTCTATCCAGGGGTTGAAAATGCAGTACATATTTTTATCAAACCATTCCGAATGCTTAAAAGGATATTAATGGAAGGCTAAAAATACCAGCCAACACTGCAAGAAAAATCAATATGTTTGAATAGAAATAGTATGCAACAGAATATGTGTAGATTTTCCTCCGAAGTCTTGTTTTCGCCCGACGTTTATAGGGAATAAATTCAGTGGTTTATGCGGAGGCATGTTGACACCTACACATTTTTATGTTCAAGATAATAGGTGTGGGGCGAGGGCCCTTGCTTTTATAGCAGCTTGTTACAAAGACGCGACAGTAAATTATGAACTATATTCCTAGTATCTTTATAGATATTTCGTCTAACATGTGGCTTAATGTCTGGTGGGGACTTGCTTTTCCTGAAACATATTGATATAATAAGCGGGAAGTGATTTCTGCGTGTGTGTGTGTGTGTGTGAAATATGTAATGTGAGGATATGATCTCCGTGTCCAGTCCGCATAATGGAAGTGGAGCGCAGTGTTCGCTGCCAACTCTTAATGCACTTGATTAAATATAATGCACATAGATTGGCTCCTCGAAATTAATTGAATTGGTTCAATTGAACATTCCAGTTTGCCGAAATGTTTACCGTACATCCTTCTTTTAACGGAGCGTGTTTTTAACGAAAACTTCAATCTACTCGTATATATATATTAAATTCAAAGTCCTGACTGACTGACTGACTGATAATCAACGCACAGCCTCAACCGCTACACCTAGAAACATGAAATTTGGCAGGAAGGTTCTTCAAGTGACATAAGTGCACACTAAGAAAGGATTTTCGAAAATTCTTACGGGAACGAGCTCAACGCGGGCAAAGCCGCGGGGCGCTGCTAGTTGTGTATATAATAATGGGTGTATTACATATTATGGTACCATTATGGATTACTTTTTTCGAACTAGAAATGGCTTTAGATATCGGACCATATAATTAACCGGTTAAATAAAAAAGGTAAAAGTCGAAAATTGAGATAGGTACTTCACTTTTTTGTTGATTGAAAATCAAAATCTTTATAATAAAATTAAGTAAAATGTCGATTTCTGACAAAAACGCCGGAAATTTCCGTGAAAATATTTATTAAATTATATAATATAGAGAGTAATTTCTCATTTACCAATTATTGTGAACTTCTAACCAATTTGTAAACCAATCTAGTCCTTTGATATTCAATCTGATCCAATTATATCTAGGAGAATCCATCAAAGATTTATTTTTCATAAATATAGTACGGGAGGCCATCGTGCTAACTGTGGATGTGTACATGAGCCTTTTGGTTTTCAAGACTAGAACATGAGGATTAGACCGAAAAGACAAATGCAATAGAAAAATATATTTAAAACCATCCTACTAATATTATAAATGCGAAAGTTTGTGAGGATGGATGTATGTATGGATGTATGGATGGATGTATGGATGTATGTTTGTTGCTCTTTCACGCAAAAACTACTAAAGGGATTTGAATGAAACTTTACAGTAATGTAGGTTATACATCAGAATAACATATAGGCTACAATTTATAATGATTTTGTGTAATTTTGGTCGTAATAAATAAGTATTTGTAAAGCAAGTCGGAGAAAAATCACCACCGTACTGGTTTGACATGTGTGACACGGTCGCCATGCGACGGCCTCCGAACAAGCACGAAGCATCGCCGAGAAGTTCCGATATACGTATGTCTTATATTGTAGTCGTTAATTTCAACGAGTGACGTGTCGTTACGATGGCGTAACATTGCAATAAGCGGATGAAACCTAAGTTCAGGAAGAATCATTTTGCTTATCTCGAAGTTCGCGGGTTCGATTCCGAACATTACGATTGATTTTTATTTTCTCAATTAGTTTATCAAAATTCTTTTTCATTTGAGGTTGTTTAAAGTACCTTAATATCTTAGAAAAAATATTACAAATATGCTGTATAAAATAGCTTAACCAAAACGAAACACCTAGGTATTTTTCGTTTAATTAATTTACCACTTACACAATTCGAAAAATCATTATTCAATAGACTTAAATCGATGATGCGGAACCAGGAGAGTGCTAAAATACGCAGGTGGATTAAGTGTGCTACGACGTGGAGGTGGCTACGATGCGGAGGTAGCTATGATGCGGAGGTAGGACTGTGCTACGATGCGAAGGTGGGAGTGAGCGACGATGCGGAGGTGGGAGTGTGCTACGATTTGAAGGTGGCTACGATGCGGAGGTGGGAGTATGCTACGGTGCGGAAGTGGGAGTGTGCTACGATGCGGAAGTGGGAGTGTGCTACGATGTGAAGGTGGCTACGATGCGGAGGTGGGAGAGTGCTACGATCTGGAGGTGGGAGTGTGCTGCGATTTGGAGGTGGGAGTGTGCTACGATCTGGAGGTGGGAATGTGCTACGATCTGGAGGTGGGAGTGTGCTACGATCTGGAGGTGGGAGTGTGCTACGATCTGGAAGTGTAAGTGTGCTACGATCTGGAGGTGGGAGGGTGCTACGATCTGGAGGTGGGAGTGTGCTACGATCTGGAGGTGGGAGTGAGTGACGTTGCGGAGGTGGGAGTGTGCTACGATGCGGAGGTGGAAGTATGCGACGATGCGGCGGTGGGAGTGTGCTACGATGTAGAGGTGGCTACGATCTGGAGGTGGGAGTATGCTACGATGTGGAGGGAGCGATTTGGAGGTAGGAGTGTGTTACGATGCGGAGGTGGCTACGATGCGGAGGCGCGAATGTGCTACGATGTAGAGGTGGGAAGTGCTACGATGTGGAGGCGGGACAGTGTTACGATGCGGACGTGGCAGTGTGCTACGATGCGGAGGCGGGAGAGTGTTACAATGCGGAGGTGGGAGTGTGCTACGATGCGGAGGTGGGAGTGAAGAACATTAGACACGAATTGTCGGTGACCAAACGATAGTTTGTTGCTAATGGTGGTTCTACCTACTGTGTTTACTTCTTTAAGATATTTTTATATAGAAGTTTTATAATTTTGGATTGGGCTGCGGGCCGCAAGTGACGTGTCTGCGGGCCCGCAAGTAGTAACTAAAATAAATTAATAAATTAAAGGACCTTGGGATACTATGGAGCCTGGCCCAATGCACAACAGTGACATGACCTATGTACAAGTCACTCTTTGACGGTCATATCGAAATCGACAGCCAACTCGGTGTTTTGACCAACGAAGAATAGAGTTGGGCTTTGTTTTGGACCATAACCGTGTTGCTCAACAGTGACAGACCTATGCCATTTGAAGGCTCCTCTTTTTGCGTCGGTTTAATAAAAAAACATTTTAAACGATATATCACGTAACTTAATGTGGCAGACTAAATTCCACGTGAGCGAAGCCGCGGGCAAAAGCTAGTAATTAATATGCGAAGCTTACTGTATGATAATTCGATAAACCTCGAGTCAACAAACTTTTTAAACTCACCCGATTTGTACTCTTTATACTAAATGAGACGGTATTTTATCGTATTAGAATATATTATAACGTATTTATTAAAATACGTACCTGATGTTTCGAAGGGATTACACCACGATTTCCCCTTTTAAAATGAGTCAGATTTCGATAATTCAAAATATTGATTTACTCGAGAGTAGGACACACTTATAAAGGACACATAAAGGATATAATGGATGTATCTCCCATGAAGGTATCTTCCATAACTTAGTCTAAAGCGGTTGAGAAAACCCGAAATCCTTTAGGCTCCTGTACTAAGACGGTAAAAAACAAAATGTAAAAACGGGAAAATAAAGAAATGCCCGGAGTCGTGAGCAAATAATAATTTATTTCATTATACGATAATTATCTTTAGTAAAATTATATGAACGAAATATATACCTGATGCTCGATACCTATGGCGCACAACGGCAAAGTACTTGAAGCACATATTGTAGATTTGACATTCTGCTAACTGGAGACTATAATGCATGCATGATTTTAGCTTTAGATCGCCTTTACATTAAAATTTCTTCGTTATTCAAATTAATGCTTGTAATAAGCTCCATGCAATGAATCAAATATGTTTGTTAAGTAAAAAGTTTTCGAACATTTGTGTAACTATACTTACAAAATTATATAGAAGTGCGTTACCTGTAGATTAAATTATTCCTTTCTCTTAATACCTAACTTCGCTCTTAAAACTTTTTAATGTACTTAATTGACGTTTGCGCGGTTTACTGAAAAGGTCTATCAATCGAAACTGATTTCAATGGGGGCGTTCTTATTCACCGAGCTTCGTGAAATAACGATCCTTATTAATTATACATAGAAATAGCACGGGCAATACTATTGAAGCTCGCACAGGGAGATTGATTTATTGTGGGTAGTATATGTACATAATAATGAGCACATTTCTAATGTATGGATTGAGCTGTGGAGGTACAGTTGCAGTGATAAATGATTGCTTAAAATGGAACCAGTGGTTATTTTGGTTCAATAAATACGGGAAAAGTTATTTTACGTGTCCAAATTATGTATTGATACATAATGGTTAAGCAAAAGTTATGGTCAGGCATTATTCCTAAATAGAAAGAAGTACGGCTTCTGATTATCTAAAATAATTAAGGATATTGATTAGAAAAACCATTTAGGACGCAGGAATTTAGGCAGGTGGAACCAAGGCGGTAAGTAAATCCAAAAAAAAAAGAATATCTAAAGTCATTGTGATATGTTTGCAAAATAATAAAATCCTAGCTCACGCTGATGACTTTGGGTACCTAGGTATTGCTGCGCCCCCAGTTCAAAATACGCGGTATCCGTTCCAGTAGGAATTTCGCGATGAAAAAAATGCTTTTTGCCTTTTAAACGTGGCTATTTAATACATAAAGAAGTAAATCGGACTAGCAGGCAGTTCTTTCGCACTTAGATGTATTACACAAACCTGAAGTTGATCACTCTATACCTCACTTCTACTCTCACCTTATGTTGTCTGTTACTCCAATTTTGAATCAATCAATATTGAAAAGCAACCTCGCACTTAAATGTTTCTAAAACTAACTGAATTCAAATGAAATGGTTGTTTCTTTCAACTAGCCAGAGGGCTGCTTCTGCTGAAATAAATTGATGTAAATAAAATGATTTTGGACTTGGGATGACTTGTTTGCCGAAGGCGAGGAAGCCAAGATTAATTCCTTTTACCTTGTTTATCGTCATAGAGACATTTAAAAATTGTTGGAGTAGTACTCCAGGCAGCTCCAGGAAATGGTTAATCTTTCAAAAATAGTTTGAAGGTAAATATAACGTAAACAATCTTTGTATGTAAGATTTTTCAACCCCCTCGCATCCGGGGGAAAACTTCTAATAAAATTTCTCTTAAGAGATTTCGCAGAATAGTAAACTGACCCACTCGGAAGGTCCATTATATCTACACTTAAATACTTGACGTAATTATTTCATAAATTTCATAAAAAGCATTTAAGAGTACGCGCGTTAGAGATATAATTAAAAACTTTAATTAAATTTGAGAAACCCACCTTGCATAGCCCGAAACGGTTTTTCATCAAATCATTTCATCATCACCGTTCAAGCTCTCATCAAACTACAAGATTATTTTAGCAAAGCACCATTTTTTCTAAAACTTCAAAAGCATACAATCCTCAAGACCACATATTGCAACAAGATATTACAGAACACAAACCAGACAAGTATGCTTGTGACACTTCAATTACACGTTATCTGTGGACTAGCGGGGTCGGACCGATTGGTCTCGCTATAAGCGGTGAAACAAAATTATTGAAGGGAAACTTTGATCAAACTCTATTAATATCATCCACAGGAAAACTCCATCTACAAAACAACTTTAGTTAGCTTTTTACGTTTAATTATTTGCAAATTAATTATGAAGTAGGATTTGTTTAATTAAAAACGCAATTATGAAGCAAAAGAATATTATGATTCATAAACGGGATATTTAAGTTTCAGAAACTCAAAGCACTCAAAAACGTCCATAAAATCGTCATTTAACTAATTTACATAATATTTCATATATTACACAAGCAGCGCCCCGCGGTTTTACCCGCGATGTGCCCGTTTCCGTGGAAATTTCACCTATAACCTTCCCGTTGAATGTGGCTATCCATTACAAAAATAATTATTCAAATCGGAACGGTAACTCCGGAGATTAGCTGGAACATACAAACAAACAAACTTACAAATTTTATCTCTTTTAGTGTTAATAATATATAGATGTCAAAATCACTCATTAAATCTCGTCTTGAGTACGGGCAGAAAACACATACGTTACAACATGTAGTAGATTCACTTCAGGCTGCCCCATTCGTTGTTTTATCAACTCCATAGCTTATTATCACTTTAGAAGTTCGCACTGCTCCAAGCATTGCGCACATAATAATTATGTATTGTTCAAAACGTATTCTGAAAATAAACCTTAATATTATATTACGTATTATCCAAGTAGAAATTCAATTATACTCATAATAATTGAGTAGGTTTTAAATAATGAACTCCCTTAAAATCTTCAGGAACCTTACCCAATATGGTCATGGCCGATAAAATTTAACAACCCCTGGGCCGTCTAATCTTGAATTCGAACAATTTCTGAAAATAATAACATGTTACAAAACTCGTTGGGGACTGTAGCCCTTTGTAATACTGGCTACAAAAGGGCCAGGGGTTAATTAAATACGTCGCAAGAACATTTTCACCGGGCGTTTGGATGTTATTAAATCGTTTGGTGGACACTTAACATCCTACTTTACGATGTACTCGAATACCCGTGAGAATTCATTTACTTGTTTAAAATTTTACGAATGTTCCGTAAAATTGCCTACATTTGTTGAAGCAGAACCCTTATTTGGTAGGCTTTCATTTAAAATTTTAGCTCATACGTGGTCTGTTCACAAGTAAAGCTCACTTTTTAATTATCGCAGAGTTCAATTTACATAAATTTCAATTGGTACAACTATTGTGTAACTTACGGTGAAAACAGTATTCATTTAGCATTTAATTTCCCATTTTGCATTCATAATAGCTTATAATTTGCTTTCTTAACGCATCACAGATTATAGGGCTTATACACAACTGCTAATCAGTCTTCTTCTTATCGAGTGGATGGTCACCCTGACCAATCCTGGTGTCAGAGTTATAGAGCCGCCAAAGGCCTCTGACATGGCTCATGTAACGACTACTATCCGTAGAAAGTAACCGGGACCGACGGCTTAACGTGCCCTCCGAAGCACGGAATCATCTTACTTTTCGGGCAATCAGGTGATTCAGCCTGCAATGCCCTAACCAAACTGAGGACAGTCAGTGCGATGCGGAGATGACAGCGTATCCTTTCCACTTCCTTTTGGGTGACCATAACTATTCAATAATTTTACCATACGCAAAACGCGCGTATCGAATCCTTGCAACGCGTCATGATAGCTCGTAAATTTTAATGAGACATCGCATCGCAGTTTTGTGTACCATAATTATAGTCTTTAGACTAATGTATTACGCAGTTAAATCTGGTTTTAGTCAGTTTTACAACAGATTTCAGTTTAATTATTAACAAAAAAGGGCCCCTTTTAATCTAAGCGTTTTTAGTTGTCCAGCTGCAGTAGTGCGGAGTAGTCGCGCGCACCGATGTTATTTTGCTTTTCATACAAAACGCACGCAGCAAGACGACTTAAACTGCTTAATTTAAAAGTCCTTCTGCCGTCCATTAAATTTACACTTAACTAATTGACGTAATTTTTCATACATTACATGATTACATGTCAAAATCACTTATTAAATCTGTACTAAGGAAGCATTTCACGTCTTTGAGCACCGGCATTAAGGAAATATCTTTCGTAAATCAAATATCAATAAAACATATACCCAAACGCAGTAATTGTATAAATCTAACACAGTTTTGGGTAAAATAAAGTTTCAGATATGCCAATCCGAAATGTCACCGGCATGCAGACTGGGTATAACTCTCATACTTTATGAGGTTCCTAGAAGTGTCTATCTGAATAGTAATAAAATGCAGGAGACCCGGTACGGAAGCAATAATACCAAGTAAAATACTACACTATCATATTCTGCTTCGAAATGGAAGTAAATTTTGCGTTCTCATAGAGGTAATGTAGAAACTTGGCGATGAGGCAAACTCGTGCTCGCAGGTTCTATTTCATTAATATCTAAAGCAATTTGGCTATGTTTGAGATACAAAATGGAATATACTAAATTGGGATAAATAATTATGGAAGGAAAGTAATTACATTCAGGATACATACATAATTACATACGTACAGAATATTCTAGCAGTAATTGATGGTAAACGCAAATGCAATTTAAAATATTATAGTATAATAGGATACGGTAGGTCTAGCTTCTAGTATATCGTCCTAGAATAACCTCTCGTTTTCATTCACGTTGTCCCACTTCCCCTGAGAATTTGGTGGCGATATAGCTAAATAAAGACCGTTTTTTCAAAAATAATAACATATAATTGCGCTTCAAAAATAAGAAAGCAAGCCACGTCATAACTAAGCATAGAAATAGCACAACTAGTGAGAAACGGCCGTACTCAGAGAAGTAAAATGTTTTTTTTTCTTTAATAAGTGTTTAAATGTACCCGGACAAATTTACTCACGGTTATTTAGACCCAAACTAAGCTCTAAGCTTGTAATATGGAATCTGCCTAACTGATATGTACTACATATACGTTTTTTATTTAGAAATATATTGATTATTATTAATTACAAGAGGGGCTGGCAACTGGTGGCTTCGAATCGAGTGGCGAAAATGGGGGGAGGCCTTTGCCCAACAGTGGGATGATACAGGGTAACAGTAACAGTATTAATAATTCATAACGTTTTATTCAGCATTCCTTATCTAATGTTTCGTAGCCCAACTCTGCCGTATATTTTTGTTTTCCGAAGTTAACCTTGTTTGTATGTATACATACAGTACAAACAAACAAGGTTACCTGGATGTTCTCATCCAATTATATTATTCTAAAGTGTAAACTTATTAGTAGTTGATAAAATAATGAACTCATCACAGTATTCGGGTCACGTCAACCACCAGGCTCCCCTTCGTAAAGTCTTTCTGTCAAATTATGAAATCTCTTTGAAAAACAGCCCCTTGCACGTGCCGGTTAAAACGCGGTTAAGTATGAGAATTGAAATTGAGTGTGTAGAAACATAAAAAAGTGCTTAACTCAATGGCGAAACACAAAGGGTAACGATACAATGTTATTTTACAAAGTATCCGGTTATAGGTTGTGTGGTACACCGGCAAGTAATTTAATTTTAAAAGCGTTGCGGTCAATATGGCACACAGAGATTATTTATTACGTCTAATCGGCGAATGGCTTTTTGAATGTTGCCATTTTATTTATGTGCTGATTTTTCCGTCGTCTGTAGTCTATGGTGAGGTGTTTTGGGTGGCAAATTATTGGTCACGATTGTAAAGAAATCGAAGACCTTAGTTGGTCGATATTCGATACCATGATCGACCACTCACCACAAGGGGTTCTGTTTCTTATAAACTAGCTGTGCTTCACCCGTAGCGCACCCGTGGGAATATCGAGAAAGAAATTCATATAACGTATTTGTGTATGTATTTGTATTAGTATCAGTAAGTTCGATTCCATTTCGATTCCATTCGATTCCAATACATTGTTTGGGTCTAACAAACCGTGTGTGAATCCAATAAATATTTATTTTGCAAAGTTTAAGTTGTAAAATCATATTTCGATGTTTAATTAAGATTAATTACAAGCTTGTCTTCGAACTACTCCGTCAACTAGGCAATACTAAAATCATTGTCTCTCTTATTGGCCAAAGTTGTACGTAAGTTACTTGCTTAGTGACAAAGTAACTCACTGGGACCTCGTTAAAACTTGTCCATTTCTGAAAGTTGGACGAATCAAAGAAATGGGAGCTAACCAACAGGTTTTTTTTATTAAAAACTAGCAACCACTTCAAAAGTGACACGCTGGAACGTAACAAGTTCAGTAGTGCTTCTTAAGTGACGTAACAAAGTGCTTTCTTCCCTACGTTGTAAAAGAAAGTTAGACATTATTTCGTTTGTGTCGTGGAGTCGTATCTGTCATTCATTAGCAACTGGAACCGAATGACGTACATATACAATAACAAAAAACTGTTACCTCTACAATCACGTGGTGAAACTCTTCGGAATGTAAGATTTATTCCGCATGGCGACCTAAGGGACGACGGAAGCGAGAGAAGCAAGTGACCCCCGCGCGACTCTCGCGCGACTCCAGCGCCGCGCCCGCGGATCAAACCCCTATATTGCACTTTGATCCTCAGTACCAATTAAACCAAACCACAGTTGCACTCTTTCTTGTTATTTGAAAATATCACTTTGTAAAAGTATACATTCCAAAATCACCTCCCGAACACACATCATCCATAAAACATTTCTAGAATTTTGATATCATGTTATTAAATCAATTACTCTTTACCTTTTACTGTAACTGTACAGATTTTTTCAATGAAAATATTTTGACAAAATGTTATTTGGGTCGTAATTCCTAAAACAAATGTAAATCACAAGAAAATGCATTTCAATATAACGAGATAACATTTGGCATCTCGCCCGTTGCGACAAACATTGAACCAACCGTAAAATATTAGAAAATTGTTTTTATTACAGCTTTTACATATGTATAAATGAATAAATAATGAAAATATTTTTAGAGGGCTTGCAAGGCGAACATATTTATTGCTTTATAAATATCATTACAAACCTTTGGATTTGGGACTTTCGAAAGCAAAAATATTATGGAACAAGGTATTTTTACCATGCCTCCATTGAATAGCCAGCGTTTTTGGCTAACCTTCATTTGATAGTAAAAATATGGTTCTATAAATAAGCCAATTAAAATGTATCAATAAAGCCAGGTTGTTTGTTTATCCCAGTATTTTAGTTTATACAAAAGTTTTAATTGTTCCTTAAAAAATAGAATGCAACTAGGTAGTAACACCCCGGAATTTTACCAGCGTTTATTTATTTATCTATTTAGCGTCGCCGCGTTTTACCCATTCCCAAGATCCATGACCACCCCCCTTCGAGATGTTAAGTATATAACGTATATTTATAATGTCTAATGTATAAAAAATCATCCAAATCCGTCCTGTAGCTTTTTCATGAAAGATTATACATACATACATCCATCCTCGCAAACTTTCGCATTTATAATATTAAGTAGGATAGGATAAGATGGATGTAAAAAAATACCAGTGCATCCAAATAAAACTATGTTACATTTAACAAAATACCTAAAGCCAAATCAGATACAGCTTTTAGTTTTCAACTTTTAAAATAAACTAACAAATCCTAACATTTAAATTGGCACTGCTTTCAAACGCTCCGGCTGTATTCCATTTGCGTGAAACTTTTGATTCATTACTCTGATCGGCGTTAGGCCGCCGCGTCACTACCGCGGTGCGCGGTGCCTAATGGCCTGATGTCACTTTCAAGTTTCCCCATTTCGTTAATGTTATATACATTTTTCAAAGTGATCTCATTTGTTCTCGTTCTCTGCGCTCCCCTAGAAACAAAAGTTTGTAATAGAGAAAGCAACACAAAACTATTACGCGACTTTGCCACTCGCATTTGATATTCCCTTGAAAAATGCGCTGTCTATATTGCTTAATCCAACAAAGAGTCTCTTTTGTTTACTGTTTTTGTTGCTTCTTCTTTAACACGGATTCAGTTATTGTTTTTATCTGATTATATGAAAAGATTGATATGATGTCATTTTGTATACAATCTTGTAATATAATTGATCCATGCTACAATGCAATAAGTTTGACGTTACATTAAACTTGTGATAAAGGCAACGAACTTTAACGTTTAATAAGTACTGTTTAAAAGTAATATTTTTCATTCTCGGTTTTATAATATCATTACGACAGCGCGACATTACCTTCGGTACAGATTTTTTAAAGTAGTAAAGTAACGTCTTAATTTTGTTCCACAGTCGTAAACCAACCTTTATAATGATTAGATTTTTAAGAGTGAATAAAAATGATAGCTCGTTTTAAAGATAATAAAACAATTTAGAAGCAAGCAGTCTGGTGATTTAATAGAAGAAGGTAGGTACGTACTTAAACCATTATACAAATACAGATGCTATGAAAAGAAGTAGTATTAATTTTTGTCAAATATGTATATGCATTTTTTGGAACTAAATCACGTTCAGCACAATTTTCATTCCATTCAAAATTAGCATAACCCAAGTTTGTGATTCTCGATTTGTTCCGCAAAACGGCAGGCAATTTTAGAATCTTACCTCTTGCCAATACAACGTGGGAATTCAAAAATGCGAAACTCGAAGTCCTCATGGGAGAATCGCTGAGCGATCCAAATCGTCGGCTCAACTGTACCAAGTTTAGAATATTCATTCGACGGAGTAACATTAGATTTTACGTCCCCGAACGTTGCCAGCAATAACTTGGTAGGTAGGATCGGTAATGCCGGCCCCGATATGAATGCGACTCTCTCCTTTGTTCGACCACTTTTATTCTATTACTCTTCTAAAACTTTAAAGAGGGCTCCCGACTGGGACAGCTATAAGCACTAAATCAAAACTTTACCGTTAGAGGCTCAGTCCTTGACTAGTTCAAGTGAATGTTCAGTCCCTCCCGAATGGTCCGTATTCCAGGAACAGAGGACGATTGGATTGCTTAGCTGTGAATTGAGATAAGGTAATATTTTATAGTCTTATTTGAAAGGCAATGCTTTTCATACAACGCGACGTATGAAGATGTTTACGACGTTTTTGTACAAATAGTATATTGCCTACATACCTACACAACACACGGACAATAAAGTGATACAACAAGGGTTACCTTTCAAGGCGAACAAAGACCGTAAATGATGGCGTAGAGATTTTTTCATTATACATATTTATTTTTCTTTCGAGTAACGAACGAGGGCGCTTAATATCAAACTTATTAATATGATACCAACTCAAAGCTATGATCGTTTTGAAGAATAGTGTGACATTATACTGAAATGTCACGGCACAACGTTATAGTCATAACCTGATTTATGTTTGCCCTTAATTGCCCTTATTATGACGATGCGTTCACGTTTGTGTAAAATTTGCAAAAGCTTTTGTCATTTGATACCGACTCTAAACATGGAAGTTTAGTTTTACAAATCGTACTCATTTCATACAAAGCAAAAGGCATGCGTGGTGATTATGCCTAATCCTGCTCACTGTACTGATATCTTCGGCGAGATTAGAGGCATTTACCCTGGAATGGGACTTTACTGGTGAATCCTTCACTTTTATTTCCTCTAATATTATGTAAAATTTTAGGCTAATGGAATCTTTTAACTATTGCGAACTACTAAGGCAGATAAAAGTGGAAACGGTAAAATTGGAGCCAATTTTACATTGGAGTACACTTTTTAATTGGAGTACACTATGCCCCACCCCACTTGAAACGACCTATATCAGTTACGTTGTAAAAATGAAATAGCAGCTCTAAATAAATAAAAAAATGTTTATTGCCATTTAACAACTAGAGCTTAAAAATAAAAATTACAAAACCATTACTATTTACATAAAAATAAATGAACGTTTGTGTCTGACAAAAAGGGGAACAAATGGCAACGGGTAGAACTCAACTTATATTAAGGTGAGGTAGCTCCTGGTCTCGTTACATTAAATAAAATAACGAAAACTATCGTCATTGAATACGACCCGTCACGGAATATGAATATGAACTGTCTCTTGGGATAGTTGATCAAGATTGTGTTATAGCGCTTCGTATCACATGTTGCTCGCCAATCTGTCACCATCGCTCCACCACGTCTGCCAGAGATTGATGCGTGGTATATTAAATAAACCCCAATATTACGTCTCAAACATATCGCTTTCTATTCCAGCAAGATTGATCGATGCTCGCATAAATTTCACATAAACGTAAACGCCGTACCAATATTATAAACAAATTACCTAGTTATATTTTCAGTATTTGCTCAAATTCACATTATGAAATCTTTTTGTGTAAGTATTGAGATAATGTCGTGTAGGTATATAAAGAAACGGTTTCCGAATTAAATTATAAATTGTTGTGATCGAGCTTTTAGCGAGACTTGCACATTTCTGATATAAAGTAAACGGTATGAACAACAAAAACATTTACGAATAAGGAAATATCGCGAACGAAATGTTTAGTACTTTCGGTGAAATCAGCAGAAAAACTTGTGTATCTTGCGCAGGAAGGAGACAAGTATCGCGCCAACATGTTAAACTCCAGATTTGTAGGATCACAGCCCGCACTCAAGTCAGAAAACAAAGAAATATTTCACTCGTGTAATGGATTGAAGTGAGCTTCAAACTTTTCACATTCACCAAGTTTTAGAACAAATTTATCTCAAGACGAGTCGGCGCAAATACATCAAACTTAAAGCAATTTCAAACACTTGTTTCTGAACGTTTACAAGTGGTTCAAATTAATCCTTATGAGTTTTACACACACTTTACTAAATACTTGTGGCACGTTCATATGTTATCCAATGAACTGTTAAAGACGATCGGAGCACACTCGAATACTAATAAAATACGAGTTAAACATTTCATATTACTTCACGTACATATAACATATTTGTTTTCCTGAAGTAAAGACACTACTTTATAATGTTATGTGTGTTACGGCCGTATTTGACGAGCGTCACCACATGTCACCTAATAAATACTTAATCAATGAATAGCCCAGTGTGACGACGAACGATCGTTGACAAAAAATTTAAAACAGCAAAGAAAAGTATTAGCCAGTATTGTCCAACTGCTGGGCAAATATCTCACAGAAGGTATCAGTACAGTAAAGAGTATTAGGCCTAATCACTACGCCTTCTATTCCAGATAGGTGATGGGATCCGAGACATGTTTGAAAAGTAAGGAAAAACAGGATTACACTATAACTGAAATATAATAGTTATAATATTCTCGATAATAACAATTGCTATAACAAATACTAATCAAGATAATAAAAATCAAGACAAGTACAACAAGTATAAAGTGAAGTCAGAGATAACTGAAAAGTTTGAAGACAATAAACTTTGTTGAACAAGTAGAGAGAACCTAGTTGATCTCAATGTGTCGCGACCCCACGTTTGGTTTAATGGCAAACTTTTGATTTATCACACCTAGTCTTCCTCCAAGGCCAACAGGCGGTCACAATTTAACAAGAGCTTTTAATCGAATTGAGTCCCAAAAAGTTTGTAATGAAGAATTAATTTAAGACGAAATTGCTGCGGATTTTAGATGAAATGGTTTCATTATAAACAAGATATGACTACAAGAGAATCATATTTGATATTGATAAAGAATAATTAAATGTTAATAAAATATTTTGAAGCCATTATTACCTGTTTTTTACGAAAAAACATTGTTCGCAAGAAGGAAAGGGCAAATGTTATCCGGGAGGGGTATTTCCACAAATAAAGCACATAATGTACGATTTACTTCATTATACTTGTGTTTCCTTATTTATGGGAGTTTTAACAAAAAATCAGGGTCCACCTGAGGGGCATGTGTGGGACGTGACGGTCTGTTTATACGTGTCTGGCTCTCCATCAATCACACCCTGAACCCGCTTTTTCAGGGTTATAGCTCCCACTGGACGAGACTCGTAGGCGACAACCCTTGATGGGCATCGGCCAACTCCAAAAAAATGCGACTTCCACATTCCCACAGGATATGAATTGGTTCACTTTTTACCAGTTTGTTTATACCTTTTTGTGAAGTACCCAACATAGTGCCAAATGGAAGTTGCTTCTATCCATTTTACAGCTGCGTTCGAAAAATTTTGCTTCTTTTTAGGTTAGATCAAGCATGATAGCCATCTAATACATATCAATGAATACCAATTACATAATTTATGTATCTAGTCATATCATTCTTTTAGAAATATGCAACCGCTTATTTTTCTATACAATCAAAAATACATTGTAGTTTAAACATATAGGTACCTAGATTACCGATAACCCGAAGAGGTGAAGTGTTGGTATAAACATAAGCTTACATATTAAGTAGTGCACGCATTTTATTTAAGTTACTATAAAGGAGTCGAATACATATTTTTAGAATTCACTCGAGCCCCTCAGTCGAAGTTATGAGATATACACTACATCCTGTACCACGCTGTTAAACAGCTGAGTAAACATAATCCTTCTGTTAAATAACACAGGTCTATAATAGCCTGTCAGAACTATCAATTAGACAATACTGTGGATGTAACACGTTTACTTGGACAGGTTCAAATCCTTTTTTACTAGGCGTGATGGCGTCGATCGCGATAAGGTGAAGAAGTGTATGCATTTATATGGTGCGACTGTACATTCGACAGGTAGGTATAATTTTGAAAAATAATAGTGAGATTACGTCCAATTACGTACTCCAAAGTTATTATTTACCGCCACTGACCATTCGGTTCGAGTGCCGCGCGCATGCGCGGTCGGGGACGACCCGCAGTAAAACGACTGGTCACGTGACTTGCCGCGGCATTCGCTCGTCGCACTTCGGCAGTCATCGGCGAACCGGCCCCGTAGTCAGGTGTGCCTGCGCGTCGTGCGTTGAATTTATGTTATAAATGTCAAATCAGAGTATTTCGAAAAAAACAGTGACATGTGTATGGACCTAACCTATACCTTACCGACCGTATAACTTCTTAGCGGATTAGAAGTGAATTTAATGAGATACAAATGAGTTTGTGTAGCTAAATTTATAGCTCTCGTTCTCTTCGCGATTAAGTTTTCGCTACTTCAAACGGTTTCGGGGGCTTGGGATATCTAAATCGATGACTAAAAACAGTAAGGATTTTTTTGACAAAACAGTTTTAGTGTGATCATGGACCGGGTGAGTGGTGTGTGCAAATTCGGAGGAATGGTTAACGCTGTGAAATCTAGAACTGGTCGCAGCAGAAGACGAGTGGTGTCCCACAGCCATGTCCCTCAGCAGCCCACTCCGGAAACACCCAAGAGAGGTCTCGGAGCGCTCCTGGTGCTGGCCAGCATCCTTGTCTACCACAACTGCCTCTACTGCGGCTTCGTCTTCGATGATATTAGTGCCATTAAAGAAAACAGAGATCTGAGACCACAAACACCAATTTCAAACATCTTCTTAAATGATTTCTGGGGAACACCGATACACAAGGTAGGCCAAACGCCGATAAGAACCCTTAGTTTTATATATTCAATGGAAACAACAGTTCTTAAAAGAAAGTTAAAGCTTTGAGAGGATAAGATTAATTTGCATAACTACCAACCCAGTGCAGAATACATAATGACATAAAAAGTTATGATAACGTCTCCACTCGGTGGCTTGAAATGTTTTCTTGATTTGCATATTATTTTGAAGCTCTTTCGGCGCAACGAAATATGAGAACAAATCTACATTTCACATGATATTTCCAAGCAAAACGATATTTTCTCAGAACAGAAATATTTTCCGGAATAATTTTCCTTTTTAAACCAATTGAATTGTGAATTGTTGCTTCATTATTTGTGAATGTTAATGTGAACATAATTAGGTTATTGTAATATTTATTGATCTAAATTAAAATTGTGATGAAACTATTAAATTAAAATTTATCGACATTCATTTATTTCGTTTATAAAACCAGATAAATAACGATTTCGAACAACGGAACGATCCATATTGGGTTGTTAAATTCGATTACGGCACAGCTATTATGAATTTCAATTATGGAATTAATTATTAAACCAATAAATCGTTAACAAAACAAGATTAACATCAGTAATGGGGACAGCAAATTTGACATTTTATTCGACACAAGTTATTTTCTTTTGTCTACTTAACAGGATGCTTCTTAGACGCTGTTTCATTATTTTGTCATAACAAAAATAGATGACTATATTTGCCAGCAAATACAGACGGCCGGTTTCAATCAAACCTTTTGGATTAGTTCTCCCTTCGTTCATTAGCAAGTGAATGGCGACAATGCGTGACGTCTGTATTAAGAAAAGGGATCAGGAATCCCCTTTTTAATGCAACAAATCTATTCACATCTCAGAAAATCCGCTGGGAATATACTAGTGGCAACACTTTAGTAATGAAATATTCAGTTGGCTGGACATACAAGTTTTGAATAAAGTTTTAATTGCTCTTTAAAGTGCGGCGTCGTGCACATTTTCTGAAATAAACAGGAGAAAATGCGATAATGAGCTGGATACAAAAAGTTATGTCTTATTGAAGGATATGCCCTAAGAGTACCTAAGTGCATTGAGAATTGTAATAATGACAATAAAATTCTCAAATACGAGAACTTCTGAATCGTATTTTGAGCATTATTTTTAAATTCATATAAGCAAGTTTTAAATTCATATAGTCAAGTCCAATTGCTGGACAAAGCTAATGTACCGAAACCAATTTTAAAACTAAAATACTCAGGTAACTTTTAACATTCGCGTCCGTGCCGTCAACACGAGCAGTCGTGTCGCAACTGCTGACTCGATGTTCGACTGAATCAACGTTTTTGCCACCTTTAATAAAATGGCAAGTACTTATAAGACGGACATTCTGCCCTCCGCGACACTGGATGGGATCGACCTCAAGAATCTAGTGCGGGATTTTTCGCTCCTTAAAGCAGAGGTCACCGCCATTCAAGCCAAACTGGAGGTGTCGGAACGTGTGGTCGCTGAATTAAGGACCGAGGTCGCGGCATTGCAAAATAAGCCAGTGACGTCGATATCACCGCAGTCAGCACGCAACGTGACCGTGCGACGCGGTGCAAAGAATGACCGTAATTCGCCGGTCAGCATTTTTAACGCGGACAATACCGATGCACAGGTGAATGACCGCCCGGGCCAGATGACGTCGGCCCCCCCGGCTCCTAAACTGACACCCGTGCCTGTTGCGCCTTCGACTGCTCCACGTGTCCTCCAGCAAAAGAAGAGTTATGCGCAAGCGTTCCGCCAGCCACTACCTAAGCCTCGGCAGGTGTCCACTGCTGAGGAAAACTGTGTGGTTGCGCCGAAGGGATACAGAGCGAGAAAAGTCGACGTGGACGGCTTCACCCTGGTGGAAAAACGTCGACCAAAGCCGTCTCGCAACCAACGTGGTACCGCCGCCGCTACAGCAACAGAGGTCACTCTCCGTGTTGTGGAGCCTACCGTTTCGCTGTACATATCAAGATTAGACTCTAACACCGCAGGCGAAGAAGTCTTGAAATATGTGCAGCAGAGAGTCTGTTTTTGGACAAAGGAATCTATACGGCTCAACCTGCGGCGCCTGGAGTCAACGAGGGATACGACATTCAAGTCGTATGTGCTTCAAGTGCCTGTGAAGCACAAGGCAATGTTCTTCTCTCCCGACTTTTGGCCCGCAGGAGTGGTATATCGTCGCTTCAGGGAAGCATTTACGAAAAAAATCCCTGACTAATATATTAGGCATAATTATAAGTATAAATGTATATATGTTAGTTTGTAAGGTATGTATGTAAAGTAGAATGTAAGCTATATTTTATTGTTGCTCGGTTTGAGAGGTATCACCTTTCCGTGACACAGTTTACACTAGTATGGGAGGTGATGTCTCGATAACTGAGCGAAATATAATGTAATTACATTTGAAATGAATAAATGAATTTGAATTTGAATTTGAACTTTAAAATCAAAACAATAATCGCAATTTTGTCTCCGCTTTCGCAAACAGACAATTTCAACGCAAACGATTGGCAAGGGAGTTTGGACAATTGTTTCCAAGATCTTGGCTCCTTCACTTTGACAACTCCCATCAGATTTGAAATCCCTACTGTTGTGAGAAAAGTTTTAATCAATGTATTTCTCTAAAGGGTCTACAGCTTCTGATTCAGATTGGAATTCCCCTAACTTTGAACGAACTTCAAACTTGGCATGGGAACTACAGGGGAAGAAGCAATCATCAATTTCGCTTAGAAAAGATATCGGCTTTTTCTAAAATTTGTCACGAATCGAACAAAAAAGGGATACTTAAAATGTTATTTTAAGGGCTTCATTGTTTTTGAACAAACTTTTACTAGCCCATTGGTACGGTAGGTAATGAGAATGACACTGTTTATTGTGTTGAGTTATTATTATATTTATTTTACCAATGCAGTTAATAAAATATTGTTGTTGAAATTGTCCCAAACATTGGGTGGGGGTAGGGGCCCACCCTTGCCGACTAACCCGTTGATTACTCAGTATTTATACACAAGATTAATGTCATTTCGCATGTCGGCTTTGCCTAAATCCAGACAAACGTTGTACGAGCAGCGTACAAATAACCTAACTGGTCCCAAACAAGACTTCGAAATATAGCAACTATTGCATTATGCATGACTATTTTGTTCACTCTCATGTATTAAGTTTAGAATTTAAACGTTTGAATTGTAAATTTAGTTTATCTAGCTCAACTTTATTCTTTTAGGAAAGCTTTATATTCCATTTTCGGACTTTAAGAACCTTTTAAGGAATGTTACTCAGGTCGATCATACGTCGACATATTATGTTGTTAATCTATAATGCTGCAGAGATTTTTTGAACGCGCTAATCTAAGGAACTACTGCTCCGATTTAAAACTTTTTTTTTGTAACGGATAGCCACATTCAACGGAAAGGTAATAGGCTACTTTTCATCCTGAAATTTCCACGGGAACGGGTACAACGCGGGTAATACCGCGGGGCGCTGCTAGTATAGTATAAGCAAAAATGTTGGTATTATTTATTGTTATTTTAAGTATGAAGAAGTTAGAGGCCGGCTTCTTAACATGCAAATTAAAAAAGATGGTTTTGTTTATTTTTCATCTTATCTTAATGCTTTAATATTTTCAAGTAGACAAGTTCCATACGAAAATTATTTGTCACGTTAAATACCTAAGTATATGAGAACCAATTTGTTAAGTGATAAACAACAAAGCTTTCATTTCAATTATAACAGCATACCTAAGCACTGTTTCGGAATAACAAAAAGGTATACGTGCCAACCAAGTTTTGGGTTTACCTTTTAACAAAACTGGCTACGGCGGCTCTGCCACATCCATCAATGTCAAGAGGAGCAAGTTTTTCGCAGGGTCCCATCGAAGTATTCCCTCTGTTTTTGTTTACAAAACTTTCAGCCAATGTCGTCTTAAATATTAGCTTCCTTAAGCCTTGATTAATACCCGGACCCTGGAGAGTTACTGTTGTCATTCAATTTATTTTACATTTTGCAGATGCTTTCGCTGATTAAATTTTATTATAAGGCGAGTCTGCCGTTAGGAATTAGATAAATGTAAATTCCTCTAAAAAGATCTGTTGAATTTTAAGTCGATTAGGAAAGTAGTTTGAACTTTGTTTAATTTTTTTAAAACACTTTGAGTCTAGCCAATCGTTATGTTTTGTGTATTAACTTACTTTGCTGAAGGTACTCAAACAAAATATAATTTTATTGAATTGCAAGTTAAAGTTGACTTTATAATATTTATGTATTTTTTGACGCGATAACATTGAAAGCTTATCTAAAAGAAAAACATCGTTAAGGTAAAGCGCAAAATTGAAGTAGGTTATCACGTTATCGGAGGAGAATTCCATTTACCCGATTCATCGATTTATGGGTGCGATATGGAATGATCATTTTTTCGTACAGTCCATCAATATTTTCATTTCCATGTCGTCCGCTCGTTAATTGATGTCGATCGACAATCGCACATGTTGCCTTTACGGTTCAAATGTGAAATTATAAATTAAATTGGACCAATTCTGCTCCGATTATTTTGAAAACATTATCATTTATAAGCTATGCCTATTATTCCAGTTTTTTACTTTAGTTTACAGTTTATTACGTAGACTAGCAGCGCCCCGCGGTTTTACCCGCGTTGTGCCCGTTCCCGTGGGAATTTCGGGAATTTTTTTACATAAAAACCTTTCTCCTGAATGACTCTACCTATTACAAAAAACCGCATCAAAATCCGTTGCGTAATTTTAAAGATTTAAGCATACAGACAAACAAACAAACAGACAAATAGCGACTTTGTTTTATACTATGTAGTGATGCCTACTATCACTGTTTGTTACAGTTACATATTACATACAGTTTATTACGTAGATATTATATAAGGACTAGTCCACGTTATTAGACTGATTTGTTCAAAGCAGACAAGTCTGTCTTTGGTCAGACTAACCCTAACCACAAATCTGATAATTTTGGGGAGAATCGTACAAGCATTCTTAATTTATTTAGGGCTCAAATATATTTAATAAACAAATGACGTTCGTTTTAAATAGTGTTTTGATTGGTGCAGTATAAAGTACAATTTAGAACGATCAGCCTTGGTTTCTTATTCATATTTAGGTATTTAATAGGTCTAATTCTTGTGCAAGCCATCCTTAATTTATGTATTAGGCAGAATAGTTTGTAACAAAAAAAAAAGTCGGTTAGACTTCTTAACTTTAATTTGCGCTTCTTCATAAAGCAGAATAAAAGAAGTTGAAAGTTCGAAGATCTACGCGAGCTCTTACATTATTAATCGGAAAGTTTATTTTCCATTAATGTATAACTTTTATCAACCAACACCGATCAATATAAGAACATTGTTTCGTTTAAGTGAAGTAGGCGTTGGGTAATTTCATTTACTTATTTGCTGGCGATTACCAAAATTGTTACCATAGTGGGATATTATAGTGTTTAATCGAGTTCCCTCTACCACTGGTAAATAATTCTCGAGCTAAATATGTACAAAGGGGCTTTTGGCTCGCGTGACCGGACATTCACGTGAACTTCTAATTTCGACGACTTTTCAAGAAAAGCATTTAGAAATTGTATTATTTACAAGATCGCGTGGCGGGTGCCACAAAAGTGGGAAGGTGTACCTAGTACACGAACTAAGGTCAGTTCGGTACGGGTTTGTTTTACCGAAGTACGTTTGACCGAAGCTAATTTTTAACCGACTTCAAACAACTAAGGAGGAAGTTTTTCTTCTTCTATGTATTGTACACACATTACTCTGAGGTTTCTCACCCGATTTATACCGAACTCTATTCACTTATTAAATATCTAATGACCGATATCTTATATAGGTCTAGGTACGTATTAATTATAATGTGTAACCTCTTGATATTATCTAGTTAGGAGTGTGGTATAACCAGAGCTAATTAGAAGATACCTAATTAGTGTTAGACACGTTCGAGTTGGTATAATGCCTAGATTAGACTAGACTAGACGTACCTATGGATTTAATATGTAGAATTTAGATTCATCTACGCTTTATTCATTCAATTTCAACAAGTTAGGCCAATCCTATTGTCGGAGTTCTTAGACCGCCAAAAGACCTTCGATAATGGTCTAACGATGGCCGAAACTACCGGGACTTCGAGGTGAAGACGTGCCCTCCAAAGCACGGTAGCGCTCCGATGAAATGCGACCATCGGCTACCCATTCGACTTGTCGCCGGGCCGCACGTTGCTTAACATCCACGATGAGTAAATATCGCTCAGTCAAACTACGCCATGAGCGCAAAGTTATATTGACTTTACGAATTAAGGAGAATTAGTGATGTTCTACTTTTACGAATGTAAACATTATTTAACAACTGTTACTGAGACGCAAAAACGTTGAAATAAGACTTTGTATGTGTACCTATAAGAGCCCAAGTTACTTGAGATTTATAAAATTTCATTCGTAAGTCAACCTGAGCTTAATCTGGGTCTTATGCCCCGTTTCCATCATGACGTTCTAACAAGCATTTTGTTTTAAGCAAATATTTAATGTTCTGCTAATGAGCACACGTCATCACCATTAAACTTAAGAGCTAAGCTCTTGTCGGGGAAACCGAAAAAGATCACTCAAAGATTTCATTGAATGAAATAAACTCTTGTACTCTACCGATCATCACGACCACGGTTGCTTGCTCAAATGTTTTTATTCACCGCAAGAACAAACAATTGCTCATTCGGAACTATTCAGATTCAAAACAGTAAGCGAAAACGCGGTTTAAAGTGGAAGTTTTGAAATAGAGCATTGCAGCATCATCATTACAAAGAACACCATCATAGCCGCGTGTTATACAAGCAAACTTTGCTCAGCACACACGACTGAAAGCTCCATCAGCAGCGTATAAACAGCAATTTCGTCCGGTAATTTGTAGTATGCATTAGAGGCACCTTATCTTAGCCGGTATTCCGGGATGAACCGGCAACTGGAGCCGGCTGTCTCCGGGACAAACAAACGGAGACATAAATCAATGTCAGCATACCAAGTTTATCGCGCCTTCGAGCTCCCCCTACCCGCAGCCAACTCCCCAACTGTGGACGCGATCCTTTAATGTGTTTGTTCTGCGATGGAAAAAGTTAGACGAACTTCTATAGAGATAACACCTCAACTACGTTCATTATTTAAAGGCAAACAAGAGTCCGAGCCATTGTTCCGGGCCGGCTTCATACTTTTTATTATTTCTAGCTTTATACCACTTCGATTCTTTTGTTTTTAAGACGGCGGTTAATCAAAACAAATGAAATGAGGAAATAGTAAAAGCACAAAATGTCAAAAATAAAATACGCTTCTAATTATGAAAGTAAAACCACTATTAAATGTTTAATTGACAAATGAAAACTTTTCAAGCTGTCATTTAATATTTTAATTACTCCAAAAGGAAGGAGCAATATGGAAACGAATTATTCACCGTACCGTCGACCCCATAAATCAAAACTTCTAACACAATAACCACTACAAACTAGAGAGGTGTTGGTAACTTGCCGCATACAATATGATGTTCGGGTGTCCCCCGGGGGAGCCGACACGGCGCCGCGTACTCCGCCACCAAACATGCTCTCCTGTTCTCAAATCATCTCATAAAATAATCGTATCTCCAACGTAACTTCGCCGGATAACTCCCTTTACCACAGGTATATACGAACCACCTACTCTAATATAGAAAGGTCCACTTTGATTACATCCTTTGATTAAGATAGCGACCACGATTCCCAATTTATATTTACATCCAAACGTAATAAGATGCGTTGATTTATGCAGATCAAATTCATTGGATCGTAAAAACAGGATACCGCCAACAATTACTATGAAGAACGTAAATTGTCGTATAATTTTACTACTCCATTCAAAGAAATGAACAATAGGAAGAATAAGCTTTGACGGTTTAATAGAGGAATAAATGCGAAGCCACGTACTCGCTTGGTGCGCCGCAATAATGTAGCGATTGTAATGGACTGCATTAACGCAATTTTATACAGTTTATACTCGGCAGTCAGCACAGAAACAAAATGGAGAATACATGCTGCAAAGTAATACCCGAGACCTGTTATAATATGTTAATCGTATGTTATTTGCCGAGAAAGAATGAGCAATTTTTTTTTTTATCATACTTACTTACTTAGCAATAATGAGTTATGCAGTAATTGTATAACGCGCAACTCAAATTGAATGATTTTTGTTAAACTAAACTTCTATTTTACTTACTCGTTATATTTACAATAATCACAAAACCTCAGTAATAAGTAAAAGTTCCTTTGAATTCATAAAAGAAGTAAAGTTTTCCTACATTACCGGCACTTGACCCAGTAACGCTAGTGAAATATGCCCCGTACTCTTGTTATTCCCGCAAGCTCTAATTCCATTAACAAAAATCGTGATCGCGTGTTCCCCATTAACGTAATTTATTTCTGTATCAATCCCAAAGTAATATCACTCTATTTTTTAGAGCCTTTCCAAAACAGAATCGAGCTCTCAAAATGATTGTGGATTTATCAAAATCATGTTTCAGCCATTAACCACCGAAAACATTACCGACCACAACATTTGTTGCTATTAATAAACGGGGTGTGCCATTACAGATGGGGTAAATCTCCCGGTTGTTGGCGCCGAGTCCAATAAAACAGACTGCAGTGCCAAGGCGCTATGCCAAGCAAGTTTTGATCTGCCATACAAGACCTTAGCGTTAGTCTCTCTCACACCTAAGTCATTAGAGAGAGATGGGAATCAAAGTGGAAACTGGATCTAAACCGCTATTCAAAATCTTCTTATAAGAAGTAATTTATGCTCGTTTTATTTTTTCTGTGAATGAGTCCCGTAAATGTTTATTTACATTACTTTTTTCCATAATACTAAAATATTTAAACGTCAAACGTCCATCATTTGACAATTTGAAATGTCACAACATCTGAAACGAAAGCTTTACACTCTAAATAACCCAATTAGTCCGAATTTTCGAGACAACTAGTCTCGAGTCTCTTTTTAGGGTTCCGTAGCCAAATGGCAAAAACGGAACCCTTATAGATTCGTCATGTCTGTCTGTCTGTCTGTCCGTCCGTCTGTCTGTCTGTCTGTCCGTATGTCACAGCCTTTTTTCTCCGAAACTATAAGAGCTATGTTGTTGAAACTTAGTGTGTAGATGTATTCTGTGAACCGCATTAATATTTTCACACTAAAATAGAAAAAAAAAAAATTTTAGGGGGGTCTCCCATACTTAGAAATGAAAAAAATATTTTTTTTTTCATCAAACCCATACGTGTGGGGTATCTATGGATAGGTCTTCAAAAATGGTATTGAGGTTTCTAATATCATTTTTTTCTAAACTGAATAGTTTGCGCGAGAGACTCTTCCAAAGTGGTAAAATGTGTGTCCCCCCCCCTGTAACTTCTAAAATAAGAGAATGATAAAACTAAAAAAAATATATGATGTACATAACAATGTAATCTAACACCGAAAATTGGTTTGAACGAGGTCTAGTTAGTAGTTTTTTTTTTACGACATAAATCGTAAACCGCAAAAAAATACTGATTATTCATTCAATAACTCAAATGTAAATAAAAAAACATTTATTTCAAGAACTTCTTTATTATGTTACTCGCTGCTACGGAACCCTTCATGGGCGAGTCCGACTCGCACTTGGCCGCTTTTTTAAATAAGTCGGGGCTTTAATAAGTCTTTATTTGGCGTTTAATGTAGCCCAGCACTAAATCCACATTAAAAATGTATTTGGAAGTTCAACGTTTTCGAACAATTTAGAGATGGTATTTACCGTTACAAAATAAATAAGTAGATTCCAGAAAACCTAAATCACTTTTATTCCGAAATCCCGACGAGAATAGACATTACCACAGGCACTGTTAGTAATACATATTTAATTCACTAATTACTAACTTGTTTGGTTTCAGGTAACATTTGACAAAAGAAAATTCATCTATGGTAAAGAAAAGTTGTTTATAATATAAAACGGAAGGAATACAAAACATTTCCTATAAGAATCTGTATAATATTTCAAGTCAATGCCAATGCGGACGCTGGGGTTTTGTTTACAAATTAAAGCGGGAAAATATTTGTTCATAAACTTTGTCACGAGACTAAGAGGGTCATCGAAGACAGAATGGCTCTGTCCCCAAAATTGAGTTTGACACGAAGCGAGGATTATCGTCCCCTTTTCAATAGTCACATCGAAAATTGCACATTTTCTATGAATAGAACGGACCGGCGACTTAGGGTCAATTCACACCGAGACGCGACGCGACGCGACGATACTCAAAGAGGCCAATGATTTCGCGCTACGCCGCGCGTCGTCGCGAGACGCATCGCAACGTCGCGAGGCGCATCTTAAAATCGTAGCAGGACGACGCCTCGCTGACCGGCGATGCACCGCTGCGTCACGATACGTCGCGCTACGCCGCGAGGCACCTCGAGGCGCAGTGCTGCGTGGTGCAACGTAATCTGAATTCTCACAATGTAATGTGTATCTTTTCGTGTAGTGAATAAAGTATATTCTGAGTCGCTCTATGAAAAATGTGCGCGCAGCGTCGCGCCGCGTCGCGTCTCGGTGTGAACTGACCCTTAGGGGTTTCTGCATCAGTCATTGTCAACAAAGTAAAGCGCCTTCGGACCCGACAAATAGATTTGTAGTGGCCTCGAGACTCGCTCGACTGTTGCGACTGCGAGGCTTGTGTCACTACCATACTGTTTACTTAACGTTCGAAGCATTTCCTAAGAAAATACATTAAGATTCCGTAAGATGTTTGTTAGAGTCCTTTTGTAGCATTGTAAAACACGTTCTAAGAAAAATATGTCCGAAACATTTAAAGAATAATATTTTTAAAAGAGCAGAACACCAAAATAATATCCCTACACTAAATAACAGATTTATTTTGACAGTTCCATTTTGTCGAGCCTCGTGTTACTAGATACTAAGTGACATTGCTGACATGTTCTTAAAATACAAGTGAGTAATGTGATAGAAGAATATTTGTTGGAAAACAGCGAAGAAAGCTCTTATCCTTACACCAGTTACAACATCAACGCCTTTATTACCCATGGGCTTACTTCCGCGGAATAAATTCGGAGAGTAATAAGCGCGCGTGTATCATCCTTTATAATACAACCTTAATAACGAGAAAGCACCTACAAACTGCTCAGCTAACTAGGTATCAGGTAATAACATAAACTTTGAGACTTGTTACCGACTCAGATGCCGGAACATAGGTAAAACAATGCGCGTTCTTTGCCCTCCCAATTCGGTTAACGTTGTTTCACGGTATAATAATCCTATTGTTAACAGAAATATTCCTATACTCATCAAAGTAAATGAAAAAAGTAATATATGAAAAATAATGCTGGCAAAGGAGCAATAATATCCCGGAATTCTTAAGACTTATGTGGTTGGAGAAAATTATCCAGGATTTTCTAAGGAAACTTCATTTAGTCGGGATGATCCGAGCGCGAGATCAAAGCTGGCTTATTGATTGCGTCCACCAGGGCTTCCGGGCTCGCAGACCGTAACCACATAATCCCCGGATTAGCAAGGGACAGACTACTAAATGGCAGATTTTAGAGCAAAAAGTTTGCGGGATTACGACTAACACAAATAAGGGTTGCTTGATTTTTGTTCCGGTACCATTAACGTTACTCCGCCGAGGCACAGTTGAGGAAAACTGAATTGTAATTTGACTGTAATTAACAGGGAGTAGAAGCGCGAGTAACGAGTAGAAAAATCATTATATTTTCGGTTGTTTTTCTGTAACGGAATTAATTAAAAATGAGAGCCGAAATCACATTTCATCACCAAGGACTTTGAAAACCGAACTTAGCGTGAGTTGTTTCAAACGGTCATCTTAAGATACGTTCGTTAAAAAGTTCACGATTACGTACACTATTAAATGTCTGTTAAATACAAATAGTCATAATTTTAAAGATTCATTTTCAGTTATTGGGGCTGCTAGTAAAAAGCCACGATTTTTAATTTTTTTTCCGCCTATTGCGACCGTCATTTTGTTTTGTATTAACGTTAACTGACGCGTGAGTGTAAACTGAAGCACCCTAAGCGATCCGTAATGCGCAAGTCTGCAAGCCAAACGTTATAAAGTAAACATCGGATGGCCGAATTTGTCACAGGTAACTTTAGTTTACTTAGCACTGGAACGGGAATATTGATGACTGGGAGGGTAGGTGCTGTGCATATCGGCATCCCTTTATGAAACAAGCTTGTTTACGTTCTTATATACTCTATTTTTTCGTTCGAGTCTTAAAATGTGGACCAATGTGATCAATTTTCCAGCCGAAGACGATTACTCCTGAACGAGAAAAAGGGTTAGTGATTTATTCCATTCTTACCCTATCTCTAAAACTTTTTCTTCTTCAGGAGTAATCGTCTTCGGCTGGCAAATTGACGACATTAGTTCTCATTTTAAGACTCGTAAGAAAAAATAGAGTTTAATTATAACACTATCATTAATAAACACATATATACGAGTATATACGGTCAAATTGAGACATCAAAATTTTTAAAGTCGGTAAAATAAATTACAGACATTTTGATTGCTTTCAATAATTACTTGTAAAGTCAATTGAATATGATTTAAACTGTATTTATAAACAAAATACCAGTTTCGATACCCAATATCCTTTTATAATAGCAAAATAAAATCAATCTGTTTTACACTGGCCTGGTTAAGTTTATTAATATTACGTTATTCCACCATATTTAGTTGCATCAAATTATTATTCAGCCACAGGTGATCCTAGGTATCGAATATCGATTTGTTCTCGCATAGGAGCCAATTTTCAGGCAACTTTTTTCACGCTCCAAGATTCAATTAACGTGACAATTTTACCCATTTTTGTATCGTAATTCAATTAACGATTCGTTTTAAAAGCAGGGCTTTTAAGATTCACTCGGTAAATGCAAAGCAGAGTCGAATTCATTGTTTTTTTGGAATAATTAAGAATATCGGTAAATAATGCCATTTTTAACTTAATTTTTATGGTAAACAATTTTTAACTTAATTTTTTCTTAAGTTTTTTTTAAGTCTTCATTTTTTATTATTAAACAAGCACCACCCCGCGGTTTTACCCACGGGATAAAACATAACCTTGCCGCTATCCATTACAAAAAGAATATTCAAATCGGTTGAATCGGTCAAATCGTTCAAACAAACAAAAAACTCTTCAGTTTTATTATAATAGTAAGTGTATTATCACATTCAATTCATTTACAATAAGACATCCATTATAATATTCACCGTATTAATCAATGACAAAATAAATTGTAGGGTATGTTTCCAATGTCCAACACTAAATATATAACAAGCAAGTATTTTATAAAATTACACCATTATAATAATGATCTGGCTTAAAGATAATTGTCATACAAATAGACGTCACTTAAATCGATCGTTAACTAATTACGTGTTTACTAATCAAATATTAGTATTAGAATATTGTGCAACATACGAGTAATATAACCTCAATTCATTGGTATGATAGGATATAAGTTTTTAACCACGACGTTAAAAGAGGGGTGTTATTTGTTTGACATCGATGGCTGTGTGTTATATGTGCGTTTGCCTGTGGCATCGTAGCTCTCAAACGGCTGGACCGACTTCGATGCAATTTTTTTCCATTTGAAAGCCAGTTTTCTTACGGAGGTTCTTAGCTATGTTTGGAAAAATCTACCTATTACCTTATTAAGGCTTTCTAGATATTATTCAGAAAGTCCCCGATGATGGCGACATTTTCGATACGAGTATTGGATAAGAATAAAAGCGGCCAAGTGCGAGTCGGACTCGCCCATGAAGGGTTCCGTAGCAGCGAGTAACATAATAAAGAAGTTCTTGAAATAAATGTTTTTTTATTTACATTTGAGTTATTGAATGAATAATCAGTATTTTTTTGCGGTTTACGATTTATGTCGTAAAAAAAAAACTACTAACTAGACCTCGTTCAAACCAATTTTCGGTGTTAGATTACATTGTTATGTACATCATATATTTTTTTTAGTTTTATCATTCTCTTATTTTAGAAGTTACAGGGGGGGGGACACACATTTTACCACTTTGGAAGAGTCTCTCGCGCAAACTATTCAGTTTAGAAAAAAATGATATTAGAAACCTCAATACCATTTTTGAAGACCTATCCATAGATACCCCACACGTATGGGTTTGATGAAAAAAAAAATATTTTTTTCATTTCTAAGTATGGGAGACCCCCCTAAAATTTTATTTTTTTTCTATTTTAGTGTGAAAATATTAATGCGGTTCACAGAATACATCTACACACTAAGTTTCAACAACATAGCTCTTATAGTTTCGGAGAAAAAAGGCTGTGACATACGGACAGACAGACGGACGGACGGACGGACAGACAGACAGACAGACATGACGAATCTATAAGGGTTCCGTTTTTGCCATTTGGCTACGGAACCCTAAAAAACGCTATTGTCATACATACCTGGACTCCCACAGGAAACATCGTTTAATTCTCCTTCAAGCCTCTGTGTAAGTATATTAGTGAGATATATAAACCTACTATTGGCTACACACTTAGAGAGCTCACTTTAGGAGCTAAATATAACATGAATATTTATGAATAGGTACCCTCTTTTTGTATCTCCGGAGGATACTTACTTTGACAAGGTTTTGTCCCTCAATAGAATAGATTTAAATAATTAATACCATCTACCTGTCTTGGCAGTTCGTTGTTAACAAGATTTATTGTATTGATTTGGTAACTTTTGTACCCTTTCCTAACCAGCATCCTGTCTACTGACTCTGTTTAGCTAAGCGACAGCGACTAGCGGTTTATTAAAAAACTAACAGCGCCTTGCGGTTTTACCCGAGTTGCACCCGTTCCCGTGGGAATTTCGTGATGAAAAATAGCCTATACCCTTTGCGTTGTATGTGGCTATCCATAATTTTTTATTTTTTATTTACTAGCAGCGCCTTCGGTTTTACCCGCATTGTGCCTGTCCCCGTGGGAATTTCTGAAACATAGCCTATAACCCTCCCCTTGAATGTGGCTATCTATTACAAAATTAATTATTCAAATCGGATTTATAATTCCCGAGATTACCTCGAACATACAAAAAAACAAACAAACTTACAAATTTTACCTCTTTATAATATTAGTATAGATTCAAACTGGACATGTAGTTTTAGAGATTATAGCGTTCAAACAAACAATAAACAAACTTTCAGCTTTATAATATTAGCATACATATAGAATACACTGGCTTTCATTAAAAAACAGACGCTTAAACTTCGACGCTTTATTTTATCTGCCAAATTATTTATCGATTCGTTCAGACGCGTATACTGTGTCCATCACACAATAACTCTTTGAGTAAACACACTAATTTATAATCGCCGCGCCCGTGCGGCGAACAAATGAATGAAACCGCATAGATTTACGTCGCAGTACCTCGATATCGGGAATCGACCGAAAGCTCTGCACATTAGCGAAATGAGGGAAAAATACCAACATTGTTGTTCGTTAAATGTATCCTATACGTCATTTTAGAAGGCGTGAATATTGAAATTGTTTACGATAAAGCTTTTGTCTTGAAAAAGACAAAATGTAGGAGTTGTTACTCGCACTGAAAAAACGTCTGTTACTCTATTAACTAACAACGGTATCAAATCGCTATCAAAAAGTAAATAATTGCAACTTCTTCTTATTCTTCTTATCGTATCAATGGCCTGCAAACTTTTCCTGTCCAGTATTATGCTGACAGAAGGAATTGCAACAATAAACTTGCGGTTCAAAACAAGTTGAGGGCTAAAACTACAAAAGCATCTCCGTACTTTAATCCCTATAAACATTATTTTGTTTGTTCATGCGCAAATGATGGTAACTTTATCAAGTGACAACGAACACTAGCATTCCAGGAGTGGGCGACCGCGGCCGTCCATAGTCGTTCCCCGCAGTAGCATCCATTACCAGGCTATATGACCCGACGTTTGCACCACCCAAAGGAAAAAGATTTCCACCCTAACAGGGGAATGTGAAAATGTAAATTTATTCCGAGACACAATGAAACTGAGTTGTACGGCTCACTGCAAAAACTGGGAGGTTAATGGCAGGCCGACATGCCTTCCTTGGATTACGAATTTCACAACTCCCGCCCGTCTAATTCTAAGGAATTTGTCCTTTTGTATGTGCATATTTGTTTTGGGAATTTGCTCGGGACTTATGTGTGCCGTTTATTTTAATTTTCGTGAGTTATATTGTTTTTCTTAAGTTATAACTGCGGTGTTAAAAGCAAAGTCTCCAAGTAGAATGTAATTAGCTTTACTTGACTTGCTTCTAATTAGAAAGGTGTATGTTCCTTTGAATACGAACAAATTATAAGTATATAGAACATACTCGGTCATGAATAGTGAGAATAGTAAATAAGTCTGAGTTATAATTAGGTGTTGCATTATTTATTGCTAATGCCTCTAATGTTCCCAGTAAGTTTCTTGAATATTATAATATATTTGAAACAAAGATAAAACTCATTCACAATTCAAAATAGAAAGCTTTGAATAAGTAATAATAACAGAACGTACATTAGTTCTATATATTCTCGAACCTTATTCCCGCAAGCTTAACAAGTGTTAATAATGCGTATTTTATAATTATAATAGAAGGTGCACTTTTGGTTTCGCTAATTCGTTTCCTTTTGTTCTAACAGAACAACGTAACAAAACAAAATATCTGGTTGTGCTCACAGCGGGCTGCTTGTGACAGGTTTATAATAGCTCTCCAGTACCTCCATTTTATTTCCAAATACATTTTGCTGTGGACTTTTCTATAATAATATTCTTACCCACACACTTTGTTGAAAGAATTTTTTACAGTCTTAACTCTTATTTTTCATCAGTATACTAGTAAGAGCCCTTTGACGGTACTGGTTGATGTTTTCCTTTACATTAAAAAAAATGCAGCTCTTTTTTATAAAGTTACTAGCAGCGCCCCGCGGTTTTACCCGCGTTGTACCCGTTCCCGTAGGAATTTCGGGATGAAAAATAGCCTATAACCTTCCCGTTGAATGTGGCTATCTATTACAAAAAGAATTATTCAAATCGGTTCAGTAGTTTCTGACATTAGCGCGTTTAAACAAACAAACAAACAAACAAACAAAACAAACAAACTCTTCAGCTTTATAATATTAGTATAGATTTAAGTATAAGCTTACTTTAAATACTTTCCCTCCATATTGAACGTAGCATTGCAACGTAACAGCGATTTTGGTATCCACCACTCATATCAATCGTAGCATCGTCATCGGCCACCCATCTAATTAAGGGTCGGGCTGCACGCTGCTTAACAATCGCAATGAACTATCATTGCTTAGTCAAGTTACTAAAAAATTTCTTTGCACGCACTAATCTCAGAAACTACCCATACGATTTCAATAATTATTTTTGTAATGGATTGCCTTGCCACATTCAACGGAAAGACTATTTTTATCCTGAAACTTCCACGGGAACGGGCACAACGCTGGGGCAATGCTAGTACCTAGCAAATAAAATCTATACTAATATTATAAAGCTGAAGAGTTTGTTTTGTTTGTTTGTTTGTTTGTTTGTTTAAACGCGCTAATCTCAGAAACTACTGAACCGATTTGAATAATTCTTTCACTGTTAGATAGTCTATTTATCGAGGAAGGCTATAGGCTACATTTTATCCCGAAATTCCCACGGGAACGGGCACAACGCGGGTAAAACCGCGGGGCGCTGCTAGTCGGTAATAAGACAGACAGACGCTAGACGTTACAAAAATAACAGATCCGTAATATCACGCATTCGCGGCGTAGATACTCGTTTCATCCTTGCGTTTCCATTTACTGCTACAGTCTTTTGTTTCTTTAAGGGATCTTCTCTTTGTCCTAGGCTTCAACTGTTTGCGGGACGAATATTTGCCTAACAAGAGTTTTCTGGCTTCATTACCACTACAAAGACATTGCACATGAATGCTAGATTGACTGTACTGTGCCTGGAAATCTTTCGATCTTCATTGTTTCAGGATTTAAGTTATTAGTTAAATGCTTACTAAATCTACAATTAAGTTAATGAATTATTTGGAAAGATATCAGAAATAAGTAAGTTCTTGTAGGTTATTGGACAATTCTGTTGTCGGGAGTTTTTGGAAAATATCTAAAATATAATAATTATTGAATTATATAGTACAAACCCTTCCGAGAGTGTTGAAAAAATCCATTAAGATCTAACTAAATAAATAAATATGAATCTAAGGCACTGTTTACAATTGAACATGTGTGTGTACCTGCTGCGAGCCGACGCGTGGTGTATTCAATAGAACGCGAGCATCACTTAACTCAAATTGCATGTCTTTAGTTGTTTAGAAAGTTGGTCAATGTAAACTATGCCTTACTTAGCGGAAGCTCAAGTGCAAAGCTCAATCGACTCATTACAATGCATTACGAAAAGAATTCACGACGTACACACATGTCTTCAAGAAACAAGTGAGGTGACGTACACCTTGTTTGACTGTTTCAATGTATTGTAATTGGTCGCTTGAGCTCCGTACAGCCCCACTTCACTTAAATGCAACCCCTCCTGCCTCTGATAACAAAAATATTTTCTTCATTATCAAAATGATATAAATTCCTTAACTCCGTCCGATGCCACAAATATCTCAAGTATATTTTCCCGTCCGCAGAAATGTAAGAAACTAAAATAAATGACGCATGTTCGGAACCTCTCGGAGAGATGAAATTCCATGCGTCTTCCCCGGACCGATATGATCGAATATTTTCCCTTTAATAAAGAATTGTTTGGTTTCAGCCCCCGTATTTCAAATGACATGATACAGGACCCACTTTAATATATTAGTTACATACTTAACTATATTAGTAAGCTATTTATTAAACTGACAAGCTAAGCTCATATCGATAAAGACTAGGCATTCAATTAAATATTCATAATATATGAGGTAAGGGGGAGAGGTCGTAATTAAGTTTGTGCTTAGAGTGCATTTACCAATATGCCCATTTAATTTTCAGAAACGGTTTGACCGATTTTGATGTAAGTTTCTGTGAAATGTTAAATTAAAATTAAAAATAGTTTATTAGGAACATAAAAGATATGACAAAAATAACTATAAGAAACGATGACGCCCACAAAAGCAGAGCTTGGGCGCAAGCATCATCGCCCACCACCGGAACATAAGACTAGGTTCCATAATACAAAGAGTAACTTAATTGCTATTGAATTTAAATATAATTAAAAAAAAAAAAAATGTGATCATACATTGCGGGAATTCCATTTTATTTTGTTTTTTCTTGTCATAAAAATCTTTGAGATAAAGAAAGTTAAAACCAATCTGTTCAATTAAACTGAAGGTATTTGTTTCTTTGTAATTAAGAGCTATTTAGGGAAGGTCGTGTGACCTACATAGAGGTAGCAGCAACTCGACAGCCGTGAGGCCTGAGTGTCATCGAGGAGGTGTGACGTCACACAATGACAAAGTGAGATAGTGGAGTGGCGTGCCCTATCGACGCCGGATCCCGTTTTTGTCTCCCGATGATTGATGAATACCGCCTGTTCCTGCTTCCGAAATAATATTGACGTGACACCAGATATATAGGGTGACCTCCTCTTTTTTGTTGATTAGGTATAAGCTTAGAATCTTAACCTTTGCCTTCAAGCCTTTAATATTCCTGAGGTGTAAATTTTATTACTGATGGGTGAAGTGAGACTCAGTCGAAAGTGTACTAACAATTTTCTCTGTCTCTCTCTCTCTTTTAAACAAGGCTGCAACTCAACTGTTGCTGTACGGGACGGAGTGCGCACACCCGCTGGTTTTCAGTAACAGAAGTGCAATCACTGTTAACTCCAATTATCAACGACAAAATCGATGATTGACTGTTAATCGAGTCATAAACAAACGCGTAAGAGTGTGTACCGCGCCTAACATTATGCCCTATCATTGTTATGTCCAGAGACAATAGTGAAAAACAATACGTTGTTTTGATACTCAAACTAAACGCCGCACCTCAATAAAATGAAATAACTAAGCTGAAAGTTATTAAAAATCTGCAACGTGACATCCTCGGACACAGACAAAAAATACTGAAACTGAATGAAATATGAATGCTGAAAATACTATTGCAGTTTTTTTTATAGTTCGTTACTCTATACAAAAATATCCCCCTTTTGTATCCGAGTCAAAAGAATTGTAATATTTGCCATACCTCCGAAAAATTGTAAAAAATTATTTTCATATGTTCGAATTTCTTTCATGATGACATCGAATTTTGGACACGTAAAAATTTGGTTACTGTACTCTATAGATACTCTACAATGGAACATGAAATGCAGCGACCAGTTGGCAGGCGTTGATATGCAGTAGGAACGTGCTAAGCGACCTCACAGTTACAACCTTTTCTTAAAAAATGTAGTCTTCAAGGTTCAAAATTGTATGAAAATTGGTCTTTCGATCTTTGTACTGTAAATCGTGCCAGTGATTTCAAGCAAAACATAATATGAATAATATTGTCCACTTGGAGTAAGATTAGATATCTCGATTCATATCATAGTTAACAACATTTTCTTTAAAATATAGGCTTCATGGTTCAGCGTGGTGATTATGCCTTATCCTCCTCTCCATATTGATATCTTCGGTGAATTGAGGGACCTTTGCACAGCAGTGGGACATTATAGACAATTCTTTTTGTTCTTAGTTCAAAATGGATTATAATTGGTCCTCTGATCTTTACATCATACAGCGTGCCATTAATTTCGTGCAAAACATAATATAAATAATGTAAATTGTCTACTTGGTGTTAGATAAGGAAATAGACAAATTAAGTATAACGTTTGTAATGTCCCAGGATTCCCCGTTCTTTAAAACATATATCTACACTTCTACACTAATATTATAAAGAGGAAAACTTTGTTTGGTTGTAATGAATAGGCTCAAAAACTACTGGACAGTTTTTAAAAATTCTTTCAACATTCGAAAGCTACATTATCCACGAGTAACATGGGCTATTTTTCATCCCGAAATTCCCACAGGAATGGACACAACGCGGGTAAAACCGCGGGGCGCTGCTAGTATACCTATATATCAGTCAAAATTCATACAAAACCGTTAAATCGACTACATGCCGCAACCATACCATACCTATTACCCTGCTACGCTCCTTAACACCTACATTAGTAAAAAAGTCAAACACCTAAAGTCTATAAACTGACTTCATATTACAACCACATTGAATACCTACTAACATTCCATTTAAAACTACTAACATATAAAATACCAATAACGATTATTAGAAACAATTCAGTTTTACTATTATCACGAAATAAAATCAGGAATAGACCATAAAATGTAACCATCGAATCGAAATTAAAAGCCGAGTGTGCATTCTCATAACAATTTCATGCGATATGAACACAGTTTCAGAGATTATCTCTCGCAAATCTGACAAAGCGCATAAATTGTACCGATTCAGCGAACCATAAATAATGAAGCCGCTTTTTAAGCGACACACATACTATCCGAATCACCATACAGTTCGGCACTGCGCAAAAAGTTTTCCTATTAACTTACATTCCTAACAATTCACTCGCGCATTATTTTCCATGTTATTGCACTAGTTGATGTTATTTCGAAGCAATAAAAGTTCTTATAAAACCCCTATTTATGGTTCGTGATCTACATTCGTATTAAAATTGACTTCGTTGAATAAACATTAGTTTTTTTTTTGTTATACTGGTTGAATTTACTAAGTTGGTTATTGGAAAGGATTGATGGTAAATAACGTTAGAGCTGTCAATGTAAAGGCCGTTACAAACTGTTCCGGCTTTTATCAATGTATTGCCGCTGGTTTAGTTAATAAGGGCGCTCGCACACAAGAAGGCAGCCATTACAGAGGTTCGTTTTTGCTGCAAGCTTCCTAACTTAATTACCACAGTTACCAGCCCACCATGGCCTGGCTTGTTAGCCGGCGTAGTGTGTACGAGCCGTAATATAAGTAATGTGAGAAAATGTTATCAGTATCAGCACTTATGTCTTTATCGATTTAACGTTAAGTTTTCCGTAAGAATAACGTCTAGACTAGACTATTTCAGTCTAGAATTCTAGAAAGTTTTACGTCAATTACAATTATTATACTAATTATTAAAGTATATTAACCCATACCACCTAATTTTAAACGCGATGTTAACTAAACACTCTAATAAGTGTTTTGTCTCTTTTGCTCTTCAGAAAATTGCGTATGTCGAAAGAGTGACAAACCATTGATATCTACACTGTTCTTAAAACGCGTTTATTAAAGGTCCTTTAAAGGACTGACATCACACAATCACAAGACGCAAGACTTTTTTCTCGTCCGCCAGTCGAGATAACGTTACAGCCCTGATAGCTGTGTCGGGCAAGATAATACCTAACTTTGAGATGTAATCGATCGTCCCAGACTAGATTAAGTCTAGGCATAAAAAGGACCCAAGTCTTGGCAACGCATCTCATCCCCTCTTTACAAGTTTTTCTATCAAAGCCACGGTAGATTTATTGTGACTTTTCTGGAATGCCTGGCACAAAGCTGTGTCCTTAATGATGTTCTCACAAAGTATTAATACCTTAAAGACATGTTTATTTATTATACACGTGTTTTTGAGGCCATTCGGAAGAAAGAAAAATAAGTAAAATCTGTTGTATTAATAACTAGCAGCACCCCGCGGTTTTACCCGCGTTGTGCCCGTTCCCGTAGGAATTTCGGGATGAAAAATAGCCTATAACCTTCCCGTTGAATGTGGCTATCTATTACAAAAAGAATTATTTAAATCGGTTCAGTAGTTTCTGAGATTAGCGCGTTTAAACAAACAAACAACAATTAGTTATATTTTCTGTATGCTTTTCGAGACCCTATAATTAGGATATAATTAGCGATAATATGGTATGAAATGGTATTTTGAGGTACGGGCGTCTTTTGGGACAAGTAAGGTTATTTTTAGAATCAACCAACATTCAGGTAAAACTAAGTAGCTAACGGCCCTACGGCTATTGCCGCGGGGAGTTTGGCGGTGAGACTACTACACAGCTGTTCATAATAATTGGCGTGTCTAAGGTATTCTCCTTAAACTAATATACTACACTACCAGTTCCCAGCGTTGTACCCGTTCCGTAGCAATTTTGGCCTGAAAAGTAGTCAAAATTATCCTCTAGATTCATTCTGTATTTTGGTGAAAGCCACATGAAAATCCCTTCAATTAGTAGTTTTTGAGAAAATTTATTAAATACAGACAGACAGCTTTTGGGGACTTTTTTGTAATATGTATACTTGTATAGATAACAAAAAGCGGCAAAAACTCTTTTTTTATACAATCGCAACATTCAAAAACGAGTTACCGGTTAGTTCATCCTGGAATTCTTACGAGTTACTATCTTAACGTGTTCTATAACTGTGCCAAATTCGCCTAATCCTTCCAGCAATTACAGCCAGGAACTCCAACATACAGCTATTCTCACAAACATAAGTAACATTTACTACCGTAATTAGGTATGTTATGTATGACTAGTTGTTTATTACTAACGAGTTGTTCAAAATAATTGAAATACAGCAGTCACATGAGTTAATAACCACAAAAGCTTATGCAAATTCATTGATATCGTTTGTTTTGAATACTAACATTTAGGTGCAGCTTTCGATTAGTTTGCTCAGTGGGGTCATCGCCCCGACTGCAATCACGAGTTCACCCAGGACACAACTGGGGACATAACTGGGTTCATATCTCTCTATTATCAGATTATTTGGTACTAACCGCGTCCTGTGGTTTTGCCCGCGGCGTTTGTGCCTGTCTGGGATTTAGGGATTAAATAACTTGTCTTTGATTCTATTTGAAAGGTTACATTCTAATTTAATTCATTCACTAATTTAACCTTTACTTAAATATATAGATTTAATATACAATATGAAGTCCTAACTAAGTCCTAACTCTATAATATTATTTACCACCTTTACAATACTCATCATGTTTAAAGAATAAAAATTCTTATTCTTAAGATTTAAACCATTTTGAAAAGACAAAATTGTTTCTATCAAATAACTATCATACTATCATACTCACAATACAATACTATATTAAGGAACTGGCTTTCAAATGACAAAACCGCATCGAAATCGATTCATCCGTTTGAGAGTTATGATGCCACAGCAGACGCACACACATTCAAACACAAAGAGAGGAATCGACGCCAACCATATAAGACCCGTTTTTGAATTAAGGGAGTCAAAAATATTAATTCATAAAACGTAAAACAAACATTGATCGGGTAAAAAAACTCTGCGTGAAATAAAACATCACCGTAAACAACTTTTAATAAAAGTAATACCGTTAACCAGTAGAATAAGCGAAGTTACAATGGCCGGAGAGAACGTCTGTCGCGTAATTAGATTATGGCAACTCTGCACTATGCACCGAGGACAAAAACCGTCTTGGGTTTCATTAAACTTCACTAACTGGTTGCCAACTTAATAACAATACATCTTAGCTTTTCTTCTCTCATTATTTGGAATTACCGCGTTTTGTTATGACACGAAACTTTCCCGTTTAACGCTTGGAGAGTTGGTTATAGCTGAAATCAAATGCCTGCATTATAGGACATGTTACAATTATGAAGCTAAAGCTTCTTAAAGTTAGCAAAAGCCTTAAGAACTTTTTAATGACTTCATAAAAATAAGAGAAGGAAAAATGAGTTTCTTATTTCGGAAACAACTATACGTTATTTATATATTTTTCAAAATTATTACTGTTTCATTTACATTTATTTAGTTCTAAGTAAAGTATTAGCTTGTAGTGTCCCACTGCTGGGCAAAGACCTCTCATCTCACTGAAGATATCAGTACAGTGAGGAGGATTACGCGTAATCACCACCTAGCCTAAGGCTGGTAATTTCAAACTGCCATGTCTGAAAAGTAGGAAATATGTTTTCGCTCGACCTGGGAATTGAACCCGGGACGTCCGTCTTGACAAGCGAGTGCACATACCTTGGTACCACATACAATTTGGTTCTTAATTTCGAGAAAACATTATTGCATAATATGATAGCTTTTCAAACATGGCTCGGGTTTGAGATCACCAACCCGCATTAGGCAAGCGTGGTGATTACGCCTGAAACCTCCTCACTGTGCTGATATCTTCAGTGAGACGAGAGGCCTTTGCCCAACAAGTGGGACATTACAGGCTAATACTTTACTTTACTTTTACTTTATGATAGCTACATACAAGAGAAAAAGTTTTAGGCTAACTTTTATCCTGAAATCCCGTCGGTAACAGGTAAAACCGCGAGCAGCTGGTAGTAGTTACAAAACTTGTATATCAAACCAACCAAGCTATTTCGATTTCCCTATGGATTGAGTGTTTGATTACCTAATTGAAGGGCGTCACCAGTTCTAAATATACGTTAAATAATGGTCGAAATAGGATGGATATCTTCCAACATAACATCCTCAAACTTACCGATAAAGTGACCTTCTTGTACTAATTAACACAAAACCCTGAACAGGTTTTACAAGCTATTACTATATCTTCTACTACGGGATTATTAGGAATCCCGTGGTTATTATATAACGTAATACATTCGCCCATATGCACACGGTAGTTAACATCGCTATATGTGATCCGTTTAAAATTAATGAAGATGTAAAGGTTAATATGTTTTAATGATACTAACATATCAAAGTGAACCCTAACTTGGATATTATTACATCGTCCTTGAGATGTAGCCTCGAGGGTGAATATGCAAAATTTATAGATAGGGAGGATCTAACAACGTGGTATGTAGAGTCACATATTATCATGTATGTATGTGATGGTATCTACATAAAGTGTTCGCGGTTATCTGATGTCTTGGCCCGTCAAAGCTCCCAAGATCCCTCAAACACTTTATACCAGTTATATAATAATGTATAACACCTCCGGGTGTTGTATTGCTTAACCTTTATTTATTATTAAACATATTGAAGAGAAAATTGTATTTTCTAAATGTTATGTATTTTATACCCACACAAAAGCTTTATAAAACATTTGTTATCATACATTGACATCGAAAACAAAATTGTGTGTGTACAATTTCAGCTCAATACAGAACCGCAAAGAATCTTTCACAGGTGAACTAAATAAAAACTTGTTATAAATCTAGACTTTCTCTTGAAAACTGGAAAAACCTAACCATAAATCGCTTGTTAGTTTCCTAACTAAAACATAACTTTGTATGATTTCCTCCGCCGACTAAAGTGTCATTTCCGACGGCTTACTTAGTTCGTACTTCGGTTAAGAGCCACCCTTTGTTTTTCCAAGATCTTTCGAGAACGCTTCGCCGAATATTCGAAGTGAATGAAGAATATTAATTTGTACAAAAACGTGAAGCAAGGACCCGCCTCAAGAACGGGCACATCAAAGACCTACATAATAACCCTTCCTCCTCCCACCCCTTTAAGTTTCTTTGAAGGAAATATTTTTAATTACGTCCTTGCTTTTTATATAAATTGACTGTTATTTAAAAAATTCAAAAAATAGAATGTATAGTATTTTTACACATTCTATTTAAGTGAATACTCTCACTCTCATCTTTGGTTTTAGTGAACACTAGTCAGTGTATCCGTAAATGTATCCGTAAACGTAGTTTTAATTCAGAAGTATAGAACAATATGTTGAGAAGTACAGTATGCTGTTGGAAGTTCTATTTGTCAACTTTTTAGTCTACAATGATTCATAGTCAAGGACTGTCTTATCACTCATATTAATAAAACAAAGTCTCCCGCGTCTGTCTGTCTGTTCGCGATATTCTCAAATACTGCACGGATTTTGACGCGGTTTTAAAAATAGATAGATTCAAGACGAAGGTTTATATCTATAAAAAATCCCAAAATTCCCACGGGAACGGGCACAACGCGGGTAAAACCGCCGGGCGCTGCTAGTAAATTACATGTAAAGATTCCTAAAACTAATTTTCTTTATCAGAAGAATAGAATAGCAGTAAAAGGAGATAACCTTCAGGCTAACCTTACAACAATTAGTAAACAATTAGTTTTGTATCTCGCAACAATTTCGTCTGACGTCCAAACTTGTATCAAAAGCCCTTCTTAGGGTTCCTTTCCGTTCTTCAAAGAAAAAACTAATATCACTCTCACGCGGTGTATATGTCTGTCTGTCCGCCTAGTTTTGCCAATATACTACTGTATCGACTGATTTGGAATTTTGTGACTTTCAAAAAAGTACAAAATTAAACAGTACGCGATCTTTTAATAAAACCAATTGTGAAATAAAATATGTATTGTTTTAAAAAAACTGTTTGTTCCAAATGTTTCCGTCGTAAATTATAAAACAATACTACGAATTGACCTTTCAAATGTATAAACTGGATCAAAATCAGTTAATCCGCTTGGGAGCGAGCCTACCGCAAGTTCTAAAACCAAATATAAATTGAATACGAGTTTCATTGAAACTGCAGAATAGAACAACAGCACTTTGGAGAAGAGGTTTGGAGAGGAGTTAATTTAACTCCTTCCTTCTTCACTACATAGTATAAAATAAAGTCGTCTCTGTTTCGTGTCTGTTTGTCTGTTTGTCTGTATGCTTAAATCTTCAAAATTACGCAACGGATTTTGATGCGGTTTTTGTAATAGGTAGAGTGATTCAAGAGGAAGGTTTTTATGTAAAAAAATCCCGAAATTCCCACGGGAACGGGCACAACGCGGGTAAAACCGCGGGGCGCTGCTAGTTTAATTTAAAGAGACCAAAAAATCGAACGAGTTTTTATAAACATCACCTATTATGTAACGAGTTAAAAATGGGACTATTCTGTAAGCAAACCTTTTTACCAAAAAGGTTTTCTAAATCGGTACAAAAACACACAAGTATTAAGATCCTTTGGTCTTGGAAGTGGGTTAAAAAGTTATATTGAGATGGTTGGTTATTCATAATTTAGCTGCTATAAAATATGTTTATTTCGAACCCTAAGGGACCTTATCCTAAGAATTGTCGAAATCGGTTCATGAACGACGCAGATATAAGGCAACATACACACGTTTTTATACGGTTCTTGATTCGGTTTAAAATAAAATACACGAATAGACCGCATAATTGCATTAACACAAATCACTAAGTAACTTAATTACAATTAACTCGTCCACTTATGATCTTTGTCACATATATTGGACAGTTATTAACAACGCTGGAAACTAACAGGTTTGCACTGAAGGTTCCTGGAATCAATTTTCACGAAATAGTTGATAACTATTGTCCACCTGGCTCTGTTAAAGCGTTCACTAACTAACTAATTCGTTATCCTATTTCCCTAATCTAGTCTTCCGCTGCATGTTCGCGATCAAAAATAGGTATTAACGATATAAATTAACAACAATAAAATCGATTTCACTATCGATCGATTGGTGTGGTAACACCATTGCAAGCGAATGCAACAACGAATAATTTTGTCTAATCCTACTAATATTGGGGGGGTGTAATATTAAGTATGAATGCGAAAGTTTGTGAAGATGTATGTGTTTCTTACTCTTTTACGAAAAAACTACTCGACAGATTATAATGAAAATCTTCAATAATATAGGTTACATTTTATCCCGAAATTATGTAATAACATGGGATACATTTTATCCTGAAATACCCGCGGGAACGGGTACAGGGAACGGGTACGGGCGCGACTAGTCTATTTATATTTCTTGTAAAAACAACTGGCACCTCAAAGCGAGGACAACGTTATTTCGCCTCGCTAGTCTCGGAGCTCGCTAGACACCCATTGACTTAATAAATTTTGTAATTATGAACACTTCCTTCCCGGAGCTCGGGGCTTCGCTTTAATGCCAGCCCTATACATTACTATGCCTTACTTCTTAATATTCTACAACATTTTGTAGCTACTTAGAAAAAATGGAAATTTAAGCGAAAGGTTTTGGACTAAATATTTTTTGTGCGGATTAGGTGAAATCGATTAAAGTGTCAGATTGGGTTTGTTTTTATGGTTTGTCTTCAGTCAGATGTCAAAAGGTAACTTTTGTTGGAGGTTGTTAATAAATAATTATTATTAACTAATTAGTAATTGTATCCTTTTATAAAAAAATCGAGCGGTACCCCGCGCAGTTTAAAAAGTATATTAGCTTTTACCTATTAAGGTACTGCCAGACGTGCTCATTACTAGCAAATAAGCATGCTTTTATTGAGCAAGTGCTCATTAGTAGCACGTGTGTAATGTAATGAGCATGCTTATTTAGAGCATGCTCAAAAATCAAACGTTTGATTTTCGAGCATGCTACCTGAGGCGCGGGTAGGGGGGGGCGTGATCCGAGCACGTCTGAACATGTTTTATGCAATTAATTGACGTAATTAATTAAAAAAAGCATGCTTATTTCTGGCAAATGTGAACAGTTTGCAGAGCATGCTAATTTTAAGCAAGCTTATTAGCATGCTTTTTTTGAGCACGTCTGTCAGTACCTTAACTCTCAGCTATTACTCTATAAAACTGTTAACCTGTAATGTTCCACTGCTGGGCAAAGGCCATTCGTCTCACCGAAGATATCGAAGTACAGTGAGGAGGATATTTTACTCTATGATAGTTTGTATTTTTTTAAATAAAAACATTAGTTTCTACTCTATATTTAAGTTCTATTTTCAAACGATGACTTGCGATTACAGTCTTCATCGTTGCACCATAGTTCCACGTTTAAAAAAAGAACAAAGAGTTAGAATTATAAAAGCGGTTATTATATATACCTACCTCTAATCATATTGGTTGCATCGAGTGTCCCCGGTTATTCGGCCAGTTAATTGACCAGGCGGATACAGGGTGGCCCTGTTTGACTTGGCGCGCCGCCTGCACACTGTTTGCCAACCGAAGCCTGATTGCCGCACACCCTGTCTACAAGCCCAATCGAATGGCCACCATTTAACCCATTTAGCGTCGTTAAGTTAATTCTATAATTAAAGTAAAATAACAATAGTAAATTATACCCTGATCGTTGAAGCTACCGCCCTTAGAGGTCAAGTTGTCCGTAGACAGTTCATTAATTCAGCCCTCGAAAAACTTGTAGATGTATCGGTAAGTAGAACACGTACAGAACTCAATTAGATATTCATAAATTGAGGTGTACTGAAATACGAGATCCATAATTCGTCAATTAGTTTTCATTAACTTATTATTCAAATGCCGCGCACCTCAACTGTAATATCGTTCCGGGAGTAACTCGATTGCTCGGAGCTCATCAAAGTACATTCTCTATACGACACGTCACTGCAGCCCCCACTGCCTGTGACGGCTCCACACACCACGCTTATTAAAATTAATGTCACCCTAAAAGTTTGCGCTCGCTGATTTTAATAGACACGATTCTCGACTAAAACGTGCGATTTTGCTAGGTGAAAACGAATTTCCCTCTGACACATTAGAGAGCATCCCGCGTTAGGTAATGTAGATAAAACATTAATATGTATGAATCCCGGAGGTTGGTTCTGTGGCGGCTTAGATTTTGAGCTGTGCCGAGTCTCGATGAATAAAGAACACTGTCCCACTTAGCGTCGCGTGACTGCGCCGCGATGCTATCGCCGCGATATCCGCCCCTCGTTATCAGCCCTGGGATAGGAAATAAAACATTCACCCACCACTGATTACCGAATATTTAGTTCGCCTTGAATTCCAAAATAAGTAGGTGGGTGTTCTACCTTATCGTACGTCAATGTCTTTATTCAAACATGCTTTCTGCATATGTAGGTATTTTTTTACGAGTGTGTCATTTATAATACACCTACCATTGTGTTTGTTTATACAGAGCGATTGCTTAACATTTACATTACTATGTATACATGTAGAAATACAGGTAGGTATTTGGTATTACGAAGGGATCTGTGTCTACTAAATTAATATTATCCGAGAGAGAAATACATTTATACACTAACTGCCTTATTCATAAATGCTCTAACTAAAACACTGTTAGTGAGTATTTTGTCTCTTTCACTCTTTGGAAAATAGCGTTTGTCAGAAAGGGACAAACCATTTGATAGCTAAAATGCTGCTAGTAAGCGTACATAAAGGCCCTAAGTAATTCCGGATGTCTTTATACCTATATGTATAATATATAATAGAGTCCTTCATCATTATTCCAATTACGTCAATAGTAACATACACACCTATATTCGCACCTATAACGTCCTTCCCAATGTAATGTGTACTTAGTCAATCAGTCCAGTCCAGACACGGATAGTGAATACGTTGCTACGTCCACAAGGCATATATTCCCCAGATTGGGGATACAAGATCAAATGAGGCCTGAAGTCCATTTGGATGGTAAATTGAATCTGAACGGTAGAATCTCACTTAAACCCCGGTAAATAGAGACTTGTAAATAGACGGGGACGAAACGCGTTTAGGGACCAATGCGCCACTCCTCGCCCTCACAGAATTAAATAAAACCGCATCCTAAGAATGTTTATGTAACATGAAGGTTGTGTTTTTTGGAATGGGACAATAAAAGGTTGGGAAACGTAGAAATATAGTTTTCAGAGGGTTTTCCTTTTCGACCAATAGGATACCATGAAGCCTAATCATTTCCATTTTGTATCTATGTTTGTAGATGTAGGGCCGTAATCTTTTTAGTACTTACCTACGAGTAAATATTTCTTCTATAACTAACTAGCAGCGCCCCGCGGTTTGCCCGCGTTGAGCCCGTTCCCGTAAGAATTTTCGAAAATCCTTTCTTAGTGTGCATTTACGTCACTTGAAGAACCTTCCTGCCAAATTTCATGTTTCTAGGTGTAGCGGTTGAGGCTGTGCGTTAATTATTAGTTAGATTAAGCAATCGCTGTAGCCAAAATCGGCCGGGAAGATTATTTTTATTAAAATACGTATGTAAAATAATGTCAATTGCTTAATTGACGATTTGATTGAAGTCTTACTAAATATGTAGTTAAAGGTTGCTTCCTCATTGGGAGCATTCGCGTGTAATGTTACTTTACAGATTCGAGCATTACATCTGTGGGGGAGAACCCACCATTACAGCGTGCACATAGTAATGGAACAAAACGAGTGTTTATGAGTGTGAGAAGGAGAACGAAGCATTACAATGTGCTTGTAATGATACAATGTGTATCATACAACTTGTAACATCAATGCGCTTTACTTGTAAAGGGGCCGTTCAAAAAATACGTCACGCTATAATCAACCTTTTTTCACCCCCTCCCCCCCTATTGTCACGCTGTGTCACACTTTCTGTGACCCCCATGATGATCATGATCAAAATTGAGAAAAAAAGTATTTATTAAAAAAAATAATTTAAAATCTTTTAATGAACGGCGAACATCACGTTGCCGTAGACCCCCCCCCCGTCCCTCCTTGTCACATCTTGTCACACTCAGCAACAACCCCCCCCCCCGTCCCTCCTTGTCACATCTTGTCACACTCAGCAACAACCCCCTAAGGCGGTCTAAAAACTCCGTCAGCCACTAGCCTACTCGAACTTACTTGTAATTAAATTGTGAATGCTCGTCAGTCAAGGAGAGGTAGAATTGTAATGTAATGCTCAAAATCGCATCTGAAATATGCTATAAAGGTCTGTTTTTTTTAGCAACAGCAGTAGCAAACAGCAACTGCCGACCGCAAGCGCCACTACTGGTATAGATCTCTATGAAATTTCGAGCGGAGCTACAATGCTGCTTGCTTTCGGCAGTTGCTGCATGCCGCTGCGGTCACTACAGAAACCACACCTTGAAATTATATTTTAGGCGAGTTTTCAAGCCACTCGTAAGTTAAATAGAAATCGTGTTTTTAATGTATTAGAATTTGCCCACTCATTTTTGAGCAAAATTGCTCAATGGCATCAAAACCTTCAAAAACATAAGCAAAGTTACCCGGAAAATATGGATTGCTATACGATATCGGTAATTCGGTATGTTTAGAGGAAATTACGTACATAACACCAAATTAAATAAATATGAGTTGGTACGGTAATTACTTTCGAGTATGTTTGGAACTAATATGTAAAGTTTGAACAGTATTCGAGTTGTTATAGTTCGTATAATTGTTACATACTTTGTTAGTGTAAGCTTAAAGTAATTCAAACGCGTTTGAAGCAGATATTTTGTTACAACACACGATACTGTAGAGACAATCGACAGGCCTTCCACGTTACGTCGTAAATAAAGAATAAGAGGCGGAAAATTCCGAGGACACCTTCCTTCATTACTAAAAGGCGAACGTAATGGGATATGTACAATTTGAAACGAATTAAGTTAAGTTAAGTAAGTTCGAGAAGGTCAGTGGCCAAACCTGGTATCGGAGATTTTAGCCGCCTAAAGCCTAACGATTGAAAAAACTGGGACCGACAATTTAACGTGCCCTCCGAAGCACGATAGCACTCAGATAGAAATGACACTATCGGCCACCCATCCAAGTAGGGGTCAATAAACTGTTTACCCCCGTTGTGTCCTTTCCGACGGGAATTTCGGGATAAAAACCTTCCTCTTGAATGCGGCTATCAAATACAAAAAAAAAACATTCAATTCCAACTAATAGCTCTTGGTAGAAGTCACTTTTGTATTGTACCTACTCGAACCACCTTATTATCAAACGCCCTGTAACTAAAACACTATCATAAAGTGTTTTGTCTCTGTTGCTCTTCGGAAAATTGCGTATGTTAGAAAGAGACAAACCATTTGATAGCTAAAATGTTCTCAATACACGTCTATTAATATAGCCCGTAGAGTTTTGTTTTGGCATCACACTAAACCTGTTTCTGAAAACACTACAGATCCTGCACCGAAGAGACCCTAATCAATAACCCTGTTAACTTTAATAATAAACAATAATTAATTACCATGACATCTGTTATGAATACTTGGAATTACTTAGACACATTTTTCCTTCAATAGTTTGTGTACGGCTCCAACAGATGGAGTGTTTCTTAGAAGCTATTATTTCATAAATTAAATTAGAATCACAAGTGTATGTGGGGTGTGATTGTAATTAAGACTGGTACTAACTTAAATATATCAGTTAGTAAAGTTTTGCTATTATTTGTAAGTATCTAGGTTATAACAATTTCCACGGTTGAAAATGTATGAAAATTGACTGAAATTTATAATGAAATGTATAAATTTATAATAAACTTACAAACAATGTTCAAATTTGATTTCTATCTATAGCACAACAAATATTTTGTAACACAAGCGTAGCGTTAACAAAATATATCTATCTAAAACGCCACGTGCCTACAATCGCGCGCGAATCACGTTGGATCGTCCCGTACGGATCCTTCTATCCTACTAATATTATAAATGCGAAAGTTTGTGAGGATGTATGTTTGTATGTTGATCTTTTTATGTATTGATGTTTGATGGATGTATGTTTGTTACTCTTTCACGAAAAAACTACTAAACGGATTTGGGTGAATCTTTACAGTAATATAGGATATAAGTTATCATCAGAATAACACATGAAATACATTTTATCCCGAAATTCACAAGGGAACGGGTACAACACGGGTAACACCGCGGGGCGCGGTTAGTTTATTACTTAAACTTCAAGAATATCGATTGCAAAAAAGCATTCGCAAAAACTAAGTATCAAGTTAAACCGCAACTACTTTTATAAACCACAGCGAAACAATTTATTTTTACTGTGGAGCATGTTCCAAGTTATCGTCGGTGCAACTATAAATTTTATGCAACCAATCCGATGTCGAGGGGTTCAATTCAATGCATTTCCCTGTTCCAACTCACGGGAAATGTTCTTAAAAGTGTAAATGGAATTGTTTCAATGGCACTCCAAACAGCGTTACCTGTTTTCACACTTGTCGAGTGCGCCAATTTTATTTCCGTTATGCGTTTCTACGTTGCCGTTTCTATAGCATAATACTTCAGGGGCTGTTGTGATTTTCAGATATTTGTAACCCGCGCTTTAGCAAAGATTTTAGCCACTTTAGTTCTATTTCGGAATTTTCCCGTGGGAATTTTGGAAAAAAAAAAACAAAATTAACGGGATTTAGTTTTCGATTTTTACTTGTTTAAAAAAGAACGCAATAGTCAATTCAAGTCAAGTCTTGGGTCAGTATTTTAACTAAAAGACTCGCTACTCGACTAAAATACTAACTTAGTGCGAACAAGACTTAAGCTCTTGCAGTACATTCTTGTGTTTTATCGCTATCTCCGAGACTATGTCCTTAAGTACTTTATATAAAAAAAGACGTGTGGCACTCGGGGACTGCCGCGGTAAAGCTATTGCATAGTTATTTTTTATATCACTAGATGGCGTTAGTGTGCTGAATATCTGCATCGCGCTAACGTTGTGTTCTGGGCATATACGTACGCAATGTTTAAGGAGCGTGAGGTTTTTTCGTTACGGAATTTCTGGATTCGGTCCCCGCGCTCAAGGCCCGCGATAGAAGCTATGCAATAGCTTAATAAAGGTATTATTATTTCAAGTTCTGCACCTCAAGCAAAAGCGCTAATAAAACCATTAAATATAAACGTTAATTAAATAACTGGTTAAAACTGAACTAGAACGCAGCACCTTTGTAAACATCTCTCCTGATTGCAAATCAAATTAAAAATGTTCAATCAAGACTTGATATGCAACATTCATCTCTATTTCAAAGGGCTAAATGTGTAAATTGAATGGAGAAGTTTAACACGATTATATACCTAACCTGACCACTTGAATTAATGAAAGTAAAAAAGATCTTTCATTATAAAATTCCGATGTTAAATAGTTTGCACTTTTAATGCGGTATCCTTTTCCAAGCTTTTTATTAATGTTTATGTGAAAAGAATTTAAAATGTTAAGCGTTTATGTCAGTTAATAATTACCGTGTGTGAATCGGTCCGAGTATATTTATAAATTTATTCTCAAACGAGCGAATCTCGGGTACTATTAATAGAATTATAAAAACTCTTTTTGAATTTAATAGGATAGTCGAGGCTCTACCAGTCCTGTTTTTCAAATAAAACAAGTTTGTAAGGATTGTTTGTTGCTCTTTCATCCAAAAACTTGAAACTTTTTATCTACTACAAATATGTAATTACTACGCCTCATTGATACAATAACCAGCAATAAATGGAAATCAGTAACAATGAGTGACAATATCAACTTGTTATAATTACTATGATTTATTCGTCGCACCCGAGTTTGAGTAATTTCAAACTTACACTTATGTCTTTTTTCAAATTATCGTGATTTTTGCACATTATTAACATATTACTACGATTTTTTTCGCGGCACAAAAGGATTTTTAGGAAGTAAAAACAATTACTTTGACTTCCCGACGTTTCGAGTGGATTGCACCACCCGTGTACCACCCAGTCGAACCGTGACCACGGGTAGTGCAATCCACTCGAAAAGTCGGGAAATAAAAAATAGTATCTTTACACTTATATGCATTGATATCCCGATCTCCCATTTCGAGCGACAACTGTACATCCTTAAGCTTTAACTCCTTAAATATTGAGAATGTATTCAAATCGCGAAACATTAAATACAATATACAATATACCTATACATAACTCAAATAGCAATAGCAAAATAAATTTCATTTCATTTCATTTGGCATTCAATCTGAGTACCCCTCGGTCCTCCTTGTTTCAGCCATTCCATTTCAACCACGACCCAGTTGAAGGTCTTTAAATGGTCAGAAAATTCCGACACCAGAGCTACCTATTCGAGCTAACGTAATCTAAATCCATTGTTATATTTAATATGAAAGAAGAGACACAATACAAAGCCTCTGGAACGAACAATACCTCCAATGGAGGGGACACGAATAGAAAAATGAAACCCCACACAATATTGCTCACTTCACCTTAACAGATTCTCTTCATCTAGTCTAGGCCACATCGCAACAACTGCTCCCAGTACAGACTAGTCATTTTGTAGAAATGCTGCACAATGTCTCGTCCCCATTCACTGGATTTCAACTCGAGGAACATAAAGGGCATCGGCGACAAAAGAGCCCCTATTCGCGAAAGAAACGACGTCGAAGTTATAGAAATTAAATTTTGTATCTCGAAGAAGTTCGCCCCGATCGAGCCCGACGGACGGCGCCGCCCTCTTTGTCCCATCAGACAATACCCCTCGAATAAGCTACTCACCCATATTTCATTCGAATAACAATGACCGCTCTTTTACTTTATCCAATATTCGATGGAAGAATAACAATATCCGACTTAATGGAGAGCTGTCAATAAAAATATATAACGGTACATAATCCGCGCAACATATTCCAGAGCCTCTAATTCATTATGTATGCCGGTTGCCGCAATGCTTCCCGCAAATATTTATTGTATACGCAAAAGTGACACGGGAGGGATCCCGTGCGATCTCATTAATAACCTCTTTATGGCGTTTAGACAAAAACCTCGTAAAGCCACGATTGCGGACCGAACATCGTTATCCGTTCGTCACTCCACGACAAAGCTCCGTCAGATTGCAAATTAAATTAGAACATCCAACCGATCCTGTTTGGGTAGCGCCCTTAAATGTGAAATTTTAAGGGGATGCTTAATTCATGAATCTTTGCTGAGTCTGACCGTTCAATTTACATTTTGAAAGTGATGCTAGCCGGCTGCGCATTTGCATTCTGTTGGTCGCCAGCGCTCGCCGCTGTGTTGCACTCTGTTTTGTTTATTTAAAGAATGGAAACGCAGCGATTAAAGAAATTGCGTTATTTATGTTTGTGAACTGGATCCGGTGTTTACCAGCAGAGCCCATTGCCCCTCGTAAATCGTTTAAAGGCTGGGCGTTCTCCATCCTCAAGATGAATGCCCTTGTCAGTCTGATATATTTACTGTCCGCCACATAGCCCCTACTTCTACTCTCCATGTTTTACATTTATTTTGTTTCAAAAATGGAGTGTGTTTGCTTTGAACTTTGACCTTTCTTTAATATAGAAGTAATCGTTTTATAGTGTTATTTTAGTCACATTTCCGAGAAACGCTCCATTTTGGTTCAAACTAATTTAAGCCCCTATTTTATAAACATTTTATGAAATTTACTACTACTTAAAAAAAACATCTCGTCTCGAGAAGAAGTTCCATTTTCGTCATATATCTTCATTATTATTGTGAAGTCACCAAATAATCGTTATTTATTCGTTAAAACAATTCCGTGTATAAAAATCGTAACCTCTTTTTGATTTCCGATCCCAGAAGTTACTTTACAAAAACATAACATTGTTTTCGTGTAAAAACGTAATAAAAGTTAACTGCGGCGCAGTAAAGAGAGCTTTAAAGTCTTGAACCACTTAATCCTAACGTGGTGATTGCTTGTTATAGACTGACCCATAAAAATGGACATATATGAAAATGTACACATAGTACAGTGAAAAGAAATACATTCTGGTCACGCCAAGTTTTATTACTCTATTGCGTAATGGATTTACCTTTTTATTATTCGGCAAACACGTCGGCTGATTTGCTGAATTGCTTTGAGGTCTCGTTCGTCAGCGATTGACTACCTTTGAGGTAAAAAGCTTCGAGCGCATTAAAGACCTCCCGTCTCCCGAATAAGCCGCTAACGTTTGTTATTTCTTAACCTTTTCTTGAAAACCCTTTCAAACATTGTACCGAGCTTAACTTGTCAATTTTGCTACGAATTTAGGCATTTGGTGCAAATCGAATTTGAACGGTTACTTTGATTTAGATCGTGAGATTATCTGATTGAGGCATTGCAAGTTTAAGGGTGAAATCATTTTAGCAACTATTTGAGTAACTATTTCATTTGTGATTTAAATTTTACTTAACCGTTTGTTTAAGTGTTGCGTACACTATGTTGTTAAAGGTTTTCATTTCATAAACTATAACACCACTGAATAAAATATGCCTGTCATCTTAATATTTTACTTACGTCTTTGTTAGCTCTGGAACAACCGACAAATGTTGTATAATATCAAATAACAAAATGTTTTTCAACCGCACCGCTGTCACGTGTCATGTAACATTTAATAAACACATTTCATCGAGAAACTTTTCGTACATTTCAGATATTGAAAAGGATACGACCTTTGAATGGAACAACTTGTAGGTACGAGTGTATTTATAGATTTATCAACAACGCTCGGTGGTTTTACCTACTTTGTATTCTAAGAATTATGGAAAATAACCTATTACCTACTTGTCTTTTGAATGTTGCTATCACTAGTGTCCCGCGAATTCATTCGCAGCTCTACCGTTCCCGTAGGAATTTCGGGATATTTATTACTTATTATCCAATTCCTGAAGATAAACAAAATAAAAAATTATCAATTAGAATCGGTTCAGCCGTTCTCGAGTTATAAATGGTGTAAATAACACGACTTTCTTTTATATTTAGATGTTCAAAATATTATTTCAAATTAGACTAGTACGAGTACTTCAAAGCGCATTCATACAAACAGCTTTCTCGACTTATTGCATGAGTATAGATTTGTTTCACTAACAGTGGTTCTAGAGTCTTTACTTACAAATTGCATTGCAGTTAGATGCAGGGTAAGCGATACCATTACGTTATATATTTTAATGCCACTTGTAATGAACAACCACTTGTGGCTCTCAAACTCAAGAACATAATTTGAAAATCCGTTGACATTCAAGTGGAATTTAATTATTCGCTGCACATAATCCATTCTCCAATATAAAATTACTGGCTACAAAAAGCAACATCTGCCCACCCCTCGTTCCCTTCAAATTTACAACACTGCCGAAGGTATTTTCTGGAATGACGTAATAAATTCGCCTCATATATGCCTGATCCATAAAGAGGCAACGCAGTAAAGGGTCTGAAAGCCTAGTCGAATATTTGATACGCATAATAAAGGCATTTGAATTAAAACCCTTGTTTGCATGAAGTACATCGACGGGATTGACAGTCTGAAGGTACATACCTACAGCTTAATGTCTTTGTAGTGCTCGTGGTGTAGTTTGACTAAGCGTTGTTAATTTATTGCGATTGTTAAGCAACGTGCAGCTCCACCCCTACTTGGATGGGTGGCCGATAGTGGCATTTCAATCTGAGCACTACCGTGCTTTGGATGGCACGTTAAGCTGTCGATCCCGGTTGTTTCAATCGTCAGACCATGTCGGAGGTCTTAAGGCGGTCTAAAAACTCCGGCACCAGGGTTGGCCAATTACCTAGTCGAACTGAATAAATGTATACGTCTTTTTAAATGTGGAACGATTATAGAATGAAGTGTTCGTTAGCTCATAGCGCTCCTCCTTAGTTACCCCGACATAGATAAGTAGCAATACAGGCTACACTGTCATTACTTCAATCAATTCTCATTGTAAGGTAAATTATATCTAGACGGGGTTTCCATGATCTTGTGCAAGTTGATTAGTCGCTACGAACTCATCGATATGTTGAAAATAATTCACATTCCTTAAAATAAGTATGGACGGGCCTTATTTTACTCAGAGACACCAAAAGCTTCCTTAGCAGAGGTTTAATGAGTGATTTAATAGTATATCTGATTGCAACAGTGAGTAAGTTCGTGTAGGATAATGATCAAATCCGTTCAGAAAAATAATATGGCAGATTTTTGCTGTTGCTAGATGCTTCCCGGTATATAACAACACTACTGGCGATTCCCAAATGCCCCAGGCAATCAGTTGGCTCAACTCCCGCCGACCAAAGAGTGGAAGTAAGGGCCGCAGCTGACTTCGGGTGTGTATTCCAGTAGGCCTAATACTCACGGAAAGGACAACATATCTTTTATCTCTTCTCTTCATTTAGAAATAGATAAAGAGAAAAACGGACTCTCCAAAGGAGCTGTTTGGAGCTCAGTCGACCAATGTTGTAATTGGTCCATTATCAATATCCAAAAAAATTGTTTTTAGCAGAGATCGCTTATATATATGCTTATATCTCTTTTGTCTTTCATCTTTTTTACTCCTATAGAAATATAAATAGAGAAGACGAAGACAAACGTCTGTCTTTGAGAAAGCGCAGTACACCTATAATCATAGTAGCCTCTCCGATGTTGCTCTTTAATCATCTTGTCCTAGTAACTTGTAGAACTATATACTCGTAGTTCGTGGTAAGCTAGAGCTGGCGTCGTACCATCCTTCCAACAGTATTCAAAAAATGTTCATTACTTTCTGACCTTTAGTCTTCTATTAAAAAAATTGTTCTTATTTTAAAAAGAAATCGCTAGAATTCCTTAAAACCTTCTTAATAGTTTAGACCTGCCACAGTTGATATAATTGTTCGTAGCCCAAGCTTAATGCCAGCTTAATGCTAAAAAAGTAAAATAAGAAAGGAATCGTACTCTTTTATAAGAATTGTATATTTTTTTACTGTAGAAAAACGAGAAAACCGCCTTTTCTTGCCTTTTACACGATTTTTTTAGTCAAGGCTTTACACATTATTTTAACACCGCTACCTACATCTTGCGTCTATAATATTGTCAAAGCTTTCTTTATGATCTCTATGAAACTTTCTTTGAAAAACCTACATTTGATTAACGGAAACCACATCCAAATCGGATCAGTAGTTTCTGAGAAAATCTCGGACAAAAAACTGTCCAACACATGTCTGCATTCAAAACACTATTTCGTACGTTTCAGCATATTTAATACTCGTACGTTCTATAAATATTTATTTACCCAGACAAATTGAAGTTACTTGATAAAAATAGTGACCTTTTCACAAACAGTCACCTCTAGGATGTGAAGGTTAAATGAATACCTTCTAGTGAGACGCCAATCCATCGGGTCGGGGATAATCAGAATGTTGCTTATGACAACAAATATTATTGCTTGCTTATGACAAAAAATATCATACAAATATTTGTAAAACTATTATGGTACAACTACACCGAACATAACAGTTTTATCAGTACGGCTTCTTATTCTTAGCGAATCAATGGTTTTTTCTCTTATTATTGTGGTGTGGCTAAAATTTTGCCAATTCATGTCAGTTTCGTTCAGGGTCGTTTGGTCCTGAGAGGGACCATTGACATGTTGGAGTTGTATCTATCGTTGTGGAAGGCATGGCAAAAGGACCAGCCAATCTGCGTTACTGACGAAGCCCCAATTTGACCGTAACACAGATAGCTTTACAGTAGCGTACAACATGCTATGCTTTATTTGGTACTAGCCGCGCTTCGCGGTTTCACCCGCGTTGTACCCGTTTCCGGGGGAATATCGGGATTAAATGTATCCCATGTGCTATTCTGGCGTTAAGTTTCATCCAAATCCTGTTATTCTGATGTAAAACCTATCCGTTTAGCAGTTTTTGCGTGAAAGAGTAACAAACATACATACATACATCCTCACAAACTTTCGCTATAATAATATTAGTAGCATATCATAAAATCAACCTTATATGGTCTCGTTTTTTATATTTTTAAATATAACTAACCATAAAATGCGCATCCAACCGAAGAATAAAATTTTAGCGAGCAAGCTCGTCCGACAACAAACATTTATATTGAAAACTGAACCAAAAATATAGAAGTGAAATATTTCATGTCTCAATCCAGACAGCGGCTATATTTTTGGTTCGAAACCAATTATTTTTAGTCATGTTAGTGAAGAACAAAAACGTGATAGTCGATTATTTTGTACGTGTTCCCAACCATTTATACGTTTTTACGTTGTTATTTCCATTTATTGAAGAGTTGAAAATAGATATCGATATTTTGAATTCAAAGACACTAATGACACTAATTTGCTTGTTTCAGGTAATAAACCGCATGCAAAGCGTTCTACTATGATTTTATCTTTTAGAGCCATAAGAGGTAAGTATTCAATAAGTAAGTTCCAGCAGGTTAGTGACCAACCCTGGTCAATTATAAAATAATTGACAAGTATGTTTGAAAGTATAAAGTACTCTATTTAGTCCAAGCATTTGTAATTAAGCCCAATGTTCTAATTACGGGCAGAATAATTAGTTCCTCACAAGCCAGCATCGTTTAATCTCGAGGTAGTCAATAAGTCTCGTTGATGTCCCCTCAAATCGGTTTAATTGCCTTCTAGAATCGAGTATAAAAACTCTCATAAACATAATTAGGGGTGTAATGACCCTAGACGTTATAAATCGAGTCGGCCAAGTTTCGCTTTACTCAACTGTAGGAATGGCCGTCGAACGCTCGCAGTACACAGAAAGGCAGTCATTAATCCCCCCAGCCGTCTTATTACGTAACTAATTACCTATTTATCCTCATTTCCTCACGAGTATTTTCACAACAAAAGCCTCGGTATCATTGTATGGATCGGTTGCGATGACCATTTCAGCTTCCCACTAAAGTGCTATTACAGTAAAGAGAACATTCCGAGTGTTGTATTTTTGCCGACCGTATTTATTTCAAATGATATTGTTTCTATTACACTATTCAAAGTATATTGCTTCTTCTTTCAGAGTACTTAAGTGTTTATATTAGTTCTATACAACCAAATGATCCTCTATTTAATGACACATCTTTCGTGACGTGGTGTTCACTTTTCGAAAAAAGTTGGGTTGCTAAAAACAGCGAAAATATTTTATACAAAATTGAACAAATCTCAGGCTATTTTTAACGTAACATAATGCCACTTTAATGCTACATAGTCAATTGACATTTCATAATGAAGATCCAATAATTGAAGGTAATAAACGTTTAATCAAAGAGACCTTTTCTAATGGTCTTCGCGTTAATTAACGTCCGTAATCTAAATGAAATATAGACTGTCAAAATATTGTATCAATAGTGAAAAAGGAACAAAAATCGGAAGGAAAAATGTTTAAAATAATAAAACAGGACTCTATGGCTGTCCATGTTACGATGGTTAATAAGTACACACTTTGCATCGGGTGTTAATATGAGAGAATTATAACTATCTATCTGTCTATGGCGCCGTAGCTCTTAAACGGATGGACCGATTTCGATGCGATTTTTTCTTTTAAAAGCTTAGATATATTTGGTAAAAATTGGTCCAGGGATCGAGGGGATTTTTAAATTCTAATTTGACTTGTTTGTCAAACGCTTTCTTTGGCACGTACTGTTTCGCTATCACATTGAGGAATGCTGCTGTGAATCAACAGCGTAGACGACTAATGATTTACGATATTATAGTACATCACTAATAAATTATATGTAGCGTTTATGGCGTAGCTTGAGTAATCATTGTTAACTCATAGCTATTGTTAAGCAACGTGCAGCTCGACCCCTACTTGGATGGGTAGCCGATAGTGGAATTTCTGAGCGCTACTGTGTTTCAGAAGGCACGTTAAATTATCAACCCAGTTCAAATTACTAAATTCAATGTTATTATTTTCAATACTCTCGTCGAAGTCGTGGAACTACCCCGACAACCCATTGAGTGGGACCATAAATAATTTCACTATTGCAATACGAGTAAAAAATATTCTACCAAAAATATGTCCAAATCCAATTCAACTCTCGACATTTCGGTACTTCCTAGATCGAAATGTCCACAGAATGGTAAAATTTTTATGAGTTCGCCACATACGGTCTGGACTTTTACATTTTTGAAAACGCAGAAAGGTGGCATATTTTCGTGGGAATTCCGGGAATTCAATCCGTACCGCGTTAGAAAAATAAAGATATCAAACGTGCTAGAATTCTAATGGAGGGTCACACCGCCCTGTGGCTATTCATTCAACCACAAGGCAGTCACATATCGAACGTTTTATATTTAAATTAAGTTTATTTTTGATTCTGTGGGTACTAATAATAAATGATCGGATTATTTTCACAGTGAACATCTCTCCATTTTAAAATATGATTTTTCTGAAATTCTAACCGAACTCATCGGATTGTAAAAATCCATTAATATAATGAATAGTCTGTTAATATTATAAGATTACAAAAATTGCCTTCAGACAGCGTAAATTCCGGCCCTTTGATGAAGGCTTATTTATTTCACTTTGATGTAAGATTTACTTAGGATTCTTCTTAGGATTAAACTGTCTTAATACGTAATTGATGTATAATAAGTATATACGTAGTGTAAGTTATAAATAAATATGTATACCAACAAATACTTATCAAAATTTCTTTATCTATTTTCAAAACCTTCAACGAAAATATGAGACCGAAATACACCTCATCCGAACAAATATTATTGAACATAACATACATTAAAGTACTTTCCTTTTTTAAGTCGTTAGAAAATAATACAATCGGTACAGGAAGTGTCTTTAAAGTCACGTATAAGAATATGAGCAGCGCCCCGCTCGTCTTACTCGCGTTGTGCCCGTTCCCGTGGGAATTTCAGGATGAAAAATAGCCTCTAATCTTCCCGTTGATCCGTTGACTACACATTATAGAAAACCATATTCAACTCAGATTAGTAATTTCCAAGATTAGTTAACGTACATTCTCATAACTTGCGTAATGAGAAGTTGCTTTTAGGCTTCAGCTAAAAGTTTCAATAGCTTATAAACGGAAGACCCTGTACCTGCTAATAGCTAGCAACTTTCCTTGCATTATCTAGGATGGAGCTTGTAATATTACCAAGTTTCCGGATTAAGTCTAGTGAAGGAAGACTGCATCAAGGAAACCATTCTTATACACAACTTTGGAGGGAACAGCTGTTCATATGAAGTATTGATGTTGACAACAAGAATTCTTTTAAAACTTCATATGACGTCCAAGATAAAATTGATCTTGTATCATCGTACAAGAGTTTTTTTCTACAGATCCTTGAGTAGCATACCTCAAAAAGCATCAGGCCTTATTCAGACAAGCGCTTTGAAAAGCTTTGTAACACATTAAAGCATTAAAAACCAACAATTTAAACCACATGCCCTGTGGCGTTCTATTTCAATGCAAATTAACTTACTTGATTAAGTAAATATAGGGGCAAATCAGAATCAAGGGGTCCTCCATCCAGGGGGGGTACAAAGATGTAGAGTAACCCAGTACGACGTCTAGAGGTTTGTAAAGGCTAGGGATGCAAATATGCAAAGATGTCAAAACTTTCAAATATGTAGGATCCCCTAGGGCATATTATGTACTTATTGTCATTTACAAAGCTGTTCAAATGCGCTAAACAAAACTTAATATATTCTCGTGTAAATGAGTCCTTATGCCCATCAAAAATAAATAAATTTAAATTGCGTCCAAAACAATACGACAAGCGTTTTGACAACATCATTACAAATGGTTCCATTTCCATCTGGTCCAATTTAACACACAATAAAAGTGAGTGTTTGTTCGTTTCGTTGTTTTATGGAGGGAGTGGACTACCATTGTGCATCGGAACTGACCGTTGTTCTGCTTTCATGGACGTAACAATAGTTGGAGATATCACGCTTTGGGCACCACGTGCCATCAGTTAAGTATGCGCTTATAATTAAGTAAGTAAAGAAGTTCCTGTAGGTTAGTGGCCAACCCCAATGTCGGAGTCTTTAGGCCACCTAAAGGCCTCTGACATAGTCTGATGATTAAAACAACCGGGACTGACGATTTAACGAGACAATTTAGTAAGTAAGTGCAGTCAGTATGCACCTATAATTCAGTAAGTTCGTGTGGGGTGTAGCAAACCCTGTTATCGGAGATTGGGCGTATAATTGTGTAAATACGGATGTATTCAAATTATGTATGAAAAGAGCACAAGGTGACTTTTTAACAGGAAATAAAAATGTAATGAAAAAGAAATGTGTTTTTACCCCATGAAGTAAATTCTTATGTAAAAGCAATGTGCTATTTATTATAGGTTATTGTTGCTATTTTGGGTTTCAAGCACACTGTAAGGTACTATACTGATAGAAAAACGCCGGTGTACGCCTGTTTTCTGGACCTATCCCGCGCATTTGATCTTGTGTCATATTCCTTGCTATGGGAAAAGCTAGTGGACGGGGGTGTGCCGGCGGAGATCATCAGTATATTGGATTTTTGGTACAGCCACCAAATAAACCAGATCAAGTGGGCAAATTCGCTGTCTGATACTTATAGACTAGAGTGCGGGGTGAGACAGGGTGGGTTGACTTCCCCGAAGCTATTTAATTTTTATGTGGATGACCTGTTAGTAGAGTTGAGCAGTATGCGAGTCGGATGTTGGGTGGGAGGCGTAGCCGTTAACAACATCAGTTACGCGGACGATATGGTGCTGCTTGGCCCTACTGTAGGCTCAATTGAGAAACTACTTAGCGTATGTGGGGAGTATGTAACTAGGCATGGGCTCACGTACAATTTAAAAAAGAGCGAATTCATGGTCTTTAAGGCCGCCGGTGTAGGTCCTAGGTATTCACCTGTCATACAATTAAATGGTCAGAGTTTAAATAAAGTCGAGAAGTTCAAATACCTGGGACACTATCTTACCGACGACCTTAGGGACGATGAAGACATAGAAAGAGAGCGTAGGGCTCTAGCAGTTCGTGGAAATATGCTGGTTCGCAGATTTGCCCCTTGTTCTGAGGAGGTAAAAATAACTCTTTTCAAGGCATATTGCCAAAACATGTACACGGGAAATCTGTGGATCAACTTCTCTAAAAGATCACTGGATGCCCTACGAATTCAGTATAATAATATATTTAGGATGATGTTGCGACTGCCGCGCTTTTGTAGTGCGTCCGAGATGTTTGCACAACGACACACCGATGGTTTCCATGCCATCTTACGCAAAAAGTCTGCATCTCTAATAAATAGGGTCAGAGGCAGTCACAACAACATTTTAAAACTAGTTGAGAGCTGCGACTCTTATTTATGGAAAAGCCTTCTCAAAAGGACAATGAATTAAATAATTAAAATGTTATAAATATTAAAATTAAAATTAAATGTAGTATTATATTAAGTAATCTAACGCTAGGATTAAGTTTTTTCATTGTTACTAATATTGTATGGATCATAGTTATCTGAAATAAATGATTTATTATTATTATTATTATAATGTTAATTTTAACTTTGTTGTGATACGTTGTCGCCCTCACTTCCATGTACATTTTTATTTAATTTTTCCTCCATAAATAGCCTCTTAAAATGAATAACCTTATTTTAATATATTCAACCTTTATTACTGCAAATAAACATAATAGGTCAAAAGGGATCGGCAATTATTTAAGAGATAAGAGACAACAATCGTTTGGAGAAGTTGCCAAGCGCTATCGCCTGGCTCCGACCGAGGATTTAGACTTGAATTAAACTCATTCAATCTACCTTTTGTTCGGCGAGAGCGTCCCGGTTGAATGGGGGCGCGTTCTCGCATCTTTTCAATTTTCTCACTACCTCTATTCAATCCAGCTTAATCTTATTATCGTCTCAATTGGAGCCATTTGAACGAATGCAACTGAGAACTGAATCGTTAAACGCATACGTAAAGGTTTACTGCAGTGCACGTATATGGGGTTTATTTTAATGATTTTCTATTGAGGTTTGTCTGTGTCCCACAGGGCACGTTAAGCAGTCGGTCCCGGTTGTATTAATCGTCGGACCATGTCGGAGGCCTTTAGGCGCTCTAAAAACTCCGTCACCAGGGATGGCCACAAACCTACTCGAAATAAATGATGAGGGCAAATAAATTGCCACCTTGGTAATCTCACTAAAAAACATAGTTTGACCTTACGCATAGAGACTTGATTTACTAACATACGAGTACTAATAACACTAGTTCTAAAAGTCTCATCAGCATTTATCTGGCAATTATACATAGATTCATCTCCTGTTTTGATCAAAATGACAAAAACAAATAAGTTTCATTAATTTCATTACATAATGAATGGATACGTAACCGGAGTTCATAAATAGAAGAAATGGAATTAACACATTCATTGCCACAAATAAAAGATTATAGTACATTCAGACACGTGTAACGTGTTAAGTAAGTTTCTTAAAAAGTAAAATATTAGACCATTTCGTGGTAAAATATTTTACTTACCAATGCCCAATCATTTTTACAATCCTGGGGGGAAAATCTAATTAAATAAAAAATGTCCGTATAATTACCGGTACAAGAGCACATTAAAATACTGAGTTCCTGCGCCTAATTATGAAGAAGCTCCTCTGACTTGATATTGTTACATTATTTTCGTTCTTCTATTTCTCCTTTTAATGATGTTTGGTACTCATTGAGAAATTTTTTATCTTTCAAGTACCCAAATTTAACCGTTTTGAATAGAATTTAACATAGGAATTTAATGAACGCGTAAGTAGACTGTTTAAACTAATATAATAAAGTTTGATTTTTTTGTTTGTTTGAATGTACTAATCTCAACGCGCATACCAATCCGATTTGAATAATTATTTTTGTTATGGATAGCCACATTCAACGGGAAGGTTATAAGTTATTTTACATCCTGTAACTCCAGCGGGAACTTCCACAACGCGGGTGAAACCGCGGGGCGCTGTTGGTAACTTATACTGGTAATTATTAAACGTGTTTAATATATTTGTGTATCGTGACTCCGTTTTCTACTGTATATTCTGGATACTGTTGCGAGTTTAATGTAAGATATTACTCGCACGAGGTCAAGGCACAATTAACCCATTGTTCGGGGCCCGGCGGCCCACGCACTGAGGAAGGGAAATAAAGGAGATTTCCATCAATCAAGACAAAGGCTTAGCCCTACAGCTGTAGGCAACAACGTTTCGACAATATTTCACAGGATTAATAAATTCAGAGGAGGTGGAGGAATGTAGGTATTATCAATTGTTGCTTAAAAGCAAACTTTGTTTTACTCGAGAAGAATTAATATTCATTAAAAATCCTCGTCGGCATCCTTGCTGTTGAAACTTTGTAATCAACTGTCAGGGGGCCGGCGGCATCCGACCGGCGTCGTGTCAGCGAATTTGAGACTTTACCAACTGCAAATGGATTTTTTCTGCTGCCTTAATTCGAACAATCTGGAAAGAACATTTTCAACTTCTGTCTAGTTCGGCGAGCGTCAATTCCAACTTTCAATCTACTTACGCTGGAAAATTTTAACGGTAAAATTTAATTAAGAAAATAATTTGGAATTGGAACGAGTGATGTAATATTTCAGTAAACTAAGCAAAGCTTTGAGACCGCCGCTCGTAATTTGGAACTTTTACGTCTCGGTGCTGATCATTTGTCGGAAATTTCCGGAACACATTCAGCCGACCTCACGTTCTATCCGAATTATACCCTACTTTCGACCGCGGCCGATCTTCCTTTATATAATACTCGCACAAAGGATATCATCGAAATGGCAACATCTCGTACTTTACTAATCATAAAACGTTACGACGCTTACGTAAAAAAACTACAAATTCGGCCGCAATCTATATTTGTTTATGGTTTCGTTTAGGTTGTGTGCCTCAGTCCCTTGCCAGGAATATAAACATGCCGTAGTAAAGTGGTGCTTGCCGTTGTGGCGCGCCTCGCCCGCCGCTTACAGCTGAGGGCATAAAAATTGTCGAGTCGGTGACGTCCCAAATAACTTTGTGTATTATAGGTGGCGAATCCTTGAAGGGTTGAAACAGTGCCGGTCGGATCACAAACAGTACATAAAGATCCGGCAATCTCACGGTTTTTCTGAATTAAGCCGTCGAGGGACGACCCGGGCCGCAGAATTTACCTACTCCCAGTCGACCGCTACACCCACCGCATTATTAAGTGATTCAGAAACAAATCCAAAGGAATTACTTTAAAAATTCCCCCAAAGAAATATACTTTTCCATTTACGTAGCATTTTTATGGCAGCTTATTTCTGAAGTTTACCTCGAGAGCCGACGCTGCGTTTCAATAGCAATTCTTCAGGTTTCTTATAGGTCTTTCATATTGCTATGAAACCAAATAAATATTTGGTCTCTAAAGATTTTAGAAATCTACATAGGTATAGATCTCAACGAAACCATAGCCCAACGCCAATTAAGGTAGTTAATAATAAAAACCTGTTAAATACCAAGTTGCAGCAAAAGCTCTGAAAACAATCCACTAGAAAGGATATAAAAGAATAAGTTAAATTATATAATACATGGGAAATAGGGACTGTACAGTGAATAGAACCGATACAGCGGCAAGGCCACATACGACATCCACTAAGTGATAGCCTGGAGGCTTCGAGTCAGGGAAGCAAGAACACGCATATTACGACCCCGGCAGGGGACCGGTCCCACCCTCCGGCCAGGAACGTTCAGATCACATCTCACAAACTTACTCCCTGTTACGGATGTTAAATGTTACTACTTTTCTTCAAAATATAGTTTAAATTTGAAATGCGGATAAAGGTTTTTGTTTAATGCCAAAAATGTTGCAACCCCTATTTGAACAAATCTGAGAAAAAGTTTTTTTCTAAACATCTATAATGAAAAATAACAACTACATCAAGGTTGGTAAACTACTTTGAAAGCTTGAAACAATAGACAAAACACACGCGCCTAAAAAAATAAGTATTGTATGTAATATTAAACATATATATACGGTGAATTGAGAATCCTCCTCCTTTTTTGAAGTAAATCAATAATAATTATCATGGTTCACTATTAAACTAAACTTGAAATGTTGTAAACCAAACACAAAACTTAACGTTAAAACAACATTAGCTCCAAAACGAATCATTAACTCAAAATGAAAACTGTACGAAGTTACTCAAAACAAAATAAATGAGGTATCAAAGAGGAACCGAGCCAGGCGGGGCGGAGTTGACATCGGAGCACACGATACCGAACTAACCGGCCACTTTAGTTGGTAATTACAGCTCCCGATCCCAAACCCAACTTAAAACAACTCCTAAACATCGTGCTTCCGAAATAACCGATAAAGTAGTCGCGAGCGCTCGCAGCCCCGGGGGACACATTACTTCACTTTAATACTTAGGGCTGTCGCACACAAACGGCTACTTTATGATAAACCCCCGTCTCCCAATATACGAATTCAAATTTCTCCGACGCTTTATGACTTATTTTACAATTCGGAAAACGAGCAGTTTTAAATACGCATGGACATTTGGACAAAATGTTTAACTGTTGTGTACAATTTTGAATACCTTTTCGTGTTGCGTTGACGTTATTGTTTGCTCGTAAATGTTGATACAGTTTAATAGTTTGTGTAACTAACACTTTATGGTTTCTATGCACATCGTATAGTGTTCACTCGTACCTAAAAAAATGGTTAAATAGTAAAAGATCGTCACACATTTCTTCCAAGGCTTTTGTCTTTAGAAGTCGCCGGCACGCGGCTTGTAAACTCGATCGATGCTTAATGATTAATTTACCTGGACATTTCTATCTGAGCGCTACCGTGCTTCGGAAGGCACGTTAAATTGTCGGTCCCGGTTGTATCAATCGTCAGAACATGTCGTAGGCCTTTAGATGGTGTAAAAACTGCGAAACCAGGATCGACCATTAAACACTCGTACTTATTGGGTAATTAATTATTGTTTTATTTTGAACCAACCCTACAAATATGCAAAATCGTTGGGTCAGGCCCTCATAAGGAGCACATTACATTTTGTACTCGATACACCATCTTCCGCTTAATGGACCTACGCCATCGAGCACCTATGTCGCATTCACTATTTCCTACCCATAGCAATGTACTAAACATTAAACGAATTCCTTTTAAAACGAAATCTAAAGGAAACGTAGTAAACGATTTTCAATAAATGAAATTGTGTAGAACTTTGAAATTCGATCACGTTTAAATTGAACACGTATAAATCAGCTGGCGATGATTGAAACTGCAGGTATTGTCCATCGTCCAATAATGTTCTTATTGAAATTGTTGGAGACACTCCAGAGCATTACCTATTAAGCTTGAAGTGAAGTCAAAGGACTCTCGAAGGTATGTGGCAAGTATGAACGTGCCATTCCATTCAACGCCTGAGAGCTGTTCGCCCTGTTCACCCTGTTCACTCTGGGTGCGACCGTAGTCTAAAGTTTTACAGCAATTGTATGGGATAAGTTTTCGACAACGCTGTTCATAGATATTGATTAGTTAGATTGCCTTCACAAAATAATTATCGGGTTACATAAATTGTGAATAGTTAGGGTCGTTTAGATTGAACAAGTTTTCGAATGCGAGTTATCGAATTCTAAAGTTTGTAATTTGACATGTATAATGGGGGCTCGGGTTGTGTAATGGTCGTCGCTGATTAATGAAGTCAAAGCGTTCCTAATTCGGTAATACTATCGTCAAAGCCCAATATTTTCACTAAGGTCTGAGCTTCAAACAGGCTTTTTTGAACGTACCACCCTTTTAGAAAAACATCAAAAGAGAATAATGGGCAAGAAACTTCTAAAACGATACTCTGTTTGTCACACGATATTAATAACAGAGAACCAACTTCTCGATGGTGCGCTAGTGACGTTTTCCGTTTGCTAATTCGGTCGTGTTAGATTGTAACTTGGCGTTTAAATGGCGACGTAACTTCGAAACTCAACTAACTTAAAATAAATGTAACTTCTACTTACAAAGCTCTACCCATCGTTAAATGTAAAGGCTTTTCTTACTTATAGCATTCCGCAACCAGTCTTTTATTAAAACGGGAATACAATTGTTTTTCTTCTTGAATAAGGGCCGAAGCTAAGTACCAGATTGTTTATACGTTTGTTTAATGTTAAGACATTTTCCTTTATGTTGAGTAATATACTGAAGCAAATTCTCGTACGTTTCAATTCGTGTAACTTTCGACAGCGTTCGACTCTGTGTTTGACGTAACTGGGTGTGAGCTTTACAAATTCTACACATTTCATTCCACTACGCGTTTACTCTTGTTAAAATTTCGAACCTACAAACTGACTTTCCTCTACAAATGTTACGTCAATACTGACCAACAATACTCCCGGTGATTTTTAAAACCACAGTCTGATCCCACGAAACCTTACAAGTGTACAAAATTGTTTAAGTGTCAATAAAATAACATGTACAATAATTGTAAACTGTGTACAATTGTAAACTGTGTACAATTGTACACTGTTTTAACATAAATATGTAAATTGTCACTTGTCCAATTGTAATTGTATACACCACAGGTGTAGATACACAAGCGTAAATTCTCGGTGTTCACTGTTCTGTATCAAGTAATTGCTCCAATGTATACTTACCCTTAGCCAAGGGGACTAATGGTGAATATTATTTGAATTCTGTTTAAACGTTAATTACCTCTGCTGCTATAATATCTTCATTGAGATTATTGTAATGAACTTAATCCAGTTTCGTTTGCGAGTGATGATGAGTTGGGTGTGACAGGATACTTCAGAGGAAGTTTATATGTTTACATAAATTAATCTGAATTGTTAGAAGATATTTTATTTAAAGATTGTTCGTATTACGTTGCGTCCAATAGTCCATGTCGGAGGCCTCTGGGCGGTCTAAAAACTCCGACATCAGGGGTTGACCGCTAACCTACTGGAAATGAATGAATGTATTGGGCCAGTGAAGTTTCCAGAAAGTAAATTAATATTTACGGTCAACTGATTTCTGTCCCTTTCAATACAGAGTTATGATATGTACTACTATGTACTAGTACTCTGCTAGTCCTCTACTAGTACTCTACAAGTCTGCGAAGGCCCTTACTCGATTGAACCTTGAGTTTACTCAACGTCAATTAAAAATACTTCCTAATTCGAGTCCTTAAGGTTTAATATTTGCAGTCCACACGTCTTTGAACGCATTTACAAGAATTCTATGCGGTTTGGATTTATATTAGTAAGTACAAAATAAGACCAAAAACAGATTTTATTTTTATATTTACGAATATCGATAAATTCACCTTCGTAGTAAAACTCTCATTTGGTTCGTAAGTCCATAAAATGGCGATTCCTTGCCTCTCTCCTGCAATCAAACTTCACTTGGCAATCAATTCGTAGATTTACGACGGTACTTAATACGAGATCGTCCGGATAAGTGTCCACCGATAGAATTTATTTAGCTCCTCTCCGAATGGACTTGTTTCGGCTTTCAATAAAATGGTATTGATACAATAAAGCGGTCAGTTTTCCTCGCAAACCTTTTTATGTTTGTCGTAAAATCAAACGATTATTATGGATAACTTGCTGTTTTAAGACAATCAAAATGTTTGATTAAATACTGTAAAATAGAAAGGCCTTTTATCTGTGTTATGCGGTAAACCCTTACCTTTTAAATTATCACCATCATGACTAAAATTTAACGTACGTTACTAAATCAGAATGAATTCACATGAATATATATCATCGTCCATTTTAACCGGTTTCTGTATTCAGTATTTTCAGTGTTCACTTTTGCTTTCAACCCACTCATAAATTAGCCATGCCCGCCCTCGAGTGACGTAATCCACCCAAAGACAGCAGTGGGTCACTCGCACAATAATTTGTATAGAACATTAAACTTGGCTCGAATTATACAGTTTTATTAAGCTAAGCAGGCAACTGTATTGCTGTTTCGCTCTATCTTAAAAACTTAATCGCGACGGAGCTAAAATGAGTCGTTTACTCGAGGAAAACGTTTCAGTAAAGTTAATTTGTATGCAAATATAGTGTGGTGGCGACGACCCCACGTCACTAACACGCACTTTGAAGAGTCAAAGGCCTTTTAACAACTAAAACTTATGTTTACAAAGAAGAGGGACTGTGTTGAGGTGTTTTCATATTTTTTGTTATCAAGTAGCATGTGTATAACTTGTGAAACCGCGCAATCTAAATGAGTACCTCAATATTATTAATTCACGTTTGTATCTAAAGGGAGTTCTTTCCGCGAAAAACATGATCAAAAGTAAATACGTTTAATATATGTACGAGATAAGGCTGAGTGGTGCAGAAGGCTCAAAGGCGTATTCTGTATACATCGAGGTGGTCCAATCAAAATAAACCTTTTCCACCAAAAACAACATTTGTCCCATTCTATGAAATTACGACATGTATTGTTATTGTTAAGTAGCAATTTTGGAAAACGAATTCACTTCGGGCATTTAGATGTTATCTCTGAGTTTTACTTAAGCCCTTAGGCTGAAATAATCTAATGTTTGGAAAGCAAACCTCCTACCTTGATATTAACCTTTATTTTGTATTCAGTGCTAATGGCAAAAGGTTCAAATTGTGTTACAGTTTTATTGGTGTTTCAGGTGCTTGAAATATTCCGGTTAAGTTAATTTTCGCCTTGTCCGTTCAACAAAATATTTTCTCATAAGTATGTCTAATAATTGTAAGTCTATTATTATACCAATTATACTTGCTTTTGAGATTATTAACTCTTTAATGTGTGTACATATTCCAACAGAAGCGATGTATGCAAACGTTTAACTTAATATTTAAAGTCTGCTAACAAAAGGTTAACTCTGATATCGAAAAATAATTTTGTGGAAACACGAAATAAAATACGGGTACATTACTAGTGGTACACTAGTACACTGTGCAGAGATCGTTAAAACCGAATAATATTCGAATGTTATCAATCACGGACGTGACAACCACGGGCTAGACTCCGTTTTTAAAATCACTTCTGTTTCCCATTTGTATCCATGTCGTTAAAAAACTGAGTTCTACCGTTTGTACTCGTTCTTTTTGCGATTTAACTACCCCGAGCGATGTGTGAGATACTCAATAATTAGATAAAATTAAATATAGCTCAAACAAATTCACATTCGTTAGACATTAATTATACTTTTAGGAATCTAAATTAACTGTTTCTACTACAAAGATCATTAATAATTATATTTATACAAAACTATCTATCATTGCTATCACATGGCATAGTTTAACTGAGAAATGTTATCTCATCACGAATGTTAAGCAACGAGCAGCTCGGCCATCAATCGCATTATTGGCCGATACATTTATATCCGAGCGCTACCGGACTTTGTAGGACACGTTAAACAGTCGGTCCTGGTTATTTCAATTCTCTTCTTCTTCTTATCGAGTGGATGGTCAACTTGACCAATCCTGGTGTCAGAGTTATAGAGCCGCCAAAGGCCTCTGACATGGCTCATGTAACGACTACTATCCGTTGAAAGTAACCGGGACCGACGGCTTAACGTGCCCTCCGAAGCACGGAATCATCTTACTTTTCGGGCAATCAGGTGATTCAGCCTGCAATGCCCTAACCAAACTGAGGACAGTCTCACAAAGTGATTTTTGTGAGATATCCCCACCGGGAATCGAACCCGGAACCTCCGGATCGTGAGCCGAGCGCTCAAACCACTAGAACACGGAGGCTGTTAATTAAGGAGGCTGTTATTTCAATTGTAAGACGCTATCAGAGGCCTTGAGGCGGCCTAACTGCAACCTAGGGTTGGCCAGTGACCTATTCGAATAGAATGAGTTAGTAGTAGTAGAAGTAATTGCCTGTAATGTCCCACTGTTGGGCAAAAGCCTCTCATCTCACTGAAGATATCAGTACTGTGAGGAGGATTAGGCGTAATCACCACGCTTGCCCAATACGGGTTGGTGTTCTCAAACTCGAGCTATGTTTGAAAAGTAGGAAACATGTTATTGCTCGACCCGGAATTGAACCCGGGACCTCAGTCTTGGCAGGCAAGTGCACATACCACTAGACCACCGAGGCGTTAAATATTATGAATAGAATGAGTTAAACATGTCTTAAATATGTTGTCCTCGGACTGCTGAAATACTTAATTTCAGGATGTTCCGCGTCCATTCTCTATCACATTGTGATTGACTTTACCTCTACCCCAGAAGTAGGTACTCAGATGGTTTTTTCTCCGAAATGAAAAAAGTTTCATTGTGTGGCCCCCCGGCGCCACATTTCAACAATATAGGAACTTCGTAGGTCGCATTGTGCGAGTATTTACCAAAACACAACGCTCTGCCCTATTTATTTCACTCCAGATACAACGAAAGACTGTTATTGAAATTGACTTTTTCCGCAGCTGTGTGTTATTATTGCTAATACGAGAGTATGTTGCAGTAAAACTTACATTAAAAATCTTAATTTAAAATGTTTTTGCAACAACAGACGGACGATTAAAATTATATTACAGCTGGAATATTGCTTTCGGAGTTGGATGGAAAACAAAATGTTTTTATTTCAGTTCGAACTGAAAATCAGTTATACTCGTACTCAGTAACTTATAATTGTAATAATAAACGTAACATCTGTTGCTTTTAAACTTTTTGTTTTCATTACGTACTTAGTCTCTTTAATATGTTTTATTATCAATAAAAAAATATGATAAAAACCCCTTTTTACATATTATGTCAAAGGGAATTTTATTTAGCTGGATGTCTGTAGTAGGTATGATAAACAGCAAATATTTTAGTTTTATCAACTGCTTATAAATTATATGGCATTAAAAAGCTCTGGTTTAGCGGGCGATTCTATAATTTCTATAACTACCTTAGACTTGGATACCATGTCAGCCTCAGGTCAAAATCAGTCATTTCAGATCAGATTTGGACTTTTTTCTATTCAAAACCCTTTCTACTACATTCAAGAATTAGCGATGAAAACAAATACAGTATGATCTTAATGGCTTTAAACCTACGACCACAGATCCCAATATGATAATCATGTGCTCGTAGCTTTAAACTAAACAACCATTATGTCCCTAAGTTTAAACTGGCCTGTCCAAGTAATAGGGTGTCATTATTATTTCCCTCCTTTATCAATACAGGGAGATCCAATTTCGTCGGGAGCCGATGCTTGGAGGAAACTGACACATCATTACGTGACTGCTCGTCCTGACACCTTCAATATTATAATGTTATGGAAGGGAAGGCAAGACCGTATATCTGCCACTCTAATAAGTGTCAGTTTCACAAAACAAAGAGGAAAACGAAGGAGTATTGAATGTGTATTTTTGAAAAATATAACAGTTTTGTCTGTTTCATACGGTTACAATCTCTAACACTATCGAAATTAACCCACATCGAAATCGGATTAACTCTAGCAGCTGATTCAAAGAACAATCTGTCTAAAGTCAAGCTGTGGATGTGTGGTTATTGATAAGAGATGGCGTTACTGTGCTAACCGTCTGAATCGCGTTAACATTGTGTTCTGGTCATTAACCTAGTTCGTTTCGTAGTTCGTTTGCTCATGCCAATGACTTAGTATTAATATCGTGATTAATATACACAGAAATTGGTTTTGGACGCTATTTCACAATCATAACGCATTACGAAAAGATTTTGACAATGTCAATGCCTTGTTTGACAATTTAAACGGTTGTGATTGGTCCATTGAGCTCCGCACAACTCCGCTCCGCTTTAGGTAAAAGGAACCATTACTATTGTATTAGAACGAGGTCAAATCTTAATCTATACTAATATTATAAAGAGGTAAAATTTGTAAGTTTGTATGTTCGAGGTAATCTCAGGAATTATCAGTCCGATTTGAATAATTCTTTTTGTAATAGATAGCCACATTCAACAGGAAGGTTATAGGCTATTTTTTAACCCGAAATTCCCACGGGAACAGGCACAACGCGGGTAAAACCGCGGGGCGCTGCTAATTAAATAATAACATTAAGTCATAGCAATGATAAATCAAAGTAAATACCTATTTAACTACTTTATATAACGAAATACATTAACGCGGAAATTGGATGTTGCGTTAAAGATAAATCATTATTGTTCTAAGCTAAAATTGAGTTTCCCCTCTGATTATGAGCTTGCAAATTGAAACTTCGTTGAGTTATTGGATATAATATTTAGATTTCATTATCGACTCTTGTAATCATTATTAACTTAAGTGACTCGTGCCTCACTTAGTTTTCACTAATTCAATACAAAAATAATTTAATTTTGTTTTAACAAAGTAATGTCACAATTTTCTAGGTAATTATCATGTCACTTAATTATTTGTAATGAAATATTGTGGATATGATAGAGAACTAGCTAAAAGAAATAATATGAACGAAGCACTTAGCGAAAAGAAACGGTGTTTTATGTTTGATCTTACTCGCTATATGTACCGACTTATTAGCATGTTATTGGACACATAGCTGTAGCACTAGTGACGTACGTTTGACTTATGGTGGGTACAGACTGGTGAAACGTAACATGAAATGTATTATTCTGCCTTTCATTGCATGTTCCTGCAAGCGTGGACGCATAGCGCGCTCTTAACGCGCATTCACTACGAACCTCCCGCGTTCGTCTGTTTCCGCCCTTTGTGTTCGTTCGAAAAACCGACAAATCACGGATCGCTCCGCGCGCGGGTTGTAATGCTCGTAGCGTGCGCGTGAAATGCAAATTTCGCGCGCACAAGACGTCCAAACTATGAGAAATTGTTACAAAGTGTGTTACCTTTCATGATACATTGCAGCAATGTGTACGGTGAATTCTTTCATTGCATGACACATTGCATGTTACGTTTCACCAGTCTGTACCCACCTTTAGCGATGCCAGTTCATTGCGATTGTTAAGCAACGAGCAGCTCGGCCTCTACTTGGATGAGTGGCCGATAGCGGCATTTCTATCTGAGCGCTACCGTGCTTCGGAGGTCACGTTAAGCAGTCAATCCCGGTTGTTTAAATCGTCAGACCATGTTAGTTCCTTTTAAGAAACTCCGACACCAGGATTAGGCACTAACCTACTCGAAATCACTACATAGTATAAAACAAAGTCCCTATTTGTCTGTTTGTTTGTTTGTCTGTTTGTCTGTATGCTTAAATCTTTAAAATTACGCAACGGATTTTGATGCGGTTTTTGTAATAGGTAGAGTGATTCAAGAGGAAGGTTTTTATGTAAAAAAATTCCCGAAATTCCCACGGGAACGGGCACAACGCGGGTAAAACCGCGGGGCGCTGCTAGTGAATTAATAAATGCTTACTGCTGGTCAGGTGATATCAAACCGAAGCTATGTTTGAAAAGTAAATTCGAAACATGCTTCGCTCGACCCGGAAATTGAACCAGGCGAATGCACATGCCATTAGACTACCGAGGCATCATTGTTTAAGTTTATACTAAACAAGCAGCGCCCCGCGGTTTTACCCGCGTTGTGCCCGTTCCCGTGGGAATTTCGGGATTTTTTTTTACATAAAAACTTAACTTTCCTCTTGAATCACTCTACCTATTACAGAAAACCGCATCAAAATCCGTTGCGTAATTTTAAAGATTTAAGCATACAGGCAAACAGACAAACAAACAAACAGACAAAAATAGCGACTTTGTTTTATACTATGTAGTGATTTATTAACATGTGTATCATAATAACTAATACATTATTTTGCAATAGATTGATTTATTATGCCATAATGATTGAGTATGCAATCATTTGACAAGCCCAGTGCACAGTGGTTTGTGAAAGCACTTACTGTGTTGAGGGATGCGGGATCGATTCCCTCCCGGAGACATCCCATATGTGCAGACGTAATTGTTAGTGACGACGTCTGGGTGTCAATTAGATATTCCTATAAAATAGTTTTGTATGTATATGTAATAGTATCAGTTACTTAGATTCCACAATAGATGCTTAAAGCTTAGTTTGGGTCTTACTCACTGCGTGTGAACTTGTCTTGTAAATATATGTATAATATAATACTTAGTAGAGTACAGTATATTTCTATTACAATTTATGATATTATCAAGTTTTGCTTGTGGAGTCTGGAGCGAAAGAGCTAGTTTCGGTTTTGTATATCGACTCTGTCACTCTATAAGTTTGTAGTGAAGTTTGTCGACAGTCTGTTACAGAAGAGTCCAAACGCCGTCAACCAAGACATGTTGTTTGCCCACTGCTGGTCATAACTAGCAGTAAAAGATATACAATACAATATTAAACCAAGTTTGTGTAAACTGTATAACAAGGATTTACAGAAAAAATAATATTAGTTTTATGAAATTCAAACATGAATACATGAATATAATTAGAAATGTTTACTATACAATGATTAAAAGGCAACATTTCTTTTGTTTGTGTTAAGGTAAAAAAATTGTATTCGCATTTTTCCTCTGTTTTGTATACGTTCTCTCAACGGCTTTCTTTGTATTACGAATTTTAATTAGGAGCACATAGAGTACGTTTAAAATACCCATATACCTATACTCAATCTATTATATAACCTATGGCATATTCTGCAAAATATAAAATCGAACATCGTTTCATCTTGACGATAATACGAAGCTATAAAAATTGCTTTTCTCTAGAATATAATAGGAACTGAGATTACGCAAAGGCGATCTTTAGCTGTGGGTGATTTTTTTCCACCCCGCCTCTTTAGGCAAGGGTCGTACCTCGTTTCATCCCCTTTATGAATAAAAACAAAAAGGTTGCTTTCCTTTCTTTCATTATGCACCTTTCTGGAAACTGAAAACTAATGAAACCATGTACCGCCCGTTTTTATTTAACAATTTCTCTTTGTTGGCATCTTCCACTTAAAGCTGTACCTACTACGCGATCAAACGAAATCTTTTGTACATACTCGTATTATATGTTAAAGGGCTGAAAGTGTACAGCATTGTTTTAAAGTTTTCACAACTATAAGGCTAGCCAACTACTAACTAACGAGCTCACAAGTATCACGCAATGAGGTGACAACCCTACTTCCTACTAATATTATAAATGCGAAAGTTTTTGAGGATGGATATATGACGTATGGATGTATGTTTGTTGCTCGTTCACGCAAAAACTACTGAACGGATTTGGATGAAACTTTACAGTACCTAATATAGGTTACTAGCAGCGCCCCGCGGTTTTACCCGCGTTGTGCCCTTTCCCGTGGGAATTTCGGGATAAAATGTAGCCTATAGCCTTCCTCGATAAATAGACTATCTAACAGTGAAAGAATTATTCAAATCGGTTCAGTAGTTTCTGGGATTAGCGCGTTTAAACAAACAAACAAACAAAACAAACTCTTCAGCTTTATAATATTAGTATAGATAAGAATAACACATGGGATACATTTTATCCTGAAATTCACGCGGGAACGGGTACAACGTGGCCAAATCTTAGGCCTCACCTGGCTTTAAGTAACTATCAAATAGCCTCCTCAATGATTGATTCCATAGTGAGCCGAGAGGCCTTTGCCCATCAGTGGAACATTACAGGATAATACTTTACTTTACTTTACTCGTGTAACAAAACTCACAGTTGTATTCTTACTTAAGTATCCATTTAAATAAATATATATTAAATCAATGAAATTGTTTTGTTCATATACCTACTAAATCCTAATTAAAACAATGTTAAACAAAACAGTCATTCTCTATTCTCTATTATAATAGTCATCTTTATTATTCTATATTATATACCTTCAAATATGTATTACTTAATTTCGGCAAATATAATTGAATTTATTGAAAACGTGGGCACTTTGATTATCGAGAGCCCATTGAAATCATAACACAAAAGTTGAGAATAAATAGTAATTGAATTGCTTATTCAATTTTATTTTTATCGTCAAGTAATACAATAAGCATTTGTACGTAAGCTTATTTGAAAAGTCTATTGTTTAATAAACAATCAGCATTATTTAATTGTTTTAGCGTTATTAATAGCCGAGGAGCTTTTCTCGCTAATCGTGTAGTCATTCGAGCGTTATTGGGACCTACTGGCATGTGTTGATAAGTAAGTAAGTATTAGCCAGTAATGTCCCACTGCTGGGAAAAGGCCTCTCATCTCACTGAAGTTATCAGTACAGTGAGGAGGATTAGGCATAATCACCACGATTGCCAAATGCGGGTAACTCGAGCCATGTTTGAAAAGGAAACATGTTTTCACTCGACCCGGGAACAAAACAAAAAAATTATATTATGTGTAGATAACATCAAAATAAAATAATAAAATACGAAAGTGCAAATTCAGTAGTGGAATGAATGTCGAAAGTTGTCAAGTGTGAAAAAACATAATGATTCGGGATGGCTGGACGTAAATATGATGCACATAGATATCTGAACCCACACTTAGATATCTGTGCGATTAGGTTAGGTTAGGTAGGCGATTAGGATTTAATGTCTTCTTTTTGTATACCAAAAAATCCTTTATATTACGATTTGAGTAAGAAATATAGGGCAATCACAATCGGTCGCCATCAGTCGATTTCTAAAGGCGGAATCGTCTAAATAATCCTGATAAAGTATCGTCTCCCCTTTACCACAAATATTGACTAATTGATGGTGTTTTGGAAGTAAAATGTCTGGCCCCGTGTCAATACAAAGATTTTTATGGTATATAAAATAATTGTTTATTTTACTCGAATCGTCCTACAATAGTACATGATTTTTAACAGTTATGTTTAGTTATGATTAATTTTTAATGATTAATTTTCTGACTTATAACAATTAAATATTACGAAAATGTACTCATAAATCTATCCCGCGATGCTCTACCATATTAAAATGATAGTGAGAGCCCGATAACTCCCGCACAAAGGATACACGCTTCGCATGTTCGCTTTAACTCTTATAACAACCACCATTAAAGCACAAACAACACAATAAAAAAACGACGCACATCTGTTTGAAAGCTGGGCTTTTATTGTACCGTATTACAATGAGGATAAATATTAAATTTGAATGGAGAAATGTGAAGTTATATTCGCAGAGGTATTTTGTTGACGCGACACGGTGGTAAATTTGACAGGACAACCCCGGTCGGGCCGCGTCTATTATTTATCATATAAAACCCATCAATTTGTTACGGTGACTGATGAATGCGAATCACTGCAGGGGAAGGGTTGAACAAATTAGTTTACGACTACACGTACATCTGTATTTTTCAAACAATTTTCTGCATTTTAGTTCGATCAAACGTATGAGTTTAATACCTACTTGATTTTTGGTTGGTTTGGGAGTTTTAAGATTTAAAGCAGTGTTTTTTCGTGTGTTTTACAAGGGCCGAGCTGGTGTATTCAATAGAATGCGCGTCACACGTGTCTTTGTAGTCGAACAAAACGCCAGAATGTCTATATATAGGCTGTACAGCTTGGACGGAAAACGCCTAGGCTTCGGCAGCATTGCTAGCCGTACATCAACGTACACGATTAGTATTTGTTAGCGAACCCAAAACTAAGGCATATGAAAAATGGTTTCCATCCGTTTCTGTTGGTGGCACCGCTCGGCGTCACCGCACCACGGTGGGGAGACCTTTTAATAGGATTTGGGAAGTTGCGACAACTGATATTTATTAGCGTTCCCGTATTGTTGTTCATGATATATGTGCTCCCATTACGACACTAGCCCACCACCTGACATGGAATTTCATTTAAAGAAGCACCGCCATATTGCCGTTTCACTTGCTAATTTTGTTGGCGTATGAATCATGTTTATGAGACAAGCACATTTTTGTGCGTGTAGTCTCGCGCTCAATAAAACTGATTTATTCATTTATCGTTTACCTTCGCAAATTGGTTGTAACCTAGAGGCTTTGTGATTTATAGTTCGGTTATAACCTAAGTGTTACTAGGATGTACTAAAATTACTGAATAAATATTTTTAACGGTTCGATGTAAGAACAAACCTACATATATTACAAGTTTATCGTGGTATATAGTTCAACCCACGTAATGTTATTACAAAACTGTTTGAAAACTGTTTTCTGAACACCCTTAAAACTGTTAAACGTTAATTCTTGAACAAAAACAATAGACAGGTAACATGTTACTATGATTATAACTAACAAGAAGCCGGATCCCTGCTCGAGGTACTAAAGGCTTACGCTACTTAATCTTGTCTCTGGGCGAGAACTTAGGACGGTTTCAGACCGGTGTTTTTTCTAGGCAAATACGGTCGTTTTGAAGCGAGCTTTCAAAACGAGCTTATCGTTTAAAATACTGCTGTATATAAAACCATCATAACTGCCACCGTACAAATAATGATTTCTAGCGCTCGCGGCGTAATTTGACAAGTGATGTTAACTCATCTCGAGTGTTAAGCAACGTGCAGCTCGTCCATACTTTGATGGGTGGCCGATAGTGGCATTTCTATTAGTTCTATCAGTCTATCTAGCGTGCTTCGTGCACGTTAAATTGTCGGCTCCGGTTGTTTCGATCGTCTCTATGTCGGAGTCCTTGAGGCGGTTTAATAAATCAGACACCAGTGTTGGCCACTAACCTACACGAAATTCCTTGCATTCTTCTTATAAAATGTGCAGTTATTATTTGCCTAAGGGTAAATCTAGGTCTTAGGCTCCTGAGCACAGCTTGTTGGGTAGAAAGGACAGGAGACAAGGTTCCAACCTGTACTGTTAACAGGAGGGGTTGGATCTCGCCGCCCCCTCGCTGATCGATGAAGGGGGCTAAGATCGTTTTCCGGGCCAAGTCGCCATAAGGAAAAGAGGAAAACGTTGGTACTTCGTTACGAAAAACGGTGTATGTATACGATTTCCGTAAGCTTACTTTAAAAGCAACAGCGAATTATAAGATGTTATAGTTTAATGACATGTTTTCTTTCTTCAATCAAAAAATAATGAAAATTAGCTTCTTTCTCAGTTTCAAACCATTTAACAGCGATGTTATTCAATACCAGCAGAGCCCCACAAGTTTAAATGAACCTTTTTCGTGGGAATTTCTGAATGGAAACTATACATTTCCTTTTAATTGGGCTATCCTATACATCCATAAAAATCCTACTGCGATTCCAGAGCGCGTTCCTGAAAACAACTAAAAAAATAATCTTCATCTATACTAATCTATACTAATATTATAAAGCTGAAGAGTTTGTTTTGTTTGTTTGTTTGTTTAAACGCGCTAATCTCAGAAACTACTGAACCGATTTGAATAATTCTTTCACTGTTAGATAGTCTATTTATCGAGGAAGGCTATAGGCTACATTTTATCCCGAAATTCCCACGGGAACGGGCACAACGCGGGTAAAACCGCGGGGCGCTGCTAGTAATAGGTATAAAATAACTACTATATTTCTTTTACGTAATAGATTGTTATTGGTTGTTTCAATGAAGACCATGTCGGAGGCCATGCGGTCTAAAAACTCCGACACGGTTGACCTCAAACCTACACGAACTTTAAAAAAATATATCTCTGCAATCAGTATTAGTACTATAAGCAAAAGTGGGAGGGCCCAGGTTCAATTCCCGTCTCGAGCGAAAACATGTTTCCAACTTTTCAAACATGGCTCGGGTTTGAGATCATCAACGTGCATTTGGCAAACGTGGTGATTATGCCTAATCCTCCTCACTGTACTGATATCTTCAGTGAGTTGAGAGGCCTTTGCCCAGCAGTGGGGCATTAATACTTAATTTTGTATGTCTGTTGCAGGAGCAAAGCCACAAGTCGTACCGGCCGCTGACGGTGCTGACCTTCCGATGGAACTACGCGCTGCACGGGCTGCAGCCGGCGGGGTACCACCTCGTCAACCTGCTGCTGCATGCCCTCGTCTCACTTCTCTACTACAGGTATACTTATTGTCATCACATGTCCTTATTATTTATTTAAACGGGAACTTACGTACGACGGAGGCTACTGTCGAGAGTTCCTCAACACGTTTCGGTCACATACGGTGACCTTCATCAGGAGGTGGGTGAAGCGCTCGCGACAGCGTCTCTCCCCGCACTGACAGTAGCCTCCGTCGTACGTTACTTCCCGTTTAAATAAATAATAATGACATTAACGTACGTTTTAAATAATAGTAAAATCACATGTCCTACCAACAAACTTATCCTACTACTAGATGAAAAAAGTTATCAAGCAAAAAACGGCTTTAACAAAGTTCTTATGAGAACTACCAACTTTATAAATCGCTTAAAACAAGATACTTAAAAAGTATTTTTCAACAGAACCCTTTGATATACTGAAAGAATTTTCGAAATCAGAATACTCGTAAATGTCAACAAAAAAACAGTCCAATTGAGAACCTCTTCCTTCGGTATTTGAAGTCGGTCTAAATTAGCAGAATGCAAAACGAATGCACGTTGTTGTTCTGAAGGTGCCATTATACGGTCAACCGCAGCATGCGACACGCGATAGCAACTACTTTATAACATTTATTCCAATTGTACCTATCAAGTCAACGCATGATGCATGCGTCGCTCGACCTAGTCTAAATACGCCATTATCCACTTGACATTTCAAATGTCTAATCATCATCACATTTTACATAGGTCCGTCCAATATTTTCACGCTAGTTTAGGAGTATCAAAACCTTATGAAAGTCTTCAATATCTTCAGTAATTCAAGAAGCACACAGAAGAAGCAAGTATTTCTGCGCATCTTCCTTTTTTATCCAGTAGTCAACAACATCCAACTTCCTGTATAAATGTAGGGGAACAATACACTCACTAATCCATCTGTCATTGGCAAAACCAATGCGAATGGATTGATCATGGTCAGATGACGAGAGAGGAGGGGTGGAGAGTATTATTGGGTACATATAGTATGGGTACAATGATTTGCGCAACACCTATTATCGCATCTATTATTAAATCTCATTTAAATAAGTTTCAAGCATCAAAAAACCTACTTCATTTTATGAGAACTTTACCATCAAACAGGACTATTCTCATTCATACCCTTTCATGGTATAAATATAAATTAGTTTACATGCCTAATAGATAAAATACAGTAAACCATGCCAAACATTGTAGCCAAGTTTATTCAAATTTGTACTTTATGTTGCACCAAATAGGACACTATTTAAAACGAACGTCATTAGTTTTTTAAACACATTTAGCCGCTAAATTCACCCTAAACCATCGTAATTAACATAGAGTTGTCAAAAAATAGAGAAACTGACTGTTAATGACATGTAGTGCAAGTTAATTAACTGGCCAATCCGGTGGCGAATGCACGGAAAACTTTAATCATTAATTAATTACGAGAAATGTTCAGAGCTGCAATCTGATGGACGTGAAACAGAAAACTGGTAACTTGACGAGGTTTTTAATTATTCAATACAATATTCGTCCATTTACCTGATTTTAAGTTGTTTACGCTATCAAGTGGGAATTTTAATTGATTTTTGTTGGTATTCATTACGAAATCGGAGTTGTATTTAAACCCCTTAAAAGAAATGAAGCTTTATGATTTCAATACCTATTAATTGTTTTGTAACCATTTTCGTTACCACTTGTCTATACTAATATTATAAAGAGGAAAGGTTTGATTTTTTGTTTGTTTGTTTGTTTCGAATAGGCTCTGAAACTACTGCACCGAATTAAAAAATTCTTTCACCATTCGAAAGCTACACTATCCCTGAGTGACATAGGCTATATTTATTCCCGAAATTCCCACGGGAACGGGCACAACGCGGGTATATGTAACCCAAGGTATGAAAAACATGCCTAAAAAAATTGGTTATTGGCGTGCGCTACTAAATCTATTGATGATACACAAAAACAATGTTCTACACAATCAAAGTACATATCATTGCGAACAAATAAGTTCGCGAGGGCATATGTCTAACTATTATAGTTAAGACACAATAACCGTTTTAAGTTAAAATTAATTAGTTAAAAAAGGAGTGTAATTTTAAGTTGATGATATTCATATGATGATATGAATCTACATCAAAATAAATGGCTCTACAATCAAGGTTAATTATGTTTATTTGTGTATCTCTTTAAATTATTAAAATCGGACAGTTAGTTTCAGAGTTATGATGAGAAATATCACTACATAGTATAAAATAAAGTCGTCTCTGTTTCGTGTCTGTTTGTCTGTATGCTTAAATCTTTAAAATTACGCAACGGATTTTGATGCGGTTTTTTTGTAATAGGTAGAGTGATTCAAGAGGAAGGTTTTTATGTAAAAAAATTCGCAAAATTCCCACGGGAACGGCCACAAAGCGGGTAAAACCGCGGGGCGCTGCTTACAAAATAGTAATGCTCGATGGCGGGTCTCTTATGGCTACTTACTGTTTCGTGCGGTCAAAGCGCGCGGGGATATACCTACCTACGAACTACGAACGACGAAGACGTGCTATGTAGGTATTATCCCGAATTCTTCCTCACATGAAATCTTGATTGTGTATACATATATACTCGCGCGAGACATGTAATATTTTATCCCCAATTTCCCACTTGAAATTTTGATTGTGTATATTCCTGCGGGAGACACGCAATGTTTTATCCCGATTTCATGTTTCTTTGTGTACCTCTTTAAATTATTAAAATCGGACAGTTAGTTTCAGAGTTATGATGAGAAATATCACTACATAGTATAAAATAAAGTCGTCTCTGTTTCGTGTCTGTTTGTCTGTATGCTTAAATCTTTAAAATTACGCAACGGATTCTGATGCGGTTTTTTTGTAATAGGTAGAGTGATTCAAGAGGAAGGTTTTTATGTAAAAAAATTCCCGAAATTCCCACGGGAACGGCCACAACGCGGGTAAAACCGCGGGGCGCTGCTTACAAAATAGTAATGCTCGATGGCGGGTCTCTTATGGCTACTTACTGTTTCGTACGGTCAAAGCGCGCGGGGATATAGGTACCTACCTACGAACTACGAACGACGAAGACGTGCTATGTAGGTATTATCCCGAATTCTTCCTCACATGAAACCTTGATTGTGTATACATATATACTCGCGGGAGACATGTAATATTTTATCCCCAATTTCCCACTTGAAATTTTGATTGTGTATATTCCTGCGGGAGACACGCAATGTTTTATCCCGATTTTCCTACATGAAATCTTGATTACCCGAAGCGAAGCGAGGGCGGGTCGCTAGTATTTATAATTACTTATGAAAGGCTTTTACGGAAGTTCGTTAAACCTCTTCACGGCTGAACAGCTAAAACTGAAAGTTGACTAAACTCTAATTTAACGTTTGAAACTTAACTAATATTCTGACGTGGAAATCACTATAGTTTTGATACATTAGGGTAACTACACACGGTATCGGTTCGGCATTCGACGGCCGTACCGGGTGGTTGCCAGTGAACGGCGGAACCGAGCCAGTGAAGCAATAACTTAGGATCAACTTTGTCGTTGGCCAAATACTGCCGAACCGTCTGACCAAGGGTGTAGCAACCCTTAGTACTTCAAACTCATTTAATAAGGACATTTCAAAGAATTAAAATTCATCTTCTGAACATTACCGTCTTTACCATAAGGGCACAAGGGGCCAGTGCCCAGGGCCCCCATCCTCAGAGGGCCCCGAAGGGCCGACAATTTCTCTCACATTTAATCTCAAAATACTCATTACACTTTTCTCAATGCCCGAATATCGATTATTTTCAGATTTATTCGAATCAATATATTTATATGAATTTGAGTGACATCAAGCCTACAGGGTCTCGGTTGTGTGCGGTATATAGACACGGGAGCTTCTTGCTTAATTTAAACTTAGTCTGCCCATACAAAATAATGTACTTTCGGCACAAAAGTCGCGCCGCGCGCGAAAAAATGGCGGCCGTCGCGTCGGCGTCATTCAACTTTTTTAAATATTTTTTTAAAATATTACAATCATCATTGGTATCTATGAGAGGATAGTTATGAACTACAGTAAAATGCACCCCACGCTTTTTTACTCTGAATTGAATCATTGTGTTAATAACTTAAATTTTATTATAATTTTGATTTGAGGTGAAAAATTATTTACTAGCTTTTAGTTCAATTTGCAATAAAAGCGTGTTTTTTAGTTTTTTTTAACTATAATTTTATTTTTATTTTTTAGTAAATCTGGCAAATCCATATAACATTATATGCAACTTTTCATCCCGTAATTCCCACGGGAACGGGCCCATCACGGGACGCTGTTAGTGTCTAGTACCATTTAGTAAAATAAAACAGAACTCCCGTTCCGTCCCACAGCGAGCGCCCGTTGATGTCTTTTATATGAAGTAATATTTTTTTACTAAATCTGGCAAATCCATTAAGGATAATGGGAAACTGTTATTAAATTATTGCATTGTCATCGGTCTTTGATACGTATGCAAAGTTTCAAATTAATCAGACTTCTGGAAGTTGGTGAAAATGATGTTCAAAGATTCCATTACATACGTTCGTACTTCGTACGTACATACAGGCCAAGCTAATAAAAGCGTGTTAATAATGGGAAACTGTTATTAAATTATTGCATTGTCATCGGTCCTTGATACGTATGCAAAGTTTCAAATTAATCAGACTTCTGGAAGTTGGTGAAAATGATGTTCAAAGATTTCATTACATACGTTCGTACGTACATACATACATACAGGCCAAGCTAATAAAAGCGTGTTAAAGGGCCCCAAATTCTTGTTTGCCCAAGGGCCCCAGCACAGTCTAAGACGGCCCTGCTTCTGAATAGCCTAAAGCAAATAATCCCAGTGTTTTACTACATAAGTTGTTGACACTAATACACATTAAACAATTGAAAAGTTCAATAAAAAGCCGGCGAAAAACATCGGTTAGTTTCGCTATGCTCGATTCCCGCTATGCACTGATCATAAAATACCTACCAAAAAGTGCCGCTTTGCTCTGAATTTCTCAGTGCTACCTTTAACAATGGAAGGTACAATTCGATAGAAAAGTGTTTCTAAAGTATACTTTTAAAGCTAGCCGGGGACTGCTTATTTTGAGGAAATTTGTTTTGGTAAATAAAAATCTAATTTAAATTTAAGAATTGCATATATTTCGATTAAAAATATAAAAACGCTATGAAACATAAATCAACTCAAACTCATGAGATTAAAACAAGCCAAGAAAATATATATTTTCAGATTCCAAAGTTACACTTCCACTGCATAGGATCACTTCTTTTATTTACACATTGCCAGACAACAGTTCTTTTATTTTGTCTTACGAAATGGTAATTGTGTCCGATATATAACAGGGACTTTCCACCACGTCTACTATCAATTATTGTATAATTTTTAACCAGACCACGGGAAGAACTTGCGTCCGACATGATTGCAGACGTACTAACGAACTAACCTAATTACGTTTATCAATAAAATAAAAATGCACCAAAACCGCAATCCTACTGTCTGTTTCTATTCAAGGACAAAAGTTAACACTCAGGTACAAATTCCCGGAAGAGGTAACCCAAAAAACTCGTTGTTTTGGTGTTGACGGTTTAAGCTACGAGTATGTGTTGATTAACACGAATACTGTTTACTAGTTATAGTTAGTGAAACTAGTAAGAGAGTATTTATTTAAATTTTTATTTATTTAAGCATAAGTATTTTCCTTTCGACAGTCCAAGAATCTGATTCCGTGCATAGCGGCACTTTTTGTTAGGTATTTTATGATCAGAGCATAGCGGGAATAGAGCATAGCGAAACTAACCGAATTTATAAGAGCCCTGTCAAAATGTCCAAGCAACTGTATAATTCGACAGAAACCTGTGCCCTTTAAGAACTAATTAATAATTTGTGTCTCCGCCAAAGTGGACCCGGTACAAACCATTTCAAGTTTGTTTCAAACTTATTAACTATTAACTAACAAATTAAAAGACCCTCGTTCAGTTTGTATGGCGTATCATTAACAAAATAGTGGCTTTTAATGTCGTATTATTTCCAAGTACGATAAGTACGGTTTTGCTGCCGAAAAAAATTCTCCTTAATGTTTATTAAGGAGAAATATTAATTTTTGAAGGCACTATTTTTAGTAGTAAGTTTTTACAACTAAAAATAGTGCCTTCAAACATACGTATGTATCACTTTTTAAGAGCTCAAAATCGCATCACAAACTTCAATTGACTTAAATATGTATATGAAAACTAAAAACAGTACTTGCACTCATATCACTGTTCAAAAGAGTTCAAAATCGCATCACAAACCTCAGCTGAATTAATACATTTAATGTAACACGCCTAAAAGAAACAATCGAGTAAAATTACAAACACCAATCACCAAGAATTCCGAGGCTTCGAAAGGATCGATACCAAATTAAAACACGAACGAACCCACCCGGTTTAATTTAACAAAACGCAATTATACCTTCTAAATTGCTTTCGAGTGAGAACTGCAATAACTGGAGATGTTACCCTTAATAAGTAGTTAGAATTTGGGTCATCCACAGCCGGGCGATGCTAAACGTTTTAGTTAAGCCGGGTTTAATCAGCCTCTCTTACTAACTGCTAATTACGAATACCTACCGAGTGTCCAGGTCCTCTCAACTTACCTCGATCGTTCAATATAACCAATTTGCCATAAGCCTTTAAACGATTTTCGAACTGTCGTTAAAATTCTCATTTCAGTGAAACTTCATTAAAACACACACCCATGCGCACTTTTTTGCGGTCCAGTTGCACTTAATAACAGTAAGTAACTTTCATATAGGAAGACTCAGTGTATTTTTTATCGAACTTCAATTTGAATATTTCTTTACATACATCGTACGGCGAACGCTTTGACTTCTTTGTTTAAACAAGAACCTTTGGTACTTTAAGTGGTTACCCTTGTCTATAATTTGGCCGCCTCGAAATATACAAAATACTTTCTTTAATATTTTCATTCACTAAACCGTTATACCATAATTTAGATTTTTATGCCAACAATGCTACTAGTATTATTGTTGTTATTTTAACAAATGACCTTTTGGCAATAAGTAAGTAACTGCTACTGAACTATGTCCCTTAACTAATGGGTGTTTAAATGTAAATCAACTGAAAGCCTCCATTAAAGTACAGCAATATCTATTTAACGATGTGCAAATGTCCTTAAGGTCTAACCCTCATAAAGATTTGAATGACCCGAATTAATTAATTTGTTATTTCGATTCCTTAATGTTTAATTAAAGGTAATTGAGTAAAAAAGTCCAGCTTTTAAAGGTTTAAGTGCGTAGTTAATTGTTTCATTAATTAAAAGGTCATGAGTTAAATTCTAAGCGCTATGATAACTACATATAAATTACTAGCCGTGCCCGCGGTGTTACCCGAGTTGTACCCGTTCCCGCGGGAATTTGGTGATAAAAGTAGCCTAAGTTACACCTTGTTACGTCAGTTATCTACCAGTGAAAGTCCCGTCAAAATCAGCCCTAAAATAAACAAGCAAACAGACAGACATTTTTTTTAAATGTTGTTTTGGTATATGTATCGTGTGTATATCTTGCACTTAGTAAAAAGCAGTTATTTTAATATTACAAACAGACACTTCAATTTTATTTATTTGTATAAAGTATAGATACATATACTAATTAATTTTAACCTTTCTGTAATGATGACGCAGAGGGAATGCTAAGTTAATTAATCAAAATCTGAAATTATACAAGAGAGCAATCAAGATTAATGAATAAACAAAGTTTTTGAGTCAAATAAGAGTGCTTTATTGGTTTCGTTCAATTACCCTGTTAAGTGTTTACTCGCGTATACAATCGATCGCCAATCAATTCAAATTAAAGTCAACGGCCAGCTTGTTTACCCCACTCTCAACTTGCATATTTGCCTAATAGCCAATCACATTAGAGTATCGGAGAAACTTTTAGGCTTCACGTTATTTTCAACTCGTAAAATTTTCAACTCGCAAACTTATAATGGAATTACTTTCAAATTCATTGTTGGTTTGAAACTGCACGCGGAAGTCCCAAATTGGACAGAAAACCTTGTCTAATTCACGGTAATTGTTATATAAATATAGTGGATCCTATTAAATTTAACGCCTCGGTGGTGTAGTGGTATGTGCACTCGCCTGCCAAGACTGAGGTTTCAATTCCCGGGTCGAGCGAAATCATGATTTCTACTTTTCAAACATGGCTCGGGTTTGAGATCACAACCCGTATTAGGCAAGCGTAGTGATTACGCACAATCGTCCTCACTGTACTGATATCTTCAGTGAGACGAGAGACCTTAGCCCAGCAGTGGGACATTACAGGCTGTAATACTTCTTAATACAATTAAATTTAACATCCTAAAATATCAGTAGTATTTTAGATTTTATTTTTAATTGACTACGTTTACGTATACAGTTCGCTTTTTTTACACTATCAGCGCCCCGCGGTTTCACCCGCGTTGTGTCCTTTCCCGTGGAAATTTTAGGATAAAAATAGCCTATAACCTTTTCGTTATTTGCGGCTACAAAAATAATTATTTAAATCTGATTGATAGTTTCTGAGTAGCCCTTACAAACAAACAAAGTTGGAAACTTTACCTCTTTATAATATTAGTTTAGATTTTTCTCTGAAGTTTCGGCTCCTTTACACGAACCGTGGTCACATTTGTTTTAATTTTAACAAACGTAACATAGAATTGTTTCCATTTTAACTACCTTTTCTAAACACTGCTAAACAAAGAGTTACTTATTTATACTATACTTATATAAATATCTCACAAAAATCTCTTTGTGAGACTGTCCTCAGTTTGGTTAGAGCATTACAGGCTGAATCACCTGATTGCCCGAAAAGTAAGATGATTCCGTGCTTCGAAGGGCACGTTAAGCCGTCGGTCCCGGTTACTTTCTACGGAAAGTAGTCGTTACATGAGCCATGTCAAAGGCTTTTGGCGGCTCAATAACTCTGACACCAGGATTGGTCAGGTTGACCTTCCACTCGATGAAGAAGAAGAAGACTATACTTTAGGTCTATTTTAAGCAAATGTGGTAATTTTTTCCAATAATTAGTCAATCGATTCCAATGTTTTATTCATTTTTGAGGAAAGAATTATAGTGTGTTGTATATAAATATGACATTTGTCGGAATATATTCCAGTACGATTAATAACAAGTTTTGTTTATTAGACAAGTTTGAAAGAAATAGGCTTATAAGAATTAGTGTTGAATGTTATTTTCCTCATTAACTTCATGCATATTATAAAGGGAATAAAGTCGTCCTATTTCCTTCGTGAGTACCATAAAGTAGACACCAACAATTTATTATTTCTTTCGCTTCAAAATATAATTGCTTGAACAAAAAGAAAGAAATTTAAAAAGCTCTCCTCTCCATAATATGTTTGTCAACGCTCTAAAGTAACGAACAGAGTGTCTGCATTGAGAAATCCTCTCAACTTTCCGCCACCGAGTTAAATTAGTTTTCCATGGGACCACATCCACGGCAGTGTCATAACCGTGTCCTTAATTACATTGGCCCTTTGTTTTATCTTCGTATGCGCGTAATTAATTACGTTACCTAATAAATTCACTCATAATGGCGAAGTATCGCTGTCGAAATAATTAAGCAATTTGTTAATTAGAACTCGGTTGTTTGTGAATTCAAGTCTCTTGATTTCGTACGTAGTGATAATTGAACAGAACAGCTCCGTAATACGTTCATTATAAACTAAATACCAAGTAGAGATACGAAGGTTTTCTGTAATGATTTGATTTGGATTCCTGTAATTGGTAATAAGATTATGTTGGAATTAACCATATTGTGGTAGATAGGTAGGTACTACGACTGTCTAATGTTTTAGTTGAATGTTAAATATAAATGAATATTTGTATAAATTAACCTATAACAGATTAACAGATATCAGATGATTAAAGTTATTTGATGAATGTTTAGTTACAATCCTGGTATCAGAATTTTAAGACGGTTTACAGACCTACGACAAGGTCTAACGAATAAACCAACCGGAACAGTTTAAAGGGCATAATAGCGCTTAGATAGAGAAAATTAATAAAATTATCCTCCGAAGCGCGTAAGCGAATTGTCACCACCGGCCCATCCAAGTAGTGGCCGAGTCGCACGGTGCTTAACAATCGTAATGAGGACATAACTTAGTCAAACTAATCCAAACAAAGTCACAAACAATACCATTTATATTTGGAATTATAAAAACAAGCACCAATTGATGAACCGGAATTACGTCACGAATGTGTTAATTACATGCTTGTTAACGGTTCGGTGACATTACCGCGCGGTATTCGACACAGGTTAGTGATACCGAGAATTATCGTTTCCCATCACTATCAAGATGATAGACTCAAAGCAGTTGCTAACCCTAACAATAAAGCTCATTAATTACCTTCCACCATTGTTTATACAAAGATTGAAACGGATTTGGATGAAACTTTACAGTTTTTAACTTTATTTTATCCTGAAATTCCCACGGGAACGGGGATAATGCCAGCAAAACCGAGGTGCTGCTAATTAATATGGGCTTAATTTAAGTACTGAATTAAAAATAATATTATAAATCAAATTATCCTGTTCTCATTTCTTTAATACACATAACAAAGATGAAGCTTAGCTTGCTCTAGCATATACTCCATAAGCCCAAACAACTTAACAATTACTAAAATTATTAATCTCTCTCACTTAAGTAAATTAGGTTTCATAGTTATTACTTTAGGCTGTAAATACTTTTATAAAATCAAAATTACAAATGACCTACTTCAAAAACTAGTAACCTTTTAATTGTTTACTCAATACAACAAACTTAATAACAGAAAGATCTAGAGCTTTCTTAAATGGAAAAACTGTGTCCTAAATAAATATAGTATTTATGCTGAAACTAGGTTATGCGCCTGATATTTATCTAGACTAAATAAAACTTAGTAGACGCTGAAAGGCCGCCCGCTCCATCCTAATTATCAATATTAGTTAGTCTTAATAACATAGACATGATAAGCATAAATATAGCGCTCAAGCCTGGGTCCACGGGGGATGAGAATAATTGAGAAAACATCCCCTTTTTAAATGTGAAATTTTGTGAGGATGGATGTATGTATGGATTTGGAATGAAACTTTACATTAATATAGGTTATACATTAGAATAACACATGGAAAAAGGTTTAAAGATCTTTATTATCAACAAAGACATAATTGTCACTTATGTGATAACATAATTTAACTTAAGATAATATCTAAACGTAGGTACATCGTCGTTTCATCATACTATTTAGGTGGGTAGGTATAATAAATTCACAATCAATACCAAAACTACACTATTTCGTACAGTAGTGAAAAATAATAATTAATAAAAACCAAGTAAACATTCGTTGGCTGTTATGAATATAAGTTAGTACAAAACAGTAATATAATACATTAATATAATACATTACTTTTATTATTCACATTAAATGTATGTGAATAATATATTGTGAATAATAAAAGTAACTTATCACTACTTACAACTACTCACAACTATACAATTACTACTCATAAGTATTACAGTGTAAACCCTGTTTACATTTTGCTTTGTAAAATGGAATACATTTTATCCCGAAATTCCCGCGGGAATAACGCGGGTAACACCGTGGGGCGCAGCTTGTTAACTATATATAAATATACGAGATATAATACGAGTGCAAACAAGTAAATTGAGTTGAGACATTTCACCTCTTCCATGTGGATATTTTAGGTAGCGGGTCTTTATCTACTATACTGTCTATCTTTTTCTATACTAATATTATAATTATTTTTGTATTGAATAGTTACATTCAATGGCTATTTCTTATCCCAAAATTCCCATGGGAACGGGCAAAAAGTTTTTAAGACAAATATGTCAAATAAATAAATAGAGTACGTTATCATAATACTTTTCGAATCGACTTGCTTACTCGCGGTAAGCGATTGCATTTTAAATAGGTAGGTAATCCCTTGCAATCTCCTAATCAAGATAAATGTTTTTCCACAAACCATTGCCGATGATTTCGTTGTATTTTCTGAAAGTTGGTAACGAGTGCCTGGATTCCGGTCGAGTGAAGTTCGAAGCACCTTCGTGGCGTTAGTCTCAATTAGTCGTTGTTCGTTCCCGAGGGGGCCTAAACCACCCCTACCCCACCCCCACTTGTGGACAAACTTGCTCAATTATTGTCATTCGACGCCAGAGCTTCGTAAAGGAAAAAGTTTTGTGGTAACCCCGGATATCGGAAGCAGTTTAGCTTTTAAAACCTTATAGGGTTGTCAGCATTTGATTTGTGAACCGTAAACTGTGCGTAGCTTTTTGGAATAATTCAGGTTTTCCTTGATATTGCTCTTGGGGATACGAAATAAACTATAATGTGGAGGTGAATTTTATGCGGGTCCTTTGAAAGTTACCCTTTTTTCAGCTGTATAAACTTTCAAAATTGTTTGTCTACTTGGACAAATCTCTTGAGCTTACAAAAAGTGGATAGGAGCTTTAACGATGACGGAAAAGTCGACCATAACGTTTGACTCTTATTTTTGGTTACAATTAAAAAATAAATTAAGCTACGTTTTCACTAGGTGTTCTGAACATTGCAACCTTATTGCTTGCTCGCTCTTTCTTTCACTTATAAAGCTAGCAAGCAAGTGTTCGAAAATATAAATAACTAGCAGTACCCCATCGGATTACCCGCATTGTGTCCATTCCCGTGGGAATGTCGGGATGAAAAATAGTCTATAACCTTCCCGCTGAAAGTGGCTATCCTTTAGAAAATAATTATTCAAATCGGATGGCAGTATCTGAGATTAGCGCGTTCCAACAAACAAACAAAAAACAAACTATCCCGTTTTGATATATTACTCGTATATCGTATTGATCTTTACGTTCCAGTTTTTAAAATGATACATATCATTTGGCCGTGCTTTTCAAACACGTATTGTTTTTACTTCATAACTGTGTGATAATATTCGGCGCGCGATATCACAGGGACCACATATCACGCCCGCATGCACCAACTCGTTCATCCGCGATACAGATGCATGCACTCCACCACAAACTTCCAACCAACAAAATAAAACAGCATCAATATTAACTCCGCACGGCTCGGGAATTTATATCACTGTAATTATGACGATGAATTAATGTGATGATATTGTATTTGTGTATGTTTTTGCAATAGTGTCGGTTAGTTGGATTCGGAAATAATAGACTATGTAACTAAAATAAAATTTAGGAACATAAAACATGTGACAACAATAAGAAACGATGACACCCAGTATGTATGTATGTGTTTGTAATAGTGTCGGTTAGTTGGATTCGGAAATAATAGACTAACTAAAATAAAAAATAAATAGTTTATTAGGAACATAATACATGTGATAAAATAACAATAAGAAACGATGACACCCACAGAGCAGAGCTTGGGCGCAAGCATCATCGCCCACCACCGGAACATAAGTCTGGGTTCCATATTACAAATAATAAAATAAAGAACAATAAAAAGCGAAATAACAATTAATACAAGCTTAGGGTGCGTTTCCCTTGAGGCGGAGAGGAACTGTGCAGAGTTCAATAATTAATGACCAATCACAACGAATTACGAAGAGATTTTGACAATGTCGATGTGCTGTTTGACAATTTCTATGCGGTGTGTGTGATTGATCTTCCGCTTTAAGGGAAACGCAAACTTTTAAAAGGATACACTATTCATATTTTTTGTAAAGTACAAAATATTAATTTTTATTTGGTGAACAACCTCAGTTAGTGGGTATATTTTGGCAACAAAAATATGTTTGTGGTTCCGGTGAATTACGTTGAACTTTATTAAATACATTTTTATTAAAAACCTTTCCAATCCACACATATTTTTCATTGGAAAGTTACACGTTCCAGTTACCGTTTAAACTCGTATTCTGTGAACTGTCAATTGGTGAATAATTCTCTGAAAACGAACCATTAAATATAACAGCTGAAGAATTTAACGTAGAAATTCCAATTATATTATTACGTAATATCGTCTTAATAATTTAAAATAAACAGGTTTTGTATTCGGTTGATGTTAGTTAGCAACGTACGATAGTTTTCAACGTTTTCATCATCCGTATTTCGGCGCTACAAAAGTGCCAGAAATGCACACAAATAATATCCAATCAACTTAACTGAGGGGGTAACCTTATACGACGACAACCAGTACAAGAAACATGACCGAAGGCGACAAAGCATAATATGATAAATACTGTTAATTGATTGGTTGGAATATTGTTGGATAATTTGAATTTTAAATTTTCCACCAATCAACGGCCAGTATTTATCATAATCATGTCTTGTCACCTTCTGTCACATTCGTTGTAAGCGACTGATTCACCAATCCTAAACCCGTCACAGTAGTGCTGTCACTGACTTATTGTTTTAATCGTTAAACTGCCACCTGACGTTCCTACTAACTAGTTTAAAGTGCATTTAGCTTTGACTTCGAGATAGTACCAGATATTCACAGACAGCGTTCGAAACTCAATATAATGCTGGCTTTGTTTTACGATCTTCGAGTCTGCAACTGTAACTACTAATGTTAAGCTAACCCTAGGTTTAGTAGGAACGGTAATAAACCTTCTTCAAGTTTTATGAAACACTATTTCTTTGGTTTCAGCTGTAATTGTGGGAGTTTTAGGATAAAAGTAGAACCTATTTTCGTATCTAAGGTCAAATGTCTGACTATGCCAAAAATTATCAAAACATGTTCATTTGTTGAGGCATGAGGATTCAACATTTGCTCCATACAAGTTTACGTTTGATAACTTGTGGGTATCAATATCATAACTTTGAGAACTTTCACAAGAACTTTTAAATATATTTAGTAACTAAGTAATAATCTGTTCAAAATTGTATTTTATATTGCATGAAATAGAACACTATTCAAAACGACCGTCTTTTGATTATAAAAAACTAGCCCTGCCCCGCGGTTTTACCCGCGTTGTGCCCGTTCCCATGAGAATTCTGGGATGAAAAATAGCCTATAACCTTCCCGTTGAATGTGCCTATCTGTTACAAAAATAATTATTCAACTCGGCCTGGTAATTCCCGAGATTAGCTCAAACATACAAACAAACAAACTTACAAATTTTACCTCTCTAGAATATTAGTATAGATAATTAAGCGGTAAATAAAATTTAAAATGCCCACCCTAATGTTGTTAATTTACTCCAGAACACTGTTGATTGTGTAGGTTCAAATTGTTTTTGTTGGAAGTAAAGTGATTCTCTCTTGTTTCAGGGTGTGTGCGATGTTTCTCCCCGAGTTCGCAAGCTTCGTGGCCGCATTACTGTTTGCCGTACATCCAATTCACACAGAAGCGGTAAGTTAAAGAATCTTTAATTAATACATTAAGTAAAGCGACACACTTAGCAGGAGTGCGGGCCGGGTACGTGCCTGGTGCGGGCCAAATACGGCCCAGTGTAGCTTTTCATACAAATACAAGGAAACAACGTCACGTGATCCGCAACCGGCCCGCACCCGCAACCGGCCCGCACCCGTACTACGAGTATGTGTGTCTCGCGCTTTAGTACCTAGTACAAATCTATTGTAAGTAGTAGATACAAACAAGTCCGTATACAAGTATAGTGATTAGTGCTCTCCTGTTTCTCTAAAAAGAAAAGTTTAAATAAAATAGTAGTTTGATTTATTTCTTCGTGCAAGGAAGTAAAAAATGTGGGACATCAATTATTTAAGGATGACCCATGTGTGCATATTATTACTTGGTTTCCGACCCGCGTTTTTTCTGCGCTCAATAATACGCGCTTTAAAAAATGCGACACGTGTACACTCACGGGTTGATTCAGGCATGTTCGCTCGCACCGGTGTGGTTGGACTCTTATATGATCGCGCTATACGAGCTTATAAGCGCATCAACGGAAGCGCGTTTGTCAAAAGATGAGCGTATACGCGCATGAACTTCCAAAACCAGCTTAGATGTGCGTAACTTTAATAACGGCGATCCCCTACTAATGTCTTATACAAATAATTCATACAAAAATACTGTACTGTATTTACTGTTACTGTTAGCCCGTATTGCCCCACTGTTGGGCAAAGGACACCAATTGCCAGCACCGTATTTGAAGTACCATTTCAGTATTTTACCAATAGCTACTTTTTACTACTACTACGCAGCTGTTTAATTTGTAACTAAAATTATTTTTTTGCAGCCCGTTTAGATAGACCACTGGGTGAACGTCGTTTCATTTCCGTTATGGATTTAAAGCTTTAAGTTTGATCCGGCCAAATGTGTGCCGTCCATCGGGGCCGAACGAAACCGTTTAATATTCGTTTGGGAAATTAAACGTTTATTTCCCAAAGCCGATCGTGACCGAAATGAAATCGTCCACACGATTTGTTTGACAGAACAATTTACTTTTTTATGTTTATTTAATGCATACGATACATTTATAAGGTTTTCTCGTTATATTCTAATTTATATGCAACAACTCGCTTTGTTTATGTTTCATATCAACTCGGGGCTGCGCGAAATGTTTGGATCTCAACTTTATTAGATACCTAATCATTTGCTGAAGATTACTGAAAAACAGAAACATTCATTTTTAGAAGTTACCTATACCTACTGGTTTCTTAAGTTTAAGTGAACACTACTCATTTTGTATTGGTACTACGTTAACAGATACACTTCGCTTTTAATTACATTTTTATCTGACGTTTCGGCCCCTTCACGGAACCCTTACCTGTGTCGGAGATTGCTGGTTCGATTCTCGCGCGGAGTCAATAATGTGAAGACATAGTTGTTGGCGACGACGTCTGAGTGTCAATTATATATTCTTATAAAGTATGTATTTGTGTACCTATGTATATATATTAGTATCAGTAAGTAAGATTCTATAATACGAGCTTAGAGCTTACTTTGGTTCTTATTAACCGTGTGTGAATTTGTTCGAACAAACGTTCTGAATACAGTACAGAAACACTGAAAAGTAATTTAATTTGCGTAAACAAACATGTATCAGGGAAATGTTAGATAAGTTACAGGCCAATTACATTTAGTTACAGTTCGCTACGAGACGTTCCGTAACGGGCGGTATTACTTATTCTGTGCTCCTGCACTTTCAGGATTGCTCTCGAATCGAGACCACTCAAATTGAATCATTTTTATTAAGGCGAGGACATGTTTGCGGAGATGTCGAAATCGTAAGGATGTGCGGGTAACCTGACTCTGTTCCGGGAAAACAAATAGTATTACTCTAGGCCGTTTTATGGCATCCGCACCGATCCTTGTCGTATTAAATCTTACCTGTAGTATTTCGGATTATATTGTTCATTAGGGATTGTTCAAGAAGTTCCTACTCACTGTACTGATGTCTTAAGTGAGATGAGAGGCCTTTGTCCAACAATGGGATATTACAGGTTAATACTTTACTTTACTTGTTCAAGGCCTCTCATCTCACTGAAGATATCAGTACTGTGAGGAGGATACTTATACTGATACTATCTAAAATTGAAAATAAATAATTATGTGTACAAAGTACGTATCATTGGATAGAAACTAACTGAGCCTCACTTTGTATCGACTCCACAGGTGACCGGAGTGGTGGGCCGTGCGGAGATGCTCTCCTCTCTGTTCTTCCTCGCGGCTCTGCTGTGCTACGCGAGGGCCTCGACACGGCGCCGACAAACAGGTTTCTTTTTATACTAACACTAGCAGCGCCCCGCGGTTTTACCCGCGTTGTGTCCATTCCTGTGGAAAAAATCGGGATGAAAAATAGCCTATGTTACTCGTGGATAATGTAGCTTTCGAATAGTGAAAGAATTTTTAAAAACGGTCCAGTAGTTTTTTGAGCCTATTCATTACAACCAAACAAACAAAGTTTTCCTCTTTATAATATTAGTGTTGATTTACATAAATACACTAACATACTATAGTACACTCAACGAAGCAAAAATAGGGGAAATAATTCGTGTATAAGCGATTTTTGGCATAGTTGTAGGGAATAGTGTCTGAAACAACATACTCAAAGTACTGATGGATGGGGGTGAAGCTAAGGGGTAGGGGAGGGTGTAAAGGTCCCTTTTTTAAGTTTTTTTAAAAAAACTCGTAAATGGTGGCTCCTAGCAAAAAAAAATCTTCTAGTCAAGTATTCTAAATAAAATTATCTACAAAAAAGATTCTATACACTTTTTCGCTGGGATCAATATTTAACTACACTTGAGAGCATAGAAATCGCACATTGGGTAATTTTCCTGCATTTTGACTTCGATACTTGTTTTTTATTTTTATTAAAGTTTGGTAGCAAATATAACTTAAATTAAATTAAAGTACACACTGTTAGCTTCCTAAAAACCCATAATGTCTGGCCTTGACCTTCCTTATCATAGCAGTAGCGGCTTAAAAATGGCATGGCCTAAATTAGCTCGTTTCAGGTAGCGCGGTTTGTGGGACTTTGAGCAGGTATTAAAGGTCAAAAAAACAATAAATCTGTGAATGTAACGATTTTTTTTAATACGAGGTAATGCCTCCCCTAGCCTGAATAACAGCTTCCAGTCGAAGATTCATTGAAGAAATCAATGTTTTTACGAAATCCTTCGGTATGCTGTCCCATTCTTCCTTGATCGCGGTTTGAAGCTCTCAGAGACTCGTAGGCACTGCGTTTCTGGCTCTTACTCGTTTTTTTAGTTCGTCCCATAAGTGCTCAATGGGATTGAGATCTGGGCTTCGAGCAGGCCACTCCATAACGAGTACTTCAACCTCCTCCAAGTACGGGCGTACTATAGCAGCGGTGTGTGGTCTAGCGTTGTCCTGCATAAAAACGAAGTTTTCGCCGATAAATCCCGAAAAGGGCACAACATGTTCTTGCAGGATATCCCGACGTAACGTTGGGAAGTCAATCCACGCGATCGATGGTCGGTATCGGGCCCTGTGATGAAGACAAGTTCGGTTTTCACTTCCAGTGAAATACCTCCCCAGAACATACACAAACCACCCCCGTATGCGACCCGTTCGGAGATGCAGCATTGAACAAAACGCTCACCGAATCTTCGGTAGACTCTACCCCGTCCGTCTTTACCAAGGAGACACATCTTGCACTCATCGGAGAAGAGGACTGCCTGCCATTGATCCATAGTCCAATTAACGCGATTTCGAGCAAACTGAAGGCGTGCTTGTCTGTGTGCTGGGGTAAATTTTGGGCCAGTTGCGGGTCTGTGCGCTATCAGACCTCCTTCGGGTAGTCTTCTTCTAACTGTCCACAAACTGACTTCCACTTCTCTAACTTCCTGGAGCTGCTGTCCGAGTTGAACTGCATTCAACCGGCGATTTCGTAGTGATGTATTCACAAGAAAGTGGTCATCGCGCTGTGTTGTCGCACGTTTTGGGCCTGTTCCTGGTTTAATGGTATAGCCACAAGTTTGCTGATATCGCAGGTATACACGTCGAACAGCATATCTGCTCAAATTTTATTGACGAGCCACTTGACTTTGGTTCTGTCCAGCTTCGATTAGTGCAACCGCTTGCCGCTTTTTTGTTCATCTTCTTTCCTTCATACCTCGTTCAATATTGGTCCCAGCGAAAAAGTGTATAGAATCTTTTTTGTAGATAATTTTATTTAAAATACTTGACTAGAAGATTTTTTTTTGCTAGGAGCCACCATTTACGAGTTTTTTTTTAAAAACTCAAAAAAGGGACCTTTACACCCCCCCCTACCCCTTAGCTTCACCCCCATCCATCAGTACTTTGAGTATGTTGTTTCAGACACTATTCCCTACAACTATGCCAAAAATCGCTTATACACGAATTATTTCCCCTATTCGGCATTTTTTGGTCTTCGTTGAGTGGGCTACTACTCTGTGTAAAAAGTATCGGGAATATGTCAATAAAAAGACCTGCGTAAAAGAGGTCGTTCTAATTTTTTTACTGCATGTTGGTAGCACTGTACTGATTTAGCGCGCAAAATTTGAGCGGGATCTGTCATTTAATTTGTTTAAAACTACACTTTTTGTTGGTCATAGTTTTGAGTTCTCGGCGATTTTTACAATGGAAAATATTGTTGAACAAAGAGTGTGCCTTAAATTTTGTGTTTCGAATGATATTTCATGTGGTGAATCACTAAAAATGTTGCGAAATACCTACGGCGAATCGTGTATATCGAAAACAAGGGCTTATGAATGGTATAAGGCTTTTAAAGAAGGCCGAGAAGTAGTAGTAGACTTGCCTCGGTCTGGTAGACCTTCAACCGCTACGACCAAAGAAAAAATCGACAGAATCAAGAAGCTAGTGCTCGAAAATCGACGTATGAGTCTGAGAGAGTTGGCTAGTGAGGTGAACATATCTTTTAAGTCCGTCCACAACATTCTCATTGACATTTTAGGCATGAAACGCGTCGCCGCTCGACTAGTTCCGAAAGAGCGCAGCGAAAGCATGTCGCTGAAGACATGGTTTCCCGAGCTTCTACGGATCCGACCTTTATGAAACGTATAATAACTGGCGACGAGACATGGGTTTATGAGTACGACATGCAAACAAGCCAACAGTCTTCAGAATGGCGTCTCGAAAACGAGCCGAAACCCAAAAAACCGCGGCAAAGTCGCTCCAAAATCAAGGTGATGCTGACAGTTTTTTTTGACTACCGTGGTGTGGTTCACTCCGAATTCCTTCCTGAGGGAGAAACAGTGAATAAAGAATATTATTAAGGCGTCATGAAGCGTTTGCGTGAGAGTATCCGCCGAAAACGTCCAGATATGTGGCAACACAACTCATGGATGCTGCACCATGATAATGCACCATCACACACAGCCATTATAGTGAAAGAGTTTTTAGCGAAAAATTCAACAAAAGTTCTCGACCAAGCACCGTATTCACCTGATATGGCTCCGTCTGACTTTTTTTTATTTCCCAAGTTAAAATTACCACTTCGAGGAAAACGTTTTGAGTCGATAGAAGCCATAAAAGAAAATTCGCTGAATGAGCTAAAGGCCATACCGCAAATAGCCTATGAAAAATGTATGGAAGACTGGGTGAAGCGTTGGAGATGTTGTATCGCAAGCGATGGGGCCTACTTTGAAGGCGATAAAATAAATTTAGATGAATAATTTGTATTTTTTGTTTTATTGACAAATTCCCGATACTTAGTACACAGAATGTATATAAGTATTTCATTTTGCTAAAAAGTTAGTTCGTGTAGGTCAAGCTTGGTGTCGAAGTTTGTAAAGCGCTTAAAGCCCTCCAACATGGTAAAACTATTGAAACCACCGAAACCGAGAATTTCTCGTGTCTTTCGAAGCATGGTAGCGCTCAGATAGAAACTCATCCAAGTAAGGCTGACCTGCACGTTGCCTAACAATCGCAATGACCTAACATCGCTCAGTCAGGCTACGCAGCAAGCGCTACCTATAACTTGCCTTGGAAGGCAAAACATTTGGAAAAATCATTCATATCTCCAATTAAAAATGGGTATGCTTGGTGGAGCTTTTATATTTAGTATTAAGAAGCTTCGGAACTCTTCAAGGATAATTGAGATTCGACCCCTCAATTATCCAATGCCAGAGGGGGTACAAACCTCCTCTGGCATCTAGCCACTAATCTCTAGTTGCTACTCAACATCCTAAGAGCGTTTGTCCACCGCCGCCGGCACCGGACCGTCACCGGGAACGAGATGACGGCGCCGAAGTAGCGGTAGATACATTAAGAGCGTTTTGCTTTAGCCGCGTGTCCACCGCACATCCGTCACGTCATAATAAACTCGGGCCGAAATAATCTCGTTCCCGGTGACGGTCCGGTGCCGGCGGCGGTGGACAAACGCTCTAAGTCTCTGAAATAAAATATGTACCGTGTGTCTAAATATTAAATAATGTTTTATGTCCAGATTGGCGGTATGTGGTGGCGTGCACAATATGCGTGGGGATCGCCATGCTGTGCAAAGAGCAAGGTATCACCGTCACTGGGGTATGCGTCGTCTACGAGCTCTTCGTAGCTCAAAAGGTACATAACATTGTGATATAAATTAATATCTATGTATAGTAAAACTCAAAGTTATGAGTTGCCGTTTCCAGTGTGACTAGTTTTAGGGAAAAACAGTACTGAATGAACATAATGATTGAACGAAACGTTCTTAAAGTGAAATAAATCATTCACTTTCAGCACTATTTAAATTGGTAGAATTCTTTGTTTAAATTTCTGATTTACCTTTCCATTAATTTTCTTCCGTCTGTGTATAAAATTCAATCGTGGTTCGGTTGTCTCGCTTACACGGAGAACAGAGAACGGCTGGATTGTTGTTGCTGATTTTGGGTTTGGAATGTTTTTCGTAATCCAGGGAAGGTTTAAACGGTAAACAGTGACAGAATAAATGCGGGTGAACGCAAGACACAACTAACCATATCTGTATTTTGAATCCAATTGTTAGTTCCAGACAGAAATGTGTTCAAAGTTCAAACAAACTGAGCTTTATTATATTAGTACTAGCGGCGCCCCGCGGTTTTACCCGCGCTGTGCCCGTTCCCGTGGGAATTTCGGGATAAAAAATAGCCTATAACCTTCCCGTTGAATGTAGTTATCCATTACAAAAAGAATTATTCAAATCGGTTCAGTAGTTTCTGAGATTAGCGCGTTTAAACAAACAAACAAACAAACAAACAAACAAACAAAACAAACTCTTCAGCTTTATAATATTAGTATAGATTAAAATGTTCTACATCTACATAATTAAATGTTAGTAATTTCCTGGCCTTCTTCTTAAACGCTTACTAGCAGCATTTTAGCTATCAAATGGTTTGTCCCTTTCTGACATACGCTATTTTCCAAAGAGCAAAAGAGACAAAACACTCGCTAAAAGTGTTTTAGTTAGAGAGGTATATATATATACTCTTTGGTACCTAGACGGATGGACCTATTTTAACCTAGGTACTTTTTTTGTTTAAAAGGTAGCTCTTAAACGAAAAAAATTATTTTAATCTAGTTTTTTTGTTTAATGAAAGGCTAGTGTTTTTAATGCTGGGGCCACACCTATGCCATATGCCATAGAATATGACATTAACCGTAGGTGTAGCCACGACTATGCGTCATAATTTGACAATAGCATTGACAATGCCATTTGGCGTATGCGATAGCTCGAGTGGCGGTACATCAAAGAGATGAATGCGAGAGTTAAATGCATGAAGCGGCCACACTACGTATTGTCAGTGTGCGTCGAGAGCGCAACGGGTTCGGACGTATTTGCTTATTACGACGGATTTGCCTCAAAATTGCACGTTTTTGTCTATACGTGGCTATGGCGACAGAGTGGAGTAACAACAAAATTATTACTTTTCTTGAGATTCTGCAAACATGGTCTCTTTATTCGATAATGATTTAATAAAGTCAAATAATATAAATTAACTCTCATGAAATCGATGGCTCCTACGTAAATAATCGTATCTAACATTTTGACGATTTTCATGTTTTAAGGGATTTGAAACGAAATAATTAGTTGCTATCGATTCCAAAATACAAAAATTAAAAATCTTAAAAAATAAGGATTTTTTTGCACGTATAAAATAGTAAGTAATAATTGCATGCCGCGTAAATGATCGTATCGACACTAGCGGGAGTATACGCGGGCAGGTCGCGCGCGTCCACTCATTTAGGCAAAGTTTGATTTTGTTCGTATTTTTAGCAGAAGTGGCACGTTTTCAATAGTGAGTTATTATAACAGAAAAAATCTACTCCAGATAACACTCACGAGCACAAAAAATTTGTGAAATTACATGTGGTTCGACACAGAAAGAAGTCGATGTTTATGAATTTTTATCCTCAAAAGAAAACCTGTGTGTTCCAAATGAAAATGATATTGAAGACAGATTGATAAGTAAGTAATATGTATGTTGTACAATATTTTTAATATAATTGATATTATAGACTTTGTTTTTTTCTACAAAGTTACATTAGACTATGGTATGTGGTAGGTACGATTGTGTACGTTGTTAATTGTACTTAAAAATATCGTATGTACCAAATACGATGTTTTACTTCGTTTAGTGAATTTTATACATAATCGTTTGTACCACATACGATTAATTACACTGTCGAATACAATGTGTCTAATATCGGATTTGACACATAGAATTGTTTACTTTGCGAAACGTTCTATTGTAACTACAAATAAGATAGTATACGTTGCAGTAATGGGAAAAAGTGAAATCTTATGTTTTATTTCAGTATCTCCACTACCACCTGGGGCCGATTTAGTAGAAATTTCAGCGCTTTCGGAACTTTTAGGGAACAGTTTTTCCGAAACACCACCAACATTATCGACTTCTCATAACGGTAAATTTTATTTTTAACTGTTGCTGTTACTGTTAGCCTGTATCATCCCGCTGTTGGGCAAAGGCCTCCCCCCATTTCTGCCACTCTTCTCGATTTGAAGCCACCAGTTACCAGTCCCTCTTGTAGGCGTCCATTTCGTCCCGCCACCGCCTGCGTGGTCTGCCGCGACTCCGTCTCGCTGTCTCCGGGCGCCACACAGTGGAAATTTTGGCCCACAGCGTGTCCGGCATGCGGCAGACGTGACCAGCCCAATCCCATTTGAGCTTAGCGGCCTTTTCTCCTATATCGGCGATTTTAGTTCGGGAGCGCAGTATTGTATTACGAATGCGGTCGGTTCGCTTGACTCCAAGAATCCTGCGCTCCATCGCCCTCTGGCAAACCTTGAGTTTGGACTTCTGGATGTTTGTCAAAGACCAAGTCTGTGAGCCATAGGTGAGAACGGGAAGGATGCACATGTCCATGAGTTTGCGCTTAAGCGCTATCGGAAGGTTGCCCTTCATCAGCTCCTGCATCGACCAATAGCTCCTCCAGGCGCTCTCAGTGCGTCTCGCTACTTCTTTGTCTTGTCTGCCTGCCTGGAGGGAAACTAATTGGCCGAGATAGATGTATTCATGGACATAGTGCATCACTTCGCCGTTTACCGTGATACGTTAGGCTGAGCTGTTTGTCATGACTTTGGTCTTTGACATGTTCATCTGTAGTCCAACCTCAAGGATTGAGTTGCTCAGTTCTTCGAGCATGGTCTGTAGTTCTTGGGCTGTATTGGCAAAGAGGACAATGTCGTCGGCGAAGCGTAGGTTTGTCAGCCTCACTCCGCCGACACCAATGCCTCTGTTTTGCCAGCCCGCCGCTAGCTTTCTGAACACCTCCTCTAGTGTAGCCGTGAAAAGTTTGGGAGATAGAGTGTCACCTTGTTTGACCCCCTTTTCTATTTGGAAATGTTTACCGGAGGACTGTAATTTTATGGATGCTGTACTATTTAGGTAGATAAGTTTGAGAAGGTCGATGTAAGTTGGGTGGATATTTTGTTTTAGAAGAGCTTGAAAGATTGATGTATGATATAATGCTATCGAAAGCCCTACGGAAGTCCACAAATGCCATGTACAGAGGTATATTACATTCTTGGTGCTTCTCTAACAGTTGGTTTATGGTGTGGAGGTGGTCTGTGGTGGAGAGGCCGGAGCGGAATCCTGCCTGTTCAGGAGGTTGTTCGGAATCAAGTTGGCGCGTTATCCGTGTTTCGATTACTTTAATGAAAGCCTTGTACACGTGGGATACAAGACATGGGCCTATAATTATTAATGTCGAATTTGTCGCCTTTTTTATGGAGAAGAATAATATGAGAGTGACAAAACTGTTTTGGAAATTTCCCTGAATCTAAGATACTATTAAAGAGCTTAGTTAAATGAGGAAGGATTGTGGGTGCGCCTAGTTTTAAAGCCTCCGTACTAATACCGTCATCTCCTGGTGTTCTACTATACTTCATTTTACGAAGTGCGCATTGAATTTCTTGGCCAGTTATTGGAGGAATATCGTCAGCACGGTGAAAATTGGGTGTTGTATCGGTTTTACCTGGGTCGGAGTACAATTGGCTGTAGAAGTCGGTGCAAATTTCGAGAATTTTCTCGCGGCTCTGGTGCTTTTTTCCGGTGTTGTCTTTAAGACTTGTTATCCAGGATTTCTCGTGAGAAATTCCATTCTTAATTATTGTATAAGTATATGGTTAGTTTTTTCTTTCAATTACGTTCATTAAAATAATAAAAATATGTTTTTGTAGTTTTATTTGCTACCTACGTTAATATTATAATAAAAATTTAGTATATTATTATTAATTTGGTCAAGTTTCATGAAATTGGATAAAAAAAAGATAAAAGTACTTTGTAAGAAAAAATATTTAAACGATTTCTTTTACAAACATAATTTATAATAAGTTATATTTATTAACTAACCGTAACATACAATATGAATTATTTTTTATATACATAGTTAAACATGGTATATGCCACTTGCGTGTAAATGCATTTACAGAGTATCAACGTAAAAAATCGTATGCGACACTTACGATATTTTCAGAAATTTTAATTCAACGTAAACTGTCGTTAGTACCACTTAAGATTTTATACATAATTAACTACCGATGTAAATAAATGTAACTACAATATTTCAAAAACTAAACAAATTTCAGCATTTCTTCCAGAACCATACTAAGGCACCATCTAATATGTATATATTACAAAAATTTCAAAGCTAAAGCTTTAATATTAAAGAAATTATGAATGAAAATGTCTTTAAATCGCTCTGGTGTAAAATTGGCTTTTTGCAAATACGATTATTTACGTAGGAGCCATCGAAATATAGAGCTCTGTCGACGTCCATCTTGCCTGAATTGAAGTAAATTCAATGCCGTTGTCAATGTCAAATTTTTCTAATAAATGAACATTGACATTGACAGTTTAAGTGTAGCCACCCACTATATTGCATTGAAAATTATTGCATTCAATGGGCATTGACATTGCGCGTAAGTGTGGCCCCAGCATAACAATGATAGATTAAAAATATTAATCGCGGCTTACAACAAAATTACATTTTCGTATTAAGATAAGTAATTAGTATCGGAGTGAGCGAGATAAAGAATGAAAGTAAGAGAAGGCGAGAGTGAGATCACCAGATAGACGGATAGGATGGAATAATAATGTTCTAGAAATAAATTACTTTAGATAGAAAATAATGAAACAAGTACTCCACTATGGCACGCACAAGGCATTATAATAATTGTTGTGTAGGTGTGCGTGCCTTATTAATTATTATAAAACAACCCACAATCGTACTATAAACTCTACTGCTAAGTAATCTGTGCCAGCGGTAAGCACGAAAGCTTAAGCGCTATAAAACATGGATGACGCCCTAATTATGTAACCAGGGCGATGTACGCACGCCTTCAGCGAAACAACAAGGAATCTACGAATATTTACAACATAAAAGAATATTCTCGGGATATTTCGTCTCACATTGTTATTTTGGCCTAGATTCTTGAAACCTGACGGTGAACAAAACGATGTTTTTTTTTCATTTCATGAGTTATTTTTACGAACTTTCTTTGTTTCCCTTTTGTAGCTTGGAGTCCAGTGAAACTTAATTGTTATTTGGAACGATGAAATAGAGAGTTTATGGAATATTAACCGCGCCCCGCGCTGGTATCCGCGTTGTACCCGTTCCCGCGGGAATTTTGGGATAAAATGTATCCCATGTGTTATTCTGATGTATAACCTATATTACTGTAAAGATTCATCCAAATCCGTCTTGTAGTTTTTTCGTGACAGAGTAACAAATATACATAGATACATCCTCACAAACTTTAGCAAATATAATATAAATAGGAAGTAAGTAGGTATGTAGGGATATAGTACGAAGTCCAGTATCGAGAAACTCATACAAATAGTACTATCTTATACTAGTATAATCACCGGGCTATTATTGATCAAAATCACTTTGCTCTTCCGTGGTCAAAACCAACGAAATACCTACGATAAATCACAGACTGTCATTTTGACATATTAAGTCATCAAAGGGTATATTTATTTGTATTTCACGAACGCCCCTACTAACGGTAACTCATACAAAAAGCCACAAGCAGTGGTGATAATGACACCTCAAACTCGTATAAAACTTACATTTTCTAACTTTTAACATAGTATTAAAAAAAATCAGTAAAATTGAGAAAATCTCTCATTTTTTAATTTTGTTCAAAAATAATTTTAATAACTATTTATTTGTGCCATTTTTATATCGATTACTAGCAGCGCCTCGCGGTTTCACTCACGTTGTGCCCATGAGAATTTTGGGATTAAAATTAGCCTACCTTCCGTTAAATGTGGCTATCTATTACAAAAATAATTATCAAAATCGGGCTTGTAATTCCCGAGATTAGCTCAAACATATAAACCAACAAACTAACTTTGACCTCTTTATAATATTAGTAGAAAGAACTAATTTATACGCATAGTTAAATGCTCATTCAGACCAGAAATTGAAATTATATTCACTGGAGTAAATATTCTTATTTAGTGAGTAAATTAATTATTAAAATTATTTTCGTTGAAAATTATGAAAATGATATTTCGAAAATGAGAAGCCTTTTAAAAGATCCATTTAAAATTCTACTTGAAAGCAAACGTTTCAAATGTAAAGTGAGTTATGTTGAAGAATCTTACCTAATAGGCACTTTATAAGTATTAGCTAAGTCACTCGTAATGATAAGTACACTTAGCGAAATAACTAGGATTTGGCTAGGAGTATTTCTAGCCACTTTTATTTAACTTCATCAGCGCCAGTCGGTAATCCAGAGAGTATACAGAGTCCTTTATTACATGATACTTTTTTACTCGATTCTTTTACTTTTTTATACTTTTTTACATGATTCAGGTCAGGTTTACGTCTGTTTGAAATTACAAGAGATACGAAGACCCTTTCTTGGGAACCATGTCATCGATTTTGGAGATGAAAACTCGTTAATATATTTTTTTTTTTTTTTTTTTTTAATTTATTTATTTAAGGTCGCTCTAACAACTAGGTCATCAGCGACCGACAACCAATATGAACTAATATGAACTAATGATTATGGTTATAGAAATTGCTAAATTAATACAAAAACTAAAATAACTGTTGTCCCTTTCTTTGTTTTAGCGTCGTAAATCGGATGGTGTTAGCCGGTTGTCGTGGGTGGAAGCTTGGGGCAAGGGTGCCAGTTGGGGGTGCGCGTGCGGCGAGGCTGCGCGCAGGGTGGCCACCGTATGTTGCGCCACCCTAGGACTCCTGGCCGCCAGGCTGCATGTAATGGGCGCGCAGTTGCCGGTCTTCACGAGGTTTGACAACCCCGCAGGCGCTGCTGCGCCTCCCGCCAGGTAAATGATAAAAAGAACCAATTTAATATGAAATACTAGCCACGCACCGCGAGGTTACCCGCGTTATACCCGTTCCCGCAAGAATTTTGGGATAAAATGTATGTGTTATTCTGATGTATAACCTATATAATTTAAGTTTCATCCATATCCGTCCAGTAGTTTTTTCGTGAAATAGTAACAAACATGCATAAATCCATCCTCAAAAACTTTCGCGTTTGTAATATTAGTAGGATTATAAAAAAGTCCCCGGTACTGTATGTCTGACTGTGATAATTAAAGCGCAAGACACACATAGTGAGGTTGAGAATTCGCAGCGGGCCAGTGTGACCTTTCGTACTATTAATTCAACGTCCCGCGACCCGCAACCGGCCCGCACCCGCACTATGAATAGTTTGCGCATTACGTCAAAACTACACCTAAGATTTTTAGGCGGGCTTCATCGGCAGACAGAATAATTTGCAATTGGAAAAATGTATATAAGCTTTATTAAAAAATAAACTCTAAGTCTGTGAATGAAAAGTATTTTACAATATTAAATATAAATTACTTTTCCCCCGAAATCGTTACGGTGGTAATCGTTAAGTGCTGAAGGTATTTTTAGTTGGTTGGGCAAATTGACGACTAACAGTTTGGTTAACAATTCAATCTAGCATAAAAAATAATATAAACATTTTACCAGACAACCGTAGTAAAAGGCCTATAACATTCCGGTACTAAGCATATTTTATTACTTATTCTAATACCATGTTTACGAGTTGATTCAGTAGGACATAACCTAAGGAATTCATCAAAGAGTTATGTTAGATTTTCTACGAAATTCCTTCTGATGAAATTGACTTAGTCAATCCAAAATCACAAACAATTGAGGGCTAAAACCTAATATTGTCGGAAATATAAACCTGCCCAAGTATTAAGGTCACTTGTAGCCAGCCGTAGTATCTTATATTTTTGTAGGAAAAAGCTAAGTATCTTCAAGATTTACGTAAAAGTCAAATAAATGACTGCGGTGTTTCGCATAATGTTGGTATGAAACAACATTTTTTTCCCTTATTACCCTTGTAATAGGGACGACAGATTATGTTTGTCTTTGACATGTTCCTAATAAGAGAGCAACATTAATTTCATGAACTGACAACTCTCTGTTCTGGGAAGAAAATATTAAACCCTGTCATATCATAAGATACTTGTATCTTGTAATGTAACCCAAGTATTGTAATGTAAGTTATTATTGTAAACTACAAACGTAATAGCGTTGCATCTTTATCTATTCCAGGCATCTGACATTCGCATATCTCCCTGCGTTGAACGCTTGGCTCCTCACCCTGCCCGAAGCCCTGTGCTGTGATTGGACCATGGGTACCGTGCCATTGCTGCGCTCTTGGAATGACTCCAGGAATCTAGCCACTGTGGCACTTACCATTGTGCTGATAGTACTGGCAGTTTATGCTTTGAGGACCCGTTCCTCTGCTCTAACCATGGTAAGATACACGTTGCACTTGAAGATTTTACAGGTAATGCTAATCAGTCAGGTGTAAATTAACTAATAATTCGTTATAGGGTCTGGCTCTCCTTGTCCTGCCATTCCTGCCAGCCTCGAACCTTTTCTTCCCCGTCGGATTCGTAGTCGCAGAAAGGGTTCTCTACATGCCGTCTATGGGCTGGTGCCTGCTCGTAGCGCACGGCTGGAGAGTGCTCGCCAAGAAACGAGCAAATCTTGCCGGAACAGGGCTGATATTCTTACTGATCGCGTTTAGTGCCAAGACTTATATTAGAAATTGGGATTGGAAGTCAGAGTACTCCATTTTTGCCTCTGGACTGCGAGTGAACAGAAACAACGCGAAGTTGTACAATAACGTCGGTCATGCTCTGGAAGCCGACGGACGATATACCGAAGCTCTTGAATTCTTCAACACTGCTGTCAGTGTACAGCCAGATGACGTGGGAGCCCATATCAATGTGGGAAGGACTTACAACCACCTCGGACAATACCGAGAAGCTGAGGATGCATACGTAAAAGCGAAATCTCTGCTACCCAAAGCGAAACCAGGAGAATCATACCAAGCAAGAATTGCACCGAACCATCTCAACGTTTTCCTGAACTTGGCAAACCTGATATCAAAGAACGCCACTCGGTTGGAAGAAGCAGACTTGCTGTACCGTCAAGCGATTAGCATGAGAGCTGATTATACGCAGGCTTACATCAATAGAGGAGATATATTGATCAAACTGAATAGGACGAAGGAGGCGCAAGAAGTTTATGAGCGCGCATTGTTGTATGATAGTGGAAACCCTGACATTTATTACAATGTAAGTATAATTCACACTTTAAATCATATATACATTTATCTAATACTATGTGAGGGCGTTCGAATCTCAATTTTGAATAAATTGTTCAACGAGATTTTGCTACGCAATTTTCAGCTACTTAATTTCAGCATATTAGCCATCACATGGTTTGTCCTTTTCTGACATTCGCTTTTTTCTGAAGAGCAAAAGAGACAAAACACTTTATAATAGTGATTTAGTTTTAGAGCGTCTATGAATAGGGTGATATGTTAATAAACCTTTTACCATATTTCAGCTGGGAGTGGTACTCCTGGAGCAGGGCAAGGCATCCCAAGCTCTCGCCTACTTGGACAAGGCCCTGGAGTTAGAGCCTGAACATGAACAAGCGCTGCTGAACTCCGCTATACTGCTGCAAGAGCTGGGGGCTGCTGATCTGAGGCATCTGGCCCGGCAGCGGCTGTTGAAACTGTTGGACAAAGACTGTAAGTGGAACAAGCACATTAAAAAAACATAATAAAATAAAAATAGTCTTTTCTTATTACTAAAATATGATCTGTGCCTAAATATAACCGAACGTAAGCCAGCTTCAATGTAATTGATACGAAACCTTTTATAACAAAACTTCTTTTAAACAAGGAAAAGACTCCGTTAATCCGTGATTGAGTTATGGTATGGCCCAACATGAAAAATCAAATATATAGTATAAATATTTGAACAGAGTAAACCATTTTTAACAAAGGCCCTTTCAAGTTAGAATAGAGGCCTATTGCATTTTAACTTAAAATAAAACGTCTATTCATCTATACCTGCTTACTTAAAGGCAGAAGCAGGTTATGAAACTCCCAACACCAGTACCATCCTCTAGTCGGATTCTCATATCCTCTCAAAAACACTTATCATAATTTCCCAGATCGTTTAACCAATAACTTCCTTTCCTTTCAGCGACCAACGAGCGAGTCCATTTCAACTTAGGCATGGTGTGCATGGACGAAGGAGACGCCGAGTGTGCTGAGCGCTGGTTCCGCGCTGCCGTCCATCTGAAACCCGACTTCCGCTCCGCTCTCTTCAACCTCGCCCTACTCCTAGCAGACCGAAGAAGGCCTCTCGAAGCGGCGCCCTTCCTGAAACAGCTAGTCAGACATCATCCGGACCACGTGAAGGCTCTCGTGCTGCTCGGCGATATTTACATCAACTCGGTCAAAGATTTGGATGCAGCTGAAAGCGTAAGTTTTGAGATTTTGTAAGCATACATGAGCAACTCTTGTCACTTTGACATATAGTCGCTTGGTGCGTATTTCTAATAGGAAATCAAGTTACAGAGCAAAAAACTATGGAAAACCGCTATTTACTGATGCTAGCAGATTCCCATCATCCAAAACATTGTTGAAGATGACTTCTAAGGTGGTTCTCATTATTGCAGTGCTACCGGCGCATCCTGGAGCTGGAGCCGGAGAACGTGCAGGCGCTGCACAACCTGTGCGTGGTGGGCGTGGAGCGCGGCCGGCTGGAGGCGGCCGAGCGCTGCCTGCAGCGCGCCGCCGCGCTGGCTCCCGGCGAGGAGTACATCCAGAGGCATCTGCAAGTGGTGCGGACGAGACTGGCTGCGGCCGCCGCCCCCAACCCCCGACCCAATTCCCCCACCCCCTCCCCCTCCTCCGCCCCCACAGAAGTCCGCGCCCGCTGGAACTACATTCCCCAACAACCCCCAGAACCAGGCGACCAATAAACGCGCACCATTCCGTTATCTCGATCTCGATATCCTTCAGCGATTTTTACCGACTATCAGGGTAATATTATTTTCGAATTTCGAATTGCGTTCCTCTCGTGCCCGGTCGCGGTAGATCTCTTAGTTAAGTTCGTCTGTCTTTGTTCGATCGCCTCTTGACCCTTCGTTCTCGTATCGGTATTTAGTTAAGTAGATAGAATAACGGTCGAGCGAGCTTTCGTGCCCGGTATACGGATCGTTCCGACGATAATCGACCGTGCGCCCACTAGACAGTAATTTAAGGTCGAATATAAAATATACGGCCGCTGAACGTACGTGAATACTGCAAGCACTGTTTAACCCGTCTGTGATCGCCATTCCACCGTAAACAACTAGTGCGCGCACGATCATTTTTATTAAAACTTATTATTATGATAGCGTAATAGCAAGACATCTAAATGTATTAAGTTATAATATTATTAAATAATAGTCTAGTCACGATGCGGTGTTAATTTGTATCATTTAATTAAGTATTTTAGATGATGTTGCATTGTATTGATAATTGATATTGTACCGAACCCCCAAGCTTATACCGTAATAATACCCGCATAACGAAGTCCCCTACAGTAAGAATCCAACAAATAATATCTTATATCATAGACAAGACGCTTGTAACTTCGGTAGCAACATGGCCAAAATATTACGTAATTTTTCAATGTTCATATTCGTGTATTTACTTCGATTTATTAAGATGTACCTATCAGATATTTGTCTTCAATTTAAATATAGCGATCTGTATGTGACCTTAGTTCCGATAAAGTTATCCAATTACATTCATGTTCTATGAATTAAGTTTAGTAAGCAGACTTAAGTTCCATGTAATTATCAATTTATATTGTAATCTTATATATGTCTACTCAAATGTGTTAATTGATATTTTGAACGCTGTCTCATTAAAATGACCGTTAATAGAATTAGATGTGGAAAAATGTAATGTTGTTAATGTTTTAAGATAAAAATAATGATAATTTTGTAAAAACTGAATTTTTTACAATGTCTCTAACTTGGATCTCTTCTGGCGGTGACACCGAGTCGTCCGACTCGCGAGGACCCCGGAATATTATAAATATTTGTCGTCAAATCGTTTATTTTTATAAATAAAACTGATAAAAGGACTACTTGTTTTATTGTTATGTTGATTATCTGATTCGAGAGGTTGAAAGTGGCAGATTCCCTGGTATGTAATATAGAGGAAGACAAGCACTTTGGTAATAATATAAATTATTAATATCTATGTATCGACGAGGGTTTGAGATCACCAACCAGCATTTTGCAAGCGTGGTTATTATGCATAATCGTCATCACTGTACTAATTAATATCTTCATTGATATGAGAGGTCTTTGCCCAGCAGTGGGAAATTACAGGTTTAATACATGTATTAAGTACTTATGTATCGACGAGGTGGGTTGATCGCTGACACAGTCATAGTTTTATTTGTCATATAATGCAGCAATCATCGTAAGTATATGGGTTAGGTTAGAATTAAAAAAGGAATGTGGATTCAAGTCGGGATGACTGACCTCGTTTAACCTTTCCTCGCACGAGGGAAACCTCGTAGATTTCTCGCATTGAATACATACCCGGCTTCATAGACAAAGCCTTTTTAAAAGACTGTGTGACCTAGTATCTACCTTGCCTATATAAAAAGGGGTTTTTAATTGATGACCATTTTCACATTTACCTCAAATTAACACGTAAAACGATTAATATTAGGTGCTATAATCCGATTTTCTCACAATAGTCGAGTACGTTTAATTATGGATTTACTAATAGTTAGAATTTCTCCGCTCATTCAAATCGCCATGCTGTCACTACTTCAAAGACAATTTTGACAGGATTTTGGCGCGAACTATGATGCATTACTAGACGATGTGCCTACACAAGTACCTATGACTCAAGGGCGTTCGAGAGATAATACTATAGCATGTTCATTGAATAGATATCTAACCTCTTATCTTTACACGAGTATAGATATAATATACAGTTTGATCCCAAAAGAGCTATAATAAGGATTCTAGCATTTAGAAAATTGAAAAAACTCTCGTGCATGTGCTAATAAAACATCTAAATCACACAAGGTCACACAAAACCTCCGACCTCTAACATTATAATTTGCTGGCAAAACTAAACAAAAAACCGTACTGTGAACTGCGCTCACATACGAACCATAATTTGATTCAAATAGTTCATTAGTCAACTGATCTTGATAGCGATTGGTTTGTTGTTGTAAACGATTTATAAATATATTTTTACTTTTATCGGACATCGAGGTGAGTACTTTATTCAGTTGTATTATTTGTTTATTTTATTTGGACAAATTGTTATTTTTGTTACCTATCTGTTGTTTAAATACACATCGACCGGCAGCCGGTTTTTTCTTGCTATAAAAGAAGTGATTCTTAAGTCATGGAAGTAGTAAAAACCATCTATTTGAAAACAAGTTTAAATTAGGCTGTGACCAAAATTTTATCGCTTTTACCGGAATCGACTCGCTTTTGATAAAATACAAAGTAGGCACGCCATGGATTTAATGTACAAACTGTAGCGTACTACGCATTTCTTTGTGTAGAATTTTAAACCATAACACATAGTGATAAGTCATAATTTTACTTGAGGCAATCATGTGTTTGAGACAAATGTCAAAATACGGTAAAACAGTCTATAAGTTCCTATCTTCTGGTCATATTAGAATTGAATATTTAGTATGAAAGTGTTTTTCTATATTAAATGTATGAATAATTGAAATGTCTACTTTTCGGGTAGACCGCGTAATTTTTTTAAGTTTGCTTAACATCCCCATAGGCTGTCTGTACTATGCTTATTTTACATGATTCATAAATTATGAATCACATTTGTTTTAAATAAACAAATGATAAAACATATTTTGTTTCATGAAATAGAGTACTTAGTTACACTCTTTTCCGGGGCTTGTATAACCATTTACCTAAGTAAACCGTACATTTATAGTCATCGTGATGTTTCAAATAATGTAGGTGCTTTAAGAACAACCGGTCGTTATCATAAAGATAAATATCGATGGCAGCTTTAATTTTAAATTAGACAGGTACTCGTAGATGCTAAACACCTACTGCAATCTTAAGGGATCATTGATAGCCAAGGTGTACCTTTATTAACAACTAACAGCACCCCGCGGTTTTGCCCGTTCTTGTGGGAATTTTGTGATAAAAATTAGCCTTTAACCTTCCCTTTGAATGTGGCTATACATTACAAAAACAAAGCTTATATTCTAGTAGAAGTAAGGAAAATAGTTTTTAGTTTAATGTTTGTATGTTTCCTAATTAATATTTTCTACTGATCATTATAGCAAATGGTATAAAAACAAGAAGGAATCAATATAAAAATGTCTTTAATCTCTGGGAAATATCAGCACTACAAGAATGAAAATATCGAAGACTATTTTTGCGCCCTAGGTAAGTTCGCTCGCTGGGCTAGTTTGTAATAACGCCGAATTCGGCTAACAAATACCTGCAGGAGTAACAAATTTTTTTTCATTTATTCCAGGAGTGCCATACCTTGTACGTAAAACTATTCCTCTAATGTCACCCTTGCTCGAAATAACGCTTGATGGCAACAAAGTGCATGTGAAAGTGAACAGTAAAGTGTTTTCGAAGCAGAATACTTACACACTGGATGTGGAGGAGGACGAGGTGCTGCCTTTAGCCACAATGAGGGTACGTTACATATAATACCCGGTCCAAAATGGACAGAAACAAATCGAGTTACACAATAGGCTTTTGTGCCTTATGTGCCTATAAGCCTATATTCTAAAGTAATTATTCCATCTGCCTAAATTATTCCACTTGCCTAAATTATTCCTCCAGCCTAAATTATACCAACTACCTAACTAAACTATTTTATCTGCCTAAATTATTCCTCCAGCCTAAATTATACCAACTACCTAAATTATTTCATCTGCCTAAATTAATTCAATTGCCTAAATTATTCTACTTGCCAAATTTTTTCCACCTGCCTAAATTATTCCACCTGCCTAAATTAGTCCACTTGCCTAAATTCAGTCGTCTTAAATGATTTTCCTAATTGATGCTGAAGAAAGATTTAATACTTTACATATCTATGATGCTAATTATAATCGCAGCTTCCTAAATGCTCTCTAAAATAAGTTACATGAACCAATTAGGCTGATTAAATTTAGGCAAGTGGAATAAAAAAAAAAAACTTTGCAAAACCAGGCATCTGTCTCCCTTGAAAAGTTGATTTGTCGTGCAATCCTTAATGAGACCCTATTTGGTTCCAGAGTAAAACAACAATAAAAAACGATAACGAAATGCAAACAGACTCCGTGTCACCCAAAAATAATTTGAAACACACAAGGCACTATTATTTCACGGAAGATGAACTTATTATGGTAAGTTAGGCTCAATAGACGAGTACCTACACTAATCTATACTAGAGTTTCATTTTTGTTTGTTCGACAGCGCTTATCTAAGAAACTACCAAACCGATTTGAATAATTCATTTTGCAATAGATAGCCACACTCAAGGGGAAGGTTATTATTATATTAATAGGCTATTTTTTGCCCGCAAATTATTACGGGAACGGGCCCAAAGTGACTAAAACCGCGGGGCGCTGCTAGTTAAAAAGCGAGGTCGCAATCAATTATGAAGCTACGTCTATGAAGCTACGTCGACTTGGAAAACTCACCCTTGTTATCTTTTCACAGTGCATGATGCATCATCGTCAAATCTACGTTCGTTTATTTTACAGACACTCAGCCACGACAAATCCAATGTGAAGGGCAAACGATACTTTCGCAGATTGAAATAGAACCTAGGTAACAAAGAACCCACTCGTTATGATGTGTTATGTTCAATGAATTGTACACATTATGTTATTATGAATTACCTACCTATTGATATGTTTACAAAATAAATGGTGTTGAATCGTAATAAGAGTACCTATTATTTTGTACACTTAAAATATCGCACTAAAATCCAATGCAACTGTACGACAGAAGCTTGTAAGCTCACTGAAGAAGTCAGTGAAGTAAGGAGGGTGTTTTAATAATTACGTTTGTATTGCGGATCGGCTATATCAAACCCCTATAATCTTGATAAGAGAAGACTCACAAGTGGTAGTCAGTAAAAGGAACAAAATAAAAACCAATAATTGTGTAAAAGATTCACTATATTGTTTTGTACATCTTACAATCAAAACAATATCGGCCCGTTTACACGGACCAACCGAATCTTTTAATTACAGTTAACAACTTAATGATGAATACAAATAAAATCGAATTAAACAATAATTTTACACTTGAGGAGTGCAGAAAGATTAAGTACGGTCAGAAAATAGCAACAGTCAACCTTACACCCATGACAGGTGATCTAACTAAGGGCTTATTTAAACGGAGCGATTATCGCCGCGATTTTGTCGCCGAAGTTAAAAATCAACGATTGGGCAAAAATATATCTGTCTCCATAGAAGCAGAGCAGAGAGGTGCCGAGCTTAATTGACCAATCATAATGCATTTCGAACATTTTCATAATATTTTGACAACTTCAATGCGTTGCGATTGGTCTGTTGCACTCCGCACAGCCCCGCTCTGCTTCCACGGAAACGCGCCCTTCAATCGAATAATATAATAATCGTAACACGTATATTAGCAGATAAGAAATGTGCCTCTCTCGAAATTTGATAGTGTACTAATGTTAAGGCGATTATTGCGTGCGATTATAGTCGCTTCGTCTAAATAGACCTTAGGACATTAACAATCTACTTATATATCCAATTTTATCTACACACTTATACAAATAATTGCGGTTTATCAGTTTTAAAACGCCAAAATGGTTGACCGATTTTTTATCATATTATCCTTCAATTTTGTTTAATTGGAAATAAAATGTTGCTAAAAAGCAGCAAGGTTTAGTGGTATGTCAAAGGGTTCATTAATGTTAATTATTATTAGAAATACTTACAATACATTTATATTAACTACAAAAACATTAAAATGAAAATGTTTAAATTTTATCCACGGCCAAATTTGTCATAAAAAATCATGGCTTTTAGTTAATATAAATAAACAATTCAATTAAAACCTTAAAACAATTAATATAAGACTCCTAACTACACTCCAACAAGTGCAAAACTAAATTGATCATATAAAACGGTTTCCAGTACAAATAACAAGTAAACGATTATTAAGTGTATCATGTTTAATTGTTTATATTAGTTATTGCGAAGAACTTATGTTAGTACGATCACGAATTCCAGTCGTTTTATATACACTCCAATAACAAGACAAATAAAAATTTACTTTACATAAACGTTTTTAACACTTTAAAATAGTGGTAGCGATTTTGTACATATTATCGAATTTTTGTTCATCTCGGTTAGTCCTATTGTATATTTAGTTGTGTATTGGTCCATGGTAAAACAGTAGCTCACCAAAACTCAAACGCCATTAAAATTTACTATTTTTCATATGTATTTGACAACTTTTTGTAAAAAAAATATGTACTTTATTTCATTTCTGACAAGTAGTTGTCATGTATGGAATTAAATATCGTTTAATTGATCTGAACACCCTGAGTGGGTGTTCGGGGATACTCCAATTGGACCTATGTATTTTGCTAAATACTAGTCGAAGAGAGAGTAACTTCAAATAAGTTCTTTTGAACTTGGTCATAAGTGACTATAGATCGTAAAGTTGTTCAAAAGTCTGGCTATCTAGTCTGGATGGTTTGTCACTTTCTGACATACGCAATTTTTCGAAGAGCAAAAGAGACAAAACATAGTTTATCAGTGTTTTAGTTACACCGCGTTTATTAAGAATGTATATGTTTAACAAAATGGCAACCATTATTTTAAAATGTCACTTAACCTCACAACGCTAGGAAACACCGAAACATTTCATACTCATTAAAGTCAATAAATCATAGATACATTACATTATCACCAAAGTAACTTATGAATTATGACTAAATTATAATTGGCGCCAAGATCTCCAACAGTCATAGGATAGTACAATTTTAGTGATGTGCGGTATCTGTGTCAAGCAAGTTTGTGTAAGTTAATGGCCAACCCTAGTGTCGGAGTCGGTCATATAAGATGCAAAACGAAGCTGGTTAAGTTTGCGAGTATTTTTAGTCTTCTAGTTCAATAGTGGTATTAGAATTATCATAAGATAAATATCATAAATGAACGTAATGAATACCCTAATAATTTCATTCAGCAAGGAAGCTGGTAGCCAGCAATGGTCTAACACACCTTGTAAAGGCTTAATAGTACCAGTAGCCGGCGCTGGTTCTCTATGCAACGTGCCTAAATACCTAAGTTCGAGTAGGTTGGTGGCCAACCCTAGTGTCAGAGTTTAGACCGCCGTAAGGCCTCCGACATGGTTTAACGATTGAAACTATCGGGACCGACAAATTTAACGCTCAGATAGAAATCCCAATATTGGCCACCAATCCAAGTAGGGGTCGAGCTGCACGTTGCTTAACAATTGCAATGAGTTAACACTGCTGTCAAAAACGACATGAGCGCTACATCGTGCCTAACCAGCGCCGAATGTAACAAACTCATATTGTATTAATCTATTCTCATTCCAGCGCTCACATTGTAGTTTTGACTCACATTATATAGATACCTTGTATAGATTGCATAGATATATTTCTACCAGCGTTACCAACATTCTCGGTACCTATAAGTGTTAGTGCCAGCGCTGGTACCAGCTCACTATCTGTACACGGCCTTATTGGCTCGCTAGTTGCATTTTACTGTTGTCTTGTAATTGATTCCAGCACATCTCCTGAAATACTGCACTGGCCAAGACTAGACAATTGTATTGAGTATTGATGTCCCTTCACTATGAATGTTTCCGTGTACTTAACATATACGCAAACGTTACGTATCAGAATAGCTACCGACGCCATTCACATCCTTACATCTAATCAATTTCAATAAACATAAAACATATTTTAATAAAAAAATAAAGGAATATAATTTAACTATACACATTTCGTTAAAATTAACAGAATCTCACTCTCGCCTAACATTCTCGCCTTATAATCTAAATTTGTATCTATTCAAAACATTAATCGACTAAGTTATTTTGTTTAAGACATTTCTATTGCTTCGTAATTCAGTTGTTTGGAAATTATAAGGCCACGATGTTTTTTTAATTAGAACTGCCGTCGAATGAAACTATATTTTGCTCTAGACATCCTTTTCTCTAGAAATAATCAAAAATACGGTCCAAACAGGATGTTTTTGTTAATCGAACAATACGGAATGATTAAAATACAACAATTCATTGAAAGTACCTACTCAAAATTTCAACAGCAAATAAGTAATTTGTAAAAAATAGTAATTACAAAAAAGTAAAATCGAATTTTTTTATAATTCTACTATTATCAACACAACTTGATAACAACAACGTAGAGCAAATAAAACAATTTAAAAATTACGAATAATTTCATTCACTTCTTCAATAAATACAAATTGTATTAAAAGTTGGCGATACCTACGATTGACTTCAAAATGATACTTTTACAAAAACATCGTATGATGAATTGAGTGTTGATCTACTACGACGCAACTATTGAGAATCTGTTTCTAGCGATGATTATTAAATAATATACTTATTAAAAGTAACATAGAGTTCGAATTTGGGCAGTAAATAAATAATTTACTTAACACATTCAGTTGTATAAACGACCATGGATTATAATACTAAAATACCTGACTAAAACGTGAAAAAACCTTATCAAAACAGTTTACTAAAAAGGTAACATTAAAAAAAATATTTTGTATTTTGTTTCAGTTTAACAGTTCCTTACAACTACGTTTAGCCGATTGCTGGAGAGGTGGTGTTCACTTGTAGTCCTCTTCGACCTCGAAGTCGATCCGCACTTCGTCTTCCTCGGCGGGTTTCGTCAACGCGAGAGGGCCCTTCTTGTACGCCGTCATTTCCTTAAAATATAATTGATAGGTCTAATGTCTGTTCGAATAAAATATAAATGTTATCCCAACGAGAGAATTAGAGAATGAGAATGAAATTGAGAATCTGCTTTTTGATAATGGTTAATTCAGAGTCCCCCTCACTGTACTGATATCTTCAGTGAGGACTTTGCCCAGCAGTGGAACATTACAGGCTAATAATTTTTTTAAATTTACAAACCAGTTTTATAAGTTTTAATATATTAGTATACTAGCTGCGCCCCGCGGTTTCACCCGCGTTGTACCCGTTCCCGCGGGAATTTCGGGATGAAAAATAGATGTTGTCCGATTCTCAGACCTACCCGATATGCACACAAAATTTCATGAGAATCGGTCGAGCCGTTTCAGAGGAGTTCAACCACGCACCACGTGACACGAGAATTTTATATATTAGATTAGAAGATTCTTCTGTACGTGTGTATTTCACTGAACTCCTCCTAAACGGCTGGACCAATTTGAATGTTTGCTTTTGTATGCGTTAGATTCACACTAGCGACATCTATTGGGTCGCGGGTGGAACCACCGCGCGGGACAGCTAGTATATACACAAGCATACATGTATAGTAAAAGGGCGCTCGTAAAGTAAGTTCAAGTAGTTTAGTGGCCAACCCTAGTGTCGGAGTGTTTAGACCGCCTCCGACATGGTCTAACGACTGAAACAGCCGGGACCGACAATTGAACGTGCCCTCGTGAGATGAATCAACGGAAACGGTAGTAAAATGCAAGGTAGTAAGTGTGGCGCACCCGGTCGTAGCGCGCCTTGTCCTGCTCGGAGAGGCGGTCGTAGGAGGCCTTGCGCGCCGGCTCGGCGGCGGCCCAGCGCCGGCCCAGCTCCTTGGCGATGTCGCCCATCGTCAGCTCCGGGTTCTCCGCCTTCACCTTGGACCGCTCGTCGTTGCAGAACAGGAAGAACGCCGACCTGTCGGAATATAACCTCCTTTATTTATCACTACCAGCACCCCGCCTTTGTGCCCTTTCCCGTGGGAATTTCGGGATGAAAAATAACCTTTAACCTTCCTGTTGAATGTGGCTATCCATTGCAAAAAGAATTATTCAAATCAGGCCGGTAATACCCGAGATTAGCTCGAACATACAAACAAACGTATAAATTTTACCTCTCTAAAATATTATAAGTATAGACTAGCCCCGCCGAATTGGATATTTTGCGACTACTGGATATTTGAACAATATGACAATTTGCGATTTAAACTATATAAACGATGATCTGATGTATAAGCTATATTACTGTAAAGTTTCATCCAAATCCGTCCAGTAGCTGTATCGTTAAGAGTAAAAAAACATACATGCATTCATCCTCAAAAACTTTCGCATTAATAATAGTAGTATAGTCAACATAATATTAGTATAGTCAGGCCACCACCACTCGGCCGTACCTACAGCGATAAATGCCTACAAATTCGCGAGGTGCCGGCGCCACTCCGACTGACGGGTGTCGCTCGCGCGTCTACCAAATTATTTACTTTTTAAATTTTACTGTACTATTTTCTTTTTTTTTGTTAACTGTACTATCTTCAAATTCCCTACAATTACGAGTTTCTAATCGCAGACTACTAATTAGGTATTATTATCTGTGTTTATCTTGTAAATTAAATAAAAACAGTCCCTACTTCAAAACTTATTTTTATTTCAATGAGTATCTTTCTACTTGAGTTGAGTAAAGGTTTGTTTTCATTTTTTTATTACAAATGAGAGACTGTAAAATTCGTTTTAGTATCTACCTACTTGACTGAGTAATCAATCATACGCATCAACATCGGCGAGCCGACAACCCTAGCGACATAGGTATCGCGTCACCCAGCGCCAGACAGCGACAGAGCTACGCGTTAGAAGAGAGCGGCAATATTTAGGTGAATATCTCGTTAGGTACTGAGCGCTTATGCGAGCTGAATTGAACTTTGTTGCTTAGTGGCAAGAGTCTCTATTTCTATGAATCGTTACGGGAAGTGGTGCTTCTGTACTACTTGTAGTACTTATTATTCTGTGGTATAGTAGTGGATGTCCTACGATAGTTTTATAGTTTTGTCAAAAGATGACGCTAGTAGTGGATAAAAACTAAAATAGAACATGCTATGTAAACTTCTATTCTCGAAGTTTACATAGCCAATTAGCCAATAAGATCATAATATGGGTTTGTTTGGGGTTATTCAAGTTCAACTGCGTTTTGTATCATCCCCATCCCTCTCCGTACCTTGACAAAACAACTCTATCAAATGTAATTATTATGTTTGTTTTTAAATGTATGAGAATGTAAATGCTAAATCTAAGATTTAAGTTTAACACTTTATTTTATTCCATTGTTTAGTTTATTATATGTTTATCTTTTAATTGTAATATGTATTTGCATACCCTATGGGTTTGTAAATAGATTATAACAACTATTTACGCAAATAAATTATTTGATTTTGAATTTGGTTAGAGAGCAAAGTTTATTCCATGACCATCACTCACAGCGATCGCTTGGGCGCGTTGGGGTCCTTCATCTGGTGCCGCTTCTTGCCGCGGACCTTCACGTCTTTCGGCGGCACGTAGTTCTGCATCTCAAGGTCGAACCGTTTCTTGTCCTGTTCAGCCATCTCGTGGAAACGGAGCTTTTCGCCTTCTGTCATTGTCTGATAAATAAAGTGAAGTATTAGTTAAGTATTAAAAAGTATACTTAAGTATTAAAAGTAAAGCCTGTTATGACCCACTGCAGGGCAAAGGCCTCTCGTTTCACCGAAAATATCAGTACAGTGAGGAGGATTATTTCTGACTAGCCGCGCCCCGCGGAATTACCCGCGTTGTACCCGTTCTCGCGGGAATTTCGGGATAAAATGTATCCCATGTGTTATTCTAATGTATCACCTATATTACTGCCAAGTTTCATCCAAATCCGTCCAGTAGTTTTTTTGGTGAAAGAGTAACGAAAATACAGCATCCATCCTCACAAAAATTAGTAGGATAGGATTCCTTTAGCCTTTTTCAAACAATAAAAAAGTTTTTTAATTTTACTGCTATTTAAATACAAAAACTCACATTCCACCTCTCAGCGCATTTCTTGGAGAACGTAGCAAAGACAACATTCTCTTCGGGGTGTTTCTTCTTGTGTTCCTCGCGGCAAGTCTGTATGAAGAACGCGTACGCGGATATTCTTCCGCGCGGCTTGTTCAGAGTGCGCCCTCCTCGCGGCATCCTGCCTTTACTGGCCTGCGCGATCAACGCCTGTTGTTGCTGTTGCTGTAATTCCTACAAATCAATATTATTGTTACAAATATTCACACCTTAATCTTTATTATGAAACCGTTACAAAACATTATGAAATTAAACCTATGTTAGATTTAGATATTGATTTCATTTTTCATAAGAACACGATCACTGATGACTGAAGTTTTAATGATACCATCTGTGGTATATATGTGTGGTAAAGAAACGTTCGCAAACAAAAAAATCACAGTTTCAAAATGTATAATGTCAGCTAAGATGTCAGCATAATTAAACCTATGAAACAATTAATTACAAAACAATCACTTACCTGTAACGTAGCAGATTGCCGTTGCAAAGCAGCTTGGATCTGTTGCTGTTGAACAGCTTGCAGACTGGCATGCAGTGACTGCTGTTGTTGCTGCAGTGACTGCGCAACCTGCTGCTGTAACGCGGCCTGTGCTTGTACAAGAGCTTGAGCTTGTGCTTGGCTCACTTGTAGCGTCTGCTGTATACTTTGCTGTAAAGCTTGTTGTTGTTGTTGCTGTTGTTGTTGTTGCTGCTGTTGTTGCTGCTGCTGCTGTTGCTGTTGTTGTTGCTGTTGGTGTTGCTGTAACATCTGTTGTAATGTTTGTTGCTGGTTCTGTTGTAAGGACTGCTGCTGCAGTGCTTGCTGCAGGTTCTGCTGCTGTTGCAGTTGCTGCAGCTGAGTCTGCTGTCCTTGCTGCATCGACTGATGGTTCTGCTGAATCCCGTTGCTCTGTTGATTGGTTTCCGAATCGGAGTTGCCTTGATTTTGAGACTGTAACAATACATCTTATTTATAGACTTGTACTTGAATCATGTGTTACAAAATAATTCAAGATAGATTTCGTAGACATTGAAATTTTAATACCATGTTAAGTCATTGCCATTGGGGTAACAGTTTGGTAACTGTGGCAACAATGTTGAATCATTTAAAAACATATCAATTTTTTAAAATAAATCTTAGCAAAGAAAGATTACATATTATTATTTTTATGTCTAGCGACGTCCCGCAGTTTTATCCGCGTTGCACCGATTCCTGTAGGAATTTATGATGAAAAAATTGCCTCTGCCTCCACCGGATGTACTAAGCTATCCAATACAAAGAGAATTATTTGTTCGGACTTGTAGTTCCTGAGATTATCCCAAACACACAAACTTACTTTTACCACTCTATGTGATTAGTAAGTACAGATTTCATACTAACATAATCTTTGAAATAAATTTGATTGATTTATTTATTTCTCAAAAATTCAATAGAAACTTACAATATTTTACTGTAAGTACCTACATAGTTTCTTTCTCAGTTATCACCTTTATAATAAATCTATCTTAAATTATCTATACTAATATTATAAAGCTGAAGAGTTTGTTTTGTTTGTTTGTTTGTTTGTTTGTTTGTTTGTTTGTTTGTTTGTTTGTTTAAACGCGCTAATCTCAGAAACTACTGAACCGATTTGAATAATTCTTTCACTGTTAGATAGTCTATTTATCGAGGAAGGCTATAGGCTACATTTTATCCCGAAATTCCCACGGGAACGGGCACAACGCGGGTAAAACCGCGGGGCGCTGCTAGTGATATATATACATAAGAAAATGAAAAAATGCGGCTTTCTACTAGCAGTCCGAATAACTTTCAACAGTCATATAAATTATTTACCCGCGTTGTACCCATTCCCGTGGGAATTTCGGGATAAAAAATAGCCTATTAACCCCGTTGAATGTGGCAATCTATTACAAAAAGGTTTATACAAATCGGACTGGTAATTCCCGATATTACCTTGAACATACAAACAAACAAACTTACAAATTTTACCTCTATAATATTAGTACATAGATGAAATAACGCTAAGTATTAAAAGATATTTGTCAGTGTTTGTGGTTGTAAACTTTTATAGAACGTATGTTATAATAACCAACCCATTGTAACACCCACCCTCATAATAATTAATTGTGTGTATTGTTTTGTTTTACTATAGGACCTGCAGTACCTATAGTATAGTCTTCCACTGGTTCAGTCTGGCTGAATTATTTAAGTCTGTTTAAAGACAGTCACACACAGGTTTATTACTTTGTTTGTTTGTTTCGACCAAAACACAGACTATTAATAGTTGCTACACCAGAGTAGAAATAAAGAAAAAAAATATTTTAAGTCAAAATAATTTAGACTTTAATAAATCCTTATCGAAGAGCTTGACGATAAGGATTTCTGACTTGAGAGCCAGGTCAGTAGATACTAAATTTAAAACCTATAAATATTTTCTCATTTCGATCCATTTTCGATCATCCATTTTTCCTTCACCTTCTATCCTCCTCTATAATTGTCTACTTACCCCACCAAAAAACATTTCTTGTTCTTCCATAATACAAATTTATTAGAATATGTGCACGTTTAATTGTTTCAATTTATTCAACACAGAATCTATTAATCAAAATTAAAAATCAGTTGAAAGTAAACAAATTAACAAATAAGATATGTAAACAAATAAGAATAATAATTTGGAAAAGTTCGATCGAAGGTTATTGACTGATTGACATTGACATATTGACATTTTGTTGTCATTTCCTTCATTTCCTATTTCCTAAAAAAGAAATAGACCGAATGAAATGAACGGCTGGAAATTGTAGTGCAGCACCTATTGTACAAAAGTTTTAAAAAACATTCGGATTCGTGTTCATACGCACACACTTAACAAATAAACAAATCAAAAAATTAATTGGTGACACTGGTAAAAATGGAACGTAATTATTCCTCGGGGATTAAACCCCCCGTACAAATTGTTTTTAGTTAATATTTGTAGATTTGTAGCAAATTAATATGACAAAATGTATAATTTGTTATTGTTATTATACTCTTACATGTTGGACTAATATGAATTAGGTATATTTACTGTGGTACCGGTAAGTGAATATCATATCTATTTAAAAATCATTACGTTAAACCAGGTAAGTTCAGTTGTTGTTATTTTAATTAATTTACGATCTCATCAAAATTTGTACCATGACTAGTAAGATTACCACCGTTTTATAGGTTAACAAAGACAAAGGATCTTACGAAAATTGATGATAAAAATCTGATTTCGAAATCTACAATCTTGGCTATTTTTGTTATTAGTGGCTAGACAGGTAATAACATATTTTTTTAGGTTTATAGTAGTAAATTTAAATATTTGATAATTGTAGGTAGTAAATAAAATCGATTTTTTTGGCAAATTTGTTGAAGGTACTTAATTATTTAGTGTCTATTATAAATTATAGCACCTACTTAATTATTTTCTCATGGGACTTTGTTCAAAAATTGGTATTCGTGAAATTTAGAATACAATTCCAGACAAAGTAAAAAATTAAACAAAGTGTTTACCGTCGGTGAATTCGTTTGCTGTGTTTCAACAGATCCTGAGGCATACCACCATGGCTGTTGAGGTGATTCCTCTCGGTTGTTTGAGTTTGATATCAAACGATAATCGTAACCACCCGTGTTAGTGGACTCTCCTGTGTTGTTAGAAAATCCACTTGTCATTTTGTAAGTATACAGCTGGTGAGTATTTCCAGCTGTGCTCCGAGCGATCTCTTCGTTTAATTGTTGTTGGTGCTGCAATTCACCTGCGCCTCCTGGCCACCACGAGGCATCGTCGCGCGCACCCCAAGCGCCCCCCGTCGCGCCCCGATCCCCCATCTTACAACTGGCTCTTGCGGTCAACCAGTTTCTTTATTACCGTCTTGAACACTTAAATTATTTCCTGCGTTTCAACACACGCTAAAATCATGTCCCTTTCTCTTAAAAGTTACTCATAAAATAACCAATCAATGGTATTTTTGTTCAATGAAATCACGTTCAATCTTAACTTGGGTCGAATTTTATCACAAAAAGTCACTGTTTTAATACATAACACGTTAGTTTCTTGCTACTGTTTATAACACTTTCCTGAAAAAGCACTAACCCGAGCTGAATTAATTTATCTAAAGAGCGACCGGCTGTAAGTTCCACCCTGCACGCGTACGTTTTGTCTTCGTTTATACATAAAGTCGATAAAGTTGGCAACGTCGCATAGCTAGACGCCAAACATGTGCACACTAACGCCCTCAACGCGCAGCGGGCAGTTCGAAAACTCACGATTCTATAGGAACAGAGGCCGATTGTGCACGAGCTGGCAACAACCTCGTCCAGAAACCGGTCAATAAGATGTTGGATGATTGGCGCAGTCGGGCTTTGCGTTTCATACAGATTTGTAGAAAGTTATTGACCAAATTGTTAGTTAAATTACATTTATTTAATCTACCTGTTATCTAACACTTACGATCCCTAAACTAATATGCAGCCTTGCTCTAATTCTCATCTTATTATACGTTACGTTACCTATGTATTGTTATAAAAATGATCAAATAGCAAACGCCAATACTTTCAATCCAAGGTTACGAAACTTATAAACATAAGTAGATATTTTCTATTATGAATCTTGATAAAGACAGAATCACAATACAGAAATCTTATTAGTTATACTTTGCTGAGGGTTAAAACGAAGGCCACTCTTCTAATGTAGGTGCCTATATTATATGAACCAATTTTGTCCTATAATATCGCTTCCATCCCACCATGTTGGACACGTAGCCAGGAAGAGAAGGGAGACAGAAAATGTCACTTCCACTTTGTTAAGGAAAGATGAGAAATAGGTATAGGTATGTGAAAGGGTGTGATGGCCATTGAGTTATATGTACTAAGTGATGGCTTCCATTTTGTCGATAGAAATAGTAGATACTTTATTTTGTAAAAAAGGCTATAGATATTGAAATATCAGAAGGATTGTCATTATTTTGAACCATATTCTTTTTATCAGATAGTTTCAGAGAGGGCCTGCTTCCAAGGAAGTTGCAGAGTATCAAATAAAAGAGTACACACAGTAACTACACATCTGTGCAAAAAATGTAAATGTATTATGCGAGCGTTCAGTTTTTTTGTAAACGACAGCGGACATTAATTATAATTAGAATCTATCACCTCACCAGCCACTTTAATTTAAGAAATATATGTAGGTACGCAATACGTGACTACAAGTATTATTAATTGCGTCAAGTTAATTATTATTTAGCGTATTTTGGGTAAAACTGAAAATTTATAAAAATCTTTTATAAACTAGAATAACTGAGAAACTAATTTTTTTACGCCCTTGAATCGCCCAAAATCGGAGTTTTTAACCCGCATCATAAGCAGATGATATTCATTGAGTATTTTGAGATATGTCTCTGTGTGTGTGGTGTGGCTGTGTCCGTTGTGTTGTGAATCCCATAGTGGTCGTCCAATTTTTTATTGATTTATTGTTGTTTGATTGGTGATTCGATGGAGAGTTAGACTTTGTAACCTGCAACTGAATTTAAATAGCCCTTAACTGGGATATTGCTGACTGGGCTAGTGAGAGAACATGTTCAAAATTTGTTGAACTAGCCTTTCTTCGTTATGCTATAATTCTTTTTGTTTTTTTTTAATGTAAGACCACATTTTTTATTATAAATGGGCTGAAATTATAAAACAACAATATCTGATACAGACCTCGCTAAGAAAACGTGTAAATAAAAGAAATGTACTTTGAATGAAGCGTCGATTAACTGAGTTAACAACACTCGTCGTAGGTGTATTACATATTTGGATTGGTGACCAACAGTGGCATTTTTATCCGAAAACTATCGTTCTTTAAGGACATTTATATAGCCAGAGCGCTATTCCATAGAAATGAAGTGGAATGGTGAGGAGTTCAGTTGACCAATTACTACGCACTGAGATTGTCAAAATCTCTTCAAATGTTTTAAGCTTGGTCATTTGAGCTCCACACCGCTTCGCTTTTATGGAAAATTGGAAACGCACCCTAAGTTCAGTTTTTCTGGCTGTAATAATATTACAACCACATACAATCGATACAATCGAACCACATAATATCGAAGAACTAAAGTAAATAAAATAAAAATCCCACAGTATGATTGGTCACAAACGTAATCGATATATTGATGAGGTAGGGTCATTTCGCCGGTTAGCGACCAGTTAGCTAGGTTGCCCACTTCAGATCAGTAAAAAAAAATGTTGTCTACACACGAAATAGTATACGTTAACGTAAATACGTCCTAAACATAGTCTAGTTTGGATAAAACATATAAAATAAAATACATACAAATATATTTTTTTATAAAAAGCTGAAAAACCGAAAATATAGCGAAATCGTTGGTTTACGACCACTTTTATCAGTTAATGACCACCAGTGAACTGGTTTGCGACCACTATTTTAGTATGAAAAATATTAGGCCAATCAAACATTTATGATCAATTTAAACATATTTTTATTGCTTTTTAATAATAACAAATATGTAATCATTTGCTGTAATGTTATTTTTATTCATAATCATTATTATATATTTCTTCATTAATATATTATTAAAAATAATCAACTTCAGTCATTTGTAATTATCTGGTGTAGTATTTTTCATGTCTTCATTTTCTCTCTTCCTTTTACTGGAAAGTCTTTTTCTTTTTTGGGAGCTCCATCCAGCTATTGTTTGAAACAGAGAAATAGTATAATTATTTTTCGTCAGATTACGGTACAACCACATTTTCTTAACTCCGACGTTTCGATCATGTTACAATGATCTACCGCGGGTAAGAGAATTAAAAATAATACGCGATTAAGACCCGGTAAAATGTAAATATGTTAACAAATCGTGTGAGCTTAACAAGTTTAAAATAATTATTATACGGACATTTCAATAACCAAACAAATTCAAATAATCATTCGTGGTCGCATACTCAATGACCTTTAATACTTATTTCTGTTTGCGGCCGTTATTTCTCTCATACAAAATTATGGTGGCCGGAAACCAATAACCTTATTTCGATTATTTTGGTTTGCGACCACCTCTAGCACCTAATGTTTGTACGTAAAATAAACAAAGTTCTTTCAAAGAAACTGGTGGTCGTTTACCAAAGGACTGTATAGAGAAACGTATAGAATGCTGCAGCCAAAATTTTAATAGTCTTGTATGAAGCATTAGGGTCATATTAATTATAACAAAATACTGCAGCATTCGTCGGTTTGCGACCATGTGGTCGCTATCTAACGTTTTTGATAAATACGCATTTCGGTTACCGACCACTGGATTTTATCTTACAATTAAGTTTAAAAATAGCAAATTACAACTAAATAATGACGAAAATTTATCGATTGTACAATTTAACATCTAACTTGTGTCTAAAACATGAAATAAGTAATAAAAACTTACCTTTGAGCGCCGCGCCCCGCGTTATTTTTTTTTCAACTCGCGACACTTCCACACTCCTCTGAATAAAGATGCGCATTGAGCAATTTTTTTTCAGCTCTGGGTTAACCTAATTGTTTTAAACTGTGTAAATTCTTATTTCATAATTATTTATTAATTACGTAAAATTTATTTTTTATTTACATTACCTCTACAAATACTATTATCTTGATTTAAAGAAACTTAGCCCGTCAAATGGTCGCCTACTAAAGGTGGTCGCGAAACCGGCGAAATGACCCTACCACCGTTTAGTTAGAAGAAATAAAAAGACATGTATTGTTTATTTTCGTTGATATTGATAGTATCGTCCGAAGCGTAACACAATCATGAATACAAAAAACAAGTTACATAGGTATTTAATTTACTTTAGTAAAACATTAATATTATCTTGTAAACAACTATGAAATACCTTACCTATTCATTAAAGTTTTTTTTATTTTTTAATAACTAATGTAATGCGAACTGGATAGAAAACTATATTTATATATATCTATACTTGATTAATAAAAAAATATAAACAAATAAACATCAACAAACTATCTAATTATTATACGTTCAACTCTAAATATCTATACGATCAATATGTAGGTATATTTAGTACCGTGTACGTTTAGATGTCTGTATTAGTGTGCTGTGTATGCACTGCACCTATACATAGATAGACTATAATGTCACCCTACTTCGGAACTCGGCAGCCATTTGCCAACATATTTAGAACGTAAAACTAAAAATAACGCAAATTCAATAAATGCTACGCTATATTCAACTTATTCGTTCCTGTTATAACATAACAAAGAATTGTCTCTAAAATATTTCGAAGTAATAATGTGTGAAACTTACCGACTTAGTCAAAACAAACGAGCACACGATTTCAGCGCTTATTACGTAGGAAACTTCGCGCTCCTACGTTCATGAGTAGGCGATATGAACACAGAATTTAAATGATTGGTCAAATTTTAAAGGTCCCGCCTAAATTTAACCAATGAGGAGTTAGAATTTCGCTTTATTTTTTGTTTATGTTTCAATCTGCTACGTCTTCATGTTGCACTTACGCACACATTTACAAATTGAACTGTTTTGGTTTCATAACAATACACGGGTGTAAGCGATAGTGTTTGTTATTTGTTAGTGTCTAATGCCCTTTTTACCGCAACACTATTGTGAACGAGTGAATGAACGAAATCACAACGCAAGACAGACGATTTTTTTATTTTTATTTTGTATTGTATTGTATGTAATGGCGTTAGTCCAGTTCGGTCAGTCGGTACGAAAAGGAAAAGAAAGTAAATTTTATTTATTATAAAACTAAAAGGTGTTTGTGAAACAAACTTGAAGAAAACAAATACGCTTTGCGCTCCGGTTTCTGTGAATACTGTGTTAAAAACTATCTTTCTATACATATACCTGACTGATTTAAGTTTCATACTAAATTGGTATATTTATGATAGAAACATTTCTTACTAAATGTGCTCCTAACGTAGAGAACTTTGTATCACAATAATACATTATTTGTGTACATAGCTGCTCAGAATATTCTGATATGTTTATATTTCACCTGAAGAGTGACAGTGTTGTTACAAATCATAACCTCAACCGTGACTCTTTGTGATTAGACCTGTGTCGATCGATCATTTGACGAAACCCGGGTCGATCACGACCCATTCTAAGAATGATCGAGTTAAAATGATTCGATCATTTGGGTCGCGGGTCGCAGTGCGTTTAAATGTATGTCGCATGATAATAACTGACAATCAGGGATTATGAATAAAATAAACATTGACATAGACTCATTTATTTATGTATCATTACATAGTATAAAATAAAGTCGATTTTTCTGTCCTCATGTCCCCTTGTACGTTTACAAATCAATCAATCGCGCGATCGATGAGAGATCAACAGGTCGCTCACGACTCGCGACCCGCGACCCACACGCCTCAGCACGAGCGTTCCAGTACGAACCGGTTTATTTTGCTTACATACAGTGTGAGAAAGAGCGCGGGAATGGCAGCAACATTTGAATGAAAGAGATAGAGGACGATGTGAAATTGAGCGAACGACCCAACGGTTCTAAAAAGATCGAATGTTTTAAAGACTCCTGACTCGATCACTCACCTACATGTTGTGATCGAATCTTTTTGATTCGATCAATCGTGATCGACTCAGGTCTATTTGTGATACGTCGATCTATTTGTCGCCCGGTGCGAGGACTAACACAGAGGTTTTGTTCATTTATCATATATGATTCAACGGGAGTATCAAATGAATAACGGGTTCAGTACTGGCGAAGAAGACTCTCGAGGTAATTCGGATCAAATATGTTGCCTAATGGATGACGGGGATCGGTGTCGAAGACCCGCTGGCAACGCCTCGTACAGCAAGCGCATCCAGAAGACCGTCGCTCTAAAGAGGCTCAAATTGAACATAGACGCTCAGGTAACCATTACAAATCTACACAAATCCTTATGACTTTCACAAAACTTTACATTTACATCTATATTTACGTCGCATTATTACGTATGCACTTTCAGGCTCGCCATACATACATCTGTGATTACCATAAGACCATGATACAGTGTGCTAGGACGAAGCAAAGGAGGCCTAAGGACTCTGACAATGATAGTATTGAAGCTGAGATGGATGTGCCGGAGGTGGACTGGTTCCAGCTCCAACTCAACACCTTGAGGAGGTACAAGAAGCATTTCAAGGTGCAGACGAGGCAGGGGCTGAATAAAGCACAACTAGCTGAAGTGAGTATACAAACACAGAAATATTCTCTTTAATAGTGATAATCTATGGGTAAATAATAAAACTAACCTTTTTTTAAGACCCATATTTTAGCTAAAATCATATTTAGATCATTTGTTTGTTTCCTCCAAATAACTAGTGGTTTTCTGCCCAGGAGTTTTACCTCATTAACTCCTGAAGATGACATACCTTCAGAGCTGATATTTCATATTTCAGTTTATTTTGTTACATTAACTCAGTATTTCTGATTTCTTTTTACAGGCTATTCAGAAACACTTCAAGTCTCTGCCAGTCAACGAAAAAGAAATTATGACTTATTTTATTTATATGGTGAAAACAAATGGCAATAAACTAGATCACAAGAATGGAATGAATTCTGACTCGGTGTAAAGTGATTTGTGAACAATTTCTGTGACTAGTGTAGCCTGGAGTACTGATTAGATATAGATCTTTTTAACTATGAAATTGTCAATCTTATTCTATTCAGTCATAGAGTATTTTGTGTGGTGTAGTGGACGGAGTATATTACTTCAACACATCTTGATTGTAATGAAATTTAATTGTATGTTTCAAGAATGCATGTCTTACTTAGTATTTCACTTAAAACTGTTTAGATCAAAATGTAGTTATTTATTTTTAGATGTATTTGATATTAGACTACTTATTGTAAGGATGTATCGGTTATTGCTTTCAGAGATTCAAAGTTTTTTATTGTTACAATGAATTAAAGCATCATTTGAATATTGTTACTTGATTATGTATATGAAATAATTGCCTACAAACCTATTTGCAATCATTACAGCATGTAAAGGTAAGTTTAAGTAATAATTTGCTTCATAGGGTAGTCATGTGCAATAATAGATACATCTTAAAAATGTACGTACTGTAGACAAGTTGTTCATTTTGTTCTAAAATGCAATTTCTTAAGAATAAGGATATTATTTAATAACAAATTTAAAATGTAATGTTTACATTTTATTTAAACAAATATAAGAATTATGACAGTCAATCTTCATCTGATTCTGATGATATTTCTATCCATTTTGACGACCCCTTTTTAGTGACCACCTCTGCTGTGTTTGATAAAGATGATACCACTGGAATACCAACATAACACTATTAATAACATTCAACAAAGTAGTAAGGATAACCTAACCACTCTAATCAAATAGGTAGTTCTATTTCATTTGAATACCAGACATGAATGTAATACATACTAGTGAACTTGACCCATCGTCCCATGTGCATACATAGGATCAAATAGGATGTCACTTTATTATCACATATGGAAAAAAAATTAAACAAACCTAGAAAATGAATTCCATAGTAATAAATATAAATTCTTGAATTGAATCCTATTTCATTTAATAAACTTTATTTGAATAGAAAAAATATTTGAAAGGCTCATCAAATATCATGTCTGAAGAAATCTATATAGTGAGTATGCCTCGGTCCCATAATACTAACCTGCCCGATTAGTTAATTTAAAAGTTCATCCTTTAATTCTTTAGATATCAAACATTCAATTAGAGCCATTAGAACCACTATCATTTCTATCAATGGATCTATTAACCTTTTGTTTGCCGGCATTAGAAACACAATAGAAAATCAATTGTGTCTGGCTTGGATCCACATTCATATGAGGGGTTAATGGAACTACTAGGAAGGAACCCATCTTTCAACAGTTCTTAATATCCTCTATCTACAGGTTACACAGTAAAAGAAAAATTTACCATCATATTTGCTAGGTTCTTCCACAATTTTAACATCATCTTCACTCTCATCATGTTCTGACATGGAGTCATCTTTTATAATCAAATCTTGCACCTCAAACCTCTTGAGTTTTATATTTAGGTCTCTCACACTCAGAGACAGTATGTGGTCTTCAGTGATAACATCTTTGTAATTCACTTTCACTCTCTTTTGTCTGTAAATTGAAAAGAAAATGACTGTCAATGTGTGATGATTAGTCTATTTCTTTCTAGTCCTAAACTGTAAACTAACATGGCAGGTTTTTTACCCAAAGATAATTCAAATAAATCCAAAAACTTTTATATAGGAAAAATTGTGTTAGTTTATATTTTAGTACTGTTTTATTCTATTTGTGGAGGTGGCAATTATTATCAAATAGTTAGATGTGGTCAATTCCTGTGGTTTTAATCATTGGAAAATCAAGTAAATGTTGCAGGAGTAACTCACAACAGTTTGGTAGACCTAAAAATAACTAATATTATAGAGTCTTAACGAACAGATACAAATATGCATACATACAATAATAGTTTATACGAATATATATTACCTCAAAGCATCATCTCTGGCAATTGATTTCTTAATAAACCCTACAATTCCTTTGCACTTGTCAGAGGCACTCTGCAATGCTTTATGTACAATGTTAGAACTGTCTAAGGCTGCCCCTGTGTGATCCAGTAGACATACCTCTTTGTACTGGTTCATGCCTATAACTAGTATGCCACCTCCAGTGTTAATACCCTCTTCGGTACTGCTCATGCATACAGACTCTTCGGTGAAGCTGGGATCTGACACTAAAATGCTGAAAAAATAATAAAAAAGGAAACATAAGTCGACCATACTGTAACTTTACAGGATATTATCAATTTGTAATTGTGGACTTTGGAAACTGTTAAATGAAATATGTTCTTTTTAATTATATTTATTCACACTAATATAAAAAGTTGAAGATTCTGTTTTTGTTTTTATTAGAATAATCTCGGAAAAAGCAAGATTATTTGAAAAAAGTTGTTGTATATCCTATTTTGGTATCCAAATTCAAGGCAAAGGTTTTTGGCCATTTTCATTCCAAAATTGCGAGAAAAAATTAAGTGTGGGTAAAACTACAGGGTGGTGCTGGTGTCTATAAAGATTAGATGCTTTTGTTTCATTGAAGTTATTAAATATCTACTCTATTTTGGAAACAAAGAAAGTAATATTATAAGTGTTAGCTTGAGGATGCTCAATACTTAAATGTTTGACATATTGGGTAGTGATATTGATGTTGGAACTTACTCGCTGCCAAATACAGAGAATGTACAACACACTGGATAATGATACAAGACTGTTTGTATGGGATCTTTCTCAGTTAACGTGTGTATTATGATCTGGTCACCACTTCGGGTGATGTCTGGTCTTTTGAAGTGTGCTAGAGATGTGAGAGTGGCAACACTAGCACATTCTATTATGTTACCATCGTGGTTCAGTATTTTTACATCTACCCTTAGTGACCAAACCTGAAAGATAAATGGTAAACTCACTAACATTGTTTTGTGAAGTCAGACATTTAAATTCTTATATTATTATTGCAAGAGAAACTGTCTGTGAGCCTTCATACCTAAGCAACTGAAGTGATTGTGATCAATTTCAACAAGATATTTATCACTACATACATAGTATTAAACAAAGTTGCTTTTAGATCTTTAAAAGTACGCAACGGATTTTGATGCAGTTTTTTAAATAGAGTGATTCAAGAGGAAGGTTTATATGTATAAAAATTCCTGAAATTCCCACGGGAACGGGCACAATGCGAACAAAACCGCAGGACGTTACAGTTACATATAAATTAGATTTTGGAGAGACAGCAATTGCTTTTAATCCCAAAGTTAAAGTTACCATATGGGTGAAATTGCAGGGAACAGCTTGTTGGTTAAAGCAATAGTGGTATAGTAATAAATATATACGATTGGAACCTTATTTTACCTTTTCCTCAACAACAATGCAGAGGGATTCTAGATCAATGCATTTTGAATCTTTATAGCATTTCTCTAACAACCTGTTCAAGTATACCGAGAGGTCTGATTGTCTATTAGCTTCAAACTGAGGTGAAGTCATGGGCCCAACTTCCACATTTATGTACAAAATACCTTCATTTGGTCTAATTTGCTTGGGCTGCGTTACTTCACATGAAACTTGGGCTAAAACCCTGAAAAAAGAAAAGTACGTTTTTTATTTAAAATATTTTTTCAGCAATCTATTAAAACACTTTTAAGTGTAATGTTTACGTACTTTGTTTCGCCCAATGAAACCATACAACTGCCATATTCAGATCCAAAAGAAATGACGAGCTTCCTAGATTCATTAAAGTCTCTTCCATCTAATCGCTGTAATGAATTGAAAATAATTTAAAAATCCCCAGCACATTTTATCGACAAGGTATCGTAGATGTAGAAAACGTACATATCCTTCTGAAACGATTTTTTGAATAAAGTTTTTTTCACAGATTGACACAATACTTTCCCGCATTGTTAGAACAGATAAATTAAAATAAACAGTAGTTTTCTAACTTTCTTGTCCTTATAGTTTTACGCTTTGGTGTTGTTATTGAAAACTTTTATTAAATATTATTTTGATCTGACGGTCTGTCTGTTGTTTTGGTTTAGAGGTTAGCACAGCACAGACCAAGAAACTAAAAGAAGAAACTAAAAGAAAGACTGACAACTCCATACATTCTGAGTGACGCGATAGGCGGCCATTGATTTGGGGGCAGCCAAGGGAGATGACTGTCACCCGTCTCACTTCACCCACACACGCAAACAAATCTCACTCACACATGCTTAGGCCTTAGCTCACTGTGGTGGTGGTAGCACAAAAACTAATGATGCTGAATTTCAGTTAAATCGGTAATAGTACTTACCGATTTTTTGGTAATAAAAAAAATCATGACACGTTAAATTATGTTTATTATTATATTGGTACATAACATCATTTTTTATTTATTCAACTACATACTACAAGTACAATATTAAATATTATTTATACAATTTTTGGTTATTTGAGACAGGAAATAAAAAAGTTTACATTGGATTAATGCCAATTTCCTTAAATTAACCGCCCAAACATTTAATCACTACAGCAGTCACCAGTGCTGTGGGGTGTAACAACCCCATAGCATACATGTTGTTCTGTTTGTCTCGCTGCCTAGCTGCCTGCTGGAAGCTTTTCAGTTTTTTTAATGTCTTGTCTGTTTTCCACCTGAAGCAAACATATTTATTTTTTATTTAATGAACACATAAATACTTATTTGTTAGACGGCCCCTAGACCTACAATAACATTGTACAATAAATTTAATTGTGCAATAAGATTGAATTGCGTTTTGAATCCAAACGGTCCCGTTCCCGTGGGAATTTCGGAATGAAAAGTAGCCTATAACCTTCCCGTTGAATGTGGCTATCCATTACAAAAAGAATTTTTCAAATCGGTTCAGTAGTTTCTGAGATTAGCGCGTTTAAACAAACAAACAAACAAACAAAACAAACTCTTCAGCTTTATAATATTAGTATAGATATTCAATATTGCGCAATATAATTGATCGTCTAGAGGCCGCCTTATGATTAAGATAATGTTATGGTACATATTTGATTTTTCTATATTCCTCATTTCTTATAAAAAAATTAATACTACTAATATACTAACACTCTCTTTATACATGTCCATTGTTCTTTGTTTAAAATAAATGTATATTTATTTATTTATTTATTTATTTATTTATTAGACACTACAACAATATAATCACTTTGCACTTACAATTAACTTATAAATAATGTATGTTCTGAGTGACATATCTTTACAGTAGCGTACAACATTCTATGCTTTACAAATCAAACTAACAAAAGAAAAAAACTGAATAAACATTAAAAAAGTAAACAGATAAAATATAAATAGAATTGTGCATACCTGCATAGACATCAAGCTCAGTATAGTAGTCCATCGCCCCATCTTGTTTGGTCTCGAGTACTGCTCTACAATTGACATGAACTTCCACAGGAATGTATCTGCAATATACAAGAAATAAACAATTATTTAACTACATACGGTGAATTTGGAGATGCGACTCCCTTATAATTCACTAGCAGCGCCCCGCGGTTTTACCCGCGTTGTGCCCGTTCCCGTAGGAATTTCGGGATGAAAAATAGCCTATAGCCTTCCTCGATAAGTGGGCTATCCAACACTGAAAGAATTTTTCAAATCGGACCAGTAGTTTCTGAGATTAGCGCGTTTAAACAAACAAACAAACAAACAAACAAACAAAACAAACTCTTCAGCTTTATAATATTAGTATAGATATATATGTTAAGAGGTCTTTCATATGATGTATGTATATGTTATTCTTATTGGAGGTGGGCTCATTTATACTTGTCCATTTTTCTCTATTTTTATAAATGTACTAGCATCGCCCCGCGGTATTACCCGCGTTGTTCCCGTTCCCGTGGGAATTTCGGAATGAAAAGTAGCCTATAACCTTCCCGTTGAATGTGGCTATCCATTACAAATAGAATTTTTCAAATCGGTTCAGTAGTTTCTGAGATTAGCGCGTTTAAACAAACAAACAAACAAACAAACATACAAAACAAACTCTTCAGCTTTATAATATTAGTATAGATAGTAGGAATTGTGCATACCTGCATGGACATCATAATAGAATAGTACAGTAGTCCATCGCCGCTTCTTGTTTGGCCTCGAGTACTGCTCTACAATTGACACGAACCTCCACATGGAGAAAGTATCTGCAATAAACAAGGAATTTTAACAGCCTCCGTGGTCTAGTGGTTTGAGCGCTCGGCTCACGATCCGGAGGTTCCGGGTTCGATTCCCGGTGGGGATATCTCACAAAAATCACTTTGTGAGACTGACCTCAGTTTGGTTAGGGCATTGCAGGCTGAATCACCTGATTGCCCGAAAAGTAAGATGATTCCGTGCTTCGGAGGGCACGTTAAGCCGTCGGTCCCGGTTACTTTCTACGGATAGTAGTCGTTACATGAGCCATGTCAGAGGCCTTTGGCGGCTCAATAACTCTGACACCAGGATTGGTCAGATTGACCCTCCACTCGATAAGAAGAACAAGGAATTAACAATTATTTAACTACATACCGTGAATTTGGAGATGCGACTCCCTAATAATTCATATATAATATGTTAAGAGGTCTTTCATATGATGAAAATGAAAATATTTATTTCAGCAAAACAATTTTCCTTAAATATAACGCACTTATGTTCTGCTGTTATCTTAAAATTATTAAGGTACATAATAAGCAGGTATACAAACGAAACATATTACAACAAATAATAATTTTACAATATTGATATGTTTTGCTGTGAGGATGTGTCAAGGAGACATAACGATGATACCCACACTAGAAATAATCTGTATCGTGGGTACCTATACGATTAACAATACAATTTTTTGAGCCTCAACTAACAATACATTGAGTTAACTAATTGTGAATTAACTAATGATGTATGTATATGTTATTCTTATTGGAGGTGGGCTCATTTATACTTGTCCATTGTTCTCTATTTTTATAAATGTATAGTAGGAATTGTGCATACCTGCATAGACATCATAATAGAATAGTACAGTAGTACATCGCCACTTCTTGTTTGGTCTCGAGTACTGCTCTACAATTGACACGAACTTCCACATGAAGAATGTATCTGCAATAAATAAAAAATGAATAATTATTTAATGAATAAACCCTGAGCAAAACAAAGATTTAAAACGACATTGCAAGTTATCATCCAGTAGCAAATCAGCGTGCGGGGTTTCACCCCCGTTGTATAAATAGGCGAGGTTTCTCTCGCGTTAAAAAACCGACTTAGCCTAGGCTATCTTTCAAAATCTTATCCATTGTACTAAATAATGTACCAATTTTAATCCAAATCAGTTCAGTAATTATTGGGTGAAAGAGGAACATCCATAAAGTAAAGTAAAGTAAAGTATTAGCCTGTAATGTCCCACTTGTTGGGCAAAGGCCTCTCGTCTCACTGAAGATAACAGTACAGTGAGGAGGTTTCAGGCGTAATCACCACGCTTGCCTAATGCGGGTTGGTGATCTCAAACCCGAGCTATGTTTGAAAAGTAGGAAACATGTTTTCGCTCGACCTGGGAATTGAACCCGGGACCTCAGTCTTGGCAGGCGAGTGCACATACAACTAGACCACCGAGGCGTTACATACATCCATAAAAAAATTAAAATATTACATACCTAATAATTGTAACAAAACAGCTATGTACTACGCCTTCGCATTGATCTGTAGCTCGCTCCCTTAGTGACCTTGTTCTGGATCAACGCCTCCATTTCAGCATCTTTGGGTCTGGAATCAGAATGATGAATTCGGCTATTAAAATTAATGCACCACTGTTTAACTTGCATTCGTATGACAAAAAGCCAAAATGCTTTAAAAAATGTTTCCTTGTGGAGCGAACAATTATACCAAGAAGTATCAATTTTTTGCTCCAACGCCTAGATCAAAGGTGGATAAATGTGGACATTACACATGGATGGAAGGGCTCTATCAATAATATAAATGGACTGCCAAACAATCTGGCTTAAAGTACTAGAAGGATAAAATAATCTACGGACATCTGAATTATACTCTCTCAACACTATCAATGAATGGGAAGCGTCTTTTTCAGCAATCAAGGCCTGAAGACAAGACATAAATTATTCTACATTAATTGTAACACCCATCACATTAAAAAACCCCCAGATATTGAAACCGCCTTCTGCTTTTTGAAATCTGTTAGTGTTTGCTAGCTAAGTACATAGATAGTACAGGTAGTCAAATGTCTGAAAATACATATTATTGGAGGATTGTAACCAATCCTTCATTATTATGTGTTTATCAATTGTTTGTGATTGTTTACCTTCATCTTGTCATATGATGTTGGGTTTATATGTCTGTCCGTTAGTTTTGTACAACGGGCTCGTCCTCCAGCTCCATCTACTTGGTATAGGGAATTGATAAATTCCAATTTGGCTCTCCGGTCACCTAAAAGAAGATCTTTTTTTAAAAAGTTGTTACGTACACATTTCAATAGGTGAGGGTCATCATAGATGTGATAAAGTTTGCTATTATCAATGTAATAAAAAATATTATCGGAAATTTGGCTATTACAACGAAGAAGATCTGCTCTGGACATTATCGTCTTGAGTAGAAAATGTACCTACTACCACTACGGAGAGATGGCATTATAAGATCGAAATAAGGGGATGTGAAGAAATGTCCGTCTGTATGTTAGGCACAATATGCGAAGGCCGGATGACTGTGAAATTGAAAGACGTAATAATTTCTAACAGCATATTACTGTGTACCTGACTGTGTTGTGTATAGTTGTTACAGGTACAGGTGGTAAATTTAACATGGGGACAGCGTCTACAGTCAACCGTTGAAATGAGGAGTTAGCAATGATAAAATGGTTTGGAATAAAATGTAAATGACATATACGCAAATTCTTATACTGTACATAAGAATAATCTCTTAATTTCGGACATACCTTCAACCATTTTACCATAATCGGCTTCGAGTATGGATGGAACACAAAAAAACTTTAACTGGGAGCCCCTGCTGTAGCACCCAGGGACAAAACAGTAGCAAACCATTTTGTAACACTTATACACAATAAAATGTTTACGACGGATTTGCAGATTTTGCATACGGAAAAAAACCGACTAGCAAAAAGACCGGCAAAACAAAACAGAAGTGAAACTGAAAAATTAAAGATGGATGACTTGATGTGACGCTTTAAATTATTTTACTATTTATTTATACAATAATACACTCAGTCGTCTGTGTGAGTACTTTTGCATGTTTCACTCACACATGCCGTTGCCCCTGAATCGTGTTGTCCTTCTTAGATTTTCAAACAAAAGAAAGAGATAGATATAGGATCACTATAGAGTTAAGCTTTCCATCGAAGTTGCCTCGCGCTGGAGGTTAGTTTTTAAAACTCATTCATTTCATTCAACCACCATCTGAGTGAGTTCTGTCAGTTTGACTGATGGAATTGATAGCTAGACTTGGGGCCATAAATTAAATAATAATTATTCGCTAACTTTCGATTATTTTTTCGAATACTTACTAATGTGGTATAAGTATTTTTATTGTAAATGTGAGAATTATACGAGAATTAACCAAAGTTCAACGAAAATAAATGTCGCTTATGTTTGGACAGGTTGAATTAAATTTTGCCATCACCAAACATATCGTGTGGTTTTTCATTTGCCTAGCCCACTGAGCCTAGCCCAATCCTTAATCTTCAATCAAATTCACAGATCTACATTAAGTTAGCGGTTTTAGTCGATTTTAATCAGTCTTCTTGATTTTCCGGTTTCAGTCCTTCAGTTGTTGGCATTGATTTTAAACTGACAAGATAGAAGTTAGACAACATTTAGAAATTAGGCACTTTTTCCGGACCCGCTATTTTTGATTAAGTTTAAATTAAAAAATATTAAAAGTAAAGTAATAACAGTTTGTTTACATTGGGTAGACTGTGGTTATAAAAAATATTAAAGAGGCCATAAAAAAATTATATATTTTTAGAATTTTTTAAACTTTTTTCTGTCGATAAAATTGGGTATATTTTCATCCATTTCAGTACATAATTATGTGCACTTTATAAAGACTCACACTGTATTATGCTACATTAGATAAGTTCCTACGCTTAATATGATTTGGTACCAGGTACGCTTAAAAGATAACATATCCACCTATGTCTATGACTAGCCCTATCTCGCGGTTTTACCCGCGTTGTGCCCTATCCCGGAGGAATCGGGAAGAAAGATGTAGATAACAATCCAACACAAAAAAAAATCGAATCAGTTTGGTAGTTTATGAGATTAGCGCGTTCAAACAAAAATAACAAAAAGTCAAACTTTCAGCTTTATTATAGCTGTGTTCCGCGGTTTTACCCGCATTGTGCCCGATTTGGTTGGAATTTCGGAACGCCTATAACCTATTGGTAGGAATTTCGGGACAAAATCGCTGCTAACCGTCCTCCAAAATGTAGCTATCTAATATAAAAATATTTATTCGATAATTACAGGTAAATACAGGTAACTCCCGAGATAAAACCGAACAAACGAACGAAACAAATTATACCTCTTTATAGAAAGAGTAAAGATATGCTATGCTACCAAACATAGTATTATTTCGTAATTAATCAAATGTACTTAGTTGAAAGACATTCTAACTAACCGTTGAATAAACTTAATACTACCTACCCGAGTATGGTGACGTTCGGGGCCTTAATGTCGTTAGGTATGTCCACGCCCTATCTAACCATACAATATTTTTCCATATTAAGTAAGGCGTAATGTAAACAATAAACATAACGTTATAATAGTATGGATGTGTTCACAGACAAAAATATAGAGTTTGTTACCTGAATAAACCTACCCAATACGTAAATAAGGACTAATATATAGAAGTTACTTATTGACTATTGTTATTACTTAAGTCATAACTGCTGGGCTGATTTTGGTGAATTTTGTCATAGACCTCGGAGATTAAGTAAACCCATGTTCTAGATAGGTAGGTGTTCTATGTAGATACTCCTCAAAAAGGATTTAATTGCTCAAAGTAGGTACATACTTGTAAGCGATAGCTTACACTACAATAATAAATTTTAAAAAAATGTGTCAATTTCCTGTACATATTATTTTGATAATAACAATATTTTCAAACGGCTTGTCCATTATAGTACAACGTGCATTAGCCATAGCGTGATCGGGTCTTCGTGTGGAGCGCGCGGCGCATTCTATGTTGTCACCACACCATTCGCTCTTCGTCGTCGCCACATGATGCCATGAAATTCAGGCCATGGCAGGCCTCGAGTTGATATTCAGTACTGTGTGTAACGCCACATTTTGTGAGCCATCATACGATAATCCTTTAACAGGTAGGCCTTTGATTTTTTACGGTAATATGCTATCCTAATGTTGAGCAAATAAAGGTGTAACTGATAATTATTAGTACCTAACATTTATTCTTCGATTTCTCCGGCGTATGCAAAAGTTGGAAGTTTTCTTACGTATTGTTTCACCTCGGAAGATGTGTCTCAAACAAATAAAATATATATAATTCTATTCAGCTAACAATCGAATAAGAACAAGAATTAAAATGTTAATAAGAATAACATAACTTTGATATAAATTATAACTTTGATTTATAGGTGATAAATTCATCACACCCCGAAAAATCAAATATTACCGATATTTATAACTAATTTTGCATATTTTTAACAGAATTGCAATTAAACGCAAAGCATATTGCATTAATTAATGCAAGAAAATATATCAATGGAAGACATATAAAGATTGGGACTTATAACGTAAGTAACAAACTAATATTTAGTAAACTAAATATAAAAAAAGTCTAATCAGCCTAGCTTGAGTCTATGAATATTGTCTATTGTATCGTTACATAATAAGTACATCTATCTATTCTTTTAGAGTTTCCCCCTAAGTTGGGTTGAGCAGGACTCAAACGGGACTTTGATCGGGAAAGGGGTAGCCTTCATTATAGTCGAAATTCTTCAGAAGAAGTTCAACTTCACGTATGAAGTGGTGGTTCCGGAGACCAACTTTGAGTTTGGAGGGATCAAACCCGAGGATTCGCTCGTCGGGATGCTTAATACCAGCGTAAGTTACATTCAAACATAAACATGTATAAGTAAGTGTTACTTAGACACCTGGCACTTACCTACTTAAATGCTCAAACAAAAAAATGAGAAGAGAATTGAGAACTTCCTTCGGTTTTTGAAGTCGGTTAAAACATAATTTAAAAAATCATCTGGACTAAATAAAAAAAAACTAAAAATAACGAACTAGAGATATAAGAGAACAAAAAAATAAAGACATACCTAACCTTAGTCTTGGCGTGTAGATGAACCCTGCCGGGTTAGCTACTAAGCTTTACAAAACGATGATTTTTCAGCAAATCGACATGGCCGCGGCGTTCCTATCGAAACTAGTGAGGTACTACAGGACGATAGACTACTCAAACGATCTGGATGAAGGTATTTGGATGATGATGCTGAAACGGCCTAAAGCTTCGGCCGCTGGCTCCGGGCTGCTGGCGCCGTTTAATGAACTTGTCTGGTAAATATGTTCTGAACTATAAGTGAAAAGTAGAAGCATGTATTATCTCACTGTAGGAACCTTTTATGCTCACTGAAGATGGTACATGACATGGGTATACTCGTAATATAGTTTCAATCGACTGTAAATTTTTGAAACAAAACAAAAACATGTCAAATGCACGAAATAGAGAACCAGTAAGGCTAAGGACTCACGAAGCGGTTTTCACCCGTGCCCGCCGCGGTTGCGGGCCCGCAGCCTTTGTAGAATACAGATATATATGTAAAAAATTAATAAATTAATTAATAAGTCATTAATAAGAGTAACAAATAATCCATAACGATCTCTTTCCGCAATCAGTGGATGTATCCAGAATCTTTTAGGCCTTCTTTTTTTAATTCTTCTGTGAAGGAAGTATAACGCAACAGCTCGTTTCTGATGTGTGTCCATGACGGTCTGGAACTCAACTGACCGCCCGTCTTGCGATTATCAACCGCCAAGTTTGCGGGCGATAATCGCAACCGCGACGGCTGCGTAACCGCACAAAACTCCGGTCTCGTGAGTTTTGGAAATAAAACTCCATTCCGCCACCGCGGCGGGCACGGGTAAAAACCGCTTCGTGAGTCCTTACTCTAAGTGCTTCGCTCTTCCGTGGTAAAATATAGTCATTTTGCGATCTGGTCACTACTTTGTGGTCAGATTAAGTCTGGAAGAAATGAGATCTAGACACTATCTGATGTTGTCAGGTTCAAGACATATTTCGATCTAACTAGACAATCTGAAACTAAACCCAAACTTATGCCGTAACAGTTCGTAAGAAATGAAATTCGTCTCTCTTGTAGTTTCAGACTTGTCAATACAATACTGACCAATTAAAAACTATTACTCAGTACCTATATCTAACTACGACTTTGCTGGATTCAAACTGCTGGCTGTAAAACTAATAGCCCTTATACTAATATTTGTTTAAAAAACGATTAGGTACGCTGAATGCGTGATTAGTTATGTTATGTGCATATCTACTTCTAGTCGTTGCTACCTCCTATAACCTCCTTTAAAGACAGGGTATTTTCAAGAACAAAGTTTTACTATCTTGTAATTTTAAGATATAGGTACCTAGCCTTTCTTCTTTAGAGACGATTCTACTAAGTATTGACCTAATGATGATTATCCCGTTTTAACAACGAAGTATTTATTTATGATTATATCAATATAAGTCGTCCGTAGTCGTAAGGAGCTGGAAATGCTGGAATACCGAAATACCTACGTTCCAAAACCCAAATTATCTGATGTAACCCAAAAAGCCACCTTATTAAACTAGAATTATGTGTCAGTTATTTATTCTTATAAGTATGTAACTATATGTACTTAGTAGTAGTATCAGTGAGTTAGATTCCATGATACACGCTTAGACCTTACTTTGGGTCTAAAAAACCGTGTGTGAATTTTCCGGGTAATATATTATTATTATGATACCTTCGTGATACCGTTCTTTCCCCTAGGTATCTGACACTGGCCGCAGTGTTCTGCTACGGCCCCTGCATCACGTTCCTCACCCGCGTCCGCTCCATGTGGCTCAAAGACGAAGAGATCCTCCACGTGAAGCCTAGCTTTTGGTTCGTTTACAGCGCTTTCATCAAGCAAGGCACCAGTCTATCTCCTGAGGCCAGTAAGTAGTCCTAAATGCATTCATTTTTTAAGGTATTCTTCGTTAATTCTCTATAACTTAAGGAATAGTATAATGTGTTTTGTCTCTTCTGTTCTTTGGCAAATAGCAAATGTCGGAAAGGGATAAACCATTAAAAAAAAGCTAAAAAAAACTGTTAAAAAGGCCCTTAAAGTTTTATGAAAGATACAAGTGTAATTTATGGTAGTGTAATTTATGTGTACAAAGGGTTTTTTGATTTTTTTTTGAAAATTAAAGGTATTATTAATTTGATAGTGTAGACCAGGATTACCTACACACAAACATTGAACACAACCACCTAGGTTGTGTTCCATGTATCTTTGCTTCTACATAATATGTAATGTATTTACTTAATATTGACACAAAAACCTACAAAAGATCATCAGATAGTTATCAACACTAATGGCTTACATCATCAATCAGTAGTCCACTATAGGTACCGCCATCAACGTAATCATAGACCTTCGTTAAACTACAAATAGGTACATACTTTGATAAATTAACGTCCAGCCATATTATTATATCTGGTCCGATGTGATTCATGTCATAACATCGGTGTCACATTAGGGTGCTTTCAAATTACGCGTTTCGTGTCGGACCGCTGCGGTGCCGAAGCCGTGCGTTTGTCGTATTGTGAACGTACAATCGTGTGTTTTCATACAAATCGAGCAGTGCGGCAACAGTGCGGCGTCGGTACCGCACAATAATTTTAGTACGCACTGTTGCCGCACTGTTCGATTTGTATGAAAACACACGATCGTACGTTCACAATTCGACAAACGCACCGATCGGCACCGCAGCGGTCCGACACGATACGCATAATTTGAAAGCACCCTTAGACTACAAATTGTGTATCGAATAAAAGCTTTTTGATTGTCAAGTAGGACTCCATTAGGTACAATAAGGTACATAATATAATATCTAGGTACCTAGGTATATGTGAGGTTTGGTTTACGAGTATTTACTCTAGATAAGATCCTAGGGACAATATAATTGCATATGTATAGTTTTGTATGGTATGAAAGTAATAAACTTTAACAGCCTCCGTGGTCTAGTGGTTTGAGCGCTCGGCTCACGATCCGGAGGTTCCGGGTTCGATTCCCGGTGGGGATATCTCACAAAAATCACTTTGTGAGACTGTCCTCAGTTTGGTTAGGGCATTGCAGGCTGAATCACCTGATTGCCCGAAAAGTAAGATGATTCCGTGCTTCGGAGGGCACGTTAAGCCGTCGGTCCCGGTTACTTTCTACGGATAGTAGGTAGTCGTTACATGAGCCATGTCAGAGGCCTTTGGCGGCTCAATAACTCTGACACCAGGATTGGTCAGGTTGACCATCCACTCGATAAGAAGAAGAAGAATTACCTATAGGTACGTAGGAAGGAGAAACGTAAAATTCCTTAAACTCACCACGCTTAGCTTACCTATAGTGGGTTGGTGGGCAGGTATACCTAGTAGTTTTATATGTAGGTACATTTATTTACCCAAGTGGTGCTGAATTCTATATCTCAAAGTCTGCGTGCTCTGTCTATATTTTATCTATTATTTTATTCCTTTTCTTGTCTCTAGACACAACAAGGATAATGTTCGCTACTTGGTGGATATTTATAATTCTTCTGTCAGCCTTCTACACGGCCAATCTGACTGCCTTTTTGACTCTATCCAAGTTTACGTTGGAAATAGAGACCCCAGAGGATTTGTACAAGAAGAACTACAGATGGATGTCGGGAGAAGGCGGGTCGGTTCAAATTGCTGTTCAGAGTGTAAGTTTAGGATCTTTTTAGGTCAATTTGATAACGCATAACATTCTTAATATATTACAAGCAGAGACCCGCGGCTTTACCCACGTGGTATCCGTTCCCGTAGGAATTTCGGGATGAAAAATATTCTATAACCTTCCAGATACTCATAATTATTTGTTAAAACGGGAACTTACGTACAACGGAGGTTACTGTCGAGTGTCCCTCAACCTCCCTTCCTCACTGACCTCCTCACTCATTAATACAATTTTCAGACCATAGAAGGGCTTTCATTCCTTAACAAAATGGTGGCAAGCGGGCGTGCAGAGTTCCATAAGTACACAACAATCCAGGAATATTTAGCGTACGTTAACGCCGGAGGAGTGCTCGTGAAAGAATCTGTCAATATTGACTACATCATGTATGGAGACTACTTGGAAAAGACCAGAGCTGGCGTGCTTGAGGCCGATCGGTGCACTTACGTCGTCGCGCCTAAGCCCTTTATGAAGAAACAGAGAGCTTTCGCTTATCCAATTTCGAGCCCGCTGAAAAGCTTGTTTGATACCACGTAAGTTTAATTGTTGCTTGTATAGAACGTAATCTGAAGCATTCTATACGAGAAAAAGATGTGCCTGAGAAGTAAAATTCCGCAGATATGAGGATAGTGATTGGTTACTGTTTAGTTGTTAGTTAACACATACAGTGCCGGGCGCCTGGCGAGTCGACTTAAATTTCGTTCATGTGCCGGCGACTCGCCTGGCGAGTCCATGTTTTTCGCCAATATAATATTGGTGGCACCTCAGAAGGAATTAAGAAAAACATAGTGGCAGTTAATGTTTAGACCTGCAGGCGGATACAAATGGACGATCAAATACGGATATTCAGTTCATCACTAGTCGGAGGCCTTTAGGCGGTCTAAAAATCCGACACCAGGGTTGACCACTGAACTACTCGAAATGAATGAATGATCACTACTAATAATTAATGTCGACTTTAGGAATTATGATGTAGATAATTTTTGACTTAGGTCTAAAATCCCATTCAAGATTCTACAGAACAGGAAAGGGATTATACAGAACACTGTGCAAAAATCCCTACAGATCAACTTAAGCGGAGTTTTTGGTCAGAATCTGATCTGGCAAGAAATTTTCGCAGGAGTTTTTGGCCTATGTCTGATTTCACCCTCATCGTATTTTCCAGCCTAATCCACATACTCCAAGCTGGCCTAATAGATTACTTGCAGCATCAAGACCTGCCTTCTACCAAGATATGTCCTCTAGACTTGCAATCCAAAGACAGACAGCTACGGAACACTGATTTGGCAATGACCTACATGATAATGGCAGTGGGATTATTTGCAGCCGTCGCAATTTTCATTGGCGAAGTAAGATTTTTATTAGATCAGGCTTAGACCAAATAAAAACATTACACAGAGTGCTGCCAACGTCGAAATGAAGTAGGGTTTGAAATCTTGGATTAAATCAAGAGGTGTATTTCAATTGTACAGAGTACGGTGTTTAAGTTTGTATGTTGTATTGTGTGCAGCGCCGTGTCTAACTCTAGACATTTTATTTGGTGTGGGCTATCCCAGACTCATTCCTAGGTCACTAATGCTGAGGACACACGGCGACACTGACACTCATCACAAATGTCGACACTAGTGTAGATTGCGTCCTCATGGTAAGCAATTTTTTGTGTCGACATCGGTGTAAACATTTTAATGTCCCGGTTATAGGTATGTGGTTAGCTGTCTACACGGAGACACTGCAATTCAGTGTGGTACATTTCCTCGCATGAACAACGGAGTGGTTATTGGTCTAGCTAAAAATTTCGCGCAAGTTCGAAATTCGCGACACTTGTGTCGGACACCGCGCACGACCTGTCTCCACGGCTGCAACACAGACACCGACCGACATTGCCACAACAACTGCAACTAAGTGTCGGGGCAGTGGACACACACAGACATTCGATGTATACATTGAGTGTCTAATGTCAAGTGTCGCCGTGTGTCCTCAGCATTACAAATACTTAGTTAGATCCTACGGCTATGGTCGAACCGCCTCATTCTTAAACGCCTTTTAACTAAAATACTGTTATAAAGTGTTTTATCTCTTTCGCTCTTGTCAACAGCGTATTCCGAAAAGGGACAAAATATTTGATAGCTAAAATGCTGTTGATACGCGTTTCTAGATAACGCCTCATTTATCCCTAGAATTACAGATGAATTTTACTAATCGTCTAAGATCCCGCTATACAACGACCTTCACCGAGATGCTTATTTAATGAAAGTATTTTATATTCAATTTAATATGTCCATAAATATAATGCATATGGGTTGACTAGCAAATTTCAGTCCAGAGTATGTTTAATTAATAATTAAAAAAAAATAACATTTCACCGGTATGATTATTAGATAAATTCTATACCAATCGAAAGTATAAAGCCCAAAATTTTAGTAAAATTTAAAATTATTTTAGCAAAATGCTAGTACAGATTTACCTGTTTATACCTGCCAACCCGATAGTTGTGACCGGAAAAGAATAGTCTACATAACGTTTGCATGTTCTATGGGCTGCAACCCATATGCATTATATTTATTGTCATATTAAATTGAATATAAAATACGTTTCATTAAATAAGCATCTCGGTGAAGGTCGTTGTATAGCGGGATCTTATACTTTAAGTAAAACAAATTATTTTACTAAAATTATTCGTACTACATAACATACCCAATTTTCCTGTATTACAATAACAAACAAATTATTCCACAGCTGTTCATCAAACGACGCTGCCTTCCTCTGAAGTTCCGTGAGACCGACAAATCAAAAGTAAAACGAATTAAAATAACTTCACACTTGGATGACATGCATCCACCTCCGTACGAATCTCTGTTCGGTAAGCAGAAGTACAAGTTTGATGAAAACACGCAAAGAAAGATAGTCAATGGGAGAGAATATTATGTGCACAATTCTTCGAGCGAAATGCGTCTTATTCCAGTAAGGGCACCATCAGCGTTTTTATACCAACAATAAGAAGAAACTATTAATGCAAAATAGCCTTTAACGTACCATTGTAAGTCTCAAAGCAAAGTCCTCTCATGTCACTGAAGATATCAGTATAGAGATTAAGCGTTCACCATACCACGTTTATTTGTAAAGATACCTACATTTAGTTTTCATATGTTAAGGGATGGCCTGGGTCTATCATAGCTTTATCCATTGTATGGTTATGTTATGATAAGTTCCTATGTAAACTACGAGTATCCTATAGTATAGTGTTGAAGGTTATTCGCAGCCTTATTCATAAAGGTTATATTACTAGTGTTTCGTCTCTTTTGTTCTTTCTCTAATAGCGTATGTCTGAAAGAGACAAACACTTTGATAGCTAAAATGATGTTTATGAATAAAGTATTCAATTGCTTGATGCAAATATGTGCCTAGTAAATAAAGCACACTGCACTTACTTGAGCGGAAATAATAAATAAATGATCCAAAATAACTGGTGTTTCAATACATTTCCTTGATTTTTATGTATTTATTTACCTACTTGCCTCAGTTAAATTAAAAAATTACAATGCCACTTAGCTCAAATAATTGAATAATTAATCTGAGGGATTTAGTCTTCAATAGTCCGACAAATAATTCTATGATGAAAATTACACAATCATAATATAATCAGCCTACTAGGGCTCTTTACGACATTTTGTGCTGTAGTTGGGCCCATTAGGATTTGTTATTTTGAATCTGGGTAGTTTACTTAAAAATTCCAAAATCAAATTAAAAGTTAAAAATAGAAATTACGCGTTACACTGATAAAGTAGCGTCACTTGATAGTAAACAAAATAAAAGATATTACTTTAATATGAGAAATATGAAAAGTGTCAGATCGTTGCATCGAAATATTAGACGGACTATAGAAAAAGGGAGTGAAAAAGTTAGTAAAAGAAACATAATATAAAATCAATGATCATTTAATCATAACGTGAGTGCTTTGATGCTTAAATAATAGCGTTTTTATTGAAATGCATCAGAAATGCCACTCTATTTCACTACATAAAGTACATACTAGGAATATAAAACCAATTAAACGAAATACTTAACACAATTAACTATGATATTATTATCACTTGATATTGCTTGATATCTTGTTGTATCTACCACGTGTTTTGTTATAAGTTCAACGACCCCGTCACTCAGTAATTTTCCATCAAGTATTCCGTAATTATTCATACTAAGCAACTGTTATTGAATATAATTTGATATTGTACTTTGTGAAAGAATTCGAATTTATTTAACCTTCAGTCACTGAGTGAAATAACTAAGTCTATTGAGCTATATTTGTTGCCATTTTGGTATTATGACATTTTGGTATTATGTATTTTATTTTGTATCAGTTTATTATGTAAGGTTTTATTATGTAAAGTGCACTTTGAGGGCATTCATAGCGTTAGAGCCTTCGGGGTTGTGACGTCACAAATTTGTGACCAATGATTTAACAAGAGTTACAAACAGAATTGCTCAAGCCCGCCTCCAAATAATTTCAATTCAATTTAATTTTTGTTATTGGCCTGCTGACATTTCGTCGCATTCCGCCAGTGTCAGTGGCCCCGGTAGAAAAAAACACGATGAGGATTAAGTAGATATCTTCTGTTGGTCAGTGGTGAAGAGTTTACCTCCAAGCAGAATCTAGGACAAACACAATTCCTGAGTAAAAGTATCACTTGATAAAGTCTACCCTCACCGGGGCCAAGCCTGTCTCCCAAAATGAAATCTACCCCTAAATCTTATGGTGCGTTTCCCTTTGGAGCTGTCCGGAGCGCAATCAACCAATCACAATGCATTGAAATTGTCAATAACGTATTAACATTGTCAAAATCTTTTCGTAATGTGTAGTGATTGGTCAATTGAGATCTGCGCAGCTCCGCTCCGCTTCTATGGGAACGCACCCTTACTCCTGAATCCGCCACTGGACACTAATCTGTGACAAAACCTCCAAAAAGCTACGGTCAAATATTGCTGATACAAATAAAAACACAAATAACTTAACATCTTTAAGATTAACTACCGAAAATTGAAACAATACTTTTAGTACTTATTCGTATACAAATTTGACATTTGTTAACGTTTAACTCGGCGGGAGGCGCTACCGGGTAAAATTTACCACATAGTGCATACTTTCGAAAATATTTATTTTTGTGCGTAATTTTGTGCAGCGCCGTTTTAGGTACCTTTCGACAGATGTTCCACGGTCCGCCATTTTGAATAAGGGGCCAGTTAGCGCGTGTTGTTGAACCAAGACGGACGTAAAAGGTGCGTACGGGTAATTTTTACCCAGTAGATTTTTTTCAAAAAAGTGCCATATTAAAATATTTTTCGATTCGATTATAATTATAAGTAAAGATATATTGTCAAGATATATGTTCTTTTAAAATTGATCTCATTTTTTTGTTTTTTAATAAGTTTAGAGAATATTTCGTTTTGTGCACAAAATGGCTGAGCTTTTGGGCTGTGTTTTAAAATTTCAAATATAACATATTATACTAAGCATTAATTAGTTTCCAACTTTCTTGTTTAATTGAAAATATAACACAATATAATATAAAAATTGGTTTATTTAATTACCCATAAAATAGCTCTAGTTCTTACAATGAATATTATTGTGGTATTTTTTACCCAGTAGCGACAGTCAGTGTTGGTATATGGGGCGCGCTTCCCGCCGAGTTAAACGTGGATTTTGAATATGACAAGGAATTTGAATGAGTCAACTTGTTGTGCATACCTTGGCATATTCAAACGTATGCAATAACTACTTACATACATGCCAATGATTTTGTTAAACGTATAATTTGACAAAGTACTAAATTGGAAGCATTTAGTTTTGCCTGCTTTATTTGTATTCAAATCTGTCTGTAAAGTTAAAGGAACCAATATAAAAAATGGTCTTCTATACTCGTCTGTATGTTTAAATAACTCGTAATTATTCTTTAATAAACATGTAATAAAATGTAACTCGTTCGTTTAGAAGTCATAAATCCTTCAAGATAAAGTTTTAAAGCCTTTTCAACCTTGTCACAAATAAAATGGGACACTTCATAATGTATGACATATAGCATGACATTTTTTTAAGATTAACTTTGCATCTAAATACAATTATTTACCCCCAAACGCTCGCCAAATTAAGCCACTAAAAGTAGAAGGGTTTTGATTTAATACAAACTGACAAATATTTGTCAAAGTTTTAAAGAATTTAAGTTGACATAATTTGAGTTCAAGTTGATCACTTTTACAACTGACTTGTCAAATTCCTATACGAGTAAGTAACATCCTAGATTAATACTAATAATATATTGATTATTAAAAATAAAAACGAGACATAAATTAGCATTAGTGTAAAAAAATTAAATCGATTTTTATCATTCTTAATTTAACTATCAATTACTAACAGTTAATTGGCTAACTAAGAAGTAAAAGCGTGTAACTTTTACGTCATCTTAGGTAAAAATTATTACTACAGGTTATAAATAAACATTTTGATTAACAAACAATTGTTTTTTCTTTCTAATTGATTGCGTGTGAGCGAGATAGGTGATACACATACAATTGACTTAATTCAGTATCCTGCAGATACATACCCATCGGTCGTAGGATGTTCGGTTCATTTTGGTTTTGTCTAAGTGTTAAAACGGGATGTCAAGTTATTTAAGTGAACCCATCGAAGGTATGTCACATGTCATGACACCATGACTCATGTCAATTTGAATAAAACTAAAGTTATAAAAGTGATTGTACCGGATAATAGCAGTGATTTTAGACATTTCCGTTAAAGATAGTGTAGGTAGTCTTTGTGTTGTTGTCAGTAGGACAAGTATCACATTGGTAGTGTTCATTCAACAAAGGAAAAACTAGCCGATTATCCTAAGTCCAGTGGATATGCTTTCTGCAGGGTGCTGTACAAAGACAATGAGAGTGTCTAGACCAGAGCTATGCCATGCTAAGTCCGGTAGCATAGCTCAGGTGGAAAGTCACCCTGAGCAAATACAACGCATGTGTCAGAAACATTGTAAATATACAATTTCACAATACAATCTTAATATAATTAAACGGATAACAATAAGTACCATAGTATTTTCTATCTTTTTAAATTTCTTTTCAGATATAATTATGATAAATATTATTATTTTCTATTGCTAAGCCAGAGGTATATTCATCAAATTCAATATTGCTCATTCGTTACTGATCTCTTCATATAATACAGATTAATTTAAAAGGACTTTGTCGCAGTACAATAACAGTTCAGCGGGGAATAAAGTCTCAGGTAAATATACTTTTATGACATACTCGTATTTGCTTTTCATGTCACTATTCTGAATATATATCAAATAACTGTGAAATCAAGTAGTACCAAAACACTATACTTCGAGAAAGGATGGTACGTTCATACCGCTTATTGCTTGACTTGCCGGGGCACTGCCGTGCCCCCATATCAATGTTATCGTTTGCGTAGTTACAGCTGGTATACTCGTAGATCCGCCTCCGCCGGGGATAAAAAATCTACGTATACAATTTATCATATATTTATGACACTGTCGATAGGTACGACATTTCGTATTGCCAATTACGAAAGCGTAATACCAAGAGTTCACTAACGATCTGATAAAATATATCTATTGATAAAATAATATAAATAGCTTAACTCATATCTTTATTGCGGTTAATCAAGATATGTAAGTAAGTGGGTATTAATGTATAAATATTTGTCAATGTGTAAGTCCTTAATTTACACTTGTCACGATTTGTGTCAAGTCACACACGATTTGTGTCAAGACACACACGATTTGTATCAAGTCTGTCATTGTAAAGATGACATTAAAGGACAACGGACGTTTGAAAAAAAGTCAAGGAAAATGGATGAAAAAGAATCTTTACGAAGTCAACGTGTTATTGGTTAGATGTGTAGTGTATGGACGTAACATTATTACCTGTTATATACCACACTAACGGCTTGCGGTTTCACACGCGTTATTTCCCATCCCATTGGAAATTTGGTATAAAATATAGCAGGTATAATATAAGTCAGATATACAGTACAATAAGGACATATATTCTACCTGTATATATCATATCTTGAGTGGCCTGTGCCCAGCAGTGGATATTACAGACCTGTTTAATATTTTTAAATTACCAAATTCACCAGATGGTTTTATATTTGCAGAAATAAGTTTCAAATTGTGGAAATTAATTTTATTTTTTAACGCAACGGCAGCCGCGGTATGGTCGCTAGTGTATATATAATTAATCGACCTAGCTGGCTATGTATGTAATTTATATAAAGATATAACATTAGTTCAGTAATATTATATAGATATAAGGTACTTTTCATTGGTTGTATAATAAATCATTATTACATTCAACAATATATTGAAATCTACACAATTTAAAACCGGAACAATATAATATACTTTGCTGTTCAATAAATAAACATCAATTTTATAAGAGCTATATAATTAACATTATCTTAAAGACACTATTTGTTACATTACAACAAAAACCTTGTTCTGTAGAGTCTGTTTTTGTCAATGTTGCCAGTTTATTCGACTAGCCCACACTCGAGAGCCTCTAGGTTCCACGTTGCAGTGGGGTTGCCAGGGTTGGGCGACAAGGACTCCCTGCCAGACATGTTCCTCTGTCTACATAAGTACGGTGAGACGGCGGGCGAAGGGGGGGCCGGCTCCTGAAAAAAAAGTTCGTTAAATGTCAATGTCAATAAAAGTTGCCATATTGAAAAATAAATCTGACTTTGCATTATATTAAAAAAATTGTACTAGCTATTATTTGGTGGAGATTAAACCAGATTTTTACTCGTGCTAAGCAATGGGGGTCAAATAAAGATATTTAAAACAGTTAACAACTTTAACAATATCTAATTACAGTTTTCAGTTTAAACAAAAAACTAAAAGGAACCAAATATCTATCTATTTAGGTAGGTACTATTTCTATGGAATAATTCAAACTAAAAATGTACCTTTTTCTAAAACGAAGACTAGAGTTAACGCAGCAGTAGTTAGGCTCCTAACTTTTTTATCATCCTTCAAACTTTCATTATTTTCCCTTTCCTATTTTCTTTGTTTAGTTAGCCCTTAGTCTTTGTTCTGATATGAGGGACCATGCATAAATTACGTCACACGAATTTAATTTTCTACCCCTCTCCCGTCTATGTCACAGCTGGTCACAATTGTGACGTCATATATTTTGGAATGATTAAATATTCGTCGTTCGGACATAGGTAGTCATTCATAATTTTTATTACTTTTATTTAAGCGTCTGGTTATATGTACTTAGATATTATTATCATAAAATTTAGGACTCCCTTTCACCCTTAATCACACAGTGTCTTGGAGCCCCTCCCTTAACGTGTGACGTAATTGATAGATGGCCCCTAAGCGAAAATACATATACATAAAATATGATGAAATTAGAGAGACAAAGGAACTGTACGATTGTACACACACTAATAACACCAATTACGTGCATCAAAGCATGTTTGATGTAAATAATAGCCCCCATTTCACAGAGCGAAACATTACAAATGCATGATCAATACGAGTACTAGACTAACACAACAACCAATTGTTTACCTTAAACTGTTGACTTTTACCAACAAACGTCCTTTGATGTAGTTTCAGAGGTCGAATCAATTCTTTTACAAACATTATTGTTTATGGAAATTGCTATTGATTTGCGAAGACTGTTATATAAAGTCAAGGTTAGAAACACGTTGTGTTTTTATTTTTTTTTCTTCGCAAATCATCAGAAAAATGGTCCCACTGCTGGTAAACAAGTAGGTAATAATTCTACATTTTTAGAAGGTAAGGTAAAAGCTTAGTTTTGGTCCAACTAACCGTGTGTTAAAATTAGTCTTCCCCGTATATATTTACCTTGTTACACCGGTTAGGAATGTCTAAATGACTAAGTTATAAAATCCATGAGAACATCTAATAGGAAAGACGGAAGCTTCAAGAAACCCAAGCCAGCCAAAGTTACGAGAAAAATATAATTAACGTGTTGTATTTTGCATTGTGGTGCCATCAAGGCTTCAACAGTGGCAGATCCAAGATTTCAGTTTGGAAAATTGTCCCTGGAGAGGGTAGGTTTATCAAGGATCCGTCACTGCTCTGAAAATAATGAAGTTCTACGTAAATAGAACTTAATAAATCATCCACTTGGTAGTTTGTATGTGGTATCATTATTTGTGACATTGATATTTAGAAATGTCACATTGTATTGAATTATGTGTGTCACTCGTGGATTTCTCGACATATTTATACCGTTTCATGTTAGTTTGAAACTTGTGTGCAGAAGTGCAAGTCAGCATGTCCATTAAGCAAATTCAGGCAAAAAGTGCATTATAATATTTGTGCATGTATTAAATAAACTGTCTATTGTAACTATTCTATGTTAAAATAAATGCAGTGTGTAGCAAGCATTTTGTATAGAAATGTTCGTTAGTAAATAAAATATGACGTCAATGTTATTGTATATAGTGCTAATATATACAATAACATCAACGTGTGTACCTATATATAATGTTATCTAAATTTATAGTGTATAATTGACATTAAATCCTAAAATCTACACTGATAGGTAACAATAAAACAAAGTTAAATTGCATACTAAAATATTTACTAATTCAATATATAAAAATCCTCTTTTTTACACAAAGAACACAGCCTCATTTGATAAATTGGCACATACATTATTTATGTAATTAAACAATCACCAATAAACTAAACTAACAATATGACAGTAATATATTGTACGGTGTTATATAAAACAATGTATATATGTTCATAATTTCATTTATACTGATTTCTCTCCACGTCATAAATCTTCAGAGGTCTAGCACATCTTCGATCCGTGGTTACATACACAGCAGATGCGTTATTTAACTCCTTGAAAAAGATTTATTGATTCCTATTGTTTCTAAACTGTAAAACTGTAATTGAAAACGAAACGATACTAGACATTTGAATGAGAGACTAACAACATATATGTTAGGCCATAACTGTTCTCACTTTGTTACTTATTAGTACATTGTCTCTCCTATCACAGAACTACGTTTCATATATTCAAATAATGATATATATATTTTTATTATACATAAGTTACACCACTATTTACAATCATAAATATACACAAAAATACACAAATAATTATTATTTACTAACTTTAATTACTTATGAAACTAACATTATTCTAATATACCATTTTGAAGGCGTAAGACCAGTAAGAAAGCGACATTAGAATAATTTATACAAAATATATATACTTTAAATATTATCTATAAGTACTAATTCTAATATAATAAAGCTGAAGAGTTTGTTTTTTTGTTTGTTTGATTGTTAGCTGTTAGATGATAGCCACATTCAACGGGAATGTCATAGGTCATTTCTCATCCCAAAATTCCTACGGGAACGGGCAAAACCGCGAGGCGCTGATAGTTTATTCTATAATACAAAAGTACTACTTTTTCTAACATAATAAATAAATAAAACTGCTCTAACAAATACTATTTATAAAAGTGTCAAATCACGTCTTGGTCTGTCATATTTGACATTTTCTATGAGGTCGTCTGTCATGCCAGTGAAATGTATTACATAAGTCATTGTAGATGCGTCAGATAGAGCGCAAAGCATGAACTATAGTGTCGTCAAAGTAACATCGTGGTAATAGCATCTGTCATTTATCAAATAAGTAAAATTTATACCGTAATGTTGGTAATGTTGGCCATTTGTGTTGCTTTTATATGATACTACACGCTAAGTCTAATAGCAACCGTCATTCATTTTCATACAATTTGCCATGACAACTAAATTAGAACCCAAAGTGCCATTTTATAAATGTTAAGCAACTGGTTAGATAGGGAAATTGATGCTAGATATTGCGACTTTGATAGCCGAATAATCAATCGCTTGTCAATTTAAGCGGTGTTTAATTGAATTTTTAGTAATATTTGTCATATTGTCAAATTTTGGATTAAGTACCGCTTAAATAAATCAGCGTTTGAGTGTTAGTGGGGTAAGAACCACTATATTTTATAAAAAATATTAATGTGTCACTACACCAATCGATCGATTATGGGCAAAGGCATCGGTTTAATCAATTAATAGACGTCGTTCGATAGTTTCTATACATCGATTGATATCGACTAATGCATTGCACAGTCGATCGATTGGTATAGTAGCATAAGAAGGTTTCTGAAAAATCATTGGGTTTGGCCGTAAGCTTTATCTGACATCACTCCCTAGCATGCAATATTATGGCAACGCAGTACTCCGGAGAAAGCATTACCTTCCTTTATATGAAGATGGTTTAGCATAGGTTTAGTAGATAATTAATGAACGTTAATAATAAAGAAGGATTAAGAGAGTAAGCAACATCATTTTTCATACAGATACAATCATCAAGAAACAAGTTGAAAACACAAAAAGATTTAGTAGTTTGTCAAAACTGCATCGAGTCAACTATCCAGGTGGTAATGCTTGCGCCGGTTACTTTAACTTGATTGGTAGAAAAAATGAGCTCCGTATTTTCTAAAGATATTTCAAAAAATCCGCAAATCACTGCTCGGCATTTCAAAATAAGAAAACAATTTTTTTCCACCAATAAGCGCTTGGTATTTATCTAGTATTACTTTGGGTGTAAGGTCACAAGCAGCAAAGTCTCACTTGCATCACTTACCGTCTAAATATGTTTAAAGAACGATTTATGACGACACAATGACGTTAGTTTTTAATTGTTCCATTTGGTTCTATGTTAAGGAGCTTACTCACTGAAATCATTCGCGGTTAATAAGCATTCGATGTCCAATATCGATAGATTGCCTAAGTGTCAATTACATCATTTTCGAAACATGACATAATTGACGGTGTAATTGTGTTGATGAATTTATTGTGATCAAGTCACTTGTTTATTGTAAACAAATCATCAATACGAATAATGACGTAATTTTTCGAAATTGATGACATGATATACAAACCGAAGATCTCAGCAAGTAAACTTCTTTAAAATACTTTTTTAAAGAACAGTTTTTGTTTCTCAAACATATTTTGATAGTTTGAAGTTAATGTTAGTTGTCTTATAGTATGTATTCAATAGAACGCACCTGCTGGTTAGGCCCGCAACACGTTGCGTTGTGACATATGTCATTTGGCGGGCAGTGGAGGGCACACGGGGCTTCGGCCGACGCGCCGCTTAACATCTGAATAATACACATAAGTTTATATAAAAGTTGAGTAATAATAATAACATTTTAGCCTGAAGGGAACTTTAGGCTAAAGACCTCTTCGCTCACTGAAGGTATCAGTACAGTGAGGTTGTTTGTTTATGTGTAATGATTACATAGTAAACATCAAGTTAGCCTATTCTTGGTTGGTGATCTTAAACCTGAGTTGTGTTGAAAAATATCGAGATTAAGTAAATTTGGTTGGCATTTGATAGCGCTTATTGTGTCGGGGGTTGCTGGTTCGATTCACGTCCGGAGTCAATAATATGTGCAGACATCGTTATTGGCGACACGTCAATTATATATTCATACTAGCTGCGCCCCACGGTTTCACCCGCGTTTTACCCGTTCCCGCGGGAATTTCGGGATGAAAAATAGATGTTGTCTGATTCTCAGACCTACCCGATATGCACACAAAATTTCATGAGAATCGATCGAGCCGTTTCAGAGGAGTTCAACCACAGTACGCGTTCCCGCGGGAATTTCGGGATGAAAAATAGATGTTGGCCGATTCTCAGACCTACTCAATATGCTCACACAATTTCATGAGAATCGGTCAAGCCGTTTCGGAGGAGTACGGAAACGAACACTGTGACACGAGAATTTTATATATAAGAAGATGAAGTAGTTGTGTATGTATGTATATGTAGTAGTATCAGTTAGTTAGATTCCATAATACAAGCTTAGTGAGAGATAGAGGTTAGTGTGTACCTCATAAAACGTGTGTGAATTTGCCAGGGTACATAACAAAGCTGAATCGATTTATAGGAACTGTAAAAGGATATTATCACAGCTCTCAATTTTATAATATTTTAGATAAATTTATCTGATAATTTTGTTACTATGTATTGCTACAAGTGACTGATGTAATAATAGACCCTATACAGGGTGGCTTTTTTAAATCTGTCAGCATGGGCAAGTCTGTAACTACAAGATATACGAATATCCTTTCTGAGAAATTATGTTTTCGATTTTAGAGATAAGAGCAACAATATTAATAATTATTTCAAAATATTTAAAAAAAAATCTCATCAATAAATCATCCATTTTCAATTAAACATTTCATTATATTCACGCAATAAAAATACAAGGGTTCATTTTTCATAATTTACCCGGTTCGATTCCCGAGCGTAGCGTGCGTATTATCAAACAATCATGAATGTACTATTTATTTATCTATACTAATACATATTATAAAGCTGCAGAGTTTGTTTGTTTGAACGGGCTAATATCAGGAGCTGGTCCGATTTGAAAAAATATTTTGTAATGGATAGCCACATTCAACGGGAAGTTTATAGGTTACTTTTCATCCTGAAATTCCCACGGGAACGGGTACAACGCGGGTAAAACTACGGGGCGCTTCTAGTTTTCAATAAAATCGTTGACATAATGTAGTTCTAAGGAAAATATTTTCGTATCTCTTGTTTTTCTCAGACCTCCCCATACTGACCGATTTAAAAAATCCACCCTGTATAATGCTGCTAATTACAATGTAAGTCGACAATATCGATACTATCTTATCATCAACTTCAGAGATCTTGATAGTTGAATAGTTGGTGTTAATATCGATATGATAAACCGACAATAAAATATAAGGGTAGTCTGAATCATTAGAAATAAAAAAATATTGTATTTACGTGATATGTGTAAAAACCTATAATAGAAGTAGACATATTTATTGCTCTTTAACCTTTTGAGCGCCAATGTCGGCTATAGCCGACATACAACTCCGAGCCCTCCACGCCAATGTCGGCTATAGCCGACAAGAATTGTTATTATTATTTAACCTTATATTTGCTTAATAAAAGAGTATTTGTTTATCATATCTTATTTATTGAAGTAACAACGATATAACAATTTATTTTTAACTCAAACCTATCCATAAAAATAAATTGAATGGAAGATTTTTATACCAAAAAAGATGACAAAAAATACGTGCGAAATGCCATGCCTCCTGCGCCATTGTCGGCAAATGCCGACCGCTAGTGTTGTGCCAACTTTTTATATAATAAACAACCTGTATGCTAATGTTGAGAGTAAATATACAATTTTAGTATTATTTCATTGCACAAATAGCATATAATATTTCTGATACAATAAATAACATTATCGGTGCCCCCTGAGTGAAAAATTATTAAACTTTTTTACCACCCCTCCATACAATCGATACAATCTACTGTGCCGTGTGCCCATCCTTATTCTATTATCTTTTATGACTGTCCTCTACGCCACGGTCGGCATTAGACGACGCACTCTGACGTCATCTGCGTACGAGTTACACATCTAGTGCTGTCCGTTGTTCGTTTGTGATAAGTTTGTTATCGTGCTCTAAGTGAATTACATAATCCACTTAAGTGACTTACCTCTTAGTTTTCTTTTCTGAATTTTTTTGCGTCTCCATTATTCTACTCGTCTCTCTTCTGTTTCAGTCAACTTGATCGAATGATTTTGTTTTAGTGTGTATAGAGAAGGGGTAAATTAAGCATTTATTTTTCAATAATGGAATGGGTGTTACTCATCCTTATTTATCAGAGTTATTAATTATGTAAGTCGTTTGTTACACATTTTACTTTTGTCATTAAACATAATGAATACCTATTTGCCCTCTACGAAATGAATACAATATGTGGGTACCTATCTACTTTGATGTACCCGCCTTTTGGCAAACAAATATTATGTTATGTCTTTCCCACGGTGTTAAAATATAATATTATAATACATTTAAAAATATCGTTTTTTTACGACAGCACGTGTTGTACAGTTTTATGATTTACTATTGCACTCGTATATTCCATGAAAAGTTGGGAACAAAGAAGTAACAAAAACAAAAGATTTATGATACATTTTTGGGAATAACGGCTTTTACTAAAGAACTCCTTAGAATAGGACCATCGCGTTAAAACATATCATTGTAAATAAAATAAGTAATTTTATTCAATATAATAAATAATGCTAAAATAAAAGGTAGGTATTACTCGATAAATGTAAATTATAATCTAAACGCGCGCGTCCCATCTCTAATAAATAGCGTGCACATAATGAATTCACCGACTGACCACGCCAATGTCGGCTGGGGCCGACAACATCTATTGACTAGTGCTGGGGTAAAGTTACTATGATATTTTTATTTGATTACTTATCTTCAAGCGACTTTGATGTACATATTAGTATTTGCTAAAATTACGAACTTTGGTAAAATTACTAAATTACTAGTGTGTGGTTAAAAAAAACTTCAATAACAATATGTTTGTATACATTTACGCACTTTATTTAATCATTATTTAACCGGAAAAACACGTTTTCGACATGCTATTCCCATCCTTATATTTTTTTAGGTATTTATCTCTGATTTTTGGGGCTGGCGTGGAGGGCATGATTTGTGTTTTATTACTTGGCGCTCAAAAGGTTAAGTATAGTAATCCTACTATTATGTATTATAAATGCAAAAGTTTGTTAGGATGGATGTATGTATGTTTGTTACTCTTTCACGAAAAAACTAATAGATGGATTTGGATGAAACTTTACAGTAATATAGGTTATACATCAGTATACCACATGGGATATATTTTATCCCAAAATTCCGAAATATATTCTTCTTCTTGTCGAGTAGGTTAGTGGCCAATCCTTTCGGAATTTTTGGACTGCATAAGGGCCTCGGACATGTTTTTTTATATATATAAAGATTTTATATACATAGAGCCACGTGTTACGGATGGATCCCGCGAGATGGGGTCACATCACCACCCAGTGGGTCCCGAGCGTCGCGGGCGGCCGAGGAAACGCTGGTGGGGAGGACATTGTCTCCTTCGACAGCGAGTAGTGGGAGACCGCGAAGGACAGAGAGGGTTGGAAGCGTTTGGGGGAGACGGTCTATAAACACAAACAGCAGGGTTGGCCAGTAACCTAATCCTACTTACTTCATAGGATGAATATACATACATAGATGGGTTCCATACATAGTTGACGTTTGTCAAATTGAATATGACCTATTCAATAATCTACTCTCTATTTTGTCAAAATAGACATAAGTTAAGATGGTAATTGTCTTGTCATATACAGTGAAGATATTCTTAAAAAGAGTTCAAGTTACCTCATTGCCCCCTAGCGGCAGTTCGACGAACTCTGGCTGTATGGTCGTGGAATGGATGCCTTCGTTGTGGAAAAACTCCTTCACTTTTTCAGCAATTTTCATATATTCAGACAGATTTCTACACCTGTAACAATATTATATCGAATACATTAACCTTAATGTAACGTAATATGAATATTTTAGTATATTTTCGCACTGTCTTTTGCGAAATGAATAGGTGCATCAATACTAATATAACAAAGCTGAAGAGTTTGTTTGTTTGAACGCCTTAATCTCAGAAACTACAAATGCTATTCGAATAGTTCTTTTTGTAATGGATAGCCACATTCAACGGGAAGGTTATAGGCTATTTTTCATCTCGAAACTCCTACGGGAACGGGCACAACTGGGGTAAAACCACGGGGCGCGGCTAGTTAACGTAGACACTGTAAGAAAAGTAAAAACAAGAGCAGTTGTTTTACCTCACTAGTGCTAGTGAGCAATACTTGTTGTGTGTTATACGATTGCACTCATTATACAAAAAAAATGGAACGAGTACACAACTCGTGTCCACGGGACGGTGGTGTGGTAATGTGACGTCGGGAACGTATTTTTGTCAAATACGTCATTTGACATCATTTTATGCTACGGAAAAATGATGTGTTCGTTTTTGCATTTTGTTTGTTTGAACTCGCAAAACTCTCTAACTACAAGTTGGGACTGTGATATAACGATTTTCATATTTTATTTTATTTAAATTTACTGATAGGTACAAGAGCAACATATTTGAGTATAAATAATAATTGCTCAAGGTCAATTACATATTTCGATAATGATAAAAAAACAGGATTTTATACAAAATATAAGAAAAAACTAACTAAAGGGGGATAAAAATGAAATAGAGATTAATATAAAATTAAAAAATAACACACAATAGCTATAATAGTTGCAAGAGGAAGGAATATATATTTTTCTTCCTGAAAATTTCCCGGCAATGAGTGCACCACGGGGCACTAGTAGTACATTATTTATTAGGAACCACTTTGTTCTTAATTAAACATAGAATTTTCCGCTGTGGCGCTATTGTTTAGTGTGTAGAGTTCATTGGTTCACTTCCGACCTAAAAATAAGCTTTACACATTCGCCGATGCGTGAAATAAAAATATTACAAATAACAAACAAAATAACTAAACTATTTACGTTGTTCCTATATACAAATTTTCCCCACTAAAGGTGCGCTTGCATTGAAGCAGAGCGGAGCTGTGAGGAATTCAACTGACCAATCACAATGCGCGACGAAAAGAATTTGACAGTGTCAATGTGTTATTTGACAATCCCAATGTGCTGTGATTGGTCACTCGGCATCGCTTCAATAGATACGCACCTTTAAGCAGGGATCGTATATGTCAAAGAAAATTGTAAACGCCGTTGATTTTTAATGCAACTAGTAACATTATGAACTTCAACAGATTATGAACTGTAGAAAACATTTAAACATTTTCGTTAATATCACAATCTGTCTATAGATATATACTTTCGGGATAAAATTTAGCCTTAGTCATCACAATTAGTCATCGAACCGAGGAAATGTAAACAGTTAATACCATAATAAATGTATACAAAGATAAACGGATGGACAGAAGTGAAACACGATTTATGTTCAATTTCATGATAATTGAATCGTTATTATATTATGATGAGTACGTGACTCCTCTCCCAAATATCACTTGGAAAACAAAAGACTTCCAAACAAAAGATTCAATTCACGGATTGTTTCAACATTTGCTCATGTTTAATTTAAACAATATCATGAGATAATATCAATTAAACTATCTTCTTTCGAATTTATTATAAACAGTCGAACTTGGATAAGACAAAACTGGATAAACTAAACAACTCTATAAGTGACAGTAACGGATCCGACATTTTAACCGTTTTAAACCCCTATGAGTGAGAAAAAGAAACCTCTTTAAGAGAGAGTAATAACTGACGGTGCTTCTTGCTTGAACCTCTATTAGTAAGAGTTGAAGAGTGTGTTTCTATTAAAGCCGAGCGGAGATGTGCGGAGCTCAAATGACTAATCGCAATGCATTACGACAAAAATTTCACTTCTTCTTCTTCTTCATCGAGTATGGATGGTCAACCTGACCTGACATGGCTCTTGTAACGACTACTATCCGTGGAAAGTAACCGGGACCGACGGCTTAACGTGCCCTCCGAAGCACGGAATCATCTTACATTTCGGGCAATCATCAGGTGATTCAGCCTGCAATGCCCTAACCAATGTCAATGTATTGTTTGATAATCACAATGCGCTGTGATTGGTGAATCAGGCTCCATACCGTTTCGCTACGTTTCAATGAGATGCATCCTTTTGGTTTTTATTTCTTAACTGTCCCTAAAGAGAACATGGCCCCGGATAACCTTAGGTCCTTCATAGCTCAGTGAAGGCGCGGCGAGACCCAACCCCCGTGCTTGAGAGTAGAATATATTATCTGCTTGCATGCTTTTCTGACTCATTCATGTGGAATGAACCATTTTGTGTTTGCATTAAATATTTTTGGGGGAAAAATGGGCATATGTTAATTTTTATTATATTTACGGATTGACGTTTCCAATACAAATTCTAAATTATATTAATATATGTTTGTGTGTGTATGTTTACATACACATTCATCACTACAGGTTGTCTATTTTTTTTATAAAACTCTATGAGGAAAAAGGTCAATCCTGTCCTTCTGTAAGCGAGAGAATGGAGTTAGTGCGAAACCACTATAAAAGCCACGGTCCCCACGACTCTCGCTTATCCAAGTCCGATTGTAATTAATTTTTTGATCTTCGCGACGTTATATACGTAAAGTTACACTTATACTACGTAAAGTTTACACTCGGAATCTAAGTATAATTTATTTTAATATTCTCAATTCATGTTATATCATTTAATCATAAACAAACCACGGACTAAATAACTTATCGAAGCACCTGTCGCTACATATTTACCTCACCAAAGCAATAAATTGATAAAACTGAAAAACACATTACACGAACTGGGACTCATTTCTTCATATTATATTTGAAGGCACCTACACTGGTTCAATGACACCACCAGACAAAGAATATAGGATTGGGCCGAGTGCCAAATAAAACCGTGAAATGTTCTAAACATTTACATTTTACACAACATTCTCAATCTTCGAAATATTCCACTGACCAAATGGACCCTCAGTCTTGGAAGAACGGATCATTCACAAATACAGTTTACAGATTCGAATCATTTACCACTCGGCCACCCATTTGAGCAACGTCCGAGTTGCACGTTGCTGACCATTCATACTATAGCTCAGTCAAATATACCGCGAATCAAATTGGACGTTATGGATAACAATCTCTAGACCGGACCTAATTGAACATAAAATACAATGTAACTGAAATAAAGTTCATTAAAACAGTACAATATAACTCAACACCTTTGTGCTATTGTCAATGAAGTGTTAAAATTGGGATTTGGAAAATTTTGAGCGACAATTGTTCTTCCGGCTATAGAAGTGATTAGAGGTCGTATACTTGGTGGCTACGGTGTCAATGCCGCCCGGTGATGAAAGGCCACAAAACTCATTAACTCACTAATTTTAACAAAAAAATCTACACAAATTTTATAAAGAGGAATATTTTTTTTCTGCTCAATAAAATGTATGGGGCAACCCTACGAAATCTAGACAAACAACGTAAGCTTGATCTACAAGATGTTCACACTAGTTCACGCCATCTATTGGATCGCGGGTGAGTCCACCGCCCGAAACAGCATTGGTAAACATTTATAAAGTCAGCTTTCTGATTATACAAGTATATATAATTGTCTTGTCATAGAAACTAAATGTGTATTCCAAATTTCAATCAGTTCAGGTTAAGGGTGCGGAAGTGGAGCGGCGCTCGATTGACCAATCGCAATGCGTAACGAAATGCATTTTGACAGATTCAATGGGTTGTGAGCTGTAATTGGCCAATGGGGAGTTCCATCGGCCAATTACAGCATATCTCCTGTTCTATTCTATGGAAACGTTCAAAATTCAGTTAGGATTTGTCGTACTGTCACAAAAATACAATCGAATAGGTCATTACAATAAATACTGATTTACAAACATCGAATAGAAAGACCTTGGCCTTAGTAATAGCTCCATCGATCAGCGAAGGGTAGACAAGACCCCCCGATGCAATGACTAATTCAATCAATCAATCAATATCCGTAACAGTTTTTCCTTGAATTCCTCAAACAACTTGAATGATTTAAAGCCAAGGCTCACCCTTTGGCACCAGTCACAAGTAGTAAGATTAGTCTGTGATATCCCACAGCAGAGCAACTTAGTGCGGGTTGGTGATTGTTATATTATTACCATCGTGATACGAATTTTAATTTATTACCACAGTTTGTTATCTATATATAGCGCCCCGCAGTTTTACCCGCGATGTACACGTTTCCGTGGGAATTCCGCGATGAAAAATAGACTATATATAAAACCTTCCTGTTGAATGTGGCTATCTATAACAAAAAGAATTAATCAGACTGGTAATTCCGGAGATTAGCTCAAACATACAAACAAACAAATTTACAAATTTTACCTCTTTATAATATTAGTATAGAAGTATAGATTTGTGTTTGTATATGTAGTAGTATCAGTGAGTTTGATTCCGTAAGGGTGCATTTACATCAGGCGAGCGAATGCTCATTCGCTCGCCCTATGTAAATCAGCCTTTATACAAGCTTAGAGCTTACTTTAAGTCTGATTAACCGTGTGTGAATTTGGCCGGGTATATTATATTATTTATATCTAGTATATTTACCTAATATGAGCGCTGGCTATAATCCTGTCCCCGGCCAACTGCCACACGTGGAACTCGTGGACAGCCAGGACCCCATCGACCTTCTCGAGCAAACGTCTTTGTATGGCGTCCACCTACACAACAAAACAATAAAGACTTAGACGTTATTCACAAACGCTTGGCTATCAAATGGATGATCCCTTTCCAACAAACGCAATTTTACAAAGGATAAAAGGGACAAAACATTTTATAACAGTGTTTTTTTAAAGAACCTTTATCCATAAGACGGTTAAGTTGTACATACATCAGAGTTTTGCTATCATACTTTTTAAACAAACACGATTTGCACTCATTATACTAAATACGGACACGGGATAACTCAATCCCGTGACCACGAGCGGTGTAATCCGCTCGAAACGTCGGGTACGTATTTTAGTAAAATACGTTAAATTATCTAACGCGATACAGACCCGTTTCATTTAGTATAATGAGAGCTTTGTTATGTCTACATTTAGTATCCTAGTATCTACTTATCATATCAAACGAAGCATTCAACTCGTATGCTAGTAGGAGGTAGTAAGTATATGCCTGTAATGTCCCACTGCTGGGCAAAGGCCTCTCAACTCACTGAAGATATCAGTACAGTGAGAAAGATTAGGCGTAATCACCACGCTTGCCAAATGCGGGGTGGTGACCTCAAACCCGACACATGTTTGAAAAGGAAACATGTTTTCGCTCGACCCGGGAATTGAACCCGGGACCTCTTGGCAGGCGAGTGCACATACCACTAGACCACCGAGGCCGTGACGTGGAGATGGTGGTATCCACCAATCATATTCAACGTAGTGTATAGCCTAGCTCTAGTGAAAAACAGCCTTAGGCTGCGTAAATCCTGTGAAACGTCGCCAGGCCTACGAAAGAATCCGTGTCGGTTCTATGCACCAAAACCTTGACATGACACGCGCTTTGTGTCGTCAATGCGCCGAACGTATAAGCGTAAGCATGAAAAATTGTAAGCGTGTATAAACCTTATCCATTTTAACAGAAAATATAAATAAGCATTAAACATGGCATAAAAAATTAAAAATACTAAGAAATAATTTTTATTTTTTTTATTTTGGACTGTATGGCCAGACAGACACGTGCAGAAGGTAGGCAATCGAAAAGCAACGACAATATTGACCTTAAAACTCTACATTCCATAAACTATCTACATTATCTTTTACGTGTAATATGTATGTAGGTACAATCTATAACAAAAGTAATACATTCCCTTACCTGTATATGAGTTGGTACAGTCTGCAGCAAAATGAGCGAAGACTCCCTAAGCAGCGGCCACACAGAGGCCAATATTAATATGACTAGCACTATACTCAGGGCGGGGTCGATGTAGTACTTGTATTTCCAGTCGGTGAGCCACACGACCAGCGCTGAACCTACCACTATCAACGAGCCTGAAACAAACGGATTACTGTCATTTATATACATATAATTGACACGTGACATTTATATACATTTCGGGATGAAAAATAGGCTTAACTTTCCCGTTAAACCACGTATACGGTAATCCAGAAATCCGCCGATTTTTCTGTCATCTATGCCCGCGTTGTGCCCGTTTCCAAGTTAAATTCATTGATGAAAATTAGCCAAACTTCCCGTAGAATGTGCATTCATCCATTACAAAAATAATTATTCAAAACGGTTCTGTAGTTTCTGAGATTAGCGCGTGCAAACAAACGAAGACAAATTCTTCTGCTTTATAATAGTATAGAAGAGGGATGATAAGATTACTAATGAAACAAAATACGTCATTTTATATTAGACTAGCGAATCAACCTTCGATTCGATTCGGTTAATTAAAATTTCTTGTAAATCAATTCGGAATAATAATTAGCAAAAAACTTGTTGCCGTTTAATATGATACAATTAATTCGTTTCGTTCTTTCTGCGTTAACATAAGTAAACAATAAACAAGGAACAAGGAAAACAATATAATTCGCAATAATAATTTTCCTTATGGGTTTGTTTTCCTAATCAATTTGAAAAATTAGTTTTCATTTCAATATTCAATTTGAACAAGCGATATCTCCACCAATTGTTTAACGATTTTATGACACAAAGTCAGTTTTACGATTTATGGATTTTATTGTTTTCATTTTCAAGCAGAAAGTTATAAAGCAAGTCAGTTGCCGTTAACTGAAACAATTTGAAATTCTTTCTGTAGGGTGGTGCACGTTGAACCGAATGGGTAAGTCTGAAAGTACCAAGAGATACGAAGAACTTTTTTTCAGGTATCATGCCACCGATTTTTGAGTGATATGAAATATACATTATGTCTATCTCCCTCTATCTATGAGTATGTATGATCGGGAAAAACTTCCATCATATACCAATAGTAAAAATGATTTTCTTTTTTTGAAAGAGGTTTATCTGAAATGCTCCCAAACACATTTCATTGTCACACAGTCAGTTGATATTTTCTTAAAAAGGGGTACATTATTTGAATGCGCGTGTTTCTGGAACTACCTGTCGTTGTCTGTACCTGTACTTGTTTGCATGTTGTATTTTGCGACTATTGAGTCAAAGCGAGTGGGCGAGTGATCAATATAGTGTGGGAGTCACAGAACTCACAGACCACCTACGTGCACCAGTTTAAAAGCTCCAGGTATTTATTTATACACGGAACGGAGGCGTAAGTAATGAAATGGTGAACATTTTCTTTTCATACGATATTTATATTTAAATCATAAATTATATTGGAGAATGCATTTATCTCTTTCACCTAATCCAGTCCAATAAGAGACCTGAATCGGTTATATCAGCTTAAATCTGAATTTCAGAAAGTTTCGCTACAATTTTAAATGAGAAAAAACATCTTGGTCTCATCTATTTCTGTCTGACCACTACCGATAGACCATGTCGTCACCTTTAGGCGGTCTAAAAACTTCGACACCAGGGTTGGCCACTGACGTACCCGAACTTCCGCATCACAAGGATGAGGCCAGGTGGAGAGTTAGATCAAGGGAAGTTACGTCAAAATTCCGTTGAACCGAGAGGCACCGCTGCACCGCTGGTCAATAGAATCAATATTAGTTACGCTTTCACAACTAAACTACTGAACTAATCCTATTACTTCATTTAATTTAGTGGAAGATCGAATGATAAATATGCGGCTATCTCTCGCTTACCATATACCAAATCGTGAGTTAAAGGGTATTATTGAGATTTTCATTTAAATAGGCATTTCATAAGAAAGGTTAATAATGCTACTAATATTATAAATGCGAAAGTGTGTGAGGACGCATGTATGTATGTATGTATGTTGCTCCTTTACGAAAAAACTACTGGAAGGAATTAGATGTAACTTTACAGTAATATAGGTTATACATCAGAATAACACATGGGATATATGTTTTCCCGAAATTCCCGCGGGAACGGGTACAACGCGGGTAACACTGCGGGTGCGGCTAGTAGAGAATAATAATTTACTACTCAACCTTGAGCACATTGCAAAATAATCCACGTGGTGAACACCTAATAAATAATAATAATAAAAACAACAGATAGCATCAGTTATCATGAAAAAGTTGACCCTGAAACCATTACAGTGGATAACGAAACGAAAGAAATGTAAACTAATAAAAAAATAACAATAACATGTGTAGCTAGCTATAATGCCTGTGGATTCACCCGCTATCCCGGAGCAATTTCGGAATAAAGAGTATGTTAAAACACAAAAACGTCGGGATTCAAAATAAGTGTTTTAGTTACTAAAATAACCTTTTGTGCCGCGAAAAAACTCGTAGTAATAAGTTAATAATGTTTATAATCGTGAAAGTTTAAAAAAGACTACGTCTTTTTAGAGATGAACATTCATCTCCAAGGATTCTATATAAGAGCGAATCTCTTATCGATGGAATTTTTGTATTTCTTTCCATCGCATTTTTTTAACTTAAATATATAGAAATTAGTGGTCTTTTGGCGGCTAAAACAAACGTTGGCCACAAACCTCGTCGAATTTACCAATGAAAATTAATTTGCATTCGCCCTAAGGCGGATAAAGTATAATGTTTATAAAGTAATTTTGTCAATTTCTCAAAGATAATATTATTTTTTTACGCTTGAGTTGGCTTGAGAGTGGAACCTCTTGCAGGCTTTTTGCTTACAAGGAACTTTCAGAATATATGTATTATCCTAGTATAATAAAGCAGAAGAATTGGTTTTATGATTGTCACATTCAACCGGAAGGTTGTATTATATACAGAAACGGGGACAACGCGGGTAAAACCACGGGGCACTGCTTGTGTATAAATACGGATACATAATTTAGTATTCATTAAATAACGGTTGAGCAGTGTCTGAATAATAATGGAACAGACAAACAAACATTTGTTTTTGATTTCATATTATTTCGTATCAGAGTATCTACCGATAACATCGTTTACGAATATGTTACAAGGCTACGAACGAGGTGTGTATACGTCTGTCAATGACAGTTAATGAGGACCGATGATCATTCACGGTTGGTTAGCTTTTTACGTACGTAACATATTTATAGGCACAAAACGATACATTGTTTTACTAATGCGCGTTATTTTTATGGTGTTTGGACCACAACACATGAGAATTTTTTCAAAAGAGGATTGAGAGAGATGGGCTGGTAATACAACATACATAAACAACTTACACATTTAACCTCTCTTTATAATATACCCGTAGATAGTACAGATACATCAGAATAACAAATGGGATACATTTTGTCCCAAAATTCCCGGAGGAACGCGTACAATGCGCGTAAAATCGCGAGGCGCTACTTGTTATTAATATACAAATATTAATACACAGATATCATATCTTTAAATGTCGCGATTCCGAGTGATTCCGAGTGATCTTTAAATGTCGGAAAACGATGAGGCAAAATACATTTCGACAAAAATGAAGCCTTTTATGCTTATGTTATTCCTACCGGAATGTTTTCGTAAGATATCGATTCTAAGAAATAAATAAAACGGTCATTCATTCATTTCGAGTGGGTTAGTAGCTAACCCTGGTGTCGAAGTTTTTAGACCGCCTAGAGGCCGACATGGTCTGACGATTGAAACAACCGGGAGCTACTGCTTAACGTGCCCTCCGAAGCACGAGTGCTCAGATTAAAAATGACACTATCGGCCACCCAAGTAGGGGTAGCCCGAGCCGCACGTTGCTTAACAATGAACTAACATCGCTTAGTCAAACGACACCCCAAGCGCTAAACGTTAAAGACATAATTATAAGTGTGATGTGTGCGAGTAGAAAAACTATCTTTCTCTTTATGATTTTTTAAAGAAGTACAGATATTTCAATTAACTATTGGTATGGGTTTGTATTGTAATAATAGTGTCGTTATCTGTGAATTTGTCAGGATATATTTACGAGTATTTATTTTCATCTAATTATAGGTGTTCACACATCAATACGGCATCGAGAAGTACTTTGAACGCCCCTCGTGCCAACCAAACCAACGGGCTTATCGGTTTGCCTCCCACAAGTCAATAGTACGACAATTTATATAATATATACCTACAGGACGGCTTTTTAAAGTCTGTAACTACAATAAATACTAGATTTTTTCTAGATTCTATTGCCGGTTGTAAGCGTATTTTTCAAAAATCATGAATGCAGTTTTTAGTGTCACTAAAATCGATGGCCGATGACAGACATCTTGGCAACCAGCTAAGAAAGATCTTTTAAAACATATGGAATATATTATAAACCTACTTTGCGTCGTGGGAAGTAGGAGCTATGTAATATTTAAATGACAACCATCCAATTCTTGGGATTTGACCAAACTCTTCAGAATAGAATGGACCCGTAGCGCCCCGCGGTTTTGGCCCCGTTGTACTATGGTTCTATTCGAATAAATATGTATTCTATAGCCTAATTAATGTGGATGACATGTTCTATCTTGATATTCAAAGGGTTAACTTCATAGCCCGATACGAAGTGAGGGCAGAGAACTAGTACTTAGAACGTACTTAGAACGTGTAGGCGATTAGATTTCGTCGAATCCTATCCCTCAGAGATGTGCACTAGTGAAATATAGTGAAATATAGTGAAATATAATAGCATACCGACCTTACTTGTATTTAATTACAAAAATTGATTATGAAGTAGCCTATTATACTATAATTATACACAATGTAAGTAGATTCGAGCAGATGTTTTTGTATAGATAGCCATACTAGATACTAGAGAAAAATATAGCGTTTAAAAGGTTTTTTTATCGCAAAATTTTCATGGAAATGAGTACAACGGAATCGCGGGCGTTGTTAGTATAAAGATACAGATAAATAAAAATGTAATCTCTTTGATATTAAAGCTGTGAAAGTAAATAACCAGCGGAGAATGGTCGCGTTAATTAATGAAGCAGACGCTTTGTCTTGACTCATTGTTTTGACTATCAATATAATAAGTCGCGGTTTCCGTATGTTAAATTTCGAAAGACAAGTCAAGTAATAATATTGAAATTGTTTTACAACAATGTGAACGTTATATTGAATTTAATAACCTTAATATTCTTCAGGTATACAGTTGGTAACATAGTGTAACAATGTACAATGAATAATAAGTCAGTTGGATATCAAGGTCCGTTTTCACTTGTTCGGATAAACATTTGTTCTGAGCAAAAGTCCGCTCAAAACATGAAATTTTTTCATTCAATGAGAAAATGAACTGTCACATTGAACGATCCGTTCACCGTTCATCATTAAACGAACATGTTCGTTGTTAGTGTCTTAACTTTTCGCTATTGGTGGCTCCGAACATTAAGTGAAACGCAGCTTTACAGAACAGCCTAGTGTATTTGAATTCATCTAATGAATACCAAAATCACGAAAATCGATCATCTAAAGTAACAATCTATACTAATATTATAAAGCTGAAGAGTTTGTTTTGTTTGTTTGTTTGTTTGTTTAAACGCGCTAATCTCAGAAACTACAGAACCGATTTGAATAATTCTTTCACTGTTAGATAGTCTATTTATCGAGGAAGGCATATTATCCCGAAATTCCCACGGAAGCGGGCACAACGCGGGTAAAACCGCGGGGCGCTGCTAGTAACAAAATAAGAATACTAGAGTATTCTTAGTGTCGACAGAGGTCAACCTCAAAGCACTGCCTAAGGCTTCTCACAAAATCATATTATAACCAATTTTATAGCAATCATATATTGATTTGCAGCATAACCTAGTTACAGTTGGATTGGGTAGTCAGCCGTGTACTAATTACGTGAATATCGATAAGGTCATATTGATTGCAGCCGTGACCACCACGTGAGAGTTACGGGTGCATATTGTTTGAAGCTGCCTTTATAAAATTATGATTTAGGGTAGATTGTTTTAAACGGTTGGTTATCGTAACATACGTTCGTTAAACAGTTGACGATTACATGCGCTGTTAAATGTACATTATGTTAAATACAACGCGTCGTTTCATAATTTAAATGTCAGTCTGATTAAGTTATTTGGGCGGCCAGTTGAGTCACGAATTTAATTTTTTTGTCACTGACGTTTTGACGTTTACTGGTCCGTAAGCGTAAGCTGAAGTAACCCGGCCTTAGAGCTTAGTTTGAATTTGACAATAGGGTGTAATTTTTTTTGGTTTTTCTTGATCAAAAAAGTCCCATTACTGCGAAACTTCATACCAAGTAAATTACCGTCTAAGATTTTAAAAAAACGTAGGTAAACATTTGCGACAGCGACGTATGAATGTATATTTCTTTCCCTTCCAAACCACCTGTACGGATATGGAAATAATTCTTACCTTACCAGATAAATTATCAATTAAAAAGGATTAAAACAAACACATTTAATGGAATAAATTAAAAGTTTTTGCTCCGAATGCTAGTCATTTAATTTACAGTTACACTTTTTTTTAAGTTCAGTAATTTTGTATTCAATTCCATTCGATTAATCGATTTTGCGATCGAAAGTAACAAACAATCAATGTCAAGGTTGGAAAGTACCCTTTAGAGGTAATATGTATATTTCCTCTAGTTTTAAATATTTTAGCTAGTAAACATGTTCACGTTGTGGCACAGTGGCGGTGCTGTTATGAAATAGATATTAACATAATTAACTCGTTTCTGTTATGTGTTTATCAAATTCAAGAGCGTACTATGGAGAAGCATGAAATGGACTAAATATTTTATTATACAAACGGTGAATTTTAATTTTAAGAAAATTTAATCCTCCTAATATTGTAGACGCCTCGAGATTTAAGCCGCGTTATGCCCGTTCCAGTGGGAAAATCGGGATAAAAAATAACCTATACCTACCCGTTGAATGTGGCTATTAGTTACGACAATAATTATTCAAATCGGATTGGTAGTTTCCGAGATTAGCGCGTCCAAGCAAACAAAAAATACTCATCAACTCTAATTTATTAATACGAGTATAGTGTGAAAGTTTTTGAGGTTAAGCCAAGGATCTTAATATGCTTGATAATGTTCATGGGTAAACAGCACGTACGAAGTGCTTTAAAGACGGGTGTTGAAGCATCCAAATAACATTTGATAAAGTACGGTCAGAAGTGGCGTATAAGGACTCATTCAAGTATAATAATAATAATATATGTAGGTACCTAAATTGATAACCAGACGAGATAAGATATCGTGCCAAACGTCTGCAGTGTGAGTTTAGTTTCAATATTGACACTCGACTAATTATATTTGTCATGTTATCGTTAGACCGATTTCCATATATTTTTTAACATTTCAATATTTTGTGAGCTAAAATAGAATTGAATACCGTGATAAATGAGCTGTTTCAATACAACTATTTCACCAAAAGAAGAATTCAATTAGGAACATTCTGTAAAGCTCCTGTACGCTCAGATTGAATTGAAAATTTTAATCATGAAATTTGAATCACAATTTTCAAGGAATTCTATTCAGAGTGGTTTCGTGAGAACGCCTCAATAATTTAATAATAATCCAACGACAACTTAGTTTGTAGATCTGGCTCACTAATTCAAAATATTTACTCGTCAACATCGTTTTCAAATCTATACTAATATTATAAAGCTGATGAGTTTGTTTTGTTTGTTTGTTTGTTTAAACGCGCTAATCTCAGAAACTACTGAACCGATTTGAATAATTCTTTCACTGTTAGATAGTCTATTTATCGAGGAAGGCTATAGGCTACATTTTATCTCGAAATTCCCACGGGAACGGGCACAACGCGGGTAAAACCGCGGGGCGCTGCTAGTGATGATATAAATAACTTTACTTTGAAATTACCTGTGATTATGTTCAGGTCATGAGTATTGACCGTATCAGCAAAACTAGCAGCGCCCCGCGTTATTACCCGCGTTGTCCCCGTTCCCGTGGGAATTCCGGGATGAAAAATAGCCTATAACCTTCCCGTTGATTGCGGCTATCCATTACAAAAATAATTATTCAAATCGGATTGGTGGTTTTTGAGATTAGCACAACCAAACAAACTTCAGATGTAATAATATTAGTATAGATGAATCACTTATTAAGGCAACTACTTGGATAGGTGGCCTATTGTAATTATGGGTGGTCATGATTAAATGACGGATGAAACAGCAAATCGATTCACTGACCCATTTAACGATACAGTCGGTCACCGATGCAATTTTGTTGTTAACCTATATCCCTGGCTAGATAATCAGAAAAATATCTTCGTTTTTTTCTCTAAAGACGCTATTCCATTTCTATATGAAAGAGAAAAGGCAAAAATGTCCTTATCCCTAGAGATTTAATGAGTGATTTTGACATATACTTAATATACGAAAATTAATGTCAATTAGTTAAATGACAATTTTGTGGACGTCTCCGAGTGGAGCAGTTAATCGTACACCTTTTTACAAAGTTTTGTATGTGAACCAGTGTACCTGTGAACACGTTAAGAACTCACCTAGAGCATCAGACAGCACGTGCAGGAACACACCCTTCATATTCATATGCCCCGGGTCGTGCGTCTTGCAGGGCGGCTTGTTGTTGTTGGGCGTCTTCACCGGCTTGGGCGGAACCATCTCGTCAGTTTCCTCGGTGTCAGTGGCGTTATGACCCAGCGCCATGTCGGCGTTGCTGTTCACAATCTCCGTGAGATGCCGGACGTTTGACGGTGGCGGGACCCCGCCGTGGGAATGGCCGTGACCTCCGCCGTGATCTGCGGGAAAAATTATGGGGTTATTTTTGGGTTTTCTAAGACTTATATGGAGAATCTTCAATGTACTGATTCTTCAGTGAGATGAGAGGTCTTTGTCCAGTAATGGGACATTAGAGGTTTATTAAAAAATGCGGAGAATGGAGGTAGAATGTACGTATGCCATAGTAATTATACCGCCATATGATGTAACTACATTCATGCAATAAATTATTATTTTTTAGGAAGTAAATATCAAACAGTATAAAAAACTGCCACAGCATGTGTTATATTCAATAGCAGAGGAGTGGATTGAAGAAGAAACTAAATCTAGGCATCTAACTATACAGACAAGAACACGTTAAAGTCGTTAGATATAATTCAATTAAAGTGTGCCACGTGCCCACGTGTAATGCAGGCGACCGTAACTAAATAAAATTACAAGTTCAAAGGGTAAAAGCTCGTATCACTACCGATGTCTCCACCCACACAACATCAAAGGTGATTGGATATCGTTGCATCTATCTATACATATTACAAAACACTAGCAGCGCCCCGCGGATATACCCGCGTTGTGCCCGTTCCCGTGGGAATTTCGGATTTTTTTATACATACAAACATTCCTCTTGAATCACTCTATCTATTAAAATAAACCGCCTCAAAATCCGTTGCGTAGTTTTAAAGATCTTAGCATACATAGGGACAGCCAGACAACGGAATGCGACTTTGTTTTATACTATGTAGTGAAGTCCCCAAAAGCTGCATGTACGTATGTAATCGATTTTCTCAAAAAAGAATCCATCGATTTTCATGCGGTTTTCACCAGCATGCAGAGAGGTTCAAGAGGAACGTTTGCGACTACTTTTCGCACCAATATTTTATAGGTACTGTTATAAAGCAGGTAAAACCGCTGGGCACTGCTAGTTTATGTATAAATCCAGAAGCATAGTCGTACAAATCCAGGTAGTTGCCTGAACAGAATTAAGTTGCATGATCTGTGTCTAATAACCTATCATTTAATATTAAATAATTCATTAATTATTAGCACATAGTGTACACATTAAAACGAAGAAGCACACATAACACAACGTAGGAACTGATAAATTCTGTATACAAGGAGCGATGATGTCTACATATCTGATTATTTTCGGCGTAGATTTTTAAGAGGGTTTGTGTTTTGACATGATCATGAAGTACTTGGTGGTGAGGTCATGTAACTCGACATTGTTATTATTATTGCAAATAGTCTATATTGATACGGATACTTGCGAATTTTTTTTGTTTTTTTCTGACCTGATAAGTAGGAAAATACATCAGATTTCTGAATAAATATACCTACCAAATAAATAACTTTACCACGAAACACAAGGCCGTGGGGAAGAAAACTGATGTATTATTTATGTTTTCTATCAATTGATTCCTCTCAATATCCAATTTCGTTTGGACGTAGGAAGTAATCTGTGGAACTATTCATCTGATTTAAAAGATTATTTCCGATTTTTTTCACGAAAAGAGATTAACGAGATAGTTTCCGTTAATGTCAACCATCCGTTAACTTTAACAAATGTTAACGGAAATAAAGAAAAGGGTAAAAAATGGGTTCTTTGCTATGTTTTAACCCCAATTTCTAACAGGAAATCTCGATTATTCGAAGCGAAGTGAGGGCGGGTAACGTAGTAGCGGAGTTACATTTTTATAAATGGCAGGTAATTAAAAGGCATCATCAGTTCCTTCCACGTGGCTTAAGGTAATGAACTTTATCGAATAAGGGTAATGACCCTTATTAGATAAAGTTAATGACACGCAAACCAATACACTATGTGGGTTGTGTCTAAACTTTTTATTAATAGTATTGTACCAATGATATGTTGGCGTGTAAGGCTCTATTTACGGAGCCGCGGGGCGTCGCGTGTAGCGTAGCGTCGTATCCACCGCGGGAGACGCTCCATTTCAAGTAAACGCTTGTAAAATCGCTTCTCCGTAAACGCACTCATACTACGCCATATAATTGAATTCAGTGTCGCGCCGCCGCATGCGACGTACGATACGACGCTCTCCGTAAATGTATTAATTATTGTACGTTGGTTTTATTGGGTTTCCCGTTTAACATTATCCGTTTCAAGAAAAGGAGAAGTAACTACATTATGTTGTTAATATTTTTAGATTTTATTTGACTCCTCGTGTATTCGTATGGAAAATGGAAACATATTCCAAATGTGCCCTGCGGCGTGGCACAAAAAGATTTCAATTTTCAATCGTTTTTAATATCTCCACCTCATTGACTCGCTCGTGTGCTCGAAACTGCGGTCCCAGCATCATACGTCTATGGCTTATTGCCTTTATTGCTGCAGCATGCATAGATGTGTGATGTACCATAAAAAATATTGTCAAACTCGTCTCGGGATACAAACCCTATCCTAAAGTAATTGACGCCTAATCCATACTAATAATATATTTATTAATAGTATGTGTTAATAAGAGAATTCGCATTATATGCTACATTGCGGAAAAGGCAATCGAAATTTATAATAATATACGCAAAGATATGCTAAAATATTGATAACCTTTTTAATAAAAAAATAACACCGGAAATGTGTTTTTTGTTAGATGTCAACGCAAGTTCATATTTTTCTTACTGTACGAGTATTTACTTCCGTAAAAAAAAGTGAATTTGGAACGACAATAATTAAGAAAAGAAGCAATCGAAAAATAAAAAATTGTAATTGAAAGTAGTTACGGATACACTAACTAGCAGCGCCCCGCGGTTTTACCCGCGTTGTGCCTGTTCCCGGGGAAACTTTGGGATGAAAAATAGCCTATAACCTTCCCGTTGAGTGTGGCTATCTATTATAAAAATAAATATTCAAATCGGACTGATAATTCCCGAAATTAGCTCGAAACAATACAAACAAACATACTTACAAATCTTACCTCTTTATAATATTAGTCCTAAGTAATAAGTAATAAATAGTATAACAAACTTGAATTAGTAAGCCATTTAAAACCGCCTGATAACAAGAAAATAAAAACTACTAACAATAACTTTACTAATATTTTTATTAATATTGCGATTTGAGATAAAAAATACGCATACAATTAGAAACTATTAACTTCAAGGTGTGTAACAGAACCATTAAATATTGAAGAATTACATGTATATATATAAAAATCGTAGTTCGTAAGTCTTGCTAAAACTCGAGAACGGCTGGACAGATTTAGGTGATTCTGATTTTGAAATGTTTGTCGTAATCCAGGGAAGGTTTAAACGGTAAGCAGTGACGAAATAACGTATGTTACTGAAGATTCATCCAAATACGTCCAGTGGTGTTTTCGTGGAAGAATCCATCCACACAAAATTTCATACAATATTAGTAGTATAAAGTATTTGTGAAAATTGTGAATGTAGGTATATGTAATAGTATCAGTTAGTTAGATTCCATAATACATATACATAGGCTTTGAGCTTAGTTTGGGTCTTATTAACCGTGTGTGAATTAGTCCGAGTTATTTACTATACTATATTTATACTATACTAGCTGCGCCCCACGGTTTCACCCGCGTTGTACCCGTTCCCGCGGGAATTTCGGGATGAAAAATAGATGTTGGCCGATTCTCAGACCTACTCAGTATGCTCACAAAATTTCATGAGAATCGGTCAAGCCGTTTCGGAGGAGTACGCGAACGAACACTGTGACACGAGAATTTTATATATAAGATTTATACCTATGAAGTTTCGGAGCGACACATATCAAAGCCTACTTGAGATATCTCATTCGGCACTGATATCTCCCATAACAGCTTATCACTCACAATTTTCTCACGAGATAATATGTTTTATTTGACATAAATAGTTAATTCTGCAAGTCCCGACGACTACCGATCACAGCTGAGAACCATCTTAATTATGACAGCTTTCAATGAACAACAAAAACCATAAAAATTTGTTCATAGATGAGCTACGAAGCCACACAGACATTCAGGCACATCCATTTAAACAACCCAATTTAACGGTTTTATAAACCCCTATGTACTTCAATGCATACATACACACACTTAGCTAGCTTCTATTATCACTATATATAAAAATCAATCCACTTTTCGTTGTAATTTAATAACTCAAGAAAGGGCTCACCTAGCCAAATGTTTTGGCTTTGTTCGGACTATTTAGTAGATGGCTTATGTGAAGCTTGAACAAAATCGGTCGAGCGGTTCTTAAATTCCCACGGGAACGGGCACAACGCGGGTAACACCGCGGGGCGCAGCTAGTTTTACATAAACTAGTAATGAATGATACTCTTTTGTTTACGCAAACTTTGAAGGTAATATGCTAAATTAAATTCACTTTGTTTCGACTGTGTGCTAATTGTGATGCTAGTGTGAATTGATTGACGCTCAGACTATTTAAAATATTAAGCACCTATTCGTAAACGATTATTGTCCCTGTCCGACAAACGCTATTTTCCGAGGAGCGAAGGAGACAACATTATTTTTAACTGTGTTTTAATTATAGAGCGTTTATGAATAAGGCCATGGTTAGACTTTAAAATATTCAACTTACGTATCAGTGCATTCAAATATTCGACTTATGTTTCAGTACCGTTAAAATATTTTTTGCGGAGGCTTATAGGTCAAAACCCCCCGCGCCTATTCGAAACTTAGCTATCATTGTCTCTGTTTGTTTTTGTCAAACATTCCATTTTGGTCATTCACATTGACTTTTAAGCACCACGTCTTGCATACCAATGAGAAATTATTAGTAACCTACAATCGACATCGCTTGTATAGACCAATACTATAAAGAGGTAAATTTTTTAAGTTTGTATGTTCGGGCTAATCTCGGGAAGTACTATACTCGGAATTTTTATTAGATTCCAGATTTGACATTAGCTACTGTCATTTTGTCAAATAATGATACCACATATAATAGTGTAGTGTAGTGATACGAATATCTTATTTCATTGCGAATCGATATTTTGTATCCGAGATGTATCCGATGTATTTTCTCATTGTTTTTTACTTATTATTAAACTAGATTTTATCAGATTTTTTTTGACACCAATATATAATTACTTGGAATGAACAGTCTAGCACATTAACCAAAACATACAACGTTTTTTTTCTGTTTTATTTGTCATGTTCCTTCATGATCACATTTTTTTATTTATTTCACACACAATTATAAAAGAAAAGTCTCAGATCGTTAATTAATCGTCAAAACTAAATTATCGGTTCAGAAATATTTAATTTCCTGATATACTTAGTTTACGAGAGTAAAATTATAAACGAGAAGAATCGATCCGGAAATATTCCATTTCCATATCGAATAATTTCGCAACGTCACTATTTAGTATTTGTCATAATGTTGCAACACTGAAATTGTCAAATCTGGAATCTAATTAAAATTTTTAGTATAGTCCGAATCGAATAATTCTTTTTGTAGTGCATAGCTACATTTTGGATGAAGGGTAGAGGCTAATTTTTATCCCGAAATTCCTAGGGAAACAAGCACAAAGCGGGTAAAACCGCGGGGCGTGGTATGTTTATAACCAAACATTATACAAAAAGATGAATCGCATATTATAGAGAGACGTAATTGTACGTTGTGTTGTGCTGGCGACGCTACGTTAGCACAAAAACATGTTTTTCTTTATCACTATGTGCATATCAGGGGAACAATTGAATAAAACATTTGTCGGTTGAATTCATTACTTGAGATTCGTATCAAGTTTTTACTGTTGATAAAACTCTGATCAATACATCAAAATTCAAATATTTTTATTTTTATCCTTCCTGTTGAGTTTAGGTATGTAGCAGCAAAAGTGCTGACACAGAAATGTAGCATGCACGGTTGCCCCCGCCGCGCCAACAGTCAGTCGCACAGAGTACGGGCAGTAGGGAACACGTAGGCATAAGTAATTACAATTGTGTCAGAAATATAATTCTTTATTGGACTCAAAGTGGTTTCAATCAATTAACTAATTCCCTGAACATTAAGAATAACAAATCAGTGATAGGTAGATTCTTAACTACCAAAGGTACATGGGTCAGGTTTGAGATCACCTACCTACTTCGGAGGGCATGCTAAATTTTGGGTCCCGGTTGTTTCAATCGTTAGACCATGTCGGGGGCTTATAGGCGGTGTATAACTTCAGACACCAGGGTTGGCTTACTTTCTACCTACCTACTATAAGCTAGTGAGTGGTCATTACGCCTAATCGTATTAACTGTATGATATTTTCAGTGAATGTTTTTGCCTTTTACACTATTCATTTTATTCATGTCTATTGTGTAGTCAGTCGGTTAATATTAATATATTTATTCAATAAAATTATACCTACAATGCTCGGCAGCCGATTAGAAATGATTATACTTATATGAACCTTTCTCTTGAATCGCACTATCTATAAAAGAATCCGCATCAATATCCGTTGCGTAGTTTTAAAGATCTAAGCATACATAGGGGCTGTCTTTGGCAGGACATAGACAGCTAGTTTCTACATAGACAGAATATGTCATTTTATTCTAAAAGAGAAATAAATACGGACTAGGCATGTGTTTTTCAGTATCTACCTACTTAATTATATTCCATACAATTCAACTGTACCGTAAAAAACATTACTTAAAATAAAAATAGGTAAAACTTGCAATGACTTTACTAGACGTAAACAAAACGACATAATCTATGAGTAATTTAATTAGTTTCAGTTAAAACTGTTAAATAGGTAATTGCGGAACATAACGTATTGTCTTCTTTATAGACTACTAGCAGCGCCCCGCGGTATTACCCGCGTTGTTCCCGTTCCCGTGGGAATTTCGGAATGAAAAGTAGCCTATAACCTTCCCGTTGAATGTGGCTATCCATTACAAAAAGAATTTTTCAAATCGGTTCAGTAGTTTCTGAGATTAGCGCGTTTAAACAAACAAAACAAACTCTTCAGCTTTATAATATTAGTATAGATTCATTATGTTATGTTCTTTTGTTTGAGGCGTGTGCACCGCCGAGTGATATACCTTATGTCCTTTTGTTCAGAAAACCAGTTGATATTTTATGCGTTTTAAACATCTAGGGCATTTCATAAATGCTTATTAACAGCATTTTAGCTATCAAATGGTTTGTCCCTTTCCCACATACGCTATTTTCCAAAGAGCAATAGAGACAAAACACTTTATTTATAACAGTGTTTTAGTTAGAGAGCGATTATGAATAAGGAGGCTTATTCTTTGCTTAACTCGCTCGCCCCGCGGATTCACCCACGCGTAACTGTTTCTGCACAGTTTTCATAACATCGTCACGTAGTTTAGGCATGCGGGACCCTGGTTCTTACATAAGTGAACTTCACTTTACTTAGCTTTTTGTATATTTAGGGTACAGGTTAGTAGGTACGTACTTCAAAAGGAATAAACAGACCTTCCTTATTTGTCTGGACGTCAGAAAAATACAACTATACACACGTCAAACCCCTTTTTTTAAGCACAAACGTTTGGTATTTATAAGGTTATCTGTATGCGTATGTGTCTAATCGAGTCTCAGAAATTCAATTCGACCTACTTCCCGGTATCAGATTGAGCTGTTTAGCAGTTTTTTACAGGTTTTACAGGGCATATTCACACACGCTTAATTGAACCCAAACTAAGCTCAAAGCTTGTATAATGGAATCTTACTAACTGATACTACTACATATACATACACAAATACTTTATACGAATATATAATTGACACCCAGACGTCGTCGCCAACACGCCAACAACTGCGTCTGCACATATTCGAGGCGGGAAACGAACCCGCAACCCCCGCAAACACAGTAAGCGCCCTGACATGCCATTGCGCCAACGGGCTTGTCAATTAAGCAAAACCATATTAACTATATTACATTTTCTACGGAGCAAGCTCGCTTTCACAGACCACTGACAAAAGACAATAGCTTTTTTTAAAGGTTGTTATTCACTTACCATGGAATAGAAAGAGTCCGACGATATTGAGTACCAGCCCTAACGTCCCCACAGCGACCAACAGCTTAGCGTCGTGTATCGTCTCGATCTCGATGAACCTCTTGACGGCCTCCACTGTGATGCTGAAGCAGAGAGCCACCAAGAACACGGCGTTCACAAGAGCCCCCAGCACCTCGGCGCGCGCCCAACCAAACGTATTCTTTGACCATTTCTTTGGTGACATCTGTTGACGAAATTAGATGTTTTGTAATCCTACTAGGTAGTTCCATCCGCGATACAAAAGTCGCTAGTGTATCTAAACCATCCAGGGTGCCACCGTGCCACCCAAACGTATACAAAAAAAAAATTCAAATCGGTCCAGCCGTTTAGGAGTTCAGTGAAAGTACTGTAGAATTATATAGACGAATCCTACTAATATTATAAATGAGAAAGTTTGTGAGGATGTATGTATGTATGTTTGTTACTCTTTTACGAAAAAAATACTTGACGGATTTGGATGGAAAGTAATATAGGTTAAACATTAGAATAACACATGTGTTATATTTTGTCCCGAAATTCCCGCGGAAGCAGGTACAACGCGGGTATCATCGCGGGGCGCGGCAGTGATAAGTTAGTTCTTAGACCGCATAAAGGGCTCCCACTTATGGTAGTAATACTTCCTAACATACAGGACCTTTACAGTACAGCAGAACATCATTTCAAATGATCGTCATTTGTTTTTAAAATAAGTTTAAGCGCTAAATCGAATTAAGAATCTTTGTGAAATTCACAATAAGTTATACGTAATATTTCATGAGATGTTTATTATTTCAACGAACAATTTGAGACAATTAACTCCAAACAACATGTGTCAAGTTTACTTATTATTCCGATTGAAAATATTCACAATATGTCTGTCAAGAGTAACTGCAAACAATATCAATACTTAAAAAAACACCTCCAATTACTTGTATACCTCTGACAGACGTGAACATCGATATTATATTAGCGAGTGCATTAATCGTTAAAGCACGAAGGTCGCATTGAATACGGTCAATACTCGAAACTTATCAGAGAGAGAATAAAAAGAAACAATGATTTGATAAACATTTGAACACGCGTTGTTAACTCTGTCTTATTGGTTCATTTCTAAGAAGTAAACCCCTTTGTGGTTCTTAATTAAATCTGCGATACTCGAAGATTTTAGTATTGAGAAGAGTATCACCAAACTAAGTGTGAATCTATAGCAAATAGAAGAGGAAATTTGGTTTCGGCTTAGATAGGCAGTAACTATCTATACTAATATTATAAAGCTGCACAGTTTGTTTGTTTGTTCTGCGCTAACCTTAGGAACTGCTGGACCGATTTGAAAAATTATTTCAGTGTTGGATAGTCCACTTATCGAGGAAGGCTATATGCTATTTTTCGTGCGCAGGGCGCGTGAGCACGCCGCGTTTGGCAGTTTCTGAGATTGAGGTGTTCAAACAAATAAAAGCAGGAATCAAACTCTTCAACTTTATATATTAGTGTAGATATAGATTATATAGCGCCTTGCGGTCTCACCCGCGTTAGAGTACCTTTCCACCAGATCTATGCTACAATGCTATGTTTGGTATCCACCAATCATAACACACGTGCACGTGGCATAGCAACGTGGCATAGCAACGTGGCATAGCAACGGGGCCTAGCGATGTTGGCATCCATCAATCGTATGAAATGTAGGTCTGGTGGAGGAACCGTTCCGGCGGGAATTTCGGCATAAATGTAATCCTATGTGTTTTAAAGATGTACATCTCATAATTATTGCTATGTATTTGTATACAAATCCGTTCAGTGGTTTTAGCATGAAAGAGTAACAATCATACTATTTTCGCATTTACAATATTAGTAGATTAGTAACTAGGGCAAGGCTGTCCAACACATACTTTATTATCACAGAAAATATAGAATAAAAACAGCTCGGCCTTATTAAATTTACACTATTATATACGTAAGTTTCCTTGTTAATATCTAACTAAGGTCACTTCAATTAAACAAGATTTGAGGTGAGAAATAAGGATGAAAATAGCCAAAACCATCATCTTAAAAAGAAAGACAATGTATTAAAGTCAGATCCATAGTTTATGGGATTTGCATGAACATACACACAGACGTGATTGTGGTCTTTTGTCTTTTCCATTCTAAAGAAGAAGATAATACTTTGCCATACTTACTTTAACAGATAAAAATGCTATAACAAGTGCTGCGACATCGCTCAGCATGTGAAACGAGTCTGCAACTAAGGCCATCGAGTTGGTGATGTACCCTACGATCAGCTCCACGAAGAAGAAGCCTCCGGTGAGCCATAACATCGACAGTAGTCGACATTTCTTTCCTGTATACCGTCCCATTGTAACTGTGAATAAAGTGATTATTAAGATAATTTACATATCAACAATAGACTATAAGATAAAAATGTAATCATGCATATTATTGTATACGAGCAGTGCTCCGAGCAGTGTTCATACCCGTGGGAATTTTCGGATGACAATATACCTACCTTCTCATTTAAAGTGTACACATCTGTGATTGGTGGTTATACCAGAAATGTACTTTGTAACTCTAGATTGAAAGGTGTAATATGCAACACTGTTGATGTGTCATTAAAGAATTAAATAGATGTGCCTTTCCATTTCAATAAGAATTATTCAAATATGATCAGTAGTTTCCAAGATTAGCATAATCAAACAAACTAAAAATAAAAAACATACTCTTTAGCATAGTAATTAAACACAAGCAAACAAATATACTTAGGTGTTTAAATTACTAATTTTGCTTGTTGATTATGTCTGATCATTGTACCTCTACTGATTACCATCAAATACTAAGGCATTTAAGTCCAAAATGTTATTATAAACATGTAATCAAAATCGGATTTGTTTTATGTACTTATAATTAAACATAAATAATATCTGATGCCATGTTCACATAACACTCATTGTTCTTGATGTAATATATTTGTCCATTCAAAACATTCCTATTTGTTTGTTTATTGATAGTGATTATTATTATATTTAACAATAAAACATTAAATAACTATTTGAAAAAGGAGCTGTAACTCTACATTTAAAATCTACTGCACTACAGATTAAAATTGTGTCTTACTCACAAAATATAAAATTAGAGGATTGTTCATTCAATATGTTTTCAGGTTAATACACTCTCATTGTAATTTAGAAAGAAAACTAAATTCATATATTAAATGTAGTCCAGGGTAGTTATAATGTGGTTAGTAAAATGAGTTATACTCAGCCAGAGCCACCCAGTTTTTCAATAAATTCACATGTTCTGGATTGAACACAATAATAAACTTTAATGTGTCTGTAAACTTTATCTATCATTAGCATGTTATGCATGCTTTATGTATCATTAGCATGTTACCACAGCTCTGACGATGAAAACAGGATAATACACATAAATAATTGATTATTAGGTATCACAGAACTCAATAAAGTGTGCTCTGAACTATCTATGACTCATTAATCTACAGCCTTTGTAATAACTGAGGTTACTTACAATTTGAATTTTCCAATTATCTAGAAAGTTTCCTTAGAAACTCAGGTCCATTAGGAGTAGCGTGTGTCAGCAAGCACTACTTAGAAATTGCACACTCATTTTACAACAATAGGTTAATGCTCTGTTACAGTATCGATTCAATTTCTATGCACATACACTGAACACAACGAATTGTCGCGAAGGTAAACATTAACACTTGCAACCTATTTGAAAACAAATCTTACGGAGAATTTAGTTTAACAATGAAATGATTAGAAATTCTTGTGAATAGAACGAATTTTATAATATAATCATGTGCTGTTTCAAACTTTATTAATTTTAGCAAGATTTATTTGGAAAACACCAACCGAAGAATACTTTATAATAATTTATTTCACGTCTATTCTAATTAATTTGTGAAGATTAAATAAATTTCGATACTCTGAATCGGAAGCAGACACAATCACACACAATGATTTTTTAGCAGTATAGGTACTCACTCAAAGAAATCTGTCAAATGAAACTGTCATCCTGTGCTGTCATCACTTACCTTCAGTCAACCGGTTCAAATGTCAATTTGACGTACTATTGTAATAAGCCACAGTCAAAAAATATATATAGTGCCGCCTAAAAAAACTCGACTAAAATCTAGTGATCTAATCATCTTTCGCTTCCTACCACAGACGTTCTCGTACTACTATAAACGTAAAAAGCTTTTTTTTTTTTTTTTTGTTATTGGCTTCTGCTGACATTCGTCGCAATTCCGCCAGTGTCAGCGTTCCCGGTAGAAAAAAACACGATGAGTTGGGTAGTAATTTTACTTCTGTTGGCCAGTGGTGGAAAGTTTACCTCCAAGCAGAATTTAGAACAAACACATGACAAACACATTTATACACGGTGAGCCTTAATAACCCGAAAGATTTAAACCAACGATTTTAGAGCCTAATTAGAGTATATAAAGTTATATAACGTATAGTCCAAAAACCCATATTTTAAGAGATATTAATTATTTCAAGTAAACCACAAGTAAGAAAATCTCAATTGTAACACACCCTAAAGGCGTGACGTAGCCACCTACTACTTTTACACGCAGACGCACTAACCGCATGGTTGATGCATCGTATGATATCGGAGTGATTCGTTAAGTGTCATGCTCGCTCCTTGTTTCTCAACTGACATTAATCAAAACTCGCTCACTCTCTGAGTAAAGGTTTGTTTACAAAGAAGCGATCAATTAATATGATTTAATTTGTACTGAAATAGTAGTTTAATTAAGACACATAATTGGACCCATGTTGATATAGCATTATTTACTCGTACTGTCGTCACAAATACGTCGTTTAAATCTTTCGGGTTATTAAGGCTCACCGTGTATATTATGAAATAATAAACGAATTAAAGGAATAGTACCCCGTTGTTGCGCAATGTAATGTCATTGTCATGTCAATCAATGTCAAGTCAATCAAAATACATACCTATAAATTATAGGTATGTACCCTATTTACATTTGATTATTTTGATAGGCTATAATATTTTCTCCCGGCCGCGGCCCGGCCCGGCCCATTCGTACTGTGATTCGTATAGTTTTTGGTTTTTCTTTATATTGTGCTATGAATTTTCAATTAAGTACATTTAAAAAACATCTGACAAACAAAACAAATTGAAAATCAAAATAATTGAAAACTCTGACGGAATTCGGACAGACGACAGATGTGCGTCGTGCGACAGATTAATAATTTCATTAAGCCACTGCCATGCCTGCCACTGCAATAAGTTGAATATTAAATGAATGAAGACATAATCTAATGATTCTCATTCTCATTACATAGATTATATAAGTAGATCAGATCAGCACACAGGTCGGCCAACGGCCAGTAAAAGTCAACGAACTCTCACAAAAAATAAAATCATGTGTTTATGCATTAAAAATACGTACGTATTTATTAGTGTTGCAAATATATTTTCAGGACAAACGTTTTAACGTGATTTAGCAATGTTGAAGTGATGTAAACAATAATATATTGTATAATCAACCTACCCCAAATATGGGTGCTCTGAATTTTCTTGGAAAAACTGCTGGTTTCTTGGGTTATGCAGTGCAGTATGCATGCTTCACCCACTGTACTTTCGAGTATGTTGGAGATTTTGTTATGGTGAGTTTGTTTTACCAGTAGGTACCTATCCAATATTTTTTTATTTTAGAGACAATGTACTTAATTATATAATATTGGTTAGTATTAGTTATGGGTATATGCTATAGAGCTCTCTCAGTCAATGACAAGCCCATTGGCATAGACATTTGTGACAGTGTTTACATGGTGGAGGGTTGGGTTCGACTCCTGGCCAGAGTCAACAATAAGTGTTGGGTGTTGTTGGGTGAGTCTGGGTCTCAATTCAAAAGTTATTAAGTATTTTTTTATGTTTATGTAGTAGTTTCAGTTAGTTAGATCTATACTAATATTATAAAGCTGAAGAGTTTGTTTTGTTTGTTTGTTTGTTTGTTTAAACACGCTAATCTCAGAAACTACTGAACCGATTTGAATAATTTTTTCACTGTTAGATAGTCTATTTATCGAGGAAGGCTATAGGCTACATTTTATCCCGAAATTCTTACGGGAACGGGCACAACGCGGGTAAAACCGCGGGGCGCTGCTAGTTCTAAATACAAGCTTACTGCTTAATTTGGGTCTAACTAACCATATGTGAATTAGTCTATAAATATTTAAGGTTCATCCTCAAAGTTTTTATTTCTATGTTTTCCAGTGTACCGGGCCATCAATGGAACCAACATTAGAATCAAACAACATATTACTAACAGAGCATCTATCGCCGAGATTTCAGCGGCTTCGTCGAGGAGACATTGTCATTGCTAGGTGCCCGACCAACCCTCGGCAGAACATTTGTAAGAGAATAAAGGCTATGCCTGGTGATAAAGTAAGAGGTAGTTTTCCAAGTCGTAGTCAATTTGTGCCTAAAGGCCACGTTTGGTTAGAAGGGGATAATGCTGACAATTCAGCTGATTCCAGAATATATGGACCTGTCCCTGAAGGCTTAATTCGCAGTAGAGTAGTGTGTAGAGTCTGGCCATTAGAAAAAATAACTTCTCTTACTACTTACTAGATTTTTATGTTCAATGATAGTTGTGTTAAATAAATATGAAATATATTTTGTAATAAGTAGCTTTGTTAACTTTGTTGGATGCTATTGTCGTTTGTTCTTGAAGATGGCTCAGGTGAATTGAAACAGGTGAAATAAATAAATAGACTTATTTTATTTAAATAATAATGTTTAATTTAAGTTTACTTCAATAGTTTTGAGTGATTCTGGTTCCATAACAAATTCGATGTATTGGCGACTGTTCAGTCTTATCGTGACGTCCAAATCTCGTCGACGTCTGTAAAAAGATATTTATATTAAATTATGTTCATGTTGTAATAGTAGTTTTAATAAAGTTCTGTCCCAAAAATAATACCACAAAAAAAACCTAAAGGCAATCGGACTTAATTTCTATTATTATTAATTAGCCAAAAATGTCCCACTGCAGGGCAAAGGTCTCCCTACCCTCCTTCCACTAATCTCTATCCTGAGGTAGTGGGCCAGTTATTACTCCGTTGGTCTAGTTCGTCCCGCCATCGCTTGTGGGGTCTTTTTAGCAAAACTTATCGTACTACCTACCTACTGATATCATATCACTACCTACACCATTAACAGTATATCGGAGGCCTTTAGGCAGTCAAAAAACTCCGATAGTGTTGGCCATGGCCTCTGAACTACTCTAAATGAATGAATGAATACCCTACCTGTTCTGTAGCACAAACACCAAATTTCCATTAGGTTTTATTAGCGCAATATTTTCAACAGAAACTAGACTTCTTCTAGACATCCTAATACGTCTGGATCCCCGCGGAATAAACTTTGAGAAATGTCCCATTGCATAGAACATGGGTTGCTTGATGAATTCGTCTTGTTCGGCGTAAACTAGAATGGGGGAGTCTACAAAGTTGTCAGCCCAATTTGGCCCACCGGTGGGGTCCAGGCAGAGGTTCCAATCGATCCAGCCCACTACGAAGTTGTTTAAGTCCTGCAAATAAAAAATAATTAGAACCATTTACTAACTCGACTCAGTGCATGTTAAAAGTAATGTGCAAGTTAAAGTGCATGATATCCAGGGAGATAAATCCAAATGACTCGATAGAGAGAATATCTTTGTTTTCCTCACAACTATGGTGTCGATTTTAAGCTGAATAAAGTTTTGGACAAATATGTCCCCAAATGCAGTTGCATTTGGGGACATATTTGTCCAATGTTTAGATAATGTAATGCATTTTGAAAATTGTATATAAGTACATCAAATTTTCGAAAATCTCGTACATCGTTCGGGAACCGAATCTGATCTAAAGTTTATTAATTGTTGCTAATGTTTAGTTAGTGTTGATCTTACCTGTAATATGCTCGTGGTGTAACTCTGAGCTCTGAACCAAGATCCTATTCTTATTTGATCCAAGTGCCAGGGCATTGGTCCTGTAAAAAATTTACTTGTTTTTGCTCATTTCTCTCTATTTTATTACAACGGGTTTTGTCCCTTTTGGCTCCCGAAATAAGAGCTTTCAAATAAACAAGAAAGCTCTCTGATTATAAGTAGAATAGCACTAGTAAAAAGACAATCTAGGATAGGGTTTCCCAACCGTCTTTGGCCGGAGGCCACCTTTTGATTATTGTTGTTATCAAGGACCACCAATCATTAGGTAATTCGGAAACATATTACGAGTAAACGACATAAAAAGTACATAAGTAGGAAATTGGTAGGACATTGCCCACGGAAGTGAACAATTTTTTTTGGCTGAGCACTGATTGGGAACCCCTCTATAGCTATCCCCTATATCTATCCACTACTCTATATCTATCCGCGTCCCGCGTTGTACCCGTTCCCGCGGGAATTTCGGGAAAAATGTATCCCATGTGTTATTCTGATGTATAAACTATATCACTTTAAAGTTTCATCCAAATCCATCCAGTAGTTTTTTCGTGAAAGCGTAACAAACACCCATACATACATCCATCCGCAAAAACTTTCGCATTTATAATATTAGTCGGATATTGTACTGTCAATAATTGTTGTTAATAGAATTAGTGATGTTCGGTTGGACAGGCACGGTTGGATTACCTTCACACGCCTCAGTGGACAGCAAGATCTTGCCCGGGTACCTCTCCTGGAGACGGGATAGAATCTCCGGGGGCGCGAAGTTCCCGTAGTAGTGGATCGCTATGCCGTCCAAGTAATCGATAGATCTGGGGTCTTCGCGTTCCATCTGAAATAATATCATTTAGTTTATTTCATATAATATCATTTTGATTCCATCATATAGTATGATTAAGTTTACATTATAATTTGTTGCCTTATAACACACACACTAGCAGCGCCCCTCACTGTACCCGTTCCCGTGGGAATTTTGGGATGAAGCGTTTAATAGTAGCCTAAACCCTTCCTCGCGGATTTCTCTGTCTTTCGCCGAAACCCACATGCAAATCCGTTGTGTAGTTTTTGACTTATCGTCACAGACAGATGCGACGACGGGAGGCTGGTTCATAAATGTAAGGAGTGCATTCCATGCACGTTCTCGATACAAATCATCTTGCCAGTAACTAAATAAAAATAATACACACATAGTAGAAGTATTAGAAACACAGTCGAAGTAGTATTAGTATTAGCCTGTTATGCTGTTATACTGCTGGGCAAAGGCCTCTCATCTCACCGAAGATATCAGTACAGTAGAAGGATTAGGCTTAGGTAATCATCACGTTTGCCTAATACGGGTTGTTGATCATACATACAATAATACACACATGTTTAAAAGCAATTTATAACATCGCGTAGTTGCGTAAAGTTTCACTCAACTTATCTGATGGATTTTCGAAACGGGATACCTCTATATACTTACACCACGCATCCAAATCGGGAGGATGTAACGTTGATCGTCTACAGCCAATATAAGAGTGTTGTTGTACTTGGAGCTTCTGATCGTAGGACCGAGATTGTTGGCTACCCAACGACCCTGGGAAACATTTCGGGCTAAAACTACCTGTACATTGAAGCAGAGCCATTGAAGGAAAAAATTACCAAAAGGATTGCATAAAATCTACCCTCAGAGATTTTATGCGATCCTATTGGTTAATATTTTTCCGTTTCTAGGTTTCGCTCCGCAGCCTCGCTTCGCTTCAATGGACAGACTGATATACTCGTAATTACAACAGCAGCAGACAAATCTGTATTATATATTACTAGCAGCGCCCCGCGGTTTTACCCGCGTTGTGCCCGTTCCCGTGGGAATTTCGGGAATTTTTTTACATAAAAACCTTCCTATTGAATCACTTTACCTATTACCTATTTAGTCCATCGAAATGTTACATTTTTTAGGCCTAACCTTGCGTTTTTTAGAGGACGCAATTTTATTTTTTTGATGTGTAGGGGGGGTCAGTGTAAAGCTAAAAACAAGTTTGTGGGGTCGCCACCCTTGTCCCACGGCCGCCATCATGAAAATAAGGGTTGAAATGGTTTTTACGATATATCTCTTAAACTATTTATTTGATAAAAACATTTTTTTAACATTTTTGTTGCAAATTAAATTCTCTACAACTTTGGTCCAGTAACTTTTTGTCGTAGAACTATAAATAAAAAAGTTATAAGCGAAAATGTTCAGAAATTTTAAAAGTAAAAATAAAAGACATAAGGGACATTACAGCTGCTGCTGATCCTAATACCGATCTATCGAAGGTCGTAGTTCGATTAGGTGGGTTCCATTTGCTCATGTCGTTCATAGATGCTATTGGATATATCATGTCTGGTAGTGGACTCGAGGATATCTTCAAATTAATTTATGCTGAGAACTGTGTACAGCACATGTCTGGACATGCTTATGGTAGGGCTCTACGTGTTCATTTATATAGTACTATTATCATCCAGAAAATCTCGTTCTTCTTCTGTAAATTCTATTGAATCCATAAATATTTTTGTTTCTGATAAATGCACTAGCAAATGAGCACGTACAGCCCTACCATAAGCATGTCCAGACATTATGTGCTGTACACAGTTCTCAGCATAAATTAATTTGAAGATATCCTCGAGTCCACTACCAGACATGATATATCCAATCGCACCTATGAACGACATGAGCAAATGGAACTCACCTAATCGAACTACGACCTTCGATAGATCGGTATTAGGATCAGCAGCAGCTGTAATGTCCCTTATGTCTTTTATTTTTACTTTTAAAATTTCTGAACATTTTCGCTTATAACTTTTTTATTTATAGTTCTACGACAAAAAGTTACTGGACCAAAGTTGTAGAGAATTTAATTTGCAACAAAAATGTTAAAAAAATGTTTTTATCAAATAAATAGTTTAAGAGATATATCGTAAAAACCATTTCAACCCTTATTTTCATGATGGCGGCCGTGGGACAAGGGTGGCGACCCCACAAACTTGTTTTTAGCTTTACACTGACCCCCCCTACACATCAAAAAAATAAAATTGCGTCCTCTAAAAAACGCAACCCCAAATGTAACTTTTCGATGGACTAATTACATCAAAATCCGTTGCGTAATTTTAAAGATTTAAGCATACAGACAAACAGACAAACAAACAAAAAGACAAAAATAGCGACTTTGTTTTATACTATGTAGGGATAAGTACCTAGGTAACTATTATAAACCAACCAAAAAATTGGGTTAAAAATTTTACAGCGCTCCGACCCCAGCTTGACTGTTACTGAGGGGATTTCGGGATAAAAAGACAACTTACCTTACCACTCTATTTCCTTGTTAAATAATAATTTTGGTTTAGCTACTAGGCATGACGTAAAAACGCAACATGATACAATTTTGCCTTTGACATTTATTTTTATTAGAATTAGAAATAAATTATGTACCTAGTTGTGTATTTCGTTCTATTATATGAGTAGGTATTCTTACCAACTGCGCAGGAGTCCAGCCAAGGGAGTTGAAATTAACGATGGGTATTATTCCGTTCAACGGTTCGTTAGTGGTTGTTATGGCCCATATTTTTACTTGGGCTTTTTCGTATTCTTCTAAGAACCTAAACGGACAAAAAAAATCAGTTCCTTCCCCTGTGTCAAATTGCTGGGTTATCCAAATCTCAGATTATATTAAACTAGCAGCGCCCCGCGGTTTTACCCGCGTTGTGCCCGATCCCGTGGGAATTTCGGGAATTTTTTTACATAAAAACCTTCCTCTTGAATCACTCTACCTATTACAAAAAACCGCATCAAAATCCGTTGCGTAATTTTAAAGATTTAAGCATACAGACAGACAAACAGACAGACACGAAAAAGAGACGACTTTATTTTATACTATGTAGTGATAAAAGTACTAATATTGCATGCGACTATGCTCTATCACAGATGCCAACATAGACACATTAAAATAGCTATGCTAGCTGTTACCCGCGCTTTCGGTGGAAATATTTTATAGCTTATTCGGGGTTCAGATGAATCGCCAAGATGCTTATTGCTAGTAATAACACGCTATTGCTATTGATTCAGGTTTGATCCCGTCTATTTAATCTGTTCAGGAAAAGCCGCATTAATATTTGGAGGGATTTACTTAATAACTTTTTCCTTGTACTTACTTGAGATGGTAGTCGGCATAAGTCTGGTAGTACTCCGGTTTGAGCTGCCCAAAGCCGGTGATCCTTTCGTTGGTCTTCATCCACACCGGAGGAGACCACGTCGAGGCGGTGATCTTGATCTCGTCGGTCGCCACTCGCTGGCTTCTCTTTATCATTGGTAGCTAGAAAATTCGAAATCTTCATTGAGTCTTCGACTGAAATATCATTACTAAGCTCTATGAACATATAAAATAAGTAAAAACATCCGAACAAAGAACCTCTAGTTTAAAAAAACTGATATTGAGCTTAAAATCCTAAAGTATTATCGCTTATTAACAGCATTTTAGCTATCAAATGGTTTGTCCCTTTCCGACATACGCTATTTTCAAAAGAGGAAAAGAGAAAACACTTTATAACATGTTAACATGTTTATGTTAAGGAGCATTTATGAATAAAGCGGTTTTAGAGCTACATGTTGATTAATCTCTTAAAAAAGCAACAACATTTGTGTTATGATGAATCTCAACATATTGCCTACCTTATAGAACAGATCTTCTTCAGTCAGCGAGTAGTTGGACAGACCAGCGTCGTTCCAAGGGTACTCGTTGTAAGTGTAGGGGTGGGTGGAGAAATCGCAGCCCCCGATCGGCACCCTGATCATGTTGTATTCAATACCTTCCGACCCGAAGTATGTGCTGAAAGATTAATAATAAGTATACCAATCAGATTATTGGGACTTAACGATTGCTGTTCTGTATAGTAAGATAACTTTGATTAAGTAATCTGTGTAAGCCTTTGGCTTAGCCTAAATGTCATAAATATCGATTGTTAGCAAAGAAACCCCTATATGATTCACCACCATCAGGCACTGATGACTCAAATACTCAATAAACACTCTTGTCTTGTCGTGAAGTAAGTTGCTTCAGACAAGTTTATTACTTGAAGTCTGATTATGTTATCACATACTTAAGTCACAATTATGTCTTTGTTGATAATAGTGATCTTTAAACCTAAACCTACGTTTTCACTTACTTGATCATATTACTTTGAGCTCCATCGGATAGCTTGCGCCAGTTGATGGAAGCGGCATCAGTGACGGAGCCACCGAACCCTTCAATGTACTGATACACTACGTTGCTGTAGACTCTGAAGTTTACAATTCGTTGTAGCTCATCTACAAAAGATACCATCGTTACTCCTATGTGGAAGTATAGGTAGGTACAGTTATCTAAGCACCAGAGTTTACGAACTCTTCCACTGAACAGTAGGATGGTAGGTACACGAGAGGTAAGATATAGGTAGAGTACAAGTTAACATGTGTGTTAACTTGTACTCTACCTATATCTTTACATAGAAATTGAATATATTTTTGTGATAACTACTTGTCTGAATATCAGCACACACTCAGGCACAGTACGCACATACACATACAACGAACTTAGTATCCATAAACTGTGCATAAATACTTGAGCTCTTCTTTGAAATAACCTAACCTAACCTACTCTATAAAACTTTTGATTTTTCATCTTACCAAGAATAGACTCTTCATCGTCATCGTACTCGCTGTTCTGTGTGTATGGATACGGCTCATGGTCAATGTCTTCCTGCCTTGCAGCGGCGTCAACGTTTTGGACTTGTCCATAAGATTTCGCGAATCGTTGCCCGTCCTGTTGACATGTCAGAGGTCAGTGGCGGATTCAGGATTTAAATATGGTTTGACTCTGGTAGAGGATTTTGGGTAGGAGGCTTGACTCCGGTTTGAGTAGCTTTTTCACTAAGCTTTAATCATCTAACTCGCAGTACTGCGTCTGAGGGACCTCAAAAATTCATTTTTCCTCTTACTGATTTTAGCAGTTATATTGGAGCGTAGTTGGACTGGAAAGGTCCGTATTATGGTAGCATCTCTGGCCACTGGTCATGCGCATATTATGAGGGTATGGAACCCTCCTTAGCAATGAAAAAATTACAAATTGCGGAACACATTATTGGCAATTGAAGTTTTGACTCAACCCTGTCCGCTTTACCTTTTAGCTGAAGCCTCCAAAATCCCCCTTGCGATGCCTGTGGCACATGTTAATAGGTCAAACCTGATATGGATGTATTACTTGACTTGCTTACCCTTGTGGAAGTATAGGCGACGTATGTGCCTGGCGCCGGGTCCTCCCTGGTGATCGTGTCGCAGTATTGAGCATCGCACACGCACACTACCGACCTGCCTTCGATGCCCACGTCTCGTGCGCGACACGGTAGGTCATCTGGTTACGTCATCAATTACTTAGATCATACGTCATCAACTATTTTTATAATTATGTAGACAATAGGTGCGAACATGACTAAGTAACGGCGAAAAGGCCAAAGTATTAAGTAAGCATTAGTTGTTCCGCGGTTGGAACCACAGCATAAGTTTTTATAGCAAAATTATCCTACTTGGGAACTAGTCCCAGGTAATTTTGCCATAAATTCCCAAGTTTGGCCCCATGGTTAGTGTTCTTCCTCATATAGCAAAATTGCATCAACTCTGTAAGTTCTATATGCAAACATTGATGTTCACATACTATGGAACCAGTTAACCATTTGTGGACCCATTCTAAGCTGATTGACGACTTAGATAAGACTTAAGACCTATTTAGGTACCTACAATTAAAAGGTTCTAAACTGACTGACAATCACCCTTGCTTGGTTTACTAAATTTATTCAGTTAACTACCTAAATATACATTTGGCAAAGTTATTCAGAACTGTATAACTTACCAGAGTTCCCAAGTGCTACACAAAATAAAAGAACCGATGCCAAAACTTTTTTTAAAGCCATTTTGAAGTGCCACTCGAGCAAGTCGGCCACAGCCGCTAATATGACTAGGTGATATTAATTATCAAGTTATCCGTAATTAATATGATAACTCTGATTAATTGATAAAGATAATCACAGATTTATTTGATTACAAAAACAATAATTTTGATACAAGTAATAAGGGTACCCACCCTTAGTACTTGTATCAAAATTGTTTCAATCGATTGGTTATCGTAACATACTAATAACGTAACATTCGTTAAAAAGTTCAGAATTTCAGTTAAATACAAAGCGTTGTTTCGTAACTTAAATTACCGTCTGATAAAGTTATTATGGTGACCAGTAGGAAGCCATGATTTTTCATTTTCTTACGTCTAGCGTCTGTTGAGACATATGTATAGTATTCTGACCGTTTTCCAAAACGTTTAAGTATTATCCAGTATTAAGTTTTATCCAAAAATCGTTTATAATGTCCTTTCAACGAGAATAATATGATGTCTTTTTTGCACTATTGAATGTGAAATACATATCCTTTGTTGACCCAACTTAAAATATTTGTAATAACAAATAAAATGTTCGTGTTTAAGTGTAGTATTAAAGGAACCCTAAAGAGGGGTAGATTACACGATAACACAATAATCTCGCTAATTACCTTTGTATGTGTGTATAATCGACTGTATTATCTCCAAATTACAATTATTTAATTGGTAGGGGGTATAGTTATATGTTAATCTTTTATACAGCGTAAAATTAATGTATAAACGAGTAGGTATGTTCCATTTTTATTAATAGTAGGCTTAAATCTAAGTATACCTACTAATATAATAAAGTTGTAGAGTTTCTTTGTTTGAACGCGCTAATCTCCGAAACTACTACCTACTTCGATATGAATTTTTCGTGAAAGAGTAACAAACATACATACATCCATCCTCACAAACTTTCGCATTTGTAATATCAGCAAGATAATAAGGTGATATAAATGTGAGATTTAATTTAAATACACTCGTTGTACCAGTCCTCACTGTTTTGATGCCTTCAGTGAGACTAAGATGAGTCCACCATGCCTTGAATTACATATATGTTTCGTTCAGGTAGGAAACGTGCTAATGCTTACCTACTTACTTACACCACTCAAGAAACAGTTGACAGTGTATTACAATTTACATCTCCCGTCCAAAACGATAGAATAAAACAGCAAAGTTTATTATGAAGACAAATATAATTAAATTTTCATACAAATCTTTAACGTAGTTATAATTAAAATACTGTACACTTGTAGTCGGCTCGCTCGAGTATAAACCATTCAGTGAATCGAATAAGCTCATCTCTACGATATTAAAATTACGATCAACTCGATACCGCCGACATGTTTTCATATTGATATGGCAGATTGTCGATATGAAGGACGTTACAAGCAAATTTGCTTAATCACGAAAGAAATCTAAAGAAATGCACTAAAAGTTACATTTTATTTACAACACGACTACTCACATAAAATATTGCCAGCATCAAAACAGGTTTTTTTATTTATTAATAAAAAACTAGTCACTTACTTGCAAAAGAGTCAATATTGTTTTAATCTCAAGATACGAGTACACAAATAATAATAAAAAGAATTCAAATCACAAAAACAGATCTCTTTTGCTTCATAGTTATTGGACTACATCCATATCCAAACAGACATCTTTAGAAATAACATTTATATCAATAACTATAAATGTATATTTCACATAAAAGTTACAATCAATTTAAAAAAATTAAACGCAACAAATAACTAAGTCTTAAGTACTGCGACAATTTAATATAATGATGAACGACCACCGCCATATTTTAAAATAGATCCTTAGAGCTAATCACTTTACAATTTATCTAATATATCTCTATCAAATAAATACAAAAAATATCTTAACATTATTATTATCTAAGATAATATTTTCCTATCTCATGTCTTGAAACTAATCTATTTTAATGCACAAAACTTAACTGTGTTAACTAAGGAGTGCGCGCGCGCACCGAGCCGCGGCCGCTCACGGAAGGACCCTAAATATATTTGACTAAGAGAGAGATCAAATCATTGCCACATATACTCTTATTGTTAAACATCAGCTCGACAAATCATATGAGAAACTATTTGTACTTCGAAAATTTATTGCGAAGAATTTACTTGTCACTGGCAACATGATGCCCACTAATCGAATCCTTAAAAATTTTAAATTGCATATTGTCAAATTCGGCCTTATAAAGTTTTTATAATAAGTACCTGGTTTCGAAATGAAGAGAAGGTAAATATAGTATTTAGATATGTACATGTTTAGGTACACGTTATTTATGTATATCGTTATTATACAATCATATCTCTAATAATTCCTTACAGCTGGCATACCATGTGAACACATGAGCACTAACATATTACGTAACATGCTATGTACAACACGAATGTACAATTATTAATAAGTAACACAAAACTGCAAGTGGCAATAATCGCAATTATAAAATAACCTGGCAAAACAATAATAATGAACTTAATCATAAAACAAAATGCTACGTCTCAAAAGGACCTAAATTACTTATTGAAAGTTAAAGAAAAACAAAGGAAAAGACATAAGTGAAGTATTCAAGTATGAAAAGAACTGGTGGTATGGAAGCAAAAAATAAAAAGTTGAAAAAATTGTACCAGGGATGCATAGCATAATAAAATCATCAAAACGACCCTACTCTAAGTTATTATACTTGTCGGTACACTACTTTATAAACTTTAATCTTTTCACTGTCACTCAAAACTCTTAAATTCAGTAAAAAGATTAACACGCTCAAGTAATTTATGTTAATGTAACATAATTATAGAGGCACTGTGTGTTTCAAATCTATACTTTCTTATTTGTAGATATTATTTTTATATTACATGCAAAGTGAACTATATTATATTACATATATTTTGATAATTTAACATTGATATTTTTATGTACTACTAATATTTCTGTGTTAATTTTATATAAGACTGTGCAATATCGAACTTTCAGAGTTCGAACATAGAAGCTAATTTACGAAAATTGAGCTATACAAATAGTGATTTACAAAAATACAGGGCGATTCAGATCACATTTCTCTATACCATCGTATCGAAAATGACCATTAAAATATAAGAGTCTCACACTGTACTGCAATCATTTTGTTGGGGTGTGTGTGAGAGCTGGGAGAGGTATGTAATATGTATGTTGTTAACTTGAGATAAAGTTTAATTTTCCTTGGTACGTAAGTACCTGTGGTGGTAAGCTGCCACGTTCCGAGGAATGGTGTTGGAGGCGTTCAGTCTTTGACGAGCCTGTAGATATGATGCTGCGCGCCGTGCTCGCTGTTGGACACCTCGAACACGAACGCGGCGCACAGCAGCGTCTCCTGCGTGTCTCTGTTCGACACCACCTGCAACACAAACGTCACTTTTACTATTAATTGAAACGTACGTTAATGACATTATTATTTATTTGAACGGTAACAGTAACCTCCGCGTACGTAAGTTCCCGTTGAAACAAACGTCACTGTCTAACATACCACGTATAAATAAATAAACCATTTGTTCAAATAACAAGATTAGTTAGACACAAACTAGGCTCTAGGCTCGTATGGAATCTAACTAACTGATATTACTTAATTCTACTAATATTATGAATGGGAAAGTTTGTAACTGTATGTATGTATGTTTGTTATTCTTTCACGAAAAATCTACTGGACAGATTTAGATGAAACTTTACAGTAATATAGGTTATACGAGTACATCAGAGTAACACATGGAATACATTTTATCCCGAAATTCTCGTGGGAACGGGTACAACGCAGGGCTAGTTCCATCTAAACCAACTTCACTTCACTTTTGCCTTTCCCTGTCAACTGACCTGTAGTATAGTGAAGTTTTCTAAGACGCTGTTCATCATGTATTTCTCGGGTAGATGCTTCAGCTTGTGGATGAAGTTGACCATGTACTCGCACATCGGGGAGCGGTGGATGCGGTACACGAACCGCCCGCCCTCGAACCGAGCGTACTCGGTCTCGACCTTCTCCACCACTTGTTTGCCAAACGAACAGACCTTCGTACTACACGTTATGGTCATGTTTTCGTTGCTTTCGTATCTGGAACAATTATTGCAGGCTTTTATTGAAACTGGTCGTGTTTGGGTCAAATCTTGCTAGGTAACTTGTTAATGCTTGTTAGCTAATTTGCTAATGCTTGTTAGCTAATTTGCTAATGCTTGCTAGCTAATTTGCTAATGCTTGCTAGCACTCTCACTTCTTAATGTCCGATTGAACTTTGTAGTGTCTTTAAAATGGGTCTCCTTAACTACTAATATAATAAATCTGAAGAGTTTGTTTGTTTGAACGTGCTAATCTCAGTAATTACCAATCCGATTCGAATTATTATTTTTGTACTGGATAGTCACTTTCAACGGGAAGGTTATAGGCTATTTTTCATCCCAAAATTCTTACGGGAACAACCATAACGCAGGTCAAACCGCGGGGTACTGCTAGTAACGTATAAAAGAGGTTACTATTGAGTACTCACACGCTGGTAACACCATAGAAAGCGCCAGGGTCGTCCAAGTTGTTTGTGTTGAGGTCAGCCCAGAATTTCACTAAGAAAAACGCGTTCCGTGGACCCTTTTCGTATAACTCTTTGAGACCTCCCTTCTTCTCAGGGAATTTGTCATTTATTTGTTGGACATCTACTGACTGAAACGGAAAATATTAAAATTAGATCAGTAATGACGATATTGTTTTGTGTGATTGATGAAACACCACATGCCAAACAATGGGTGAATATTTTAAATTTGCCGAATTTCTAATGTGAATTAAGAACCGCTTGTTAATTCATAGTCTGTAAACTTTTTTCTTACGATAGTTAAAATCCAACCATCATGCCTGATTTTGCAACGAAAGACTTAATATAGGTGTCAATCTTCTTATATATAAAATTCTCGTGTCACAGTGTTCGTTCGCGTACTCCTCCGAAACGGCTTGACCGATTCTCATGAAATTTTGTAAGCATATTGAGTAGGTCTGAGAATCGGCCAACATCTATTTTTCATCCCGAAATTCCCGCGGGAACGGGTACAACGCGGGTGAAACCGCGGGGCGCGGGCTAGTGAAATATAAAATCCAAAAATACTTAAATCATATTTATAAAGATGATATTTATACCTTAGAATCAAGTAACTACAGGGTGTTATGACTTTTTCAGTACAATGTAATGAGCTCTAACATACCTCTAATAAAGGATCTGCGTATGTGACGGTGCCGCCTATGTGTACGAATAAATGTTGCGCCGGCGTCGTACTGGGTGGGTACTGAAACAACAAACAAGAACTTATAAAGAAGACTGATGAAATTATATCCTAAACTGATTTTTTATGTTCAAGCGAACACTTATTTTCAATTGAAACTACGTTTACGGATACAATTCGCTTTTATGACCTCTGTGACCACGGTTCCTGTAAAGGGATGAAACTGTACAGTAATATAGGTTAGACTATCCATCAGAATATCACATGGGATGCATTTTATCCTGAAATTCCCGCGGGAATGGGTACAATGCTTTTAACACCGCGGGGCGCAGCTAATGGTTCATAAACGACGGAGATGCGCATAAAAACACGAATTTAGTACATTCATCTTGTTTTTGAAGTCGGTTTATAAACAATGATGTAAATAAAATTCAAGCTCTGATTGGACTATGGCTAGTTCGTTGTTTATTGGACTCGCTAGCTTCTCACGGGATTGGTTGTAATCAAAGTTGCTTGTATGTTCGTAGTGCATCGCGTATAATCTAAGTTATCTCTAATAATTAGGTACTAGACCAAACACACCTTACTCTAGTATACTGGCTACGCCACAGTTCATTTATGTACTTTGATAAAGTTGGTGTTAACTTTTCCAATCAAAATTAGTCACCCTGGATGTAACTTGGGGGTAGAAAGTAAGTAAGTGCGAGTAGGTTAGTGGCCAACCCTAGTGTCGGAGTTTTTAGACCGCCTAAAGGCCTCCGACATGGTCTAACGATTTAAACAACCGAGACCGACAATTTAACGTGCCCTCCGAAGCACGCTAGCGCTCAAATAAAAAGGGTAGAAAGTCGTTATCAACTTATTGATGATTTCTTCATCGTCATCTTATAAGGCTTACAGTCAAATATTTGGCAGATATCCATAATTTTGGAATCAGGATAGATCCGTTACACTGATTTTCGTCCTAATCGCTAATACAGCGCAGTCGCGAAACATGAATAATCTTGTTCATTGAATTTTATTTATTTTTCTGTTACTAATATTGGCGTTTCATCGGTCGCCAACGTATTGTGAAAGTCAGACGGTAATATTACTGTGTAGTGATAGAGAGAAATAGATAAAGGTCAATGAACTAAACTCTTTCTACTTCGCGACCGTGCATTTGTAAGAATCAAAGCGCGCCTGCTAATATGCGCTCGTATTGGAACGTATAAATCTAAGTATTTTTTCTTACGAGTCTGAAAATGTGGACTAATGTCGTCAATTTTCCAGCCGAAGACGATTACGCCCGAAGAGGAAAAGTTTTAGAGAATAAAATCACTAAAACTTTTCATCTTCACGAGTAATCTTCTTCGGCTGGAAAATTGACATTAGTCCACATTTTGGGACAATCAAGAAAAAATAGAATGTGGAGCGAAGTTTTTTTGTGGTATGAGTATGTTGTATTGTATTGATGATCAAGTTACCGTGTCCGGGTCTCTGGGATGTTCCACGAAGGCGGAGAACTCGACGAGGCGCAGCTTGTGCGTGGCGATGGCGCGGCCTTCCCACGGCGGCGGCGGCGCCACCTCGGCCCCGCTCGGCACGCCGACCCCCCCGACCCCCTTGTACCCCCCGCCCGGGAACGGTTTCACACTGCCAAAAAAAGGATTCATTGTAATTGTATAGGCTTGTTGTGTCCCACTGATGGACAAAACTCCTCTCATCTTATTGGAAATATTAAGTTGGTAAGTAAAACTTGTCATTGTCTTTTTCTTATTATTTGTGGCAATAAATTATTTTTATTTTGATATCACACTACAATCAGACAAAAAAAAGTTGACCAACACATTTAATTGTTGCTAAACCATATGAATCTAACAAAATAATCGCTCCATAATCCATTCGTTAGGAGTATGCAACAAATACGGACATACCAAACTTAAAACACCTCCCTTTTAGCGTCGGGGGATTAACAAACAACGATGTAGGTAACTACCAATACCGCTAATCGTTAACAATTACCTACAAACAATCGCTATTGTCACTATTTTATATGATTTCATTTGAATATCACAATTTTCATTATTATGCTAAAACAATAAATACTCACTCTTGTGAAGTGCCGGCCTGAAGCCCCGGCTGCCAAAATTGCTGCAACGAAACAAAAACAACGTTATTACGCTCATTTTATGTTGTTTGGGACAAGCTCACAGATGTTAAGTTGGCTCACTCGGCAATACGTTCTTAGCATCGCGTTTTAGTCGAAAATAAAGATAATATCGAGAAATCCTTATCGCATAAAGTTTTGATGATTCCTAACCGAGCAATGAAGCCTTGTTTTGTAAATAAGTTATTAATTCAAGAAGATACGACACGGATAATTAGACTCTCTATAAGTATTTGCTAACAATGACAACATTGATCAAATTGTAATTAGTATAAATAAGCGATTCAGTTATATAAATTAGTATAATGTAGGTATTCGAGTGTGTGAGTATCCTATGTTAGAGGCGGTCGGCGTCATGCCTGTTTGAGTAAGCAACAACATTTGAGCGCTTTAGTTTTCTGAAGTAACACAAAGGCATGCCTTTTGTAAGTGGAGTACCGGGTGGTGGTACGGAGGCCGCGGTAGGCCGGCTACGATCTGTGCACTAGACAATGCGCTCATCGACTGCATCGCCTTCTCTTTCATCATCCCACCATCCTAAATGTCATTTACTTCAATTAAACCAATATTTATCAAACGCTATCTGAAACAAAACCATCAATCTACTTACCACTTTTAGTTTGGCTTGTATTTCCCGTAATTTTCGTCTAGCTAGCACCTGTATGTGTGATGAAACTTGCTTTCTCGTCCTTGTCTTGCCTGTTCTCAGTTTTATATACCTCGCTATAAGTTCGTTCCTTCCTGAAATAAAATATTTCATGACGTCAGTTCATTTTGATAATCGGTGAAAGAACGACGGCATGGAACAGTAAAAATATTTCGATTGACATAACCCGCGAAATGCCTCGAATAATTGAATCAGACAAACGCGCGCTTACAATGCAATGCCGGCACAGCTTCGTTGCCGATCCTGTTATGAAACAATTTTCAAAATATTTTGAATAGCTATTTTCAATCATTGAAACTGCAGCCGGTTGGAATGCGGGGTGGGTCGGACAAAGTAAATGCAATTTAATTAACCTTATGAAACAAATTGCGAATTTAATATGAAAATGGAATAGACTCACTTGCGAACTTTACAGTCTAGGTACCTGTTTCATTTCTGGAGTTTTATTAAATTAACAAAACAGACTTATTTTTAATCTTCTGGTTTTAATTGAAGTAATATTAGTTTTCCTAAAATATAACATTGTACGCCAAAAATGTATAAAGGTACTTTAACCTTTATAAGTATAAACTTACCTTTATACATTTTAACCTACTTGGTACCTACGAGATACCTACTTGGTACCTCAATTAAATTGTAACCAATAAATAATTGACCTTGATTGCTAACTTTTCATTAAAATCCCAGTGTGTCACGTGATTGTGTATCTATTAATTAGTACAATAGAAGAGGACTTGGTCAGACCAAAGTAAATTGAATTCTCATTGAATTTGTGGAATTCGCCGGCGACGAGAGGCGGTTGGTGCGAATTTAATTAACCCCTTGGTTGCTTGTTGAGCCGTACACGGAAGCACACGTCCCTCTCAATGATTTCCCAAATATTTTGGTCATATTATTTCAGTTCTGCAACTGAGCCTTTTAACCCTCCATGTTAACATAACCGGTTACATTTCAATGAAACAAACTTTATGTCAGTACACCAGATACAGTTGACATTTTATCATACTATTAATGAATATGAAAATAGTATCAAATGCTCATTATGCACTCCAATTAATAATATATATTTCTTGTCTATTAATATAACTACCTACTAATATTCTATTTATTATCTAAAACGTTTTAAATGAAAAGCTAAGAACTTGAACATACTCTTGAAAGTAAAACATTCTTGAAATTACTTCAAAATTATGGCTCTGTCGTAAACTTTTCACGGCGGGTGTTAAGCTAAAATTAGTGAGTGCGACCACTCTAACAAATTGGTGTTAGCAGGAATTAGTGAGGAGAATATGAGCGAGTGAGCGCGTGCATCGAGTGAGCGGGGACGTCGCGCCCGCGAATTGAGCATTAAGCGAGCTTTCACCCGAATCGTTGTCGTGTGCATCCGACTATTAATAGTCGAGATGGATCAACTCGAACGTTTCTATTTCGTATAGAAAAACAAGAGATCATTATTTATTAGTTCGTTAGTCGGCTAATTTGGTCCATTGCCAGCGCCGCGGCCACGCTCTCGCGCACTTCGCGTCTATCAAATTGTGCGTGCACGCTTCCTCCGCGATATAAATATTAACTGCTTTGTTTCCACTTTGATTCAATTTAAATAGTTGAATAGTTGTCGTTAACTTAACGACGCTTGATCTATATTGAACCATCCATGCTTAGTTTATAGTAAAATGCCTATCGATTATACTAAATATGTGTAGATGAAAGAAATAATTGTAAATTACAAACTGGCAACGCAGCGTAAAGAAACCAGAAAATATTGGAGATCAATCAAAAACACATTAATGGGCGAATAAAATGCCAAAATTCATCTTCCATATTTTCCTATGTGGTGCTTCTTGTTCCGAATATTAAAATTCCACGATTCAGATGGATAGGGGTTTTTTTTTTCAAAGAAACTAAATCTTAGATTCCTAGAGCTTAATGCTATTTCGAGTTAAACGTTTTCTCTAAAGATAAAGGAAAGTACGGATTGCCATAAAAGATATTAAGTTGTGTGCTGTAATTTGGATCGCTCTGGATTTCACGCTGACCCAAACAGAAGCTATGCGGAGCAAATCCTCGCGGAAAGGGTTGAGTTGCGACAGGTCTAAGGAGGATTTCTCGGGAGACAATCGGGAGTTATGCCCTCGGGCGGGCGGGGCGCTAAACAACGGCTCGGGCGGCCCGCCCCTTCTTTATATTTTCTTACTGCGTTCGCTGGCGGCGCGGCGCGGCCGGGCCCCTTACACGCTCGCTCGCTCACTAATTGCGCATTCTTCGCATAGTTTAGCCCTCCCGGCGACCCCTCGCCCGCCACCCCCGGACCACGTGAAGCCGTGCGCCGACGAAACTTTCATACTCCCTGATATTGAGCGGTTTTGAATGTCTTAACTCACGAATGTGCCGACACTAGCTCACCCGCGAGCACTAGCTTTGTCGGCAAACTGTTCCCAACTAGTACACACAACACACCGCAACCGGCAACCTGTGCAGCTAAGCTCCGCGAACTTGCCGCTCAAACCACTTCGCAAGTTGTGCAACTATGACACAACTACTTCATTTGATAACTTACCAAAGTAATAATAACAACATGACAACAGACTCGGTACCTCTGACATTACATTACCGTGCCTCTGGTGTTAAAACAGCATTATACAGCTATAGACAACTTTACTAGTGAAAAGTAATCGTTAAGCTTGCTTGCAGAGGGAATTTCGGATTTATGTTTATAGAAGATTTTACATTGCTAATATCGGTATAAAATTGTGAATTTTGCATACGAAAAGGAAACGAAGTTTGTGCCGTGGTTTTAAACAGTTCTTTCTTTTAAACGGCGGCGGTGCGTGTGAAGCTCGTGAGTGCGCATGAGTCGGCACCTTCCGATTTTACTTACATTTTTTATTATCAGGTCGCATACGTAAAAGACAGTCAAATTAAAACTCATGGGCATGGATTTAAACATAAATACTGTAAAGAACATTATGTACTAGATACGGTGTTTTGCAACAGCATAAAGTAAACAGAAATATTCAAAATTTCATTAATTAATATTGCAGCCTCAAATATTAGTTTACACATATGAATGTTTCATCCCCTACATTACCGAATATATTCAAATGAAACCTTGTTCTATTTTAGTCTATTCCGACAAAACAGATAAGAGCTCTGCAAATGGATTAAACACTGGGCATTTTCAGACCTAAAAGCGTTCGTTTTGAATATGAATTTGAGTGCAATAGTGCAAACAGTTTTTAGGATAGGAATATTAAAAGTGTTGTAACCGTTCGTAAGGGAGGGTTCTTCTTCTTCTTCGTGTCGATGGCACATTTTTTTTTTTTTTTTTTTTTTTTTTTTTTTTTTTTTTTTTTTTTTTTTTTTTTTTTTTTTTTTTTTCTTTAAATGAGACCGCTCCAGTGCTTCGCTGCCCCTATGCCCTTGTGATTGGCGCACATGAGGTCATTCAATGTGCAGCTTTCAGGGTTCGAGGGGCAGGTCAGAACGTGCTGCATGGTCTGTTCGGGCGCCCCGCAGTCGCACTGGGTCTGACACGGATCTATCATGCCCCACTTCCCCAGGTTAGATCTACAGCGACCAACTTGGGTTCTTAGCCTGTTAAGTGTTTTCCACGCTGGCCACGGTAAACTATGACCAGCGGGAAGGGTTTCAGCAGGATCTAAGAAGTGTGGCGGAGGGGCATATTTCTCCTTCCACAGTTTGACTCGGGCGTCTCCGGTTAATCTGCGAGGTAAAGTGGACTTCATGAAACTATTGCGGCTGTTTAATCTATAGGTAGGTGGCGATGAGTCATAGATATTGTGCATGGGATGTCTGCAATCGGATTCCTGTTTTGATTTTTCAGCAGCGCAAGCAAATTCTCTACGGATAGATGGGGGGGCTATTCCTGCTAATGGATAAAGTTGGTTTAAGGGTGTGGGTTTGAGGCAGCCTGTTACTATTCGGCAAGTTTCGTTGAGCGCCACATCTACGTTCTTCGCATGCGAAGAGCGGTGCCACACCGGGCATGCGTATTCCCCAGAAGAGTAGCAGAGTGCTAAGGCCGAGGTGTGCAGGACTTGAGGCGAGGCTCCCCAGGTGGTGGTCGTAAGGCGGCGGATAAGGTTATTGCGTGCTGTTACTTTTAATTTGGTGTTCTGGCAGTGTGTTTTGAAGGTAAGTGAGCGGTCTAGTGACACGCCAAGATATCTAGGGCTATTATTATGACGTATGGGAACACCTCGCCATGTAATATTGAGAGCACGAGAAGGAGGGAGGGTGAGGGTGCATGGGGGTGTGTGAGTGCGGCCAGGGGTCGGGACGCACTTTTACTCTCTAGATTAAGCGCCGGGGACACGTCCTCTCGTAATGTGCTCATATATCGCCCGGACTACACCCTTAACAATTATATGAATTTGTATTTTTTAACCTACTACAAAAAGGAGGATCCAACTTTAAATTAATTGTATCTACAGAAGATTGACTTAAAGATATAGATAAACGTGTCTATAATTATAATACAGTTACATATGGCCTAAAATAATTTCGACAATTTAACTGTATTTTAATTTTAGCCGGTTAATCGTTGAATCTTTAAAAACAATAAAAAAATTTAATATACCCCAAAATAAGTCGTTATGACAATAAAATGCGTGACTAATTATAATATTTTTTGTATTCCACTGCTATATTTCTAAATAACCTTTTGGAATTCTTTAATTCGACTTCCGCTCCCGAAACGCTCATTTTGGATTAAAACAATTTAAACATCGCATTTCTTTACGCCTATTAAATCACTTAAGGTGGACACATCGCCTCTGTGGTAAATTTGTTTAGCAATTCCATTTGGCAGCCCGAGAACGGGACTCGGGCGGGCAGTCCTTTAATTAAAACCGGGACGTAATGTTGGAGCCTGACGTAAACTTAATGCGTGTCCGGCCGGCGATGTAATGGCGATGCCTCCCTCTAATAATTGTTCCACCACGTCAATTTCCTCCACAGTTTGCGCATAGAATAAACCAAAGCAGTTACTTTGATAAACACTCTTAATATCACATTCCCGCTTGATTTTTCCTCTTTATTACCGAATACAAAAAGAGCGGCAATCGTCACGTCCCACTAAACGAGCACCCTTATTTAACAAATAGCCGTGGAAACGGTTTTTACTTCGTTTTGTTTTTTATTATTATTAGGTAAACCAGTCGATTAAGTACCTCAGAACGAACATAAGATTTAAAAGGGTGAGCTAAGTATCAGTCGATGCCCATTGAATTTCCTAAAGAAAAGCATGTTAAATGTTTCCAGTTCTCAAATCGCAGTCTTTCCAATAGTGTATAAAACCGACAGTGAAGTCGACTTCGCTGAATCGTCGACATGATGATCGAGACAGATAATTATTGTCGGTTCACGTCTTTCAACGGAATTCTATTGCGCAAACCTCCTTTGTCGGCGGCCATCAATACGGTCTTACGTTGGCTTTTGTCTCGTGCCATATCCATTGTTCATTTTTGGCAATTTGGCCTTGATATTGTTTATTACGAATGCTGACTGATCGAAAGTGAGTGAAGTGAGTGATATCTGTGTGTGGTGCGGACTCACCGTACATCTTGCCCTCGTCTGAGAGGATGATCTTGCGCCTGCCGCAGGGCGGGTAGATGGCCAGCGCCTCCTGGAAGCTCTGTTCGATGTCCGGACTCCATACTCCTTCCGCATCGGCCGCCGATAAGTCCTATAATACATTAACAATAATATTAATATACCTCTGCATACAACGTGTGTGCATATTCGCACACACGTTGTATTGATGTAGTCGGCAATGTGTCCCTGCAGTTATAATCCATTACATTAATCATCTCCAAAGGGCGTCTACGAGTTGGATCTGTATTCCCTAGCATGCCTCTCAAAAAGACCGGGCTTGTCCCGTGACTAAGGAAAACACTATGTTAATATACTTTATGAGACAACTCGGAAGATGGCCTTGGATCTTTCTTAGGCCGAGTTCTTATTAATAGAATGATGTGCCAAAGATGACAGAGGGAATGATGTTCAATACCAAACGATTCATTGAAATCAATTATATGAGATAACTTTATCAAATCTAACACATCCCATCCCAAGCCAAGTATCAGGTGCGTGTTCTGTGATAATGTGTAATGTTGAACATACATCTGTTCAATGAAGATTCTAGCGGAGTCGAGAGCATGCGTCACGTAATTAATGGACTCTATTCTTAAAGAAAATAAAAACATAGCGCGGCTTTATATTTGATTTTGATTCAAGCGGTCGAAAACAAGGTGAATCACAACAGTTCCTTGAAAACGTTTGTTACGTTGAACGTGTTCGGTGTTGGTTGATGTATGTACTTGTAAATACTCCGTCAATATTTAAATACTAATCATTTACAACGTTCACTGAATCACTGTTAGTTAATATTTTATGTAGGTACAGTTGACGCGGATTTCTTAGATCCGACTATTTCTTGCTACACCATGTAGCCACAGCGTAATACAAGTGAACCCTCCGAAGCACGGTAGCGCTCAGATATAAATGCTGGCCAGATAGAGCTATACGTTGCTTAACAATCGCGATGAGCTAACACTGCTCAGTCAAACTACGCCTCGAGCGCTACAGGAGACATAGACAACACTTTGCACGTGTCAAGTATATTATATGTATTAAGGACCCACCTTCTCATCATCGCTAGCATCTCCAACGTCGAGGTGCTTGGCGTCGGCGCCGCCCGAGCCGTTGGTGTCGGGAGCGCCGGCCGCTGTACTCCACGGGGACGCAATCGTGCCAGCCGCGAGCGCGCCGCTCGCTGCAACAAACAAACAACAATATTACTATAAGAAAGGAAATGCATAGAGCAAATGAATACTTTTTTTCATTCTGGTTATCAAGAAAATTATACACTTAATCGAATCGAAGCATCTCCGAAAATGTCTCTCTCATGTCATTTATACCAACTACTCTTCCTCATTTAGAGCAAACAAATCAGATTTTTTTAATGGGTAGGTAGAGGGTTCTATTCCATTCTTACCCCATCACTGAACCCTATTCCTCAATCGAAGAAGTTCTCTTTGGTTGGAAAATCAGGCGTGCTAGTTAGGATTTGAACTGACCTATGAAAAAATAGAATGTAGGTAAGTATGTATAAGGAGAAGGCAGGCAATGGTCAAATTCGTTGATATAAATAATCTAGCACCGCCCCGCGGATTTACTGGCGTTGTTCCCGTACCCGTGCGAAATTTGGGGTAAAAAAACAACCTATAATTTTCCCGTTGAATCTGGCTACCCATTACAAAAAGAATTATTCAAATAGGATCGATAGTTTCTGAGATTAGCGCGCTCAAACAAACAAAAATTTAAAAAAATCTTCAGCTTATGTTAGTATAGATAGATGTTAAATATGAATGTATAGGTAGAGTGATGCACGAATTCTGTTTGTTTACAGCCGAATGTTATTATACGAGTATTGTAAACTTCCTGCGTAAACTCGGTTTTCTTGCGATTGTTATGAGCGGCTCAAAATACAAATTAAAAACTATTAAACAATAAATATAGTAGGGATATGTAGTTTGGACATTTCGTGTGTAATCTAAAGCTAACAACACTATTTCAAAAACCAACATAATTTGCAGTAAACACATTCAAACGTACACTGTAAAAAAATAAGGAAATATATTTTCATTCCGCACAACAAATTATGCCTGCGAGGCAACATTATATCAAATCAAATATAAACAATACATAAGTACTTTTTGTTTAAATTATCTTTGAGACAATCAAAACAGACGTAGAATTGGTTTGTTATTTGTGAACCGTTTGGTACGCGATAAAAGGTGTAGTAGTAACGCCATAGTGATTTTAAATGAATAGACAAGTCGGTAAGGTTAGGGGCTATTTTTCATCCCGAATTGCTCACGGGAACAGCGCAGGCAAAACCGCGGGGCGCTGCTAGTAAATAAGTAAAACAAACACAGCATCCAATCTCCGCACCGTCGGCGTCGGTCCGACATATTAATTAATTTAAAGCCACCTTTTTCGCGGAAAAAGGATGATTTGTTAGCGGCCATATTGTTAGTCGACAAGATTGTATTAGCTGTAAAAGTTACAAAGTATTTCCTGAAAATCCCTTTACCATAAAGAGGGTGAACGTTGAGTCTACGTTTGAGCCCAAATAGACCTCATAGGGTCGGTGTCCTGGATGTGAGCCCACACATGTTAAGTCTCCGTATCTTCTATCCTAATATGAAGCTGAAGGGTTAGATTGTTTGTTTGTTTGTTTGAACGCGCTAATCTCAGAAACTACCAATCCGATTTAAATAATGATTTATCTTTTCTGCAATTGATAGACATTAAACATTATAGGCTATTTTTTCTTCCTGAAATCTCACGGGAACGGAAACAACTCGGCTAAAACTGCTAGTTTAACTATAAATGTATGTTTGCCGCGCCAGGACCCTTATCAATCAGAATCCGTATTCTAGAACTCTAGGCTATGATTCCATTATGTCTGTATCTAATATTCCTACCTAGGTTCGATTTCCGACGGGGGATTTTTAAAGATAAAGTAGCGCTTAGTTCTTACAAAGAAAGTTTAAGAATAATATAATAATACACATTTTGCATTTTGGTGAGATATGTACCTCGATTCAATTTAAAGCAATAAATACAACAATAAAACGAAATATTCATTCTTAAATTTCTCGTAAAATGAGAAAAGATTACAATACTTTGCTTAATAAAATTTACAAATTTCCGAATTCTTATTCCTTTCTGATCCGGGAGATGAACTCTTAGGCATTTGGAACATTTTCATATTTACCGGCACAAATATGCAGGTACGAAACATTTACAATATAAATATAATATCAAAACGGAGAATTTCTTTATGAAGATCGGATCGTCGGAGTTAAAGTATGCCGCTCGGCGAAGACGCCAGAACCGTGTCCTCACTCGTTACCTCACCGAATACTTACCCTTAGCCGTACCATACATCACATCACTAGGATCACACTGCAATCTAGTTTTTACGAGACCTTAAGTGTAAGACAATATGGCTTAATTTTATTTCGGGCAATAGTTATGACTTCAGAGATTCCCTTAGGGCAAAAGAGTTTAGTGATGACAAGAACGAACTAAAACTTTTATGAACGAAAGGAATTTATTAAAATGTCTTAAGTTTGTAAATCCGTAATATTAGATTTTTTAGGTACTTAGTAATGTTATGACAAAATTATATTGTGAAGTTAATTAATAAATAATTCATCTCCATACATAAAGCTGAAGAGTTATTTCTTTTTGTTTGAACTAACTAATCTCAGAAACTACCACTCCGATTTGAATAATTATTTTTATAATGCATTGCCACATTCAACAGGAAAGCTATTTTTCGTCCCGAAATTCCCACGGGAACAGGCACAATGGGAGTAAAACCGCGGGGTATTTAGTAACATTGAAATTTCTGTATAAAGGTGCGAAATACATAGCTAAAAATCCTAACAAAAAAACTAATGCTTCAAATCGTGCGATGATTAGTTTCAGTTATGCAGTTAATTATATCTGCAAATGTATTTTGATATTCAAATGTAAAAATAAACCGTGTCCACTTTTTTGTTTGTTTTTTTTTGTATTACGGATGACGCTTTGAACTGTAACCAACACTACTAAATAGAATAAAATAAAATAATACGCAATTAAAATAATCAAAAACCATGACATGACTAATACCAAATAGTTTTGATTAATATAAATATATATAATAATAAATGCCACGGGACCATGAATAAGCTTCATTTTTAATAAGCGACGGCAAAGAGGGGTGTTTGTGTCTGTCTATGGCATTCTAGTTCTCAAAAGGATGGACCGATTTCGATGCAGTTCTTTTTTCATTTGATAGACAGCTTCCTTGCGGTGGTTCTTATTTATTTTAGGCAAAAATCGGTCAAACCGTAGAGTTTTAAAAATGACTTAAAATGAGTAGTGTTCGCATAAACCTAAGAAACCAGACTGCTTTTCATACCAATGTGACATCAAACTAACACTAGCCGGCCTACGTACAATTAGCCGGCAAGTTATATCGAGGATCTTCAATTAGAGCAATCATTGTTATTCGGCGATGACTAATTCTGGCGCGATCGTGGTTGGCTGACAAAGGGCGCATGAACGTGCAATAATTAAAATAATAAAGCATCTCTTTACGGGCGGCTTTTGTGCTGATATGACAAGTGTTCGCAATAAGTGAGACCCTTCGGAGGGTCGCCTGTATCACATTCAATGCAACCGTTCAGCGCCCCATCAGCTATTTTATTCATGTTCGTAATACGGAAATGATTTCGGTGGTCGCTCCAAACTATCCCCCGTTTGTATTAATTAATTAACTGGGCAATGTGAATGTATATTTGCATTTATCTAACTGGTAGAGGTTCAGTCTTTTATTGTTATTGGATTATGGACTAGGGTTATATTATAACGTAAGTTTCGCGTTTGATCCTTTCCTACGATCAATCTTTGAAATAATTAAACTATTAAAGCGCTCGATCAAACCGTTCTATTCCGAGCCGAGCCTCGTGGGCGTAACAAACGATTGTCTTTATTACTTTTGATTTTCTAATCCTCCTACACAATATCGTGTTCGCTTGAACTTTAGAAGCACATAGTAATTAGTAGTTCAGTAATCAATAGACATTAGACATGTTTGCAAACAATATGTTTGTGGCTGATCTATACTAATATTATAAAGCTGAAGAGTTTGTTTTGTTTGTTTGTTTGTTTGTTTGTTTAAACGCGCTAATCTCAGAAACTACTGAACCGATTTGAATAATTCTTTCACTGTTAGATAGTCTATTTATCGAGGAAGGCTATAGGCTACATTTTATCCCGAAATTCCCACGGGAACGGGCACAACGCGGGTAAAACCGCGGGGCGCTGCTAGTTAACTATAAAAATACGATTATACTAATATCCACTAATATAATAAAGCCGAAGAGTTTTTTGAACACGCTAATCTCTGAAACTACCAATCCGATTTGAATAATTCTTTTTGTAATGGTTAGCAACATTCAACTTGAAGGTTAGAGGCTATTTCTCATCCCGAAATTCCCACGGGAAAGGCCACAGCGCGGGTAAAACCGCGCAGCAATTCACTTATATAATTTAACTAATGTTCATCAAGAGAGCACTCGCACGTTATTTATTATTTCTAGTTTATTTACTAGATTTATTAATTCGGTTCGTTTTAAAAAATCCTGAAGTAAAGAACAATAAAAATATCTGGATCGTATGCGAGTTAGAAGCAGCGTACAATAGGTAGGTGACCTGCACGCGATTCCTGTAACAGGAATGCATTTAAAACATCAACAACGGAAAATTCCGGTAATTTAATGCTGTATGGGCCCCACTATATCGCGTGCTCCAAGCAAAATCTATATCAAGTACTTAGCATGTTATTAGCGACATGTGGAGTGAATTTCTTTTTTTTTAAATGTTGGCAATACTGGGAGGTTGACAGCAAACGTCATTGAGGCGATATTGTTTCCATGTTTAAATCTGATGAATAATGAAGTTGGAGCTATGTAGTTCAGACATCCTGTTAACGGACAGTTATTGGAAAAAATATGTATGATGACGGTGAGGTAGGGATAGGGTGTGTCGGGTGGGGTGGCGGCCACCTGTGCGGCCGCCGAGCGCGGAGGGTTGCGCGCCAAAGTATGTTAATTAATTTTCGGTTTGACCGTCCACTGTTCCACGGGGTTTTCTCAAATCAGCCCACCGTGCGGTTTGTCTGTGTTTCAATGTTGAAAGGTCAATATTTAACTGTAGGTAATGCAACGTAATTAAACAATAAGCGTTTCCATTAATTTTATTAAACAGCTTTTTTAAGATATATGTTTTTAGTGTTAACACGAAACTAGTTACAAAAAGTATAACTAGGTATAAGCTTAGCTTATTAACATTTAATCGTATCAGTATCACATAACAGCCTACGTTGATTAATCAATTACAATAAGTTAATTTTGGGATTCATTAAAGCCTTGAATTTCGAATACCTCGTATAGTTCCAATTAGTAAGTCAATCAGTAGCTTTTAACGTAAGTAAAATCTTAAAATTGATTTTAAAGTACTACACTTTATTTTAAACGCTGACCGAGGCACTGTAATAAGTGCGCATTGATTTTATATCGAGTTTATTTCCATTAGCAGCGCATCGCGAATTCACCCTCGCGGTTTCTACCCTGTAGGAATTTCGTTATGAAAAGTAGTTCATTTCCATCCATACCTTTTAATGTTCCATTATATTCATTTTGTTTTAAAATGCTACTGATCCTACTAATATTATAAATACGAAAGTTTGGGATGATGTATGTATGTATGTTTGGAACTCTTTCACGAAAAAACTACTAGACGGATTTGAATGAAACTTTACAGTAATATAGGGATACATCAGACTAACACATGGGATACATTTGAATCCAACATTACCGCGTACAACGCGGGTAACACCGCGGCTAGTTAGTCTATAAAGATTAGCACATACAAACAAAAGACAAAGCTTATAGACAAATATAAGAAACTACTTTGTAATTCAACGCAAATCAATTATTTATTTACGGACCTTTCATTACCCGCCAACAAAGATGGATTCCAACTATAATTTTGTCGTCCGTATTGGTTTAAATATTCAACAGACGCTACTCATTTTCCATGAATTACTTATTAAATAGTGCTGAAGGTTAAACTTCTAGTGGCTTATTGGACAGAGAGTTAACTGTTTGTTTATCTATACTAATATTATAAAGAGGTAAAAGTAAGTCTGTTTGTTTGTTTGTATGTTCGAGCTAATCTCGGGAATTATCAGTCCGATTTCAATCATTTCAGTAATAAATAGTCCCATTCAACGGGAAAGTTATAGGCTATTTTTTATTCAAGAATTCCCATGGGAACGGGCACAACGCTGGTAAAACCGCGGGGCGCTGCTAGTAAGGGAATATGAGTGTATAAGTATTGCAATGTACGAGTGTTTTGTTTATCGGCCACACGCGCATCGTCTCGTAAACCGAAGCATTTGTTTGTTTATTTATATAACAGTGTTTACACTAAGTGAATCTGTTTGATTCTCTTATCTACGTTTGTATTGTAAGCGGTTTATAATGATTCAATTCATTTATAATGTATGGTAACGTAACTGACAACTGCAGAACGTAAATAAATACATTTGATAATGTGTACAGCGTTTGACTACATTACGTTGTCCCATTAAGAAAGATTAGAGAGAGAGATAGAGAGAGAAAGAGAGTAATATTATTGATATGAATAGATCGCAAAGGCTATTCTGTTGGTTGTTATTCTGAACGGGTGGACATTCACTCAACAGACTCTTTCAGGCAAATCTGAATATCCTTCTATTATTATAAATGCGAAAGTTTGTGACGATGGATGTATGTATGTTTGTTACTCTTTCATGAAAAAACTACTGGACGGATTTGGATGAAACTTTGCAGTAATATAGGTTATACATCAGAATAACACATGAGATACATTTTATCTCGAAATTCCCGCGGGACGAGAACAACGCGGGTATCACCGCAGGTCGCGGCTAGTCTCTAGTCTCATAAGAAGTTATTGAATCGAGTCTTTCTAAACTATTTGTTACATATCAATACGAAAATGTTTCTCATTTCCATACATATTAAAGGCAAATACGGCTGGTTACCGGTTTGTTCGTATTCATGTTAATTTTCTCTGTCAAGGTCTAGCCGCGAACGTAAACGTGTGTCCGAGTCACAAGTCCTGCGTCATCAGAGCCAACGCAGTTTACACCGACAGCCACAACATGTGGAAACTACAAAGGCATATCTACGTATTTAGTAAATGTTACGCAATCCCTCACAAGCTATTGTTTAATTCTGCGTATGTTACATCTTAGTAGGTACGTGATTTTGCCAGCGTTTATATCAATTCATCTAACGGGAATATTACTTACTGAATTGATTTCTCGGGTGCTTGTTCCTTTAATAATGCTTCAGTTAACTGCAGTGTCGTGCAACTCTTGTTGTCATACCATTCTTGGATATATTCTTGTTCTTATCTAAATGAAATTCCGAGGAATGTTTACAGTGTAATGGATATATAATTGATCGCTGTTTGATAGAAAGATTGTGAACATTTTAATAGTTCTAAAGGAGGAAATCACAACCGAAAAGTTGATCTCGGGAGCTCACCTATGACTCATTTATATGCTTGCCAACTTATTGTGGATTCTAATTCTGTCAATAAGTCACATTTACTAGTCGCTAGTGTGCAAAAATCAACTCTAAGGTGTTGTCAACAGACTGTAAATTGCTTTGCTTTTAGCATGTAGAGTTAATGAATCATCTGATGGTTTGCCAGCTGCGAATTAAGACTCGGATTGCAAGTTCTCAGCAAGTGTAACATCTTGGAAATAGTAGTATTAGTTACATATTAATTTTACTTACAAGAAACGATTTGAGGCGGTTGCATTTGGAATCAAACCTTTCCCTTGGTATTTTAGAATAAAAGTATTAAAAAGTATTGTCCCACTGCTGGGCAAAGGCCTCTTGTCTCACTAGTACGGCGAGGCGAAGGTTTACAGTAAAAAATCATTAAAATAACTGTTTATCTACAAATAAGTCTCATCAAAATCGGTTTTATCGTAAATTTTGCTGAGGATGAAAAAAATTTAAATTAAAAATATTTATTTACATCAATGACACAAATTATAGATACAATTAACAAAAATAGGTACCTTAAATCTAAACATTAATGTTTGCGTCTACGCTGATAGATTCAATTATAGGTACTGTCATTAATGATAAAAGATCATTTCCTACCTATTCCCTTAGGTACGGTTTATTGTTAAAATTGACATAACAGACTATCTGTTTCAATAGTCGAGAAAAGCAAGCAGTCAGGTACAGTTACCTGGAAAAGTCTATTTGCGGAAAACGGATCGGCCAGCCACCCACACTATTGTTTATCTACTTACTTCGATTGATTAAGAAGCTACAGAGAAAATCCATAGTTTAAAGGACATCATTATTGAAAGGGGTGTATAGAACACTATTTTAACGAAGGCTTTAGTTTTAACAAACACTGCAGGTGGAATAATACAAGACAAAGAGAATATCGGTACGAAGTTTATACGTAACTCTCAGCTTACTAGCTTAGATAAAACGTTTATAATGTGCTAGTCGCGCCCCGTGGTGTTACCCGTTGTACCCGTTTCTGAGGAAATTTCGGGATAAAATATATCCCATGTGGTATTCTGATGTATAACCTATATTACTGTAAAGTTACATCTAAATCCGTCCGTAGTTTTTTCGTGAAAGAGTACCAAACATAAGTACATACATCCTCTCAAACTTTTGGATTTATAATATTAGTAGGCTAGGATGGAAGTCACAGTAATGAGGGATTACCCTAGAATAAAATTTCGTATATTTTAACTATTTCTTAATTGATCATATCAAGTTCGTAGTTTGACCGATGACCTTCTTAAAAGGTGGCATTTGTGAATATACATATTTGGGACTCTAGTTGATATCAATTAAATCCAACTTCTTTAGCACAACAGTTATAGACGTTACAATAGATATTCCGAGATTATCAATTCCGGTTGTTTCAATTGATAGACCAAGAGGGAGGTCCTTAGGCGGTCTAAAACCGACTCCAGAGTTGGCCACTAACCTACTCGAACTAACGATAGATACATCTATACTAATATTATAAAGCTGAAGAGTTTGTTTTGTTTGTTTGTTTGTTTGTTTAAACGCGCTAATCTCAGAAACTACTGAACCGATTTGAATAATTCTTTCACTGTTAGATAGTCTATTTATCGAGGAAGGCTATAGGCTATAGGCTTTTATCCCGAAATTCCCACGGGAACGGGCACAACGCGGGTAAAACCGCGGGGCGCTGCTAGTTATAAATATATCCATGTTCTACGACTGGCCAGATATAACAAACAGGTAGCCGCTAATCGTTTAGGGACTACCACACTCGACCCTTTCACAGCGTCTCCAATAAAGCGGCGATATTACTCAAATATGATATAGACGCCATGGTAACAAAGAGATACTTATGAAATTAAGGCGATAAATCAGCGTGTTCGAGCGGGCCCGGCTATGAATGAGCTGGAACAACGACTTATATGTAAATAATGTCGTATACCGACTGCCGACGCCCGGCAGTCGCCTGGCTGAATATAAACTAATATGTAAGCAAGCGTACGACATATCACGCACACTAATCTATCTAGAATACGCTATGCTATCACTTAATCTATATTGAAACGTACAGATAAACCTTACTTAATAAAAACTACAAGAAATAAGTATCAGTAACGTAATCTATATGAATACTAGCAGTGCCTCGTGGTTTTACTCGCGTTGAACCCGATCCGACATGAAACGTAGTCACAAACCTTCCTCTTGAATCTGTTTGTTGGTGACCGCATGAAAATCCGTTTAGCAGTTTTTGAGATAGTCAATTACGACAGGCGGCAGTGGGAGACTTTGTTTTTTATTAATTAAAATGTATAATGAATATTAGTTTTAATTAACAGAAGCTTTACGAAAGGGTCGGTTACTTTGTTGTTGTTATGGCGTAAAGAGTTGCCGGCAGCGCGGAACGCGAGCGACGCAATAAACGCAGATAACACACAGCGATGACCACAGAAGCATTAACTGTGTACTAAATAATGCACACAAAGGGAAATCTGCCGTATCTCAATATCCAATCACAAGATGCTTGATGCAAGTAAATAGAATAGTAAACAGTGAAAAAGTAAAGTTTAGCCTGTAATGTCCCACTGCTGATCAAAGGCTTCTCATCTCACTGAAGATATCAGTACAGTGAGGAGGATTAGGTGTTATCATCACGCTTGCCTAATGCGGATTGGTAATCGCAAAGTAAACAGTAAACCAATGAAATTGGTATCGTCAATCTGAAGTCCCCGATGTAATGCATTATTAGCAGCGCCCCGCGGTTTTACCTGCGTTGAACCCGTCCCCGTAGGAATTTCAGGATGAAAGTTGCCTATAACCTTTCCGTTGAATGTGGCTATCCATTACAAAAAGAATTTTTCAAATCGGACCAGTAGTTAGTTCCTGACATTAGCGCGTTCAAACAAACCACGGAAGAGCGAAGCACTTACTGCACAAACAAACAAACTCTGCAGCTTTATAATATTAGTATAGATTTAAGTTGCACGGTTTCAGGCGGATACTAAATGAGAACAAAAGCTTCCACATAATGAATCAAAGGTAACGAAACTAATCTAAACCTTGTTAGTTTCATTATATTATCTATCAAAGGAGCACTGAAATTGAATCTAGCGATAGTGGGGAGTTGCGCTAAGTAAACTAAGCTCAAGCCATTGTAGGTAGATCAATATTTACTATTCATCCCTAAATCAATTGTATAAAATTAGCTGACTGTTTTCTATTCTGTATGTATATTATGTTATGTATAGCTGTTGATTCTCCTAAAATAAATAAATAAATAAATCCGAAGGAGCATAATTTTGAAGTATGGTGCGAGCGAGGTATTTATTTTTTAGAACTTACACATCGGTGTTACTATTTCCATGGTTTCTACAGATTTTTTTGTTAATTGTTTGTTGGTAATTTAAAAGTAATATCTATCAATCATCGACTCCATAATTCAAGATACATTTTGCAAACAAGGCATTTCAAGTTAATCAACTGCTAATGTGGCAACAGCAGTGGTAACTATGATAGCAGTTTCAAAACCTTGAAGAGGGTCAGAAATCTGAAATGTATATCAAAGTAAAACTTCGCAAACTATACATATTTTTTATTCATTTTAAATTTTAAAGTAAATTATATATAGATTTAAAGATAATTAAACGCTCAATATTCAGTTTATTAGTTTTTGTAGCTGTTTTGCTCTGACACCTACATCTATACTAATATTATAAAGCTGAAGAGTTTGTTTTGTTTGTTTGTTTGTTTGTTTAAACGCGCTAATCTCAGAAACTACTGAACCGATTTGAATAATTCTTTCACTGTTAGATAGTCTATTTATCGAGGAAGGCTATAGGCTACATTTTATCCCGAAATTCCCACGGGAACGGGCACAACGCGGGTAAAACCGCGGGGCGCTGCTAGTATGTTCATAAAACCTTTCTTGATTAACGGAATGTCATATACTCTTTCTATATATTTTTCACCCACGTTGTACCCGTTCCCGCGGGAATTTCGGTTTCAAATGTATCCCATTTGTTATTCTGATGTATAAAATATATTACTGTTAAGTTTCATCCAAATCCTTTCAGTAGTCTTTGTGTGCATGAGTAACAAACATACATAAGGAGAAGAAGAGAAGATACATACATCATCACAAACTTTTATAATAATTAGTAGGATATCTGAAGCGTCAGTGAGGTGCAAGTGTTATTTATACTGTAGAAAATGTTGCAAATGAATGGTGGATGGAGATGTATGATTAAAATCCGTATAGGTGACGTAATTGGCTGGATGGCCGCTCGTCACGGTACGCTGGTCATCTAGGTCTCCCGTGCACTGCCGAGAGAATTCAAATCGAACAGTGCAACGTGTTATCGGAGAAAATCATTTATCATATTAATATTTCTTGTCAATAAACACTTTCAAAATATATTTTGTATTGCCATTTTACATAACCAATGTATTCAAAAGGTACCGTTTATTATATTTATGCATGATTCTTAGGGAACGCTTTAGTACTTCACTACATAGTATAAAACAAATTCGCTTTCCGCTGTCTGTCCCTTTGTATGCTCTTTAAAACGCAACGGATTTTGATGCGGTTTTTTTATTGATAGAGTGATTCAAAAGGAAGGTTTATATGGTATAAAAATTCCCGAAATTCCCACGGGAATGGGCACAACGCAGGTAAAGCCGCGGAGCGCTGCTAGTATATATGGTACGATGAAGATCGCGGATATAAATAATTAAAACGTATGATGGGATGCTAGGCGGTTTGATGGTCGTAAAAAATCATGTGCTTTAAAAATCTTGATAAAATGTCAGCTACAGTACCTATTCGAAAGTAAATAAACTTTCCTGGGTCACCGACTCCAATATTAAAATCCTAGAAACTATATATTTTTCACTTTTCCGTTCATAGTTTTTTCAAGTCGGTTTCATTTTAGCTGTATTCAAATATGTCAACAATTCCGATATTCAACTGTTTCATTGAATTGCAAGCTCTGTTTAAAAGTAAAATAGTTTAAAAAAGTATTATGTAACTTGTGACTAGCGGTGTTCCGCAGTATTATCCCTGTTTTGTTATAAATAATATAAATAAAAAGCTTTATTCTCAGTTTTAAAGTCAAAGTAAGTTTATTAAATTTGTACTGATATTTATAGTTATATATTGACTATCTAATGTATTATGTTAATAAAAATAAAACAATAATTCTCGTAGGTACATACTTAAAATGAATTGCGGCCTTCCATACATAAAAGAATGCAGTAAATGCAGTCGATAAGCAAAGTAAATGCTTCGTAAAGACAGAGTACAGAAAACTATAAAAATAAAATAGAAAACGTTAGTATTTCATTACTAATAGTAATAAACTAAATGATATGCGTAATATTTATTATTCTCGGTTCGTTTCGTTTTAAACGTGAGCCGAACTCTTTCCTATTGTGGTTTAATATCACACGAGCACCAGAAACAATGACTTCATGACCAACTTACGAGTGGAGAGTGCGTGAGTTAGGAACGCCGCGCCCGCAGACAGAATATTGAATAACACCGCACATTACTCGGCACAACCATGGCGGCTGAACTTATCAAGAAGCTCTCGAAGAATAAGTTAACATTGTTCCCAATAAACTTGATACATATTGGCAAGATCGTGTGCACTCTATTACGTCTAAACACTCACGTGCACTATCAAAGGGAATCTATGAGATTTAGGAAGATCAAGGTGCGCTTATAATCGAATTAATTTGAACTGCGCCGCCCGGAGCTGTTCCCGAGGGTTAACTGAGTTTATGACTATGCTTGGTACGCTCTTACGTGCAACAAGTTTCTCTGAGATCGTCTTGAGTACTCTTAATGTTCCGCTGTTGTTCGTAATATGAATATCTAGCTAGAACAATAATTGCACGATATTGAAATTAGTTTCCCGCTGAAACTTATTACGCTTTATGTTACCTTCGTTTATATTTCTATTATTTAATTTACTGGCTTAAAAGCAATTTATTATAGATTGATTGACACGGTAAATAAACCATATAATACATATTAAAAACCTTCAACTAATACAGGAAATGCGATCGCGAATACCTATGCAATATTACCGCCATACTTGGCCGGCATTGTGTAGTCCGTTTAGGATTCCCACAGTAATTATGTCGGCGTAAGAACATATAAACAAACCAACAATATAAGTCAGTGCAATAATATTTCTCTGCCGTATCAAGTACCTACATATAATTAAATAGGATCGCAATGCGAGAAGCTTCTACGCGGAAACTGGAGATATGGACATCTCTAGTTTCAATTATGATACATTCTGTATTTTATTCTGAGAACACCATGAGAAATTGTCACTAAATATGGGACTTTACGAGACCCTTTATTTTGAAACATGGGTACATCAGGAAAGGGAACAAGAGGTCAACTTACAACTTAAACAAAGGTTTGTTTATGGTGCTGCTTAGTATGCGTTTGGAAAGGAGTCGTAAGCTGTAAGTTTGAGTCTGCTATTTGCATAGATTGTGGCGAGCGGCGCCGGCGACACGGGACGTGGCGAGGCGACAACGTGTTTGGTGATTTACTGAACCCGGTCCAACTAGACGCGATAGTCAACGAGGAAAAAACAATGTATCGAGTGCACCTGCGCGGCCGACAGCTCCCATCAAAATACATCATATTCTATACGTTTTTATAAACCCTATTAATCTACAAAACGGGCGAGAACGCCACCTGATGTGGCTTGCGGTTAAATTGCAGTCATTTACTGCTGCAACAACGTTCAAGGCATGTGCAAAATGCTGGAGCGACGATTAGCAGAATTCCTGAGCCGCAATAGAACATATAAATGTTTAAAAAACAAGGCTCTTGCGACATTTTAGTTGTAAATGTTGGTACTTGGAGCGAATGGAAGGTTGATCTGCTGATTTACCTTTTATGTTGGGTGATGCATCAGACATCGATATGCTATTAGATGGCGATACGACCTGTTCAATAGGGCATTCAGTTTTCCTCGTACTATTAGTTCACTAAAAAAGTATGTGCGAGTTGGATAATGGATAATTGTGGTGTCGGAGTTCTTAATACGTCTACAGGCCTCTGAGATAGGCAACAACCGGGACCGACAATTTAACGTACCCTCCAATGCACGGTAGCGCTCAGATAGAAATGCCACTATCGGCCACCCATCCAAGTAGGGGTCGAGCTGCACGTTGCTTAACAATCACAATGAACTAACATCGCTTAGTCAAACTACGCCACGAGCGCTAGTTCACTTAAACGTAAGTAAGTAACTGATTATTGTTTTCGAAGTTAATATTTGATCAAGTGAGTTGTAGCTCGACTCGTTGACTACCCGACGCGTCATCGATGGTGTGCTGTGTTTCGACACGGTAATCGCGGCGCGCACACAATGCGGGTTATTATTACGATTGCATTCACAAACAACGTCAATAATTCTTCTTTATCAACATTTTATAATTTGAGTTAACTTTTTATGCGCAAGTTTTTATGTAGGTGGTAACAGGCACTGGAACTGGAAAATTGTATTTCAGAAATCCAATTAGCATCCTTTGTAAAAGCATAACAAAGAATTGTTAATTAAAATATGGGAATATTCCAAGTAAACATTTCCATGTAAATTAATCGGAGTGTTTAAGATTTAATATAAAAAAAACTTCTTTTTTATATTAAACAGCAATACAACAACCAAAACAGCAATATAAAAAATACTTAATGTAATATAATAACTGCCGCACTCAGGGACGTTCATTAAATCGACAATTAATTATTTGACGCAATTTTTCTATACATAACATGTCAAGAGACATGCTCTACTAAGGAAACATTTGACAAGTCTGAGTGCGAGCGTTATGTTAACCGTACAAAGGTAAGTCCGTAATGAGGATAATAAAAAGCTCTTGATACGCTCTCAGCGCACTTAGCGCTGTACCGCTGCATGTTGGTTCGAAGCGGCACAAATATGAGAGTATTGTGGTCGTGCGAACAGCGCTTCATAAACTTACTATTATTGATACCGATTCCCGCCGGCATCACCTCCCTAATAAATACTTGCTGGTGTGTGTGTTATTCATATCATTGTGTAACACACATTTTTACAGGGTATATTACAGGGTAATCCTTTTCCTTTTTTTTTAGAAAGTCGTATTAAAAACTGGTCGGTTTAAAAACTGGTGTTTGGTAAATTTTCGTATATAAATTAAATTATGTAGCAGTTAAAAAGATTCCGACGAATTGAGAAAACGTATTCTCGGATTGATAGTCTTTCAATAGTTACCATAAGGTAGAGATAAGCCGACGAAAGTTGCCTTTGTACAATTAAACACTTTACCGGTTAATTAATGACTCTATGACTAACTTTTATAACCTATGTAATAATGTTGCAATGTATTCACAACATTAATAATAACAGAAAATAAAAGCGAAACTGATGAATGATAAGCGTAGGCGTTATTCTAACATCTCGTGTTCGGATTGCCGCAGATTTAATATCGAAGATAGGCGATACCTTACATGGAAAGCCGATTAGGCCGAACTGGTACAGTTTGACCTGATAGGATTTGTACGAACACACGGATAGCCATACTTCACTTTGGCTCATTCAGAATGACTCGAACTTACCTTAAAGCCATTACACATGATACAGATTTGCATCCGGCCAATTACAACAGAGGCAAAATCTTTAAAGTAACCGCAGAGACTAAGACTGAGTACTCGGACAAACTTGGAACAATTCGGACACACTCGGACGTGATGTGACACATGACTGAACTTAATATGGATTTGGACAGTCTGTTCTATTTGAATAATAACTCAAAGAAGAAACCAACATTACAAGTCTGCAATAAAAACCAAATGACAATCCTGAATTAATTCAAAGAAATGCATTCACCTAAAGTCGGTCATTATTGAATTAATTGACAATAACAAATGACGGAATGAATAAAAATAATTAAAGAATTAGGTAATCGACAATCGATTGACTTCATTAACGTTGATTTATTAATCTGTATGTGAGGAGCGTTACGATTGTAGTCAATATGTAAATGATGGACAGGCAGCGGTCACGGGCACTGTGCCAGCGACAAACCCTCTTGAATCATTTTGCTTCCGCCATCGCTCGCTCGCGCACACCCGATCACACTACTCGGAAAATGTTAATCCATTTATTGAACCTTGATTTCTTTACCTTCAAAATTTTCTAAATGATTCTGTTCTAATTTATTTTTTAAATCTAACGACACGTGTTTTGTTTTAAAAGTTTATTTGTAACACTCGTCTATTTCGTACCAGTTTCTGTATACAAAACACGAACCCGTTTATTAGAGACTAGGAGCGCCCCGCGGTGCACCCGTTCCCGTAAGAATTTCGGGATAAAATGTACTGTAACTGTAAATAAACTGTCAAGTTTCATCCGAATCCGTAAACTAGTTTTTGCGTGAAAGAGTAATAAACATACCTTCATCCATCCTCACAAACTTTCGCATTTATAATGTCAGTAAGATCTGTGTATACCTACGCGACGCAACTTTAAGCATTAATATTTTCAATACATGTTTAAGCGCACCTCCGCTGTAATATCAACAGGGTGTTGTTTAACTTTACAACCGTTAAATAGGTCAAATCCATCATGTATTGATGAGCGGGTCTTCTAGGCCTTACCATCATTAAAGATTGTCTGTTTGATCTCTAACCCTCAGACGTTTCGATGTATTGAACGGTAATAGATGATGTATAGAAACCCGTTGATTTATTACTTAAAGGAACCAAATTGGGAAGCCTCACTCAGTTCATGTAATGTGGTTAACAACAAAAACTCACGTACAACCTATTAAACTATAATATTGGGTATTTAAAGACATGTTACTAGCAGTTGTGCGTCGATAATCAAGTTTTTGTCATGTGTTGGTAGTGAGATGAGGACAGCACGTGCATATAAAGCGGACCGTAAGAACCGGTTGAATGTCGAAAGACAAAATTAACAGCAATTAAATGTAAATAATTGTTGTATTTTCATTGTGTTAAGTATGTAAGAGCGTAGCACGGTGACGTGACGTGGTGTTGAGGGTGCAGGCGTCCAAGTTGTCAAACGAGAAGTTTTTATCAGGCGGCTGTTGGCGTTGAATAGAAATGAGCCTTGAATAATGCAACGCCCGCCCGCCCCGCGCCCCGCGCCCCGCGCCCACCAAACTGATTTGTTGTTACTAACATTGCGACTGCATAATCTGACATCTAAACTGCTTTTGTCACCTTAACTTTACTGCAAAATGACAGTAATGTGAGGTCAGTGATAGATGGTGATAGTTTATTTAATGATTTGTTTTTGTAATGCAGGTGTGATTAACAACCGATCTAGTAGCAAGTAATAAGTAAAAGTAAAGTATTAGCCCACTGTTGGGCAAATGCCTCTCATCTCACCGAGGACATCAGTATAATGAGTAATAAGTAATTAGGTTAATATTTAGTGACTAGACTCTTGATGCATATTAGATGCTTATAGCTTTATTAATAAACTAGAGCGCCCGCGGTTTTACCCGCGTTGAGCACGTTCCCTTTAAATTTCGAGATGAAAATTAACATATAACCTTCCCTTTGAATGAGAGAACGAATTATTTAAATCAGATTGGTAGTTCCTGAGATTAGCGCGCTCCGACTAACAAAAAACAAACTCTGTACATAGTTTCATTAGTATAGACTACACCACCAGCTCGACGACCCACCAGCCGCCACTGGTATAGATAAAGAATTCTTTGCTGCGTATACCCCTCTTAAGAAGGTTACCATCGCCTACGGCGCCGACCAGCGCTGGTACCTATATCTGTGACTGGATCTGTAAGAGACATTCGGCGCCGGTCGAAAATGTCCGTGCTAGTAGAACTTTTACAAAAAAAAATACAATAGTTATTTTGTCCAATACCTATATCGCTTTAATATTGCAATTCTTAATTAAAATATTACCAATTGTTTGCATCGCAATAATTATGTAATTTAATTAAAGATCTTTAAGTGCCCTTGCGTTGTTTAGTGCGATTTTATTATGTGCGACGAATTATCGTCAAGGTAGAATAAGTATATTAAGTAGGTAAAATGAATGTCAGTCAATCACTTATGGCCGACTTTGCATTAAGCGTGCGCACGCCGCGGTTGCATACAAAAGTAAACCGTTGCGGACGCCCGGAACGTGTTGGCCCTTAGGTTACTCAATAGGTTTACCACTTTTCTTTACTATTTTGTATTTCAATCTAATTATATATCTAACTAGCCGCGTGTCTTTACCCGCGTTGTACCCGCTCCCGGGGGAATATCGGGATAAAGTGTATCCCATGTGTTATTGTGATGTAAAACCTATATTACTGTAAATTTTCATCCAAATTCGTTAAGTAGTTTTTTCGGGAAAGAGTAACAATCGTAGATATTATATACCTACATATCCATACATACATCCATCCTCACAAACTTTCGCATTTATAATATTGGTAGGATTATAAATAATTAAAAAGCATAAAGTAATTTATTTTAATATATTCTTGTGGCAATACGCTTATTTTAATTTTCTTTATTTAATACTTACCCTTGGCATTGTAAATGTAAAATTACCATCCAAATATTCTGGCAGTTACTAACATTACAATTTATTATTTGAAATATTTAAAATTAAAAAAAAAGTCTTATGTTAGTTAGATTCCATACATAAAGCAAGCTTAGAGCTTAATTTGGGTATGACCCAACTATTGGTCCATGGTTGGGGTCTAATTAACCGTGTGTGAATTCTTCCGAGTGTATTTTTATGATTTAATTGCAATCTTTGAAAAGAACCCAATTACTTGCTTTCTATCTGCAGACAGATTATACTATACTAGCAGCGCCCCGCGGTTTTACCCGCGTTGTGCCCGTTCCCGTGGGAATTTCGGGATAAAATGTAGCCTATAGCCTTCCTCGATAAATAGACTATCTAACAGTGAAAGAATTATTCAAATCGGTTCAGTAGTTTCTGAGATTAGCGCGTTTAAACAAACAAACAAACAAACAAAACAAACTCTTCAGCTTTATAATATTAGTATAGATTTTAATTCCGATAAGTAGGTTCGAGTAGGTTAGGCCATCCCTGGTGTCGGAGTATTTAGTTTTTAATTATGGTAACATTATAGTAATGCTGCTATTTAAATAAGCTGTCACTTTCCATTCCTTGCTAAACTACATCAAATAAACATCAAATCGTCTGCTTTACCTGCCAAGAAACAATAATTTTTCCAATTGATCCAATAAAAATCTATTTTTCATCTCCGGTTTAAAGCGTTGCTTGGCATGAATGAAAAATCCTATTTGTGGTGAATTGAATTGAAATTCGCTTATAGAAATGAATAAATGATTGAATGATTGTAACAAACAGTGAGGCGTGAGCATAAAATACTACTTTACTACTAATATAATAAATGCGTATATTTGTGAGGATAGATGTATGTACATATGTATGTTAGTTATTCTTATTAAAAAACTACAGGACGGATTTGAATGAAACTTTACAGTAATATAGTTTATACATCAGAATAACCCATGGGATACATTTTATCCCGAAATTCCCGCGGGAACGGTTACAGCGCGGGTAACATCGCGAGGCGCGGCTTGTTAGTACATAATCATATGCCCATTACGGACTGTGTTAAGAATTCCATGAAGTGTGAGAACGCTTACTGTGTCGGGGGTTCCGGGTTCGATTCCCGCCCGGAGTCAACAATAGGTATGTGCAGACATAGTGCAGAAAAAGTGTTTGTGTATACCTATGTGATAGTATCCGTTAAATTACATAACACAAGCTTAGAGCTTAGTAATTTAGTTTGGGTGTAATTAACTGCGTGTCAATATGTTAAGAGTGTATTTATTTATTTTATAATCATACCTTTGACATCACATATTCAATTTTGCTTGTTTAAATTGTACGTTCATATTTACCGCGTGTAGAGTTGTTTTGGTCATTAGTTAAGTACATACAAAAGGTCTATCTATTTTGGTAGTTCTTCAACTGAACGCCTCCCGGGTCACGTTTACAATTTTAAACGGGACACAGTTCAGTGTTCCGGACGACCGTCGAGTTTACATTTAACATGTGCTCGCTCTATATAAGTCCTTTGACACACACCGCCAATATTGGATATAGGCAATTTTGAGGAACCTACAAAGACTTTTTGAATTTCAATTCAATTTCCATAAAGTATTCTGGTTGAATTCCCTCGTGTATATTTCGCTATGATTAAAAACTTACGATCCGCAAATATATACTAGCCGTGCCCCGCGGTTTCACCCACATTGTACCCGTTCCCGCGGGAACTTCGGGATAATATGTATCCCATGTATTATTCTGATGTTATAACCTATAATACTGTATAGTTTCATTCAAATCAGTTCAGTAATTTTTGCTTAAAAGAGTAACAAACATACATTGTATACATAAATTCATCCATACATCCATCCTCACAATCCGCATTCATAGTATTAGGTAGTAGGATAATTATAATTACTTAAATAGGCCTAACACGAGCGTGGTTCTAAATATAAACGGATAAGTGTAACCTAGATACGCTAGTTGCCCGCCAAGTACCGAGTCCGACTCCAATACTTCAAGGTACAAAGAAACCCAGCCTTATTGAGTTCTACATTCCGCCAACATGTGTCGAAGTGTACCGAGGAGTATCGACATCGTGTCATATTTTAATCAAAATTTCCCGGAAATAAAGCAAGTACTATTCGAGTACTATATTGATATTCATGCCTCACCGTACTAAGGAATTTATTATGAAACGTGTTCGGGGTATAGTTGATGTGTTACGGTTATGGTTTGACTGTCTGTACTCGGTTCGTTTCGCCATTTTGACAATTAATAGGCAGTAGTCATTACGCTTGCATAAATCGTACAAAAACTCCGGTATCAGTGTTGGCTACTAACTTACTCGAAATGAATGACCAAAAACTTATCAGAGGGATACTATACTAAACGTTTGTCGGAATATAGAATATGGAAATATGGCACAAAATAATATCCAGAAGGCCTACTACGCCTACTACGAAAATAGACAGACGCACACATAGATGCGCGCTTACATTTATTTCGTAGCATTTGCTACGAACCATCCTCTGGAATAAGTTTGACTCCTTCCAAAACTGATGTATGTGCTTCTGTGTGTATCGCTTATCAATGTGTGCTTGTGCCTGTTTTACATATAATTTCGTAGTCGGGCTTCTGGATCTGATACTATTGTAGAGCTTTAATAGAAATGCTTCATCCAAGTAGCGTCAGAGCTTCTCGCGCATTTACTAATACCTACCTAATTATCCTAATTAATCATTAAGAAATATTTGACAGAATTAAGAGGTCAACGGTATTTTAATTATTGTATTTTTCTTAACTGAATACCAGGTATTTCGCTTCAGAGAAAAATGTCGCTAATTAACACAATGGAATGTAAAACCTAGTTTATAAATTCCGAAGAACAATTAATTAGTTTTATAACATTATTTCAAGTAGCATTTACATAGAGGTCTCGAGTGAACGGATCTATTACAATGCCACGGTGAGAAAGCTCGGCTGGTTGTGTGCGCAGGCGCTGCGACGCGGCACCGACACCGCGGACTCAATGCGAACTCACGTTTGCGACACGCCGTCGACTATCTGTATCGAATAAAAGGTCACTAGACACTAACCTATAGTGCACTTGCTGTTTTCATCTCAATCATTTCGACATCATGAATCATTTAGCTATTTGCATCTACGGAAGTGAAACCGTTACCGTTACGCGACAGTTACTCGTCTCGACTGTCCGAGGATCTTATCTAATTGTCCATTGTTATCTGTTCACTAAATCTGGGAACAAATAGCTGATCAAGTAAAGATTAAATAGAGCAAAAAAGAAAAAGGTTTTGACACAGTTCTGTTGACAAAGCAGGTAAGGCGCAGTAAGGATCGGTATTGTAACAGAGGAGCCCAGACAGTGTTGACGCCGCGCCGAGTCTCGGCGACACTGCGGTGAAAGGTAAACAACACTATGAAATATAACAATGAAGTCTTAATGAACCGCCTGTTTCGAATTCTGCCAAGTTGACTTTTGCGCAATTGCATTGTTTAGAAACAAGAATTTACTCTCTTGGTTTCTATTTGCAATGCAACTACAAGCAAATGCATTATTAACATAATTGGGTATTTGAACGAAACTATCTGCGGGTCGCATAGCAGATAAGTGCGTTAACACGTGCATAATTTAGTAATAGGTAACAAGTATTTTATAGATCATCGCTGTGGACGAAAACGTCAACGTAATTGTAATATGTGCCTATGTAGGTACGTGTAGATAAACGCGAACATAATAAGCTCTGCCCACGCGCCGGTGAATCATGCGCCCGCGCCGGTTGCCGCAACGCTCACAACAAGAACAGCAAAAACATTGCCTACTTTTGAATAAGTTCCCTTTCTCTTTCTACACCTCCGAGCGTGCTCCACGCTGCACCATCTCACCGACATCGACACCACCAAATTATGTTATTTAAATTATGTTACATCTCATCCGTTGACACATCGATCACTGCCAAAAGCCCTAAAATTAGAGTCATGTGATTTATTAGAGGTATGCCAAATGCATTTCTAATAAACAATGCCGAATTGATTCAGATAACCTTCTTATGTGAAGTACTGTCAAACGATTTTGAATTCAATAACGCACTGAAAAATAAATGTTTTTACGACAGCCAAATGCCGTTTAAATATTAAGCGCTTGTATATTTTGCACTTGTTCAGACTCGTGATGACAAATAAAAAGTCCTTTCACCTAAAAGTGGTTTTGGAAGATACCAGATCTTTTTAAGGTAAATTGAGGTTCATTAAGATGGATTTATTTTGATAGGTTGTTTTCTTAAAAAAAATTGTTGCTAAAATTCGCTGTACCAGTGGTAGTTATTTATGATACGGTACATGTAGGTATATATTTTTATTTATTACTTTGTTTTAATGATTGTATAATTGGTTACGCATTGACGGACTTGGATGCAAAAATAGATATGATTTATTAATTGTTATTTATCCATTTTCTTTAGCTTTGTATGTCGTCAGGTAAAAATAAATTTTAATAGCCTCCGCTGGAAAAACAACTTTTACCATAATACCTATTTGTGCGTATTGCTTGTAAAATCTTTTTGATCTACTTCTCATCAATTGATACTTATTTAGATATTCATATGAAGAATATCAATAATAATCAAATCGATATTAAAACGTGTATTATTACATGTTAGATCGAACATTAATTTATTGTTGCATTACCGGCCGGCCATATCGGCCAAAGCGTGACGAAGTTGAACGAGTGGCCATGAAGTGCGTAGAGAGACGGGCGCGACTCGAGCAACGAGCAACGGTGACTCACAGACAGAGACCGCCTATGTGTACAATCGCTTACAAGATAAGGACACTAAATGTCAGAAAACAGGTTTGAGAGTTCGAGACTTCGAGTTTCAATCCAATACTCCTCTGAACCGAGATGACTTCGCTTCACTGGAGCTCCCAGAGCCCATCACGGAATCACGGTTAATGAAAACGTAGTAAATCACTGCACGCTTTATTTTGATTCCATTTCTTTGCTGACTTTCTCGTCTATTATCTCATTTGTTCCATAATATTGTATTATCAATTGATAGTGTTGTGTACTGAGTTAGCGAAATTGTTTTATCTTATCTCTGGGAGGTTAGCTGGTGAACACTTTCTTTATCGAGACGTGGTCTGTTCGGTGATGTCACCGTTGCTTTGGTTCTTATCTTGTCCTCGATAACGAGAGCTAGGAATGTTCCACATTATTTGTGTGAGGCATAACGCATAGGAAAGGATCTCATGTTATGTGTCTCGCCAGGTACAACTATATTGACAGAGATACCCAATGTGTGGTTAATATGCAAAACGTAAGCCTTGTCGTTAGACCAAGACTAGCTATTGAACATTGTACACAAAGCATTGATAAATAAATAATAGCTCTTTAACTTCAAGTGTAGTATCATCGGGTGCAGCGATCTCTGAAGAAAGTCTCCTCGTTGATTACAGGAATTTTCCGAGTCGATGGAAGCGATCGCGCCTCGATGAATCATTGCGTGTTTTTTTGCGTGCGCGCTGCCGGAGAAAACTAACATCTAACATTCATAAAAAAATAAACATGAAACTTGGGATCTTCTTCATTTGTGTTCAATTAATGTTTATTGGCACTTAAAAAACCATCCTATGTAATATTACTGTTGTAACACACGCCTTGTTTGGTGTGGAACGGAACTAGATTTAAATAGGTCCAACAAAAAGGATAATATTATTAAGAATTTTACTTTTATTCAACTATTCTATTTTTTCGCCATTTTGGTTTTCTTTAATAAAATCTAATTACAATATGTTTTATACAAGATCAATCAATTGTTTTAAACTATCTACATATAAGAACAGACCTACTTATCAAAAGTACCTTTTACTCCACAGCTTGTCGCTCGGTTATTTCACAATGCTGTAAGCTCACTGATTCAATTCCATCTAAACTGATCAAAAGCCTTTAGAGCAACATTATCGTGTTCCAAGCGCCAACAATCGTTAAGGCTACTGTTACCGCCATTTCAAACCGGTCTGACCACTACCAGAAACAAATTGACGCCAATCATAAGCTTTACACCAAACGCGGCAACAGTTTGTGGCAATACAGAGCATGCAATACTTTCTCCACAACTCTCTTCAAGTGCTTCATTTAAGACTTCAACGCATCCTTATCAAGGTAGGAAATATCAGTTTGATAATGATACTACTTATAGCGACTAAGGAACATGACTAAGCAATCGAAAGCTAAGTTTACAAAAACAAGTTGCCAGTAATAAATTGGTTGATAAAATAATCATAAGGTAAATCAAACGTTCGCTACATTTGTTTTTGGCGCAGAACGTTACCAGATTTTCGTCTGATATTTTATTTTAATGTGGACGAGTTTTCATTGTAAATTATTTCTTGTTTATAGCTTAAACTGATGCCAACTCAGCGATGGTGCTTTTAGTATCCTCTCACGAATGTTCTCCAATATTTGTCACGTTTCCAAGACTTGTGTTTTTATTTTGTAACACATTATAATTTGTAATAAATTTTGTTGCGTGACGCGTAGCGTATGTATTAGGTATCATCTACCTGTGTGATTGTTGTTTTACAAACATGAAAGTCATTCAAATTAGTAGATGTTTTACAGATAATGTTATAGCATTATGTATAGTATTGAATTTGTATTAATGACTACAATTACAAAGCCATTCATTATCTATACTAATATTATAAAGCTGAAGAGTTTGTTTTGTTTGTTTGTTTGTTTGTTTGTTTGTTTGTTTGTTTGTTTAAACGCGCTAATCTCAGAAACTACTGAACCGATTTGAATAATTCTTTCACTGTTAGATAGACTATTTATCGAGGAAGGCTATAGGCTACATTTTATCTCGAAATTCCCACGGGAACGGGCACAACGCGGGTAAAACCGCGGGGCGCTGCTAGTACATTATACAATCATTGGCAAGAAACACCGAATCTCGGAACACTTGAGAGTGAGATCGCGTGCGGCGGCAGCGCGGCGGTGCCAACCAATACGAGATTGACAGCCATCCAACTCCGACAGGCGGGCATCTACATCCACCACACTGCCAGATATAATCACAATAAAACTTATCATACCAAATTAGGCTTCGTTTAAATCGCTCCCAATACGTAACTTCCTGCGAAACCTCCATTAACCAAAAGCGTAACCGTATTCGGCCACTGTAAATTACTCGGTGGCGTGCTGAAAATTGCCGCGCAACTATACGAATTTAGAATTTGGTAATCATTGGCGAAATTCACCTCTTGAGGGAGCACCTGCGGGCAAGATTCATTCATGAGCCGGCGCGTCCGAGGAGCCGAGAACAATCCGCCGCTGATGATAACACAAGGCTTTTCTTGGAAACACTGTAGTGGAGGCTTCGGCGCGGAGGGTGTATCGTCGTCCCTGTCGCACGCGGCGGGTGCGAGGGAGAGCGCGTGGGCGGGGCGAGCCATGTTATGTCATGTCGCGGCCGCGGAGGCGTCTGCAAGCCGTGCACTCGCTGCATCCGATCCGACACACTTCCTGACTCCTCATCATTAACTCTCGCACAGGAGTCGAGGTCACACTACACAAATATTGAGTCAGGTGTAGCCGATGCCTCCTTCACACCACGCACGACGCATAACACCTTTTATGAATGGAAACAACAAAGCCGCTATAAACTTAAAGACTTAGAGACATCTTCGGAACCGGTCTCCGTTGATATATTACGAGCGATTTAGAAAGATTTTAGTTGCATAACAGGTTGGAAATACGGTTCACAGAAACTTTGAATGTAGTCAGAAATAAGGTTAGTCTACAATAGCAGCCGTATTAAACCGCACATGGTACAATTCAGTCGATTTTATTACACGAGCCTATGGTGAAACGCCGTTTATAAATCATACTTTTATGGGTTATTCTTAGCAATAAAGCCGACATTTCTAAAGTTGATGCGAGCGTGTGCCCTGGCCCTCTGGCGACTTGTATTCATACGCTTTACATTTCTCTACGCCCCTCACTCAAAACGAACCATAATAATTCATGTTTACCAACAGGCTATGTCTATACTATACGTATACTATAAGTATACTTCTTGCTGCAGATCGAAACACAACATCAATGTTGTTTACAAAAACCGATGGGCATCTATTAAGGAAATTATTCCAGGAACCGAAAAGGTATTTAAGGAGCATAATTGGCCAATCAATCCGGTCTCCCGTTCCTTCGGGAACAGCTACATTTCTTCCACTTTCACCAATTTTAACAATACATCTAGTGAATGAAGAGAAATTGGTTTGACTAATAAATTGATGGAACAATTCAATTCAAAATACTTCATCAAAATTACAATTTTGGTAAAAGGTGGCTATGATATAGAAAAGTTTATTAATCAGAGGCAGAAATTACTTCGTGTCAAACAATTCATACTCCACTTTAGTATCGTTGTGACAGTTTTAAGCGCTCTCAAAAACTGAAACAAGCCAAATCCTTCCCTGAAGCCAACAGGCGAAACATATATCACTCATACCTTCAATATCTAAACATACAAAATTAATATAAAACTGAAAACTCTTACACTAGAGTTAGCCTATCCTATATCCTACGTTTTTACTAAAGAAAACCATTGCAGTTTTCCTATTTTTAAAAAATACGTCAGTGAAATTTCAGTAAAACTAAATACAAAAAAAACTCAATTAGAGACTCAATGGGATATATATGAGATTCTAGGAAAGCGAAACGTACCTGCTGGTTATTTGTTTCACAATTGCAATACGCGGAAAACTTATTAATGCACTACACTGGCCGTCAAAAGTAACTACATGGTGATACGCTTTTAAATCGCAATTCATTCGCCATCTTTCTACGAATTTCGAAATCAAAAATGTTACCAATCAAATATGTATGTTAAGTCAATAACTTTATATAAAATATTACAGTAAATTATAATTAAGTTTTGATTTTATCTTTAAAGAAAGAAATTTAACCAATTTTTAACGTTCGTCCGAAAAACTCTTTCAACATTTAAAAATAACATTTCACGTTTTGTACCTGTTATTTAAACGTAAATAAAACTTAAAAGCGTTATTATTTTTATTCAGAACTAGCAGCGCCCCGCTGTTTTACCCGCGTTGTGTCCATTCCCGTAGGAATTCCGGGATGAAAAATAGCCTATAACCTTCCCGTTGAATGTGGCTATCCATAACAAAAAGAATTTTTCAAATCGGATCTAGTTCCTGAGATTAGCTCGATCAAACAAACAAACAAACAAACGCTGCAGCTTTATATTATTACTATAGATATGGTAAAGAAGAAAATATCCTGTTTGTTTTTTTATTTTTAAGTTTTAACCGAAATCAAGTTAATGCATACAAACTCTAGCTTGTACATATATATTTGTAAATTTAATTTAATATGTGTTATCGTTACACATAATTATTATTCTATATTAAAAAACATACACGAGGAGGAAAATAGTAACTTTCCATACAATTACGTAATATTTTCGTTAATCTACAAAGTACCAGGGTATTGTTATGATGAAAATTTGACAAGCCCGTTGGCACAGTGGCAGTGAGTGCGCTTACTGTGTCGGGGGTTGCGGGTTCGATCCCCGCCCGGAGTCAACAATATGTGAAGACATAGTTGTTGGCGACGACGTCTGGGTGTCAATTATATATTCTTATAAAGTATTTGTGTATGTATATGTAGTAGTATCGGTGAGTTAGATTCCATAACACAAGCTTAGAGCTTACTTTGGGTCTAATTAACCGTGTGTGAATTTGTCCAAGTATAAAAAAAAAAGTATAAAAAAAAAAAAAAAAAAAAAAATCAATTTGATTACGTAAAACATGGCTGCTGTAGCTAATTCAGTTGTGACGCGGGCATGCGAAAATATCAGGTGATTTCGCGGAATGAACGGGCTGATAACAAAACTGTAGGCAACTATACTAGCAGTTAATAATAATGGTAAACAGACGTATGTAGATAATATAATACGATACTTACAAATTATCTACTCCTCTTTATCATTACGTTCAGGTGATTTGAGACGTACAGTGTACAACAAAAGTCGATGAACACATAAAGCACCTGAACACTTGTACATAAATAAGTGGAGTGAAAAGGCGAAAATAATCTTTTCCTGTTAACAATTTTTCATAAGTAGTTGAAATTGGGTAGAGGTGCTTTGTAATATTTAATGTTTTCGTCAACTTTTGTAGTTGGCTGTACCTTGTAGCAACGACGCGGACCGTAATTACGTAATTAGTAATTAAATCTTTCTCTTCTAGAAGGAAATAAGTCAGTAAAGTAAGCTTGCTTCGGTTTTGGTATTGTAATTTTTTTAGAACTCTAACTTTCAAGTTATAACTTTATGATAATCCGAATATCAGTATACCATTACTACTATTTATATCATATTAAATAGATACCGTTGCACAGTTTTATATACTTAAACTAAGAAGAACTTTAGAAAGAATCAAGGGACTCAATTAATTAACCACATTTCGGAATAAACCTTGGTAAAGCAAAAATATAAAATAATATCCAAATATAGAACCTCGTTATTTTTTGAAGGCGTAATAAAGGATAATTTGTATGAAGAATAAAATTAAATATTTACCGAACCACCGCAAAGTAACTGGCTTTCAAATGAGAAAAACAGCATCGAAATCGATCCATTCGTTTGAGAGCTGAGATTACTACAGCTAAGTATATACAGACATCAACGCCAAACTTATAAACGCCACTTTTCATTGGGGATTAAACATAGCTTACAGTCATAAGAACGTTAGGTTTTGACCTGTGAATTGAATTCTCTAACTGCGAATTCATATTTATCAATTCAAAGATACTGTAGCCTGTTTGAAAACAGCATAATTAACAACATAGTCGAGGTCCTAACTCCAAGCCGGCATTAGTAAGCATTTGTTCCTCTAATTTGTATTCCAACGGAAAACTGTTACTTGGCCATTGATGAGCTAGATTCATGAATGGATTTGTATTACTAACGAATGATTCGCCGTGACCAGTACGGCTGCATTGATTTCCAGTTGTTTACCTAGTCGAGAATTTTCCACTAATATATTAGGAATAGTTGTGTAATGTTTGTTGTTTCTTTTACATTTTTGATCCTCCTCACTGTACTGATTTGGTGGCTTTGGTGTGAGAGGCCTTTGCCAGGCAGTCGGACATTAGGGGCTAATATTTAACTTAGCTTCTTTATTTAAAAACAGCGCCCCGCGGCTTCACCCGCGTTGTGCCTGTTCCCGTGGGAATTTCGGGTTGAAAAATAGCCTATGACCTTCCCGTTGAATGTAGCTATCTATTACAAAAATAATTATTGAAATCGGACTGATAATTCCCGAGATTACCTCGAACATACAAACAAACTTACAAATTTTACCTCATTATAATATTAGTATAGATAAAGTATTTTAAATGCTACATTTACTTTACATGATGGTTTTAACACATTGAATATTCAATTGATAAAAACTACGTTACTGATACGTGGTTAATGTAATGTTTAACATTACTAAGTCATGTGACTTTTCACGGAAAAGAAATAACTTATATATCAACTAGCGACCCGCCCTCACTTCTTTTCGGTAATTCCTTTAACCTCTTGGATTCCTTTGTATGTTAATGAAAATCGGTAAGATAAGAGGTTGCAGCGAGAGTTACTACGAAATAAGATCTTTAGGCAGTGAGCACTTTTTTATGGTATACGATTTGATTTAGATCCTAAATTACGAATAAAAAGGTCCTTATTCGATTCTACTGTACTCATTCATTCATATCGGCCAACCCCGATGTCGAAGTTAGACCGCCTAAAGGCCTCCGACATGGTCTAACGATTAAAACAACCGAGACAGCTTCCCGGTACTACAATCTTAAACGATTTCAGTTTTATCACACAATATTTAGTTACTAAAGCACCTTTCCGTGCACTAGTGTTGATAGCATCAAGTTGAAGCAATTCAATTGCAGGTTTGGAAAAGCTAAATTAAATTTAAAAGTAATCCTACACTTGGTTCTTTTAAATATGATACAGTGAGGCAACGTTAAGTTGATCACTCAAAATACGGTTGTACGTATATAAAACCTTTCTGCGCGATGGTATTTTTAATATTTTTCTTAACTACTAGGAAAAAGTCGTCCACTAACATTATTCCAGAGTTTGCCAAAGGGAAAATATTTTATGTAAAATGGCTTAATAACATTTAACTCAGCTCATTTAAAAGAACCTTACATACCTAACAATCTGCCACGCTAGACAAATTACAATCGTTTCGCATTCCATTTGGTTGTTTATTGCCAAAATGTATGACGATATCATCATCAAGTTTACATACTTCAAGTGACATCTAATTAAGTAAAAAACGAAGATACATCGGGTTGTGAATTGAAGAGCGAAACTTCGCTTTTATTTTACATTTTTATCTGCCGTTTCAGCTCCTTTACAGGAACCGTGGTCACAAAAGACTACCAAGGAGTCGAAACAACTTATAAAAATGTAAAATAAAAGCGTAGTGTATCCGTAAACGTAGTTTCAGGTCATAATGAGTAGAAGTCACTTTAACCTAAGAAAACAGTATGAAGAACAAAGCTTTAACGAAAGGTTGTTTGCCAGTATGGCGTGTCTTACCCAGATTAGCGTAGTAACCAGCTGGATGCATCATGAGTGCTTTTGTTTATCACCGTAACAGTTCCATTGGTCACTTACCTGAAAAAACAACAAAAAATACGTAAAGAATAAATCACTTAATTTACTTACTAATAAAACCGATCTCTCTCTTAAACTTAAGAGCTTGTCGATGGAGTTCTTTCAATTTTTCTCTATCTTCCGCCATCCTCTTCAGTTATTCGTACGACACGACCTTTGCTCATTCTTTCAATTGGTCTGCATTTGCAAAACCGATATCCTTGTATAAAAACCTAGACAACTTCAATAGCTATTGTCAAATTGACTAAAAAATAAGTATTTATCATCTATACTAATATTATAAAGCTGAAGAGTTTGTTTGTTTTGTTTGTTTGTTTGTTTGTTTGTTTGTTTGTTTGTTTGTTTGTTTGTTTAAACGCGCTAATCTCAGAAACTACTGAACCGATTTGAATAATTCTTTTTGTAATGGATAACTACATTCAACGGGAAGGTTATAGGCTATTTTTTTATCCCAAAATTCCCACGGGAACGGGCACAGCGCGGGTAAAACCGCGGGGCGCCGCTAGTTGAGTTATATGTACGTACATATATCTCAATGGTATTTATACTCCAAAAACCTTTTTATAAGACAGCTAATGACATGTAAATAATGCAATGCAATCGTTATCAAATACATTACAAAAAATAAAAACGCGGATTAATGTTATCACGAGGAAACTATACTATGAGATAAAATACTCATATAATACATATTAAATGACATTCATTTTGATTAAAACCCAATGCATTAATTAGTTTCAACAATTAGAAGACTGTAGGTATACCTAACATATAGATACGAAACTAGTTCGATGCGCTGTGATATTGTCTCGAGTATGGATCTAACTAAACACCTATTTGTAAATTGTAACCGCAGAATGTATTATAATTAAATGTAATAATCGGACAATCAATTGACATTGAGTTCGATATACGATCCAACTTACATGACAATTAAACCACAATGAACAAATAATGGAATAACTAATAGTAGACAAGCCCTTTGGCACAGTGGCAGTGAGAGCGCTTACTGTGTCGGGGGTTGCGGATTAGATTCTCGCCCGGAGTCAACAATATGTGAAAACATAGTTGTTGGCGACGATGTCCGGTTGTCAATTATATATTCTTGTAAAGTATTTGTGTATGTATATGTAGTAGTATTAGTGAGTAAGATTCCATAATACAAGCTAAGAGCTTACTTTGGTCTTCTTTCTTATCTCGGTACTTTTATTAAAAAAAACTCCTACTCATCGTCGCTGCGACATTGTGGCACCCCTCTAAGTATTTACATAGTTAGTTCTAAAACAAAAGACCGGTGATTTGGCCAAGTACAAAGTAACCAGTTAAGTTCAGCGCTGTACTGCGATAGTTTACCTACGGATAAGAAAACGATTTAACATCACTATTTGTATATTTCCATTTTGGGCAGTTCATACGTATCTACATAGTTTTGTTGGCGATGAGTAATGAGTTAATTAAACATGTACTTGCTTGAATCATTTCTAAAATGTAGATAATTTTTCATTCATTATAATTATAATGTTACTTAGTAGGTATAGGTAATTTATAAAATGAAATAAATCTGATAGCGTTGTTAAAAGGCATAATTATTTAAGTATTTAAATAATTGAACGAGATCCGATATTTCGACAGCATTCTTGATATACGAGTATTTGCATGTATATTTGAGCTGTGTTCACGGAATATTGGAATACTCGATATAGGGGCCAAAATTCAGGATGCAAGGTTCCGCACATTCTGTCGGAGGCATGCGGAGGCGAGCACACGTGGCTGCCACGACTGCCTGCCCCGGAATCTGACCAAATGCTCAACGGTGCTCGATTGTTAACCAAATACCAATTGCTTATTTATGAGCTAGTGCATGCGGTCAGCTACTGCACCAACATAAACCATTCGGACCAAGAATGTAGAACTACCTTCCTAGTAGGCACTCGCAAGGATATACTGATCAATCAACAACTTATAAATACTTAATACAAGTACTTCCAGGTACCTCTGATTAGTTTAGTACACGTGGGAAAATATGAAAACGTCAGCCTACAAAGATTAGTAGCAGATATAAATGCATACTGGTACTTCTTAGAACATAGATAAGACCATTACGGAACATTAGGATGGTAAGAATTACTAATTGCCGGTACCTAACTAAAATCATGACACACGAAAAGATTTACGCTGTTAAACTAGAGATAATCCTCATAAATAGCAATTTGCGTCGTGACAAACGATCTGTGCTGCGACATACAGTTTGGAAATCGCATATAATGCCGCTATTGTTAATTATACAAGTCCCCGCGTCGCTAAACATACGATTTATTGTCAGCTAACTGGAACAACATACAGCGTGAGATCTGAGCGGTGTCGTACTGCGATTAATTAGGAACTAAAAAGTTTTGATAAATTAATATGCGCTTTAGAAGATTCACTCAAAATGTTGTTTTTCCTGTGACGTCGGAGAAACGAGTGAACTTAACGAGGTAAACAGGTGGGCGTTATCCATATTGACTGTCGTACGTCGATAAGCTGGTTTAAACATTGAAAAATCGACGAGTGTCCGTGCCTACAACAGGAACGTCAGTCGATCCACATTTGAAATGCGATCCAACCGGCAGATAAAGGCAATCTCTCTTTAGATCAGACGGTCGGCTTTTTGGTGGACCAACTACCGGCAGCGCTGCCTTACCGCTTTACTTAACTTTATGCTTTTAACGGATATTTATCTTGATATCCAATCGGGAATGGCGATTAAGAAACAATAGGACATTATTAAAATTGTACCGGAGCGAAGCATGAAACCGTTCCGTTTCTATGAATTTTGTTTGGCTGTGCTGCGACATGCTTGGAATTCAAATGTACTTGGGTAATGAAGGGGAATTCAAAAAGAAACAATAAAACAAAATAAACCAACTTCTAAGAATGAAGATTAATCGTTGTCCAAGTTGAGGGCAAAAACAAAGACGAACGTTGTAGACGACATAGGAGAGGTGATATTTTTCAAGGAGACACGGTTATCTTAAGGAAGGAAATATGTTGCATGATTCTGAGTCTGATACTTGATAAGTAATTAATTACAAATAATATTTAAAGCTTAATGTCTAACTATCCCTAAAATTCGGCGTGACAACGACTACGACAACACGCAATTTTGAGAATGAAGATGCGTTTTATTTTATTTTTTTATAACTTTCTACAGTATTTTTAGAACGTTTCAGAAATTTGAGCAGTTTAAACAAACTACGAATTAAATTATTCATTGCTCCATTAAGAAAACTAATGGAAAACAAAGCGCGACTTGTTTTACGCAGGCAAGTAAACAAAAGTCATAAAACGCCCTAAAAGTCTGATTTAGTGATTGTATCGAAACTATTCTTGATATTTCCACCAGCACTTAGGAAGCCGAAGGGATTTCGTTAATTTGTGTTAGTTAAGTAAGTATGTTAGAGAAATGCGCGGTGAGGTATTCGACTTCGAGATAACGATCGAATCGTACAAAGATCGTATATTGAGTAGCCCATTATTTATGTATTAGTAGGTAAACAAAGCGGCATGCTACGACCGTTTATCTATATCTATCACCGATGATAAATTTTATGGACCAGGTAAATATTTGACTGTCACAACTTTAACTTACAAAATTAATCGGGCAGCTGGTTATCCACCATTTTTTAAAGTCCTACATTGATATACTTAATATTGATAGATGTTATTGTAATGAGTTCAATTAAGCCAAACAATAATTGCGTTCAAACAGACTTAATTGTGTTAATTAATTGTAGTTGCGTTTGAGTGTCAAGAGCTGTGGAGCGGCGGGAAGCGGTCGGCGACTCGTTGCTAGATGAAAAAGCATCAGAGGCAGCGAGGTATGCGCGGAATGAGAGGGTCCATCCGGCGGCTGCGATTGTTACCAGTTATCACTGAATGTTTTCCACGAGGGCATTTTGTGCCGCCACAAAAAACCGCATAAAGGGCGAATGCGGCTCGTTTGAGAAGCCGCTGTGGGAAAATTGTCGCCAGAAAACTGCGACACAAATAAATTATAAACTCTCCGGAGCGGAACGCGAGGTAAAAGCAACACGCCGCTCTGCGAAACGCATAAATGCTTTGTTAAAAACTGCAACTATTTGTACATGAAATAAAACATTATACCTTCTGCAAAACAAGAGAGAAGCCGCGTTTGAGCACCGCTACTGTGATATCGGTGAGAGCCTTTTGTTTGTCTTCTTGAAAAAGTCTCGTTTGTGCCTTAAGTTTCCATTTTCCAGTAAATTGTTTTGTATTAATCGGAAACCTATCAAAGTTGAACTGGTAAGCTGTAAAGAGGATCAAAAGATGAAAAGGATCAGTGTTTAGTCTTACAAATCTGGTTCGCAATCGGAGTTGGTAAATGTCGCGTGATCTCACGGCGGCGTCGCGCGTCGGGAATCATTAGCGAAAACGGAGCATCCCGGAATAGACTGACAGCGGGACGATTGCACCGCCGTGATGGATGACTGAGTGGCGCGGGCTATTACCGCCCTAATATACACGCGCAGGCGAAACATAATGGAAAGCTATCGCTTTAATACTTACATAGGAGTACAAAATCGTTTTTAACTCACTGCAGTTACTATTGGCGAGCGAGCTACAAGGTTAGTATAACTATTCCTCGTTCGATTACTGACTTCCTTTTCTGATATCGACAGAATAGATGTCCAGGTACGCAGTACATTATTATCAAATATAAAATACCTACTAATAAACCCAACCACCCGAATGAAAGGTTAGTAAAAAGAGCCAGCTACAACTGAAAGTTGCCCGGCGACCCGGTCCACGCTCGTCGCTCGCATTGAAAACTCGCAGAAAATGCATCGGCGATAAGAAAAAAATCAGAACGTCAAGAACATATAAGTGCACTACGGCGACGGTGACATTCCATGGGAAATACTCAGCATATCGAGACTTTAAAAGTAACCATTTACCGATTGCAGATACGCGATGGCCGACCGAAGCAATCTGGTCAGATCGCTTCACTCGCATACTTGTTGCTACACATAATTTTTAACCTAAATAAGTAAGAAATACTTGTTTTCATGGTGTTTTAATGAGGTCTCGAGTTAGCTTGAAGTCGATATCGGGTAAAAACAATTAATGACTACAGTTTTTAAACAGGGAATAGTTGACTGACGGCTCGTTTACAGATAAACAGGTATTCTTGAATTGGCCACGTTTAATGAACAAAAATTAAAAATCTGCAAACCAGACGCTTTATATAATTAATGAAATGGTTCGCAAACTAGAGTTGAACATTAAACCCTGCTAGACATCGATGTAGGAAACGAACAAAGTTGCTGTTAACGGTCCGTGGTAGAACAACAAAAAAGTGGTCCTTGTCTGTTTGTATCTGCGTCTTTGTCGAACACAGGATCTTGGAATGGGAAGGAGCTGGACGGGAGATAATCTTAAATTGCCGCTTCTAGCGTGAGTTTTAATTTATCGTGCGACAGCCGCGCGGGCGCGGGTTTCCGAGTCGAGCGGGAACAACATCAATCTTGGAGCTCCGGCTAAACGCGGACCAACATTCGTGGAATCAGAATAAAGATGACTAACAACTACTAGTTGCTAGCCCAACTAGAGTACTAGCTAAACATGCTCTACTGTTGAGGTCTAGTTCCATACATTTACCTAACAAAGCTATTTAAACCCCTATTTTAAGCTATTTAAAGATAATTATCTTTTATTGGGTCACCATTCCTGTAAACCGAATTAATAAGTAATGTATTTTCCTGTTACTGCAAATCAAGTGAAGCTATTAAGTAATTTTAATTGTAAATAAACATGTAATTGTAGATAGGAGATTACTGAGGAGAATCATGTTATGAGTAGTTCCGAGGCGGCCAGTTTTGAAACTGTAGCAAGTAGTGAACTAAATTCATCCCTCCGTCACAAAACCGCAACGGTTGTAGGACACTTCACGGACAGCTATGGGCGGTTGAAGGCTCTAGAAATCAATATAGGAGAGCTAAAGGTATGCACAGTCGTAACTAACAGATCTTTGGCCGATAACCCGCTCCGCAGTACGATTAAATCGAGTAACTCACGCAGTCAATATGTTTCATTTTCATAATTTAACAACTTTACGTAATTTGCAATGTTTCTATTATCGTGGAAGTCGAATATTTATAAAAATCTTGTAAAATCACGGCTACTGTCAAACTAATTAAAGAGATTTGACTGCGTGAGGATTGCAAAAATCGATTTGTAAATAAAAAAATAATAAAATGGGAGAAACCTTTTCATTTTTGAAGTGCGTTAAAAATAATCATTAGGCTCATTTAATTATTGCTGGAGATTCCGAACCATAGAAAAAAGCGGCCAAGTGCGAGTCGGACTCGCCCATGAAGGGTTCCGTAGCAGCGAGTAACATAATAAAGAAGTTCTTGAAATAAATGTTTTTTTATTTACATTTGAGTTATTGAATGAATAATCAGTATTTTTTTGCGGTTTACGATTTATGTCGTAAAAAAAAAACTACTAACTAGACCTCGTTCAAACCAATTTTCGGTGTTAGATTACATTGTTATGTACATCATATATTTTTTTTAGTTTTATCATTCTCTTATTTTAGAAGTTACAGGGGGGGGGACACACATTTTACCACTTTGGAAGAGTCTCTCGCGCAAACTATTCAGTTTAGAAAAAAATGATATTAGAAACCTCAATACCATTTTTGAAGACCTATCCATAGATACCCCACACGTATGGGTTTGATGAAAAAAAAAATATTTTTTTCATTTCTAAGTATGGGAGACCCCCCTAAAATTTTATTTTTTTTCTATTTTAGTGTGAAAATATTAATGCGGTTCACAGAATACATCTACACACTAAGTTTCAACAACATAGCTCTTATAGTTTCGGAGAAAAAAGGCTGTGACATACGGACAGACGGACGGACAGACAGACAGACAGACATGACGAATCTATAAGGGTTCCGTTTTTGCCATTTGGCTACGGAACCCTAAAAACCGGAACAACGTTTTTGCTAACCTAACCATTTCGGCTTGCAAAGACTGACTTCTTAAGCGTCGGAAAGGCGCAAATCGTTAGTTTTGGGTATTATACTTGTATTATACAACTGTTAACACTAAGTCACTTGTAATAGCGTCGTCGAGTCAATCAATAGTTAAATGTGTTGAGAGGAGCTCCGTAATGAAGCTGCAGAAAAACTTCTAATTGCCGCCTGTCTCCCCGATGTTTCCATTACACTGACCGTAACAATTTGCTATTCAACATTTTTCGCTGAACTTTGTCTTTGGAGACAACCAGGAACGAGCTAGTTAGATGTTTGCATGAGAATGAGAGTATAACAAGCGGCTAGTCGAATTTAACACTTGAAAGTCCATTCGAGCAATTTTGTCTTTTTCAATAACTTGGTGAGTGTAACATAATATCTATACGAGTAGGTTATGTTTGATATCCAAAGTGGGAGACGCTCGCTTGTTTTTAAAGAAATCCCGAAATAAGGGAATAAGGGAAGTCCTAACGTTATGTTCTTCGCTCTTCCGTGTTTTAAACTAACGCGATAATGGTATGTTATGTTTAATCTTGGTTTTTTGTGACTCGAGACGATTACGGTGTAACCCCTTGCCTGCTGAAACAGTTTGTTCTATACTTCAAAACTGAACTAGGAGGATATTAAAGTGATTATATGCTCTTTAATTTTCCCAAAATATTGAAACGGGTACGAGGGTGAAACCGTTGAACACAGCCTGTATACCGATTATCATAGTTAAATAAAACAACATTTATTAATTGGCATTCAAACATTTTGGATAGGTATTGTTTGATAGCTCGATTACATACCGATGATAGCATACCACAATAATACATCAAATCATCGCTAATTTTTAATTAACATTCAGGCCATTCATATCATTTGTGTGCTATTAACAAAATAATTATTCGGACATTCAGTGATTATTATTATTTAGGACGTTAATTAAAAGCTTCTTTTTCGAGGTAAAAGAGTTTGTTTAAGCGAGTAACCCTTTGATTCTTCGACGTTCCAATGCAACTCGTCCGTACAAAAAGTTATTTTACTTTTTATCCGACTCCAAACACCGAAGGCTCTCAATTCAGTCGGCAAAAATCCCTGTATTTTTAATAGTAAACAAACAAGCCAGTATTATACGAATAGTTATTACAACTACAAACAAGCAATTCGGTTAACGATTTGTAAAACGATACTAAAAAAAGGAGCAACAATTTTAATTAAATGGGAAAGATCGGGTTTGGGAGTGGATGAAATGAAACTGAGACTACAAACGATAGTTGGTTTTGAAAGGCTGAAATAAATGTACGGGAGTTGGGAGCCTGATGCCGGCCACTTCGCCTCCACGAGTCTCCCGGCGCTCCAACCCAGTGCACTCAATCGAGTAAATTATTTGTAAACTGTTCCTACGTTGTTGTTTTCAAATATCGTATTGTTTTCATTCCTTTACTGGCTGTACTTGTTGATGATGATTAAATCTACTCTCAGTGTTACACTGCTAAAAATTGAGGTAATGTCAATGTAAGAGATCCCGGATTTAATGCATTCGCACTTGAACTAAGATACTGCATTAAAACGTTGTTTAGATTGAGTGAGTTTGCTAGTTGCGTGTAGACGAATTTAAAAGCGCAACACAGTAACATGACTCTGGATATCTGTAACATCATGGAAGGATAAATAAAAATGTAAGCATTATTCAAACGTTACTGAAGGTAAAAGTTATTTTATGTTCCAATAACCGCTTCATTAAGGGAACTTTAATTATTTAGAAATGTCGCGCTTTCAAGGCGTCCCTTTATCGTTCGCCTTCTGATTTATATAATTAAGGCAACAATAAAGCCAATAATGTTACTTAATGCTGTGACTCAGTCGACCGAAACTAAAACTGGTCTGTCAGGTTTACTGATTGATACGCAGAACCGAACAAAATAAATTAAATCAATGACAACGTTAATAACTACTATCTATTAAACATTTTCTCAGTATTTAGCAAATGATTATAATAAAGTAATTGATGATTATTTTTTAAAAGCCGCTATTATCCGATTTGTGTTGATGTAACACCTGTATTTGTGTATGGAAATGAATTACCGGGAATCTAGCGAAGGTACGAATTATGTATAAATTAGTACATATCATAGCACGTATTCACTATTAGTGATACTTCTGTTTTAGTTAAGACGGAATCCGCTCTGGTTCTTGATGAATGATGAGTTGATGACATATCTACGCACGAATAACTTTCATTCAAAAAATGATGCAGGAAATCGGCTAAAACAGCTGAATGATCTTCGAGTAGATATCAACAACTCTTGTAAAATGCTCAAACTAGTATATAGAATCTAAACTAATATTATACAGAAGTAAAGTTTCTAACTTTGTTTGCTTGTAAGAGCAAATCTCAGGAACTACAGATCCGATTTGAATAATTATTTTTGTAATGGATTGTAACATTCAACGGGAAGGTTATACGCTATTTTACATCTCGAAATTACCACGGAAACGGGCACAGCGCGAGTAAAACCGCGGGCGCTGTTAATATTGTAAAAAATTGAGTTGTGCTGTTGAAGTTAATATACCAAGTCTAATAATTTATTTAATCTCGATTTAAGGGTCCTTCTGCCTTAAGTTATTACATAATTACCAAACCTAATTATTCGTATTAAGTATAAGCAGGGCAACGTTTAATCCGCCGGAGTATGATTAAATGAAGATATCACTTAATTAAAGGTTATTAAATTAAATAAATACATGAACAAGTAGTGGGTCCTTTCTCTTCAATCTCTCCTTCAAGGTAGAACGGCACATAAATCGAGTTAGCTCTAGCAAATTGAATTCATTCACTTTGATGTTAAGGTTTGTTTTTGTTGTTAGTTCAGCTGTGTTTCACACCAGAGTAATCCACAAATAGGAGTCCGAGAATAGAGCAAGGCTAGTGGACTCTCGTGGCAATCATATCTCCCGTGGAGGTACTCCGGAATGGTTTGTAAGGGGCGCCACGCCGCGGCGCCGCTGGCAATGACGACCAGCGGTTTTGACCAAATGACGTTATCATATAATAGCTAATCCTACTAATTTTATTAATGCGAAAGTTTGTGAGGATGTATGTATGTACTAGCCGCGCCCCGCGGTGTTACCCGCGTTGTACCCGTTCCCGCGGGCATTTCGGGATAAAATGTATCACATATGTTATTCTGATGCATAACACATATTACTGTAATAAGGTTTATCCAAATCCGTCCAGTAGTTTTTACGGGAAAGAGTAACATTCATACATCCATCCTCACAAATTTACGCATTTATATATAACTAGCAGCGCCCCGCGGTTTTACCCGCGTTGTGCCCGTTCCCGTGGGAATTTCGGGATTTTTTTTACATAAAAACCTTCCTCTTGAATCACTCTACCTATTACAAAAAACCGCATCAAAATCCGTTGCGTAATTTTAAAGATTTAAGCATACAGACAAACAGACAAACAAACAGACAAAAATAGCGACTTTGTTTTATACTATGTAGTGATATAATATAGTAGGATTCGCCCATACCGTCGCTTGCCTATGGCATCCCTGAAGATGCGTCAAACTATGGAAACATGAATGAGAAAATTTTCGATTTTACATTAAATATTTTTTTATGCGACGGCATCAAGTAGATATTTCTAGAAACTTTAATCCGTCATACAGCGTTAGGATAATTAGGTGTGCGCATTAAATCTTTCTTTCCCACGGTATATTTTGCTTATATTAATTGTCTCAAGAGTTGATATTAATAAAAAAAGTAATGTATTCTGTCCGCAAGACCATTTTCTAAAACATTTGTGAAGTGATGTAATTATAAAGGAAAGGATGAATAAAATAAAAAAGAGTATTATTAAATAATAAAATGATATATTTATCAAACAAGACCGGTAGATGGGGGTTCATTGTGACTTACATTATAATAGTAAACATTGACGCGTTTACAACATTATACTATCTTTGCTTGCCCTGTCCTATTATAAAGGATCGTATTTAAACTATTTTCTCCATTGTCCATGAATGTTGTCTGTAATTTAAGATATGAAGCACGAGGTTTTTCACCATTTGATTATAGATTCATACTTTGCTCAGATTAGGTTGTTCAAGTAGTTTTTACGTCGGCATTTTGTATACGAGTATTTAATTAGCTGTTTTTGTCATGTTCTGTTCCTAGATATGCTCTTCTTTAGTCACAGTTTGTCATATCATATTCTTCCTTGGCCATGTTTTAGTAATCTAATAATATTTCCCGCGTTCAAAGTGTTCTTGCTAGAATTCGGTGTGTGTGTGTAGGATTTTGTTTCATCAGCTATTGACAGAAAATACTGTCAAAATAGGTTCCGTTTCCCCTTACTCGTTTTTGAGATATATGGAATAGACATGATGTAAGTAAAAGTAACGGTATCTTATGAAATAACTTGATTATATATAAAGGATATATTTTTATTTTAACTAATCCGTAAATTATATTCATTACTGCACCGGCACAAATAAACTGACAAAGGCACATTCAACAAATAAAGAAACCGTCAAACGTTGTTAAAATAAGATCCGTACAGTTAGTGAATGAAATTGATTTGTGGCCGTTACCACTGTGTGAGGATCGAAGGGAACCTCCGCAGGTCAATAAAGGAGCAGGTAGCAGGTAATAACATCACACGCCCCTGCGCCCGGTCTGCCTGCTCGGACACTTTCGACCAATAACCCACACACGAAAATGTCATGTTCCCGGCTCGCTACCGGCTGTATACCTCTATGACCATGCGTGTGAATTAGATTGTAATTTTTAAAAAAACTTTAACTGTCATTGTCAAAGTGAATGCCGAATGCTTTTGCGCGGCATTACCAAAATTCCTCACTAATGAACCAATTATATTCGTTGTTGTTTTTTAACAATTAAATTAGATTACAGTAAATAAGAATAAATTTTAATGTGTAATTAATTTAAGGCATTTCCATATTTTTTTTGGACAATTCCGTCTGGGTATATTAGTTACGCTTACCAGAGAAAATTTATACATGGTTCGTTCTAGAATGTTTATCTACTAAATTGAATATATTAAGTTGTTACATTATTATTTATTATAAAAGCATTTTATGATCATGTATAAACTATAGGGTGCTGCGCGGTGCGGGAAAGAGAATACAATTTTGAGTTGGCTTGGAGATTGGCGAGTAAATATTAAAAACATGATTTTGAGATACTTTTACTTATTTTGAGTACTTATATTATTTTATATATACTTCCGGCGGAAATGGAAAGTTTGTAAAAAAAAGAGATGCCGCGAAATTTATGAAACTGTCTAAATTGCCTTGAAATGTGATTTTTGGGTAGTTCTTTGTGTCCCTGGATTTTAGTTTAACTTGCTGAAATGTTGCATTTAAGATTTTCAACCCCCAACGATGGAGAAAATTATGGTTTTAAGGCGAGTTAGATTAGAGTCGGTAATTAGGGTCTTCCTATCTTCCAACCAACTATATTTCTTCGAATCCGAGGTCCCCGAATATTTTTGAATAACCAGTAGGTAGGCTAGGTACTGTACGTACTTGAAGTATCAAATCTCTCGTATCTACACCCACTTATAAGTACTTGTAGGCATTCAATTATCAGGAGACGGTTCCATGAAAGCCGTCACTCGATCCGACGCTCCGGGTGACCTGCCCGGCAGCCGAGGTCTACTATTACAGCATCCGGGCTCCGGACGGTCAGACGAGCCTCAATTATCAAGTCTGTCTGCAAACTCGCCAACTTGAGGAATACTACCCTGTTACGATCGCAATTTGCATGCAACACGCAACTTTCGTAAATTCATACTAAATTTTCAATAACAGCTTATTATTCCAGGTAAAATTTTAAGCCGAACTCATAACGTTGCGTGAACAAAGCGTGACATAAAAAAGGGTTTTTCATCAAGGGGCGTAATATTATCCTTTAAATTGTCGCAAATTGAATTTCCCTGCGACTGACTACGACATTATACGTGATAAATCGTGTCGAATCTGCTATTAGTTGCCGCGGAGGGCTGAGCGTCGCGTCAGCACTTTGCACGTCTTATTGGTTGTCGTGCGCGAGTCGAGCCGGCGTCGCGACGACCAATAAAAACATCGACTAATACAACACGACCAAAATAACTCTTGGCATTCAATCGGCAGCCCAACAGATACTCTCAGAGTGAACCACCGTCTCAATTCAAAATTAACGATTAAGTAGTTGGTTTTTAACCGACTTTAAAACCCGAAGTTTTCAATTCGATTGTACTATGTTGTCCTTTTTCAATGTTAGTCGTCCGATATCTCGGTCAGTTATGAGCCGATCTTAATTTTCTTTGTTTTATGGCACTAGAAGCGCCCCGCTGTTTTACCCGCGTTGTGCCCGTTCCTGTCGGAATTTCTGGATGAAAAGTAATATTCGAATCGGATTGGTGGTTTCTGAGATTAGCTCGTTCAAACAAACAAACTGGAGCTTACAGAATGGCGGTGTTAGTTCTCATAAATAGGTATCTGGTTTGAAGTCGGTTTTTCGCTTCAAGAAGTTATGGTAAATTAATATTTTGTTTTATTATTGTAGAACGATTTTCAAATAAACTATTAAAGTGGTGACGCGGCGCAAATAAATAGTTCAAATGGAATAGATGGTATGATAGGTAACTAGTAACTAGTGTAATTTTCATTATACCTACAAAGTACTTTTTTTTAGCGTCAGTTTATAATAAAATAATCACTAGGTACATACCTATGTATCTATATATATAAAAATGAAACCCGTTTTTTGTTGTCGTCGCATCACGCGTGAATGGCTGGACCGATTTCCACGGTTTTGCATTCGTTGGAAAGGTCTCGGGCTCCGTGAGGTTTATAGGGAATAAAAATCTCAAAATTCCCACGGGAACGGGGGCGCTGCGGGTGAAACCGCAGGGCACAGCTAGTTATAAAATAAAAACCCCGGCCGCGTCTGTCTGTCTGCGATAAACTCAAATACTACTGCACGGATTTTGACGCGGTTTTTTTAAATAGATAGAGTGATTCAAGTGGAAGGTTTATATGTATAAAAATCTTGAAATTCCCACGGGAACGGGCACAACGCGGGTAAAACCGCGGGGCGCTGCTAGTTAAATATATTTTCTCCCATTGATTAGAAAACTAGGGTAAAGCGCCTGTTCGCCGGCCGCTTTTAACTCATCACTACATAGTATAAAACAAAGTCGCTATTTTAAATCTTTAAAATTACGCTACGGATTTTGATGCGGTTTTTTGTAATAGGTAGAGTGATTCAAGAGGAAGGTTTGTAAAAAAAATCCCGAAATTCCCACGGGAACGGGCACAACGCGGGTAAAACCGCGGGGCGCTGCTAGTTAAAGATAAAAGGCTCTTACCTATTCATATTTAGGTACCTACTGCTTTTTAATTAGAACATTATCGGCTTAGCTACGTTTTCTATTTCTGCTTCTATTCTAGGTAGGTAGGTATTTCTTTAATATTTTTATCGTTATTTGTAGGCATAAAAAATGTATGCAGCTGTGGTCCACCAAAGTTAGTTAGGTAGGTAGGTATAGGTACTTATATTTTTAAATAAACTAATAGGTATATTAACTATTATTATTAATATAGATAGGTACCTATATCTTAATAATTTTATTTAACATTTATGAAATTAGTTATAGGTACCTACAATGATTGTGTTTATTGAACTGACTCAGATTTTTATTTCTAAAAACTTTACTATCGTTGAATATGGAAATGTCAATTAGGTAGGTACCTACCTAATTAATTAATTTAATAAATTTTATAATATTAAAAGTGTTGCTTTGAGTAAAGGATGGTTCGGCAGTTATGGAGTGTGGGATATAAGGGTTATTATTTATTGTAAGTAGATAGGTAGGTACCTAGGTAGTAAATAAATGTAAAATATATTGTATTATCCCTGCTTGCCTACTCTACATACCTACCTACGTAAGTTTCGAAATGCATGAATGAAGAAGCTAAAAAAATATGAAAATAATATACCTACTGAAGTTAAAAAATTAATACTGATAAAATTTATTATTTGTAGGCCACCTAAGTCATACTAAACCGCTTGTTTGTCACAACGTAGGTATTTTTAATAAATTACTTTTCTGTATAATACCTATTATGTTTTTCAGATCCACTTACACTTTAAAATGCTTCATTTGTTAACGAGTTTTATTAAATAATAACCACTGTAAAAAAACATCGGACCCTATTTTAAATGCGCCATTGGTTTTAAAGTAAATTATCACCAATTAATTAAAATCTAGGTTTTATATTAGTTTATTATTTATATTTTCAAATAGTTACTATTTAAATGACTAAGATTTGATATAAAATTACAATATCACCACCGGTTTATAAATAAACTTCGAATTCTAAATGGCAGTAAAGTACAGTAAACTCCCTATTTACTCGTACAGCTATTTCAAGAATCCGTGAAACTATGCGAGGAATGTGAATGTTTATTTTCAAATAATAGCAAGTTGTTATAAATACTCACGTTTTGGATAAAATTTGGAATAATAACAGTCCATAATATTGTTAACAAATCACCGTTATTATTTTAATCCACTCTGTATTTAATTGTTTACAATTCACTCGCACTTAGTAAGTAAAACACTGGCATTCATAAAATAGGTTGTCAAGTGACATCACACCGCGCAGAATACGTCAAATCGCATGCAGCCACCAACGCGACTGAAGTGTATCGCGGGCGAACGATACCATACCGCGTCTTTCGAAAATTGCGCCATCCTAATAACCACACTCGGGCGAATTTAACAACACAAAAGCACCTTGAGCACACTTCATTCCCGACAACTTTTCTAAATGCAACCGTATCCTAAAACTAGATAATGTTTACATCGCGAAATGCCGACACCCGAACGACCGGAAGTAGCAGCGAAGCAAACACGACAACTATGTAAAATATTGCAGGATCGCGATCGCATTGTTGACATTCCCGAATAAAAATCGTCAAAAACTTGAATTACTTGTATGAAAATCACTCAAATAAATATTTTCACTTACCTATAATGGTGTCTGAAGAAGAAGTGAAGGGTCGAATTTTGATAAAATGTCTATATTAGAGTAAATTTAAAGAATATACTCTTATTGGTATGCAAAGAATGGCACAAAGAATCCCGACAACGCACGCGACGAATGCGCACCTCGTTTGCGCATATGCTGACACAACTTCACGGACGTTACTCCCCCCGTCCCGCGCACACCCGGTTCCTATACCTGTGTGTGTGGGTAGAGTGGTCAAACGTGAAATTTCGTGCACGGATACACCAACACATACATAGATTTATACCTGCCCTAGCTCCCGTTTACCGCCATCTTGGCAATGAAAGAGACAGATATATTTTCTATTTCAATTTGTTATTTTAAGTTTTGTACCACGTAGCGACATCTCTATGTTGCTAAAGGAATTAGAGTTTTGTAGAACTCCATACAGATGTCATGGTACCGATGCTTTCCTACAAAAAGCCCGCCTTTTGGATAAGTTTCCAATTCTTTTAGAAGGTGCCAAATTACGACGCGTATTTATTTACCCTTATGTAATGAGTCTAATGAGGGACAATAAAACAAAGCTGTTAAATTTCTAAATAATTTTATTTCAATATAATTCCATTTATAGATAGTAATACAATATATACGATTTGACCAACGTAATAAAATGTTAATGGGTATATCTAATCTAATCCTTTTGGAAACGAAGACATAGTTAGTACCTAATTAACAATCGAATTAAAAAATACATTATAATTTTGCTTAGATTTAAAATTGCTCAACAATTAGTGAAATTATCTGGTAAACTAGAGTTACAGTGTATTAAGTAATAACAACGTGTTTCCTAACGTAAGCGATATTAAAACCACTAAACAATAGGTATTAATTAGGTAAAAAGCCTCGTTTACATTGAATGATCCACGCTACGCACAGGAGAAATTCTATCAGGAGAGTTTCAATCTTTGTCTTAAAAATTCGGCTTGCAGCGTGTAAAGTCGCGTCGTTCAGTGTCAACGACGCCTTAGATCTAATTAAAGCGCAAGACACATAGTGCGGGCCGGTTGCGGGTCTCGTTAATTGTGTCCCTTGTATTTTTATCGAAGGGGACACTGGCCCGTTCTGGGCCCGGCACCCGGCCCGCACCCGCACTATGTATGTCTTGCGCTAATAGTAAATTATATCTAGATTATTACACTATTGACTCAAAATGTAAATACTGTTCAATCTTCTCTTAATTTATTGCTTAAATTGTGATTTTTCAACAATACTAACTAACAAAGGTGTTAGACGTTGCTGATCTTAACATGTAGGCACTAACTAGTAATTGAATTTATTGCAGCGGCGGATCCAGGAGAGGCTAAAGGGTTCATGACCCTCCTGCACAATCATCTGAGTTCTCCCAAAAACAAGTTATCCTTGAGAGAAAATTCTCCTCTAGTCAAGCCCTAAACCAACATTCTACTCCCACTAGGGTGAACCATGGAAACGCCACTGGTTTTATAATGAATACTTAATACTATCTAGCTGCTACTTTTATAGCTGACCTAAGAACATTAGGTTTGTCTTGTCTATAACTATAATCTATAAACTTATTTTGTAACCTAAACTAAGTATAATCAAAACGTACCTATATCCTAGATATCTTTTTAAAGCGAAACGCGACTGCATATTACATTTTTACGAACTATGTATTAACTTTTTGAATTTTGTTGAAATGGGACCATTCTGGACACGACAGAACGTCTTGGTTTTATTAGTTTGTTATTTAATAAACAAATGAAATGAGTTTTAGGCAACATGTCAGGTTGTAATAATCTAATTTTAGTACGTTATAGTAAAGCACTTAATTTAATTCTTTTTGTTTTTTTTCAATTAACTTTTATTTTTAGGAGATAAGTTAGTTTGTGTGGGATGGCTGTTGTCAGAGTTTTTAGACCGCCTCAGGGTTAGACCATGTCGGAGGCGACATGGTCTAACGATTTAAACAATGGAGAGCGACAATTCAACACTGGAGTTTTTGGCGATTTTGTTGCTCATGTTTAGACAAAAAATTTATTTATATTGTGAAGTTTTATGAATAACTTATATCGTTGGTACAAAAAATAGGGGGTATTTTGTGGTAAGTACTGTTATACAATTTACATTGTTTTCAAATGAAACTGGGATGAAAAAAGGATAATATTGTCATATGAGTTAACTCTAGACACAAAGTCATCAAGTAGAGTCAGTAGAGACATTGTTTTTCTCTAATCTCTTCTCCACGAAATAGAGAGATGTCTTTAGAGAGATAGAAATGAAAACTTACATGAATGCTACCGCAAACACCCGCATTCTGTTTAGATCATTTTCTTCTCAAAGATTTCAATTAAATCTTTAAACATCAGGTTCTTACTCTCAAGGTTTTTAAAAATAATGTTGTATTTACTTATTCAATGATTTCGTGACAATTTTTTTTTTATGTCGCAGCACGATAGTCATGAAACTTTCAACAATAATTTAGTTTTTATTGAACCTATGTACGTCAAACATTTACATTGGTCCTTCTTGTATTATTTTTTGTCATGATACGTATCAATGATTAAATTATACTTACCTTCTACTTCTTAAAGTACAATAATTAAGCTTATAAATATTAATTAACATTCTTAAATTACTAAAATAATATCAACTTTATTTCATTCGAATACACATTCGAATTTTCATTCATGCAATTTTAACAATGTTTGACTCGTAAAAAACAAATACGTATGTAGGTACTCGTAATTATTATGTTAGAAACAAAAGCTATTCAATCGAAATTATAAGAGAACATCAGTTGTGTTCTATGTTTTCTAAAATATATGGTCGATTTTCCAGGCGAAAACGTTTCCCTCAGAAGAGGATAAAGGTTTAGTGATTTAATTCCATTCTTACCCCAACACTGAACCCTTTCCTCAGTAGAAGAAAATATTATGTCAATGGTTGAAGAATCTGTTGTAACAGTTGAATTTTAACCCTCGATAGAAGAACAGAGCAATTATTTTCTTATCTTAATTGAATAACCTTTGTTTTGTAACTAATTTACTAAGTAGTTATGTTTTTTTCCTGAAAAATAGCGTGACTGAAATAATGTTTCACTCGTTCCAGATGGAAGAGTTAAAGTTAACATTAAAGTAAGTAAAATAAACGATTTTTATTCTTATTAACTCGTAAATAGGTATATAGCCTGACTGCCCGTTCACACGGGCGTCGAATGTTTCTCTACCGAATCGGTTTTTTGCCGGATTTGGTTTAGTGGCAACAGTATTTCAATGGATGAGTTCACACATGCATTAGGTTTCAAGACACGACAAAAAACCCAATCTTGACAAAGTTGACATCCGATTTTGCGACTACAAACCGATTCGGTTTTACTGGAAAATGTCAGATCCGGCCCAGTGGTACAGCGCATTCAATACATGCGTTCACACGATATACGCAAGGCAGATTCGGTTTTTTGCCGGATCTTGAAACCGATCGTTGGGTCGCACAAGCGGAGGAGGAGGGGTGTCTTTTTGTGTGTGGGCTCTGTTTCCACTTTTTTCAAAAGATTATAAAATGTAGGTATAGTCATTCTAAAGTAGTAAAAAAATATTGTGGATCATTTCTTAACTGCTGCATTAGAGTTGTAAAGGCACTAACTGTTGATCGTCTTTGTACTATGGCTAAAAAAACCGGATGGTGTGTTCACACGGGATCGCGATACGAGGCCGTCGGATACGGCAATGCAAGATGTGCCGTGTGAATACAACATTCAGTTTTTACAGATCCGATAAAAATAAGATTCGGGAAAACGTGTGAACGTACGGTTATTCCTAAACGCTCTTTTTCTAATGCACTGGTGATAGCGTATGACGGAAAGAGACAAAATGCTAAAATGCTGTTATTAATTGTTTATGAATAAGGCTCATAATCATAGGTTAGGTACACATCTGTAATGGAACAAAACGCTTAAAATAGGCGCTAGGCAAACCAGTACATTTTGGTTTTATCTAAGGGGCTGATGAGTAAGTACCAACCTGGTACTATTTTCCCCAAAATTATATAATCCATAGATAGTACAAATCCTTGAATACAAATATTTGTTTTCTTTATATTATGCGAAATTCAAATATTATTTCTTTGAACAAGTTTTAGGGCACAGTTAACTATACCTTTGTACGACTATTTATTATATAGCTTTATACGTGTGGATTAGGTAGTTAGTTATGTAATACCTACATATAATAATATCCGGATGGTTTTGTATAATTTAGGTAGGTACAAAGGCGTTTTAATTATTGTCCTGATTCTTTGTTTCGTGTAAAAGCAATTGTGGGAAGTAATATAGTTTATGAAAAATATCTATGAAATAGACAAAAATATTTGAATTCCGTTTTATTAAGTATTTCAACAATTAGAACATCCAGTATCTTTTTTCCTCTCATCGGAGTCGAAAAGATATTTTGAGAAATAGTTTACATAAAAATCGATGTATTTTTATATTCGATGAATTTCGATCAATAATCCGAGATTTATTAATCGTTATGTTTGTAAGGGCAGGTACAGGTACTAGACCTGCACAGTGCGGCGTGTCGGTACCGCGAAATAATTTTAGTACGCACTGTTGCCGCACTGCTCGATTTGTATAAAAACACACGATCGTACGTTTACAATACGACAAACGCACCGCTTCGGCACCGCAGCGGTCCGACACGAAACGCATAATTTGAAAGCACCCTTAGATTTAAGGGTGACAAGATTATAAGGGTTTTTATATATGGGGTACCTAATGACTAATGTAAATAAGATGATTTTGTACGTTATATGAAAAATAAGATGAATAAAACTTAATAATTAAAAAAACATTGTTACAAAGGATAACGAATGAGACTTTAAGGTCTCATGAGGTAAAATGAGGAGTCCTAATGAGGTATCGTGAATAACTTACAACATCTAACACAAGCATCAAAAAAGTAAAACTGCCTTATACCTATTAGCCTTTAATGTCACTGTTCAGCAAAGGCCTCCCACTGTTCACTAAACATACTCTGTACAGTGAGGAGAAAGGCATTTTGATGGTGGACTAGTTAAAGCCAATTTCTGGCCATAATTGTTACCCTTAGCATGTTTTGCATAATAGGGCTAGGTATTCTTTTTAAAAACCTATCTTTGAGGCTAACAAAATAAATGGTTGCGTATCCCAAACATGAGAAAAGAAGTCGTGTTCTAACTCGCATCCCACGCCATCTATTGGTCGCAGATGGATTGGCGAGTTAGTTTTTTAAAATGTAATTCCTGAACACCAAAACGTGCCTAGACTTAGTAGTCTCATACAATTTAATTACAAGCTATCAGTGAGAGCTCGATGCCGGGATAGTTTTTTGTGGAAGAACTAGGTATATAGTCTCTTGGTCGTTGCAATTCAGATAAGACTCAGCTTGAACCGTACAATCTACAATAATTTGATAAATCGTAGTCTTATTAATCTATACTAATGGAATAAAGCTGAAGAGTTTGATTTGTGGTTTTTTGTTTGTTTGTTTGAACGCGGTTATTCGAGGAACTATCAGACCGATTTGAATTATTATTTTTGTATTGGAGGCACTTTCAAGAGAAAGAAAGTTATTGGCAATTTTTTTCCAACGAAATTCCCATGGGAACAGACACAACACGGGTAAATCCGCGAATAGCAGCTTGTATGAAAAATACCTGCTATTGGAGTAAGCTGCTTTATATTATATCTCACTTTGTTTATTTTAACTTTGATTTTTCTTTACATTTTATAGCCGTTGTCCTTGGTCTTGGTATAGTCACATTCAGTATGAAATAAGCATAAATAAACTACGTACATAATGTACAACGTATAGTCAATATAAAATGTGCATAGAGAGCAATGTTAAAATAATAGGTACTACTGAGGATTAAAAGTACCTAAGTTTTGCCTAGGAATGAAACGGAGCGATGCACAGACCAGTTGACTATCACAATGCAGAGATGAAGAGATTTGGAAGGGACCTACGTTACTAAGCATTAGGTAACTACAGGTTGAAGAACAAGAAGAATGCATTACTAAGAGAATTTGTCAATTTCAATGTTTTGCGATTGGTTAGTTGAGTTCCGCTCAGTTTACATGGCAACACATTCTTGGAGCTTTTCCGTCAGAGCTGAATTATTCTCCATTACTTTACCGTAAGGCGCTTAAACTGTGAATATTTCGTCTTAGTAAGGCTGTAAGTGGTAAAAAAGTCTATGAACGGAGTGTAAAGAACTTGCTACTAATCAGCTTTGTTGGGGTTGACGACTTGTAGCTGGTGCAGAGGTAGGTCCCGCACCACCACCGCGTGGAACGCCATGTTAGCAGTCGCCAATATGTACTCGCATACCGAGAACCAGGTGAACGCTGGAAAATATTAAAAAATATCATCATTAAGTAACTATTAAAAAATAATGTTTATTATTTTAAAAAGTATGAGCCTGTAATGGTCCACTGCTGGGCAAAGGCCTCTGAAGATATCAGTACAGTGAGAAGGATTATTACAAGTTTTTATTTAATTTGGATTTCCAAAACACGGGCCACAGTTAGTCTAGTTATAATAATTTGATAATGAATTTGCCCATTACCTATTGGTTTAAATATGAAATTGAAACTTAATGTCAGTTTAAATAACGACAACGTATGAAACGACTAAGCGGCAACGTCGCGCGTCGCTTTTCGATATCCCAGTGTTGCCGAACAACTAGAGAGAGACGGTACGATTAATTTAGTCCGTTGCCGTGCCAAGGTCACTTGGTCGCTACTAGTTGCTCACTTCACGCATCCCCGCTACACAATCACGAACGAACGGTATCGACCCGAGTCACCAACAGACGCGCGTCGTCTCCTCTGTTCACACGCGATTAAAAATATTTTGCAAAAAGTTAGAATATTTGATTTACCAATAGTTTGTTCAAAATCTAATAACAATGGATCCTTTGTCATCAATGAAACTAATAGAAGAAGTTAAGAAACGACCGTGTTTGTACGATTTTAGAGTGCCCGAGTACAAACATAAATTAAAAGTGGACGCGGCTTGGCAAGAGGTTGCTGATGCGTTGGGTGTTAAAGGTAAACTGTTTTGATATAATTTTCAAATTAATTTCCTTATATTATCTTTAAATCAATTTACCTATATTATCAAACTATAACTAATTATGGCAGCTTTCATGTCATTTTTGTAATAATACATTAGGTAATTTTAGTATTATGTAAAACTCAATGAAGAGCAAGAGTGTCTAATTACTTACTATTATTTCAGTACACATCCCTAGTTCTAGCTCCCAATAGTTGCCGATAGTGGGGTTGCTGGATTTTTATTGGATTTTCGGATAGTAAAATAAATTATGTAGAGAGAATATTATTATCATGACAGAGAAGCCGCTTATAGAAAAACAGGACACTTAGTCTAGATGTACCAGATTAGTGTTCTGTTTTTCGGAATCGTATAATTCTGCTGCACTTACATTATTCAATGAAACAAATTTATTCATTTCAGACAGCTACAAATGTAAGCAGAAATGGAAAAATTTACGTTCCGTATTCACACGGAACGTTAAAAAACTGTCTAACGGTAAACAATATCGTCCTTACTATTTGATGAAGGAAATGGAATTTACTCTGCCTTTCTTAAGGACAGCACACTTGAGGAACGATGTAGATGGGGACCCTTCCGAGGGTGGTGACAATGAGAGCAACACTAGCGTCACCGTAGAAGAAGAATTAGGATTCGAAATGAACGATTACAGACCCTTCATGCAATTCGCAGAACCAGAAGATTTGCTACAAGAAACTGTCTCACTGAAATCCGACGATGAAAATAGTAGATTGAAAAATGAAGATGCCCAAATTCGTTCTAATAAACCTAGTTTGACCGTAAATAATTCACCAATGATTGACGAAGAAGTCAATGATCACAGAAAGATGTTTCTACTAAGCTTACAATCAGATGTGAACGAAATGACACCTGAACAGATGAGGCGATTCAAAGTAGGAGTAGCGAAATTAATCATTGATATTTTAGATAAGGATCCATTGGACATTTAAATTGCTACCTATAATGTTTTCGACTCTGATTACTACTTATTGAAATCATTATTCTAAGTACTCGTTACTGTCACACATATTTGACTACTCTGATCAGGTTGTATAATTTGTTAAACATTAAGCACTGTTCCAACAACTGTCGTTAGACAGACACAAGACAGTTTTGTTCGAGTCAAACAATATAGACTAAGGGTGCGATCACAACGAAATGACATTGTCATAATCTTTTCGTAATGCATTGTGATTGGTCAGTTGAGCTCCTCACCGCTCCTCTCCGCTTTTATTAGTAAGACTGCTGTAATTATAGTGGGCTCAAACAAGCTCGTGGATGATTAGACTATAATCTCACCAAGAGGTCTGCAGAGTAGTCGGTGTCTTAGGAAGAATATGATCAGTCCGAGGGTGGCAGCCACAGCCACGTAGAACAGGATCCAGACGAGGGTATTGGTGCGGAGTGGCGCCACCTCGCGACACGCCACGGAGCCCACACGTGCGCGACACAGCATATGCAGCAACGAAGCTATCATGAACACTATGAAGATCTTCTCGTGGATGACTGCAATATGATAAACTAAATTAGTGTGTTAAAGTTGTATGTTAAGATATGTGATTATTATGATTGTTGGTGAAAAATAAAAGACAAGATCTCGTTCCCACTTTCCGGCCTTTTGATACTGAATAGTATGGGATATTATGGATGATATTATATTTTATGTATGTATTTTCGGATTGGGACCCATAGCAAATCGGAGTCCAGATTGAATACAATGTTCTGTATCCGGGACCTCCAAAATCCGGGCCAGATAGTCGAAAAGGTGAAACGGTCTTTTTAGGAATTTAATACATATTATATAGTTACGTGGATACTTACAATAATTTTCCCTATTGGAAATGTATGTAACGCCTGTTAATGCTAACAATTCTATAAAATTTAGCCAATAGCAAGCATCTCCTAGATGTGCAGCTAATTGCCGGTCCTAAAAACAAATCATTTAAGTAATTTCCTTTGCGCAGATTAAATTTAATATAAGGTCATCACTGAAATAACCATCCGGCAATCGACCATCCCGACCCGCAATGCATCACACGCGCCCGGTGCAGTTCAGTGTATTAATAAAGTTATTTAATTTTAGGCAGTCCACAAGCGAGGCGGACGAGTTCCGGGTGGTTTTATGACCGATGACCTTTATTCCATGACTGTAAATATTACCTTTTCTTCAGTGATATGAGCGGTGCGTTCTTTATGATAATTAAAATATAGAGATCCTATTAACAATCTTGGTCCTAAATGAAAAGCAATACATATCCTCCATATGTACCGTTGTGGGCTGATGCCCGTAATCGCACTTATTGATGGCACTACATTGTAAACCTGAAAGATAAATAGCGAGACATTCGCATTATGCAACATCGATCTACTGAAACAGGCAATGCAGTAACTTTTGACTTTACAAGATATATCGTCACCGTGAAACCAGCAGTTTTATTCGTTCAACCTTATGATAGACAAGTAGACAATAAGGGGAGGGTTTGAGGCAACCCTTATACGTTTTAAGTAAATTAAAATTGGTCGTATAAATAGAATTCTATCGACTTATTTTTAGAGAGGTCAGTATCTGTTATTAGAATCTTGATGTCGATATTTTGATAAGTACAAAAATGACGAAAACTAATTGGAGTCTGACGTAATCTGACAGTAGGTATGTATTGTGTGGAGCTAGTGACCCACTAGTGTCATCACTCACCTTACAATGCGTTTCATGGATATCATCTGACTGGAATATGGTAGCTGTCACATAACAAAATATTAAAGCACCTAATGGAAGCCAGAGCGCAGTCAAACATATTTCTCTGATGCCACATGTCCACAGGACTCCCTAAAAATAAAATATGCGCGTTACCTGCCAGAAGGTGTTTGCATTAGCGAATGTTAACCCTACAAATATTCACCTTATACTCTACAACTTTAACACTGTTTGGTAAACTACAATTCGCGTTTGTGCAATTACGTGTTTCGTTATCACGCTCATCCAAACTTGGCGGCGACTGAGCTTGTGCGTCATTTACCATTTTCTTCCTCGCTCTACACTTGGAACACAGTGCTCACGTAATTCTCACATTATACACGGAACATTGTCAGTTTTAACGTTTATTGCTGTCGACAACATTTTAGAATTGATCATGAAATTGGACTTCATTTAGGACATCGACGAGGATGTCAATTTTGTTACAACTTGCTCGAATAGGGATTAGAGGATGTTGAGTTTGTGCTTCGATTGGTATATCTAGAGGTAATAAGAACAATGTCTAAACTCGTGTGGTGACCCAAGGCGTGGATTGAATGAGGTTATTTAGACATGCGCATTGGTAGCCTCCGCCGCAAGGGCGCGAGGCAGCGGCGGCGCGAGGGGGATGCACCCCTGTCGCAAATAAGGCTTTCGTATCATACGTTTTACTATTGACGGCCATAATGCCGCAGCAGAAATAAGAACCTTTGTAACCTGAAATACATTTAAGTCAGAATATATGCCTCATCTACCTACTTTGGACGTTATTCTTATATTGGTTAGGAGTATTGTTGGAAAATACATTTGAAATATTTCGCACTCTATAGGTACTCTATAACTGTGTACGTACCAGGGTACGTACATAGGAAAGTTCTGAGTTATCCCTTGGAGTTATTTGATAGGCTCTACGGCTCCTCTGCGCCAAAGAGACGGTATTATTATATGTAGGTATCTAATAGGAATAATATAGGGTATTGACTTGGTACTGACAGAGTATCAAGTGAGCGTAGATCAAAGTGGCGACAATGTCAGACAGAATGCTAACTAAAGCTCAAAATTAAGCTTATAAAAAATAACTTAATATAATTATACTAGACTAGCAGCGCCCCGCGGTTTTACCCGCGTTGTACCCGTTCCCGTAGGAATTTCGGGATGAAAAATAGCCTATAACCTTCCCGTTGAATGTGGCTATCTATTACAAAAATAATTATTTAAATCGGTTCAGTAGTTTCTGAGATTAGCGCGTTTAAACAAACAAACAAACAAACAAACAAAACAAACTCTTCAGCTTTATAATATTAGTATAGATATGTCCCACGGTTTCACCAACACCACAAGCGTTCCCGTGGAAATTTTGGCAGTTTTTTGTTACCTAGGTAACTACTTATTAACTATTCCTGACCAAGAGAAATAAAATAAGTAAAAAGGAATTATTAAAATCGGTCTAGCCATTCTCGAGTTATAAATGGTGTAGGTAACTAACATGACTTTCTTACGTATATAGATTAAATCCATGCTTCTAAATAATTAATTAAGTACTTAGTAATGAATAATGGTGGAGTTGTATTTAAAACCAGGGGTACCGTTGCTGTAAATGGCATTTAAAGCGCTCGCACAGAAACGCTCTCTAGACAGTTATCTCAGATGATTTAAGTATTAAGTTTATTTCTGCCGCAACCTTTGGCCGCAACATAACCGCAATATAACAACAATATTAAATAAATATTTAACAGGGCTCCGGTACACCAATATGAGTTGGTGTTATTTTATTTTTATGCCAGATAATGGTAAGGAACACTTTGTGTATGAATCCGACTCGGAATTTGGCGGTTTTTTAGGGTTCCGTACCAAAGGGTAAAAAAGGGACCGTATAACTGAGACTGCTGTCCGTCCGTCCGACCGTCCATCCGTCTGTCACCAGCCCACCCAGCTAGCATAAGGCTGCGGCTCCATTGAGGCGGAGACGAGCGGAGCTGAGAGGAGACGTGTGGGTATCGACCAATCGTATTACATGAAATACACATCTCGTCTCCGCTCCGCTTCAATGGAAATAGTCAAGCGGAGACGAGCGGAGCTGAGAGGAGACGTGTGGGGATCGACCAATCGTATTACATGAAATCCACATCTCGTCTCCGCTCCGCTTCAATGGAAACAGTCAAGCGGAGACGAGCGGAGCTGAGAGGAGACGTGTGGGGATCGAACAATCATATATTACGTGAAATCCACATCTCAGCTCCGCTCGTCTCCGCCTCAGTGGAATCACATACCTCTTTTCACAGCTCTGCTCCTCTCAGCTCCGCTCGTCTCCGCCTCAATGGAGCCGCAGCCTTAGGCAAAGGTTTTCTTTTCGTTATAACTCTACTTTTTTAGAAAAAACTCTCGTTTTTACTCTCAAGTGAAGACTAAACGGATTAAAAATGTGTCAAATATGTCACTGTCATACAATATCCAGCCAATCTTAATGAGAGTAAGTGGAATTCATTCTAGCGGTGGGTCGTTGAAGCTTTTTTCGTTAACGAAACGAGACCGTTGACGTTCGTTCATCAACTAGTTGATTAACTAGTTGAATTCTTCAACTAGTTGACGCATCAACTTCTTTGTTTTAGTTTGTTAACTTCGTTTATTTAACTAGAGTAAACGACGTTGCGATTAACTAAATGAAACGTGGCGGCGGCAGTCGGCGAATTAACTACAGTTCTAAACGATGCGTTTACTTGTGCGTTGTAACATGCAAAAAAAATATTTTATTAAATTAAACAATCTTCCCTTCATACAGGCTTTTCCAGGCTTAGGACTAGCTGAATAGGTATTATGACGAATTCCGTAACGCGCTTATGGCAATAACAACACAATTCGGTTGAACTTAGAGTTCACTTTAGTAAAACCGACGGAAGTTATTAACGAAATCCCGAGGATAAACGAAGTTTAACGAAGTTTTGTGTAAACGTTTAACGGCTACGTTTAATCGTTGACGTTGCTTTGAGCGTTGATACAAAAAACCGTTTACGAATTCAACTAGTTGATCAGTTAATGATAAACCGTTGAAGCGTTGATTGAACGTCAACTAGTTGATTCAACTAGTTCGTTGATATAACGCCCATCGCTAATTCATTCCATTACTCTCTGAACAGTCGAATTGAATGAATGAATCCGGTGTTGCAACGGTGAATGATTAGGCAATATATTAGTGGTAACATGTGTTTATTTCTCAAAAAGATTTACAAACAACATCAGTTTCTCCACCAAATCTCTTGGGAAAAGTAGAGCAATAGAGCATCGAAAGCAAAATTCATTGTATTGTACCTAACTACTTGTTTCGGACTTCGGAGTCTGTGGTCACTTGCTTTGTTTCCTGGTCTGTGGTCAGTTGTACTTCGCGAACGAATGTCGATTGTCGAATTGTCGAATGTCGAATTGTCGATTTGTGAGTTCGGCTGACTTTCGGCTCGACTTGCCAGTTTTTCTTTCCGCCCGGATATAAAAAAAATTGAAAACACTGGTTTTCTAAATGATAACTATGTTATTTTTAATTTTAAGTGTATAGTGAAATCAACGAAAATGATACTAATAAGGTTGATAACGTTAATATGTTTGTTTACTGCGAATATTCAGGCTACGACCCACTGGATGGTCACCGAAAAAGGCCTCATTCAGCCGAAGGTAAGTGATAAGAACTTCCTGGTAGCGATATGGTGATTAACAAAAATAACAGTTGTAATGCAACATATTATTGTCCTAATACAAAACTGATTAATACTAAACTTGTAAGCATAATAAATAGGTACCGCATCCAAATATCCTTTGAGCGCATTGATGGCGACATTCCGTATGCGGCAGATTTTAAAAATAAATATGTACTTAGTTGTAATAAAAATAATTTTATAAAATAAAGTAAAGATCTGATTAAGTGTCGGTATTATTTTAGCTAAGTTATAGCCCCTGATTGTAATTTATAAATATACCATACCGTACAAAAGGCGATATCTCTATTATATGTAAAATTTGTGATTTTGTATGTTTCTATCAAATATGAGTCCGATTTGAATACTTAATTATTTTTGTATTGGGTAGCTATATTCAAGAGGAAGGCTATGTTTTATCCCAAAATTCCTATGGGAATGGGTACAACGCAGATAAAGCCGCGGGGCGCGACTTGTACTTAATAAACATGGCCTCAGATTATTGGGATGTCTATTTTGATGTAAAAAGATATTAAATTGAAGAAAATAAGCATTTAATGATGCATTTTCTTCTCTGTATTGATTATCTAAAGAAGAATGGCTCTCATCCAGCATTGAGTATGGAGATCAATTATTGGACATGCCAGTGACCATCTACTACTTACAATTTTAGTAAAAAACGTTGCCTGTAATAAAATATGGTTATTAAGAATTATATCTAAACTATTCTATATTATTAATATAATAAAGAGGTAAAGTTTCTAATTTTTTTGTTTTTAAAGGCTAATCTCAGAAACTACCAGTCAGTTTTGATTATTTTTTTTTGTAACGTATAGCGACATTCAATGGGAAGGTTATTGGCAAATTTTTATCCAAAAATGCCCATGGGAATGAGCTCATGTGTATACTGTGAGGCGCTGCTAGTCTTAACATACTCATGAAACAGAAAATAAATAAAAGCATTATCTATAATTTATTATTTATTAAGTACCTGAAAATACTGTCACCCCTCCTATAACACCTATGGGCAATGACCACTTAAAGTCACAAACTTAAAATTATTTGTATTGAATTTATTCTACAGGAAGATTCACCATTCCTCATGGAAAAGCCATATGACCTCATTGAGTTTATAAACCAAGAGACTCGTTGGCATAACATACACAACCTGTACTATGATCTCATGAAAAGACAAAAGACTATCAACAAATTGTGGTACCAGTTAGAGCGAGATGGCAACTTTGATCGTCACCTCTCTTCTAACACTCACTGTTCTAAAATCGGGAACCTTGGTGGTATGGACTGGTTCACAAGTTTCCTTGAGGATGGAAGGTTTATCGGTATACCGGATAAGGAATACTTACTCCTTACTTATGAGAGTGGGGACACAGATGTGCCCGATTGTAAGAAGATTTCGTCGTTGACTTTTAGCATGTTTGCCTTTGAACATTTGGATGTAAGTATGGAATATGTAGTTTGATTATTAATATTTTTATATTTTATCATTTTTATTATATTTTTACTTTAAAATTAACCTAGACACAGTTTATATTGAGGATTGGCTTTTAATCTTACCTAGTTCGGTGACCAGTTAAGAACACAACCATATTCATAAAGAAATAGTAGTAAGGATTTTAGAAGGAGATTTAATAACTTTTTATAGAGAAACAAAACAGCTTCTTGGAGATTTAGTTATTTAAATTTTGCCTAAACTGTTTTAGCAAAGGTTGTACAAATGTGACTTTCCTTGCTTTCAAAGAGCATGGGCCGAATCCACGAAGCTAAAACAAAGAGGAGGTGTGGTAATTCAATTTCCCTATGAAACGACGCGTGATAGTTTGCGGGGTGAGGGGGCACTGAGGTGGTGTTAAGCTCCGCCCACTTCTCAATATTCCATCTATCGGCTAATAGCAAAACTACTAGTTTAGGTTGATGTTGATGTTACTACGTAGTTCAGCTACTTCACACTAGGTGTCAAAAGTCTTAATGTGATGGGACGTACTCAGAACTCAAAACTCAGCTTCAAAAAAATTGTATAGGGAAATAAATCAAATGAAAAGACTTTTTTTAAAACAATCTTTTATTATTTGTTAATAAAATGAACTAAAATATGAAAATAATTTAAACAAGATAATAAATGTATAGGCACTGACATTGCAACCTTTAACGAAAACTTAAGTTATTATTATTAAGTTTTGTAATCCATTGCTGTATTAAATTATCGTCGGATGGAAATCTAAAACGAACATATAAAAATAATTAAAATTACTTTTAATTAAATTAGTTGGTAAAATTTAAAAGAAAATCTGAGTACGGCCCTGGATATTTCTGAAGTTTAAAATAGTTATTCTAGTTGATGATAGATGGCGGCCCGTTAATGATATAATAATAAAAACTATACAAGTACTGTTTTAGCTACTAAAAGGTATTTAGGACTAAGTGTATAACAGTTTTTAGTATTTACGTATTATTATTACAATATAATACTGCAAAATTATATGTAAACTTATGTATTTTCTTCCCAAATGTGTCGCCATCTAGTGTCAAGTAGTAGAATTTTAACGCTGAAATCTGAGAATGTTCTAGAACTTTTATATTTAATTGCGTATAAAATTACTTACAAATGAAATGAGACGCCACTCTTATTATCAGAACGTCTGTCTGAGTAACTTTGACATAGTAAAACACAACATTTCATCCTTTTCTTGATAGAAACGCAAAAAACACACTTTTATTGCGAGTCTCGTCACATGTGTACCTGAGGAACGCTGATAGCATACTATCAGGTTCAGCTGGGTGGAGCCTAAGTGGCTCCGCCCACCATGATGACGTCAGGACCTAGTTGAATTACAGTGCACAGTTGCTTAGGCCAGCTCCTCTTTGTTCTAGCTTCGTGGCCGAATCCCACCAAACCTGAGAAAAACAATAACATATTCTCACTTACACCCTGGCGCCATCTATTAAATGCTAGTGAAACCACTGAGAGCAGCTAGTAGCTTACAAAATGACAACTGTTTTATAACAATTTATCATGCGACCATTACAAAAGAATTGCCAGCAAAATGATTAATTTCAATTTCCAGGGTATGGTCATGCGGGAGAAGTTGAATGCCACACCCGAGTTTGCTCTGCCAGAGTTATTTGCTCCCTTGATGACTGTGGAGCAGTTTGGCCACTGGGTGTCTGATGTGCTCAGAAAGAATAGTTCCTCCTGGCTGCATTATAACTTGGCTGCGATATACTGGAGAGTGCGAGGACTTGTGCCTAAGGCGTTGGAGTGCAGCCGGCGTGCCGTGCATTATGCACCGAGGTAAAAATAATGCAAATTATGTTCCATAACATAAACTTAAGTATTACTCTGTGTCCCACTGCTGGGCATAGTCCTCTCGTCTTACTGAGGATCAGCACAGAGGTAAAAGAGTTTAAATACAGTGATGTCTTGGTAGTTCTGCCTGTGTGAGTCCATTTTACCCTTTCAATTGAAAAAAAAGGAAAAGCTCAGATGCAGGACAAGATAATGGTTTTGCCTTGATTTCCCTTTTCTCTTTAGCTGTCTATTTCTAAACTAAAGACAGCAAGGTAACGTTAAGGCAGGTAGTACCTAGGTATATTGTCTATGAAGTTTATCTTAGCTCTACTGGATCAGTAACTTGTTTGACTTGTTACCCAATTTTCAGGAGATACAAGAGCATTGCCCTTCTGTGTATGGGCTCGGTGCTGCATCGCAGTCAGATGACAGATGACGCTATCACAGTGCTGGGAGCTGCAGTTGACCACCACCCTACATTACCCATCAGTCATTTCACGCTAGGCGAAGCTTACGCAGTCCAGGGGGACTTCAACAGCTCCTTAAAGCATTTTAACATAAGCCTCAAACTTCACAAGAAGTTCGAACTGGCTAAGAAGTTTAAAAACGGCATTTTGTGTCATATTGATATGTTTAAGAAGATGCAAAAAGCCAAAAGGTGAGATTTTAGTTATCTACTATAACGGAATTTTGTTTGTTTGAATACGGTAATTTCTTAAACAAACTACCAATTAATAAACTGATTATTCTGTTTCAGTACAATAAAAGATTTGCGTAAAGAGCTGAAACTGTTCTTGGGAACAGAAGTGCTTTGGTTGAAAATACAGACTGCTTTCTTAAAATCTATGAAACATGATGGGAAATTCGGTAAGAACATAAAAATATACCTTTTACCACTTGGCTTGGAAATAAAATATTTGGTGTAATAGGACAACAACCATGTACAAGGAATTTCAGTCATAAAATTCCTTCAAGCGCGGTCAAACCATGGGCTATAATCTAAAGTAAACTCAGTGGCATAATTTTTACTTGATTACAAGGAAGGTTTAGAAATGTCTTGTATGTTCTTTCATCTAAGTAATAATCTATATTGCAGAATTACACAACCTTGAGGGCAACATGAAAAAGATGTCAGAAATAACCGGTATGCAAGTAGCTCAAGTGAAGGAAGTAGCCGATATGAACTTTATGATTCAGCAGTTCATGGAGGGATTAGCTTATGATAAGGATTGGGAGAACGAGAAAGGTGTAGGAGCGATAGAGACGGCGTATGCTTTGCAACGAGTAGTGAAGAATATAGCGATGCAAGGGTATCCAATGACGATGAGCAAAGTTGACGAATCAAAGTTTAAAAATAGAACGATTATTTTGAATGAGATCGGACCAATGGCTCCCTTTCCAACGGATATGTATCTACCAAAGAGAGGTAAGGTACATGTTTTTTATTACATATTAATAAGGACTTGAAAGTAGTAAAGGAAAAGGCAAAACAACTATTTTAACATTTGTAGTTATTCTTCGTCTCTCTTCCCTCACTTCGAATAAAAATTCAATGGCATTCCTGTAGACACTACCGTAATTCAGAGGGCAGATTAACGTTTTTTAACTTATTATATTAATAATGTGTGAAAAAAGAGTTATATAATAAAAAAAATTGTGAAAATTTCAGTGCCGCCGTTGGCAGCGATCTTGAAGAAAGACCCAAATGAAGGGTTTGAACTCAATCTGGACAACCTTCAGATGGGCGTGTTGGAGCCGCAGAAACTGGAGGAAACGTAAGAGCATTATCTGTTATTCCTGTTAATTAATAAATGAGCGAAAGAGAATTAGAGGGGGAAAGAGAGTGAAAGAGAAATATAGGGAGAAAGAAAGAGAGGGAGAGAGTAAGAGAGAGAAAGTTTTCAATAAACCTATTAACGTAAAACTTTTTTTCACGTGCTATACTTGTTTAAGCGTTTACGATCGTTGGTTGCAGTTTCCCCCCCAATATGAAAGTCCCGCGCCACCGCGAGCCGTTCGACACTGATCCAGACTGGCCGACGCGCGCCGTATGCCAACAGGCTTCCTTAGAAAACTTACACGCAGTCTATCCGGTCTACTTGCCGCCTGAGAACAAAGGGTTAAAGTAAGTCTTATAACCAGCGTTTAGTTTCACCTGTTCCGGTTAAATGTTGTTTCAATCATTAGACCGTGTCGGAGGCCTTTGGGCGGTTTAAAAACTTCGACACCAGGGTCGGCCACTGAGCTACTCGATTACTTACTTACTTAGCTTTGTCATCGCGATTGTTAAGCAGCATGCAGCTCGACTGTTATTTGGATAGGTGGACGATTGTTGCATTTATATCTGAGCGCTACCGTGCTTTGGAGGCCACGTAAAACTGTAGGTCCCGGTTGTTTCAGTCGTTAGACTGTGTCGGAGGGCTTAGGGTGGTCTAATAACTCCGATGCCTGGGTTGGCCACCCACCTACTCGAACTTTTTTGTTGACAAGCTCTTTGTCTAGTTGTGGACGGACATTACAGGATACTTTTATTGGATACTAGAAGCGCCTCGCGGTTTTACCCGCGTTGTGCAGGTCCCTGTAGGAATTTCAGGATAAAAATAGCCCATAATCTTTCTGTTGAATGTGGCTATCAATTACAAAAATAATTATTCAAATCGGATTGGTAGTTTCTGAGATTTGCCCTAACAAACAAACAAAGTTAGAAACTTTACCTCTTTATAATTTAGTATAGAAGTGTTGCCAAAGGTGTCATTGGTTGCAGGCTGTCGGGCCTGCTGTCGCTGCAGATCGGCACGCCGGCGCTGACGCCGCACCCGCTGCCGTGGCACCCGCCCGCCTGCGAATCGCCCGGTCAATCGACTCAATCGACTAAGAAAGGCATCAAGTAAGTAATCTATCATAAGAGTCACGCTTTGTCTATGAATAAACTCAAACCAAGGCCAGGGTGAAATAGAATGAATGAAAATTATGATTCTATGGAAAAATTCTTTGAACGAAATCATTAATTTTCTACAGTTTTTATTAGTAGGCATGTGTCACATTAGAGGTGTTGACATTACAAAACGTCAGATCAATTTTGTTTTGAACTATTTATCAAATTTTCAATTTTTTAGTATATATGGATATGTTTGTCCGTTAGAATTCAACTGGCGCCGGAACCGATCGCCACACAGTATCTTAGGGAGAGGCTCTTGAGGTACGTGAGCGACTCCAACCACGAGCTATTGAAGAGAATGGATGACGCTGAAATAGGCCAGAGAATATCTACCGCTATGGACAAGGTATGTCGATGTTTCTGAATAAAAATTGGCACAGATACGTATTATAGTGTGGAATAATACATAGATTACGATTTACAGCGAAATCTCACTGGATCAATTACAAACTCACAGGTGACATGGGAGTAATTTACAGGTATTACATGGGTTAAACTGCAAGGCAAAGCTATGTGTACTTATATAGTGTCTGTTTGATGGATAAAAGTCCCGCACTCCTCTTTAGAGCCGTTGTACGCGGGATTCTACTCGCGCACTATTTTATTTTGCGTTCGGATACTGCGTGTCAGGCACCGTCCCGCGATGATTCCTTATACGATATGGCTACTCTGTTTCAACCTCGTCAGTAAAAGTTCCGTATCAAAACTATCTCGCGTCATTTCCAACCGAATATGTCCACTGTAGCACTGCACGAAGCGAGTACAACCAATAAGTATCTCGCACTCGCTCGCTCGTGGAGTTGAGCGAGTGGAGTTATTCGCTCATTGCACGCTTTTCACGAGCGAATGAGGAAACACCGGCAGCATCTAGACGGATTACTCCGCAGTATCTCGAGATGTATAAGGGAAGTGTCTACATCGCAAACCTTTTATTATGCTTGATCATAGTCTTGATATACAGTCCGGCAGTCGTGATATACAGATATCTCGAAATCTCAGCTCGGATAAAACCACAACTGAATCGCTTTTCGTAGTGTCTATTTTAATGGAGAAAAATTCCCGGCTCCATAAACAGTGCATTGAGAAGAGGTGCACAGTACAGTGATCCCTCGTTAAGCATTGCTATAGACCGTGGCCTCGCTGGTCGCTGCTGATTGTCGCCTCTATAACTTAACTTCCAAGGAAAGCTCCTGATCTGATTTGAATGAAAATTTACGACAGAGATGGATTTAAGTTTGAAATAATACAACGGATAAAACCCCAAGGATTATGTATGTAGTCTTTTGGCGAAAAAAAGTCCCCGCGGACAGTCCTTTTAGGTTGCACACTGTAGTTCCTACATTGTAATCAACCAATGAGCAACGAGCGGCGGGGAGCTACGCCGTGCCTCTTTACACTAGCGCTGGTATACGTGAGGAATCGACACATATATACTCGGAATTTTATTTAGATTCCAGATTTGACAATTTCAGTGTTGCAACATTATGACAAGTACTAAATAGTGACGTTGCGAAATTATTCGATATGGAAATGGAATATTTCCGGATCGATTCTTCTCGTTTATAATTTTACTCTCGTAAACTAAGTATATCAGGAAATTAAATATTTCTGAACCGATAATTTAGTTTTGATAATTAATTAACGATCTGAGACTTTTCTTTTATAATTGTGTGTGAAATCAATAAAAAAATGTGATCATGAAGGAACATGACAAATAAAACAGATAGATGTATTATGGTAATAATTATTAAATTAAAACTATAAACGTAACAACAAACACAACGTAACAACCTTAACAAAAACCCAACAAAATAACAAAATATCGATTCGCAATGAAATAAGATATTCGTATCACTACACTACACTATTATATGTGGTATCATTATTTCACAAAATGACAGTAGCTAATGTCAAATCTGGAATCGAATTAAAATTCCGAGTATAGATGAGTTTGGAATAACATAAGGCATACCTTATTTCTTGAAATTCCCACGGGAACAGGTAACTCTGAAGGCTCTTGTCAACGAGCTCTTGTCGTGAATACGTCGCCCTCAGCGCGGCGGCTGTCTGTCCGATGCAGTGACCCGCGTCATGATTGACATGATGACGGCGGAAGTGACCACGTTTTTTTCTAATGTTTGTCAAATATGGAATTGATATCGACACCAACGAAAATGCGTTATTTTAGTTGATCATGTACAAAGATAACCGTTTCGTGACGTTCCGTTACAAGTCGACAGAAACGGCCGTTACTAAGAGCTCAATCGTCGAGACAGACGGTTCCACACGGACAGTGTCGGTTTTAGTTTGAACGACGAACACCCGTCTTCCTCCCCTTACCTGAATACGTGTAGCGCTCGGGGCGTAGTTTGACTAAAGCCTAGTTCGCATTAAGCTAGTAATTTAGTCGAGTAGCGAGTAATTTAGTAGCTAAACATGTCTGAACACCAAAAATTTAGTCTAGTAGGATAGTAAGTAATTTAGTCGAGTCGATCCATTTCATTCTATTTTTGAAGGGCGAGTAGCACCCACACCACTCACTAGTTCGCCGGCTAAACAAGTCCGAACCTGTCAAATTAGTCGAGTACATTAGTCATCGCAAAAATTTCGTAGAAATGTAGACTGTTCATTTTATAAAACACCACTCACTTGTAAACTGTACTCGAACGAAGTGCGAACGATTTTGGGGCAGTAGCGAGTATTTTAGTTACTAAACTACTCGCTACTCGACTAAATTACTAGCTTAATGCGAACTAGGCTTAAGCGATGTTAGTTGCGACTGCTTGGATGGGTGGATGGGCCCCTGAGCTAGTGGAAGTAAGTTAGTTACTTGGTGGGGCGGGCAGGCGGTGGCGCCGCGCTGGTCGCTGCTGGTGGTGGCGTCGCTGTACTGGCGCGTGCGCGCGCGGGCGGGCGCGGCGCGCGCGTGCCTGCGCGCGGCGCTGCGCGGCGCGGCGCGCGACGCGCCGCTGGCCTCGCTGGCGTCGCTGGCGCTCGAGCAGGGCCAGCTCGACGACGCCGCCGCCTACATCGAGGAGGCCTACCGGATCAACCCCTATGAGGTGATTCCGCACTTACTGTTACCTCCTATTTGAAAGATTGAGGGTAAGCCCAGACTATGTAACGTGTAGTTAAATCCTACTAATATTATAAACGCGAAAGTTTGTGATTATGGAAGGATGGTTGGATGGATGGATGTTTGTTACTCTTTCACGTAAACATTTATTGTAAAGTTTCATTACAATCCATTCACAATAACATAGCTTAGACGTCAGAATAACACATGGGATACATTTTATCCCAAAATTCCCGCGGGAACGGGTACAACGTGGGTGAAACCACGGGGCACGATTAGTTGTTGTGTAACATGAAGAAACATTAAGGAGAAAGTATAACACAATATTGTATACCGTGTTTCATTGTAAGGTGTGGGCGCATAATTTTTTATTTAAAATACTTTTTTCACTTCATTATCAGCCAGCAACTAACTTCGTGTTAGCCCAGATAAGTATGATAAAGAAGAACCAGCGAGCGCAAATGTTTCATATGAAGCAAGTGGTCCGAGTGAGTCCCAAGTTTATGGGAGGGCTGCCGCGGAAAATACTCACCTCTTGGGCGTGCATCTTGAAACAAGTTGATACTTTGAAGGAAATTGGAGGTAAAATAAACAGAGAATAGGGTTATGCATGATAACTAAATAAACATTCGCTTAAAAGTAATTTTAAAAGAAGTGCTGAGTGTCGATGTTCGCTCAAAATGTTATCTTGCCAATTATTATCGATCAGCGCACGAATGTTCGTTAGCTATTGTAATCTAAATAAACAGACATACCGACTTTCCAACAGCCCGACAGACCGACACATGTACCACGCGATGAGACCGACAAATAACTCCATAAGCATTCTAATTGTCGGTATATAATAATAAACCTTTGTATGTTGTGGGTACAGACATCGGTAAGCCCTGGTTCTGCGCCGAGGTGGAGGACGGCCAGAGCATGGTGTGCGACCGCGACGGCGCCAACTGCCACGTGCGGCAGCACTCCTGCGACCAAGTGCGCGAGCAAGGTACGACCAACTTCAAACTACTCACAACTGCCACGTTCTAGCGTTCGATTACGAACTACTTCTAATACAGGGGCACGCTCATAGATGCGCCAAATTTACACCTGTTATACCTGTTCCAAATGGTGTCCAACTAGCGACAGACGAGTTTCGAAAGGTATCAAACTAATAACAGCGGAGTTTGTTACAAAATATGTTTAAGAAACCGTCTATGTATGTGTGCTCCCGCTGAGTTGTGACCAATCATCTGTCATGCGGCAGACATGACATTTGTAGGCCATTAGGTACCTTCAAATTCCTACATTAGAGTTCATATTGCCTAGTACGAGGTAAATGTCTAGCTTATTTATATCACACCGTTTCCTTGTCCACATAGCTGAAAGCACGATCCTTCGCCTCCTCGAGCTACAAGACTCACTATCAGACGAAATTGACAGGACCATTTTTGACAAATTTGCCGAAAAAAGGCCGCCCGACCGCAAAGACATCACGAACCACAGGAAGAACTTCGACGTACTCGTCAACACTGTGGACTTTCTGCTCAAGGGGTGCGGCCACAGGGGATGTGATCGTAAGTTTATTAATTGCTAGCTGCGCCCGCTTTTACCCGCGATGTGCCCGTTGCCATGGGCATTTCGGGATTAAATATAGCTTATAACCTTCGCTTTGAATATTGTCACCCAAAACAAAAATATTTTTTCGAATCGGGGTGGCAATTAACGAGGTTACCCGAACATACAAACAATTTTTTTTTAACTACCTCTTTCTGATATGAATATGGACTAACTGTAATCATTACTAAGGCTTAGAGATGAGTTGAACGTCGAACTATTTGTAAATAGTAACTCATCATGCGCGCCGCCGCGTGTGTGTTAACCATTTTCTACACGTTTTCGTACTAAAAATAGCGATATGAACATAGATGTCACTGCTGAACAAAATTTAAGCGCCATCTATAGGGTGCTTTCTGAAATATAGGCTTTTGACTTTGTTTAGCAGTCACCCTGTAGATGGTGCCAGTAGTAAAAATATATGATGTATTACTTTATGATGTTACTAGCCGCGCCCCGCGGTGTTACCCGCGTTGTATCAGTTCCCGGGGGAATTTCTGGATAAAATGTATTCCATGTTTTATTCTGATGTTTAACTTATATTACTGTAAAGTTTCATCCAAATCCGTTCTGTAGTTTTTGCGTGAAAGAGCAACAAACATAAATCCATACATACATCCATCCTCACAAACTTTCGAATTTATAATATTAGTAGGATGGTATTACCACAGAACACATAAACAGAGGTTAGAAAGGCGATGTGGGCGGGGCAGGCGCGCCAAGGATATGAGCGAACGCTCATATTTGTACGACAACGCGATAAGCTATAAAATGTGCATCAGTGTGCGTGCATGCGCATGATTGGTTCCGTTTGAAATCGCGTGATGGCGCGGCGCTAAGATAGGCTAGATTTGAAATTGCAAATATGTGCGTAAGCTTCATATTTATTACGCACAGATGCACTGGCGGTGAAAGGTGGGGCGGATTCGGCGACACCGGTTTTCATACGAACGGCGCATGATCGCCATTCTAACCTCTGTTTATGTGTTCTGTGGGTATTACGATACTTAGTTGTTCCCCGCAGTATCAGTAGTATATTCTTTAATAAAAATTTGGTTACTTTTCTTCGCCAAAAGTCATCAAAATCAGTTCAGAGGTTTAGGCTGAAGGCATCACTGGCAGATAAAATATAAGATATGTAACATACATAATACATAGGTATTCAATTTAATTACCTCATCAGTCATCACAAATCTTTGGTTGGAAAATCGTATGGCGATATTAATAAGATTTTTTTTAGCTGTTTACAAGAAATTGATTGTAAATACAGCTGTATAAACTACGTGACTACATGACACGTAATCCTTGATAGATACATGTACTGGTCCTAAAGACAATACCGTGCTTCAATAGATATGCTATTGAACAGATTACACTCCAAAGGGATCCAATTTCTATTTGGCAATGCAATGTAGCGTGTTCGAGGCATACTAAAGCAAGAAATTATTATTTAACTTGGAATGGATACCCGAATAATCTATACATATAATAAAAATAAAGGCTTAGGTACCTTTGTGTGTATTTTTAAAATGAATTGCTTTAGTTGATACGCGTGTGTTGTCGCAGAGCTGAAGCCGGAGCACCTGTCGCTGAGCGACGAGGACTGCTCGCACCAACACCTGCAGCTCGACTACTGGCTCAACGTCGTCAACTTCAAGCAGGTCGCCGACCATGATGACAAGTAAGTCAATAACTACCCTATCTTCCCCTTGTATGCGGCTATTTTACACAAAAATAATCATTCCAATCGGACCGGTAGTCAAATTCCTGAGATGAGCACATTTAAACAAACAAGAAACCAAAAAATCTAACTTCAGATTTATTATACATAATTAGTATAGATAAAACTTACTCAAGCAATGAACTTTGGTCGAATTCCGATTATGAAGTGACCTCCATTTAATGAAATTAATCAAAGGTTGACTAAGAATCGTCTATTGCACTGCAAATCGAACACCGTGTATTTGAACTTGTTCGAAACTTTCTGAACTCGAGAGAACTATACACATTCCCGAGCTAAACTTTCCAGATGTCAAACAACTTTGATATTCGCATTACTGACTATAGAATGTACATTTCAGTAAGTTCGAGCTAATCTATACTGATCAACCCTCGAGTCGCGTTTGACGATTTCATTATGCTTCGAATTTGCAAATAAAATATTATGCATTCATTGAGATATAACATTAAGGGTGCATGTTCATTGAAGTGAAGCGGAGCAGTGTGAAAATATTTTGCCAATGTTAAAGCATTGTTAGACAATCCTCACGCGCTGTGATTGGTGAATCGAGCTATGGAAACACACCCTTTATGAGCCAACCTACAGCTAACAGCTTCTTAACGTAAAGGAAAAAGTAAGAAGTATTAGCCTGTAATGTCCCAGTACTAGGCAAACGCCTCTCATCTCACTAAAGATATCAGTACAGTGACGAGGATTAGGCGTAATCACCGCACTTGCCTAATCAACGTTAAATATGATATCAAAATCGGACCGTTTACTGATCCAGGGCATATAGCTATTAACTACCCATTCTTATAAATCGAGTTATTCACGGTAACAGGGAAATCAACTCATAAATTGCGTTGGCGGCTAAAAAAGATTTAATGATACGTAAACAAAACACTTCAATTTATTTTCGTTTGGAGGGTGATCTTATTAGTACGTAATATTTTTGCTATTTGATTTGAATGAATAAACAAAATTAATTGAATAACAATTTGGCCGGGCTTCTAAAATTGGCATGTATTTTAACAATTTATTTGTTTCTTAGGTATAAGTAATATGTACTACATTAAAACTATGTTTATGAATTAAAACTACGTTTACAGATACACTGCTTTACTAAGACTTTTCTTCTCTGAGGTTTCGGCACGTTTAAAATCTATATATATAAAAGAAAGTCGTGTTTGTTACACTATTTATAACTCGAGAACGGCTGAACCGATTTGGCTGAAAACTGGTGGGGAGGTAGTTTAGAACCAGGAGACGGATATAGGATACTATTTATCCCGTATTTCCTACGGGAACGGGTGCGCTGTGCGTGAAACCGCGGGGCACAGCTAGTAAAAATATAAAAGCAAATTGTGTCCGTACACGTAGTTTCAATTAAATCAAATGTCGTATCTCAATTTTCATGTTACCTTGTTTTTGTGTATATAAATTGTGACTGTGATGTTTATCTGACGCACTCATTCACTAATTATTCCAAAGAGAGATTAATCCGTAATTGACATGTAATGTAAGTACAATTACGCCAATCGTCCTTTTACTTGACATATCCCAGTTCATCAGTGTGTGTCAGAAATAAATATATTATATTCTTCTCTAGGATAGTATCGGAGACCATAGCCACTGAGGCTTCATCGAAATCGATCCCTGAATGCGAGATCCCGTTGGGTCCGTACGAAGACTTCTTCCTGGCTCGCATCATGGATGTGGACATTGACGACTGGGGCCCCGTGATCAGCACTATGCACACCCTCACGGAGGCGTTTGGATACTACGACTTCGCTAATTTGGGTGCCAAGATTGCCAAGTTCATTGATGATGTAAGTACCTTAAAAGTCAATTACAACATAGATATATTTATTGACATTTTTCCGTAACCTATATCGTCCCACTGTTGGGCAAAGACCTCTCCCAAACGCTTCCAACTCTCCCTGCCCTCCGCGGTCTCCCACCACTCGCCGTCGATGATTACATAGTTTTATTTAGTTTCATCTGTCCCGGTGCATGTGTAATCAATATCTTCTAAGTTCTCTTCTTATGCTTAATTTGGGCCTAAATAACCGTGTGTTTATTTGTCCGGGGTATATATTATTATATATTCACCCACTTACAGGTTTACGTTTATGAAATTTCAAATATCAAAATGTTTGATTTCGATGAAACAACAAAAAAAGCTTGTTATTTAGATGTTTTATTCAGATTTCAAGTGCAGTAGGGACTGCTAGCTTAGTAGAAAAAAGTTGAAATATAAGATTTATTTTTAATTTTGTTTGTCTTGGTCAGAAAAAACGAAAATAAGTAATAAAAATCCCGAAATCCTTACGGGAACGGATGCGCTGCGGGTGAAACCGCGGGGCACAGCTTGTAGAATATGGAGAGAAATCTTATTTAACTTCAATTTTTATCAAAAAAACCAATAGTCTTGATGTATTCATCTAGTTAAGTGGAATAATGGTTCTCTATCAATATGTGAGTTATTTCTATTTCAACGATACTTTTTCCCACGATATGAAATACAAGGACAATATAATGTGATCAATATCTATTTGAAGAACAGGATCAGTTTATCCGGTACTGCAAATAGGTCTATTAACTTATTATGTTCATAGTTCTCAACATACTATAATGATGATAAAACTAGGTATTAACTACCATCGCCCCGCGGTTTTCGGTTCTCGTAGAAATTTCGGGATTTTTATACCTTCCTCTTGCAATTCTATCTATTAAAAAAACCGCATCATAATCCGTTGCGTAGTTTTAAAGATCTAAGCATATATAGGGACAGACAGCGGAAAACTACAGGCATTCAGAAGTTGTATCCAATAATGACTTTATAAGAGAAGCAGATTGATTATCAATCTTTTTTGGTTAAAAAGCCATTTTAATAATGTTGATGTTTTATATTCTTTTACTTCCATATCTGTTACATAAAGTTCCCAAGCTTGTACATAATTATCTTCCGTAATTTGTATGTGTTTTAACAATACTTCAGCTTCACCAACTAAACTTGTCTTTAAACAATGTAATTTTTGTACACTTGACAATGTTGTGTTATTGTGTACCAGCGACGTAAACAAGTCTTTATATACTTTTTAAACTCACACGATTTGCACTCATTATACTAAATAAAACGGGACTCTCCCGTTATCCCGTGACCACGAGCGGTGTAATCCGCTCGAAACGTCGGGTACGTATTTTAGTAAATACGTTTAATTATCTAACGCGATACAGACCCGTTTCATTTAGTATAATAAGTCTTTATATGTAGGAAATTCTTCGTATCTACCAGAGAAGTTCGGCAATTGAATACGTGGTAATTTGACACACAATGGTGAAGTATCTATAGTAGTAGATTCCATTCTTTCGCTTTGATCGTATTTTACTTGTGGCCTTTTATGCGATAAGTTCAGTAAATCTGCTTAAAGATTGAGATATAGTTCTTCACATGTGTAGAAATCTTATTGTAAAAAATACTGTAATACTCCTCTTTGTTCCCGTGGCGTACATTTGGTTAACCTTTGATGGTTCTCGTTGAATGTTTTCCAATATTCTTCAATGCCTTGTTATCGTGCTTTGATATAACCCTCTTGGACACTTCTTTAAGTTAGTTTGAGTTCTAAACAATATGTTCGCTCCATCCTCCAACGCACTTAACAACTCCGATTATTCATTTGTAAGTGTAGTCATTGTAAATAATGCTATTAAAATTCACCAAATCCACATGAATTAAAAGTGCACTAATTATTACGATTTTGTTTTCTATGAAATCCACATTCCAATGTTCTTATCTCTGAAACTTCGACACTAGCACTGATCATTTACATGAACTTAGAGATTAGTGCGTTCAGTCAAACACTTTATAATATTAACTAGCAACGCACCCGGTTTCACACGCGTTGTACCCGTTTCCGTGTGAATTTAGGGATAAAAATTTGCCAAAATATTATTTCAAACACTTTCTGTTTCAATTTTCAATCAGATTTGAACAATGGTTATTGTGTTAAAGAGATTCATACATATATCACAAACTTTGTCATTTATTATATTTAATACGAAGAATAATATATAGATAACATTTGTAAATAGTTTCATATTCTTTATTAGAATTGTATAAAGTAAAGTGCATTTATTTATAGGTTGTCCTTTCCAATAATTATGTTGCGTTTCATTTTATAAGAACTCATCCGCCTCCGTTGCAATTTCCTTTGATATAAAACTAAAGAAATACTTTACTTCTTCTTGCAAGAACTTGAAATGGAATTTTCTAACTAACCTTTGATAGCGATACAATTTTATTATAAACTAGCAGCGCCCCGCGGTTTTACCCGCGTTGTGCCCGTTCCCGTGGGAATTTCGGGAATTTTTTTACATAAAAACCTTCCTCTTGAATCACTCTACCTATTACAAAAAACCGCATCAAAATCCGTTGCGTAATTTTAAAGATTTTTTACCCTTAACACAGACGCAAGTCTAGCTAGGGTACAGTTGTGACTTGTTAAAAACCTAGTTGCCTAACTATAAGATACCTTGTACTTACTATCTTACTATATCATGTAATGTAACTTATGGCACGAATAAAGAAATTTTATTATTTATTATTATTTATTTAAGCATACAGACAGACAAACAGACAGACACGAAAAAGAGACGACTTTATTTTATACTATGTAGTGATATAAAGTTCACGATAAATGAGTTTCGTATCGTATTGCTCGCTAGTATCGTTTGTTTTTACATTGCGATTTTATTACAGCCCCACATGTTTTTAAGTTTTTGAAAAACTCTTATTTTTTTTATTATCTTGTCAACAATATCATCATAGTAGTTTATGCAACTGTCATATAATGAAGGGTATTAAAACACGAGTGTGAGTTTATGAAACGAGCGCAGCGAGTTTCATAATAGTAACGAGTGTTTTAATACCCGTGTTATATGCAGTTGCATACACTACTTTATCTTCACTATTGCAATTAATCAAACAAAACTTTAAAAACAAGCGTACGTGTATTGTCACAGTGAACTTGCCGCCATTAAAATCTAACCAATGAGAGCGCAGCTGCGCGCGCCGCGCAGGGCGCGATGTTATAATGAGATTTTACGATATCGATGTGGATATTATAACATCATGTGCAATTGCTTAAATTGAGTGTTTTAGTTGTCTGCGCTATAACAGTAGTAATTATAAGTCAAGTATTGGAAACATAAGTAGAATGTTACAACATTAGTGTAGATAAAAGTTGTTACGATAATTTGAGACGATTACAAATATCTGCATAGTTTTAAGTCTCGTCTTATACATCTTGGATAGATTTAGCAGTTAAATTACGCAATATGAACTGAGTATGACAATAGAATTGAAGAGAGAGGTACATATATTTTTACTAAGCGGTTCAATAAGTCCGGGTATAGTATATTATATTAATAATGCCTGTAAGTGCAAGCTAAATAGATCTAGGAAATAATGAATAGGGCCACGACTTAGTTCGTAAGAAGCGTATTAGTGAGGCTTAGTTGGTATGATGTTGCGTGTGACAAAATAATGTATATATTTGTATTTATACATTACTAGCAGCGCCCCGCGGTTTTACCTGCGTTGTGCCCGAGACATTAGTTTTTGCAACCGTGAATAGGTTTTTGTAATTTGTGGCACGTGCAGTTCCCTGGGCGCTGGGCGGGGCTGGTGGGCGCGGCGTGGTGGTGCGGCGCGGGCGGGCGCGGGCGCTGCGCGCGCGACTGCGCCGCCGCCGCCTTCGCGCGCGCGCCGCCGCACCTCGCGCACCTGGCGCTGCGCCCGCTCTCCGTCATACTGCACCAGTGCGTATACACTCTACACACACCGCACACCGCACACGGCATAACACACAGAACACGTATTATGCTTACCGCCATCCACACAACCACCGTAACCTTAAACTCAAGAATACATGCATGTCGCTTCCACAGTTGCATACAAGCTAAGTAGCTGTTCATCAAAACATAGATACTTGTGTAATAACATAAGATACAAGTTTGACTTGTTGTTCTTTACACCAAATCCAAATCCTCTACAAGTCTACTTGAATACAAAACGTAGTTTTCTTAGCTTGCATCTCACCTAACTGCATTGGTTTGCACCGCTACATTGGTTTACTGGAATATGCACTGCCAAAATGTACGGGGTTTGAATCCTGAATCGAGCGATGCATGTTTTCGAATGCACTTTTAAATATAGCTCGGGTTTTTAAGATCATCTTCCGTAGCAGACAAACATAGATTACACGTTATATTCTCATTACTTTAAAGTTCACTTGTGGTTTTTTTTCTGCAGACAAGCCAAATATCAAGAAGCTAAGAAAATGTCTTATTTAGGTTTCTACATGTCGCCAAAGAGTGAATTTGAATCGTTCCTTGTAGCCGCTTCGCATACTTATAAAGTGAGTATAAAATAGGTAGAAAAATATCTCATATACCACAAAATAACAAAAATAAGATGTAAATTGTTCTTAAATTCCAAAATAATCTTATATATAAAATTCTCGTGTCACAGTGTTCGTTCGCGTACTCCTCCGAAACAGCTTGACCGATTCTCATGAAATTTTGTGTGCATATCGGGTAGGTCTGAGAATCGGCCAACATCTATTTTTCATCCCGAAATTCCCGCGGGAACGGGTACAACGCGGGTGAAACCGCGGGGCGCAGCTAGTAATATATAATAGAAATGTTATATCATTGTCTCAATCTAAGCAAACTGTGATGTTTTTTCCTATTCATCCATTCAATTCGGAGTATATAACAACTGGGAAGGACTGCATAACGTCTTTAAGTATCTGAACTGAAATAATTCATTGCCCAATGTTGTCTGTTATAATATAGTTCGAGTACGAACAAGCCGCCTGGATGTACCGCTACGCTCTGACATTCGACGAGAAGTTCCTGCCGGCCAAAGCCTGCCTTCACATCACCATGTGTCTCATGACGTACGGAGAAACAGCCCGGAAACGACTCAACGCGGTCCCAGCTTAAACTAAAATACTCCCTTGACCAAATAAAGTTCAGTACAGCCGCTGTAAATGTTATTGAAGCATGCAAAATTACTTCCTGTGCCCTATTACCTGTACACGAATAATTACCTGTACACGAATAAATACACGGCCTGAGCATTTTATTGCAACCAAATTACGTCTCAATTTGGTTAAAACACTTGAATGAATACGTCAGTGACATGTTACAGTGTTCTGTCTGAACTTAATTTTGGTCTAAGACTCATATACTTAATCGAATCTCACTACATAATCGTAACCCCGTAGATCAACTTAAAAAAAATAAAATAAATAAAAATAAAATACTCCTGTAGAAATGATTTTATCGATATTTAATCAATTTTAAACTACAATATAATCAGACATTATAATTAATATACAATAACCGTATACGTAATCAGTGTTTCAGAATTAATCAATTACAGTAAAATAGTGTTAATTAATAATCGATAGTAATCGATTCAAATAGTTGCGAATACGAGTCTCATATTATATTCAAATATTCAGATAAGTCTCAAGTGAAGTTTGTTAAATATAAGTTTGATTTTATTTGACGAGGAATCAAATCGAGTGCAGCGCCCCTAGCGGACACTTAGTGGACTAAAGTTTACAAATCACTTCAACTCGATTGATACTTAAAGAATCTGCATTTATTGATATTGCTAGTCCGCCTATTATGTGGTTAATCATTCCTATGTTGTTGTATTAAGGTACAAGTTGTTATTTTTGATTGTTTACCAGTTTACTTTGAAGTATGATTTTGTTTTATTATATGATCTTTATTAAATCCTGACCTATGATTGATGCTTTTAATTGTCATTGTGCAAGACTGAATTGTTTCTGTATGATTGAATTAAAACCTGTTTTTTTGCTCAATAATCGATGTTTTATTCAGTAATATCCTTTCAATGTGCCTTCTGAAAATAATTATATTACTTGAAACAAAAACTACGCTAACCGTAATACGTGAAATGATTGCTTGGGAAAGTAATTATTTTTCGACATGTAATAACATTGTTGATTTTATTTAAAATTATGTTTTCGGTGAGATAAGAGGCCTTTGTCCAGCAGTGGTTCTTCACAGGCTAAAGACTTTTTTATGTTTGCTTTATGTCTCACCATCATATACACCTCTGAAGACGAAACATCCCATATAACTAATTTTATTCTACGAACAACCGGATATCTCTTTTCATTATTTTGTTAATAGGGAATAAATAATGAATGATACCCCAAATATTTGTCGCCCCATGATCCCATATCTACATTTAGTTTTATACTTTATCTTCATCTTCCATCAACCAACTATTAATGAACAATAGTTTTACCAATCTCTACATCACCACGAAATAACTAATTAGAAATAAAAAAATCGGCGAGCGTGCTGTCGTTTGGTGCGTCTGGCGCGAGTTAATGGACGCGTACCTTAAATGAGTAGCCATGACATTATTTCTATTATTTCAGTTCTCACTTTAGCTTATAAGGACCCGGGCCCCGGGCCCATGGCCCCCGACCCAGTAGAGATCCAAATGGCCAGCGAAGCTGTCAATGCGACTTCCAGTTACACTTCTCTATTTCATGGTGGAAACTATAGTTAGGTGGCGATTTAATGGACGTCTCTGAGTGCGGCAGTAAATGTATAAAAGGTGAAAAAAAAAACTTTTACTGTCTCTGTTTAAAGCACTTTCAGGACCAGAAATCAGTTTTTCGATATCTTGTGAGGTAACCCTTAATCGGGCACAGGGAATTATTTTCCCATCCTCTCAATCTAGTTAAAAAATGTCCGGATATTTTTGAAATGGCAACTTTTTAGGTTGTGTTTTTTGTACACAAATATTAACTCAGATAATCAAAGAATTATTTTATTGGCAACCTTTCAAATGTCAATTGTCAAAGTCCGAGTCAAATTAATGTCACTTATGAAAAAATCGCGCGATTTTTGCATAGTGCAGACATAAATTTGCCAAATTTGTTCAAAAAGATTTTGGTAAGTAGATCTTTGATCAGTTATGTACAAATTTATTGTTTTTTGTCTAACTTTGTTATGAAATTCAAAAGCGTTGTGTTTGTGTGGTTTTGGTTAATTTGAAAAATATTCATTCAAGTGGGAAAATAGTTTCCTTTGCCCGTTTCCATTTTGCGTCACTATATATAAAAAATTGGGTTTTTAGTTTTGTTTATTTGTTTAAGTAGTTTATTTTTAAAATATTGATTTCAGGAGGACGAACTCAGGACTTTGAATTATATATATATAGATAAGTATTGTATTACGATGATGTAACAGTTGGAAGAGTTTGCACACAGACATATTATTTTTCCCTACGTAATCACTAATCACTAATCAGTAATGCAAAGGTGTGATTTCAGTATCCTTACAACCGTGTACGTATGACACGCAAAATGATACAGTTTGGCCTGATAAGCTTCGTATACATACTTACGTGATAATATCGCCTAATTTCACTTTTGTTCTGTTGCTCTACTAATGCGAACTTACCCTTATTAAACATGACTTACTGCAGCCTCAAAGGCGGTTGACTTGACTGATGACCGTTTACCTAACGTAAATAATGTACATAAGCGTTAATTTAATTACAATTTAACATTATATAGGCATCAAAAAGTGGTCAATTGTCAACTAACACATTGGTTAAATTTACGTAATGGTTAAAAATATTTAATCCTCAAGAAAGTGGCTTATTGACTAATTGACCACTTGACGAAAACAGGTAGGTACAGTTGGCCCATGAAATATTTTTTGGGCCAAGTTCAACAATTTTATTGAAACAGTTAGGTACTAACTAACAATTATGTTGAAGTTTCGATAACTGGCGTTGCGGTGTCCAGCGGCGTCGGTGTGTGTGTTGAATTGTGAAGCACCCACAATAACTATTGGAACACGCACAAGAGTATATCACGGTCACTAGTCCTGTGCAGTGACCAATAGTTGTTTTGGGCTCCACCGCGACGGATGAAAAGTTCTCTCTTCCTCTCTGAAAGGGAAACTCAACTTAAAACAAAAAATAATAAAAAAAATGCAAGAAAACATTAAAAAAACTGGTAAAGTTAACAACTTAAATAATAAACAAATATTCCACATAAAATAATTAAGAAAGGAGAGAGAAAATAACGTAAATTTAATAAAAACATAACAAAGATGAACATTTATTGAACATTTAAAAAAAAATAAGTACATAAATAATAAAAGAAGTTCACAATTTATTTTTTGACATATAATCTTATATACTTCTGTTATACAATTTCAGTTTCTTACTGCCTAATAATTTAGGCCCAAATTCATATCTTGCTGACAACTCGGTGGCGTACCTGGCTGGCCAATTAAACGCCTTTAGTGCGATAGGTATATTATATACTATACTACCGATGACAGCGTAGCGTGGAATTGGGGCCTAATTTACGGTTTAATTTATATTAAGAATAAAGTTGATATAAAAAAAGTTTGTCCAATAGTCTTAATTGGTTTGGTTACAAAAGTGTTAAATTATTTTCTATAATCATAAACTAACAAGTACCTCCTTACATAAGTTTAACATAAGAAAATGAGCCTCTGAGCCTTATGAATCTCGCTAAAAACTAATAGAGTACACAACATAACCTATATAGTACATAATATAACCTAATAGAGTACATAATATAACCTTTAGAGTACATAACATAACCTCATAAGTAGTACGCTATAGTAAGTATGCTGACAATATTCTTCATTATTCTTCCATCTTCATTCGTCGCAAATGAAATGTCCGCAATAGCCGCTGTCACACGCACAAGAGTATAGGACAAACTAATCTTGTGCCGTGGCCAGCAGCTGTTTTGGACTTCATTCAATAAATCTAGAACGTTCTAGAATAGGCTTCCAGATGTCGATGAGCTAGAATTAAACTTAAGGTAATGAGAGCTAAAATGGAACTCATTGGGTTTTTATTAATTAACTTACAAGGGTTGAGGGTTTTGCTCTTCGTTTTGCTAGAAGCTTACGGTAGGTATATTAAGACTTATAAATATATTTTTATGTTACTTGAACTTAAATCATGATTTTTTAAATCTCTCGTGTTCTATAGTTACATAAAATTATATTATACTAGCCGCGCCCCGCGGTTTTACCCGCGTTGTGATCGTAACCGTGGGAATTTAAGAACCGCTCGACCGATTTTGTACTAACTTCACATAAACCATCTACTAAATAGTCCGAACAAAGCCTAAACATTTGGTTTGGATAGGTGAGCCCGTTCTTTAGTTATAAAATTACAAGGAAAAGTGGCATTGATTTTTATATTTATAGATTTTAATTTAATTTTCGAAGTAATACCAGCTTAAAAGCACGTAAACCAATTAATAAAAAAACCGAGCACATCAAAATATATCAGTATACCTATTCATTGCAAAAAATACAATATTAATTTCGACCGGGACGCGGTGTACAGTGTCGGCGGAGCGATCGGAACGGATTATTATAAAAAAACTATAGATATGGTGTCGTGTGACGAAGCCCCACCGGCGCGGGAAACCATACTGCCGGCTTAACGTAATTCACTTCACATACTTAAGTACCTACCTACTTTGTTTGCACTTAGTATAGTACTAATACTAGCTTTTGCCCGCGGCTTCGCTCGCGTGGAATTTAGTCTGCCGCATTAAGTTTCGTAATAAGAAGAAATATTAAAAAACTTTCATCCCCTATTTTATCCCCTTGGGGGTAGAATTTATCAAAATCTTTTCTTAGAGGATGCCTACGTCATAGTAGCTATATGCATGCAAAGTCTCAGCCCGATCGGTTTAAAATTGACAAAGTTTCATACAAACTTTCATCCCCTATTTTATCCCCTTGGGGGTAGAATTTATCAAAATCCTTTCTTAGGGGATGCCAACGTCATAGTAGCTATATGCATGCACAATCTCAGCCCGATCGGTTTAAAATTGACAAAGTTTCATACAAACTTTCAACCCCTATTTTATCCCCTTGGGGGTAGAATTTATCAAAATCCTTTCTTAGGGAATGCCTACTTCATAGCAGCTATATGCATGCAATGTCTCAGCCCAATCGGTTTAAAATTGACAAAGTTTCATACAAATTTTCATCCCCTATTTTATCCCCTTGGGGGTAGAATTTTCGAAAATCCTTTCTTAGTGTGCACTTACGTCACTTGAAGAACCTTCCTGCCAAATTTCATGCTTCTAGGTGTAGCGGTTGAGGCTGTGCGTTGATTATCAGTCAGTCAGGACTTTGAATTTTATATATATAGATATACAATAACCAATTCTAACTACCGCGTACCGCACTCAAATACATCCATTAAATCGATACTTAACTAATTGACGTAACTTTTCACACATTAGTACACAGCCAAAATCAGTCATTAAATCTCTAATTAGGAACCATTTAACGTCTCTGAGTGAGCGTAAGGGTTTTAAATCATAGGAATAACTAACAGTAGAACTTCTTAGCGCCTATTTTCAAAAATCTTTATACTCGTATTATTTCAGATATTTATCATTCATTTCGAAAAGGTCATCATTGGACATCCCTGGTGTCGGAGTTTTTTGACCGCCTAAAGGCCTCCGACATGGCGTAGCGCTTGCAACAGCCGAGAGCGACTCCTAAACGACCTTATCGTGCTCTCTGAAGCACGATAGCACTCAGATAGAAATGCCACTAGCGGCCACCAATATGAGTTGTGACCGAGCTGCACGTTGCTTAACACGTTAATAAAGTCTGGCTTCAAAAAATGCTTTATTTAAATCCCTTAAAACTTTTCAATATTCATTTCATGTGCAGTTCGTCGGTCTGTAGAACAATGGCTTGGCTCGCTGTACCGATGTATATGCTGATGCAGTGAACAATGTGCAATCAGTACTATGCTGTGTCTAGGTATTAACACACTGTCCTGGGTTCCTATCTGGACATGACTCGGTTAGAGATGAATTAAGTTCTTGCCCAACCCTGGTGTCGAAGTTTTTAGACCGCCTAAAGGCCTCCGAAACGATCTATCGATGGAAATAACCGGAACCGACAATTTGAAGTACCCTACTAATCACACAGAAATACCTCTATCGGCCACCCGTCCAAAGAGGGGAAGAGGTGCACGTTGCTTAACAATCAATTATTGAAACGAATAACTTTAATAGCTTCAATAAAATATGATTCTATTTAAGAATAAGCCGTGGTTTTTGTAAACCAATATACTTCTTAAAACCGATAGGTATAATTATTTTTTTTAAAGTCGGTAAAAAAATATTTTTGAAGTAAATTGTCTTTTATTTTTGTTATTTATATAGGTATATGGGTTTCGAATTGATATTTATTTTTATTTAAGATTTGTGAAAAATTATAAGATTTGTACACGTTTTTATTTAGTTTCACCCATCCCGATGTTTATCGGTAGGTACTAATCAAATCTTGCAAGTCAAATTTGACTCACTTCCCGGTTACCGATTGCGCTGACATTTTGCATGCGCGTTTGGGCTGGATGACAATGCATGCAAGTGATAAAAAATTAAAGTTAAATTGTTAAAACATTTTATATAATTAAAAAAATATATTTTTTTGTGTAGTTAATAGTAAGTAGGTAACAGTTTTAATTTTATAATATTCAGTAAATTGCTGAAAATATTTTACTTCAAAAACTATTTAAATTATCCAATTGAAATAAAAAACAATAACACCTACCTTATGAAACCCCATAAATTGCAGGCAATTAAAAAAGTCAACCGAAAAATACTTACATTCCACGATAAAAAACAAACAAAAACTTTGGTCACTGTTTAAAACTGTACAAAAATTAACATTTCAACTGTATGTTTTGGCACCGATACGTGTTCACCCCAGTGATGGCGGGGTGCGAGTGACTGAACGCTCTGCCGGAGAACTCTAGTTCCACCCCCAAGAGGCGTACTTTACCCCCACACTGTTTCCTGGACACTACACGCAGGTACGCCTGTTGCCTGGTCTTGGACAAGTCATGAGCGGTAGCGGTTTTAATAGCTGGTATTTTTTTTACGCCTCCGTGGTCTAGTGATATGTGCACTCACCTGCCAAGACTGCCTACTTTCCGAAAATGGCTCGGGTTTCAGATCACCAACCCGTTATCAATTATGCCCTGTAAAAATTAAGAATAAATTATTAATACTTATGTGATCAATTTATAAGCGAAATTAGTAGCTTATCACTGACAAGCTGGTTCTACTTTACGATATGGCGTAGGTAACCTAACCGAGTAATATTTTGGGGGTAAGCGTTGCATTAGAGCAATATTCGAACCTAAAAGTTACTTAGAACTTTGGAGTTATGCAAAGGAATACCTCCTAATTACACAATGTTAACTCTTCCTTCGCTATATATATTTATTTGAAATATTCGTGTTCTCTGTCTATCTATTTTTTGAGTTTTGTAATTTGACGTGTTGATTTTGTAATTTGACACTTGAATATACTAGGTTTTCACACTCGGGCATTTTAATGTATACTTCGCCAAACGTCAAAAATCACCTTCTTACCTTTTATAACCGAGGTCGTTGATATTTCACAATTTTTAGAATTTCCCTCCTGAAAAATCCTCGCGATTTTTGCAAAAAAGCAACGGCGAGCTGCCGGTGCTAATCTTATTTTTATCGGAAAATAGTTACGATCGCAGGTCGAGCAACTAAATATTTTAAAATTGAATTTAAAACTGCGAGACACCAAAACGTAAAAAATATGTTCCGCCATAATTTAATTCTGTACTGCGGCGCGGAATGAACTTAGCTGCGTTTTAGATCGAATTACAATAGTGTCCATATTTTGATAACAAGTGGAAAGGCACTCTGTATAAAATTGAAGATAAATTGTAGATTTCGACACTGTTTAACTTTTTCATTGTCTAATATTTTACGTTACTGTTATGTCAGATAATTTATTTAAATTATGCAGTTGCTTAATTGGTCACCTCGCTCCGCTTCAGTGTATAGGCAGCCTAATGTTATTACGCCTGAAGCCACTGCTAATAAGGAAGCTTCTAGTTCCAAGAGCTTTTATGTTACGTTAAAGGATCTCTTTGAACGCCTTTGCTACCAGCTGATGCAATTTCCTTCGAATTATCAAGCTAGTCTAGTTTTAAATAAAACGTCACGATATTCTTGGCATAAAATTGTTTTCTTGTTGGATGTACTTTGTTTTGTTTACTTAGTTATTAGAATAACGAAACCCAAATGTATAAGTATGTATATGTAATGTTGTAATTGAATTGGGTGTGTCGATTGTTGTTCAAATAGCAAAAACCGGAACCCTTATAGAATTGTTATATCTGTCTGTCCGTCCGTATGTCATAGCCACTTTTTTCCGAAACTATAAGACCTATAGGTACTGTTGAAACTTGGTAAGTAGTATATTCATTGAACCACGTTTAGATTTTCACACAAAAATAGAAAAGTCATTAAATTTTGGTGTTCCCATATACTGAAAACTGAAATTAAAAAAAAAAAATATGTAAACAACAATTTACCTTTCATTCAATCCACTTAAATCTCTAACTAGAACTACAAGAAGTTTATATTATAAGCTTTTATTTATATTATTTGCTGCTACGGAACCCTTCATGGGCGAGTCCGACTCGCACTTGCCCGCTTTTTACTAATTATAGATTAGACAAGTGTGGTGATTACGCCTAATCCTCCTCACTGTACTGATATCTTCAGTGAGATGAGAGGCCTTAGCCCAGCAGTGGCACATTACAGGCTGATACTTTACTTTTACTTTGATAGATATTGCGAATTCTGATATATTATTTAATTTACTTCCATCTTCCGAGGTCGAAAATTTTTTTTTCGTACGTTTTTGTTTTGATGTCTTTAAGAAACGATAATGCATTATAATAATATGGAAGTTTTTAAAAAACAATCAAACCACTTTTTATTTCCCCACGCGACCGCTTAAATAAGATTGCACCTCCTGTGGTCGCGAGAGTCAGTCGCGGGCGGATCGGTAATACCCCTTCCTACCATGTTTTAGGTTCCGGGTTCGATTCCCGGTGGGGACAATATCTCATGAAAATCTCTTTGTGACGCTGCCTTCAGTTTGGTTAGGGCATTGCAGGCTGAATCACCTGATTGCCCGAAAAGTGTGACGATTCCGTGCTTCGGAGGGCACGTTAAGCCGTCGGTCCCAGTTACTTTTAACGGATATTTGTCGTTACATGAGCCATGTCAGAGGCCTTTGACGGCCCAATAACTCTGACACCAGGATTGGTCAGGTTGACCATCCACTCGATGAACAAGAGACCATGTTTTGAGTAACCTTTCAAAATTTCTTAATAAAATGCTTAAACCTTAACAAATATAATTATATAGAATGAATGCGTCTAGTCAGCCATCTAAGCTGCGAGGGCCTATAGAACGCGAGGCCGGGAAGCCCTGCAAATGAGGTCGGCGCCTGCCTCATTACAAGATTAACGTGCGACCGCTACAATGATTTAAATCGTAGGTATATTATTGATTAACAGGTCTTTCACATTGACTAATTATAGTAAGTAAGTTAGGTTAGTGGCCAATCTCGGTGTCGACTTTTTAGACCCCCTGAAGGCGGCCGACATGGTCTAACGATTGAAACAACCGGGACCGACAATGTAACGTGCCCTCCGAAGCACGGTAGCGCTCAGATATAAATGCCACTATCGCCCACCCATTTAAGTAAGGGTCGAGCAGCACGTTGCTTAACAATCGCAATGAACTAACCTCGCTTAGTCAAACTACGCCACGAGCGCTATTACAGTAATACTACCCTGCCCAACGGTTCTACCTGCGTTGTTAAAACTGCAGCAGATTCCAGGCGACATGACACTACAGGTCTCTCAGTATCTCTGAGTTTCTGTTTGTTTAATACCTGTAGGCAAACAAGCGTATCTAAACAAAACTACATTTAAACACACCTCCAACTTACAAGTTAAGTAATAAAATAAAACTTATAAGTCGGTAATATGTATTATATATTTAAAAAAACGTAAATTATTGTACATTTAGTATTGAGGATTTTCTATTGAACAAGTATATAATATTTTAGATGCTATAATTTTCCCTCAATGTTCTGATATCTGTATTTATCAAGAGCCTTTTCAACAAGCCATTTTTTTTCTAGTATTAAAATAAAAATACATAAGAGTTGAACACCCCTCTTAACAAGTCGGTTCAAGCAGGTGCCTGATTAGATACCGGATCCGAAGCCCCGCGAAGCTATTCGTACGTCCGGTCATTTGATACTTGTCCGTACTCATCGATGCCTTAAAGCAGCGTTCGAACTTATTGTTACAATATACAGGGAATCTAGGTATCTATTACAAATACCTAACTAGAAAAGAAGTGTCAATTTAATTGATTTAAAAAAAGTTGATCTTTATTCGGAAGTACATCTGTATCATATATCATCCTAGCAACTGATTCTCATTGTAAAACTCTATTTTACTGTATGTACTGCTCGATTTAAAAAAAGATGCCTTTAAAAGGAAATAAACTTAGTAAATAGTGATAAATAATGTGTTCTTCGATTTGATATAAGAGTCGGTGCTCGGGGGTGCCTTCCAGTACCGACTCCAATTTAAAATCAAACAAATAATTTATTTTTTACTTTTTACTCCTTAGTTTTGAACTAATTACCTACCTAGCTGGGCGTGAATTTGTCTGGGTAAATATATTTTCATAGCTTATTTGGACACGGTTATTTAAAACGAAGCATAATACCTCTTTTATAATCGATGATCAAATCTTGTCGGTTAATATAATGCGATGTATACCGGACCGTGGGATCATACATTTTGTCTTCTTTTATTTATTTTTAAATTATACTTACGAATTTTATAGACGAATATTATTATCTCTGGTTGGTTTAATTCTAGAGAAGGAATTGTCTATGGTTGGAAGTACGGCTCCAATGATAACAAAGTAACTGTGGTTACAGTGAGTCTTTGTGAGCGTGCTTGGCAGGGCTAGGAGCTAAGCGTCTCTCCTTCATTCATTCATACCGAGCGGCATCCGAGCGGGTTAGTGGCGAAGCCTGGGACCGAGATAAATAGTCGTTGCTAAGGATTAGTCAAAAGTACTTCTTTCAAAAGTACTTTGGCTTAGAATAGTATGGATCCTGATATTCTCTTAAATAGACGAGTCTATGACTAATCTGAGCGAAAGTATTGCCTTCCTAATCGCGCATTCAAAGTCACAAAGTAACTTTTTATTTTTAATGTAATGTTTTTACGCAAAATACATATATGAAAAATTAAAAGTAAGATTTTACATATATTTTTTAATCATATACCGTAACGTCGGGTTACTTAGACTCTGGGAGGTAACTTTGGCTCAAATCAAAAATAAATTTAAACTTCGCGCCTCGTTGTATCAATGACATTTATCGATTTAATTTAAGCGGGAATCGTTAGATGGTGCTACTGGCTCCTAGTTCAACCAAAATGCAAGTTTAATTTGTAACCTAAACTCGCCATTTGCATTTTGAGCTTCTGCCATGTGAAACGTCTGTTTTTTTCGTCTGCAAACTTTCTAGTGTAACTGAGTTTTTAAGGTAAGTTTTATTAAATATTATATTTAGTCGCGTCAGATATATATTTAGGAGTAGAATAACTATAGAATCGATTGTTTTTTTACAAGTTTTGATATCAATATTTTAAATAATAAGTATGGGGATTCTTTGACTCATGAATTCGGGTAACATTGCCTCCTGAGCCAATGTTACCCGATCATATTAATTTTAGTTAATAAATGATTGCATTTGATTCATTTATCGCTATAATAAGAAATTAAACAGTGTATAATAAAATTTCATTGTGTTTTAGCCATCTCGATGCCATGTAACTATCAGCGAAAGCCGACTTCCAAGACAAGATCGAATCGTCGGTGCAGATCTTATTAGTGATACATTTTTGCAAATGTTAAACGAAAAAAGAGCTAATATTTGTCCTGAAAAGAAAACAGTAAGGAAGAAAAAAATTAACGTAGCTCCTGGAAAGGCGATCAGTGCTGATGATATCTTAGGTGAAGGTACATCTGGCCTACACCCTACTAAAAGTTCCGGATTTGAAAAAGACACAAAAATTAGATGCACAAAAAGAAATCGTTCCACTTCAACAACAAGTTGCAGCGACTTAGATATGAGTATTGCACCTTCTACTGAGGATGTTGTGATGCCCTGGGATGATGAAGACGACGAAGTTCATATGAAAAATATAAGAAGTTCTGTCGTTTCAGCTCAAGAGTCTGCTGTACAGAGCAACGCAACCAAAACCCTTTCAAATATATCAGAAGGTGACTATGTTTTGATCATCTGGAATAAAGAAAAATATCCTGGCCAAGTGACTGCCCTAGTCAGCAAAGAGGGTGCCCTTGTTACATGCATGAAAAGAGGCAAATGTTTTTGGCGGTGGCCAGTTTACAAGGATGAACAGTTGTATAGTTGGGACAAAATTATTTGTAAAATAAATGCCCCAAAATTTTAAAAAAAGGCTGTTTTTCAGTACCTGAATCAGATGGTTAAGACCAGCCTTTTCTTCCTAATCTTTGATACCTTTTTAACACTGAGTATGTCTCAGAGGTAATGATCTCAATAGTTTAACAAGAGTTTTTGTTAAATTTTATGAAAACAGCTGTTCGAGTCTATTTTTTGTTCACTTTTCTATTACGAAATAAAGAATTTTATATGTAAAAAGGTTTATTTTTTTCTTATCTTTCAGTTTAAGGACTTACTTTGGCTCTTTGCTCGGTTTAGTATCGTTTTACATAGAAAAAAAATCAGCGAGCCAGAGTTACCCTCCTCAAAGATAAACTTTGGCTCAAATTTCAGAAAATAAAAAATATACAAAGCAATTACATTTTTAGTTAAAATAGTTTATTAATATGTAGTTACTATCCCTGTTTACCAAATACAACCGTTATAACCCTAAAAAGTCGCTCAGATTCTCCACAACAGAGACATTTTATAAAATATACGGGAAAAGTAGCCAAAGTAACCCGACCTTACGGTATTTAACAAATTTATGATATTTTTGGTTATATTTTTTAAGCCTAAATGTTGAACAATTGACTTTTGTATTTGATTGCTCTGAATAAGACGTCAAATTCAAGCTTAGAACGTCCTAGTCCTCAAAAATCGAATCTTAGACCTGTCTAAGCCAAAGCATGACTTATAGTAAAAGAATCGTTCTAAGTACCGTTATTAATGAAATCATGATCTTAGATCACTGCTAAGCAATAGCTTCGGCTAAGACTTGTCTTAGAAACGACTATTTATCTAGACCTGGGTGTCGGAGATTTTTTGTCTACCGATTGAAACAACCGGGATCTACTGCTTTATGTGCCCTCAAGTAGGGGGCGAGCTGCACGTTGCTCATGTGCCTCTAGAAACGTTACATAGTTCACTTAGCACGCGTGGATGGCCCATGATGACGGCAATTCAGAAAGGCTTTTAAATCTCGCGTGGGTGCAGTCATTGTATTCAGTGTGCGTTGCACCGCCTCGCCGGTTGGACGCGCCGATGCATACTGTCGTTAAAATAAATCCAAATTACATATTACATACAGGTGATTTATTGATTCGCTGTCGACAGAGTTATATACTAAGCAAAGATACAAAAAAAACTCTTACCAACCGCGCTGGCGAAAAATTTACGCCATCGATTTGACTAACGCTCAATTAAGCTGAACTAAGCACTCCGTACTAAATAACGATCCAAGGGAGAGAGAGAAAGAGAGAGACGGAGAGAGCTCTTATGATGAGATGTTAGGAAGATAGTCTCTAGTTCTCTAGTAGTCTGTGATCTAGCAACAGTTCTCAAAACTATCTAACTGGAATAATCATAATTTGTGAGACGCATCGAAGGGATTGTATCACAAGCTATAACAAGAGATCTTTGCAGTTTGTGATACTATCGATCCATCCTGTATATAATAGACTAGTCTCTCCATGGGCACTAATAACTTTTACCGTAGTAAGTTCAAGTAGGTGAATGGCCAACCCTGGTGTCGGAGTCTTTAGACCGTCTAAAGGCCTCCAATATGGTCTCACGAATACAACAACCGGAACCAACAATTTAATGTACCCCCGAAGGACGGTAGCGCTCAGATCGAAATGCCTCTATCAGCCAATAATCCACGGTCTTCTTCTTCACCGAGTGGACGGTCAACCTGACCAATCCTGGTGTCAGAGTTATTGAGCCGCCAAAGGCCTCTGACATGGCTCATGTAACGACAAATATCCGTAGAAAGTAACCGGGACCGACGGCTTAACGTGCCCTCTGAAGCACGCCGGAATCATCTTACTTTTCGTGCAATCATGTGATTCAGCCTGCAATGCCCTAACCAAACTGACGGCAGTCTCACAAAGAGATTTTTTGTGGGATATTGTCCCCACCGGGAATCGAACCCGGAACCTCCGGATCGTGAGCCGAGCGCTCAAACCACAAGACCACGGAAGCTGTTAAACAGTAATATACCTAACATACCATTGGTTTTCTTTTCTTAAAAAAACACATCCTACATATTTATCTGTTCTTTTAAACAACACATCCTACATATTTATCTGTTCTTTTAAACAACACATCCTACATATTTATCTGTTCTTTATTTATCTGTTTCATCTGTTTGGTTGACCATCCACTCGATAAGAAGATTTTATATTATTTAATTTATTTAATAGTAAAAATGTAGATTCTTATTAGTCGAATGTTAGTCAAATCTATCGGCGATGGCGGCGCGCCCTCTCTTCCGACAGTCTGAGATATAAATAAACGACCTTCAGAGAGCTTCGAGTTAAAAATAGAATCCAAGCCTCCCGACTGGGTCGGGAAACTGGGTCACAGGTCTGTCCCTCTCTACCTCAATGAAACTAATTCGAGAGAGAAGGACGGAGTACAGGCTGCAGTGGCCGTGACGTAGAGAAGGCTCGTCCATTGAATTTCGTAGAAATGAAGTTTGTCTTGATATGAGAAGTTTGTTAGCCAACGATTTCGTTTCTTATTAATTTTTTGAATCATTTTTTCTAATGAAAAGCTCAGAAAAATATCTTTTGTATGTAGTTATTTTTATTCACTATTTTTAATAAACATTTAACAACATTTTATGCGCATAGATGTCGTTAGCACTTTATAATTCATTTTTAACAATAAGACCGAAATAAAATTGTTTTTACATTACTAACAACTCTTTAAACAAACCCGAAAAACAAGCTAAACTAGACACAGCATTGAAGCTCTTAGAATTTAGTTTCGGTTGCCGCGCTTCCTATGACGTCAGAGGCGGGAGTGGTAGGTACCAGATGACGTCACGAGAGAGGTATGACGTCAAAGCAAGCCCCCTCTCGCCTCCAAAGGGCCCCGCCAAGCCCCCGAAAAGAACGAAACCTCTATAACAAAGGAGATGTTATATAGGTATACCTAAGAATACCTGTATACCTAAAATATTTGTACCAAACATATTATTACGTAAATGTACATCATTCTAAGAATGGAAATACATAATTATGTAGTACATAATTCTTAGTATCACGGGTAGACCCTTCCATGGTTTAAAAACAATAAAAAAGGTGTGAAAACTACCTATTTTAAAGCTTAATTAATTAATTAATTATTTCGCGCCTAAGAAGCGACGGTCTTGTTAAATAGTGTTCTAATTCCTTACAAAACAGCTTTTGTTTCTTCAACATATTTAAGATGAAGAATTCTTGTACAAGCAATTAGTATGAAAGATTCAACTGATCTTGGCTCACAAGATAGGCTTCACTATGCCAGACTCCTCACCGAAGATATCAGTACATTGAGGAGGAATGTTATACTCTGATAATACTGACAATCAGCAACACTGACAGCAAAGATTGTTCACGGCGAACGGGACTCAAACTCGCAACTTCAGTATAAAAACCAATAAAGCTAAATGCAATTGTTTTTTGCATATTCTATTTCCACAGATAATTCTCGAATCATTTGTTCATCATTTATTCAGAACTCATATGAAAACAATTGTGTGCAGCCAACGAAATATCAAAGCGACTGGTATATTGAAATACAGAGATAACTTGTAACAAAGCAAATGGTAGCGAGCTAGCGAGTCGTGATATGCGAGGTGGTATAAGCAAAAACCTTTGTTTAAATGTACATTAAATTTTGCAACGCAGGACTGGAAAATGCGATATTAAATTTCATATGTACAAATTCCGAGGATTAAATATTAATGCATTCACATATGTATGTACCGATTTTATTGTATCTCTGTGTTTATGGATATTTTTAACGCCCGATGCAAAAAAGGGTTGTTAAAGTTTGACGTCCATGTCTGTGTGGGTGTGTGTGTCTCTGTGGCATCGCAGCTCTGAAATGGATAAACCGATTTCGATGCATTCTTCATTTGAAAGTTAGTTTCTTTGCGGTGATTCTTAGCTAAAAGTTAGTAAAAATCGGTCTATCTGTTTTTGCGAAGGGGGGTGTGAATGTTTTTGATCAAAATTACTTTTTCTCCCAGATTCATTTGTTTTTGTTGTTATCGAAAAAGTATTTCTTATTAATGAGATGTATGTGAAGGTCACCCATGTAGCTTGTTTATGACCTTAAAGATTTGCGTAGTCCTCCATTGTCAAATAACTTTTGTCAATGAGATAGCATTTTTGATATGTGATGTTCTATATTTGTTAAAGAGTCTCGATGATTAATCAAAACTTTATACTTAAACCTATATATATATATTACACTATAAATGTTAAAGAGAGATAATTAGATATTAGAGAAATGTTTTATTTTAATGGAGTTCGAGTAATGATTTTACAGATTTTAGATAATTTTATTTTTTACCTTTTTTCATTCAAAGATCGTTTAAGAGCTATAAACTTATTTTTTTATATATTCAACGAAAACAAGCTAACTTGAAATATTTTGTAGTAAAGCTCTTTAAAGATAAAAAACTAGATAACTTTTTAATACTTATTGTTATGAATTTCTTCTTCTTCTTAGACGATTTCTTCATTTAAGACGAAGAAATAAATTGATTTTTGAGTTCTTGTCCAAGGCGCTTTAGATATCAACTAGTTAATTTTATTAATATCTTTTATTAAGCTCTATCCATAATCTACGAGTACTTCCCTTTAAGAGCTCAAGAACGTAAGCAAATATGGAAAATTCTGTAACCAAAATCGAAGAACAAAGGTAGAGATGGTTTAAGAACAGAACGAAATTACTTAATTACTTTCCTTTACAGAAGGAATTGTTTTTGATTGGAAATTAACCATAAAGTTTAAATTTTATTTTAAGAGAAGGACAATATTATACTCGATACATACGATAAATACTTCTATTTCAGTGTTCATTACTGGTTCCGATTTAATCTTGTCAAAGGCGGTTATTTCAGTATTTCGGGATGTCTCTGTGGTAGTGCGCCTATGCCCCATATTGTAAAGACATTTATAAATATCGAAGCTCAATTTTGAGGTTTACACAGTATTGGGACTGTTTGCAGGGGACTTTTTGTCAGTTCAAACTATATGTATATCGAATTATATGTACATTGGAGTTTAAGTTCTTTGAATGTATCTTCCAATTTAGTTTGCACCCCAATGCAAAATGAGGGGTGTTTTGAGTTTTACCATTATCTGTAGACACACAGATGTGTGTGTTGCATCGTAGTTTTTAAACGAATAAAATACCGTCCGAAGAAAAGACATTTGGGAGTTTAGCAATTATAAAATTTATGTTTTATGGGTTATTTTTTTTGCCCCGGTTCAAAAATTTACGCTGATTTTATACAACATCCTAAGTGATTTCTCGCTGCTCTTGTTATCCTTGAATCAAATCTATAATCTATGATCTATGATCTGGCTTACTCCATTAATCTAATCATAATTCTAACCCTACTCATACCTACCATTTGGTATTTTAAGTTTTGTGAATAATAAATAGCTGTAAGATCGTTGTCAGATGTTACCAGAGATTTTTTTAGGATAGATTAAGGTTCTGTTTTTAAACCAGTTTTACTAAGTTTCGATAAATATATCTTCCTATAATATAGGTTCTTACAAAGCCATGTTTGTATTAAATATTTGATAAATATTAAGTGTTAAAGTAATATTCAGTTATTCAATCTAATGTACAATAATATGTGCAAATGTCAACGGTCTGATGCGTGGGCGAGTCTACGAACGCTACGACCCAGACATCGCGTAGGCGTTTCGTAGCTCGTAGCGTAGCTTCCGTAGTCGTTGTTTAATAACAATTTTAGGCCTAATTACTTCACTCTTTTATAAGATAGACATAGACAAGGAATGGTTTAGTAATGCGCGAATATTATTTAATTGGTAATAACATATTATAGTAATATTGAATATGAGTTTGAAACTCACAATACTGATCTTATTCAATCTCTTTAATAAGTTTTAGATGATAACTTAAAAACCAGTCCTCGTAAAAATATTACTTACCAAAACTGCGGAAACCTTACCAAAACTGCTTCTTAAAATCTTCTTAAAATATTATTTAACCGTACCGTACTTTTAAAATCGAACTGTTAGATTAGACTTGAGCCTAATCGCGTTCCCGAGTAGTCCCAAGTTGGTCCAGCTACCGTTACTACGGCGATCGTCCACCGACTGGTAGCTTCATCCCGCGCGATGAATTCCCTTCAGGAGTTAGGCTTGAATGGATCTGTTGTCTGATTGGTCGGTTTGGTGTGACGTCATGACGGAAATCTGGGGAGGGTGTGTGTGTCTGTGTGTGTGCGTGAGGGTCATGAATGGGCGCCGGAACCGCACCCGCGCCGCGCCTCCGGCTCTGACGTCACGCCACCTCCGTGCCTCCATTATGCAACTTGACTGGTCACAAATAGAAAGCATCTATTAATAGGATCTAACATTTTATTCTTAATTAAGCGCTGTTACGAAAAACCCAATATAGTATAAGTACCTACTTTCAATAAATACGGTTTCAATATTAAGTAAAACAAGTAAGTATTTTTCCGATTGCTTCGTTCGATTTGTTATTTTGAGAATCAATTATTGTGACAGAGAAATGCTTTGGAAATTTTTAGGTGTTGTGCCTTGATATAAGGGTGGATGTTATTTAAAATATCCCGTTACCTAGATGCAGGCTATTCCTAAAATAGCTCAAACGGGGCGGGGAGGCCGTTGGGTCGTCGACCGCCGGGGGTGGGTTACCCCTACCAATGTAATCTCGTGTATCTCCAGTACTGCTACATATAAAATAAAAGATTTTTTATTGTTTGATCTTATTTAAAAATGAGCATAATATTCGATCCCGAATTATTTATGTACTGTTTGGTGTGTCTTATAAGGTAATATTATTATCTTAGTCTCTCAACACGTTGTCTAAAGTCCCTATAAAGATGTTTAAGTCAAAGTTCACATAATTGTTGTTGTTATGGCTTTCCATTTTCCATATTACAAAAATAACTATTAAAATCGTTGCCTGTGATAGATAGTGTTCAAACAAATATTTTGAATTGAAACCACGTGTTTTGAACTTAGCTTTTATTTTACAGAGCTTTTTTACTGTGACCACGATTGCTGTACAAGGGCCAAAACGTCAGATAAAAATATAAATTAATATTGAAGTGTATCCGTAAACGTGGTTTCAATTCAAAATGAATAGTATTCGCTGAAACTTACGAAAAAAATAAAAAGAACAGCTTCAGTTTTATTATACAGGGTGAGCAATCCAAATGGGTCAGTATGGAGGTTTTGGAAACCATAACAGATAGCGAAATCTTGGCTTAGGAACCATGACGTTGATTTTAGTAAAAAGAAGAACTGCATTCATATACTTACAAAAATACGTGTACTCGGCCCAGGAATCGAACCTGGACTTTTTGGAAAAAATAAATTTCGTTATTTTCCTTTGAATATCGGTTATGTAGCTCTTAAATAGTAAATGTTACTAAGAAACATGATATCTAAAACTAATAAAATGCATTGTTTTTAAACAACGAAGTTTTATTTTTCAATACTTCAGGGCCGCCGCCGGCCCTTTGACTTTGTATGGGGAAGTTTTAATATTGTTTAAGTAATTGAACATACCATTTTGAACATTTACTGAAATAAAATAATTATCTTTTTGTTGTGTTTTTGTTCAATTACCTACTTAAACAATATTAAAACTTCCCCATACAAAGTCAAAGGGCCGGCGGCGGCACTGAAGTATCGAAAGATAAAACTTCGTTGTTTAAAAACAATGCATTTTATTAGTTTTAGATATCATGTTTCTTAGTAACATTTACTATTTAAGAGCTACATAACCGATATTCAAAGGAAAATAACAAAATTTAATTTTTCAAAAAGTCCAGGTTCGATTCCTGGGCCGAGTACACGTATTTTTGTAAGTATATGAATGCAGTTTTTCTTTTTACTAAAATCAACATCATGGTTCCTAAGCCAAGATTTCGCTATCTGTTATGGTTTTCAAAACCTCCATACTGACCCATTTGGATTGCTCACCCTGTATAAGGATATTGTTTAATGCTTGAATGAGATTGATTATTCGAAGCGAAGCGTCAGACCGGTGGTAGGGGTCGCTCCGGCGGCCCGCCCGCGGAGCTTCATGACCGGGTCACCGAGCAACAAGTATATCGACTCATCACCTGACATTTAGCCTGAACCCGACAGTTCCACCTTCTCATTATCGTCCCATCATCTATACTGGTATCATAAAGAGGTATTTGCATGTTTGTTTTTTTATGTTCGAGCTAACCTCGGGCAATAATATATTAATATACCCGGACAAATTCACACACGGTTAATTAGATCCAAAGTAAGCTCTAAGCTGTGTTATGGAATGAAATACCAGTTAGATTTGAATAACTCTTTTTGTAATAGATAGCCACATTAATTTTTCATAAACCTTTTCGCTTCGGTATAACCAGCAGGGCTAAAGAACACGCCGAGGTAAAAGATTTTCAAGTCTTCGTTTTTCACTTCTCTCTTCTAGCTTTCAGATGAAGATGAGATACGAAATTAAAGTTAGATAAAGTAACTCAAAATCTTTTCTTCATCTGTATCTTAGTCCTACCAGGCACGTTTCCCTTTCTGTTCCAAAATAATTAACGCGGCGCTGCTAGGAAGATGCCCTGGATATGTTGCATGGTTGGAGGGGAACAGGCCTTTGCCCAACAGTGGGGCATCTATGATTCTTATTAATAAAAATATAATTTTGAATTGAAACTACGTTTACGGAAACACTTCGCTTTTATTCTACATTTTTATCTGATGTTTCGGACCCTTTACAGGAACCGTCGTCACAGAAGACAACAAACAATTAGGTACAAAGATGTAATTGTTTATTCTAATAAGATATATCGACGACTCACACGAAGTCTTTACGTATAACACTACACGCTCTAAATACAGAAGACGTCAGTATGGTAAACACCTGTGGATCGCAATCCTTAAAAATATCCGCTGATGCTATACCTTACGTCGGTGCAGTAATTTCTTAATATATAAAAGTACTTATGGAAAGCTTACATTGACTTCAAATACAAATTAACTCCAAATTATAAATTACTCGCTATATTTTTGATAGTTTTAGATCAATTTAGTATTTAGTTAACAAAACGATCACGTCTAGTGGATATTATTTCTTATTTATTAATTTACCGTGTATTTTGGACATTACTAACGGGACGAAGTTTAAGTTTATGACAATATGACTTAGTTTTTCTATTTCTGCGTCGATTACTAAATTTAGCAAGTTTTCACCCCTGAATATCATGTTTTAAAAACAGGACTGGTGTTCCTACTAAGTTAAGTTTATTTGAAGCCAAAAAAACTCAATAGGACGCAGAAGTAGGAGCTCCGTCGACACAGCTAAAACAGAATTCATAAGCATAAAGGAAAATAAAAGTCAGAAATTATTAAAATTTAAGTTATTAACTTTTCATAAAGAAGAATTTGCCCTGATTTTAATAAGCACTCAAGATGAATAGAAAGTATGAAATACATTAATTGTAGAAACTCATAAAAATATTCTTGACACGAGTTGCGTGGGATTTCTGTCCTAGATATCAACCTATTTTAGTGATGTTCCTACTTATATTTATATATATCAACTTTGAATCGAGCATTCATGCATCAGGAGTAGGTAAGCTTTGCGCATGGTGTGTTCGATTGACAACCGCCGGCAAGAATGAACGCGTCACCCTATGGACCGATTCATGAATAGAGGCTTGCACCCCGGGATGACCCAGTTTCAACTCCATATACCTTGACCCACTCTCAATCCAAAGGATGTAAGCAACACCCGCACCTCGAGCCAATCTCGGTCTTATTGTACATGTCATAAACAGCATTTTGAATTGGATTTTGGAAATAGGTTATGTCGTAATGTTTGATGAATTAGGTTATGACGTCAAAGTTTGGGGAGGCCCTGCAGCCGTGGAATCAGGTCATTTTCATTCTGAAACAGGGCGGAGGTGCGGGGTGCGGGCGGGGCGAATCGATCATGGATTTCACAAGGAGACCACGTCATTTTGCCCCGAAATTTAAAAATTACAACTAAAGTTCTCTTTATCAATTGCAAAAAGTAATTATACCATAGAATTTAATAGTTACCATTATACCAGTATAAGTCAGTACTTCTCAGGTTAGAGTAGTTATTTATGGAAAAGAGTACCATGATTATTAAAGCAGTTCCAGAACTATGTTTCGTATGTAGCAAATACTATGAAGACCCTGAAAAATACGATCTGTATTAACTAAAATTGCAGTCGATGTTAATAATAGAAACAAATCATTTCTATATTTGTAACTGCCGATATACAGCGTAACCTTTGCCCTTTCATTATTGGATCGGTTGTCCTATATTTAAAGTGCATCATTCATAAAGTAGGTGACCTAAATGGGCGGGCATCGCTCTGAACCCAACCTAGGACCATGACGTCACTCTCATCCCCCACCCCCCGCTCTGCATTGATGCTCTACAGCTCATCCACAGATACGACAACCCTAATTAATTGATTCCACTGCAACATCTAGCAGCTTAATGAAAGTCTGACCTTACATTAGGCAAGTAATAGCCACAAAGGCAATGAATTAACTCTCCTAGACCCTGTTTTACCTAAGTTTCAGGAATTGGGAATTTCGGGATGAAAATAGCTTATAGAATTATTTAATCTATACTAATATTATAAAGCTGAAGAGTTTGTTTTGTTTGTTTGTTTGTTTGTTTGTTTGTTTAAACGCGCTAATCTCAGAAACTACTGAACCGATTTAAATAATTCTTTTTGTAATAGATAGCCACATTCAACGGGAAGGTTATAGGCTATTTATCATCCCTAAATTCCCACGGGAACGGGTACAACGCGGGTAAAACCGCGGGGCGCTGCTAGTTTAGAGAGAGAGAAGATTAGAGCGTTCAAACAAACTAAAAAAAACAAACTCTTCAGCATTATTATATTAATATAGATTATATTTTTTTAATTGTATAAATTGAAGGCGGTACGGTATGACCTTAGCCTCCAGAGCTAGGGAGGCTCTTACGTAAGAAATCTCTTCCATAGGCCAAAGGTTCCAATTTATTCAAATTGTTAAGCAGATGACTTAACAGATTATTTATATTGTTTTAGTTACCAGATTTTGAAGTCCGTTAGATGTGTCATGAAAATTTTATATTTTATTTTTATAAATATTCATTTCTAATTCATATTTAATTTTTTCCCCTAAAAGATAAAACAATGCTTTCAGTCAGCCTTTGTCATCAGCATCACAAAGGCTAGCGAAACTTCAATTAGTCCAATTAAAGAACAACTCAAAGGAGGGTATAGAGTGCGTGAGAGGGTACCTAAGCGATTTATTCAGAAACGTTTTCAGGGTGCTTAGAGAAAAAACATACTAAAAGTCCAATGTAGAAAAAAAATGATGAAATGAAAGCTTATGAAATTGAAATATTTTCCGTTATTGAACTACACGCTCCAGAAATGTAAAAATTACGTGTTTTACGTGTTTTCGACCACCGAAGAATTACCACTGGAGGTGCTGTGGAGCCTGGGCGGAATGCTCAACAGTGACATGACTTATGTCAGTTAAGAGCTCTTACAAGTCACTTTTTTATAGTCATATCGAAATCGACGCCCACCTCGGTGTTTTCGACCACCGAAGAATGGAATTTTCAAAATTTCTCAAGGTCCTTTATTCAGCGTGTTTAAGCCCGCCCTTGCATCAGAATAGTATAAAAGTAGTGCGCAAAGGAACTCAATAGGCATTACGATTTAAAAAATCTAAAACGCGTGAAAGTTGTGTTCCCGGCCTGAAAGGGTGTCGTATTATCAACCATGACATATTTGAGTTTACCTAAACATGTGCAGTGACAGTGAGTGATCGCTTCTAGGTTGCCCTTCAAATACTCTATAACTACTTTATTAATTGAACTACGAACATCGAGTTGGCCATCGATTTCGATATAACTGTCAAGGAGTAACTTGTAGTCCAGGCGCTAGAGGTAGTTGAGTATGCAAAATCCGAGTGCCGGCAACTATGACCGGATTCTTATTCCTGAGACCCTAAATAATGACACAACACATCTTGCCGCCGGGTGTGCTGGTCCCTTCCCGCTCCCTTCACATCCCGTCTTCGCCCATACAGTAACCATAGCGCGCGTACGCGTTCAGTGTTTCTACATCTATTGACGTAAAGACGATGCTTTGTTAAGTCGTGTTTTTATAAATACACTAGCCGTGTTACGAAAATAATCATTAAAATGATTTTATATCATGTACTCAATATATTCCCTTTACGAATAAGAGAAGAGGGATAAAAAAAAAATGGACCAAAAAATTGACCGGCAAGATCCACATTATTATTCTTTGACCTTTTCTTCACTTAAATCCGTTGGCGAAATTCGGTACTCATATTTTGCATACTCAATTACCTCTAGCGCCCGGTCTATTGTACAACTCTTTAAGACCTTTCAAATGGTCATGTCACTGTTGAGCATTGGGCCAGGCTCCATAGTTACCTGCCCGAGGTCCTTAATTTTTACATTTCTGGAGCGTGTAGTTCAATAACGGTTGGGAATATGATGGAAAAAGTTAAAGAATAATAAAGTTAAAGAAAGAAAAAAGAGTTACAGAATTAAAGAAAAAAAAATTATAGAGAATTTTATAAGCTTTCATTTCATCATTTTTTTTTTCTACATAGCACCGTTTTTTAGATATTCGCGAATAACCTAAAATTGAGACCTTTGTCACCCCTCCCTCCGGCTCACCTCCTAGACGTCAGGACTTTTAGTATGTTTTTTCTCTAAGCACCCTGAATATGTTTCTGAAGAAATCGCTTAGGTATCTCACGCACTCTATAACTACTTTATCAATTGGACTGAATACAGTTTTCAGAATCAATATGCGTTATTTTACGAATGAATATTTCAGGATACCTGGAAACAATATATTAAAAATTTACAACGATTCACAGAACAATGAGTGCCATATATAAATAAAATATGCCATAATAAATAAAGAAGGTACGCTTCTTTATTTATTAATAGTAGTTTATGCAACTTTCATATAATGAAGGGTATTAAAACACGAGTGTGAGTTTATGAAACGAGCGCAGCGAGTTTCATAATAGTAACGAGTGTTTTAATTGATAATATAATGAGATTTTACGATATCGATGTGGATATTATACCATTATGTGAAATTGCTTAAATTGAGTGTTTTGTTGTCTGCGCTATAACAGTAGTAATTATAAGTCAAGTATTGGAAACATAAGTAGAATGTTACAACATTAGTGTAGATAAAACTCCTTTCTATGCCTGTTATATTTGTTTTATTTCACGAGTGCCCCTGAACCACATTAATGGTTGTAATGATTATAGACACGTGTCTTTGTGTGCGTAACTATCATCGGCAAGAGCAGCGCCCGGTTTACCCGCGTTGTGCTCGTTCTCTTGGGGATACCTGAATAAAAATTGTCTATAACCTACCCGTTGAATATGGTTATCCCTCAGGGTTATCCATTAGAAATAATTATTCAAATCCGATTGACAGTTTCCGAGATTGGTGCGTTCAAACAGACAAAGAATCTCTTCAAAATCTCTTCGTTATTGAAGAGATTTTTTGTTTGTTTGAAGCTGATGAGTTTAGTTTTATAGGTATATATTAGTATAGATTTGTTTCAAATAAAATTTCGAGGAAAAGTCTCATACGCACTGAAACTATAATAACTACGGGGAGGAAGGTTTGGCGTTATCATGACACTTTCTAAACGCGTGTTGCAAATGTCAAACTCAAGCTGTGTGAAATAAATAACGGACAAGTTAGAACTATGAGACACGTTAGATTCAATAAAAGAAGCTGCTGAAAGCTTGGTTTGCGTCCAACTAATCGTGAGTGATTTATCAGGGCATATTTTATATTTCTTTATTGACTGATTTGGTAGCAGCGGCATTTGCCACAAGTACCCGCTGAACTTTGTTATTAAATCATACATAGGTTACGTAAAACGGAAAATTACGTACATTTGTATAATATGTTAACTGTCGAAAAGGGGCCCTGAATAGAATAAATCAATATCATTATAAAATATTATTAAATGATGACATATAAGGGGCTTTTTCATAAATTATAATCGAGTAAATATCACTATATAGTATAAAATAAAGTCGTCTCTGTTTCGTGTCTGATTGTCTGTATGCTTAAATCTTTAAAATTACGCAACGGATTTTGATGCGGTTTTTTGTAATAGGTAGAGTGATTAAAGAGGAAGGTTTTTATGTAAAAAAATTCCCGAAATTCCCACGGGAACGGGCACAACGCGGGTAAAACCGCGGGGCGCTGCTAGTACGTAAATAAAATACATTTGGAACTGGCAGATAAAAAGGTTAATTAATTGGACGCGTCTTTGAAGGAATATCATTCTATAGAATAGTTAAGTAAATGAAAATGAAACAGGAAAAAAAAAATTAAGCAGGACTATATCGGGTTCAAAATATACTCGTGTTCTTAAAAAAATTGGTACCCAACGTTATACAGTTATATAACTTTTAGAATTTTTAAGAAGTCGACTAAATAGATTCTGAGTATTTATCTTTTTGGTTTCAGTATGAAACGTTTTGTTTTAAAAAGTTTTTTGACATGTAAAGCTAGAAATTTAGGTAAGACTATCTCTACCCTCTTTCCGCCATGAAAATTGAGACAAGAAGTTGGTTTCCGGATTTCGGTGTGTGTATGTTTTTTTTTAAATATCATTGCTTATTGCAATAAATAGACGAAACCTATGGGTAGATAGATATCTTTAAGTTAACGGTAATTGTTTTTCCCGGTTTAAACCTCATTAAAAATGTTTTTATATAGGACGAGCTAGAGAAATATGTCAATTGGTCTAGTAATCGAAGAACGTTCAGTATAATCAGTAAATAAAAGATTTCCACAAATTGAGAACCTCCAGTTTTGGAAGTTGATTAAAATACAGTTTAACAGACTCTACGCTTTAAGAGATCAACGAGAGAGTCTCTAAACAGCCTCCGTGGTCTAGTGGTTTGAGCGCCCGGCTCACGATCCGGAAGTTCCGGGTTCGATTCCCGGTGAGGATATCTCACAAAAATCTCTTTGTGAGACAGTCCTCAGTTTGGTTAGGGCATTACAGGCCTAATCACCTGATTACCGGAAAAGTAAGATGATTCCGTGCTTCGGAGGGTACATTAAGCCGTCGGTCCCGGTTACTTTCTACGGATAGTAGTCGTTACATGAGCCATGTCAGAGGCCTTTGGCGGCTCAATAACTCTAATACCAAGATTGGTCAGGTTGACCATCCACTTGATCCACAGGTGGAACTGAAAAACAGCGCTGCTTGACACTCAGGTGCCAAGCAGCATAGAGCTGAGTTCCGCCTATTGCCATCATGTATTAGTATAGGTTAGAGTATTAGTAACTAAGTTTTTAATTTTTTTAATTCTATGTATTTTGTTTTGTTTTATTCTAAGCTCAAGTGTAATATTTTCTTCTAATGGCAATAAACAATTTTTTTATTTTTATTTATTTATTTTTTGATGAAGAAGAAGGTCGAGGTAGTGTTTTTTTTTATACTCCGTAGCACAATGTATAATCCGAAGTAATATTATTACACGTGGTTAAACCACTTTTAATCCGAGTAATATAATTAAGCTAAAATTTTTTGCTTGAGCATGCATGGTTTGAATAGAACGCGGTATCTCTTTTTTTTTTTTTTTTTCTTTTGTAATTTGGCATCACATGGTATGTATTTGCCAATGTCAAGTTAGGGAAACGTCATCAATTTTAAATAGATACACTAAAACACTGGTTTGTGGTCAGTGGTTGTGCATGCAATAAAAATTAAGTAAGAACGGAGTAAACTAAATTAATTAAATACTTACATAATTAATTAATTAATTATTTAAATACTTATAATTTATAATTTAATATTATTTTTACATATGAAATTAGAGATAATATTATAAATAAGAGCGTTACTATTATATAGAAGAGAATTAATGTTTGTGGGAAAAGGAATAGGGATGGATAGTAGGTTAGTGTAAAAGGAGGCACGGTCAAATTTAGGGCATGAGAAGAATATGTGGTCCAAGTCCCCGAAGTCATGGCCACATTCACATTGAGGACTATCAATAATGTGAAACCTTGCAAGATGAGCAGGACATGTTGTATGTCCCAAACGCATTCGTATTAGAATTGTCGTAGTAATCTTGCTCAGTTTTATGAGTGCGAACCATGGTTTTCTAGTGAGCTGCGGTTGTATTGAAAAATAGTTTTTACCTTTTGTTTGACTATTTTGAGCCCAAATTGTCTCCCAGGATTCCTGTAGATACAATTTGGGAAGAGCAGCTAAATCGTGGATATAATTTTTAAAGGGATGATGGTCTCCATACGCCACTGCCTCATTGGCAAGTTTATCAGCTTTTTCATTGCCTTTGATGCCACAATGACTGGGTATCCAGATAAATTTAATGGAATAATCATTATTTGAACACAAGAGTAATTTACGTCTAGCCTCGATGATTAACGGTAAGTGTGGCTTCGATTTAAAGGGATATCTGGAAAGAGCTTGCAGGCTACTTAAAGAATCACTTATTACTAGAGCATTCTTTAGCTTGGCAATTAGAATATATTCAATAGCTTTGACGATGCCAAGACATTCACCAGTAAAAACTGATGTTTCTTTGGGGCATTTAATTTTCTGCACAATATTGTATTGTGAATGATAAACGCCTACTCCTACGTGTTTATCTGAGGAATGTTTGGATGCATCTGTATAAATATGATGCCAATCTGGCCATTTCTCGTTTACTATAGAGTTAAAATGTGCATTGGCGCTAGCGTCATCTTTATTAATATTTAAAGAGATGATATCAGGTTTGTGAATCAAACACTCGTATGGACAATTAAAAATATCAAGTTTTGGTGATCGGTGTGTTGGTGCGTTTATAGCTTTAAATTTATGATAACTTTTAAGTAGGCAAGGTAATGGCTTATGATTCCAATAATTAGATGATTGACGGATTTCATCTAGTTGTTGAAGTTTTGTAATTAATAGATTATTACTGAATTGTAAATTTCTGTAAAACATACGATCTGATAAATATTGACGTCTCAAATAAAGTGGAGGGTCGCCACATTCCACACGTAATGCATTTAAAGGGCTAGATCTCATAGCACCTGAGATAATTCTCAGAGCCTTTGATTGTATGGCATCTAACTTCTTCAAACCACTAACGCTACAAGGCTCCAACAAGAAAGTACCATAATCAAGAATACTTCTTATAAGAGCATTGTAGAGAAGCTTTAAAGAAAAGGGATGAGCACCCCACCAAACCCCAGAAAGACATCTTAGGAGATTTAGACGCTTTTCGCATTTCGCAACAATAAAATCACAATGTGGTATGCCAGTTAATTTTGAATCTAAAAATACACCCAGATATTTCACTTGATTTTTAATCGGTATTATGTTTTCATCGTAATAAACTATCACTGGAGGAGGTATTCGTTGTCGTGTAAACAAGACTACTGAGCTTTTATCTACTGACAATTCTAAACCATTTTCATTCATCCAATGTTTAAAGTGATTTAAAGCACTGGTGAGTTGGGAACATAATATGTCAACCGATGAACCAGCAAGATATACCACAATATCGTCAACATATTTTAAAATGGTCGCTAGGCCAGGTATACATGTTTCAATATCATATGTATAGATGTTAAATAATATTGAACTAAGTACCGATCCCTGTGGTATGCCTTTCCATAACAGTCTTAATAAGCCACGTGCTAGGTCTAATTTTATTGATCTACCTGACAAGAGATTGAAGATAAACCTGATTAACATTTCTGGAACTTTGAGTGCAGTGAGTTTAAGTTTGAGAATGAGAAGGAGGACATTATCATAGGCAGATTGTAAATCTAAAAATACTGCTAAAAGTGATTCATTTTTAGTGAATGCCAATCGTATGTCTGTTGTCAGTGTACCTATGTTATCTAATGTACTTTTTCCTTTGCGAAAACCGTACTGAGTTTCAGGCAGGACAGCATGATTTTCAATAAACCATTCAAGACGGTTTTTTACTAGATTTTCAGCAATTTTTGTGATTACGGACGATAAAGCAATAGGGCGATAGGATGAAGCGTTATTTGTTGGTTTACCGGGTTTTAAAATAGGTATAATAATCTGAGATTTCCAAGAGTCGGGAACTATACCTGTAGTCATAACTCTATTGATTATGTCTAGATATGAAGAGAGTGAAGTATTATTAAGATTTATAAGAAATGAATAAGGTATACTATCTTCTCCCGGAGCAGAGTCTTTTACTGTCGATAGTACACCCTTCAATTCTTGTAGTGTGAATGGTGAATTTAATGTAGATTGATCAAATATTGAGCTGGAAATATCGTTAATAAAATGTGTCTGTTGAGGAACTGTGGCAGGAGCTAGTCTATCTAAAAAATGATTATTTAAATGTGAAGGTAGGGGAGTAGAAGTTGTTACGCTGACGCCGTTTCTGAATCTTCTTATATTACCCCAAACTATATTAGGGTTAATATCGGGAGAGATAGATAGGCAATAACGACGCCAACCCTGGAATTTTTTCTCTTTTAGTATTTTGGCGGTCTCTTTCATTATATCCATTACAGAATTGAAATTTTCTTCTGTCATGTTCGCATTATAAATAAGTTCAGCCCTTTTTCTTTTTTTTACTGTTTCAGAGCATTCTTTGTCCCACCAAGGAGGAGAAGGAATACCGTTAAATGCTGATTTTTGTGGGAATATTTCGTCAGCAACATGTGTGAGAATTTTAGCAAACGTATTTGAGTCTATAATATTTGATCTAGTAAAGTAATCTAATAGTTTTTCATCTACTTTTGTTTTAAAACTCTCCCATAGATTACTATTGCTTATTTTATATTTCATTCGCGGTTTTCGTAGAGGAATTGGAGTTGTGTTAATGATTGTTGAAGAAATTATTATTGGAAAATGATCACTGCCATGAGTTAATGGTAATACTTCCCATAATAAAGAAGAAGCTAGATTTGGTGTGCATATGGACAAATCAATTGCACTCAAGTTTTCAGAAGGAGCTGTACGTCTAGTAGGAACGCCCGAGTTCAAAACGCAGAGGTTATGACTGTCTAATATATCTAATAACAAATCACCAGTATGTGACGTGATGGAACTACCCCATGATATGTGATGTGAATTAAAGTCTCCTAATAATAAAAAAGGCTTAGGAAGAAGGAGAAGAAGATTATTTATATATTGAAATACTAAAGCGGAAGGAGAAGCTATATATATTGAAACAACACATATGTTATTAATCTGTGCCGCTACTACGGAAAAATCATCATATTTGGGAAGTTGAAGGGTCGAGTAAGAGATGGTATTTCTGATGAGTAGGGCAGCTCCGCCGTATCCATCAGTTCTATCATCCCTTAAACATGAAAATCCTTGGATTTTAAAAGGAGAACCAGGCTTAAGCCAGGTCTCCGAAAGTGCTAATACACAAGTTTTAAATTTCTTAATTATATATAAAATTTCATGCTTTTTATGGATTGCACTTCGGCAGTTCCATTGTATTATTGAATGGAATGGTATCATTATTTATTGGAGATTTGTATAAGTTTATAATAGGTGCAACGTTGGACGGTATGGTGATGTTATTCTGAGCTAAGGTTTCAATAAGAATTTTTATTATATCAGCTGTTGACATGTTATTTGGGTTGTTAGGTTCATCGCTGAAACCGCACCCGTCTTTTGGAGAGGGCATTTTAAAGTCATTAATTATTTTATTGTGTGTTATTTGGTCGTACCCTGTGTTTAAATTTGGGGCAGGGCGACGGTTGGTAAAAACAGTTTTTTTGTATGATATAGAAGTATTAATCTGGCGTGGACTAGGTAAGTTTTGATGTGGGTGTACAGTTTTCGTAGGATTAGTATTTACAACGTCGGCGTATGATTTTGAAACGGGGGGAAGTGATTTAGCAGCTTCACCGTAAGAAACATTGTTTTCTGGCATGTTGATTTTTATTTGCTTTTGTCTATGGTATTCGGGACATGATTTACTAATAGCTGTATGTGATCCTGAACACATACAGCAATGCAAGAATTCTTCGTCTACTTCGCAGGATTCACCTGTATGGCCTCCCCCACATCGATAGCAACGAGGCTTAGAGCGGCACTGTGTTTTGGTGTGTCCATATCGAGTGCAATTATAACATTGGATGGTCGGGTAATAGTAAATTTGGACAGGTAATGAGTTGTAACAGATAAAAATACGATTTGGTAATACCTGACCATCGAATGTTATAATTGTATTTTGTGTCGGTGTCCATTTAGGATTACCATCTACTTGATAATTTTCCCGCAGCCGTCGGGAACGGAGGTGTTTTCGATTATCTCTTCTGGTGACCACTCTGAGGGTACACCGCGTACCACTCCCATTCGTGTTATATTGAATGATGGTATAAATGCTTTTAACTTGTTTGACTGTAATTTATTGTGTAATGTAAAATTATTGGCATCATTATAGTTACTAAATGCGAGTGATATCCTGTTTCTTCCTATTCTTTTCACTGAACCATTGATTATATTTTTAATATCATTACATTTCAAGAACTTGCCAAAGACAACAGGGTGGAGTGTGGAGCCATCATTTGGGGATATTTGCTCACGTTGAACATGAACAATAAATGGAGCAATATCATTTTTATCATATTTAGTTCTCGCAATGACCTGGGGACCTGGACTTATTTGAGTTGCTGAAGCAAGCTGACTGGATGTGGATGGGGTGGTTTCTTGAATAGGAATGTTTATGCTATTTTTACAAGTGTTATCACTATTATTCTCCTCATCTGTGCAGCTACAGCCGACAGTTTTGCCGTCTACTGCTAACGCATGTTTCCTTTTTTTTTTATTGCAATGTTTGCATATTTTATTTTTCCTACCTCTCTTTAAGTTAGTTTTATGGGTAAGAGAAATAGAACCATCCGTATCACTTTCATTTGATATTGTTACAAAATTGGATGCCGGGGGGGGCATGCCCCCCGGGTCCATCAAGTCGGGCGGCTCGTTCATAAATATATGTATTTAAAAACTTACCGATTGACGTATGTAAGTAATTAAAGTAAATATATATATATTAAATGTGTAATATATGATAATACAAAACCACTGAACACTAATTTAAACAAATTGCAATAAAATTAATTTAAATCAGAATAAATCGACCGCCTATTTCGACGTTTCCCGCGCTTTTTCACGGTATCTCTTCGGTCGTAGAACAGTTTCTAACAGTAGCGCCATCTGTGTAAAACTTACAGAACTATTTTGTTACGAGACTGCCACTGAACGGTTCCGTTTCAGGAAAAAAGCTTCCTTTATTTGATCCATGTTTTCAGTGTGAAATATTGATGTTTAGTTCGTTAGGTGATTCATAGAGTGCGCTTGTAGTATCATCGTTATATGGGATGTTACTACCCTCGAAAGATTTACAATAATAAGGGCGGATTGCTTAACAACTATTTAATCTATTTAGTACATGTATGTTTAAAAAAAAAGCAGTTTAATTTTAAAAAAACTTAATAATGCAGCGAATAGAACACTATTTCAAATTTTTATGCAATCCACTCTATGTTATTGAAGAAAAGCACCTTTTGGCTTTTGGTCACTATAAACGTAAAACTTGAATGTTCTATTTATTTACGAGAGTTAAAACTCAAACTATCACGATTTATTTTTCGACCAAAGACAACTTCTTCCATTGAGAAAAATAAGGATTAGTGATGGGGTAAGAATAGATAGGAGTAGGAACGTTTTTGGCTGGAAAATCTACGAGAGAACGCTGCTTTTCTAGGTACGTAATTATATTTAGTTTATATGGATATTTAGTGTAGCGCCACATCTGCGGAACGTACGGCGCCGGACCTTCCGCTAAATACGCTCGTAGTGTATTTCAAGTTATCTATGACACATCAGTCGAAATTACGCCGCGTTCTGCGTAGTGAGTACCTTCCTTCGGGCGGTTTTTTCAGCTAAAACATTTAATGTATTTTGCATTAACTTGAAAAACACTACGAGCGTATTTAGCGGAAGGTTCGGCGCCGTACGTTCCGCAGATGTGGCGCTTCACTTAATGTATAGAGAAGGATCAGTCACATCATTTCAAGCAGGCCAAACCACGGTTATATCTAGTCTATTATATTAATTATTTAGCATTACATAAGTCAGCTGCATTTCTAGATATACCCAAACGTAGATCCAAATACAAACATCCATAACATACATGACTATGTAAACACATCGAGGTCGCAAGATAGATGATTTGCAAATCGCTTACGATATCTGACTGATGGCAAATATGTGACGTAATATCTTTATTATGTGAACCCGTAAAGTGACGCTTTTGTAAAATGGCGGCTACTTCCTTCAAAACCTCATAAAAGTACCCTCGTGGTAATAGTAAAGGATCTCTATCGGGCTTTTAAGAAAATGATGCGATGCTCCCCGAGAAATTTTCGGGTCTATAACACTTTAAATGTGTGAATAGTTCAATAAAATATTAAGTGTGCCACGTGCCTATTTTATGATATTTACGGTCAATATTGAGCGGTATCCCACGGGTGAACCCGCGTTGTACCCGTTACTGTAAGAATTTTGGCATGAGCCTTTATTGAGATCATTATTTTTCACATTCTTTTTACGAGTATTTTGCTGTTTAATTAATATAATTGATCTAATTGTCGGCTGGACTAAAAAACATTAGGCACTGAAATGGTTGAAGGACTACTAAACACCGTTTTGTTCTACATAACATAGTTGTGTATTATTGTTTGTTATTTGAAGTAGTTTTGTTTATTTCTCATATTATGTAATTGCAAAATTAAATTATTAAGCTCAATACAAAATATAACTGAAAAATACCATTTCAATTGCATTTTCAATAAATAAGTTCCTAGACGTGCAGTAGAAACTTATTCAATAAATTACGTCCAATGCGACTCAAACTCATTGATTGCGCTGGATTTTTCAGTGATACGAGTTTTCTAACAGAAATAACATTTTATTTTGAACCTAATTTATATGCTAGATAAATCCGAGAATGGTTTGTTGTTGACTTACATCGATAATACGATTTTGGTCCCGTTAAATACTTATGTAAGTAGTTGTCGATATCGTTATAATTTGTTTTATGAGACAGTTAGTTACTAGTTTAATATATAGTTTAGAACTTTTAATATTAAAGAGAAATCCTTACGTTGACCTACACAGTAAAGTAAAGCATAATTCTGTAATGTCCCACTGCTGGGCAAAGGCCTCTCACTGAAGATATCAGTACAGTACAGGCGTAATTACCGGGCTTGCCTTATTGCGGGTGATTGATTTAAAACCCGAGCCATGTTTGAAAAATAAGAAACATGTTGTCGCTCGACCCGGGAATTGAACCAGTCTTGTGCAGGCGAGTGCACAGGCCACTAGACCACTTAGGCGTATTACAGTAACTGAAAATATTTTTGAGGGCAGTTTATAGTAGAATAGAAAATACATTAGGAAACTCAAACTAACTAGTGCGATGTAGAGTGGGTTCAACAATTTCCACCCAATCGTCGAATCAAACTGTTTGAGTTAAAGATCGCCGAGAAATTCAGAGTAACGAGAAATGTTTGCGCAGAAAATATTATCGGAACAGATATCGAGTATTTCACATTTTCCCTGGAAATTTCAATTGTGAGACAAAATAATAGCAAAAGATGTCTTCGTAATTGATTGTTTTCTGTAACTGAAAGCTAGTGAAAACCGGCTATTAACTAGGTTTTTATGAGAACTTCTTTGACCTTTTTGAAATATGCGATAAGTAAACCGTTTCGTATCGTATATTGAACTTATTTTGAAGTTCCCTTAGCGAGATATGAGGTAAGAAACCAAAAGAACTGTTTCGGTTTTTGAAGTCGTTATAACATAATCAAAAAAGCGTAAAAATAATCATTTTTCAATATAAGTAAGTTGAGTAGGTTAGTAGCTAAAAAAATTAGTGGTAAAAAGAGGTAAAGTTTCTATATCTTTGTTTGTTTGTTTGTAAGGGCTAATCTCAGGAATTACCGGTCCGATTTGAATTATTCTTTTTGTATTAGATAGCCACATTCCCCGGGAAGGTTCATCCCAAAATTCCTACGGGAACGGACACAACGCGGGTATAACTGCGGGGCGCTGCTAGTAAATAATATTTTACTTTTAACGTAGATTGTAGGTCTCGCATACAATAGAGATAAAGTATTCCAGCATTTGATAAGAGAGAGATAACGTCATTAGAGCCTGAATAGGGGTTCCATAAATATATAACAATGTACCTGGTTATTAATATCAGTATTGCACCTGGTAACGGACTTAATGTGCTATCTATAAACAGTTTGCGCATTATGTCACAAATATTCACAGTTTATTACTTCAATGTGGGAGTTTTATATTTCCACGCACATCTAGTTTTGAAGCTATTTATAGAATCCGTTAGTAAAATCTTATAGGTAACGGTTCTCAATTTTTTTTTCAATGTTCTTTTTGAAATCTTAATTATTTTAGAATCTTAGTACTTGAGTTCGTTATGTACCCCTCGTGATTCAAATTTCTTTTTTAACCCCTTTAAATTAAAGAAAATAAAATTAGGTTGTTTACCATTATATTGATTGTGATTTAGCGAAATTCATTCATTTTCGCTCGACCTGGGAATTGAATCCAAGACCTCAGTCTTGGCAGGCGAGTGCACATACCACAAGATCACTAAGGCGTTTTCATAAACTACTAAACTATATTTTCATGATTTTAGTGGTTTCATAAAATAATTTTCGTCTGTAATCTGACCGTAAACATAAAAGGAAACATCATTTGCTTCGCTGCAGTCATTAGTCACTGACTTCCTCACTAATACTAGAGATATGTTGCGTAAATGTTCCGATGTCAGACAAGATGAAGATTACGTCTCTTCGGCGATAACAGCAAATGAAATGGAAGAAAAACACAAATGTATGGGAGATTGATGACGCTTTTGTTAGCCGGTGTCGGCCTCATGAACGGATCATTTCATCTCGATTTGTTTTGATGTACGAGTGTATTCTGCTTTGTATATATCATGGCAGAGCGAAGCACTTACTACGTTACACTTCTCTATTTCGTGGTATATATGTACTCTGTATGCATGTAAACTGTTATATATAAAGGAAAACATATTTTTGCAGCAACTGAATTTTCCACTTCATTGCTGTAGAAATTTTCCAATAATGTCTTGCAAATATGGAGGAAGCATAAATGCACTTTGAAGGAAATTCACTTACGACTCAATGCAAGCTTGAATGTCATACTAAAACGTTTTAAACTAAAATGCTTTGACATAATGTTCTTTAAATTATAGTTAAACTAGTAACTGGTGGTTATAAAATGTATTTTATTTATTTACTAGCTGTCCCGGCGAACTTTGTACTGCCAATATAGTTGTCTCGCCATTTAAACCTTCCTTGAACACAAATCGACAAATATTTCAAGATTAAAATTAGCTTAAATTGGTTCCGTCGTATTCGAATTTAAGCGAGGCAGCAATTGATAATTATGTATCTATAGATTAATGTATTTTGCCAAACGCATGCAAAAAAAACCATTCAATTCGGACCAGCCGTTTAGGAGGAGTTCAGTGACATACACACGTACAGAAGAATCATGTACATCTTTATGTAGTGGTGTATATCTTTATATACACGACCTCAGTACACGACTATCATTTCCGCCATAATATACCTATATTATTTTTAATTCATTTTATCAAAGTATCTTCTTTGATTACCGCTTTCAAAGGAATTAAATCTAAATTCAAATACAATTATATGCTATCACTGGTGTACTGTACCATAACTAACATCGAACACCTACATAAAAACGAATATCCTAACCAATTGTTTTAAAAAATTATTTTGTTTATCCGTACATCCTTGTGTGAATCACTTATTGAGATTACTGCACGGAGGCAATCTAAACATTTTCCAGATTAAAGTCGAGTACGACAGAAACAAAAAAAAACGAATATATTATGTCGTAGGGGCTCGACTAAACAGATTATGTAGTAAGGAGGATTCCGCTAAAAAGAAAATAAAGAAAAATAAAATGAAGAAACTCGAAGATTAGCTATTTTGATTTATTTCTTCAATTTGATAGGGCTTTGTAACTAAAGTAAATTGTGGCCAAACCTGGTGTCGGGAGTTTTTAAATCAACTACAGGCCTAGCGACAACTGAGAACGACAATTTAACGTGTCCTCCGAAGCACGGTACTGCTCATATAGAATTACCACTATCGGCCACCTATCCAAGTATGGGTAGAGCTGCACGTTGGTTAACAATCGCAAAGAACTAACATCGCTTGGTCAAACTATACGCTACGACGCATTGTTACTGTAAGTTCAGATACCCTGTAAGTATGCACATTATGGTGATCACTTCATCCCCAATACCACGAAAGCTAATATTGTTTGCATGATATTTGATGCTTATTGTAATGTAAGTCACACATTGAAAACATGTAAGTACGAGTATATCAAGATACGTGTTGTAATACGTAAATAAATTACATTGTAATTTTAATATAATACTTGTAACACAAGGTATTGATTATCTGTTGATATTATAGCAGTTATTAAGACATTTTTTTAATCTTAACAAAATACAGAGTTACGTTTAAGGGTGTGTCTTCATTGAAGCGGAATGTACCTATGTGACCTGTGTTGCGATTGGTCGATTGATTCATTCTTCTCAAACACATCTGGTATTGAGATCTAGTAGTAGTCATATTCATAGTATAAGTAGGTATTTATACCAATATGCTTGCGATAACATCTAAACGAGCATGTGAAGTATTTGGGTATTAATTAGGTACGAGATGCGTTATTGCATTACAATTGAAAACATTCAATAGATGCCAATGTTTCAAAGGTATGTTGAAGCCAAAACCTATTTGAAATATATCAACAAGTTTAAAATAGATTAGGTATTGATGACGTTTTGTTTGCAAGGATAGAAATAGATGGTGTTAGTGAGAGATTTGAGTGATGTCAACTCGTCACGAATGTTAGGCAACGTGCTGCTTTTCTGTATAACTGAGATTCAGAAAGCACGTTAGTTTGAAGGTCCCGTTAAATTGTATATAGGTGGGTATCTTAAGTTATGTCTTCTGTGACAACGGTTCCTGTAAAGGGGCGGAAACGTCACGTGATTTTTTTCAAATGAAAAAGTGAGCCATGTCAGTGCCCTTAGGCGGCTCAATAACTCTGTCACCAGGATTGGTCAGGGTGACCAGCCACTCGATGAAGAAGAAGATTGAAAAAGTGTTTAAGTTTCCAATTATGTCCGTTTGATAAATCCTATGATTTTTCGATTATCATAACCGACGTCGGTGGGGTCATGTAAGATAATACAGAAAAGGGACAAATTTTCCGAAAAAAAGCCTCAAATTTACTGCATCAGAAAATATATTCATTAAATTACCGCAATGATAATCAATGACCATTATAGATTTGTGTGTGACGAGATTTATATATAATTTGTAATTTCAAATAAATTTATTTTAACAAATATTAAAAAGAATGAGTTTTAAAACTTTAAAAGCTTTATACAATTTTATTCTTTGTATAAGACAGAGTTACAAGAGAAATAGTATTATTGAAATAGTAGAGAGAATTTAAGAACAAGAATTTATTGAGATCAAGAATAGACGTGACGGTAACCCCGTTCTTTCTTTGTTAGTTTATTTATAACGCCGCGACTTCAGGTCAATCTGAATGACTTAACTCTGAGCGAGTGTTCACTGTCTTCATTGATTAAGGTAATGTAATATTATAAGTATTGTAGGTTTAAGAAAAAACGTTTTAAACAGCGGGAAAAGATTGATTATTATCACTACTTATATATTGTTAATTAAATGACTAAATACTAACCGGCTTATTCATCGATGTCGAAAAGGGATGAACAATTTGGAAGCTAAAATGCTGATTAAAAGGGTTTATGAATAAGACCCTTAGTATTATTATACGGAGTTTTCTAAAAATGATTTGATCAATTTTCTCGAAGTTATATTAATCGAAGGACCGACTCATATTACCTACTAGCAGCGCCCCGCGGTTTTACCCGCGTGGTACCCGTTCCCGTAGGAATTTCGGGATGAAAAATAGCCTATAACCTTCCCGTTGAATGTGGCTATCTATTACAAAAAGAATTATTCAAATAGGTTCAGTAGTTTCTGAGATTAGCGCGTTTAAACAAACAAACAAACAAACAAACAAACAAACAAAACAAACTCTTCAGCTTTATAATATTAGTATAGATACCTTATATGAAATAATTTTCATTATATTATGTTGAGGTATGGTGAGCGTTGCTCTTCGACATCTGAAGAGAGGTATTAGGGTTCATTTTGGTTTTGATTCTGTTGCTCTCCACCACCGTAAAATTTGTCAATAGTTATGGTTTCATTCTTGAATATTAAGTCCTTGGTTGATTCAAAGTATTTAAAATCTCTTTGGTCGCTTTTGATTATGTAAAACTAGCAGCGCCCCGCGGTTTTACCCGCATTGTGCCCGTTCTCGTGGGAATTTCGGGATAAAATGTAGCCTATAGCCTTTCTCGATAAATAGACTATCTAACAGTGAAAGAATTATCCAAATCGGTTCAGTAGTTTCTGAGATTAGCGCGTTTAAACAAACAAACAAACAAACAAACAAAACAAACTCTTCAGCTTTATAATATTAGTATAGATTTCATACAAACCCGAAACTAGACAATTATTATCTAATCTTTTTATTGCAGGAGCGCTACATTCACACTCCATTATAGAGGTTTAACTAAAGTAGTTTCCTCTGTATGGACATCAAAGTTTATCCAAGCGAGCAAACCCGATTTCGAGTCCAGAATTAATTTAAATCCCATTCTTGCTCAGAATGTCACTGAAACGGACTTTAGTAAAAAAATTAACTTGAATCACGTTTCCTTTCTTTTATTTTACATCTGTCTGTCGTTTCGATCTGAAAGGCCGCTTATTGCAAAGCGTCGACGGCCCATGCGCTTATCGAAACCGGTTTTAGAAGCGGTAATAAGCGCTGGTAGATCTATGATACAATTATTTTTAATAAACCTTTTAGTGACGTTCGGTGCTTATCACTTGTTTGGCACATTGTACTTGTCACCTGCGCTGATTCTAATGGTTCCAATAGCCAATTTTCTTTCTGAATGCTTAACGTGTTGTAAAAATAACGTTATGTTTTCAAAATGTAAACTTCAACCATCGTCGTCAGCCTTCATTTAATTAAATACAAATAATATTAGTAGTAGTACATAATAGATTCTTGTTTAGGTTCCAGCAAACACATCCAGTCTTCTGTGACCGCCAGTACTGAGAACATAGTATCAATTCAATTCCAATCGGTGAGTTGAAATCGGTCAGTATGTATAGGCAAGTCGAAACTGTAAGACATACAAATTTTGCTTATATTAGGAACCATGTCGTAAATTTTAGTAATAACAAAAACTGCATTCATGAATATTTCATAAAATACTTGCTAACTCGGGGAATCGAACGGGTTAAAATGCGAAAACTAACATCCTGTATTTTAATTGTCCCAACATATAACGTCAATTATAACGATCAGTTGTTTGTAAAACCACAGAATATTTTGTAGTTAATCTGATAGTTAGACTTGGCGTAAGTCTCATTTTATGAACTTGCTGAAACTAATAAGCACTTCAAAGTTTTGTAGTGCTTATTCACTATCACCACATATTATAAAACAAAGTCCCCGGCCGCGTCTATCTATTCGCAATAAACTCAAATACTACTGCACGGATTTTGACGCGTTTTTTTAAATAGATAGAGTGATTCAAGAGGAAGCTTTATATGTATGAAAATTCCCGAAATTCCCACGAGAACGGGCACAACGCGGGTGAAACCTGCTAGTTGAGGATTAAAGTACTTACTCTTCTCTATTTCACGTACGAGCATAAAGCTAGCCATTCATATCCACTAGCTTTTGATTCACTAATCAATAAATGAATGACTGCATAATCAGATCCGTAACGACAGTGCACTTCGAAAGTATCGCATGATCAACCATGAATGGTTGGACTGGGGTCTCGGGCAAAATCTAGTAATGAATGGACCGCTTTATCATGTTATGTCCCGAACAATCGTACATCTATCTATCTGTGGCAATCACTGAGTGGCGAGTGCAACTCTATGCATTGATTTAAATTTAAATGGAAGTTAAATAAACACGGTTAGGTGTAGAACATTCCCAGTTAATAAGGTAATAATATTACTATTCACTAAATAGAATTGGTAAATCAGTTGCGAGAGAAACGTTGATCTATCTCCAGGGGCCTTACTACAAGCACGATCGAAATCGTTGACCGGTCGATTCACCGGCCTGTCATTCCCTTACCGATCCACCGCCAAAACGTGAAATTTTGTACTGCACTCTGTTGCGCGGACATTGTTTGACAGATACTTTCATCAATAATATAATACGCCTAAATTAAAAAACCACAATTAGATCTATAACACCATATCAACCTTCAAACTTGGTCGCATTATGCTGACGTCACGTACCTATCGTGTTATTAGCAATAGGGAGTAACTTTTAAGGAACTTGCGGGATCTGTCACTCAAATCATGTGGCCGCCATGTTTTTTGTTTCCCGCCAAAATGTATGAAGGTATTCATTTTGTAGTGCGCGGACACTATTTGTAGTACCTATTAAAGCAACCGTCGACACAGCTTTCATTTAATTATATAATCTGTTTCACTATTTATAAAAACGTCAAAGTTACTTGACAGTTGTAATGTCAGTTTGTTATTAATTGCTATTGCTAATGAAGTTGGTAGAATAAAATGTAATTGAATTGAATCTTCGAACAACAATTAATAGAAGCACTACATACATACATAAAGATAATATCATCTCTTTTTTTACTCGCTCGCCTTTTTGGATGGAACCCAGTCTTACTGGTAAGAGTTGTGTCATTTTCGCCCCGTTTAGATTCCCTTTAAAACTAATCAGTGTTGTGAATTTACTAGTATTTCAGTGCCATTTATCAATCCATCTTGTGCTTATTCTGGATGGGAAGGGAATTGCGGAACCACGCCGGGTAACCACATGTGTGTGTGCCGCGTGTGCGTATCATGGTTCCTTTACGGGACGCTTAGGCCTTTAATATTCACTTCATCCATCACCGGCTAGCCTTTGCACAATGCACTAAACCTAAGCCTTGCATTAAACCTAATTATTTGCAGTTTTAATATTTTTATAGCCTCGTGTCTTGATGTTCCCGCTTAGGTGATCACGTCTCCATTTTTACCCCATGCCTTGTTTATTTTATTTTGCAACCTATTTAGCTTGGCTTAATCTCATTCCAGGGTTCCACCGGCGGGTTTCCTCCACATGGAGGCATGTGCAAAAATCAGACTCTGAATTGTTGATATCAGATGAAGATCGATGAGTTACCTATATTAATATTGAAACCAAAAAATCATGTCATTGGTATGCATGATTAATATCTCAGGACTTTTCTACCTTTATATATATGTGTATCCTGCCCGTCCTAACCTACGGTGCACAGACATGGTCCTTAACAGAGCTCCAGAAGTCCAAGCTCAAGATCTGCCAGAGAGCGATGGAACGCAGCATCCTTGGACTCAAACGAGTCGACCGAGTGCGAACACCACGCTGCGTTCACTTACCGGCATCACCGATGTTGGTACCAAAACCGCCCGGCTGAAGTGGGAGTGGGCGGGGCACGTGTCGCGGATGGCCCCCGAGAGATGGGCCCACATCAACACCCAGTGGGCCCCGAGCGGAGCGCAGCGCCGAGGACGGCCGAGGAAATGCTGGCGGGATGACCTTAACTCCTTCGACAGCGAGTGGTGGGAAACCTCAAAGGATAGAGAAGGTTGGAAGCGTTTGGAGCAGACCTTTGCCCAGCAGTGGGATGATACAGGTTGAAGAAAAAAAAAAGAAAAAATATATATTTCAGTGATCCTACAGCACCTTAATTTTTATATTCTAGCACATTATATATAATGCAGGATGTACATAAATGGAACAGAAACGTAATAGTGCATCATTTGTAACGCAATAATAGATAGATAATTCGAAAGAAAGAAATGTTTCTTAATAAGAACTTTAATCCTATCTTGACAGTGCAGACTGTTGGTATAGGTACCAACAGTCTGAAAAACATGGGTTTGTGGTAATCAAGCCATGGACAACAAAGTCCCTTACACACTTCTGTAATTAAATGATTAAAAGTGAACTAAATAATGGACCTCAGTGCCATAAAACTTAATAAATATTTTTCACATTATAGAGGTTTTTTCATTTCATTCATTCCCTTAACGCCTCGGTGGTCTAGTGGTATGTGCACTCGCCTAATAAGACTGAGATTCCGGGTTCAATTCCCAGGTCGGGCGAAAACATGTTTCCTTCTTTAAAAACATGTCTCAGGTTTGACATCACAGATCGGGTTTGAGGATTTGGCGTAATCACCTGGTGATTGATCCTCTTCACTGAACTGATATAATCAGTGAGATGAGAGGTTTTTGCCCAGCAGTGGGACATTTCAGGTGTGAAACTTCACATACAAACATCCTTACTTCATCATTCTCCTTAATTTTTTGAATAGTTCAGAGTTACAAATCGCTGGTTAATGAAATAAATCATAACGCATGTTCGTTCATTAATGATAGGCTGGTTCTTTATCCATTTAATGGAAACTTGTGTTTTCTATTAAAGCAAATACAGGGTTAAGAAATACTGGTTAAAATTGGAAAACACTAAGTGGAGATGTAGTTTTAAATGTTTAACATCTATTTAAAACTACCAGATTACGGATACACTTTTGTTATATTTTAAATTAATTCATTTGGGATTCATCAAATCTGAGGTGATGACTGTGCTTATCCAAAGTATGGACTAACGTTTTCAAATTACGTCGCTGTTTGACATCAGCTATGGTTTGTGTTCCTCATCGCACTGGTCCCTGGACTCCGCTTCGTTTGACCAATAGAGGAGAGTTCTCAATCACAGCCAATCTCAAAGATACCAGTATAATCCAAAGGAATATTGCACTTGATATTGTGCTCTCTAAAACAGTGACTGGCCCACGTAGCTGACTTGGATGGTGATGAAAAGTCAAGTTATTCAAGAATTTCTCTATGTTGGTTTACACAGAAAATGACAAAAGTTTCTTGCCACATGTTGCGCCAATCTATTAGTTGGAGAATAGATTTGGTTTAGAGTACGTACTTATGTATTTTAGGTATTCTATATATTTCGGGAAGTTTCACACAGGTCGGTATTTGTGGCTATCATTTAGACAACCATTCATTGTGTTTTTTCACCAATTAGGCAGGTTTTCTTGAGCACAAGCGTAGTTTATCCGTAATGATATAGAAGTCGTTACATTTTAATTTCTTATCTAAAATATTTAAACTAAGTATTTTAAACCATGTGTGAATCCCTGTAATGCTGGGGCCACACTTACGCTCAATGTCAATGCCCATTGAATGCAATAATTTTCAATGCAATAAAGTGGGTGGCTACACTTAAACTGTCAATGTCAATGTTCATTTATTGGAAAAAATTGACATTGACAACGGCATTGAATTTACTTTAATTCAGGCAAGATGGACGTCGACAGAGCTCTATATTTCATGAGAGTTAATTTATATTATTTGACTTTATTAAATCATTATCGAATAAAGAGACCATGTTTGCAGAATCTCAAGAAAAGTAATAATTTTGTTGTTACTCCACTCTGTCGCCATAGTACGTATAGACAAAAACGTGCGATTTTGAGGCAAATCCGTCGTAATAAGCAAATACGTCCGAACCCGTTGCGCTCTCGACGCACACTGACAATACGTAGTGTGGCCGCTTCATGCATTTAACTCTCGCATTAATCTCTTTGATGTACCGCCACTCGAGCTATCGCATACGCCAAATGGCATTGTCAATGCTATTGTCAAATTATGACGCATAGTCGTGGCTACACCTACGGTTAATGTCATATTCTATGGCATATGGCATAGGTGTGGCCCCAGCATTATGAATATTTATTTATTTGTATTGTCTTGTCAGTCCGTCTCTTAGCAACTCATCGGTTGTAACAGATGCGTTCAAAAATATATTTTCACGCAAAGACCTTTTTTATGCGTCCATGACCGCAGACGTGAATCATTTAAAGCATCAAGTAATTGATATAATCAAGAAATAATTTAGACAATGATTAATTTAGTACTTTAAGTGTATTTTTTCAAATTATAACTCTCAACTGTTTTGAGGAAATAATAAATATAAAGCCCTGACATTAATTTACCTACTTATATTTATTTGGAACGTATCCTAACTACTGACGGCATCATAGACACTCTAATGACTTATTGCAATTTGACAACTCGTTGTATTCGAAAAGGTACTATGTGCTTTGTTTACATTTTTTTTCATTGTAATAGGGTTTATAATTGCGTGGCATTGTATTTTTTAAAACATGGCTGCGCTTTTAATTTGACACTAATTAGAAGGCGTCATGGTACCAAATTTTCGATTCCTTAGAAGCAACTTGCGAGCGATCAACTTCACGATCGTGGTTACCCCCCAGCACGTGTTGGCCATATTTTAATATCGATACCATAAGTTAAAATGATGGTACCGTTAAATAGTTGCAAGAAAATCTAGATTATGTATTAAAATATTATATGTAATTATTAAAATATTAAAGGTTACTTATATGTATAAATTTTTCAAGAATTTTTCAAATGATATACACAAGCATGGTGGTTACACCTAACCCCACCTATACTTATGGCTTCGATGAGATGAGAGGCCTTTGCCCATTAGTGGGACATTACAGGCTAATTTTACTTTTTTATACACGGGTTCATAGATTGATATCATTATGTTGTTATTTTGTCCTGACATACTTACTAGTTTGATTGTAGCATAAATCATATTGAAATCTGTTGTCTAGTTCCGTAATTAAATACGTTCCATACAATAGGTAGTTGTATCACAAGCAGACGGTACATAAATCCCATCGCACGCGCATCTAATGTGTCCACCTGAACTGGAGCTTAGATCTGATGATATTTCGGTGTTGGTGTCAAAACGACACTGCTCTAAAAATGTCTGGGAAGGCGGGGGTGTGTTGTGCGGGGGGCGCGGGGCGGGCGGCGCCCACGCAGCGCCCGCCGCGCCTTGCCGCCCGCCGCGCGCCAGTCAGCAACTGTGGCTCGTGTTGGCTGAACCATCTGTAGGGCCATCCTCTTTTTCTTTACCGTAGGTGAGTGTGTTTCAAATTCAACTAACAAAATATATAGTGCACCAAATTGAGTTCAGTGAAGTGTTTTATCGAGGATCCCGTGATGCATCGCTCTCCAGTGAACTTCCTTTAAAACTCAAGTAATCGGTTCAAAGCAGTGTTTCTCACTTAAAGTGTTCGTGAGCAATGATCGATGGGTAACATCGATCACGTTGCAATTGCCAGCTGACAGATCGATCGATGCTTGTAAAACAATGAAAAACAATAAATCTTGTAAAACAATACTCTATAGAACACGCGATTCTATTTTTGTCGTGAGAATATTACGTACACCAATATCTAAAAATGTTATAAATTATTAGTTTAAAAACGCGAAAAAACGGGATTTGTCAAAGAAAATGTTATACTTTGTCTTTGTTATAATTAACGCTTGGATCAGGTGTTAATACATTATTTAGTTATTGCTGCAATTCAATTTCTCATATATATTATACTCATATATACTCATATATATTTAAATACTGATGTATATTTACGAGTAAGAATGTCATGAATTTTAATGTCCAAAATATCGAAAAAGAAATAAAATATAGAACGGTCAATGTTCCGAGATCATTATAAATTTATAAAAAGTTGAGGTGTTGCCGGGTTGACGTCCGAAACCTGAGTAAGCGATATCGAGTCTGCGCGCGACCAAATTAGGATACACGCGATGCGAGCCAACCTATTTCAGGCGCGCGCGCCGCTCCCGGTCTTAGCCGAACGCGCCCGACCGCCGCCGAAACTAATTGTGGAAATTTCATTACGTAGACACGACTTTATTACAACAACCGCTGAATTCCTTCACAATACCAACCAACACATATTTATAGCTACAGGTGACCTACATTTAGTTTTAAGCGGACTTTAATTCAAAGCCTAATCTTAAATTTCTAGGTGACTTAGTTCGTTAAGTAGAAAAGTTTACAGTATCATGTATCAGTTTTTCACACACCAGTAAATTGGCGAATGGCCAAATAGTTTCAAATGACGATGTTGTTTCCGATGGAGGCGGCCAAATTTTGCGTTGTTTATAATATTGATGAAGCTAATGATCTATTCGGCCATGATATATGGCTTAGCTCATCAGCGGGATTTAATTAATTGAACGTATACTGTGAGCTAAGTAAATATCGGTATTAGTAGGCTTCAAGTACGTACATCGACTTTAGATCGAATAGACTATTACCTTTTTAATTAAATATAATATGTAACGCTTACACTTAAAAGAACTCTAAAACTAAATAATACTATTAGTTAAGAACTATTGTTTCAATTGACATCACTTCATATATTCTTACAGGACACCTAAACCAACACATTCAAAATGGCGGATGATGAAGTAAGGTAAGTGAACAAACGAAACTTCAAGTAGCTATGAGAGGACAAAGCAGGAGTTAATAAATATAAGTACTTAATTACCTTTGTAGATTATGAATGAGACTGTATTCATCTGAATTACAATCTGATTAAAGTCAGGAAAACGTCCAAAATAATTTGATTAATAATTATCTCGAATATTCAATTTAAATTGGCCAACTGATAACAATGGTTATTCAATCGATATTCGTTAATTTTAATCTTTATTCAATAAATGACTTCTATTTGTATTCTTCTGTCCTATCTTATATTAATAATGAGGGTTGTAACTGGTCACTTATCGCCTTATTAATAAACGGTCTTTAATTAAAACTCTGTTATAAAATGTTTTGTCTCTTTTTTGCTCTCTGGAAAATAGGGTATGTCGGAGAGGGACAAACCATTTCATGGCTAAACTGCTGTTAATAAGTTTTTAAGTATAAGGCCCTTAGGGTCAATTCACACCGAGACGCGACGCGACGCGACGATACTCAAAGAGGCCAATGATTTCGCGCAACGCCGCGCGTCGTCGCGAGACGCATCGCAACGTCGCGAGGCGCATCTTAAAATCGTAGCAGGACGACGCCTCGCTGACCGGCGATGCACCGCTGCGTCACGATACGTCGCGCTACGCCGCGAGGCACCTCGAGGCGCAGTGCTGCGTGGTGCAACGTAATCTGAATTCTCACAATGTAATGTGTATCTTTTCGTGTAGTGAATAAAGTATATTCTGAGTCGCTCTATGAAAAATGTGCGCGCAGCGTCGCGCCGCGTCGCGTCTCGGTGTGAACTGACCCTTAGACAGTATGGTATGAAACTAACACGTTTTTCTCCAATTTTCTTATGTTCCATTGTATTTACCTTCGACGTCCATCAACACCTTGCTGCCTGGATCAATGGCCTCTCTTCACCTGGACTCCACCACACAGTATTGATCTCATTATCCCCTCGAGACAAAGGTAATTAATATGCTTTTATACGCTTTTCCCACACTATACAAACACACACACTATAAATACAATAAATAATGTACACTGTATATAAATAAATGTTTGATATGTAAATTGGCAAACATATAAATTACATCTTAAATAAACACACACTATGGTAATATAAATTATAATTACGTTTAAAATCATACAAAATATTCAATTGGGATTGCAATTAGATACTTTAAAAACACAACGTTGATAAAAGTAAAAGTTATGATACATTACAAAACATACACACGTTTTTATTGTCTTCATACACAAGATAGGAAAATGACACACACACACATTATTGAAATATTTTTCATACGACTCAGATTTATAACGACCACATAATCAAGCAAACATATTTCCTAATTACAGCAGCATAAAGTTTATTTTAGTATACAGCTTCAAAGAACATGCATCAATGGAAATTGGTACATGTATTTTAATTTCCAGGTTATTACATTTTTATAGGTCAATGAAAAGGTCGTAAGTCGATAGAGAAATATGACTTTAACTGCAATAATTTTATTAAAAAATAGCGACTAATGTCTGAGGGATAATGGGGGCTATTAAATGAAAAGCAATGCTTTTTAAAAAGCTTTAGGAAATAAATATAATACGTATTAAAATGATAAACACATGCACTTAGCAAGCTCTTGCACTACTTTTGATTAAAAGTCTGTTTTGAAAAAGAAATCAGGGTTCAATGGGACTATAGCGGGGAGCAATAACAACAGGTAATTGCTTCACGCTTTGTTATGATTTTTACGTTTCAAAGAACAATTTTTTCTTTCTTTTTCAAACAGACTTACGATACACCAAAACATTAATATGAACCTAATGATAACTCGGTATTTAAATAAAATTTGGGTATAATTTTGTCATGATTAAGTACTTATAGTCAGTATCATAAATAATATATTTGCAAAAAATGAATGTTCTAACTTGATATGACAAAAGTGTACCTGGTAAAAATAATAAAATACTCAATTTGTTAATACACTTAATTAAATATTGAAGTAAACCTTTACAATAATGATAAAATATGTTCTTCCAGAAATAATAATGGTCTCAATTTTTCATCACAAATAGTCGTGAAATTAGTTATTTGTGACTATTTTTAACTACATTAAATACAAATGTTTATCAGAACAAATCTTATATTGCTCATCAAAATGTATTGACAGGAAAAAACAAATTACATTATGATAATCAATTCTCCCAAGATATAGTTTTCTTTTGCTTGGAAAATTTATTAATTTGATATTAGATTGTTTCGGTAAACAAATGAGAGAATGTTGATTATCCTCTACTAAAAGGTCATAGTAAATCATTATTATTTCTGTGAAGTTGTATTAAAATTAAACACGTTGTACCTAAGCACAGCTAGCTACGCACACTCAATGCACACTTAATATATGCACATTTGAATTAGATTATACTACTCGAGTGAAATGAATGATATTTTGACTATTCAGACCGAACCGACTTTACAAAGTATATTTATAATCTTAATAATTCTTCAGAGCAATTAAAACTACCATTATTCTTCAAATCGATTAAACAGTCCTTGTTTAATCGATTTTGTCTTCATATAATGAAATAATTTCAGAAATAGATTAATTAGCGACAGTTAAACACATTAAAAAGCATACCCACGAATTGAGAGCTTCAACGAAGCTTTGGTTTTTGAGGTCAGCTGAAAATGTATTTCTGAATCTGAAGGTATCGGCCAAAAGTTACATCATTGATGAACAAAACTTCAACCCTTTGTCAACTCATTAATTTTGCTCGAATAACAAAATGTGTTTTTCCTTTGTAATAAAGCTTAAAATACATCTTTATTTTATTTTTTAAACCTTTCTAAACTAGAAGCCTTTGTTCTCAGGACCTTAAAGGTTATGAATATGTTATAATCTCGTGAAGTTTTAAAGTCGTACGCGTGAAGCGTTGCGTCTCGCGTTCAAATAGAAGCGTGATCTCGCGCGTTTCATGCTCTTAAATATTTGGCGTTTAAAATTTCGCGTTCTCCCGTACAAAGCTTTATATTATACATTAATCACTAAGGAAAAACACATGACTATGAAATATAAAGTTTGTAGAATATATTGTAATCGTTTATATTATTATTTACAGAGGAAGCGTCTCGAGGAGGTAAAGTAACGACGGCAAGAACACGAAGAACTGCGATGAAACACACACACACACACACATACACACACGCACACAACACACCCACATACAACACACAAAACACACACAGATACACAAAGATGCACTCAAATACAACCCAATACATAATACGATGTGCAACGAAACACACACACACACACTCAACTTCACATAGTATAGAAACAGTTATACACAATATCACATAAACAACACATTAAATAGTAGGTAGAACACTTCATATGCACAATGTAATACACAAAACAACATATGCATAGCTACACTACATACAAATAATACACACACACAAATTACATATTATATTTCTGATATCACTAAATACCATCACTCTCGAATACAATACAACCTAAACGTATGACCTAATAATACAGAATATATTTTACATTACAACAATTCAACAAAACTATACACAAACATTAAAAACATACATCAACTCACACATACACATATTTTTAACTCAAGACACGCAATTACTATTTTTTCAATTTGTTTAGGCGAAGAAGGCCAAACAGGCCGAGATCGACCGCAAGCGCGCTGAGGTGCGCAAGCGCATGGAGGAAGCCTCCAAGGCCAAGAAGGCGAAGAAGGGTTTCATGACTCCCGAGAGGAAGAAGAAGCTCAGGGTACGTATACTTACAAACTAGATATAACATAGAACAAAGTCGCAAACTGTTTTAATTGAACCTAACTTAAATTGTACCGATTTTTAATATAATTAGATTCGTCTAAACTCTAAAACCTAGTGTAAAGAATCGTCATATCTGCAGCTACTTACCCACAAGAACGGGTAAGTAGCTGCAGGTGAAACCGAAGGGAACAGCTAGTTAGCAATAATGTATTTACTATATTTTACTCCATCTTGGTTGATGTAGCCTTTACTTCTACTAATGCCTAATTCTTGCCAACAGTTGCTCTTGCGTAAGAAGGCTGCTGAGGAGTTGAAGAAGGAACAGGAACGCAAAGCCGCCGAGAGGAGGCGCATCATCGAGGAGAGGTGTGGTAAACCCAAGAACATTGACGATGCAAACGAAGGTAAACCATCATCTCTCCATCACACACCACTTACGACCACACTTACGTAAAGTATTGGTACACAAGCTAAAACGAAAATGAATTCAATTATATCTTGATGACCTTGTCTCAAATTTCATTGTGTCGAATTATAGATGATCTTAGGAGGGTTTGCAAAAGTTACCACGAACGCATCAATCAACTTGAAGATGAAAAGTTCGATCTGGAATACATCGTTAAAAGGAAAGATATGGAGGTAGTGAGACGAGCTGCGATGGAGCAACTCTACTTTCACTTACAACACTTACAAAATTTCATCTTCATAACGTTTAACTTTACTTGTGACGTGTCCAAGTGGCGTGTTGTCTACTTTGTCTGGTTTAACAGTTTAAACGTTGGTGTGCGGGCTGGCGACTCTTGCTGAAAGCCCACTGTCTATCTAACGCGTTATTTCTTCTAAGCTCCATGTGAAGTCGTCGTACTTACTTACTACCTTCTATTTTTCTAATATCTAAAATTTCTTGCTAAGACTCACCCGTCTTCTGTCCGTCCTGGTAAAGTGTCCGGCGAGGCGCGCGAGCGACCTCATAGAGTAGTTACATAGAGTGCGCGGGCGTCGCCAGTAACTGTTCCTTGATGTTATAGCCGCTCTTACGAGCATCATTACCGGTTACTACCAGCGTATCAACAAGCTCGAAGAGGAGAAGTACGATCACGAGATGGAAGTGACTCGCCGGGAACTAGAGGTCTGACCTGGTGTTGCGCCGCATTTGTCACGCTCTCGTTTGAGTAGTTGCCGACATTGTGACTAGATTACAACTATTGTTTTGTTTTCGCAGCAAATTCATATATCAATAGGCTGAAACTATACACCAACAACCTTAACTGTGTGGATAACAAATAAAATGTTCAATATGCTAAATAACATCGACCCGTTGCCGCGATGTAGAGCCTCCGTACTTAGATGTAGATATCATCGTACTGAAGTCGTGTGACATTAGAGTACTGTACATGTTAAGATGTAATGTCCATTCACAAGTGTAGCTTCGCTTTCGCTTCGAGTCCACCAGTAGCGCGTCCGAGTCTCCGGGTCACTCGTCTAGGCGCAGTCGCAGTCGGGGAGGCGCAGCAATCGCGCGGACAGATCTCACCACCAGATCGAGATATTTAAAATTATTATATTGTTTTTCTTTAGCGGAACTGCAGACTGTATGTCAAATGTACTGGCACAGAATATACAACCTTGAGGGGGATAAATATGAAATAGAACGAGCGATCCAAATTAGGAAAATGGAGGTAAACTGCATATTAGGATTGGGAATGCATTATGATTTGAGTCTGATTTAGTTGTTACTACAACATGACATGATAGTTTGTACGGCTCGCAGCACACATGCACACGTGGCTCCGTCGACAGACGCAGGTTACTCACTACGATGCCCATGCCCATGCCCATTCCGCTGGCTCAATAATCTGTCTTTCCTTTTTCTATAGCAATGCTCAAGAGAATAATACAGGAGTATTATGACCGCATGTATGTGTGTGAGGGCCAGAAGTGGGATTTGGAACATGAAGTCAGGAAAAGAGATTTTGAGGTATTGACCAATACTTTATAACCATTGTGAATACCACAGTCATCGATTATATGTAACAGACAGCGCGTGTGAGAATACGTGTTTATACATTGATAACGCTTTGTAAGTTTTCGGTGGTTTGCTGTTGAGATGTAAATAACGGCGGAGGAAATAGTTCGTCGTCAGTGTTGTAGCGTAGAGCGCGCGCGGAGTGTGACGTCACGCACACGACTCGCGGTGCAAAATCGATCAAGGGCGCGGCATCCGACATGGAGCTTACACCATTAACTACACTAACTGCAGTAACCGCCATCGCACACCGCGCACCCACACATCACTCACGGCACCGGCGCAGCATGCTCTGTAACTGTGTATAACCGTCGCCGCCACTCGCCCACTCAGCCGCTCGACCACTCTCCTCTCATCACTCTCATTCATCGCTTCATCATCGACGGCCGCCAGCGTCTGTCTCCTGGACGGGTGCTGGACGCCGACACACCGACTGGTCCCGCCTCTTCGGCGCTCTAGGACTGTCTCATACATATCTGCTTACTATATACTCGTATGCTTTGCTTGTTGCATGATAAGTATGTACATCATTCTATGTATACCCTAACTCTAGTCACCCATGCTTCCAATATCCTATTAATTGTACCCTAAATAGTATGGCACTTTAATTAAATTAAATGTGTGTTCAATTGATAATTGAGATAATCGATGCATCCGCCTTTTAAGAATTCATGTGTGGTGTCGAACTAAGTGGCCTTACTGAACTTTCTCTTTTTCATAACCATTTAGTATTGCCGTTGAGCTGTAATTGGAACGGTGGACAGGTTCCTATTAGCACACGCAAGTGCATAGTGTAAGTGAAACTTCTTGTTCCAAATCTCCAACTGTTCATGTATGTGCCGTTATAAACTGCGCGATATGTTTGAGTTTTCGGTTGCTGAGATACCCTTGTAAACCTGTTTTTCAATACCTGTATGGAAACCGAGTGGAAATATAGAAAGTGCCATGCTCTGGTCGGTGTTGCCCATTCCTTCCCTCAGGCCGCGGCCGGGTGGCGGCGCGGTCTCTGTCGCATCATTGACCTGATCACAGACACCAAGTGTTCTATACTTTGCTCACTTGCGACTACACACATAACCAACATCAATACATGCAAGATTTGGATCGATTTTGCACCGTCACTCCTTGATACACGCCACGTGGTACTCTAGTTAACTCGGGACTGTCCAACAGTCGTCACACTAATGTACATACACGCCGGAGGATCCGTGGGCGCTCAACTTGTTACAACTTCGACCGCTCGACGACGGCAGATGCATTTGTTTATAGATGCGCATGGTTCGTCTGGAGCGTCAAAGCATTTGTTGGCGATCTTTTTTACTGCACCATGTATAATAATGCACTATGAATATGATAATGTATTGTGAATGGTCCAGGGCCTCAGGGGCTGCAGACGGCCAGCCACCGGAGAGGCCCCCTGAGTAGAGTGCACGAACCTAGAGTATGATGGTACCCGTAGTAGTCAGACTCGCCAGGAGTTGTAGGCCAAGAGAACAGGATACAGATAGTGACGAGGCCACAGTATCATTGGGTGCGGGACAGACGTCTAGTAGTGACCAGTCTACTGATACAGAAGTACTCTCTCGCTAATAACCCGCCTAATCTACGCTCAGCTATATCTCGTTCTCTGCTTCTCTGGTACAACTAACCGGTTTAAATTTCCTTTAAACAATGTTAAAGTTTGTATTTTGTGTGTATTCAGTTCTTTTGTGTTCAAGCTTATTAATGTAACTTTAAGACGCTGCATGCAAATATTTTCACGTCCTATTTTGCAATGCATAAGTTTGTCTTGGTTTTTGTGAATGAAACATAAAGGATTGTAAAAATTGTAAATAAAGACGTCGAAAGAGTTTCACAAACTTATGAAATGTAATTTTTAATTACTGTTCATTTAATATATTCATTACATGTCTAGTACCCTTTACTATCTATATCAATGTTAATACCTATATAATCGATAATATTCGTAAGTTTCGTATAATCTGTTTTGTCTACTTCCATAAAGATAATTTTTAATACGACTTTCTGATCTATTCATAATATCTACAGAAACTACTTGTATTAATTTTCTATTCTTTTACTACAAAACAGAATACTTTCAAAACACCTGTTTCAATACATATTTAATTTTACCAGATTTCGGACCTGAACTCTCAAGTCAATGACCTCAGAGGCAAATTGTAAGTATACGTTTGATTATGATATAAAAATATCGGCCCTTATAATAGTTTAGTCTCTAAGCCAAACATAGTTCAGTAGGAAAATTATTTTTACTCCACTAACATGTATGTTGGTAAAGGTTTTTTAAAGTAAAGTGTCAACAGAAAGAATGTGTCTCTGCATATGATTACGCTCTAATTTATTCAAAGGACGGAGAGCGCTCCCTCCATACACTTAGTGCTCGGCAGACTAAATAATACGAAAATGCAACAAAGACTTCATTTGTATGGTATTATTTGTTCATACTTATAAATACTAGCATTTGTACAGCAAAGTTAACCGTGTAGTTGCTATTTCAACGTCTGAATCTAGATTAAAGTTCTTTTAACTATGTTAAATATTTTGCTGGCTGAACAATGATGTAAGAATGCTATTTAATTCACCTAACTGTGTGTTATCGTAATATTGCTACGAATAATCATAAACATTGTAGCAACCGTAGCTCGTAGCGCGTAGTCAATGCTACAGCACTGCTACGACGCGTAGGCTCGTTGGTTCATAGTTCTATCTTCATGACAAATATTGACAGTCATTAAATGTGTAACTTATTTCAACAGCGTCAAACCCACACTAAAGAAGGTGTCCAAATACGAGAACAAATTCGCCAAGCTCCAGAAGAAGGCCGCCGAATTCAACTTCCGTAACCAATTGAAGGTTGTCAAAAAGAAGGAATTCACCCTCGAGGAGGAAGACAAAGAGGTAATATATTTACTGATAATTCGATAATTATTAAACACCTAAAACATAGAGTATGTGATTTGTTCTACTAAAAGATAGTAAAGATAGACTTAATACAGGGAATGTATTCCATCTCTATAAGATGTTAGATGGGATGTGAGATAAGAACATGTAACATTTATTGGTACCTTGTCATATCATGGCATGACCAAAGCAAGGAAATGCTGCCGATATCCTGAGTTGTGTTACTCTTAATCTTTTCCGAAAGGAAAGTAACTTATGATAAGATAATATTAAAAAAATACATGTCACTAAACATTATGAAAAAATCCTTTTTATAGGTAAAATGTGCTACCGTTATATGGTGTTATTATCTAAATAAAATGTCCTTATTAGTCGCATGTATTTTATCCTCCTTTGGCGTAGTGCCTAAGCCCTCACTTGTCCCGTCGGTCAGGGCCCTCTGTTCATCTAACACACTACAAGTACATCATGTTCCAACAGGCTAAGAAGGCGGAGAAGGCTGATTGGGCCATCGGCAAGAAGTAACTTAACACAAAACATATTCCTTTCACTATTCTCATCGGACAACAGATGATCAACTAATTATTAACTTTTAATTCTTATACAATACAATAAATCATATTTCTATAAAATGTTTCAAGTCAATTGTATCCAAAACCCATAATAAAGAGTCAAGGTGAGATACGAATGGATTCGCGTCAAATAAGCTTGGGATGATTTGTTTTTGTCATTATCCGAGAGCTTTTCTTGCTAAAGTTTAAAAATCCCCTATAAAGCTTCGCAATCCGCTGAAAAATTCTATTTTCCAGGCCCAAAGCTAAAGCTATTTTTATATGTCAGTGACTAACATTTTGGAATCAAATTGAACTGAATGTTATGAAAATAATGGGTACATTTGTGTAAATGCAATAAAATGATGTTATTTCTCAACACTTTACACTTCATAACATATCACACACATTATCATTATCATATAAACGAGGCCCGCCGAACTAACAGTACTTATTAGAGCCCCACATTATGTCTGTTTAATGTTATGATTATAAGGATTAACAATTATAAACTAACTTACAGGGCGGTGCCGGTGGAAAGGTAAATTGAGATATAACACATTGGTTTGTTTTAGAGTCTACACTTCGCATGCCCTACCTTCATAAGGTCTAATTAGAACTCCTCATTAGATTAGTATCTCTTCAAGTAGGTGGACTCCGGTAGTAACCACACCCTAAATATATGTACATGGCACTTGTTTTCTAGTTTCGTCACTATCCTTCTCACCATATAATTCGATTACAATGAAGTAACTATAATTACATTCTGCGAATTCCATTTAATTGTCTCACGAGTGGACAATTTCTAATGGGATAATACGTTTCAATATAGTACTACATTGTAAGGACCCAACATTGTCGTAGCGTATATAAATTGCTTTGTGTGCTGCCAATCACGCACGGCCGTCGCGATCTGTTGTATATACACTTGTGTACATATACTCTGTTCTATTTATAAATAAAGTATTTTGCGCCTTTCAATTGTATCCACAAATATATTATTATCTACTTCAAATGTGTGACAAGCTTTTTGGTTTAAGCCACTTTGGTGATAAGATTTTCTGAGCAGGTTTTTAGGTAAATGGTCCAACAGAGCAAAATCCATTTATCTTCGTTTTTAGGTTTTTTGTTGTAGATATGGCAAGTGAAAGCATCGATACGATTTATAGCAAAATAGATGCGATGTAGTGTTGGTGTTATATGTTTAACTGATATCATTTTAAATTGTGTTTTCAGAAAAAGCCCGACTGGTCGAAGGGCAAGCCTGGAGATCAGAAGGTAAAGGAAGAGGAAGTTGAGGCATGAAGTGTTCACCCCTTAATGTAACCTAAGTTGTCCATCTCGTTATTAACATCCGTGAACATTGTGATACACCCTCCTCCGGGCTCCAGGCCCTAAGCAAATTGTTCCATCACTACTTTATATGTATTTTATCGACCAACTCAAAAATGTCAGAACAATTTATAATTTATTTATTTAATTATGTTTTTGTAAGATAAATATAATAAAATAATTTTCTGTACTATTTTATATGTTGTAGATGTTATTGTCCTGTTGTTTCCCTGTTCCCTACCTTTTTATTAGTCTGTTGTTTATGTATATGTTATTGATGCCTATATGTTTATGTAGATCCCATATGTTTACGTATTATTACCCCAAAGTGCCTAATTGTTGAAGTTTATGTTAGACTTACTTAGTTATCCCTTGTGCATTTTGTCCACATATTTCTCTAAAATTGTTTTTCTTAGCTCATACGTTTAATCGTTTTACATACGTTTGCAGAATGATGATACCTAAAGCTTAAAATGAGGTAATTAAGAAATAATACTACATATAAATAAAATATATAGAAATACATGTAATAATAACGTCTCGGTGGTCTAGTCTCGGGTTCTATTCCCGAAACGAAAACATGTTTCCTACTTTTCTAACATGGCTCGGTCTTGAGAACACTACGCAGTAGACAAGGGTGTTGATTACGCCTAATCCTCCTCACTGTACTGATATCTTCAGTGAGATGAGAGGTCTTTGCCCAGCAGTGGCAATTATATGTTTATATTTTTTAATAATGATATGCTTCTCTAAGTATATATCTAGACTAAAATATCAAAAAAACATGCTTGAAACATGCTTAGTATTGTAAAGTGTATAGGTGGTAACATTACTTAGCGAAGGAACATCTATTATTTTATTGTGAGGAGTAAAACCTGTGAGGTTTTTTAAAACTAACATAAATATGAATTGTATAATTTCAATCGCTGGTTACATAACTGATATGAAAATTACAGATAAACAAACAGGGTCATTTTAATATAACATACTCGGTCAATTTATTTAAATTTTATCGTAAAACATAAGCGGGTCATATATTATTGGAACGAGTCCTGTAATCCAAATAAAACATTGCAATGAAAATGAAGTCCCTGGGTAGTCATTACTAATGAAATATGTTACCAGGATTTAGATATAAACAATGAATGAAAAACGAGCCTTATTTTGATGAACATTCTAATGCGTCCGCGAGACGATCAAGTGCACTTGACAAGTCGCAAATGAATAAAACTTGTCAAGTCGCGTCAAGTCGCATCAAGCTCAAGTTGGTTCAAGTGCCGTAAACAAAATTATTGTCAAGTCATGTCCAGCACGTAGATACTTGACGGGAATTGTCAAGTCAACGCTGTAAACGATCAATATTCACTTCAAGCCCGTAGACTTGTCAAGTGCACTTGATCGTCTCGCGGACGCATTACAATGAATTTGAATTCATTGTTTAAGCGTAAATTCAATATGTCTACTAACAATGAGATCACTTTTGTTTAATAATTCTGAGTATACTCGTACAATAGCTATGGTAATTTATTATGGAAAATGATAGGTGTCAATAAAACAGTAGGTATTCAAACAAAAGAAAGCTGCCATTTCCGAGATGGTACAGTTAGTAAGATCGTATAGGATAGACAACATGTTCTGACGATTGAAACAACCGGGACCAACAATTTAACGTGTTATCCGCAAAATTGTCGAGCACAGGTAGAAATGCCACTATCGGCTACCCATCCAAGTAAGAGCTGAGCTGCACATTACTTAACAATAACGGAATCGCGGAAGGAAAAATCTTCCTTTGTATCAAATTATCAAAGATCATAGTTTGTTTGATGTTTTATCGCCGTTGCCATCGCCTGAGCTGTAGCACCCACCCCGTCAGAATAGAGCAATAAAGTCCAAAATATCAAACCATCTATACTTACTAATGTTATGAAACTATTCATAATAATATTATGGAACTAATCTTTGGAACTATCAATCTGATTTCAAAAAATTTGGTACGGACATAGGGAATGTATTTTTTTAATATAGAGATGGGATATGAGAGAGTGGGGGATACACGCGTATGACAGGGGGATACACGAGCGAAGAAGACACGCTATGTATTATCCCGAATTTCCCTGAATATCTTAATTGACCGAAGCGAAGCCGGGGCGGGTCGCTAGTTAAATATAAATCACAACACCCTTCTTTGACGTCGGATAAGCTGGTCGACTATAAATATTAGATACAGTGCGGTAACCGTGAAGCATGGGTTGAAACTATTACTCGGTAAGTGATAAAACATTCAAAAGTGTATACCTATTTGGAGAACAAGGCTTTTCTAATATTTCACGTAACATCATTTATGCTTTATTCCGACTCGCTAATTCATACATTGATCAGGAGCTTTTGTAAAGTAAATAGCTTTCTTAACAAAACAAATACAATTATAATTAATAGTTATTAATAGAACGTAGGCAAAACGGAGATATAAGGTTCATCGAGTGCTTCTAATTGAATTATCATCATCGCGAAAATGTAAAATAGAAAAACATTGTATTTAATTCACGGAATACTCGTAACAACTAATTCTGCCTCAATTAACCGTTACAGTAAAAATCATATAAAACAATAATGCGAAATAATTTGATGTCTAATTCGCATTAATTAATAAACAAAAATTACAGCCGCTGACAAAATACGTAATTAAAAATATTGTTTTGGCGCTAATCCCCTTAATAACACGCGACCATCACTACTGCAAAAGCTTTATTTCATCGCTTGTCTACCTAATTCAATGTCTTCATCGTGTGACTCGTGTGTTATAGGAAGGGGAAGGTGCTCCGGCTGAGGGTGAAGGGGCCCCTCCGGCTGAGGGGGCTCCACCAGCTGAGGGGGTTCCACCTGCAGAAGGGGCCCCGCCTGCAGAAGGGGCACCGGCACCGGCAGAAGGAGCCGCGCCCGCTGCACCTGCGGAAGGCGCGCCCGCCCCCGCTGCGCCTACGGAGGGGGCCCCCGCCCCAGCTGCGCCTGCGGAAGGAGCCCCGGCGCCCGCCGCGGCCGCTCCGCCAGCGGAAGGAGCCCCTGCGCCAGCGCCGGCACCTGCAGCCCCCGCAGACGCACCGGCTGCCCCACCTGCCGAACCTGGTGAGGAAATATCCGTTATAAATTAATGGTAGACACAATAATCGATCTAAAACTAACTTTCGCCTTCCAGAACGGATTTGAGATTTTTTCACTACTCTAAATACAGTGAGGTATTATATTCTCGATGTTTATTGCAAGGTAATGTTTTCCATTACTTTTAAAATATCTTTATAACACTGTTTCGTTTCCTCCACAGCGCCGGCACCAGCGCCTGCGCCCGCGCCCGAACCAGCCCCGGCTCCCGTCGAAGGTATACTATACCATACCATACTTATCCCAATTTTACACCAGAACAGTTCACTCAGAACATGAATTGATCGTAGTTCACAAATCACAATAGATTGATTTATTAAAGTAGTAAAAATTTCAAGTTTTGCGGCTTTGCCCAGCAGTGGGATAAAAAAACGTAAATAAAAAATAGTTCAAATAACTCAGTTGCAATGATTTGTTTCATGAATCTTGTTCACCTACTGCTTCAGTCCGAACTCGACTCATTTATAGTTGCTACACAAACACATGTTTGGGCCGGCATTGTCGGTTCGGCAATATTTGCCAAGTGACTCTGTTCGAGACGGAGTCGAAGCAATTACTAATATTATATTATTGTTCGATATTGACTTTGCCACCCGGCAAGAATCTGTCTTGTCGGCCCGGATATGTATTTAGCTTTTGGTTCATTGACGGTGAAAGAGGAATGATCGGTTAGTTAGGAGGCGGAAGTAGTTTAATTGAACAGATTTAGGTCGAATCAAACAATTCTTATCTATCTATAACTTATCTCTCTTTTTTGTTTCAGCATCAGCTTAAGCTCGCGGCCGCCATCATTTTTATCGGGGTTTTCTCAAAGGAAGCATAAACACGTAATTTCATTTTTATACCATCGTATTTTTATATAAATTCTAATATTCATTCATAATATTAAGTAATAATGTAAAAACACAATTTTAGATTACGTTTACAACTTTTATACAGACTGCAAAACATAAATAAATGAATAAGGAAAAAATGAGTTTTATTCAACTCCATATTTAACAGGTCGTAGAACCAAAAGCAATTTAAACAAAGGAAGCCATTGAATAGCTAATAATTTCGTACTTAGGCATTTCAATTTATTTTTGTTTGAATAGGTCGGCAGGCCTGAAGATCAGTGATTTGTTCAGCTAAAATCCCGAATCCGGGACCGCAACTTTTTTTGCTGATGTATGCTAATTAAATTCTTGATAAGATACGATTTGAATAGGATTTTATATTCAGCAACGAAGTACGTAATAAGTTATTTGAGAAGTATTTTGTGGTTTTGCTATGTAAGGTTTATTACATATATGAACTTCTGATTGAGGGTGGAAATGATCTAATGGTACATACCACTTTAAACGAACTAGCATGAAGGTTTGACTGTTATATTTTCAACAATAATATGGAGTAAACCAGGTAAAAAACAAGTACGTAAGAACATAAGTAGTATATTGAAGTGAGTTTTAGGATAAGTTGTGGTTGTGTCACTTGATTTGGTATAGTTGTCTTCATGATCCAAAATGTGACTGAAACCTAAACCAAATAACAATGATTTGACCAATGATCTAGGATCATACCAACTTAGTTTAGCACCAAATGAGTAAGTTTGGCGACGCTGCATTTTATAGAAATTCTGTCACCGTTCATGAATGATCTACTTATCTTTCAATACTGCTATTTGAATTACCCAAGTCACAAGACACTATCCTTACTATACATGTTGCCTCCCAACCCTTCAATATCATCCCTCATTTGACCTCAAACGTTAACGTTTAGGGTCAATAAAAGGAAAATCTCTAGATACCGTCTCCTTATGGCCAGTTAACCAAAGTTTGGGCTCCAAATTGCACCTAATACGTTCAATAATTTCCGAGTTACAAAAGATTAATCCACGTAAAACTTGTTGTTATCTCGTTCACTCGGTCCCCTCTTGAGAGATCATTACCGACCGTCATTATGCATTCTAACGGAGATACTTTAGGTAAATAGATTAACCTTTCGTATTTCGTACATATTTACTTAGGTAATGGTCCCAAATGTTCACGTTAAACCTGTGCCATGAAATAGGTGTTACTGTTAATTTGTTCCACTGTATCTTCAATGCCGAGTGTAATTACTCAGGGCGTAATCTGCGTTAAACCGTAAGACACATATGTTGCGGGTGCGGGCCGGTTGCGGCTCGCGTGACATTGTATGCCTTGTATTCGTGCGAAAGGTGTCAAATTGGCCGTATCATCACTTTGTGTGACTTGCGCTTACGACGGGCCCCCGTTGCGTCTCCACGTGTGCGGATGCGTTTCATAAGATCGTGACGGTTTTCCTAACAAGTAACCGTCGCGAAGAGCTGATTACGCAGTGTTGCTAGTTTAAGTTTAACGTTGCTCATTGACAGTTGTGTCATTGGATAAGCCTCTGTTTTATCACGTAGCAAAATGAGGACTAACAAAAAAAAACTGGCTAAGAGCGAGTTGGGTCTGTATCGCGTTAGAAAATATACATTGATTAAAATACGTACCGAAGTTTCGAGCGAATTACACCGCTCGTGGTCACGGACTTTAAAAAAAGAGTACTCTCTGACTCTTAAAAAGTACGTATATAAAGGGTTCGGTAGGAAACACTTGAGCCCAGGACCTCAGTTTAGACAAATCTTCGGCCTAAAAAGTAGCGCCATGAAGAAATTCCGAGTTAGAGAAAGATACCCCAACAGGGCTAAGATACAATTCAAGACAGAGGTTTTCTCGTCCTTTTTCTCTTCTACAGATATAGCATCCCTAAGTCAACACAACCCTATACATTTTACATTTGCCCTTATATTATTTCATATGCTATGATTAATTAGATTGGTTAGAAACCTATGGTTATCAACTGATACTGTTGGGTAATAATTACTTATCAATCTTAATTAAATGACCATACGTTCAATATCTATAAATAATGTAATTCGAAATCAATAAAAAGAAGTGAGTTGTCATTACAATATCAGAGTCTCATGTCTGCACCTCGTACTAAACCATTCAAATGGAAGTTCTCTTCTATAATCGCTTAGATAACACCTTCCAGTACATAATGTTGCCTTCATATATTTTACAGATAATATGTTTAACCCCTAGGTATGTAATTCGCTACAATTACATTACGCCTAATGGCAAAATTTTTCATTTTATAACAGTTGTCGGATTAATTGTATTCATTTTGCTAACCTGTTGGAGGATACACTTATTTAATATTGCTGAAAACCTCAAGTGGCTGAGTTCACTGACGAGAATCATGATATTACTTCAAAACGTTTTCTACGTGTTTTGTTACTTGGTCCATGTTGTCAGCAATATCAAGAGAAGCATTCAACATACTGAACTAGTTATAAAAGTTCAAGGCATTTGTAGACTTAGATTTTCCAGCATTTTAAAATGTGTTCTATATAGATCAGTTGTAATGTACACTGTTCATGTAGTGATGCATTTCGGTATGTCTTTGATTTTTCAATTCGCTTTTAATTTTGAAGTCTTAGATTTTTTCTATAATTTACTACTTGATAACTTGGACTTGAACATCTTATACGCGGTCCACATAATGTTTATACTACGGAAGTGTATGGAGGAGTGGGTAGTTCAGTTGAGGGCGTGTGACTCTGGGAACGGAGATGCAGACAGCACAGATGAATGTGTTAATCAATTATTCGTATGCTACAAAGACATTATGAAGGTCTATTCTCTGATTGAGGAAACATTGCAAGAAATGGTAAGTGACTTTGAATTAAAGTAAAAAAAACGATTAACGTTAAGAAGTAAAGTAAAAAATTTTCCTGTAATGTCCCACTGCTGGTCAAAAGCCTCTCATCTCACTGAAGATATCAGTACAGTGAGGAGGATGGCGTAATGATCACGCTTGCTCTAATGCGGATTGGTGATACCAAACAAAGCGAACCGTGCCATTTTGTAGGAAACATGTTTTCGATTAAGTTAGTGACAACAAAATCTTGTTTTGTCTTTCAGATAATGTTATACTACATAGATACGATCGTCCATAGCCTGTTGTACATTTCATTAATAGTAGATGTGTGTCAAGTTTATTTAAGCAAAACCATAACTCTATCTTCTGTAAGTACTTACGTTGAAGTTAAAAATGTTAATTTTTTTAAACATTATTGAAATCTTGCCTTTATCCTTTTTAGTTTTTGATATTGGTGTTAAGTTTTGTCAATAAGATATTACGGAACTTTATGATGGAATTACTTCTCGGGTGGGAATATGACCAGTTTTATGTGGCTCTTGAAAAGACTGAAGCCGCTTGCATTAATATGATATCATCTACTGAATCTGGTAAGCGACAGGATCGAAAAAAAACGCCACACACGATACAATTATATTCGTAGCTTGTAAACTCCCCCAATTTTAAAAACTAAACTTTATTCATAAACACCATCCTACTAATCCTACTAATAAGTTTGTTTGCTTGAAAGTTTTTAAATGTATGTATGTTTGTAATTCTCACGAAAAAACTACTGGATGGATTTGGATGAAACTTCACAGTAATATAGGTTATACATGAGAATAACACATAGAATAAATCCGAAATTCCCGCGGGAACGGGTACAACGCGGGGTGCGGCTAGTAATCTATATAAACAAAAAAATAAACCCTATATCTAGGTCATCGCATCACGCGGGACGGATGGAAAGATTTCGCTGGCTCTTTTTCTGTTTTTCAATAATTTTCAGGAGGTTTTCACTACTTTTTATTTTAAAATTCCTACGGGAACAGGTAAGTTTATACTTACCCGCAGATCAGTCTTTCACACATACTATTTTCAGAAAACCATAAACTATTGTTAATAAATTAAGGGCCAGTTGTGTTAACTACGTGTCTGCATTATGAGTTTTACTAGAATAAATTGGTTAACTGAACCTAATTGAGTTTAGTAACTATGGAAATAATTTCATTGCACGTTTTCGCTTTACTATAAAAGATACTAGCATTGTCAATAAATAAATAAGTGATGGAATTGATGCAAGTTGTGACGCGGCGCGCGCGAGCGACCACGAGCAACCATCGCGGCGCGGTCGCTCGCGCGCGCCGCATCCTCTTCTCATCTCAAGCGACCTATTGTAATACTATGTGGATGATGTGATTGTCAGCGGGCGTGAAGCGCTTGTGTAAGAACGTGGTCCGCTGGCACCGGAACTGCTTCCAGCGGCTGGTGGCGTGCGGCGTCTGCCGGCTCGACTTCACCCTCGCAGTCGACATACTCGCCTTCTTCACCAAGTACACCATCGTCATACTACAGTTTAAACTATTCAGTTAGATTCCTTTTATTGTCGTTGCTAAGATATTGAAGATTTCTGCTTTGGTAAAAAAATATGTCTGACATGTAAGACGCATTAATAACACAAGCTTAATTTTGTTAATACAGATCGCTGCACGCATTAAGCTTATATCAATAAAATTGACAGTTGTATAATGCTTATATGTTTTAAATTTCCTGAAGCCTGGAGACGTATCCCACCCAATTAACGGAAACTGTTAAATTAACAATGATAACGACTGCCTGAGCAACTTCCAGGACAACATATATTGAATGGGGACGAGAAAAGCGTTCACGCGTGCAGAGATAAAGGTAACGGCACCCTTGGAATGGTTTACTTTAAATTATTGCCTAAAAGTAAAAGAGAAAATGAAGAAAAATGTGGCGCGTAGTCTGACTAAGCGATGTTACCTCATCGTAATGATATACTTTCCGATTGAATACTTCTTTGATGGGTGGCCGATAATACCTTTCTCTCTGTGTGTTTCCGTGCTAGAAGCTAGTGAAGAGCAAGTTAAATAGTCAGTCCCGATTATTTCAAAGCTTAGCCGGGATGACACAAACTCGAACTTTCTTAGAACTAAAGTTGTTTTGTTCAGACATTATTTTAGCTAATTCAAAAATTTTCATTGTATATGCAATGTATGTGTTATTCTTACCGTCCTTATGACAAGCCCTAGACGACTTTCACTTGTCAAAAGGTAAGCGAGCGTAAATAATTAGTCTTCTTTTTGGAAAGGAAGACTTGGTGGTTTGCAGCGCGTACGGTGGCATTGTGCAGTAAACAACTCCTACTAATAGTACATTTGCGAAAGTTTGTGAGGATGGAAGTATGTATGTTTGTTACTCTGTCACAAAAAAGCGCGGGTAAAACCGCGGGGCGCGGCTAGTATATACAAGAACTTTTACATGAACCAAGGGTATTAACTACATGCATAACAAGTACCATGCTTGTGACTATTTTTCTATATTCTGTGTATATAAAGGGGTGAAATGACAAATCACAGAAAATAAAACAATAAGGCAATTTATACCTCATTTTATTAAGTCAATACCTTTCTAATTGGTATAAAAAGTTAACAGCAAGTGTACCGAAAACACGAAACGTAATTTACGCTTTGTGCGAATCAAAGGTAACAACGGTACCTCATTAATCTCGCCAGGGGTCCCTCAGGGAGACCCGATGTCAACAGCCATCATCCCTGACTGCCTCATGGTTGAGAGTACTTCAGCGTTCCCGACTCCTGCTTATTGTTCACAACTCTTCAGTAGATACGTCGCGGAATGATATACCGACTTATCAAGGCAATAACGTGTGTCTAATATGTCGCAACCCATTACGGATTCATTTTTAAAAAATAGGCTTGAGAGATGTAGACTGTAGTGGCCATTTAGTAAAGGCGCATTATGAATAGTTTAGCTATCAAATGGTTTGTCACTTTCTGACATACGCAATTTTGCCAAGAGCAAAAGGGACAAAACACAGTATAACCGTGTTTTAGTTACACCGCGTTTATTAATAAGGCGGTAAAGGTCTGAGTTGATGTACTTAGCTATATCTGTAATTTTGTATAAACAACAAAATAGAGATATCAATGGCATATTTTATACAATATATATCAACATTTTCCCCGTTATGGCGTTTTATTCTTTTAGGTAATTAATAAAACTATTAAATAACTAACATAAATAGAAATAACATTTACCAAAAACTTGTCTCTCTAATAATTAAAGTTTTGTTTTCGTTACCAATTTACGTCTGACTATAAACATATTTACCAAAAATATTTTCATGACAAGTGATGAAAGTTTACAGGTAAGTCCATATCCTTTGTTTTCACTGTAAAAAAATCAGATATAATATACGGTAAATTTGACGACCACAGTATGCAATTTCCCATTTCTGGCTAAACAGGACTTACCAGGAAGCCACATCCAAATAAGTAAGTACAATAAATAAATTAAAAACGTAATAATTTTCATGTAATGTCCCACAGTTGGGCAAAGGCTCTCATCTCACTGAAGATATAGCCATAATCACCACGCTTGCCAAATGCAGGTTGGTGATCTCAAACTCAAACCAGTAGGGAAACATGTTTACGCTCGACCCGGGAATTGAACCCGGAAGCTCAGTCTTGTGCAGGCAGGCGAGTGCATATACCACTAGACCACCGAGGCGTTAATTTTAAAACGTACGAATGTATGTGTTGATGCCGCTACGCAACGTTCACCTCAATTAACAACTTCAACTCACGAGGGTTAGGTTTGTCCGACTGTTACAACTCTCTATGGGAATCCACATGCAAATCTGAACCGCGCCGCAGATGCTAATTTGAGCATTATTTCTGGGTTGTTAGCTTTTAGTGTTGTAAAAAGACTCACGTTCAACTTAACTCTAGTATTTTGAAAGGATAGCAATGTGCCCTTATTATGTGGGAATAAATACGCAGCCGAAATGTCTCATTTGCACTAGAATTTTTATTTGTATATTTCTTCGTTTACACCAATTAATTTTGTTTTGAAAAGATGTTCGTAAAGTGTAGGTGCGTAGGTGGAATCTGACATGTATTGCCACCAAACACTGTATTTACTCGTGTTGTATTCCTTTGGGATTTTTTGAATAAAAGTAGTACAGCCTATTAATTACTTTCGTCTTAGAACAAATTATTCGGATTAATAATTTGTATTGAACTGGTTGTGCTTCAGAAAAGCCCAAACAAGAAAAATCAGTCCTCGGCTTTATTATGTAAATGTTTTTTATGTGTACATAGGTAACAAAAATACAGTATTAGGCAGTAGTCCTACCGCCAGCGATGAACGAGAAACGAGTAGAACTAGTAGTCGTTTTCTCGCCGGCGCGTGGAACCACTGCCTAAGGGTTTAACACAAGTATTTGGAAATTAAATAATTAAAAACCTGAAAAAATACAATCTTTACAACATAACAACAATAGTAGGTACTGATTGCAGGCACCTCCAAACGAAAAGATTTTCCTCAAACGAAAAAGTGAAAATGAAACAGGAAAGTGATAACAAAAACCATTCATTCGGATCTGTATGGAGTGGAGACTCTGACATTTGCAGATTTTGGGAACCAAATATTTTATCTTGTTTTAAGATAATACGGTTTCACTGCATTTCTCAAAGATCAATTTCAAAACGAATATCAAACATTCTCTACTTCAAACGGTCTATTTATTTGATTAAACGATAAATTCTCTGGCACTTACAGCTGGATTTAAAATATTATTTCAAAGCCACAGCTCAAGCTATTATCCCAAAACTTTTACTGCTGGTTTTTACCAGCTAAAAAACCAGGACTCAGTTTTCAGTTCGTGTGTATTTTTTAATGTTTGTTTAAACTCATATCTGAACCATTTTGTCAGTAAATGTTGTTAGCGAACACTTGCAGAATTTTCCCATTTTAAATCCCCGGAGTCTATCTGTAGATCAATCTTACTTTTAATATAAAACTCCTTCGTACTAACAGGTAAAGCTACACCCGTTTGTATTTTTAGATCTACAGATTTTACAGGCTGCATACATTTTACGTTTTTGGGATAAAAATGCAATCCAAAGTAACTTACAATCGTGCTCAGATTAATAACAATATAATTTACGTAATTTGTCCCGTTATGTAAAATATCATCAAGAAATATATAATAAGTCTATGGCGACGATTACACGTAAAGTATTTACTGTGATCCAACAGTAAATAAATATCACGTATCGTGGTATTTACTGAACGTGTAACCTAATGTATTGATGGATGACAGTATTTATCGATGGATTTCTAGATTTCTTGATTCTGTAATGATGATCCGTCAGATGATGTGATTGTCAGCGGGCGTGAGGCGCTTGTGTAAGAACGTAGTCCGCTGGCACCGGAACTGCTTCCAGCGACTGGTGGCGTGCGGCGTCTGCCGGCTCGACTTCACCCTCGCAGTCGACATACTCGCCTTCTTCACCAAGTACACCATCGTCATACTACAGTTTAAACTATTCAGTTAGATTCCGTTTACTCGTAATGTCGTTGCTAAGATAATGAAGATTTCTGCTTTGGTAAAAAGAATATGTCTGACATGTAAGACGCATTAATAATAACACAAGCTTAATTTTGTTAATACAGATCGCTGCACGCATTAAGCTTATATCAATAAAATTGACAGTTGTATATTGCTTATATGTTTTAAATTTCCTGAAGCCTGGAGACGTATCCCATCCAATAAACGGAAACTGTTAAATTAACAATGATAACGACTGCCTGAGCAACTTCTAGGACAACATATATTGAATGGGGACGAGAAAAAGCGTTCACGCGTGCAGAGATAAAGGTAACGGCACCCTTGGAATGGTTTACTTAAAATTATTGCCTAAAAGTAAAAGAGAAAATGAAGAAACATGTGGCGCGTTGTCTGACTAAGCGATGTTACCTCATCGTAATGATATACTTTCCGATTTAATACTTCTTTGATGGGTGGCCGATAATACCTTTCTCTCTGTGTGTTTCCGTGCTAGAAGCTAGTGAAGAGCAAGTTAAATACTTAGTCCCGATTATTTAAAAGCTTAGCCGGGATGACACAAACTCGAACTTTCTTAGGAACTCTTAGGAAAGTTGTTTTGTTCAGACATTATTTTAGCTAATTCAAAAATTTTCATTGTATGTGCAATGTATGTGTTAAGCCTCGTATTCATTAGTAAACATTTGTTGATAAACTGTTTATGACTAGCGTAAACAAGTTTACAATAAACACATGTTTCTGAAACTTGGCCGTCCACACTTGGCAGTTGTTTATAGGATACTACGTTGGTGATATAGCTCTATGAGCATCGAAATTTGTTTATAAACATGTTTATAAACTCGCGCAAAACACGTCCACACCTGTTGACTTTTGTTTATAAACTAGATGTTTCGTCTTGCTCTCCACTCGTAGTGGGGAGCACGGCAACATGTATCATAAACAATGTTTCATTACCTATGTTTATGAACTGTTTATAAACTGTTTACAGAGATGATGAAACAATATGAAACATTGTTTATGAACAGTTTATAAACAGTGTTTATTAACAAATGTTTACTAATGAATACGTGGCTTCATTCTTACCGTCCTTATGACAAGCCCTAGACGACTTTCACTTGTCAAAAGGTAAGCGAGCGTAAATAATTAGTCTTCTTTTTGGAAAGGAAGACTTGGTGGTTTGCAGCGCGTACGGTCGCATTGTGCGGTAAACAAATCCTACTAATAGTACATTTGCGAAAGTTTGTGAGGATGGAAGTATGTATGTTTGTTACTCTGTCACAAAAAAGCGCGGGTAAAACCGCGGGGCGCGGCTAGTATATACAAGAACTTCTACATGAACCAAGGGTATTGGTATTAACTACATGCATAACAAGTACCATACTTGTGACTATTTTTCTATATTCTGTGTATATAAAGGGGTGAAATGACAAATCACAGAAAATAAAACAATAAGGCAATTTAAAACTCATTTTATTAAGTCAATACCTTTCTAATTGGTATAAAAAGTTAACAGCAAGTGTACCGAAAACACGAAACGTAATTTACGCTTTGTGCGAATCAAAGGTAACAAAGGTACCTCATTAATCTCGCCAGGGGTCCCTCAGGGAGACCCGATGTCAACAGCCATCATCCCTGACTGCCTCATGGTTGAGAGTACTTCAGCGTTCCCGACTCCTGCTTATTGTTCACAACTCTTCAGTAGATACGTCGCGGAATGATATACCGACTTATCAAGGCAATGACGTGTGTCTAATATGTCGCAACTCATTACGGATTCATTTCCAAAAAATAGGCTTGAGAGATGTAGACTGTAGTGGCCATTTAGTAAAGGCGCATTATGAATAGTTTAGCTATCAAATGGTTTGTCACTTTCTGACATACGCAATTTTGCCAAGAGAAAAAGGGACAAAACACAGTATAACTGTGTTTTAGTTACACCGCGTTTATTAATAAGGCGGTAAAGGTCTGAGTTGATGTCTTAGCTATATCTGTAATTTTGTATAAACAACAAAATAGAGATATCAATGGCATATTTATACAATATATATCAACATTTTCCCCGTTATGGCAAGCGTTTTATTCTTTTAGGTAATTAATAAAACTATTAACTAACTAACATAAATAGAAATAACGTTGACCAAAAACTTGTCTCTCTAATAATTAAAGTTTTGTTTTCGTAACCAATTTACGTCTATATTAAACATCTATATTAACACCAAAAATATTTTCATGATAAGTGACGGAAGTTTACAGGTAAGTCCATATCCTTTGTTTTCACTGTAAAAAAATCAGATATAATATACGGTAAATTTGACGACCACAGTATGCAATTTCCCATTTCTGGCTTACCAGGACTTACCAGGAAGCCACATCCAAATAAGTAAGTACAATAAATAAATTAAAAACGTAATAATTTTCATGTAATGTCCCACAGTTGGGCAAAGGCTCTCATCTCACTGAAGATATAGCCATAATCACCACGCTTGCCAAATGCAGGTTGGTGATCTCAAACTCGAGCCATGTTTGAAAAGTAGGGAAACATGTTTACGCTCGACCCGGGAATTGAACCCGGAAGCTCAGTCTTGTGCAGGCAGGCGAGTGCATATACCACTAGACCACCGAGGCGTTAATTTTAAAACGTACGAATGTATGTGTTGATGCCGCTACGCAACGTTCACCTCAATTAACAACTTCAACTCACGAGGGTTAGGTTTGTCCGACTGTTACAACTCTCTATGGGAATTCACATGCAAATCTGAACCTCGCCGCAGATGCTAATTTGAGCATTATTTCTGGGTTGTTAGCTTTTAGTGTTGTAAAAAGACTCACGTTCAACTTAACTCTAGTATTTTGAAAGGATAGCAATGTGCCCTTATTATGTGGGAATAAATACGCAGCCGAAATGTTTCATTTGCACTAGAATTTTTATTTGTATATTTCTTCGTTTACACCAATTAATTTTGTTTTGAAAAGATGTTCGTAAAGTGTAGGTGCGTAGGTGGAATCTGACATGTATTGCCACCAAACACGGTATTTACTCGTGTTTTATTCCTTTTGGGAATTTCTGGATAAAAGTAGTACAGCCTATTAATTACTTTCGTCTTAGAACAAATTATTCGGATTAATAATTTGTATTGAACTGGTTGTGCTTTAGAGAAGCTCAAAAAAAAATTCAGTCCTCGGCTTTATTATGTAAATGTAGACAGGTTTTTTATGTGTACATAGGTAACAAAAATACAGTATTAGGCAGTAGTCCTACCGCCAGCGATGAACGAGAAACGAGTAGAACTAGTAGTCGTTTTCTCGCCGGCGGTGGGACCACTGCCTAAGGGTTTAACACAAGTATTTGGAAATTAAATAATTAAAAACCTGATAAAATACAATCTTTACAACATAACAACAATAGTGAGTACTGATTGCAGGCACCTTCAAACGAAAAGATTTTCCTCAAACGAAAAAGTGAAAATGAAACAGGAAAGTGATAACAAAAACCATTCATTCGGATCTGTATGGAGTGGAGACTCTGACATTTGCAGATTTTGGGAACCAAATATTTTATCTTGTTTTAAGATAATACGGTTTCACTGCATTTCTCAAAGATCAATTTCAAAACGAATATCAAACATTCTCTAATTCAAACGGTCTGTTTATTTGATTAAACGAGAAATTCTCTGGCACTTACAGCTGGATTTAAAATATTATTTCAAAGCCACAGCTCAAGCTATTATCCCAAAACTTTCACTGCTGGTTTTTACCAGCTAAAAAACCAGGACTCAATTTTCAGTTCGTGTGTATTTTTTAATGTTTGTTTAAACTCATATCCTCATTTCTGAACCATTTTGTCAGTAAATGTTATTAGCCAACACTTGCAGAATTTTCCCATTTTAAATCCCCGGAGTCTATCTGTAGATCAATCTTACTTTCAATATAAAACTCCTTCGTACTAACAGGTAAAGTTACACCCGTTTGTATTTTTAGATCTACAGATTTTGCTGGCTGCATACATTTTACGTTTTTGGGATAAAAATGCAATCCAAAGCAACTTACAATCGTGCTCAGATTAATAACAATATCATTTACGTTATTTGTCCTGTTATGTAAAATATCATCAAGAAATAAATAATATGTCTATCGCTGCATAAAATAAATTCATATTTAAAAAACAAATGATATTCGTATAGAATTCTGTTCTTCTTCTAACCTTAAGAGCTGGGCTCTTGTCGATGGAGTTCTTTCCACTTTGCTCTGTCATCTGCCATCCTCTTCAGCTGTTCGTACGACAAATTCTGTTCTATTTGGTGCATATTTTTTTGAACTTACTTATCTTTGGAACTACCAGTTCGATTCCAATATTTCACTTTCATTTGATTGCCAAATTCAAGAGAAAAGTTATTTTTCAATCCAATTTTTTGAGGGGAACAGCGAACGAAGATATATTGTTTTCCCACTTGAGAAGCTCTTACGAACGCAAGTAGAAAACGAGTAAAACCTCGGCGCTGCTAAAAAATACATATAAAGAAGTACCTGAGCCGAGTTTGGTTAATAAATTCATAATGAAATTAGTAGCCATCAGTATTCCGTTAAGTCTTGTACCTAGTTACTTTCCGTCGGTTGGCCGCGACGACGTTCAATTAAGGCGTCTTCATTTAAATACCATTTAACTTAGTCAATGTAATATTGTTTCCACAGTAATAAACCTATCATAACTGAGTTGACAGCTTATACCTTAAATTATTTCATGATGGAACTTCTAATTTTCCAACGAGTGAAAGCGGAGTACGTATAATTTCTATTAAAATCCAAGAATGCACTCACTGAAGAGTCTAGGCTAATAACAACAGCCAATATTTGTATGAAAAGCTAGACGAAGAAGAATTTCATAAAGTCTATACGAGGTAGGTTTATTGAGGGAGCCTCCGGTAAATTGAACAAATGAGGTCTGTGTCAGCACACCAGGGCTATTCTCGAAGAGTTATGAGCGATCGTAAAAATGATATTAAACATATCGATAAAGTTGCTTAGTCAATGTCAATCAGAAACCATATTTAGGAGGTTCCTATATCTTTAGGTAACAACATTCACTATAGTAATACTGGTTTCTTCTGTGACCAAGGTCCCTGTAAAGGGGCACACGTCAGACAGACATCTAATATATAAAATTCTCGTGTCACAGTTTTCGTCCATACTCCTCCGAAACGGCTTGACCGATATTGATGAAGTTTTTTGTGCTTATCCGGTATCTATGAGAATCGGCCAACATCTATTTTTCATCCCGAAATTCCCGCGGGAACGAGTACAACGCGGGTGAAACCGCGGGGCTCAGCTAGTTTAAAATAAAAGTGAAGTGTATGCGTAAACGTAGTTTCAATTCAAAAAAGATATTTTTCGTCCATGATGTCCCCTGTTGCAAAACTGTTATACTCGTACTGTCGTACGTGACCTATAGGAAATGACCGCTCAATAACATTGTCTTACTTCAAAAAACCTTAAATATAAAATAAATGTGTCTTTATGTTTGTGGTCGAGAATAACCCTCATGAAGTTTCAAGGAAGGGCACGTTTGCCGCAGGAAATTACGGGCTTTTCAGTTTTCAGCATGAAATTCGCTGAAAATATGCTCCGTTCAGAATGATGTTTCGAAATTGCTCGTTTACGCCTAATGATATCTCTGATTGTTATATTTTGGGCGGAATAAAACGTTTTGTTATGTCCAATGTCCCAACAAAGGTTTATAATGATGAGGCCATTTTATACTTGAGATTGCATTCGAGGGTTAGATGCCTTCCTCATCCACTGACACATTTTGCCAAAAGATTCCCCACAGTTTTAAATTATTCAGTATAAGCTTGCACTTAATTACGCATTCAACACACCACCATGGCGTTTTAATATTATTTTGGCATCGTTCTACTGCGATAAGTACCACTATGTTTGGCAAGTGAAAACAATAAGCAGGGTTCACATGAGTGGACCATTTGTGTATGCAAATGAGAGCAAAGCTAATAAAACCTAACGGAAAATTGCAGGACCATCTTTGTATTTTATAGTGGATGTAAGAATTTATAGAGTAGGGAAATTTGCTAGTTAAAAAGGGTTTCCAAAATGTGTGGGCAATTTTAAAGATTTATTTCTTCCTAGTGAACCGGGTGAAACGCCTTGCCAGCTAATAATTTTAGTAACCGACCAAAATTGAGGCACATAATAATTTTACCACAAATAGTTACTATGTTTAGATATAAGTACTAAAGTACATATAATCAAATCGAAGTCGCAATTGTGACAGCGTCAACGTTCTATAAAACTAGAACTAGCCAATAATTCCATGTCGAGGGAAACCACATACCTGGACTTTATGAATTTAACTGTGTGTCAAATCATTGAAGTCCCCTACACATTGTAGTAAAAACGGGTCATAGAAATACAAACATCCTCCTTCTCTCCTATTTATAATATTATAGTAGAATACATAGTAGAAACTGCAAATTGTGCACCATTATTCATTCTTTATTCCAACCGTTTTACGTTGCGGACTCTGTTCAAGAATATTATATTTACAAAATATTCACAGATATTATGTCTAGTGGAGTTTAGATGTAGTTTTAAAGTGGTTTGCTCTTTTCAGTAAATATTGGTTTAGGGTTTATAGACTTATAGATCTTGGCAGAGGCCTTTAGGAGGTCTAAAACTCAGACAGCAAGGTTGGTCACTAACTTATTCTAATTATTTCAAACTTACTTTTAGTTATCAGCCGCTATATACTTATAGGAAACTGTATTCTATTTAGTTGTCTGCTGTCAAAGTGTATGGGAATGGGTCAATATTATTCATACGGGCCATTCCAATATATATTTGATAATAGACCACCATGAGGAACTGATGATTCCCAAGACAACCTTACAACCATGAACCAAAGTGTCAATAAAAAGGCGGTCACATTTTTTATATCTACAACTGGCTATACCCCGCGGTTTCCTCCGTATTTTCCATCCTTCCTTTTTGATACCAACATTAGGCCAATTATTCTCTCGTGTTTAATGACTAAAGGCTCTTCAACAAAGGTTAAAACATCACGGTTATGAAACAGCACCTTTGGCCCAAATGCCTGACATATACGTTGTACCTATACACATCTTTTAGCTGAAAAATCAAATTTGAATGTTATTAAAATGAAGCCGGCCTCATATTTCATGGCCATGTTTCAGGTCCCTTTTAAATATTTATTCAGGCGTCAATACACCGCTTATATTAATTTTGAATCACTGACATTGAAACGTTGAATATTTTTCAACCTTAACCGAAAATTTTGGATGAATGTGTGATTTTCAATTGATATTTCAATAAGTATTTTAATATTTTTTTACTGTACCTAATAGTCAGCCTATAAAATTGTTGTCTTGTCATTTCTAACATCTGTAAAATCTTCATCCAAGTCAATCAGAATTTGAAAATTAAACTGACAGAGTACTTTAGCACTCAATATTTTCATGAATTGACGATTTAAGTCTACTTTATTTAAATAGTATTTTTAAGAGACGAAGGTCTTTCGAGAACGATATATTCTGGGTCCTGGTTATTTAATTTATGCTTAAGGTCTAGACTAGACTAGTTTATTAATACCTAACTTAGTTCTGTCCCATAGACAATCACTCAACTAATAATATAATCAACTGTGAAAGTAAAAACAGTTCACGAGTGCGTCTTGAAAAACCTTGACTTTTTTAATATTGGCCTGAATTTGCGAAACAAATGAGAGAAACGGGAACTTCCACTTATATTCAGTGTTGACAAGATACCATCTACTAGTTTTCAATTTTCTTAGTCCATATTTTTTTCGAGTACAACATACATTGCGAGGTCTGCTCTTAACGGAATGCTGAGTGGTACAAATATGCTGCAATGTACGTTGAGTGTTTACATAGTGTCGTGGGTTGAGAACGCGCTATTTTCTCGTCTTTGTAGATCCTACCTTACCGTCAGGCAGCCGAGCCACCGAGCCGACCAGCCGTCAGTATGCCGGCGACGTTATCAGAGTGACTACGTGTTGGCTGCCTCTGACTAATCTCCGATGTTTTCGCGCCGAATTTAAAGTGAAGTTGAATAATTTTTTTATGACATTTATGTGTTTTAGTGCAACACTGTTTAGTGGTGAAGTGCGCTGTGGATTGTTCCAGAGTTCAATTTGTCTTTAATCGCGGTGTCAAAGGTAAGTTGTTATGTAAACACTGTTATAGTTCCATCCGTTTGTTAATTACATTAGGTGATTTGCATTGAATTAACTACATATTTACTTAACAGTACAGTCGAGGTCAAAAATAACTTTACAGTTGAGTGTTACAAAAATACCTTTACATTAAAATACGTTTACACATTGCATGCCAAAACATGCTTACAACTCACATGACACATTCTACTTTTCAGTTTATGCTCCAAATTTCAGTTTACAATCTGTCTTTCATTACAACATTTACAAAAAATCTGCCATAACACATTTACATTGTATGTTACATAATAAGATTTACTGCCAATGTGCCAAAAATACCTTTACATTTTTAGTGACATTAAAAACTTTACGATCAAGCTTACCTTTGGATTACACCTATTGTTACATAAATATCTTTACAGATTTGATTAGCCCGTTCTTAATTTAAATAATGAAATGAAAACGTCATGAATATTAATTTTGGTTTTATGATTTAAATGTTTATTTTTATGAGTGGCGTACGTTCATACGTTTCGTTCAGAAGTTCATTACCAAACTATTGCGTGAATACTAGTTTTACTTATTACATTCATACAAACACACACATTAATACAAACACATCTTGCACTTGACTGGATTGATAATTTCATCGTAGGACGTAAGCTACGTTGTGGCTCAATAGTTTAGAAGTTTTGTTACAATATTATCTGTAAGGATGAGGCGATGTTTCGAATCCCACGGAGCGGCCCACTTTTTTAATGTTTTTTTTTTTACGAACTTGAGCGAAGTTACATTTAGTAAACAATAATGAAATAATATGAGGGTGGATTCCAAAATAAGACAGGTTTGCTGGTTTGGAGAAAAAAAGTCAATATGAAATAAAAATATTTTATGTTTAAGCTTACTTTGGATTACATACAAATGTTACATAAATATCTTTACAGATTTGATTAGCCCGTTCTTAATTTAAATAATGAAATGAAATCGTCATGAATATTAATTTTGGTTTTATGATTAAATGTTTATTTTTATGAGTGGCGTACGTTCATACAGTTTCGTTCAGAAGTTCATTACCAAACTATTGCGTGAATACTAGTTTTACTTATTACATTCATACAAACACACACATTAATACAAACACATCTTGCACTTGACTGGATTGATAATTTCATCGTAGGACGTAAGCTACGTTGTGGCTCAATAGTTTAGAAGTTTTGTTACAATATTATCTGTAAGGATGAGGCGATGTTTCGAATCCCACGGAGCGGCCCACTTTTTTAATGTTTTTTTTTTTACGAACTTGAGCGAAGTTACATTTAGTAAACAATAATGAAATAATATGAGGGTGGATTCCAAAATAAGACAGGTTTGCTGGTTTGGAGAAAAAAAGTCAATATGAAATAAAAATATTTTATGTTTAAGCTTACTTTGGATTACATACAAATGTTACATAAATATCTTTACAGATTTGATTAGCCCGTTCTTAATTTAAATAATGAAATGAAATCGTCATGAATATTAATTTTGGTTTTATGATTAAATGTTTATTTTTATGAGTGGCGTACGTTCATACAGTTTCGTTCAGAAGTTCATTACCAAACTATTGCGTGAATACTAGTTTTACTTATTACATTCATACAAACACACACATTAATACAAACACATCTTGCACTTGACTGGATTGATAATTTCATCGTAGGACGTAAGCTACGTTGCGGCTCAATAGTTTAGAAGTTTTGTTACAATATTATCTGTAAGGATGAGGCGATGTTTCGAATCCCACGGAGCGAATGATATGAATAGATGAATAGAATGTGTCATGTGAGTTGTAAGCATGTTTTGGCATGCAATGTGTAAACGTATTTTAATGTAAAGGTATTTTTGTAACACTCAACTGTAAAGTTATTTTTGACCTCGACTGTACATAATAAATTTACTTACAACAATGATTAATAAAAACGTCTGTGGACCTAAGGTTAAAAGGTTATCTATACGTTATAATAATATTATAAAGCAGCAGAGTTTGTTTGTTTGTTTGAACGTACTAATCTTAGGAACGACTGGTCCGATTTGAAAAAATATTTTTGTAATGGATAGCCACATTCAACGGGAAGGTTATAGGCTAATTTTCATCCTGAAATTCCCGCGGGAACGGGTACAACGTAGGTAAAACCGCGGGACGCTGCTAGTCAGGCATAAATATACGTATATTGTATTTAGCAGTTGTAATATGTATACTGTTAGGTTCAACAAGAAATACAAGACATCACTACTTATTAGTGCCAGACAAGACTAATATAATAATATATGTTGCTCGTGACTCGTGATTGACTTGTTAGTAAATAATATATACTTTTTGTACAGCTATCGATGACGTCAGTATTTTTTCGGTTTTAGTTTTGATCGATTACAGAAATGACCAACAAAAAACTCACAAAATGTTCGATAATCGGATATAAAACGTCAGTTCATTAGTACGTCAGTTAGATATTATGTCGGTTGGATTGAGCGAGTTTATACGCTGCGAGTCAGCGAGTTATAAAGTGAAAATTTGAATGAAACGTCATTTGTTTAAGTTATGATTGGTTATGATGCTTTATTGTAATATTAGCAGCGTCGCGCTTTGTGCCCTTTCCCGTGGTAACTTCGGGATATAAATAACCTATATATAACCTTCCTCTTGAATGTGACTATTCGATTCACAAATAATTATTAGAATTCGGAATGGTAGCCTGAGATTAGCGCGGTCTACTTTCAACATTAGATATAAGTAAAATATGACATATAAAATACGAGAATAAGTGTTTTCAACTGACTGCGCGAAAGAGGGTACCTAATCTAGTTCTATACTAATTTAATATAAACCTGAGTTTGTCAATGAACACATTTTCTTATACTTGTTTCTATGATTCAAGTGAATTATTAACATTTCTATCTGACGGTACACTTTAGGGATTGGGCTCATAGAAAAATGTAACATAACAGCGAAGAGTATCCGTAAACGTATTTTCAATTCTATTTTTTGTTCAGGAAATTTGATTTTTTTATTATAAATATTAGATAGCAACATGAAGTAATTTTTTTCTTCGAAAACGACCACAACGCGGGCAAAGCCGCGGGGCCCAGCTAATGCTTTTAAACCTTCAATTTGCGTTAGTTAGTAATTAGAGCAGGTTAGTTAACCCTAGAAACGAAGTTTTTAGACCGCCTAAAGGCCTCCGCCGTGGTCTATCAATTTATACAACCGGGATCAATAATTTAATGTAAATTGACGTAATAGTTTTTCATAGTTTTCAAAACCAATATGAGAGTAGGATATTGAATATTCTAAGATAAGTAAGTAAGTAGTATAGCCTGTAATGTCCACCGCTGGGCAAAGGCCTCTCATCTCACTGAAGATATCAGTACAGTGAGGAGGATAAGGTCAAAATAAACATTCTAAGCTCTTAATAAATGATAACGAAACAAGGAATCGGGTATAATACAAGTATAGTTGATGACTCGGGTTTGTCCTCTGTACCACTTGGAAAATAACGACCCATGAACAATGAAAAGTTGTTTTAACGACGCCGGTCACTTACATTACAGCCCTTTTAGGTTCTAACGACTACAATCGCCCCAGCGCTTCTGAAAGGGTTGTGGTACAGTTATTTTCGTATATTTTAATTTTAACCGACGTTGTTATTTTTTATAGTAAGTGGAATAGTTTAACACAAGGGTGTCACCTGTCAAACATAGCAAAAGGAGGTTAGACTTTTTTATTTATCACATATAAATGACTAGCAGTGCCCCGCGGTTTTACCCGCGTTGTACCCGTTCCCATGGGAATTTCAGGATGAAAACCTTCCCGTCGAATGTGGCTGGCTATCCATTACAATTTTTTTTTTCAAATCGGATCAGTACCTAGTTCCTGAGATTAGCGCATTAAAACAAACAAACTCTGCAGCTTTATAATCTATATAGGTATATATTTATATAATTCAAAGTCCTAACTGACTGACTGACTGATAATCAACGCACAGCCTCAACAGCTACACCTAGAAACAGAAACAAGAAATAGAACATGTTCTTCAAGTGACGTAAGTGCACACTAAGAAAGGATTTTGCGAAAATTCCTACGGGAACGGTCTCAACGCGGGCAAAGCCGCGGGGCGCTGCTAGTATTAGTATAGATGATATTCCATATACAATTCCATTAAAAATATCTGTTAATTAGATACTAGCCGGTAAGGATAGGTTATTAGGATCGACTGTTATTTTTAAATCGTATCGCACGAGTATCTGTTATGTCAAGTCAAGCTGAAGAGATCGTTTTTTGTTTGTTTGTTTGATCTGTGAAACTATCAGTCGGATTCTAACATAAAATATTGTTGTGATATATTATGACATTATATGTATATGATAGCTGAATTCAAGTGATCCTTTTTTATCCCGAAATTCCCATGGGAACCGGTACAACGTGACAGGGCCTGACTTAAGCCCTAAGCGTTTATTAATGAGGCCCTTAGAAGCCCGAGATACTTTCCTGAAGGCCCCGTTTATAGAAAACGCCCTAGGCTAGAGGTAAATCCTGGTCCAACGCAGGTAAGACCGCGAGCCGCTATGATAAATTACTATTTACCATACCAAGAAGGTACAATAAGTTGAATTAATCGTAGGTGTAGCCACCGGGCAAGGCTAGTGTTAATAAATGACAGTAAACTATAAGCAAACACCTGTCTGTTTTGGCATCGTTCCGTTTCCTAAACAAATCGTCATGTTACTGTATATAGCGGAGACGGCGTGACCTTGTCACATCGATAATAATGTTCGCATAGTGATGTGACGATGCATTATCGATTATGGTAATGTTTTGTTGTAGGTAATGTATGGTAATTTTAACTAAGCAGTTAGTTGTGTAGTTAATAGAGAGAAGAGTGTATGGCTTAAATATACATAATATAATTTAAATAGTTTATACATAGATTTAAGTTGAAATATGATTTAAAATAAGAATTTTAACATGAATGCGCCAATGAGGATATTTTATATCAGTAGGACTGAAACTGCGTTAACCGGGTGCCCGTGCGGTTTAAAAATGAACCGTCGCGGTTGCCTGTCGCATGCACCCAATACAAAAGTGAAACGTCGCGTGCGCCCGTCGCGTGCGCCCGTCGCGTGCGCCCGTCGCGTGCGCCCGTCGCGTGCGCCCGTCGCGTGCGCCCGTCGCGTGCGCCCGTCGCGTGCGCCCGTCACATGCGCCCGCTTAACGCAGTTTCGTCCCTTACAATTTGCCTTATAACGTCATTGGCCGTTAATATGTTTGGTTGTCAAAATTCTACATTTACAATTTTATCACATATGTGACACTTAGTCCTCTACTTGACTGCGCTAAAGAGGTATTTTTTTATCATTACAATTTGAGGTACTTATAAATAACTTCAATATCCAATAATGTTCTATTCATAGTCACCAAGTATACTCTACTTCATAAAGAAGGAAGCTACTCACTACATTTATCGACACAAACCGCCTACACTTGTCAAGTCGATGCAAATCTAATCACTCGCGCGCCGTATATGGTCAACCTAAGACTGGACTCGTCTTTAGGACACACGTTACTTAAGAGCCCGTGCACATTGTAGCCATAACAGTCTTTAAACTGACTTGTTCTATGTGAGAAAAATTTCTTTTGTCTGTTTTCAAGTAGTCATTAGTGGATTACTACTAGATAAAAATCTCTGTAGAGAGACATTAAAATCTTCTGTGACCGAGACTCTGGTAAAGGAACCGGAAAGTCAGATAATTATAAATCGGTCGGCATCGGTATAAATTATCGGCGGTCATCTGCCCGATATGTTGTTCCATACATAACCTCATTCTGTCTACTTTACGATATAATAAAGTTGCACTGATTTTATTTAAAATATCTGGGTTTTATTTAAAATTTAAATCTTGCGTTCTTGTTGGGACACCCTTTACTTCTATATTATTGTAAAGAGGTAAAATTATAGTTTTGTTTGAATGTTTGTGGGCGGGAATTTCTAGTCCCATTCGAAAAAATATTTGGCAAAATGAGTAGCGATCGGTTATAACTAAGAAACAACTAGACAATGTCTCTATAGTGTGTGCTCCTTCATATGTTAAAAGGACAGACGACTGACTGTCTGTAGTAATTATAGTGTGATTGGTCTCTTATGTGCCGTAATTGGTCAACGAGTGACTACACTCCTCTTAATTCAAACGTTACATAAACCGATAGATATGTAGCCTTCAATTGACGTCGGCTACACATTGACTCACAGCGGGCTCCTAACTACCTATACAAATGATATACGTACTTGCCTAGTGACTAGTACATACACATTGAGCTATTTAAGACTAGAGTGAAGCCTGTTGTTGTTCGTTATACATTGTCGTTACCTATAGCAGCGCCCGCGGTTTTACCCGCGTTGTACCTGTTCCCGTAAGAACTTCAGGATAAAAAATAGCTTTTAACATTCCTGTTGAATATGGCTATTCATTAAAAACAGAATTATTGAAATCGGATGGGTAGTTTCTGAAATTAGCGGGTTAGAAACAAAAAAATTAAATTCAGCTTTATTTTATTAGTATAGATAGTCTTCTTCTTTAAACTTAAGAGCTGGGCTCTTGTCGATGGAGTTCTTTCCACTTTTCTCTATCATCTGTCATTCTCTTCAGCTGTTGGTACGACACGACTATTGCTCTTTCCTTCAGTTGGTCTACATACCTATGCCCTTCTTGGCCTTCCTCTTCCTCTCTTTGCCTCTATGTGTCTAGATAGTCTATCTATGGCAATTTATAATATACTAGTATAAAATAAAGCTGAATTTCCTACGGCAGCAACATTACATTTTACGTTTTTAAATTAGCAGTTAGCAACATTCGTTATTTATTTTTTATCAACAAGGCAAATTTTAATTGCTTAAAAAATACCTTTTTGTGATAAGGGAAATTTAATTATAATATTTAGACATATTATATGGTGCATGTTATTCCCATACCGATAAGTAAATACCATTTTTATTTTTGTGTTTACATTTTTCCCTTACCTACATTATAACTAGTATTACGCCGCTGTTTCTCTCGCAGTTATGGATTAATGGGTTTGTGATTAAAACTTATCTTTTTGTGATGATTACTAGCTTTTACCCGCGACTTCGGCTAAGTGGAAAATCTTTTTGTGTGACGGGGGTTGCGGGTTCGATACCCGCCCGGAGTCGACAATATGTGAAGACATATGTAGTTGTTGGCGACGACGCGACGTCTGGGTGTCAATTATATATTCTTAATAAGTATTTGTGTACGTATATGTAGTAGTATCAGTTATCCGTTAGTTAGATTCCATAACACCAGTTTCGAGCTTACTTTGGGTCTAATTAACCGTGTGTGAATTTGTCCGGGTATATTATATTATATATTATATTAACGTTACATAAGGAATCAAAGTAAGCCCTCATTACGGCAGTAAGTAGGTACCTATACAAATTATGATTTTAATCTAACAACATAAAAACATTTCATTTTCATTACCATCATACTAACTATATAAAAATAAATTTTGTAGGTACGTACGAGTATTAAGCTTCAAAAAGACATTAATATCTGTTTCATAGTCACTGCACGTACTATGACAAGTACAATTTCATGTTGGCAAAAACCATTAAAAAGTTTACGCGCTCCTACAAACGAGGTTGAAACTTGCTCTGTGAAATGTTCCCTATACAATACGAATAGATAGCTAGAAGCCTACCTAGTATTGGTTGAATTTAATATATATTAATTTACTAGCAGCCCCCGCGATTTTACCCGCGTTTTTACGGGAACGGGTACACCGTTCCTGTTCCTGTAAAAACTTGGGATAAAAAATAGCCTTTAACCTTCCCGTTGAGTGTGGCTAGCCGTTACAAAAATAATTATTGGAGTTATATGTATTGATATGAAAACAAATGGGTTCAGGAAAGTTTCTGACCTGAAAATAAGTATCTATATATAAAATAATCATTTGGCGTTGGTCTCGCTAAACACGAGAATGTTTGTACTGATTTGTCTAATTTTGTTGTTGAAATATTTGTGAAAGTTCCGGGAAGGTTGAAACGGTGAGGAAATATTTATACAGACATCTTTTAGTGGCGGTACCAAGTTCGTCGGTCAGTTTGATACTAATATTACAAGAGTCGAGGTTTACTTCATATTTTATTAGCGAGATCTCTAACATTAACAAAAATACTGCCTAAGTATCATCTAGGAAAATATTATAAAACATTGTCTCTACAATGTCGGATTGGGTCTCTACATAGTTTCGCATCAAGATGTTAAAATGTTAGAATATATTTAATAAAATTTTATTATATCAGCAAAGTTTAAGTTCGTATGAAGTCACTTGAAGTTGTATGATATTTTCGACTTCTACTCCGTGATAATGCAAACTATACAATACTCAATATATATTCAAAACTAGCTGTGCCCCGCGGTTTCACCTGCAGCGCCCCCGTTCCCGTGGGAAATTGGAGATTTTTATTTTCTTATATAAAACCCTTATCCTGACAATAAAGAGCACTTAAAAAAAAGAATCATCCAATTTGGTGCAGTCGTTCTGAAGTTATGCGCGTACATTTCGGCGATTCATTTTTATTTATATAGACTAGCAGCGCCTTGCGGTTTTACCCGTGTTGCGCCCGTTCCCATGAATTTCGGGATGAAAAATATGACCTTCCCGTTAAATGTGGCTTTCTATTCCAAAGAGATTTATTCAAATCGGACTGTTAATTCCCGAGATTAGCTCGAACATACAAACAAACAAACTTACAAATTTTACCTCTTTATAATATTAGTATACATCAAATATTTAATAAGTGAACATAATACGAAATACCGACACGGGATGGAGACTGCACGAACATAGGCGAGACTTGCCGAATATGTCCTCCACACTCTCGTATTCGCTATGTCTCGTGTAGTTTTGCCGAGAATGTGGAGCGCGCTTAGCTACAGTAAGTAGTCAAAACTTGATGTCAGATTTTTAAACTACCTAACTACGAGTAATAGCATACATAGTCTGAAGTAATACATTCAAAATTTCGGACTACTCAGTACAATCCGCGGTAGTATAGTGGTGAGTATCCCCGCCTGTCACGCGGGAGACCGGGGTTCGATTCCCCGCCGCGGAGTGGCAATATTCCATGATCACTTTTTTTTGCAGTACGCGTGGCTTATTCTCACTAATCGATGTTAACTCATTGCAGTTGTTGAGCAACGTGCAGCTCGATTCAAACTGGGATGGGTGGTCGACCGCTATCGGCTTTGGAGGACACGTAAAAATTGTCGGTGCCTGTTGTTTCAATCATCAGATCTTGTCGCAGGCCTTTAACTTGTCTTAAAACTTTTAAATGCTTCTTTAAATCTATCTATACTAATATTATAAAGCTGAAGAGTTTGTTTTGTTTGTTTGTTTGTTTGTTTGTTTGTTTAAACGCGCTAATCTCAGAAACTACTGAACCGATTTGAATAATTCTTTTTGTAATAGATAGCCACATTCAACGGGAAGGTTATAGGCTATTTTTCATCCCGAAATTCATACGGGAACGGGTACAACGCGGGTAAAACCGCGGGGCGCTGCTAGTTATGAATATACCTACGTACCGAATTCATTCCGCACGGAAAAAAACTAATGTGTGCGGCAGGCAATACATACATACACACGTCCATACATACATCTTCACAAACTTTCGCATTTATAATATTAGTATGAACCAACTTCCATTTCCTTGTTATATTTCAACATTATATTTATAAACAAATGTATGATTAGTTAGTTTTATAAATAGTGCGATTGTTCGCGTCGGCGTAGCCACGTGCGTTACCAAAATAGAAGGCTCCTTGAAAAATAACACTTGAATTTTAATCGTGGACCATAAACTGGGCCCATAAATAATACTTAGGACACTTGAATACGTATTAAAACTTCTATTAGGCTGATGTATTTTAATGACTCGACTGGATATTTATTTATAAACGACTAGCTATTAAAAGTGACATTATTAAGTACATATTTAGTAGAGAAACGTATTAGCCTATAATGTCCGACTGCTGGGCAAAGACCTCTCATCTGACCGAAGATATCAATACAGTGATGAGGATTAGGCGTAATTACCACGCTTGCTTGGTTGATGATCTCAAATTCATTAACAAAATAAAATCTTAATGCAGTCTTAGGGGCCACACCGTTTACTTTCATATCAATAATGTACTTAACCTATGTATCAAATTATTAATATTTAACTATATTTTGAATTGAAACTACGTTTACGCAGTTATTAGACATGGTAGGGTGCAACTAGTCCAACATCGGTTAGTAGAAAAAGTATAACATAACAATATTTTTTGGCCTACTGTGTCTTTGAATACCTACGTTATACTCCCAGTTAAATATGAAATAATCATGATTATTTCTATGTAAATGTTTATATTATTCATGACTTAGGTTTCCTAAGCCCTGTTCTTTAGGCTGCGGCTCCATTGAGGCGGAGACGAGCGGAGCTGAGAGGAGCAGAGCTGTGAAAAGAGGATATGGATTTCACGCAATATATGATTGGTCGATCCCCACACGTCTACTCTCAGCTCCGCTCGTCTCCGCTTGACTGTTTCCATTGAAGCGGAGCGGAGACGAGATGTGGATTTCATGTAATACGATTGGTCGATCCCCACACGTCTCCTCTCAGCTCCGCTCGTCTCCGCTTGACTGTTTCCATTGAAGCGGAGCGGAGACGAGTTGTGGATTTCATGTAATACGATTGGTCGATCCCCACACGTCTCCTCTCAGCTCCGCCTCAATGGAGCCGCAGCCTTATTCCTGTAATCTCGCGGGAATACGAGAAAAAGGTAAGTAAGGTAATAAGGCCTGTTGACGATCTAACCCTCATGCCGATCTTAGGCCGCTAACCTTCTCGAACTTACTAGTGTTCGCCCATTATGATTGTGGCACAGGTGTCATTCTTTGCGTATGTACAGTCGGCCAAGAAAGTGGTCTACCACTTTTGACAAAAGTTTCTGCGAGATGTAACGATCGCTAAGGTTGACTTTTCTATGCACAATTATGTTATGACGTTTTGTCTGTTATCTGAGATGCCTGACATTTGACATCATTGGGTGACTTAGTTGGACCTCTATTATTAAATGAAAATTGACCTTGTTGTTTCATGACGTTCAAATGAATCTCAACCGTAGGGTGGTAGACCACATTTTTGGCTGACTGTACATATTGTTTTTTATTACTTCAAAGTATGCAGAGTAATTTTCTGTCACATAGCGAAACCTTGTCTCGCTCCCACAAGTACAAACTTGTGGGTACCTTTCATTCACACAATTCACGCTGTTGGTATATTATACTTTACTTTGTTATTCATTTTTATTTAACTTTATTATTCTGACTTTACCCATACGTATCCTACATAAAACAAGAAATAATACAATTAATACCCTTAACCGCAGCATAATAGACACCGATCACTCGATCTGCGAGCACTTAGCATTGCCGGCACGAAACGGTCGTTTATTGAAATTCATAATATTGTAATGCCACCTTTCCCATCAACTACGTTCATTCAATTCCGTTTATTTCATAATTCGATAAAACTCGATTGGAAACATCAACTGAATTTTCATGAATTTGGGTAAAGATCTTCCAATATAACAGACAAAAACTGTGTTAACTTTTTATGCTTGAAATTCTAAGAGAGGGTTTTTACTTCGTTTGAATACTTGGGTCTTATATAAATACTTGGAACATAATATTATATTCCGTGATAATAGGACCGCATAGAGATGGTATTTGAGAAATTATTACGGTTAAAATATACCGTATTTATTTATTAAAATGATATATTTTCAAAATGTTCCATCTTAATAAGTAGAATCATACTGTTATGTAATTCAAATGTTTTACAATATATACAGCTAGGTACCGTGGTATAGATTTTTGTACTATTGCTCCTGGTAGTTTTTTATTATACAGTAAATCGCTGCATGAACATGCGGTGACAGCTATTATAAAACTGACAGCTACTCCATAGATTATATGGGTCGGCTGCATGCGGCAAACGACTGCAGCTGTCAAATAATAAGGTGTCGGTGGACGACCGTTTGGCAAGCGAAGATGAGTCGGAAGTTCACGATTTAGTAAACGTAGTGGTGAATTAATATGTTTAGTACAAAAGTTCGTTACATTGTAGTTTACGTTCAAAGCCTATCAGGAAAAGACAGAAAAAGACCTTTAGTAAACTATGTCACTTCTAAAAGCACATTAACCTAATGAGGTTTTTTTTGAAACTGCAATAAAGATGTGTCACCCGTAAACATACGTACAAACAATACCATTAATGAAAGCAGTTAATTAAGTTTATACCATTTCAGTTAGTAGACTACACTTCAATTAGTAATTCCGGTTGGGAATGATTGAATACTAAAGTCTGCAGTCTAAACTAGTTAGTACTCCATTTGCAGTCTGAGTTACAACTATTCGCAATTACGGAAATACAACCACAATCTTTACTTTAGTAGATCAAAAGGAGAGCTTTACTTCAATACAGGGCGACGCACATCTAGCTTACTGCTTTTAATACAACAGTTTGAACTGAATGAATGAATAGATAGATGATTGAATGCGTAGATGAACGATGATGATTATAGGTAGTAAATAAGTACCTAGTTCGTAAGTACCTATTGCTTTACCAAACTCCCTTGCGATGTCACTAATGTGACTAAACTGCAAATAAAATATTTTTAAATTTGAATTTGAATTTTTGTTACACTTCACACTTTTTGATGAAATGGGGCGCAGAGATTGATTATAATATTATAGCATTAGCTTTGGATGAATGATGGTTACTTTTTCACACATTTTATAAAGGAACACTAAACTAATATACCTATGTATAATAAAGCTAAAGAGTTTGTTTGTTTGAACGCGCTAATCTCAGAAATTATCAATCCGATTCGAATAATTATTTTGTACTGGGATAGCCTTTCAGACATTCGAAGGAAAGGTTACAGGCTACTTTTTATCCCAAAATTCCCACAGGAGAACGCTGCCAGTAAAGTATAATCTAGACTAGAACATCACATAGACGTTTTGTACCAAAATTCTATTGGTAAGCGTGAAAGCCCGCATGGAATATACTTTTCATGAATACTCTAACTGAATGGTATTCGCTATGCAATTCCCACAGATACGATTCAGTACGTACGTTAGGTAATAATAGTGCAGCGTCTATCAAAGGCACGCCGCGTCATGATTGACACACCGATCCAGTTAGTTCCTATTGAAGTTTCCACGCAGCATAATTCAAGTGATAAACGTTTTACAGAGCAATAAAATAACGGTTCCTTAAATAGGTAATACTAGCAGCGCCCCGCGGTTTTACCTGCGTTTTGCCCGTTTCTGTGGAAATTTCGGGATGAAAAATAGCACATAACCTTCTTCATAATTATTCAAATCGATCGGGTAATTCCCAACTCTACCTAGGACATACAAACAATCAAACAAACTTAAAAAAAATACCTCTTGATAATATTAGTATAATGAGTGCAAATTGTATAGATAATTGGACATTGTGATAGAAAACTATATTGGAACTTAGAATTATTTGGCATTATGTAATTAATAACCTGACGTCGTCACCAACAATTATGTCTACCAATATTGTTGACTCCGGGCGGGACGCGAACCCGGAGCCCCGACACAGTAAGCGCTCTCACATGGTAATGTGCCAACAGAATAACTTATTTTTAGTCTTCCAGAAAATAAAGGATATGAATCCAAAAGATTGATGACAATGATAAAACTACATCCAACTCGGAAGCAATAACGAAAGATTTCAGTAAGGAAATCAATCTTACGCGATGTTATCTTACCTATCTTAGGAAAAATTCAATTTACTTGAAATCAGATATTCCTCAGAAAACTGATTTTTCCATCTCCTATTGTTATTCTCAGATATGTATGTCGCATTGTAAACAAGCTGATGTTTGTTTTTTACCGTGACATCTTCAGGTTTTTTGTAATAGGCTTAAGTGACTATCGTCGGCTCTATATTTCTTAATAATATAATATATTAATAATTGTTCCCTCAGGCAGTCGAAATACAATGGTGACCCCGGGCAGCAGAGCAGAATAGGCTTGTTTCCACTAAGAATGAATCGGATGGCTTTTAGTTTCTAATGATTAACCATGATAATTAGTAAATAAATAATCAACTTTGCTATTAAAATAATAAAAGATTAATAATATTTTTGGAAAATAAAATCGACAAAATGAGGCGTTTAATCACGTGACATTAAACACCAATCAGAGAAGCGTGACGTCACATTTCGGATAAAACTACGATGTATAGTAGATTTCTAATTTTTTGGCAATTCATGTTAACAAACCTTTGATTTTACGACATTCACGTATTTATCTTAAACTACACACTCAATAGTTTGCCACACACTATACACTTTTTCCTAAGTTCTAAACACGGAATTCATGAATTTTATTAATTTTCAACATCATATTTTAACAAAAAGAAAAAAAGTGAGGTTGTGAAAATACAGATAGTAAAATGCTTTTTTTTTGACTATGGCTATAGTGATGAGCAAAGCAAGCAAAAAAATATAACAGAGTAAGAAATCAACTAAGTGATTGAACTTTTTCAACTCACAAAAAGGCAAATTAAAATAAATCATCGTATTACTTTGAAAACTCACGACATTATTTTTAATTTAATATACTAGCAACGTACGTTAATATACTAGCGCTAAAGCGATTATATTTTTGTTGTATGTTCAGTTTTGAGATAATTAAGTGGTATTGCCACTGTCGGTTAACTAAGAACTGTCATTATGCTGGCAAGACAGGCCGATACCTAGTCAGCCGCCATGCTTCGTTCGTCATTCGTCTCGTTTGCTTGATGTCGTACGTTACGGGTGCTCCTCTATGTTCGATTTCCTAAAAAACTTGGCTTTCTCTCTGGACTTCGATTTGTTTAGTGATTTGGTGTGTTATTTATTAGTAGGATAGGATGGGATAGGATAGTAGGATATTATACGACTGACAGCAATTCGCGGTTTTTTATCAGCGTTGTATCTGCGTGATTAAAAGAAAAACTTAAAAACCCGACTGATTAACTTAATTAATGAATAAACCAATGAACAGATACTATGTCAGCCATTAAGCAACTTCTGAATTTATATCAGTCATATTTTAATATAGAATATAACTATCACTGCTATAAAAATTATTATGAACTCCTACCTCCGTGGCTAATGTATCAATCTTTACCTCTATATTATCTTTGTTCAGAAAATCGGCCATATTTATTTGTACATACGTCTCGCCAATGCGAAAGAAATCGACTATACATTGTGGAATTAGTTGATAATGACTTTCTTCGTATTTTTTATTGTTTGGAACGTATATGAATTATTTGTCGTTGTACTTTTACATTGGGGCACTATACAGTATTTATAATACGAGATATTCATTATTTATTAAAAAACACAATTGACTTTCATACACAAACACGGCTGTTCTGCGAAATGTGACGTCATTCAAGACGGCATGACAGTCTTGGCCTTTTTCGCGGTCAATTTCAATTTCATTTCTTAAAACTCAAAATACAAACGTAAAAAAACTATTTTTCTTAAAATAATATATTTTTGGGGTGAAATAGATGCTAAGCTATAGTTTTAAACTAATTTCCAAATTTTGTCAACTAGCCTATTGTTTCCAAAAACCTTGGATAACTTAAACCTTTTCCGATATTCGTGTTCATGAATAATAGCGATTCCATTATTTTATACAAATCTAACGGTGCGTCTAGGTCTAGCGGATGATCCGCGAATGCGCAGCTCGCGCGTGATAGCCTGTACCCTAATTTGGGACCTAGTGTAGTGTTTACATGGTTCTATTTCGTGCCAGTCAAATTGGTGCCAATCGTGCAATAGTGCTATCCATCGTGTGAGAATAATGCCTGCCGTATACGATCAAGTTCATTTACCGTCCGTAGATTTAAAAGTCTAATTGAAGTCAAGATTTGTAACTTGCACATCCATGGCCAGACACCCTCAAGTTTATTGGACGCCGCATCAAATCCGCTGCAAACTTGACGATGAACTAGATCATGTGTGGCCCGCATAAGGTTGCACAAATTTATTAAACAAAGGAATACAGATACAGGTTACAGCACACAGATACAAGTGTCATTCATCATTCATCGTTTTCTTATACTCTATAACTTACCGCATGTATACCATTGTAGACTCTACTTAATGTAGTAATAAAGTCTACAATAGTATGTAACGTAGAGCGAAAGTATGTTGGCAATGTGTTAGTTCAGCTAGTTCATGAAGTGTTTCAGTTTTATTGCCAACACCGGTGTTTAACTAGTTGTCAACTCTTACTATGAAAATTTTACAATTAATTTTATTAACAGAAAGTTTATCCTTTGTCTTTAGTAGGTGACTATTAAAGTTTAATTATACCTTTAACATTTTTGACCTTACTAGGTGTATCTAGGTCTATTAATACATACTTAGGTACTTACTTAGCTCTAACTGAGCACCATTAACTACCAGCAGTTTATCCAATTAATCTGGTGGAACACGACCGTCGATTAATTAATTCCAAGTATCAGTAATACCAAGTACGAGTAAGAACTGAACGTGCGTAGCCTAGATAGATTGCCATGTGGCTTCGATTACTATCTAGGTTAGTTCTTAGTGCTCACGCTGTGGCATGATGCGGGTTTAATTAAGATTATTATGATAATAGCCACGCCCCCGTGGGACCGTTCCTTTAAGAGTTTCGGGGTAAAAATAGCCTGATAACTTTCCTCTTGAGGATATCCCATGGAACATAATGATTAGGCTTTCTACTGACTGCCTAAATAACTTTGACAGACTGTCATTTAATTTATGAAACGACGCTTTGTATTTAACAGTGATTTAAAAGCGTATAAAATCGTGATTTTTTTAACGAACGTAATTTACGATAGCCAACTGTTTGAATCATCCCACACTTAGTCTTCAGCTTTATTATATTATTCTTTATTTGAAGTTTTATCGCTAAGTTACAAATACATACAGATACAGGAAGGTCGTTTCGTAACCTAACTCATATACACTAATGAGCTCCTCTCAGAAATAGCCGCCACCAGCGTTGCTTAACATACATAATTGAAATCGACTTCAGTCACGTACTACTTTTATATCTTTGGTGAATTAACTAGTGAATAGATAGTTCACACTCGATGTAAGTTTCTCTGAAATAAATATTATATAAATGTATCTGAATTAAATTTACCTTAATATTACACACTAGCGGCGCCCCGCGGTTTTACCCGCGCTGTGCCCGTTCCCGTGGGAATTTCGGGATAAAATGTAGCCTATAGCCTTCCTCGATAAATAGACTATCTAACAGTGAAAGAATTATTCAAATCGGTTCAGTAGTTTCCGAGATTAGCGCGTTTAAACAAACAAACAAACAAACAAACAAACAAACAAAACAAACTCTTCAGCTTTATAATATTAGTATAGATAGGTACGGTATTTTTCCTACACAAAGCAGCGAACGTTTTCTTTTAAAATAACAAGAACAAATCTGCATTTCCGAAACCTTGAACCAACAAATAAACAGAAAATCCCAAAGGTGTGTTCAGATGTGCGATTCAGCTGTGATATAACGAGCGGGCTCTTCGTTTGTTTGTCAAACATTTGTACCGAACAAACCGGGCCGTCTTTACAAAACACGAGACATTTTGTTTTACTGCATCACGATATGAGAAACTTTGAATGAAACTCTTCGGTGACTTTGCAATATTCTCAGGATATGTATTGGAGATAAAGGTACTGTTCAAACCGTCGTATGGAGTAATATATACGATACTATCGCGATCGCTTTTAGAAGTTAACATTCAGGTAACCATTACTATTACCAAACAACTAAAGAAGGAGTTTATAAAAATCACTTTCGTTGATAAATCTATTTTGAAAGTCACAAGTTTTAAGGACCTTTATTTATATTTTTCGGTATTTAAAGTTACACGCCAATAAAATAATATTTCACCTAAATAAAGTATGTCCACAACTGAGACGGTAAACATTAGAAATAGCCACAACAAATGTTTCAAATATAAAATACGGGTGCAAGTTGTAGATGTGGTGTTGTATCACTAGTCACGTGCAGGGGGTGGTCCAATAACAACCGGGGCGTCAATTGAAGAGGTCCAGTCAATACAAGCTGCGAGAACACGGTCCAGAGGGCCCGATAAATTGCCTGTCACATGTATAGACGGCTCTCTATAACTTATTATTAGACAGACTATAGAGTTAGTATATACGAGTACATACGAGTGTATACTGATACAACAAAGCTGAAACGTTATTGTTTGTTATTCGCTAAACTACCTATCTGATCTAAACTGCCTATCTGATCTGAATAATTATTTTTGTATAGCCATATTCAACGGAGATATTTTTCATCCCGAAATTCCTACGGGAACGAGCACAACGCGGGTAAAACCATAGGGTGCTGCATGTCTACCTATATAGTTATGGGAGAGGGCACGACATAGTTTCAGAGTAATAATGTACATGATAAGCCTTGATAGCTTTGATAGATTGATGATTGGAAATAAAAAGTCAATGCAGCTCTAATACTTACCAGCTGAGTTTCCATCTTACACGATCGAATGAAAATCAATTTAAAATCGGATCAATTTAGCGTTACTAGCGCTCGATCGAGTAGGGTATTCAACGAACTAAATATTGTATGATTCAGTGGGTATCTGTTTCGGTTAGTAGTTCCGTACAATCGTTCTAAATTCGTTAAGCGGATAAACAACACTATCAAGTATAGATAATTCCGTAACTACGATGATCCTTAGGGGTTTTCTAACACTATTCCGTAAGGATTATAACATGGCTCATTGGCTTAGATTGACTTATATTTTGGTATGGTTTAGATTCGAAGCGCCTGAAATTCGCAGCGCATGAATTTTTTCATGTCTGAATTTAGTAGTGACTGAATTTCGTTTTGACTGAATGTCGTTACTGTCGGAATGTCATATTGTCTCAATTTTGTAATGTTTTTATACTATGTAGTTATCCAGTATTTTTGTATGTACTCGTATAGGTAGTGTCACATAGTAAGATTCCGTGATATAAGCTTAGACCTTAGTTTGGGTCTTATTAACCGTGTTTGGATTTGTCCGGGTGTATATCTATTTATCCATCTATATATAGATTCTTGTGTATAGTTAAGCCTTTAGTCCCATACTAGTAGATGTAAATTAAACTACTAGATAGATGTAAATTAAATTATTCACTCTATTTGTAATTGATTTGAAGAGTTCCACTAAACGGAATAGGTTGAAAGTAAAAACTCGTTCAGCGTACAAAAAGTAAACAAGAGAAAAGCCTTCACCAGCGATTTAAAATCAAAACAGAATATTCATTAGCACTCGACGCGAACATTTTAAAATAGCGATCTGACTTAACTGAACTTGCGGTTCAAGTACCGGCCTGCAAACAACGCCCGGTATTAAAAATTATTTGTGCGTTTCACAATTTGCTTTATAGACGTATTAAAATATTTAAACAACGATATTTCCACATATAATGGTAAAGGAATTGATACTACGTTTACGGATACACTTATATGGCCCCTTTAGAAGGTCTTCTGTGGCCACGGGCCCAAAGGGGCCCAAACGTCAGATAAAAATGTAAAATTAAAGCGTATCTGTAAACGTAGCTTCAATTAAAAATGTGTAGTGTTCGGTTAAACTTAAGAAACCAGTATGTTAAAGGAAGTTGAATAATTACAACTTGTTGATACGCTGAAAAGTTTTTTATAGGTCGTTATAGGTCGTCTGTCTGTAGGTAACCAAGTCTAATTGGAAAATACTTATTTTCCTCCTAACAAAGGCTGAGTTTGGGACAAACATTAATTCGTGATCAAAATCTTTCCTTGAATGAGACCTTTTAAAGGAATAGCTATTACATCAGCTCCCCAAACAATGTGTACGAGGATGCCTTGATCCCAGGGCCAGGAAACCATATTTGGACGTTATTGCGTGTAGTGTAGAGTCTAAAAAAGCTGAATAAATCGTTTGTAATACAGACAAAGCTTTGATCGTTGAGCTTCCACAGATATTGGCAAAAGTCAATAACAATAGCAATTACTGCTTGCCTTTCATCGCGAGTCACAATCACAATCCAATACCCACCTACGGCCATTGTGTGGCTTTCATTTATAATTTGTAATTTTTAAAACAATATGTAGGTATTTGACGTCGGAAACTTTGTAAAATCAACGAATACAATAAACTGCGGTTTTGAAATATATATTTTTTTTTGATAGCATTATGAATTGAAGCTACATTTACGGATATAAATAGAATCAGATAGACATGGCACTTTCGGCCCAACCAAGTAACCCATCCAAGTAGGGCCGATCTGCGCGTTGCTTAACAATCGCAATGATCTAACATCGCTTGAATGACATTATTCTATACATCTTTTGACTAGCTAGATGGTATTTTAACCTGATTATTTGTGTAATAATGGTAAAAAAGTCAATGTTTAGGTATTTCGAATGAAGCTATCTGAAATCAGATACCAATCCGATTCGAATAATTATTTTTGTAATGGAGAGCCACATTCAACGGGAAGGTTGAAACCTATTTTTCATCCCGAAATTCTTAAAAGAACTGTCACTGCTAGGCATTTGTAAATCTAGCAACCCTTTAAACGAACAACGTTTGTATATCTGTAGGCTATTTATTTGTTTCTCCGAAATGGCTCTCAGTTTTGATGAAAGCAATGGAACGAAGACCATTATGTTCGATTCCCGGGAAACGTTGATATCTCCTCGAATATTCCCGCCCACACATATATTTTTAATTTTATCTAGGACTTATAATATGAGTATGAGAGCCATAAGAAATAACTATAAAAAAATAGTTCAAAAGAGAAAATCCAGGGCATCTTGCCTATTAAAATCACTTATAAAGTTAAATTTCTTTAGCATTTCCATAACTTATATTATGCTATTTATAAAAAGCAATCCTTTTGTGTTACATTTAGATGTAACACAGAACTTATCCCCAAGAACAACAGGTTTAACTCGAGTCTAACAACCATGCTTGCATGAATAGTTCTATTCATTAATTTCAAGTAAGTTATTTACCCGCAATCCCACAAAACTCCGACACTAAGGTCGAAGTTTTTAGACCGCCTAAAGGCCTCCGACATGGTCTAATAGTTCTATGAAGTTGTTAATTAAATTTTGCTAGCCAAATCTGTCTGTAACTTTTTACTCACTAAGGATGGGTTGCTTCAGCTTACGTTCACGCATCAGTTAACATTAACATAAAAGGTCAGTCTCAACAGACGTAAGAATATAAAAAATGTGCCTTTCTTCTGCCCACCTGAATAACTTTAACAGACTGTCAAAGTTATGAAACAACGCTTTGTATTTAACAGACATTTAACACTTAACACATTGAACTTTTTAACAGACGTCTGTTACGATAACCAACCGTTTAAAGTAACGCACCCTTTTACGACACGTGAGTCAAAAGTATCATTACGTAGAGGATTATGCGAAGATTTATGCAGTAATATATCGTGACTGAGTAAATAAATGAGAAGGGTATAAGGACGTATAATCAGTTCTTTAATCCGGGACAAGTGTGTCCGGTCTGCGTAAGTACGTCCCCGACCCTATAGACAAGTCGTACTGCTCAAGTGCTATGTGAAGAGAAGAAATCAAATGTAGAAGAGATATACATATTATTTTCGGCTATATTTTTCTAAGCAAGTAAGGTAATATACATTAAAAAAAACAATTTTTCAATTCAATTCGGTTAAAAGCAAAAATGCACACAATACATAGAAAAATATTATGAGTGTGTCGAAACAAGAGTCACCTTTATTTTTGCATTTAAAAAAATATTGTAACAATGTGCTGTTAAATATAACCATTAAACTAATTCTTATTCGCATAATAACTACATAAACTAGTTTTATTTTAACAGGTTAGTTCCAAGGAGTGAAACCATTGAAGAGGTTTGAAAATTTATAAATAAAAAGGTTGAATACCTAAAATACGAATTTTACTGGAAAAATACCAACCAGTTTCTAATAGAAAATATACTTATTATATTATTTACTAGCAGCGCCCCGCGGTTTTACCCGCGTTGTGCCCGTTCCCGTGGGAATTTCGGGAATTTTTTTACATAAAAACCTTCCTCTTGAATTACTCTACCTATTACAAAAAACCGCATCAAAATCCGTTGCGTAATTTTAAAGATTTAAGCATACAGACAAGCAAACAGACAAAAATAGCGACTTTGTTTTATACTATGTAGTGATTTAATCAGGGATCTATTCAGCTATTTTTCTATTCAAGGATCTATTCAGGGAAAGGCGAAGTACTTACTTTTTTCTCTATTTCGTGGATTTATTTATCAAATTCTATTACAAGAAAACACGAAATTATGAAATAAAATGTTACGGGGAAAGCAAAGGAAAATCTATAAATATAAAAACAAAGGTCATAATGAGAGTTATGAAATCCAAGAACTCTATATGCTAGGAGCCTCAAATTTTGCGTGGGGGTTCCTTTTAAGACATTGGTGCTCGTTAAGAAGGGATAAGCAGGTTAATAGGGCCACTCCCTTTCACCTAAAGCGCGGGAATTTCGGGATAAAATGTATCTCATGTGTTATTCTGATGAATAACCTATGTTACTGTAAAGTTTCATCTAAATCCGTATAGTAGTTTTTTTGTGAAACAGTAATAAACATTCATACATACATCCAGACATACATCCATCCTCACAAACTTTCGCATTTATAATATTAGATATCGACCACCAGTTCGAAAGGCCATCTTGGTTTTGAATTTTTTTGACCGCCTGACCTCCAACACGGTCTGGCGATTGAAACTAACAATTTTCCATTCATTCTGAAGCACGGTACCTCTGAGGTATATATATATCAATATCGGCCTTCCATCCAAGTAGTGACTGCACGTTACTTAACAATCGCGATGAACGAGCAGCACTTTGACTTTCCACGAGCACTACATAATATCGGTATTTCAAGTGGTGAACATCAAAATGCCGACAGTTCGGTTTACGATCGAAGATCCACTTTCTATATATCTTCGGCGATGACACCCTCACATGTTACATATTGGACTCCACACTTTATATTATGCCAAGTTTTATAGCACTTTCAAAAATTTGACGCACATTTTACTGCTGAGAAAATGAAAAATATTATTTTTGAACGATTGGGTCTAGTAATTATTTTTGAGATGTTTAGACTTTAAGTTATGGAAATAATAGGTAGTGTGTTATAATCTAGCATCGCCCCGCAGTTTTACCCGCCTTGTGCCCGTTTCCGTGGGAATATCGGGGTGAAAAATTGCCTTTAATCTTTCAGTTGAATGTGGCTAACCATTATAAAAAGAATTAATCAAATTAGATGGCACGTTTTTGAGAAAAGCGCATTAAAACTAACAAAAAATCAAACTCTTCAGCTTTATTATATTAGTACCTATGCCCTTATCCATAGGTACCAAAACAAACACTTTAAGTACTATATCTTTTATTTAAAAAGTAACTTCATTCAAGTTACTTTTTTACTTTTTTTAATAACATATTCAATGTAAATAAGATAATCAAATATTTTAGACTACAGTAATATGCAAAGATTCTTGGAAGGCGAATTACAAACTATGCTTTGGCATCGCGCCTGTAGGCAAGTGCGAAACAGTACCAACAAAGTAAGGTAACATATGAATTTCAACGAAAAACTTAAGCAAAACCTAATGCTTTTGTTCGTATTGAGTCCTTGACGGAAAAAGGCTTCTTAATATGGACTTTATTTAACTATTAATTGAAACGTTAACAACCTCCGTGGTCTTGTGGTTTGAGCACCCAGCTCACGATCCGGAGGTTCCGGGTTCGATTCCCGGTGGGGATACCTCACAAAAATCACTTTGTGAGACTGTCCTCAGTTTGGTTAGGGTATTGCAGGCTGAATCACCTGATTGCCCGAAAAGTAAGATGATTCCGTGCTTCGGAGGGCACGTTAAGCCGTCGGTCCCGGTTACTTTCTACGAAATAGCCTTGTTGTTGTTTAGTGATCTATATAGTTGTGAGCGATTCGCTCATTCATGCGATAAATGAAAATAACAGTGCGAATGAATTTTCGCACAGCGGCGATCAATTGTTTTGCATAAAACTAGTATTTTCTATTTTGAGCCCATCAGCTCTGAAATAACTGTTGGAGTAAATATTTTTTAGACTACTTTAAAACCCTCTGAAGAAGTTTGAAAAAGTACAAACTATAGTCACAAAATTTTGTAGCTGAATTTTGAAAAAAGATTTTTTGATGTTTAGATAGATAGACTTCTACTTCTAGAGACAAGACGACGTTTTTGTCCTAACCTAGACTTATTATCTGTCACAATGTTTTGTCTGCCACAGACTTTTTATCACAGGAATTTAAACTCATAACTGTTTTAACCTGACTTAATAAATTTGCTCTTGGTTTTGCTATCTTTGAAGTCGAAATCATGAGTCAGTTTGAAGGCGCAGCGAAGAAGCTTCCATGTCTGTTGTTTGAAGTGGTTTAAAGACTGTTGTGACTATAGTGGGCTCAGTCTCTCAAAGCATGCTCAAAACGCAATTATATAAGACAAGAGTGCATCGTACAGACGTACAGACTGCGTCTGTTTGTATGTTGATAAACTCAAAACTGGGATTTTAATTGATACACAAATTCATGAGGCAGGTTTGGTCAGCTTTTATTCCGATATTTCTACGCAACAGTACATATATGTAGGGACTAGCAGCGCCCCGCGGTTTTACCCGCGTTGTACCCGTTCCCGTAGGAATTTCGGGATGAAAAATAGCCTATAACCTTCCCGTTGAATGTGGCTATCTATTACAAAAAGAATTATTCAAATCGGTTCAGTAGTTTCTGAGATTAGCGCGTTTAAACAAACAAACAAACAAACAAACAAACAAAACAAACTCTTCAGCTTTATAATATTAGTATAGATTGTAGGCATGTTTATGTTACTAGTAAGCCATATGCACAACGGACGCTACCTAGACAGATGCGAATCCATTTGTAAATTTGAAATAGGTCAGAGCTTTTAGCGGTGCAGTAATGATGTTATCTTCAAGCAATTACTGTGGGCGGTATTAGGGTGGTCCATGTCAAATACTTGTATGTTGACTCGGTTATGTATGTCCATCATTACACGTTAACAGATCATTCATCTGTTTTTACTTGTCTGTTTGCTTTTTTTGACAATCACTACATACAAAACAAAGTCGCGTCTGTTTGTCTGTTTGTCTGTATGCTTAAATCTTTAAAATTACGCAACAGATTTTGATGCGGTTTTTTGTAATAGGTAGAGTGATTCAAGAGAAAGGTTTTTATGTAAAAAATTCCCGGAATTCCCACGGGAACGGGCACAACGCGGGTAAAACCGCGGGACGCTGCTAGTCTTTCTTATAATGTCAAAGATTTCTAAGCGAGCACACAACATAATATGGATTTGGATGAAATTATAATATAGTTATTATTTAGACTTGGGGACACCGCTGTCCCGCGGTGCTCGTTCCCGTGGGAATTTTGGGATGAAAAATAGCCTATAATCTTTCCGTTGAATGTGGGTATCCATCAAAAAAATAATTACTAAAATTAGTTTTGGTAGTTTCAAGATGGAAAGGCCATCTTGGTTTTGAATTTTTTTGACCGCCTGACCTCCAACACGGTCTGGCGATTGAAACTAACAATTTTCCATTCATTCTGAAGCACGGTACCTCTGAGGTATATATATATCAATATCGGCCTTCCATCCAAGTAGTGACTGCACGTTACTTAACAATCGCGATGAACGAGCAGCACTTTGACTTTCCACGAGCACTACATAATATCGGTATTTCAAGTGGTGAACATCAAAATGCCGACAGTTCGGTTTACGATCGAAGATCCACTTTCTATATATCTTCGGCGATGACACCCTCACATGTTACATATTGGACTCCACACTTTATATTATGCCAAGTTTTATAGCACTTTCAAAAATTTGACGCACATTTTACTGCTGAGAAAATGAAAAATATTATTTTTGAACGATTGGGTCTAGTAATTATTTTTGAGATGTTTAGACTTTAAGTTATGGAAATAATAGGTAGTGTGTTATAATCTAGCATCGCCCCGCAGTTTTACCCGCCTTGTGCCCGTTTCCGTGGGAATATCGGGGTGAAAAATTGCCTTTAATCTTTCAGTTGAATGTGGCTAACCATTATAAAAAGAATTAATCAAATTAGATGGCACGTTTTTGAGAAAAGCGCATTAAAACTAACAAAAAATCAAACTCTTCAGCTTTATTATATTAGTACCTATGCCCTTATCCATAGGTACCAAAACAAACACTTTAAGTACTATATCTTTTATTTAAAAAGTAACTTCATTCAAGTTACTTTTTTACTTTTTTTAATAACATATTCAATGTAAATAAGATAATCAAATATTTTAGACTACAGTAATATGCAAAGATTCTTGGAAGGCGAATTACAAACTATGCTTTGGCATCGCGCCTGTAGGCAAGTGCGAAACAGTACCAACAAAGTAAGGTAACATATGAATTTCAACGAAAAACTTAAGCAAAACCTAATGCTTTTGTTCGTATTGAGTCCTTGACGGAAAAAGGCTTCTTAATATGGACTTTATTTAACTATTAATTGAAACGTTAACAACCTCCGTGGTCTTGTGGTTTGAGCACCCAGCTCACGATCCGGAGGTTCCGGGTTCGATTCCCGGTGGGGATACCTCACAAAAATCACTTTGTGAGACTGTCCTCAGTTTGGTTAGGGTATTGCAGGCTGAATCACCTGATTGCCCGAAAAGTAAGATGATTCCGTGCTTCGGAGGGCACGTTAAGCCGTCGGTCCCGGTTACTTTCTACGAAATAGCCTTGTTGTTGTTTAGTGATCTATATAGTTGTGAGCGATTCGCTCATTCATGCGATAAATGAAAATAACAGTGCGAATGAATTTTCGCACAGCGGCGATCAATTGTTTTGCATAAAACTAGTATTTTCTATTTTGAGCCCATCAGCTCTGAAATAACTGTTGGAGTAAATATTTTTTAGACTACTTTAAAACCCTCTGAAGAAGTTTGAAAAAGTACAAACTATAGTCACAAAATTTTGTAGCTGAATTTTGAAAAAAGATTTTTTGATGTTTAGATAGATAGACTTCTACTTCTAGAGACAAGACGACGTTTTTGTCCTAACCTAGACTTATTATCTGTCACAATGTTTTGTCTGCCACAGACTTTTTATCACAGGAATTTAAACTCATAACTGTTTTAACCTGACTTAATAAATTTGCTCTTGGTTTTGCTATCTTTGAAGTCGAAATCATGAGTCAGTTTGAAGGCGCAGCGAAGAAGCTTCCATGTCTGTTGTTTGAAGTGGTTTAAAGACTGTTGTGACTATAGTGGGCTCAGTCTCTCAAAGCATGCTCAAAACGCAATTATATAAGACAAGAGTGCATCGTACAGACGTACAGACTGCGTCTGTTTGTATGTTGATAAACTCAAAACTGGGATTTTAATTGATACACAAATTCATGAGGCAGGTTTGGTCAGCTTTTATTCCGATATTTCTACGCAACAGTACATATATGTAGGGACTAGCAGCGCCCCGCGGTTTTACCCGCGTTGTACCCGTTCCCGTAGGAATTTCGGGATGAAAAATAGCCTATAACCTTCCCGTTGAATGTGGCTATCTATTACAAAAAGAATTATTCAAATCGGTTCAGTAGTTTCTGAGATTAGCGCGTTTAAACAAACAAACAAACAAACAAACAAACAAAACAAACTCTTCAGCTTTATAATATTAGTATAGATTGTAGGCATGTTTATGTTACTAGTAAGCCATATGCACAACGGACGCTACCTAGACAGATGCGAATCCATTTGTAAATTTGAAATAGGTCAGAGCTTTTAGCGGTGCAGTAATGATGTTATCTTCAAGCAATTACTGTGGGCGGTATTAGGGTGGTCCATGTCAAATACTTGTATGTTGACTCGGTTATGTATGTCCATCATTACACGTTAACAGATCATTCATCTGTTTTTACTTGTCTGTTTGCTTTTTTTGACAATCACTACATACAAAACAAAGTCGCGTCTGTTTGTCTGTTTGTCTGTATGCTTAAATCTTTAAAATTACGCAACAGATTTTGATGCGGTTTTTTGTAATAGGTAGAGTGATTCAAGAGAAAGGTTTTTATGTAAAAAATTCCCGGAATTCCCACGGGAACGGGCACAACGCGGGTAAAACCGCGGGACGCTGCTAGTCTTTCTTATAATGTCAAAGATTTCTAAGCGAGCACACAACATAATATGGATTTGGATGAAATTATAATATAGTTATTATTTAGACTTGGGGACACCGCTGTCCCGCGGTGCTCGTTCCCGTGGGAATTTTGGGATGAAAAATAGCCTATAATCTTTCCGTTGAATGTGGGTATCCATCAAAAAAATAATTACTAAAATTAGTTTTGGTAGTTTCAAGGATTGAGCAAAAGTAAAAACAAAAATCAATTTCTTCAGCTTTATTATCTTAGTTTAAATATAGATTAAAACCAGCGACTTTAAAAATGTATAGGAAACTAACTTAACGTATACCGTTCGCCTTAACTGTGCCTAAACCATTAATTTTGATGAAATTTAACATACTTAATAAAACATAAAAAATAACATTTGGAATCGGTAATACGCTACATTTTATCCCAAAATTACCCCGTGTAATTGGTAGAACGCGGGTCAATTCGCGGGATAAGGGTAAGTGATAGTCTTCGATAAATATAAAATATGAGGTAATATCGTAAGCCGTTATACATTTCAATACATTTTCGGCACCCACATGACGGCGGTACCACCCTTATCTTATCAGGTAAAAGTTTAGATCGCACCCCTGAATGGAATAATACTTGTTTTGGGATCGTTTTATCCGAATATACGTATTTTATTGTGTATTGTAATTCAGATAAAATTAATCTATACTAATATTAAAGCTGCAGAGTTTGTTTTTTTTGTTTGTTTGTTTGAGCGCGCTAATCTCAGGAACTACTGGTCCGATATGAAAAATTCTTTCAGTGTTGGTTAGTCCATTTATCGAGAAAGGCTATAAGCTATTTTTCATCCCAAAATTCTTACGGGAAAGGGCACAACGTGGGTAAAACTGGGGTGATGCTAGTAAAATATATAATGCTAAGCATTATCATGTTACGGTTTTATTGGGTATGTGGCTAATTAATCTAATGAAGCCAAAATAGTTTGTTTATTTGTTAGAACACCTTCGTTTGATCTCGGTTATAAATAATAGCCAAAACTATTATGTATTAAAAACAATAAGAAATAGATAGTGTATATAGTCTTAGCACGTATACTGGCATACCTAGAGTCAATATCACATTACAAATTCCTTACCAGAGGTCATGAATGAGGAAACAGTTTCACGTTGTATTCTTAAATTAACTTTAAGGAAAACACTTTGTAGATCCTTATGTGCCAGTGGTTCGTAAAGAACATTAATAAAAAGCTATTTTACTTCATATAATAAATCTAAAAAGTTTAGTTTTTGTTTGTTTGAATGTTTTAATCTCAGCAACTACCAATCCGATTTTAATAATTCTTTTTGTAATGAATGGCCACATTTAACGGGAAGGTTATGTGCTATTTTTCATCCCGATATTCCCACGGGAACAGGCACAACTCGGGTAAAACCGGGGGGTGCTGCTAGTGTTACATAAAGGGTCAAGGCGAAGACGGACCGTTAACCGCAACCGCAAGCGTTTCATAAACAATATTCCGCAACCGCAGGCTGCACCACAGATGTCCGCGAATCGTCAGCGGTTGCGGTCCGCCGGTGACCTTGGACTGGTACCCTACACCTACACCTCAGAGACGTCAAATGCTTCCTTAGTACAGATTTGAAGAGTGATTTTGACATGTAATTGTATAAAATACTAGCTGTGCCCCGCGGTTTCACCCGCAGCGCCCCCGTTCTCGTGGGAAGTTCGAGGTTTTTATTACTTATTTTCTTATATAAAACCCTTATCTTCACAATAAGGAGCACTTAAAAAAATTAAACATCCAATTTGGTGCAGTCGTTCTGAAGTTATGCGCGTACATGATACATTTTGGCGATTCATTTTTATTCATCTAGATTTGTCTAGATAACGTCAATTAGTAAGTTTCAATTTAATGAAAAAATACAAAAAAACAAAAATAATGGGTCACAAGTTGTTGATGTGGAAACTAATACGTTTTCCAGCCATCCATCGGGTCCGGTATCACCGGACGCGCTCAGGGCGGGATAGTTGTAAATATTGAATTGTTTGCAGAGCTTATCGTGGCCGCAGCCTCACTTGGTTTTGCATATGAAAATCCCCATTTAGGCCCGACAGGCGCGGCGCGATGCCCTCGCAACTCAACTCGGCCGCAATCTTTAAAGCCATCATATTAAATTTGCACACCGGTAATTACTTTGTTCAAACATTCAAACGTTTCCTAATTGGGTCCGCTGGTTGTTTGATATTAAAACGGCTTTTCACCAATTGTGTTGAACAAACACTGTTCCGTGTAAATATACATAGTTAGACCACAATTAAGTAGAGTTCGGTGAAATGTTTAGTGAGTTGAAACCGTATCTCTTTGAAATACCTTTTAGGTAATTTCCATTCAGTAAACAGTTTGTGATGCATCGTTATTGAGCAACAGAGCATCTAAAACTAAAATCATTTCTATTCAATCAGTATTGTGTTACCACACACAAGCAACGAGTTTCTAAAATACCTTTTATTGACTCTACGAAATAGTAACTGCATTTACAGTGAACCATTTGTTAGTACAAACTGTAGTTGGTATTTATAGAATACGAGTAAGGAAGTACAAATGTATTCAGAGGGGAGTAGCTCACGGAGACGTATAGATTCAGCTCACGAGCGTCGCGCGAGCGCCGTGCGAGCGCCTGGACCGCTGTGTGCGGGAACTTCTCGGATTCGCAATAAATCTAATACCTATAAAATGGCAAATATAACCCTCGGCACGAACTTTACCACTGGTTACAATTGAACTCTAAATGGCCACAGTGCAAGCAATCGCGTAGCCATGTTTTGTAAAACTAGAAATAGACACTGAACATTTAGCTATTACTATAATACCTACGCTCTTTCATAAAAGTCGCAGTTGAGATATCTTCAACGCTATAACCCCTATATCTTAAGTAGGAGGTATGCAGCACTTTTGTATGTAAGCATTACGAAAATGTTTGTCGCCAGCCAAAATTTGAAGCTACTTTGTAAATCCATTCAAAGTCATCGTGGTTAAATATTCCCACGCTTTTATAACAAACCACTCCAAACGGTGAATAAGAAGCCAAACTTCGTACCAGGTCAGTGACTCGAGTGTTTGAAAGGTTAGCTGAAGTCCTCTTGAACTTGACTAATAAATTAGGAGACTGACTTGCAATATATAACAAGCGCTGTAAGAAACATGATTTCAATATAAATTTACCATTTCGGAATATACTTCATTTGAACAAAAACAGCTGGTTTTAAGAATCCAACCTTGAACGACGGAAGTAAGGGTGCCTTTCCATAAAAACGGAGCGGAGCTGTACGGACCCCGATTCACAATTGATTTACACATTACAATTGTCAAACAACGCATTGACATTTTCAGTCTTTTCGTAACGCCTTGAGATTGGTCAATTGAGATCCGATTCAATAGAAACGCACATTGTATGCCCACACGATACAACATATAAGAACCTTTTCCATTTTTAAATCAGTTGCATAATAAATGCGCACTAACCCGTTTAATCTACTCTTATTACAACTATGAAGTTTACTATAAAACATCCAAAATACTGGCTTTTAATAAGGCCCGACTACAAAACTGTGTTAACAAAGCAATAAAAAATTTACAACTAGACAAGGTGTAAACCTCCTACCATTTTCTACTAACCAGGAACAAAGGTTAGGAAGCTGTAACCATGTGATTCATGGCTTCATTTCGTCCGTCTAAATGCGGTCCCTGTGCCATTATAAACCCATCATAACTCAGAGCGTTTTGTATAAAGAAGAACGGTGGAACTGCCTAAGTTTTCAAGTTTAAACATTCAACAATACAATAACAACGAAGGAACACTGGAATACATAAGGAATGAACCTGAACAAAACAGTAAGCGATGCTTTGAATCAAGCGAAGTACCTAATAACAATTAATTTAAAATACCTAAGCTGCTTGCTAACTTGCCTATAGTCGAATCAAAAGAAACAATGCTTTATATTCTTCTCTTTAAATAAAAAAAATATATAATGAGTCGTTAAATTAAAGTCCTCCATTATGTTCCGGAGTGTGCTTCAAATGAGAAATGTTTGTTTTAAAAACTTATCAACATCAATGTTTATTCTAAGACGCAGTATTGTATTATTCGACGCACGATCATTCGTGGCCTTGGCTTACTCAATCAGTCCGATAACACCAACTGAACTAACAAAGACCAATATTACTTGAGCCCTACTCTTATAGATATGTCCCACGATTGTTCATGAACATGAAATAGATAGGGATGCAAGAGAGGTCATCATAAACTGGTGGCACATCAAAGGGCCCGATACTATGGGTTAACTCTTATGGGAGTGCTCTTAAAAAATAAATTACCCTCTTTGTGGAGTATATTGACCCTAGAGTTTTATTGATACTCGAAGGGAAACTATCAAACAAATAGTAGCATGTCTAGTCGGTGCTCCTCTGAATATTTATTGTATTGTATGTCGTTTCTTCATGAATATCTCATAAAATGAAATAACTTTTGTGCTTAAGTTATGTCTCTTAATACATATTTATGCGCCGCTACAATGTGATATAATTTAACAGCAGAAGAAAATAATAAATTGAGGCATTGCTTAGATTGGGCAAGGCAAGCAAGCAGGGCTCAAGCAAACGAAACGCTTAAATAAGGCCCCAAACATTCTGGAACATGATAATAGCTTGCTTCTATTTATACATACCAAGTAAACCTTTTGTTGAAACCCATCGTTAATAACTCCAAAATTTACATGAATTAATTAAGTCGCGGAGGGGTTGTTCGTAAAGTTATCCTAAGAAGAAAGAAAGAAGAAAGAAAGAAAGAAAAACATTTATTCAGACGATCACACAACAAGAAACGAAAAAACAAAGCAAAGACAGAAAGAGAACAACAGATATTACATATAAAACAATTACACGGACAGAACTACTGTGTGAGGTCTGAATAGGCCTCGTCTCAGCGTAATGCCGCCAAGATCGTGTGACCCTGGCAGCGCTGATTTTCAGACGAGGCCTAGACTCCCAGAGGCACGCCACTATTAAAATCAATAAATATACCTACATATAAATACATAAAAATAAATACATCAATATACTACATACAAATACCCCAAATTAATCCCATCACATATACATACATACATAAATAGTATTTATAAATATACAATGTAAACTAAACATTTAAACCTTACAATCGTCATTCATTCATTCACCGTATCAAGCACCTAACAGCTATCTGTCATCTGTCATCTGTCACGCCATTCACCAATCACTCAGGTCGGTCACTCACTCGAATCGAATCATTTATCTGTGGTTCATACCATCCATCCATACATAATAAAACAAGCACGCACGCAGCCATCCACCGATCACCATCCACCTAACAACAAGAAACAAAGGAAAAAAGTTATCCTAATCTTAAGAGACTTTTTCTTGAGACAACAAGTTTGGAATAAATAACTTTCTTCCGTAAATTTTGTTCAGTTCAGTGGGAATACGATCCATGACAATTTAAAGAAAAAATATTTTAAACTAGCAGTGCCCCGCGGTTTTACCCGCTTTGTGCCCGTTCCCGTAGGAAATCCGGGTTAAAATGTAGCCTATAGCCGTCCTCGATAAATAGACTATCTAACAGTGAAAGAATTATTCAAATCGGTTCAGTAGTTTCTGAGATTAGCGCGTTTAAATAAACAAACAAACAAACAAACAAAACAAACTCTTCAGCTTTATAATATTAGTAAGTAATAGATTAAACAGTCTTTTATAGCGTAAAATATACGATTTAACATCCCAATATGTGTTTGTTTTAGTAACTATTGTTATCCTATCCTAACTAATATTATTAATGCGAAAGTAACTGTCTCTCTGTCTGTCTGGTACGCTTTCACGCTAAAACTACTGAACCGATTTGAATGAAATTTGGTACACAATTAGTCCAGAGCCTGAGAAAGGACGAATATCGTGAAATACCCGCGGGAACGGGTACAACGCTGATGAAACGCTGGGCCGCTGCTAGTTTTAATACTTCTGAGGAAATTTCGGGTCCGGGAAACATAATATTTAGCAGAGATGAGAGTGGTGAATTTATGTGACCTTGAATTTAGGGATCTTTCGATCCTTGAAAACATATTCAACATTCTCAGTTTCTACATTGTTGTCTAACAAAAGGAGTCCGTCCTTCACATAATATGAATACCACGCGGCGTTTTGTCAACCAGGCAGAAAATAAATTGAAAAATAATTGTTTCAGAGCTAAAAAATAATCTTAATACTTACCGAAAATGGTCGGATATTTAAAGTTCAAAGCAAAAAAGGGGTTTCAACTATTTTTAGGTTGTTTCTAACCCTTTGCCTCGAAAGTCTCGCCGCAATATATAGCCACGGTAGCTCGGGCGCGTAATGGCGGCTAGAGGACTTCCGCAGTCGATATTTAGAAAAAATGCTGATATAAATTAATGTAAATTGAAAAACTTACTATATAAATTGGTAGAATATGCGTATGAGCGTATGCTACATACGATCCCGTGCTTACCGTAGGGCTATTTGTAACGTATTACATTGTGTAATATCTCAAGGTAAAACGTTAATAGACAATTAATTTTGTCACCATCATAACTTTTCCTGTTTATAAAGTCGAAGGAAGTAATTTGTAAACAGAAACTTATAAAATTAAAAGCCATATGTCCTGCCCCTATGCACAAGAGGCAATCGCTTCTACTTCTTTCAAAATGTGCGATACCATGTGTTATCACTGTGCCTTAAGTCAATCCCATATATTTTGAAACGAATCGAATGGCGATTTTGTAAAAGTAATGTAAGTTGTCGGTCAGTGGCCAACCCTGGTGTTGGGAGTTTTTAGACCGCTCAAAGGCCTCCGACATGGTCTGACGGTTGAAACAATCGAAACCGACAGGTCCGTAAATGGAATGCCACTAGGGTCTTTTTTATTGAATTTTATAAAAAAACTAGCAGCGCCCCGCGGTTTTACCCGCGTTGTACCCGTTCCCGTAGGAATTTCGGGATGAACAATAGCCTATAACCTTCCCGTTGAATGTGGCTATCTATTACAAAAAGAATTATTCAAATCGGTTCAGTAGTTTCTGAGATTAGCGCGTTTAAACAAACAAACAAAGAAACAAACAAACAAACAAACAAACAAAAACAAACAAACAAACAAACAAAACAAACTCTTCAGCTTTATAATATTAGTATAGATACGTTGAACGTTATGAACCGAGCTATTGCACTTCAATCTAAATTGCTTTTTGTCTATAATAAAATACCCTTTGTTCTACAGCTGTGAACTAGAAGATATTGTTCTCGACGTAATAAAGGCAGACTATAATACTAAAGAGCTACGGAGTCTTTAGACAATTGCTAGATGTAACCCAAAGAGCAATCGTAATTAAATGTTCATAATTAAACGTAGCAGTTACGTTATGTTATGAAACATATTAAATTTAAGATTTGCAAAACTCCCTTTAAATATACCCCTTTGATCGATTTTACTACAAATAGCACCATTCGCAAGGAATCAGGCTTTGAAATGAAAAAACCACGTCGAAATCAGTTCCACCGTTTCATAACCACACCCCTCTTTTACGACGGTAATTAAACATAACTTAGTAACACAAAACAAGCGTCACTCGAAATTGAAACTACACTCCCGGACTCTTAAATCGAGCCACCTAGCATAATGAGTTTATATCGTCCTTATCAAAGTCATTATCTTCAAAAAATTATATGAATGACCAAAAAGTTTTTAAGCAGTTTTGTAGCTGGCATATTTGTCGCCTAGTTGACATGCAATTGGTTCTAAATTTAAATTTAAAAACAAATGAAGAGCTGTAGTTGTTGTTGTGTTAAGGAAACCTGAACAATACAGAAACTGTAAATTAAGAGCTTTGATTATTGATTTTTTCGTATCTACGGGGTGAAAAACGTTCCTCAATTGCTTTTGTTAATTTTTTAATCGTTTCTGGTTTAAAATTATGGATACTTCGCCTGAATTAGCGGCTCAAGCTGTGGCCCTTTTTTCGTCCGGTTTAAGCCAGAGAAACGTGAGTACGCAACTCCACAAAAGCCGATCCGCAGTTCAAAGAGTGTACCACAGGTTCTTAGAGACTGGGGGATATGTTCGTCGTTTACGTGGACCACGCCTTAAAGTTATGGACGTTACTAAATCATTATGCTAGGTGGCTCGATTTAGGAGTCCGGGAGTATATTTAAAAAAATTAAAATCTTCGTTTCGTGAGCTAGCTGCTTTGCTCTTCTCATAGCAAGGAGTTAAATACTCACATGAAATCTCCAAATTAAGAAACAGATTCATAAAATACTAGCCACGCCCGCGGTGTTACCCGCGTTGTACCCGTTTTCGCGGGAATTTCGGGATAAAATGTATCCCATGTGTTATTCTGATGTATAACCTATATCACTGTAAGGTTTCAGCCAAATAAGTCCTGTAGTTTTATCGTGAAAGAGTAACAAACTTACATACATATGTACATACAAACGAGTACATCCATCTTCAAAAACATTCGCATTTATAATTTTAGTAGGATAATTATAACATCTCATTGTGTTCGAATGGTATTACGAGTATTAAGGTATCATATACGAGAAGCATTATTAAGGTTTCTCGTATATTCCGATATGTACTAAAGTTTAATTTAATATATTTCGTGGTAATTGGGCTTTTGAAAAAAAAAAATTTTTGTGATAAATGGAAAGATTATAATTATATTATTAGTTTTATGACAAAACTATTTTTATTTTATTTTTTTCGAAATAATTCAAAAGTTATTTCAAAATAAAAATTATTTTTTGAATCCAGTACCGAAGACACTCTGACAACTCCCGAACAAACCCGAGCGCGTGTGACGTCATAATGATAGCCTCATTCGGTTACACGTGTAATAGCCGTAAACGCTGTACGTACTTATGGTTAAATAGCTATAACATTATCACGTCACAACCACGGTGACCAATTATGGCCCGTTTATAGTCACGTGATTTTTATTCAATTTTTAATTGTTTATAATTAATTGAAAAAATATTTTTTTTAAGTTTTTTGCATTAAATATCAATATTATTAATAATAAAGTTTTAAAATACATAAATAAAATCATTTTTTTTTTTCAAAAGCCCAATTTAGTGTATGAATTTCACTTTGTATACCTGATTTCTTTGATAAGCCTTGTTAATGAAAACTTTTTTATTTAGTTAACAATCAATTTGTACTAGCAATAGTAAAACATAATAGGTAACGGGTATTAAAAGAATAAAGTGAATAAGCGGGTTGCTTCAACTTAAGTTTACACAAAATAATAGTAGCGCACGTGGCGTAGTCAGAAAACGCGATGTTAGTTCATTGCGATTGTTAAGCAACGTTAGTGGCATTTTCATCTGAGATCGTCAGACTATGTTGAAGGCCTTCATCATCATCATAAATTTAAGAGCAAGGCTCTTGTCGGTGAGTCCGATGCAGACTTCTCCATCTATTCCTATTCAGTGCAAGTTCCTTCACATCTCTATAAGACATGACAGACACTTTTTCTTTAATCTGACTCATGTAACTGATTCTAGGCCTTCCCCTACCTCGCTTTCCTTCTACTTTACCTTCCATGATATTATTTATGAATCTGTCATGACGTATGAGATGTCCTATCATCTTCCCTCTCCTATTTTCTATTATCTCAAGTAGTGTTCTACTCTCTCTCACCAATTCTAATACTTCTTCATTTGTCACCCTCTCCGTCCAACTAATCCTTTCCATCCTACGCCAACACCACATCTCAAACGCTATTAGTTAGTTGAAGGCCTTGCGGTATAAAAATTCGGTCACCAGGGTTAGCCACTAACCTACTCGAAATGAACACAAAGTGTCAGTTTCAACAGACGTAAGTAAAGGAAATCATGGCTTTGTACGGGCCGTCAGAATAACTTAAACTTAAACATCGCGACCTTTGTAACGAACGTTCGATATTTTGGTAACCAACCGTATGAATCAACCTACCCTAAATTTTAGACCTCCTAAAAGCTTTCAACAGGCTCTATCGGTTGAAACAACCGTGACCGACCATTTAACGTGATCTCTGAAGCACGGTAGCGCTCACATAGAAATTCCATTGTCAGCAATAATACACCGAAATTCAGAAACTAAAATTTAAATTCCGTATTTAACTCTTCTAGTTTTCAATTATTCGGCATTTCAGGTAATGCTAAGTTCTGTGCCAATATGCTCGAAGCCAAAACTTTTAATTAAACTTTTTTGTTTTAGTCCTGTGTGTGGGTCGTATTTTATTACAGGTTGATTAATGTGTCCACACACTACCGTAAGTTCAAATTGAGTTTCAGTTAAGTTAAAAGAAAGCTTAGGAGGAAATTAGGGTTCTTATTCTGCCATTGTGATGTAATAATGCGATCACTTGTTTAGTGCATAGTCCACCTACAACGTCTAACAGAAAAGTGCGAAAATCCGTACATTAAACAGTCCGTTATAAAATATTCTCCATGCTTGGTAAAATAATTATTACACACAACATTTTTAAACATTTCGAAACGCAGGTTTAGTTTTTTGCAAAGAAACAGAGCATGTTCCGTTATTCACGAATATAAAAACATAACTTTTTGCTGTTTTTCGTGAAATATTCTGTGTAAACTGGCAACTCTGACGTATCGCGTACGACCTTTGTCGGGTAGTTCTGGCCGGAGCTATGATAACCCCTTTTTTACAGTCGGGTGGACAAAATACTGTTTTTGAACCAACTGTGCCTTTTTTGTTAATCAATTAATTATTCTGGTTTCTTAAATTTAAGTACAGAAATTCTGTGACCATGGTTCCTGTAAAGAGGCCGAAACGTCAGATAAAAATGTAAAATAAATCCGTAAACGTAGTTTCAATTCAACTAATAAATTCTTCTCTGTAAAAATAGTAAGACACTTACATGTCGTTCTAATACCAAAATAGGTGTACTTAATACTTTTCAAAATAGTTAACATGTAGCTTAACGGACAGTTATGACAGCTTAATAAAAAATGATATGAAAAGCCACTTAACTCCGAAATTAGTAAGAAGCGCACGGTTTTGGTCGACCGACTATATTGACCAAATCCTGGCACCAAGCCAACTAACGGATTTCGTTACTAAACTGTGACATTATCACTTTGAGTGCCGATGTGATGAATAGATTCAGTGCCGTTATTTAAAATGATACCGCATTACTGATATTAAATACTTCCAAGTATTTTCTTGTTCTAAAGTTAAAGTGTTGGAAATTCGGCTTTATTTAAGCTCGGTACAAATCCGCCTTTCAATAAGACTTATCAGGAAACTTTGAATCAGAAAGTACTTACATAAATAGGATTAACGAAAGAAACGGAATTGAAAAGTTGGTTTCAAGTATCAAAAGGGAAACTATCCCGTTTTCTTTACTACTGAATTCGATTTGTAATTGAACTAAAAGCCACAGTGTAGTACAAGTATTATCAATATTAAATATTAGCCGCTCCCCGCGGTATTACCCGCGATGTACCTGTCCTCGAAGGAGTTTTGGGATAAAATGTATCCCATGTATTCTTCTGATGTATAACCTATATTGCTGTAGAATAGGATATGTTTATGCGCTAACTAACAAAACCGCTATGAGCTTTACACACTACAATGGGTTTGACTATAGCTATACGAGTTTTGGTCTATGCGCTTATAAAATTAAAGTCGTCTTAGGGTCAGTTCACACCGAGACGCGACGCGGCGCGACGCTGCGCGCACATTTTTCAAAGAGCGACTCAGAATATACTTTATTCACTACACGAAAAGATACACATTACATTGTGAGAATTCAGATTACGTTGCACCACGCAGCACTGCGCCTCGAGGTGCCTCGCGGCGTAGCGCGACGTATCGTGACGCAGCGGTGCATCGCCGGTCAGCGAGGCGTCGTCCTGCTACGATTTTAAGATGCGCCTCGCGACGTTGCGATGCGTCTCGCGACGACGCGCGGCGTAGCGCGAAATCATTGGCCTCTTTGAGTATCGTCGCGTCGCGTCGCGTCTCGGTGTGAATTGACCCTTAGTTACACCAATTGTAACTAGAGAACGGCTGGACCGATTTTAATGATTCTTTTTTTATTTTATTTATCTCGGCCAGGAATAGCTTAATAAGTAATAAAAATCCCGAAACTCCCACGGTAACGGGTGCGTTGGGAGTGAAACCGCGGGGCGCAGCTAGTGCGTTATATTTTTAACGTGATAAAGACATTTTATAAAATTTGTAATCAAAGATACTTAATCAAATTAAACTAGATTTTGTTTCTTACCCATTTTTAAGTCAATAATCAATTTGAGGTAGGTACCGGCTTGGGTTAGAGAGCATAATTTTCATATTAATTAATGGGGGGATTGGGATCCTTGACATAACGTTGTTCTGCCTGAACATCAATGAAGCGTGTAGGTACTGAAATCTACCAAATATTGTTTGTTCTGCGGCACTGTCACAATAGTAATATCAATTCACTCTCTGTTTTTAATAGAGCAATAAAGTCACAAAGATGATTACAAATGCGAGCTCTCTAACTATTATATGTGCTATTAGCTTACTAATGACTTCAGATTGGTTCAGTCGTTATAAAATAACGATTTCATGACTAAATTCCCATTAATTTTACACAATGAGTAAGTGTGGTTCCCACTACGCCGGACCGGCAAATCTGCCGGTCCGGTAAATCTGCCGGAAGGGCTAGTGGCTGTACAATTTATATGAATTTATATGAAATCGTTCAGTTTGTGCTAGCTTCATATAAATTGTACAGCCACTAGCCCTTCCGGCAGATTTACCGGACCGGCAGATCTGCCGGTCCGGCGTAGTGGGAACACACACTTTTCATTTTGAGCCCATCTGGTCACAACGGGTCTTGTATACAGATATTCACTCATTCATTTCCAGTAGGTTGTGGCCAACCCTAGTCGGAGTTTTTAGAATGCCTAAAAGCTTCCGGCATGGTCTGACGATTGAAACAACCGGAACCAACTGCTTAACGTGCTTAGCGCTCAGAGAGTAATGCCACTATCGGCCACCCATCCAAGTAGAGACCGAGCTGCACGTTGCTTAACAATCGCAATGAACTAATATCGCTTAGTCACTACGCCACGAGCGGTACATGATGGATAGAATCTCAAATACTAGAAGCGACTGCGGTTTCACCTGTGCCTATTTCCGTAGATAGTTAGCCAAAGATTATCGCGTTAAAACGAACAACATTTACAAAAAGAAACCTTTAATAAGGATAAGACTGTAGGACTGACTGGACTACGATGGCTCTCAGTTACCAGAGTCTATTTATACATTGTTCAGCTTATTATAATAAAACTGGAATTATTTATAACTTCCCTCGCTTATGATAAGTCAAGTAATCCCATATTGTGATAATGTGTTGAGTCGATTTACCCGTTTTTATAATATTTACTCGTGACGTCAAAATCTGGGATTACTCCGTCAGGTAAATCGATGCATGGTTCAGGGATTATCTCGTTTTGGAGTGTTGGAAAGTTGAGAACATCGGGGCTTAAAACATATCTCGGAATGGGGTAGGTACGACCAGGGACTTAGCATGACGTGTCGGGAGAAACAGGAAGAAAAATATTACGTAATGTACAACATTTCCTGACAAGCAAACCAATGATTTTTTTATTGAGCGAAGTGTACACGTTTACGGAGACACTTCGCTTTTATTTTACATTTTTATCTGACGTTTCGGCCCCTTTACTGTAACTGAGGTCACAGAAGACTCCGTCAACGTAGTTTCAATTCAAAATTAGTGTTCGTTTAAACTTGAAACCATTATCTATGAGTTTTCTTTTAGAAGTATTCTCTGTCGTAGACCAACTGCACGGCGACTGCAGACAAAAAGTGAGTTATGTTTCATTTGTTTTCATAGACAAGAAGACTGTCTAAGCTCCAATTTAACCATTACAACCAAACTTAGTTTTACTGAATTCACGGTCTAAACTGAGATCAGAACTTGACAATTGATTCACTTAAACCAAGTTCAGTTGACCGTGGTTCGAGATAAAATGGTGAATTTGGACGTTAGTTCAGTCTTGACTATTGATTCAAACAGGAATCAATCACGTTTAAACATGTTCTCGTAGTGCTTTTATCAACTACGACACTAAGCCCTAATTTCGCTGTGACATTGAATGGATCAAGTCCATCTTAATTCTAGTGCACGAGTTAAACTGAGTGCAAAACTTCAAAATGTATTTACTAATACCCAGTTCAGTTAATCAAGCTTCGAGATAGAATCAGTGAATTTAGACTTAACAGTACGTTTCAGTTATTACCCCTTCTCCACTCTGAAACTTAAGCCTCGAGGTAATAACCTCAATATCATCCGCGCGAGTCTTACACAGTTTGAAACTTCACCTGTTTAATATAACATAAGACGCGAACGGGGATCAATGTTATTTTGAAATGTTTTCAACATTTCTTAAGCTTGGTAAACTTGGTAATTAATAGATGGTACATGAGCATGAGTTTCACTTTGTGTATTTTTCTGTGTATGCATTGCCCCGTGGGTTTGGCCTCGTTGTGCCTGTTCGAGTTTAAATTTCTCATGAATGCGGCTAAAAGGCAAAAAAAATCCTGCCAAGTGCGAGTCGGACTCGCGCACGGAGGGTTCCGTACTTTAAAAAACGGCATAAAATCGTTTGTTATATGGGAGCCCCCTTGAATATTTGTTTTATTTTATTTTTAGTATTTGTTGTTATAGCGGTAATAGAAATACATAATCTTTGAAATTTTTAACTGTCTATTTATCACCGTTCTTGAGATACAGCCTGGTGACAGACGGACAGACGGACGGACAGCGGAGTCTTAGTAATAGGGTCCCGTTTTTACCCTTTGGGTACGGAACCCTAAAAATTAAAACGTATATAATGTGTATAATGTTCACTCCACGGAAGACCGAAGCAGTAAGTACTTCGCGTCGAAAACAAACAAGACACCAACTTCTTAAAATATAAATGTAGATGCGTGTGGGTTTTCTTCCACTTACATAAACTGATAACAATTATTACAATATATTAAGCGTCGAAGGATAAAAACACGGAACAACCTACAAAAAATAACATAGATAAATTATGATAAGTATTTTTGCACCCTACCAATGTTCTGTCGGAAACTGTTACCTTCACGTGTTACAAATTGTGGTTTGATGTTATTTATTTGATATTAATGGACACTGCTAACTGCTGTTACATATCCTTGTTGAATTTATTACTACGATATCTTTATTTAATACTAGCAGCGCCCCGCGGTTTTACCCGCGTTGTGCCCGTTCCCGTGGGAATTTCGGGATAAAATGTAGCCTATAGCCTTCCTCGATAAATAGACTATCTAACAGTGAAAGAATTATTCAAATCGGTTCAGTAGTTTCTGAGATTAGCGCGTTTAAACAAACAAACAAACAAACAAAACAAACTCTTCAGCTTTATAATATTAGTATAGATTTTGTTTAGTGGCCAACCCAGGTGTTGGAGTTTTTAGACCGGCTAAAGGCCTCTTTGACATTGTCTAAAGATTGAAACAACCAACACCGCTTTTCCCTGAAATGGCATCATCAGCTAATACAGCTTATGATTTTTACTACTCTAAAAGAAGACCAAAGGTTATAGTGTAGTATTCGAAATTGAAATAAAAAAAAACATTCATCAAATAAAGTTCATTAGAAATATAAAGGCTCTGTGATCGTCGGTCTTCTAATCTATAATTTTATTAAAATGAAAAGAAAAGTTGTATTTTCTATTAAAGAATAATCTGGGATTGTGACGTTATCTGTAATTGTTTTTCATTCATTCTGTTTCAGGAATAAATCCCACCAGTGCTTGTGGCTGAACAATATAGTAAGTACTTACACATAGTATAACATTGTTGAATATTTCATTATGTTTAGTAAATAAAATAAAATACATACAAATAGCTTCAATATATGTTCTCATAAATTGATCCACTCATAAAAAAACCCTTTAACCTTTGGGTCTTGAGTCCAAAAATACGAAAACAAAAATAGAAGCTATAACCCTAAAATCAGCAAAGGTCTGAATACTATTTGTCGCGGGTCACAGTTCCGGAAATTGCAGCTTTACGCAACTCTTGAGGACCTCTCGAAATAGAAAGAGGGAACGCGAATTACTTAAGCTTCTCATTATTCCGAACTTAATGACTTGGATACAATCATTAAAGTGATAAATAAGCGTTTGTTGGTTCATCTTTACACGCCTCGAGCGATTAAACCTAAGCCGCATGGAATCCATCATGTAATTGAATTTATCTGTAGCGTGGACGACGGAATTTAGTCTAAAGTCTAAAGATATCTCCACTAATATTAAAAACACGTAAAATTTCTAACTTTGTGTGTTTGTTTGTCTAATCTCAGTAACTTTATACCCGATTTGAATATATTTTTTTTGTAATAGATAGAGTCATTCAACATGAAGGTTATAGGCTATTTTTCATCCCGAATTTCCTACAGGAACGGGCACAGCGCGGGTAAACCCGCGGGGCGCAGCTAGTGAACAATATTTTAGTCTCTCGTATCGTGAACGTTATTCGTTACAGTTTATTAGTTTTGTAGCGCTCGTGGCGTAGTTTGACTAAACGATGTTAGTTCATTGCAATTGGCAAACAACTCGATTGGTGGCCTGTAATGGCATTTTTAACTTAGCGCTACCGTGCTTCGGAGGGCATGTTAAGTTGGTCCCGGTTAATTTAATCGATAGATCAAGTCGCAGACCTTTAGGCGGTCTCAAAACTCTGAATCCAACTAACATACACTAATTAAAAGTTTCTTTACTAAAAGCTCGGCGTGAAAAGTCACGATTGCGTTATCATATCGATATCATGAACAACTTTTATCTTGCTCTATTAACTATTTCTATAAGTATACTCGTAGTACTTTGAAACAATATAAAATGTTTGTTCCCATTTTGTTAAAACGTGCAAAGTTTTTATTTAAAACTTCATCAGTGGATATTGCAAAAAGTTAATTTGGAATGCACCTCAGCAAGGTCTCGGTACAAGTTGAGTAATTTCAAAGAAAAATTGCACTCGACGGAGCTTCGTGGCCCCGCGTAGAACACAGACAACATCTAATGAGTTTTTTGATCCGATCGTCTTCTGGTTTATTTATAAACTTTTTCAAATCAAGGTATTATGAGGTTCTTTTTATTTTCTTGATATAAGGACATTTCAAAAGTTACGAGTCAAGATATTGCGGGCTTGTTTTTAATTTAGGTAGTTATTAAAGTCCCTGTGAAACACTAAGGAATTTACTGCGTTTGTAGGTAAGTTACATATTGGATGTTAGTAACTGAATACACAATGTTAAACTCGTGTAGATATTAGCTTACTACAGCCCAGCTAGCACAATTAATGTCACAAAAAGCGACATATCATGATATAAATACAGTGAGTTGATTGGTGGAATATTTAAATTTCGATATCGCCGTCAATGTGACATACCAATTAAAATACAGTATTTTTCATATCATCTCTTGTCTCCTTCTGACACGTTCTTTATGCTAGACGGGCAGATGTGATGTAATTAAGAAAAGCTGTCAACTTATAGATAGATGCAGTGCCGCAACAATTCTATGAATCATCTTTTCAATCAACCTTTTGAATAATAACTAATGACGAATTTAATTAGCTTAAAGTTTTCCGTTTTTATAGATATCATAAATGAAATCGTTTCAGGAGCACACAACTTTTTCTATTATTGCAAAGCACAAAAGAACTTATAATACAATGCAATATTTTCATCAAATCGGTTCTGCATCAAACAGGAGTGCAATTTTCCATTTTGAACATAATTTACGAGTATTCGCTTTACGACCATAAAGATAAAATCATGTAGGAGCTAAAATGTATGTTCACTAAACTTTTCGTGTTATTTTAAGTGGTGAGTGAAGAGAGAAATCTTTAACCATCAAATATAATGCTAAAACTAAGGTGAAATTACATCGAGAAGTTCGAAGTAATGAACATCGAGATAAAGATTATCCGCGTTTTACATATGATCCGAAGTTGAGGTTATTATTTGTGTAATTAAAAAGTTATGACATGCCGTATAAACCTTTTGTTGGAGTAGGGTATTAAAAGGGTAGAAAACAAAAATTATTAAATGTTTACACAAAACTCTCGCAAATCAAAATATTTTAAAACATAAGGACCCCTTGTTATACAATTACATTTCCCCTGCGGCTGATTAAATAACTCTTTTTTAATATCTTAAAACCAAATACACTTGGGTACATTTACTGGAAAATATTTGGTTTCGTTCATTCAGTTTTTAACCTTTCAGCGGTTATCGCTCCGAGCGATCTGTACGGAGACCCAAATTTCCGATATGGAGTTTCGTCCGAACGAAACTACAAGCTTCATTTTCTCAGCAAATCTTTTTAAATGTATGAGAGTAACTTTTGAATTTAACTTTCGTTTCGCATTTTTCAAACATATTTATTGAATGAAGTTGCGCCCCTCGCGTTGTGCCCGTTCCCGCGGAAATTTAAGAACCGCTCGACCGATTTTGTGAAAACTTCACATAAACCATCTACTAAATAGTCCGAACAAAGTCTAAACATTTGGTTTGGATAGGTGGTTACAACGAAAATTGGCATTGATTTTTATATTTATAGATTCTTCTTCATTATACCGATATCTTCGATGAGATGAGAGGCCTTTGTCCAGCTGTCAGACATGACAATACTAATATTTTTAACTTTTTATATTTAGTTTGATCATGGAAACATTTTTCAAAATAATGAAATCAAAACACATTAATAATGTAATAATAACTTGCCTAGTGTATCTCCGTAGTGTAAATATTCATGATTTGTGTTATTTTTGTACAGAGCAAATAAAAACCCTGTTGTCACTGTCATGCGTGATATCTTGCGTGATCCAGGGCTGTCCCGGATGGTGATCCCACCGGGCCGCACGGATTCTATTTTATTATGATTATATATTTAGGACGATTTATTATAACAAAACAACAAATAAATTTATACGAATTTCATTCTACCAGAGCGTACGTTTTTATGAGACTTATGAGGTACCATCACCGCTTTATGTCCAAGCTATACTACATGTTGTGCGATTGGTGGACACCCTAGTCGCAAGGCGCTTTTACCTCTCTCTCTCTCTCACTCTATTTCTGGCTATGTGTCCACATGGTGGTGGGGTCATCCTTCCTTGTTTTTCTTCTCCACTTCGCTCTATCGTCGACGTCGTCATCGGTAATCGAAAGGCACTTTTACCAATAAAATGAAATGAACCTTTAATTTATAAACTCAGTTAATAATGATACTCCATTTAAATATAACCACGGAAAAAAGAATTCATCGATTCACTAACTAAAGAAAATGTGAGGGTCTTAATAGGGTGCGGAACGCATTATTCTTACTTTGCTGCGCCGTAGTCGAGTGACAAACAGATGTAACTACAGTGCTTACAAGATATTATGATAATTGGCCAGTTATTTCCGCCGGCAGGCAGCAGATGTAGTCTCGCTACGGAGCCCGCATACACAATCGTTGTTTGTTTGTTCATCGGAAATAATCGCAGTCGCCATTTTATACGACCCTTTCCTGCTCTTTGATAACCCAAATAAAGAAACGCATAAACAAGCCTAGTTCTATGATGTTTTCAGAAACTTAAATAAAATAGCAGTAAAATATAGGAGTTCGTAATAAAAACTAGTTTTTCGTAGCAAAAGTTTTGATGGCTTCAGCTTCATATTACAGTGTAAGTACCAACCGTATTTGACAATAATAAAACTTGGAAAGGTTGACTTTTCGTTACGGTTACAAGTTTGAGCTTTTAGAGAATCCATTTAGTTATAATGTACGAGAAATACACAAATAAGTGCTTATAGATCAAAGGAGCTCCGACAATAATAGGTAAAGATCAATTGAGAAGGTTACAAAACAATAAGAACAAAGTAATTTGTCCAGTAGTTTTAATGCGAACGTTGTACGACAGAAAATATATTTACGATGTTATTCTTCATTCTTTTATAGTTTACTAAGTTATCCCCTTCCCGCGACATGTATATTGCATTATTGTAACTTTTGTCCGGAGTTACAGCCCTAGTGAAGAGCCACGACCCACAAGTCCCGATGGCGACGAGCCAACTTCCTGAAAAACCATTAAAAACGTACACTTTACCAGCTTTAACGTTTCGCCTTTTATTTCATGAATTGAAATTTCATTAAGATCATTTACGTAAACCGTAGCGACAGTGTAAAGTCGTTGGACATTTTTCTCAACTTATTTATGATGGAAGAACTCTGGTTAATATTGTAGCTGTCATAATAATAATTACGATGGGAGATTGATAGATATCTTGGGTGAAATGTGTGTCCGTCTACAGATAGATATTCGGCTTGTTTCAATATTATAGTTAAGGACGTTATTTACAAAACTTCTTCTTCATCGAGTGGATGGTCAACCTGACCAATCCTAGTGTCAGAGTGTCAATTCATGATTGTAGTAAGTTTTTATAAACACAACACAACCACTGATAAACTAACGAAACTTCACACTGGTACGGTGATAGTCATTGCCCTACATAGTAACTTTTTCCAGCGGAAAACCTATTTCAAACCAGTTTAAAAAAAACGGTTAAAAACGGGACTCGACAGGGACCGAATTGAGAATTGAAATCGGTAAAACATGGACGAATACGAACATGTGGACAAGTCCATTATACACACGCTAGATATACCTACTTGTTATATGTACAGCCGGCCCAAGACCATGTTCAGCATAATTAGAACCTTGTCACACTTAAACTAGTAAAGAAGAACCTACTAACATATCAATAAGTTTCATATATGAACAAAGTACAAAAGTGCTCAACATCACAGCCTGACTGGCACATTGCTAAAAATATTCCATGTATTTTCCGATTAATACAAGAATCACTTTGAAAGTAGAGTTCAGTATAATTATGTAGGTGGTACATTAGGGAACAAAACGGGACACTTGTTTAATTTGTTAATTTTCCTGGATTTGTGATGTACTCGAATCGTGTTGGATTCAAACAGGAGATTTCCCCGATCCTCGGCTTTCTCTTTGATTGTGAATTGTCTGTTTACTTTATATTGTCTCCCTCAGGATTTCCGGGTAGAAAGCTTAATTGAGAATCGTATTTCTTTGAAAAATACATCGTCACGAACAGGGAAATAAAGTTTAATAAATAAATGTTTACAGAGCTATTCTGTTTATCTCAAAAGCATGTCATGTACCATTATTATGTTCGACTTCAGATTTGAGGAATCTGGTAACTAGAGATACAGAGGCAATATTATACTTTTAATATTACAATAACGAGTATTTCTTAACAATATTATTGAACAAGCTTGTACTATGCTTTGTCATCCAAACAAACATTGACATCTCAATCGAAAGCCGTAAAGTGGGTCACATTTAACTTGCAAGATTTGAATATAGACAGACTTACAAGTAGACATACACCGGGACAGGTGAAGCTATAAAGCTTACAACAAACACAATAGACTCTCGACTAATTCTTTAAACAATTTCTATGCCAAGAAAAAGTTCCTAGTTTCGACGTTTGTCGATAAATATTGTTATCAATGTGCGGCTAGTTAACATTTCACGCAAATTTCAAGGAATTAGTCTTCTTGCAATCATTACTTACACTGCTAACTAGGCAAGAACTTCCCGTGTGGCGTATCCACCGCATCCATACTATTAGTTACGCTCGACTGACTATTTATTACAAAGGTCATAGGTATGTCCACATGTAACAAAGAGCAAGTTTAAGTTTAATGTACCTCTTCTAGTGATGGGCAATCTAGTTGTAATGTCACGGAGCTAACCTATAAACACTATCATTTTCCTGTCCATCATAACGACATTATCGCGTCATTATTCCAACGATAATAGAAACCTCTACGTCTCCACGAAGTGCTGGGGACACCGAAACTACCGCAAAAAGTATAAATCCTTACTAAGGGTGCAATAAATTGAGGTAACGAGCTTTGGGAATCTTGTTAGGTCGAGACAGGCGTAACTTGTGGCCTCTCACGTGAGGGGCGTTTACTGAGGGTACTCGAAGCAAGTAGCTGAACAAACCCTCCGAACCCACGTAAGAACAAAAACTGAACAAAACGGCCGAACGACCTTCACTACTAAAATTTTATGCACGACATTTCCAGCGAAACTAAAATATATGACCAGTATCTTGCAAGCTATAAATACTGAGCTTCGTCTGAAAACGCAAAGATAGAACTAATGTAGGAAATATTTATAAGTGTTGCTATAGTTTAATATATTAAAGTTTTCCGTTTCCAATGCAATGTTATGGTTATTTAGTCGAGTTGCCTTCAATAATATGTATTTCAAACATTGTATTGTATTTTATGTATCAAGCAAATAAATGCATTAACAAATTAAATAAACCATAAAATTATTAATCACAATGAAACATATGAAGTCGTTACGTTAATTAATAATTATTTAAATAAAAATAATTGCTAATTGCTTTTTGAGGTAAAACAAAATCATTGTTATTCGAGTAAATAATAACAAAACACAATGCATACAGTAAGCGGCCGCACCTCTTACTTGACGATCCATTGGGAAAGGATAGACTACGATGTAGTCTTGCGACGTTATCGTATTTATGGCTGTTGTGGGTAGGTTCGGGTATATTGTAAAAGTACCTTCAAGATTAAATATATCAGTGTTTAACCAGGCTCGGTCGTTTCATTACACTACATGGTGGCAGCGGTGGTTTTATTCAATTTATAAGCGTAAAAGTATAGTAGAATCTATTGTTATCGCGGTACTGTGTTGCGTAACCTGTTATTTACGTTTTGTGACAATGGAACACGCTCGACCACCGGCAGAATTGAGCTTGGATGGCAGTCCAGTCAGCCGGGCTGACGCTTGGAAGCGATGGAAAACACAGTTTAGCCTGTTTTTAAAAGCATCTGGGGTGCATAAAGAGGAAGACGGAGTGCAGGCTAGTCTACTGATTAATTTAATCGGACCCGAGGGGTTCGATGTCTATGAGACTTTTTCATTCAAAGATGACAGTGAAAAAGATAACGTCGCCATATTGCTGCAAAAGTTTGACGAATATTTCGGTGTGAAATCGAATATAACGTTAGCGAGATATAATTTCTTCACTAGAAGTCAAGAAAACGGCGAGTCGATTTATCAGTACGTCACCGCATTAAAATTATTGAGCAAAAATTGTGAATTTCAAAATTTAGAAGAAGAACTGATTCGCGACCGTATTGTTTGCGGCCTAAGGAATACAGTGGTGCGAGATCGGCTACTGAGAACGGATGACTTGACTTTGGAGAAAGCTATAAAGATCGTTCACGTCAACGAAATATCGTGTGATAGCAGCCGTGTGTTGGAGACACGCGGCGCTGGCCAGACTTCAGCGGCGGCACACGTGGACGCGCTGGGCGTGCGCGGCGCCGGCGCAGGCGGGTCGGGCCGGCGGCGCCCCGCCCGCGGTGCACGCGGTGCCGGGGGCCGCGGCCGCAGCCGCTGGACCTCGCAACCACGCTCTGCGTCGGCAGCTCGTTGTTTAAAGTGTGGAGGACAGTGCAGTGTTCCGGCGGAGTGTCCGGCTAATTCGGTGCAGTGTTATGTGTGTGAAAATCATGGTCATTATGCTAGGATGTGTAAGGTAAAGAAAGATGTCAAAAAATTGTATGACATTGGACTTCATGAAGAAAAATCGGACGAGGATAACGATGATGAATGTGAGTCATTTTTTATTTCCACATTGTATAATGTTTCCGAAGTAAAGACTGGGTCCGAGGACTGGTTTCAAGTACTGAGTGGGAATTGCGGTCCAGAAAAATTTAAATTAGATACCGGTGCTGATATTAATGTTTTATCTTACACACGTTTTGTAGCGATGGGCTATGATCCAAAAATTATAAATAAGGATTATAATGTTAAATTACAGTCGTACAGTGGTGAATTTATACCCATTAAAGGAATTTGTAATTTAGTGTGGCGATATAAAAACATTCAATATGATTTAAAATTTGCAATTGCTGCTATTACCTGTCAAAGCGTGCTGGGGCACCAAGCTTGTGTAGCGTTAGGATTAGTTAAAAGAATTCAACAAGTAAGTCTGTCAGAAAATGAAGATTTATTCAATGGGTTGGGTTGCTTGCCCGGTGAATACCATATTGTGATTGACAAAAATGTGGCACCAGTGGTTTGTGCCTCACGAAAGGTACCTTTAGGCTTACGTGATAAATTACAGGAGGAATTAAATAGGATGACGCAACTGGGAGTTATTAAAAAAGTGTCCTATCCTACACCGTGGGTAAATTCGTTGGTGGTGGTCGCTAAAAAAAATGGTCAACTACGTGTGTGTTTAGATCCGAGGCCCCTCAACGTAGCTATACAACGCGCACATTATCAGTTGCCAACAATAAATGAATTAGCTACCAAACTCCATGGCGCTAAATATTTTTCGGTTTTAGACGCTAACTCTGGGTTCTGGTCAGTGAAACTAGATAAAGAGAGTGCTGACTTATGTACATTTAACACCCCTTTTGGAAGGTTCCAGTACTTACGCCTCCCTTTTGGCATTAACTGTGCCCCAGAAGTGTTCCATGCCAAGATAAAACAGCTCTTAGAAGGTTTACAAGGAGTAGAATCATTCATCGATGACATAATATGTTGGGGAAGTACCAAGCGTGAGCATGATTTGAGATTAAATGAATTATTTAAGAGGGCTCGAGAGATTAATTTAAAATTCAATAAAAGTAAATGTAGAATAGGAGTAGAGGAGGTGAGGTATTTAGGTCATGTCTTTAACAAAGACGGAATGAAGGTAGATTCTGAAAAAATAAGAGCAGTAAAAAATATGCCTGAACCAACGGATCGCAAGAGCTTGGAACGTTTTTTAGGAGTAGTTAATTATCTGTCTAGATATATACCTAATTATTCGGATCTCACATTTCCTCTTACTAGGTTATTGAAAAAAGATGTCGCATGGTGTTGGGAAATGGGTCATAAGGTCGCGTTTGACAATCTAAAAAACGCATTATGCAATGCACCGGTTTTAGAATTGTATGATGTTGAGGGGCCGGTGGTACTGTCGGTGGACGCGAGTAGCGTGGCGCTCGGCGCCGTGCTGCTGCAGTGCGGCCGGCCAGTCGAGTACGCCTCGCGCACGCTCACCGACACACAAGTTAGATATGCCCAAATTGAAAAAGAGCTACTTGCGATCGTTTTTGCATGTGAAAAATTCCATCAATATATTTATGGAAAAACTGGGGTAATTGTTGAATCGGACCACAAACCACTGGAAAGTATTTTTAAAAAGCCTCTGGATTCGATCCCAGCACGTTTGCAGCGCATGATGTTAAAATTACAGGGTTATGATCTGTCAATTATTTATAAGCCTGGAAAATTTATGTACATACCTGATACATTATCACGCGCGCCTCTTCCTGACTTGTATGATGATAAAATTAGTAATGCAATTTTAAATCAGGTTAAAATGATAATTAGTAATATCCGAATGTCCCAGAATAAACTCTCTCTTGTAAAGCAGGAGACAAACAAGGATGAAGTGTTAAAAAAATTGCTTTTTTATATTAACAAAGGTTGGCCTAATCATAAATATAATGTACCAAATGACTTGTGGTATTTTTGGTCTATTCGGGATGAATTATATTGTGTAGACAGTGTTATTTTTAAGAATAAGCAAGTACTGATTCCAGACTCATTAAGAAGCGAAATGTTAAAATTGATTCATGAGGGACATCTAGGCATTGATCGTTGTAAAAGACGTGCGCGGGAAGTGTTGTTTTGGCCAGGTATAACAAAAGATATAGAAAATTATGTAAGGAAATGTAAAGCGTGTCAGGAGAATTCAAACAAACCGGGTAAAGAGCCAATGATTCCGATTCCCATACCAGAGATCCCTTGGAATAAAGTTGGAACTGATTTGTTTGAATATGGTAAGAAAACATATTTGATTTTAATAGATTATTTTTCTGGATTTTTTGAAGTTAGTTATTTGAGAGATACGTCCGCGAAATCTATAATAACAGCACTAAAAGAAAATTTTGCTCGTTATGGAATTCCTGAAACGGTTATAAGTGATAATGGTCCACAGTACTCATGCTATAATTTTAAAAAATTTGCAAATGAATGGCATTTCAATCACATTACATCGTCTCCGTATTATGCCCAATCGAACGGTAAAAGCGAAAGGGCGGTGCAGACAGTTAAAAAACTGTTAAAAAAATCTATAGATAGTAACACAGATTTTTATTTAAATTTGTTAAGCTATAGAAACACACCACGAGAAAATTTGGATTCTCCTGCACGACTCATGATGGGACGGCGATTGAATTGTACACTGCCAGTGCATCCAGATTTATTAAAACCTTGTAATAATAAATCACAGCATAAAAAGCTATTAGAAAAGCAGAAAAACAGTAAGAATTGGTATGATCAACATTGTAAAGCGCTGCCTGAATTAAATGTCGGCGATGACGTCATCATGCTAGAACATAATAACAAGAAAGTGCGTGGCACCATCATGGAAAAAGCGTCCACTCCGCGTTCTTATATAGTAAAAAATAGAATGGGTATATATCGACGCAACCGACGACATTTGATTAAGAATGCGCCTGATAGTAGCCTGGCTGAAGGTGGTAAAAAACCGCATAGTCCTATTGTCATATCAGATGAGGATGATGAGATGTACATATCGGGTGAGGAAGATGAGTATGAGCCGAGTAGAGAATTGGGTGAAAGTTTTGAATATTCGCCTCCATTTCTCCGAAGCAAAGTTAATAAATAGAGTTATGTCTGGTAGATAAATATGTATGTTTAAGATAGTCAAATAGTTATGTTTAAAAAATAGTTAAGTATATCTTTAGTTTATTAGTTTATATCTTTCTTAATAAAAGGGAAAGATGTTGTGGGTAGGTTCGGGTATATTGTAAAAGTACCTTCAAGATTAAATATATCAGTGTTTAACCAGGCTCGGTCGTTTCATTACACTACAATGGCGGTCTAAAACTGGACACCAGCGTGCAGCGGGCTTCAGACACACACCAAATACAATATCTGTTCTATAAAGATAGAAACCTGTGTTCTCATATTGGCTTCTTTTTCTTTTTTGCCTTAAAGCGTCGGCCAATAGCTCAAACGTACTTACTTTTTACTTCCAGCGTGTTTGTCTCTTTGTTAGTGGTTATGCCAGTGCGACACACCTCAGCTCTGTATCGTAGGTAGGCTTTGATAGGTAGAATAATATACGGAAGTTTTTTTTTCACTTTGCATGTACAGAGGTCAGCGAATAAAACTATCGGTCTCATTTTATAATAAACAAAGCTGAACTGTATAGCGTGCAAACTATAACGTAATTTGCAACGGGAGGACACAATATTCTCCTGTGACCACGAGTGGTGTAATCCGCTCTGAACGTCGGGTACGTATTTTTGCAAAATACATACATAATATTAACATAATTATAAACGCGATATAGTCCCGCTTTGTTCGCCTCATACTCCTCATCTAAATTACATCGTTTTAATTTAGGTACCAAAATATTTGTACTACATTTAAAAGTGTACCAAAAGTTTATCTATACATTTTTGCTTTATGTCTTTGCAGCAATTTTCTGGTCATTATCTCTTAGTAGCCGGCGCGTAACAAAGAGAGTCCCCAATTACTTTTTCATCAACACCAGTCATTGTCCGACAAAGGTATTGTGTACCCTTCTCTCCGCGATACAATACCCGCCCCTGTCGAGAAAACGATCGAAAAAACATTGTTTTTAAGCTCCAGGGACCAACAGAAATGGATTAAATCCAACACTACTATGTGGTTGAAAGCCTCCAGGTGACACTCCGGATGTATTGAACTAGCGACCGTTCCTCATGAAAGTATGTATGCTTATAGTGGTCATCTGGAAATAATAACGAGTCTTCTAGGTTGTTTTTTTCAGTAAGGTGTATTGTAAAGGGAGATTCCATACATCCAAACATGACAACGTATATCCTTTTTAATATTATAATCTCGAAGAATCGGCCGCAACTCGATTATAATTCTGACTGATTTTGACATTAATAAAACGTCAAATAATTAAGTTTCGATTTAATGAACGCCTGGAGTGCGGTAATTGCTTCGGAACTTTAATAAGTATTCGACTAACATGAACTAGAACTAGAACCTTTAAGTTGAATCCCGAAAAACGTTAATTATATTAGCAGACTGTGTTTTTTTGTAGAAAATCGACAGGTTTTGTCAGCAGACACAGAAATACAAAATAAAAGCCTAAATGGCTTTTTAATTCCCGGCATTTCATTTTACGTCAGAGTGGAGTGAATGAATCGTGACATTGACATAAATAATAAGTAGTAACAAACAGGTACATATAGCTGCTAGTTTATAATGGAAGAATTGAACCAGTTTGAAATTACTTCATAAGTTTCCAAATGAATCACCTGGCGACACGCATCGTTACGTTAACTTTATTACGTCTTGTGACAATTTGTAAGAAGCGACAAGTTGTTCTGACATAATTAATATAACCTTCCTTCCGAGGAGTTTTCCCAGAAACACACAAACTTATTATAGCGACAATCATTACAACTAGACAAAGGAGAAGTTAAAGGTATTAGTAGAATTTTAGTCAATAAAAATAGAACTAAGTATACATGTTTATGTTATATGTGCTTCGGAGAGCACGTTAAGCATTTGGTCCCGCTTGTTTCAATCGTCACACTATGGGCGTCCATAGGCGACTATGGACCATCAGGCGATCTAAAAACTGTGTGGATGGCCTACTCGAAATTAATGAAATCATAAAGTATGTTTGTTAAAATTTACACGTTATAGTAATTTGGCGAGATATTATAGCTTATTTTAGTACTATGTTAAGAGCTGCAGCGACGTACAATTTTATGTAAAAAGGACACAACATTTCGGTCTTGTGTTAACTGTGTTTTTACCACTATTCGCTGTACCGCAGCACCTCTGCATCAAGTCCATAATAAAACCTTCATCAATCACAGGCATTTTTATCCCAACCGTACTTAAAGATCCTTACACACCTTACTGAAAACATAAACATCGTCATTTGTCAAGTAAACGCGACGACTCACGGCGGCGGCGTTATCTCGACGTAGAGATTTATACTCCATTAGGTCTAGTCGCTCACCCTAACAAATATCACAATGTCACACCTCGACGCACACTTATTACTTTTTTGTTATGTCACAAAATTTAGTTCACACGCACCTTTATACTTGTTTGGACTTATTCATGTGAACTTACAGCCGTGATAAGAACATTAAATGGTGGCCACAAAAAATATGACATAACGAATAGGGAATTTATTTGATTGATAAGGAAATTTATTATATTTAAAGATACAGAAAATAAGGAAAAATTGAAGGCCTCATTCGCAAGCTTCTATAGAACTATTTTAACGTTTGTGCTGTTGTCGTTCTTAGCCCGTATCATCCCATAGTAGACCAAAGACCTCCCCCGTTTATGTAAATAGAAATAATGATACGTTTCATCTTCTATCAATCCCAATGCCTACCGTCCGAAATACAACGCCAAACGTTAATGTTACCAATTACCAAATGTAAAAGCTTTGAAATTGATCTATAGTATAGATCAATTTCAAAGCTTGTAAGGCGCTTTAAAAAAGCGCTCGTCCTAATGAGCCCTAACCCTAAACTCTCTACTAAAAATATCTTTGAAAATAAAAGCATATATCAATTAGCATCAACACCGACAGAAATTAAGAAAAACTCAAAAAGGACTCCTCCAATCAAATAATATTTCGGATTTTTAAAAAATATTAAGTTCAAAGTGAGATGAAAATGTATAAACTAAAATACTACAAACTACGTTATACTCATATATTCTCGAATTTAATTTCCTCAATATCATAACAGCAATTGGCACATTACAATGATAGCATCTGTAATTACGGTAACGTCCTCGTAATGTGTAGATATGTTCCACATCTGTCGCCTCCCCTATATCAGTGACCTTCTACATTTAGCGCGGGTTCACGTTATTTCAGAACACGCTTTTCGTCGCTTCACGTTTGAATTTTAGATGTCAGAGAGCATTTCGTGATGTCTCTTTGTAGCGTTTTGGAAATCATTTGTAACAGGTTATTCGTTTGCCCTTATTGCTGGTGTACTTACGCTACGCTAGTCTAATACATTGGGGTTGATATGAGTTGAAAACTCCTCTGGATACAAAATGGGTTTTCTAATTTGCATTCTGTCGTTATCTATTACACGTAGTCGTGGATGAAATTGTAACATAAGGGAATTAAATCTTTATATTCTATCTATCCTTATATTATAAAGAGGTTAAAGTAAGTTTGTGAGTCCGATTAAAAATAACTTTTTGTAATAGACGGCCACATTCAACGGGAAGTATATAGGCTTTTTTCTTCTCTAAATTGGACACAACGCGCTATGCTAGTTTATTTATATATTTCAGAACTTAGGAGACTTTCTAGGCTGAAAGTTTTACGCTCCTATGAACCACCGCAAAATTAATATAACTTTTGTAAACTCATGAATATTACTAGACAGCTTAACTCAGATTACTTTCGTAACTGTCAGAAACAATTTATAAACTTCAACTCTCTTAAAAAAATCTTATTAAAAAGTTACTGATCCTTACTGAAAAAGATGAACTTTGAGATACCTATCTAAACAAGTTACTCTGTGGGCTCTTTGTTATATCAAAATGTGCCCACATTAATCAATAGTTCTGTCTCGTAAAGCGATCCAAAATCTGGCATTTTTCGAAAGGGAATCACATCGCAACTACAACACAACCACATCGATAACTTGTCGGTATCACCAACTGTATAAACTGCAGTGACACTTTTCACACGTGACCAAATTTTGTGGTGTGGTTGTGATACGTGTGGACACACCCTAAAACGATTACACGGGTGTTACAATCGGGCTACCGTTAATTAATAACGCTATTTTTAATACTCAACTCCAACTCCACTCATATGTATGTATTGAAATCAATTAGGCAATTAAATTATTCATGGAAATGGTTTGTATATTTTATGAAAGTAATAAACGGAATATTATCAAATAGCTCTGAAATAGCAAATCTCAAATATGTTTTATTGATAACCTATGAATGTATACCCGTTACCACCAAAATACAATTAGAATTAACTTATACCTTGTGTGATAGTATTGATCGTTTTTATAAAGGGATGATTGATGCATATACCTACAGAGGTATATTTTAATACCCTGTGCATAGATAACAAGACAAAGAAAAGGTAGGCCAAGAATATGCAATATGCAGACCAACTTAAAGAACGAGCAAAGGTCGTGTTGTACGAACAGCTGAAGAGGATGGTAGAAGATGAAAAAAAGTGGAAAGAACTCCATTGATAAGAGCCCAGCTCTTATGTTTAAGAAGAAGAAGTGGATAGATAAATATAGTCTTAAGCTGCGCATTCACTAGCGCAAGACATATATGTGTCTTGCGCTAGTGAATGAGGGCCAGACGGGGGCCGCTTGCGGTTCACGTGACTTCTTATTCCTGTATTTGTATGATAGGGTGTCACCCGCAGCGGGCCCGGCCCGCAGCCGCACTATGTGTGTCTCGCACGTTAGTGTTTTGAACAAACATTTTATTTTGTGCAAACATTTTCTTCTCTAGTTAATGAGAAACAATCAATAAAAAGTTCTCAGCTGGTCGTCACTCACATGTTCGGTGAGTGAGTTCGTTCGTTAGTACAATATATTTTGCTCGTCGGTTTCTATTAGGAGATAGTCGCCTCGTTTCGCTTTTGTAGAATGTTATCAATGTCACATACTATCGAAATTAAGTTTAACTTCAAGGAGATAATGTATCAAAGTTATCCCTTCAGGTGCCAACGAATAAGACAATCCAAATTGTTCCCGTTCCCGAGAGAGTTTCGAGAAAAATAACCTATAACCTTTACGTTAAATGGCTATCCAATACAAAAAGATTTAAATCGGATTGGTAGTTTGGTAAAATAAAAATCAAACTCTTCATCTTTACTTTATTACTATATAAATAGATGTGTGCATAATCGATGACAAACAAAAACTCAATGTGCGATGTCTGTTATTTTGTATCTTCCTCACCCACACTTGTATACGCTTGCTGAACAGCCACTGCTCTCGTACTCGAATACTTCCGATAGTGCCCACTCTCCACGCTAGCCACGTAGCGGATAAGATCGCACTCCACAAATGTTCAGGATTTCCTCACAGTATCGTGTTTTGTTAACCGTATTTACATATCGCTATTGCTAAGTGCTGATTATACGGTAACTGAGCAAATTGAACGTGTTAGCGTAAGTAAGTAGGGGTCTAAAGTACTAATTATGTGGGTGGAATCACTTAAGAAAGTAGCAGTATTGAGAACTCTCTTGCAATTAAAACTAACCTTACCTAATTATTGACTTTAACCCAGCAGGGGTAGACGTTTGTCCAGCAGTGGGAGAGTATATATTAGACAAAAATAACCTAAGTAGTTAGCTATCTTCCAAATTGCGTGAGGTTATAGCTTAGTTCTCATGGTTATCATATCATGAATATATTGACTCAAACAGTTCAATAGTTGTCAGGTAGCAAAATTGATATGCAGATGAATATGAATCTTCAATAACTACTCGGTTCGTGAGCGTTATGTGCTAATCGTGTATTCACTCGAGCGTCATAAGGACCTACTGGAATATGAAGATGATATCAAAATAACATAAATGTTACGAGATTGCACTTATTCAGCAGTGGATTGAAAGGTTATAATACGTTACTTTATTTATTTCTTCTTAATTATTATTCGATTATTTACGTTGTAAAACACCGTGTCGAATCAAATACTTATTTAATTATTTAAATTCGGTAAATCAAAGGTTTTTGTGTATAGGAAATCATTTTATCTCCTTGTTGCTAAATACCGACCTTTCTCAGTAGATGTCTGCCTTCCAATAGTTCCGTAGCGTGTTTAGCCCAGAAACACAACAAACAAGGGCATAATTAACACTGGTCCTCAAATGCGTGTGGTTGTTACTGTGAACACAATTTTGATAATCTAAACCCGTTTTAAACGTCTTATTACCTAAAACGAATGCTCGTACGTATCTTAATAACGTCGTTAAACATCAAAACGATTTGATAGCTACTGACGTCATCCCTTCGAGCTTCAGTCGTAATTTTAAGTTTCTCTATAGCCTCAGGAGTATGAAAATAACTATGACAAGTCTGACCTAGGCTTAGCTACAAGACTTATTGTCATCAAAATATCGGAATAGATAGATCCCTTTTCTTCAGACTCATGGTTTACTCATAGTCATGTAACTGCTGACCACCACTATCAGCTCACGCCATTTCTCACGATTAGACGCACAGAACAAATATGGCCTCATTTAGTCTGACGTTAAGTTGGCGGGCCATCTTTTGGGACTACAACAACCCCGAATACTTTATATACATAAATAACGAATAGTATTACATTTTTCCTATAGTAAAATTTGAACTATCATTTCAGTACAAATATTTTACAACAGTCTTGCTTTCTTGTTGATCTCTTTATTTGTCATAAATCGATAGTCGAAACAAGTAGTAAATAAAACGATACAGGGCTTCTAGTTTCTGTAAAACTATGAAAAATAAAAGCAAAGTCTATTTCGTACTAATTCAAAAATGGAAACAAAATTATTTTGATAGATTTAGGTCCATGATATTTTTTATTATTCTACGTTCAAACACAAAATATGATGATATCCGCGTATTCGTCGTTTACAAATTAAATGATATTTATTAATAAAACAAGTCTGTACACACAAATCATCTCATAAACAGCAATAAAATAAAGCTGTTATATTCAATTCACGACCAAGCACCCACAATAGGATATAAATATTCTGAAGAACTACTGTGTTTCCATCTTCGTTATTTTATTTGACGTCCGTGAGAGCAGATTTATTTATTTTATTACACGAGTCGCCCGTTTTTATAGTAAAAATATTTCAATAGTCAGTATTCTAAATATGGAGCAAAAAAAAATATCAGGTATCAGAGTTTTTGTAACAGGGACAACAAGGCCTGATTCACGAATAATGTATAGATAGTAACCCCGCAGTTAGATTTTAAATAATTAATTAATTAATTAGACGCTCGGTGGTCTAGTGGTGTGTGCACTCGCCTGCCAAGACTAAGGACCCGAGTTCAATGCCCAGGTCGAGCGAATACATATTTCCTACTTTTCAAACATGGCTCGGGATTGAGATCACCAACCTGCACTAAGCAAGCGTGGTGATTTCGCCTAATCCTCCTCGCTGTACTGATATCTCACAGGCTAATACTTTACTTTACTGATACTAATTAAAAAGCTATGAATAAAAAGAAGAACTTTTCCGTTCAACTAAACAACAACTCTCACTACTCAATACATCTAAAGTTTTCTAAAAAAGAAAAACAATTAATTAACTTTTCAAAATGTTCAATAAACTTCCAAAGTGGTTGTACAGTACTTTAAACTTTGTCTTTCATTTAACTTTTAATTTAGTATGGAAGTGGATTCCATTTTTTATAATACCAAACAAATAATCCGATTCCAGTTCGTAAGCTGAGCGGTTTGGCGGAGGACATGGAAAAACTCTTAGAGGGTCCAAAACTCTGTCCCACTTCGGAAATGATAACCGTGTGTATTCAAATTGTACGCCAGTCACGATATCTTCACGTATTTACTTAAGCTGAAATTCAGCCATATTTCTTTGCGACACAGTCATAAGTTATACCCTTAAATTATAAAAGGTCCCTGAGCTGAGTCCCATCTGGTTTTTCAGGACGGATCTGTTATTGTTGGTGATATTTCCTTTGAGGTAGAAGCACACAAGCAAAGGTACGTTTCAGAAAGGCAACGTAAGAAAATTATCTTGAAGTAACTGAGTTTTACGCTCCAAGTTATAAAGCGTAGCGTTCGTGGCGATGTTAGCTCATGTTAGTGATTGTTAAGCAACGTGCATCTCGACTGAGGATGGGTGGCCGATAGTGGCATTTCTGTTCGAGCGCTACCGTGCTGCGGATAGCGGACAGCATCTACAATTTTGGGTACCGGTTGTTTTAATCGTCAGACCATGACATGAGGCGGTCAAAGCACTCGGAAACCGGGGTTGGCCACTAACCTACACGAATTTACTTAAGTTGAAATAAACAGACAAGAATCTGAACCAGATTAAGTTTCTGTTTCAGTATAAGTGATTTCAACAACAACTTTTATACATTATTAATTTATAAATTCTATAAAATATCATGGGTTTGTCTAGACATTGCGGTGGTTGGGTTTCAGACCCAGATGCAGAGAGACAGAATGCGGCGCGCTTTGAAGCAAACAACCCTTTATAGGTTGAAGTTTCAACTGTTTGTTTAAGCTTATGGAGGGTGCATCGCATCGGAATGGTTAGATAACCCAGTATAATGGACAGGTCTACATTTTTAATCAAACTCACTCGGGATTTTCGGTATAAAACAGAGTCAAAGCTCATGCTATCTAATGAAGTTACTTAAATAATCAGAAATAGCTGGACAATCTTCATACTATTGTATGTTTTTATGATTTATCTTAGCCCTAATAAACAGAATAACCACAAAAATATTCATTGAATTTGCCGACAAAACCGCGAGGACCCTTGTAATTCTATAAAAGTCTATTTTCCCATTATTCAACGTTTCAAAATACCTTAATTGCCACGACATTTTAGCCTTGGGTCAATAGTGATAAAACACCTACAAAAATCTAATGTACCTACTGAAAATATTTTTTCACTTCAAAGCAATTTCTACCTCGATATAAGATTACAGTTTATATAAGTGGAACCCTCCCGTAATACTTACCAACAAATATCTTTTGTATTAGAGAAGAACGTTAATTAATCTTCGGCGCGACATTAATAAAGTAGAGAATTCTTCGGCTCCCCGGACTCGCAGCTGGTTCATAACTTGATTACTTATTATATAATTGATCAATTAAGTCGTCGTCTGTGAGAGATAATAGATAATAACATCTTCTTATCTAGAATATAATCCTTTAGTTAATTAATTTAAAGATCATAATTGAAAACCCGCGTTTTCTTGCGGTGAATGAAAACTTTTGAGTGTGCGGACGCTCAGTGATGATGATCACAATGATCGACTCAGAACATTTGTTCATTTCCTCATTGAATTATTTTTGCCAAAACACGTAATTCAAGCGAACTTGTTTAAAACAAATATTTGTTGAATTTAAAATAAGTAAAATCGAGACTTATTATTATTATTACAACATGACGTGGTTTCCTGCCTCTGATATAGTTTACCAGTCTTACCAATAAAACCGTGTCTTGGTATAGTAAAACCGCGTTATCCTTATTATACAATTTTATACCGTAATATCTGACATACATATATCAAATTCTTTATAAAAAACAAAGTCCCATTGCTGCACAAACCTCTCAACTCACCGAAGATATCAGTACAATGAGGAGGACACTTTGCACTCCGGATAAATTTTAAGTACTTAAAGTATTTTTAAATATCCATAAATCGTTCAAGCCGCACTTATCAATCCCGCAGCCTATAGCAGTGGAGTGCTCTAGGACAATAATAGACTTCATTTGTTCTCTCGGCTTAGAGCTTCAACAATGCGCGGTTCAATTTCAATCAATTTCAATTCGGAACATTTTCCAATCGTAAAAAACGCGAATTCATTGACAAACGTTATTTTTTCATGAATCGAAGCCTTCCAGTCTCTATGTACACATCAAACATTGCAAAAACTCGTTTAATTCCCCATTTTAGTATAAATCTTATTACCATTGGATAGAAGGCATCCTTCCAAAATAAACAACGCCGATAAAAGGGGTTTACTTTCAAAGAGTTTTTTGTTGACGACCGACCAATTTGATCTCGTAATAAAATCAAGTTAAGGTATCATGGTTCGATACCTAGACACGTAATATATGAAGACAAAAGGATTTCTATTCTGTTTTGAAATTGTTCTCCAAAATACATACATACAAAGGAAGAACTTTGACAGTTTATAAATTCAATAGATAAATACGATTTATACGGATACAGCTTTTAGAAATGTTTTACAAAGATTAAAGTCAAAGATGCACTTTTTTAATAGGAGGAAGCAGGAAAAGGAGCAGATTTTCAATTTTGGTTCGTATATGCATTTGTAATAACTTGTGTGGATATTATTTTTGCGGACTACACACTTCACAAAGTGAATTGTACATTAAAAGCTCCATCACAGTTCCAGCTCCTTTTAAACTTCGAAACCAATATGTATATTAATAAATATATATATTTCTTGACCAGCGTTGAACGCTTTCATTCCACTAAATGAAATTCATAATAAATATCATCTGTTATTTGCACTGTTAATACCTCAACATATAACGACCGACCTACACTTCTCCGTTTGTATATATATTGAATCGTATGTACATTGAAATCGCATTGATAATACTCTTGGCAAACTTGAAGCAAACTTGGACAATAATATCTTCGTACTTTCCTTGAAACTTGAACGTAATATGGTTTTAATAAAGAGTCTGAAATATATAGACAGGTGGAATCTAGAGCCATTAATTATCATTTAATTCGTTCCTTCGTTTCTTATTATCATAGCGCTTCAGGTGTTTGGCCCGATGACACGGAGCTTTTCTTCCATAACTATTAATTTATCTTGACTTTCTCTTATTACCTATTGGGATTTAATTGTAAATGATAATGTTGCCAAGGTGTGACGTTACATCATACCTAAATAGCATATTAGGAGCAAGAGTACACTATAACGTGTTTTAAAATGGACTAAAGCCTACCTACAGGTTCAGTAGGGTAAAAATAAAAAAGGGTTAGTCTTTAACAATTTAATAAGAAAAGGAATTTACAGTTAACACGTTACTAGAATGAAATATGAATGAAAAAAAAGAACTCAGCGTCGTGAACAAAAGGCACAGGCAGTCTCCCGGGAAATAAAGGGGGAGACTTAGCTTTTTAGGTTATTCAAAAAAAAGCGTGGTGTGGTGGCTCGCTGGCGATCCGCCGTCGCTGCGCCCAGCAGTGGGAGTCCGGCTTGGGCCAACAAGGTTAACCGCACATGCGGTTATACCGATGACCCCAAACAGGAACTCCACTAGCGCAGCCCGTCGGATGAACAATGTGCAACCCGCTGGCGGTCCGTCGTGGCTGCGCCGGGCAATGTGAGGCCGACTTGGGGCAACAAGGCTAACCGCACATGCGGTTAATACCGATGACCCCAAGCGGAAACGCTCACTTGGCGCAGCCCGCCGGAGGAAGCCCGCCGGTGGAAACCCACCGGTGGAACCCTGGAATGAGATTAAGCCAAGCTAAATAGGTTGCAAAATAAAAGGCATGGGGTAAAAATGGAGACGTGATCACCTAAGCGAGAACACCAAAAAGACACGAGGCTATAAAAATATAACAAATGCAAATAATTAGATTTAGTGCAAGGTCTTAGGTTTAGTGCATTGTGCAAAGGCTAGCAGGTGATGGATGAAGTGAATATTAAAGGCCTAAGCGTCCTGTAAAGGAACCATGATACGCACACGCGGCACACACACATGTGGTTACCCGGCGTGGTCCCGCAATTCACCTCACATCCAGAATAAGCACATAATGGATTGATAAAATGGCACTGAAACACTAGTCTAGTAAAATAGTTAACACTGATTAGTTTTAAATGGAATCTAAAGGGGGCAAAGACGACAACTCTTACCAGTAAAGGCTGGGTTCCAAAAAAGAGAGAAATCTGAGCTTGCGTGCCCTTTTATATAGATTTTTGCTTCAACCAACTTAATTATCAATCAATAACAAACTGACATTACAACTGTCAAGTAACTGACGTTTTTATAACTGAAACAGATTGTGTTAATATCGACTAAATAATTATCGATTGATCGATCAATGACTGACAAACTAAGAAGGAAACGTCAAAGTCATAATTATATTACTTGTCAGCTGTTAATTGTCAAACATGTTTACAATTTTTACAAATTGTTTATACAACATACATTATTGTATGTTTTGAAATACAAATTATAAAGAATTTCACTGAAATATGGTGTTTGTGAGCCAAGGAAGATATGCCAGCAATGAAATTGCTACAACACAGCTAACAAATATTATAGTCTCTCTGTCTAATACACACTGAAACTTATCTCAAAGTAAATTCGAATAGTTTAACCAACCTGGCTTAGGAGTTATTAGACCCCTTTAAGGTCCCCGACAAAGTTTAACATATTATGATCAAATAATCTTTTTTAAACTTACGCGATTTGTACACATACGAGTAGTAGTAGAGTTCACCCGCGACCACGAAAAGTGCAATCCCCTCGAAACGTCGAGAAATAAAAAGCTTTGTTAAAATCCCTGTGACTACGTTTACTATGATCAAATAAAGTCGACCATTCCATGAGGTAGGCGGGCGTTTAGTAAACCATACCGACAAACAATTTCCAATCTACAATACGACCACAACACAAAAAAAAATCCGGCTTTAACGATTCGAGTATATATTTTTTATTTGCTTAATTCAAATATCGATGGTAAAAATATCGCAACTCTGACGAGAACGGAACAGACTTGTTGCTGCTTGTTATAAATGAATGCAACAACATCTAAAGCGCAGGACACGCATAGTACGAGTGCAGGTCGGTTGTGGGCCGGAAGACGTTGAATTCCTTGCATTTGTACCCGGCTCGCAGCTATGTGTCTTGCGCTCGGTTAACAAAATTGTAAGATACCAAAGGGCCACCATAGACTATCTGAAACGGTCTAACTTTCCAGACAATGGTCTGCTCTTAACTACGAATACGTAGCTGCTCAGTTGAGTACATTCGCTGACAAAGCGTGGAGCCCTAAACAATATTTGCTGGTAAACAATTGCGTCCCGCATGTGTTTGTTGCTTTCATGATCCATCGCCTCTTCAGACCTCCGATCAGAATGCCAACGCCGGTAATCATGAATTATTCACCAATCCCATTGGCTTTTCGCAATCTATCGATATTCATGTGATTGGAATGTACTTGCGGATCAGATCTGTGACTTGGGACGCCTAATAAATCTAATGCCCGCATCGATTCGAAACTCGAAACAAAGTCCAGATAATTCCGGGATACCCGCGACGGTCCCCGGGAAGTTTCCGAAAGTATTACCGAACTCCTGAAGAACAAATATTGTTTTTTGTAATTCAGTGGACACGTTTTCTTTCATGCTTAACAAAAGAAAGGAAGTAAATAAACACCATGTGTTCTGAACGTGACATTTTTTTTATAAATTATTAGCCGCACCGCGGTGTTACCAGCGTTGTACTCGGTTCTGCGGGAATTTCGGGATAAAAACGTAGCCTATGTCTTTTCTCAGGCTCTGGACTAACTGTGTAATAAATTTCATTCAGATCGGTTCAGTAGTTTTGGAGTGAAAACTCGACAGACAGACAGACAGACAGACAGTCAGTTACTTTCGCAATTATAATATTAGTTAGGATTGTGTTACAATATCATTAAAAACATAGATCAATTAAATTTAATTCAAGTTATACTTATTTCGATATTTTTGGACAGCCAATGAAAGAAACATAAAACCTTAAAACTAAATTAAATGGTAGTAAATGTTTTTCAAGTTAAAAGTTTGTACCTAAATTATTTATAAAGATACATCTATAATACCAATCAGTAATCTGCACAAACTTATAATCTTGAATAATGAGTTCAGTCAGACAAAGCCCTACTAATATTTAAGGTAAACCGACAAATCCTCGGCTCAAAAGTCGAAAGTGTCATAATCTCGATTACCGGTTTAATCACCCGGAGCTTTCGTCAAATAGGAGTCGCGGCTCACATTACAGGACGAACGATAAACAACGAATTCAATGATTGGACCGTTTACTCAAGGGATACGTTTGATGGATGTCAACATTGGACCGGGTAATCGGCTGAGAAATGAGGTGGAAACTTTGACCAATATACGCTGACTTCTAGTTAGAACTTACAAGCCAAGCTGATACTAGATTAACGTCTTAAATGTTGAATTTAATTAAGGCATTTTGAGTTGTCCAACCCGCAATAAGCAGGCGTTGTGATCACGCCTAATCCTCCTCGAATGTACTGATATCTTCAGTGATGAAAGGCTTTTGTCCAGTTCATTACAGGCTAATACTTTACTTTACTAATGTCGTCCTGCACCGCGCGTTTATCTATACTTCTATACTAATATTATAAAGAAGTATTTTTTTAATTTTGTTTGGATGTTTGGGCTAACCTCGAAAATTACCGATCCGGTTTGGCTTATTCTTTTTGTATTGGATAACTAAATTTAAGAGGAAGGTTATAGGCTTATTTTTACTCTGAAATTCCCACAAGAACGGTACAAGAAGGGTAAAACCGCGGGGTTCGGCTAGTAAATAATAAACGAGTAACTCGAAAGACCACGCGTTCACAGCACTACTAAAAATTAAATTTGACTTGTTTGAGTTTGCATTGAAATTGTTCCTTTAGGGCAAGTTGGTAGTTTCTATAAATTCCAATGTCTATTTGTCGTTTCGCATGTTGATTCAATGTCGACGCCAAAGTCCTTGAAATAGCTGCGCGGAACGTCCCTCCCAATGAATCGTGAGATGGGTACCACTCGGGTGCCTCTTGGGTACCTCCTTGAATTTTGAGACTGTCGATAAAGTAACCCAATTTTAATTGAATTCCCCAACAAAGTTCCGTAATACCTGAGAACTTTCGGTACCTCAATTATAATAATTTACTTTTATAGCGACTAATATTGAAAAAGTTTTCCAGTTTTTTATACGTGAATATAATCAGTTGAGTGGTAAAGCACGTTGGCAACCACTCTTTTAGGGTGCCTTTCCACCGCAGCTATGCTATACTAACACATATAACATAGTTAAACAATATATAACACAGAAACTATCGTGGAAGAGGATGCGCCACAGCGCAGCGACGACTACGCCAAGCATTTAGAAGTACAAAAAAGATTGAGCACATTAAACGCAGATGCCACGTATAGCTGTAGCTATATTTATCATATAACTATATCCATTATTCACCTAATATCCAATGTTAATTTCGGCAGAGCTTTTACATCTCGAGGTATTCAATGAAGGATCAGCCTAACCAGAAAACTGTGGAGCTTAGAGAGATGACGTCTGAGACAGACAAAATAATAGAGAAGTATAAAAATTGTGTAAAGTGCATGAATAATTCAGCGCTCATTACGCTTTGCGTTAAAAACTCTCGCCAATCCCAGGAAATGGAGACTTTAGCATATATTATAATACTAGCAGCGCCCCGCAGATTTACTCACGTTGTGCCCGTTCCCGTGGAAATTTCGGAATGAAAAATAACTTATGTATAAGTAACCTTCACATTGAATGTAGCTTAAATCGACAGTTAACGAATTAACTGAAAATTAATTAGTAAATTGTCGATTTAATTGAAGTGTCCCAGTACGGGCAGTAAGCTTTTATCAATAAGAACGAGTTGCTACAGCTTACGCTCACGTACAAGTAAAAGTTAACACAAAATGTCAGTTTTAACGGACGTAAGAAAATGAAAAACCGAAGCTTTCTACTGGCGGCCCGAACAACTATGACAGACTGTCATTTAAGTTATGAAACAACTCTTTATATTTTACTATTAATTGAAACGTACGTTGATGTCATTATTATTTGTTAAAACGGGAACCTACGTACGGCGGAGGTTACTGTTGAGTGTCCCTCAACACTTTTCGGTCACATTCGGTGACCTTCATCAGGAAGTGGGTGAAGCGCTCGCAACAGCGTCTCTCCCCGCACTGTAACTCTTTATATTAACCGACATTTAACAGAACGTATGTTACGATAACTAACCGTTTGAAACAACCTAAGTCTTATTTCGAATATTTTAAGACATTGAATTTTGAGGCACGTATTGCTAGCATGCTCGTCCCGGGGGGGCACATCGGGTGAAATTGGAACTCTAGTTAACATTCACAGCAGCTGGCTCATTGCACTGATGCTCTCCACTTCTGATCCAATATCAATTCGATTTTCTTTCCAACTTATTAAGAGATTAGGAAACGTTTCCTCTTTAAAAAGATTTCATATCTTAAAATCTTTTGGCATTTCTTTCAGCCTTTAAAGCCGTTTAACTTTATCAATTCGTGTATTACATGTTTGTGGTTGATGAAACAATTTCTAAATTATTTTTGTATAAGGAATTGCTTACGGAATAATCATTATTAGGTTTTAAGCGAAACTACGATGATATAAATATTGAAACTACTTTATACCAAATGTCATAAAATATTGATATCATAAGCCACAGAGACTCAGACCCCGGACAAAGGTCTCTATCGTATTGATATAACAAAGCTGAAAAGTTTTTTGTTTCAACAAGTTACCTTCTGATAATACCAATCAGATATGAAAAACGCCACATTTTGTTGATTAAATTTTTTGCTATCGTGATATATAATACCGTGATATCAAAAAAGTTGTTTTATTTTCATACAAAGTTATCACGCTGAAATTCTCACGGTAACGAGTAAAACTGCGAGATGTTACTAGTAAATCATATCACATCGTACTTACCTACATTTATTTGTTCCCTATGTTCTGCTTGATACAAATAAGGTAAGTGAACTAAGTGGAACAAGTCGTAAAAATATCTTCTAAAAGAAACAATTTACCACCACACAGAAACTTTTGTGAAAATGTTAGTACAAGATATTTGTTTTTGTTTCCTCTCGGCACAAACAACCGCTTTTGGTTTCCAGTGTGGTCGACTTTGTAAGCCCGAGCCTTTGCATTATTCCAACTTTTAATTTACACTTGAATACTTTGGTACTAATTATCCTTACAATTATAAATGCGAAATTAACTCTTTTTGTAAGGGGCGTTTCCGGAAGCAGAGTTAGCTGTGCGAAGCTCAATTGACCAATCAAACTCCGCTCCGCTATAACGGAAAAAAACGCACCTTACACTTTCAGGCTTAAATCAGAATTATTAAGACCAATTTTAAAAGTAACAGATATATAAGACCTTGGGAAAGTACATATAGTAGAGTGCTTGGGGAGTTTGACCTCGGACTCCAATTACTGTCAATGTATTAATGTGAGACCTTCTGCATTATGTTTTATACATAAATTACTAAAAAGTTTACCAATTTTTTTTCGTTGCTTTTTTGTTTTTCTTAATTTGACACTAATTTCAAGAAATACTGATATTTATATCCAAACTAGACGGATCGAGCTGAAATTTGGCATGCAGGTAGATGCTATGACGTAAGCATCCGCTAAGAAAGGATTTTTTGAAATTCCACCCCTAAGAGAGTAAATTAGGGGTTGAAAGTTTTACAATTTTTTAAAATTCTTTAATGGATTTGCTTCAAATTTTGCATGTAGGTTCTTTATTTAATTTAGATAAAGATTACAAAAGGAATTTTGGAAATTCCATCCCTAAGAGCGTAAAATAGGGGATGATCGCTTATATGCAACTTTTTATTCCTTTGATGTATTGGCTTCAAATTTTGCATGTAGGTTATTTATACAAAGAAAATAACCACTAATTAAAAAAGTTTCGGAAAATCTACCCCTAATAAGGTAATTTAGGGGTTGAAAGTTTGTATGACTTTTTAAATTCCTTTAATGTATTTGCTTCAAATTTTACATGTAGGTTCTTTATTTAACGTAGTTAAAGATTACAAAAGGAATTTTGGAAATTCCACCCCGAAGAGGGTAAATTAGGGGTTGAAAGAATTAGTTAAGCTCGTAATGTCTTATATTATATGCCTTAATTTATTTATTTTATTATTAAATAAAAAGCAACGATTTTTAATTGGTAAACATTTTAATATACCTTATCAACAATACAATCCAACAGGTCTCATAATAATTCGTTGACAGTAATTGGATTCCGAGCTTTTTCAATTCTAGATGCTTAAGGCACTCTACTAATAGACTATGTTTGATCCTTTACGCTACAACAACCCTCGCTTATAAACTTCAATGATTGATATCAACTTCAAAGACCTATCAAACTGATAGTTATATCAAAGAGAAAGGTGTAATTACTCTTTGAAATTGATTATTTGGTATCAAATAGTTCAATAGAAACTATATAGATGGGGAGCTCTTCGTGCTAATCGTGCTGTCACTCGAGCGTCATTGGGACCTACTAGAATGTGAAGAGTACATCAAAATAACAAAAAAAAATTAAGAAAATCGTAAATTCCGTGGTGGGTTGAATGATATCAAGTTGTTGAGTGAAAAAATAATGTAATGATTCGATATTGGTGGACGTACCTATATGAAACCATCCATGTGTACTGACATTTTAAAATTCAAAACAATTCAAATGGTGACCACCACTTTACCACTGCTCTGAATTAGCATCTCCTTGCTATAGGAGTTGTCCTAAATTCTCAATTTTATGCGCTAGCGAGCGGTTAGATTTTGGTATATATTTTTTACATCGCCCATAGTGTGACATTTTCGAGTAAACCCGTGGAACTAAACTAGTTTTTTTTAATAATTGGACAGCTCTCGTCTCTCCTACTCCTCAAGTATCTCCTATATCTTAATCAGACACGCTCGATTGAATATAAGCGAGCACGTTGGCCTCCTCTACTAATATGGTAACATCTGGAAAGCAAAACAATATGGTTTGACAATTAACATCAATGTTATGATTTTGTCAGAAGCATGTCAGAAGTGTGCCACAAGGGCATGTTAAAGTTTGGACTTGGAACACAATTCGAACACACATTATTGTCTTGTATAGTAACTATTTCATTGGAGATTCGAACAACCAGAGTCTCTCCACAAATACCCTCCTTGATTCCTTGTAAGAACAAGTTCGTACATAAGGAAGCTCTTATATATAAATTGTGTTCGCAAAAGTTTTTATTGTGACGGCGGCTACGGCTCACCATATTAAATGGAATAGCCCTCTCTATGCATAAAGTTTGGCGGATAAAACTACTTACTCGGCGTGGGCGTTTGAGAATTTTCATTTTATATTAATATAGGTTCTCAGAGGTTATATGATGCATAAATATTAAGGAACCATATTTAAATAACGTAAAAAAACATATTTACTTTTTTTATAACTTAATATCTAAACATATTTAACACTTGATATATACTTAATATTTTATTTAATATTCAGGTAACTTTATTTTAGGAGCTAAAGCTTAAACTAAACAACGCCGATTTTACCACTAAAGATAATTCCTTGTACAGAAGAAAAAGCTTATCCAGTACTTAAAGAATGGAATGCAATCACTAAACATTTTCCTCAATGAAGAAAATTCAGGAAAATTCATTGCAGCAAGGAAATTCTTGTCGCGTTTGGAATATCGCCTGATTAGTTTATTATTATTTGAGATGTTTTAATAGTGCAGCAGGTATATAAATCTACTTTCAAGTTACTTGTACACTTACAAAACTTTATGTCAATAAAATGTTTGTTTTTTCAGATTTCAGCTACTTAGAAGTCTCTGGTAAGTCTTCATATACTCGTATACATTATTTATTATACATTTATTACCGATATTCTTTTACACCACATTGGCAAATGCTGCATAGAAAATAATAAACCCAGATGCTACGTTAATTAATAGTATTAAACTGTGCAAAGGCATCTACGCTCACTGAAAATATCAGTAAACTCAAGAGAGTAAGTTATAAAGGAAAATTACCTACCACGGATAGTGTTTCTTTGAGATGGCAAGTTTTAATTAAATGAACGTTGTGTAGTCTACTGTGAGCTACGTTATTGTCCTGTTACTTTATAGAGGTACAGGGTAGATAGAGAAGTGGTACAGAGATAGGGGACTTTTTGCTTGAATTTAGAGGAAAACTTAGTTAAAATGTTATTGAAGTACATTTCAGTGGTAGTGTCATTAGAGGCGGTAGAGACAGTAAGTTATCTACCACTGAAACCAGTGTTGAGGGGTGTAAAAACACTGCTTAAAATCGTCTGACTCCCATAACATGTTTTCCATGGGCAAACCAACCTCCCTCAAACTAAAATCCTAGATCCGTCTTTCCCATAGCTTACTCTAACCCACCAGGGTCAAACCAAAATTCTAGATCCATCACAGATATACAATACGGCAGTCGTTAACAACTAATGTATCAGAACACCACTTTATAACTGTTAAAACACATGAAACAACAACTAACATAGACAACTTTAGTTTCATAATTGTTTACAGTTTAGTTGTATCCACTGTGCAGCACATTTATCACATAATTTCGAGTAATTCCATTACAAATAGCAGAAATAATTGTTGCCATAAAAATGCTAACGTTGTTTACTAGTCGTGGGGACACCAATCATAAAGTTAGGGAGCTATTTATCTTTATATCTCGTGGAGTGGCTCGGTTTGGCGACGGCATCGAATGAACGTTACTCAGACGCTATAGCCGTTGAGTCAACAGAACAGGCTCAGCATTATCGCGTATTGAAAAAATACGGTAATGTTTCGTGGAGTTTATTGCGGTAAAGGAGTCGGATGACTGATAGCTGTTGGTTTAGCAACGCTTGTGCTACAGTTGTTTATACGATAACGAAATATACATGGTGGTAGATAATGTTTATATCGTTTATGAGAAAAACAAAATTTGTGAGCTCTTCATTGTATTAAGTGTAAGTTGAAACTTCTATTACTATGCTGTACCCAATCTGTCATCTCCATGTGAAATCCCTTTGCATGATATGTTACTAGATATTTCATACGATTAAATAATATAATAATTAGTAAGAAAATTCATGTAGATTAGTGGCCAGTCCAACACCACGGAATAGCGAAGTACTGCGTAACTTCTCTACTTCGTGTTTTACACCGCCTATTAGCCTCTTACATATTTCCCGACCGACAAAATTTCCCGGACTGACAATATTACACGCCCTCCGAAGCACGCAAAAGAAGAAGAAGAAGCAAATGCCAAATAGAAACTCCACAATCGCCCACCCCATCTAAGCACTTGGAGCTGCACGTGGCAGTGAGCATTGCTGATTCACTTGACTTCAAGCTAGCTTTGAGCCTACGATATACGACTGGTACCTTAATTTGAATCATTTTATTTAGTTTCTCAATTACCGGAGTTTTGATTTCCCTCGGTGTCGTCAGTAACCAAGCAATATGTATAATCAAAAGATGTCGTTTCCCGTCGTAATTAGTATTCCTGGTATTGTTACTCAAGCCACGTTTCAAAGCGTATTTTAATTAAAAACCCTTTAATTTATGCTTGGGGAGTGCTTGAAACAGATGATTTTGTGTTTAAATCTATTCTTTACGATTTTACGAACTCGTGTTCTGTCGTTTTAAATTATATAATACTAGCGTTACCCGCGGTGTACCCGTTCCCGCGTGAATTTCGGGATAAAATATATTACATGTGTTACCTATGTAAAGTTTCATCCAAATCTGTCTAGTAGTTTTTTCATCAATATAATCATTGTTTTACTTGAGAAGCAGTAAAATAGGGATTCACGGTTTTTTGTTAAATAACTAATTACTAATTCATACAAAGTTAAAAGATCGAGGGCTTTCACCGAGCCCCTGCCACGGTTCCCCGTGAACTTCCAAGTAAATATTTATTGCTGGAGTTAACAAGGTAATATTTTCTCACCTTTCTGCTTTTGATAAAATCTCTAGCACTTTGAAGTCGTGATAAGTAATTTAGATAAAAATACAGTCTACGCTTTATATGAATTAACAAACTTAATGTATATATTTATACTAATTATACGAAGAGAAAAGTTTTCTTGCTTGCTAACAAAATGTATGAGCGCGACCCAGCAAAATCGGACAAAATTGCGTAAGCGCGATTTGCACAATTTTCACACTGGTGCCATCTATTGAATCGTATGTGAAACCACCGCGCGTAATAGGTGAGTATAAAAAAAATACCGAAATGTATCGGGAGGAAATATTTCATGAAAATCATGTGAATTGAGCTTTTATTTACCTTGATCGAAAAAGTAGAATTGTTTGACATTTCATCGTGATAGAACACTACTATATACTCATTTAGTTTGTACCCGCGACATCGATCACAATAGTTTTTAGATTGTTTTATTTGACGCGAACAAAACTGCCTTTTGTCACTCTAACAACAGTTATCAGTATAAAATTCTTTATTCTAAAGGACATAAAGTATCAGGCAGACAAAAATTCAAATGTTAGACGTCTTGTATCTAGTGTTGCCTATAGCAACTAGTGCTTATAAGGGGCACTAGTTTTCACAGACTAGAAGATTGTCTAATTGCAGTCTCGATCGTGACTAGTGAGCTCAGTCTCACTCCCTCAGTAAAACTGTTAAAGTTCATTCATTCATTTCGAGTAGGTTAGTGGCCAACCCTAGTGTTGGAGTATTCGGACCGCCCAAAGGCCTCCGAAATGGTTTAACAATTAAAAACCGGGACCGACTGCAAACCGTGCCCTCCGAAGCACAGAAACGCTCAGATAGAAAGGTCAATATGAGCCACCCATCGAAGCACCGTTAAAGTTTACAAATTGATACTTATATCTAATCCATCTTCACTATCACTCGTCTTATAACTAAGGTAATCATCTTGTTGGTTGTCAGACAAGGAAGATTAAAGTTAGAGTTTGTGTTGTAAACAATATTATACGTTTATTTAACCTACATCACCCGAGGCACGGCGGCTGTCACTTGGTACAAAACTTACCTCGCGGTATAATGTGGTATGTCGGAGGTAAAATCCTTATGAAAGTGTAGCCATACTCTGTGAATAAACATAGCACAACGGTATCTTACAGAATGTAAAATGGCTCTTCGGAATCGCTTACATCTTACGCTGCTTCCAAATTAAACTCTTTAAATAAGTGACAATCGTTTGGTATTCTATTTTGTTCACCTTATTCAAATATATAAAAATGGCATGTGATAGTTACATGTTTTTGACACAGTAGACAATCAAACAATTCGAAGCAATTACAATTTCTGATTTTGTTCAAACAAAGGCTACGTACGCACAGGCAGGCAGCTTGCATTCTAAATAAACAACTAGGCTCCAATCGCGCAGTGCGGCCGGTCGCGAACGCTACTGACCGTTGTAAGTTGACTTGTCATGCACACCCATAGCCATACACCGTCAAGTTTACTGGATGCCCGCATCAAGTCCACGGATAACTTGACGGTGAACTTGATCGTGTATGGTCCCCATTACATGTCTGGCTAGGCTCTAGGGCGCCAAGTAAACCGCCGGCCTGTGCGTCCGTACCCTGAGTCCAAATAAAGAGTATTGATTTGTAATATAAAGCTACGAGTAGTTAATAAACTAAGTATCAAACGATCGAGTAACTGGCGTCAACAGAACTATAAAATATCTATCAAAAACTCTGCGAGTCTCGTCCAGAATTACACTCATTACCAGTTAAACAAAGATGGAGCCGAAACATAATCTCCGAGTGTAGATTGGCCAATGAAATGTTACGACGACTCCGTCATTGTCCCGCTTTAACCTTTATAAATGACAAAGTGAAGTAGATTTGAGAGGCTGGCTTAAACTGAACTTTAAATAAATGCCAAAGTCACTAAGTGAATTAGACTAACTCCTGAATACTCAGACGCTACAAATAGAATTTTAAACTCAGTCTAAATTGAATAGAGTTAAAAACTGCTTAATCTCAATAGGATTCGAATATTGTGCATTGCGTTACCAGTTTTATTTTTCCAAATGCATATTTCAAAAGTAAAATGTTTCATATTTCCATTTATTTATTCATTGAAAACTAAAGGTAAGCTACAGCCTCGTCGCCCGTAATATAGCATTTAAAGAGATGAAAGAGGAGCCTTTGTCTGTTTTATTAATAATACTTTGTTTCATATATTCTGTAAAATAACTATGAATATATGCTTGATTTAAGCAAATTAAAGGAGACTTTGTAGAACCCTAGTAAATACGTATGCGAGCAAAATTAATAATGTTTTACAGTAACAAGGTGGATTTGCTTTCCTCCATTGTTCGCAATTGTAAGCGGCACACGTATTTGTGGAACTATTGTAAATTAGTAGCTAGTGCTTTGCGCTATATTTTACGTGACATCGATAGTAACTACAATAATAATTTTCTGTCCAAAACAGTAACTTATTGACTTTATAATACATTTAATATGTTATCTTTATATGTATAAAAACTAGCAGCGCCCGGCGGTTTCACCCTCGTTGATTTCGTCGCTGTGGGAATTTGGGGATAAAACCTTCTCACTAAACGTGGCTATCTATTACAAAAATAATTAATTAAATCGGACTGATAGTTTTTAAGATAAGCGCGTCCAAACCAACAAAAATATATACAATCAACTTCGTTTTATCCAATAGGTATATGAAACGCTTAGGAAGTTATATTCACTTTAATTTAAGGACTTAGATATTATATAGATATATAGTCCTAAAATTAGAGTGAATATATAGGATTCAAATTAAAGTTTTTTAGTTACACAGGAACTTATCAAGCACATCAAGATAAATACCTAAAATATCGTTAGTATGTAATGTGATTTAGTTTAATTTGGTAAAACAGATTCGGGTCAGCAAATCCAAGCGCTCGAAAAAGAAATCTTATCCATTATCGTTTGAAACAAAGACCCTGTACCTAAAACGGTAACGGCTGAAAATAAAATAAATAAAAAGCTCTTTACAGACCTCTTTATGTAACGAATGGCTTAGACGTGAAAGGTAGAGGTTGTTAGAAACCTGAAACTTAGGTATAATCTTCCTCAGCTTTTATCGAAATTTTATCGATGTAACAATGAACCAAGTGTACTATGATGGCCGGTCTCAATAATATAAGATACATCTGAGATAGCTGATCTAGTTTTGACATTGCATCCATGTATACAGGGTGAGCAATCCAAATGGGTCAGTATGGAGGTTTTGGAAACCATAACAGATAGCGAAATCTTGGCTTAGGAACCATGACGTCGATTTTAGTAAAAAGAAAAACTGCATTCATATACTTACAAAAATACGTGTACTCGGCCCAGGAATCGAAACTGGACTTTTTTGAAAAATTTAATTTCGTTATTTTCCTTTGAATATCGGTTATGTAGCTCTTAAATAGTAAATGTTACTAAGAAACATGATATCTAAAACTAATAAAATGCATTGTTTTTAAACAACGAAGTTTTATTTTTCAATACTTCAGTGCCGCCGCCGGCCCTTTGACTTTGTATGGGGTAGTTTTAATATTGTTTAAGTAATTGAACATACCATTTTGAACATTTACTGAAATAAAATAATTATCTTTTTGTTGTGTTTTTGTTCAATTACTTAAACAATATTAAAACTTCCCCATACAAAGTCAAAGGGCAGGCGCGGCGGCGGCACTGAAGTATTGAAAAATAAAACTTCATTGTTTAAAAACAATGCATTTTATTAGTTTTAGATATCATGTTTCTTAGTAACATTTACTATTTAAGAGCTACATAACCGATATTCAAAGGAAAATAACGAAATTTATTTTTTCAAAAAAGTCCAGGTTCGATTCCTGGGCCGAGTACACGTATTTTTGTAAGTATATGAATGCAGTTTTTCTTTTTACTAAAATCAACGTCATGGTTCCTAAGCCAAGATTTCGCTATCTGTTATGGTTTCCAAAACCTCCATACTGACCCATTTGGATTGCTCACCCTGTATAAACCCACTAATATTATAAATGCGAAAGTTTGTGATGATGGATGTATGTACATATGTATGTTTGTTACTCTTTCACGTTAAAAACAACTGAACGGATTTGGATGAAACTTTACAGTAATATAGGTTATACATCAAAATAATACATGGGATACATTTTATCCCGAAATATTTACGGAAACGGGTACAACGCGGAACACCGCGGGGCTAGTTTCAAATAATGACGAGTAAAAGGTAAGTCCGTGTAGGTTAGTAGCCAACCCTGGTGTCGGAATTTTTAGACCGTCTCAAGGCCTCCAACATAGTCTGACGATTGAAAAACCGGGACCCAAAATTTATCATGTCGAAGCATGGGAAGCGTTTAGAAGATAAAATATCAAAACAAATGCCACGCTCGGCCACCCATCCTAGTAGGTACCGTGATGCACGTCGTTTACACAACTTGTTTGCACATTGGGGATGATTTAACATCACCTAATCAAACTAAGTACACCACTAGCGCTATGACAGTGATAATGAAGGGTAATAGAACGGATTTTGACATTTATCGCAAATCAAACCCTGACCTGTTATCTGAGAGTTTTGGTACAGATATATTAGGGATCCTAAAGTGAGTAAAGCTAGTAAATGTTAAGTCTATCTCCTCCTCAGTATTATGTAAATAAGGCAAATCAAAGTAAATGAACCCAAGTTTTAGGTACGTAAACGAACCACTTCTCACGCTAAAATACCATCGCCATAATCGAAGCTGCGAAAGTAATGAGTTTCCATTAAAACAAAGTTGAGGTACTGTTGTGTATTCTGCGGCGCAAAAATAGCGAAGCCTGCAAGGGCGTCAACGGATTAAATCAGGAAACATTCTCTACATTAATTACAAGAGCTCTGTTTTGGTGTCAGTTTAAATAATAATTGAACACGCAGAGGGATCAGATGGAAATTGTTACTACCGTTCTGTGTCCGTACAATTACTAGAAGAATTAACTGTAATTGCGAATAAAATGTTTGCCTTAATTTAATTATGCATTTATACATCATGCATAACACTTTTTAATTTCATTTAGTATAGAAATATTAATTTATTCTGCAGTTGTTTCTTCTATTTGAATCATGTTCGTTCGTAATTGCGTTCTATTCGATTGGAATATTGAAAAAACGGAATAAAACGGACAGCTTTTTATCGTTTTTTTTAACCTGTCGCTTTACTGATATCTTCAGTGAGATTAGAGGTCTTTGCCCAGCAGTGTGACATGACAGGCTAACTTTACTTTACTTTTTACTATCCCACTGCTGTGTTTAATAAAAATACTTCGTTATCGCTAGTATACCGTATACGGCAAAAACAGCCCTCGATCGGACCAGTGCAACAGTACTGTATAATTTGGTTATCATTTAGGTTTATATAAGTACCAATTCATTTTAAAAATTTGAGTCGAAGGTGACTGTTTAGTCCCGTTAAAGAACAACTCAAAGGAGGGTGTAGAGTGCGTGAGAGGGTACCTAAGCGATTTCTACAGAAACGTATTCAGGGTGCTCAGGGGAAAAACATACTAAAAGTCCTGACGTCTAGGAGGTGCGCCGGAGGGAAGGGAGGGTGACAAAGGTCTCAGTTTTAGGTTATTCGCGAATATCTCAAAAACGGTGCAATGTAGCAAAAAAAAGTGTATGATGAAATGAAAGCTTATATAATTCTCTATAACTTTAATTCTATCCACTTTTTCCATATTCCCAACCGTTATTGAACTACACGCTCCAGAAATGTCAAAATTAAGGAACTCGGGCAGGTAACTATGGAGCCTGCCCCAATGCTCAACAGTGACATGACCTATGTCATTTGAAAGGTCTTGAAGAGTTGTACAAGTTGCTCCTAGACAGTTATATCGAATTCGACGGCCAACTCGGTGTTTTCGACCACCGAAGCATTACCACTGGAGGTGCTGTGGAGCCTGGACGGAATGCTCAACAGTGACATGACTTACGCATTTGAAAGCTCTTACAAGTCACTTTTTAATAGTTATATCGAAATCGACGCCAAACTTGGTGTTTTCGACCACCGAAGAAAAAACACTTGGTGTATGTGCAGTTGACCCTGATCGTATTGCTCAACAGTGACATGACTAATGTCATTTGAAAGCTCTTACAAGTCACTCCTTGACAGTTATATCGAAATCGACGACCAACTCGGTGTTATCGACCACCGAAGTATCGACATTGATCGTATTGCTCAACAGTGACATGTCACATATCATTTGAAAGCTCATAAAGAGTTTTATAAGTCACTCTTTGATAGTTATACCGAAATCGCCGTCCAACTTAGTGTTTTCGACCACCGAAGAATGGAGTTGGGCTATGCCATACCGAAGTATCGACGCTGATCCTAATACTCAACGGTGACATGACCTATGTCATTTGAAAGCTCTTGAAGAGTCGTACAAGTCATTCTTTGACAGTTATATCGAAATCGACCGCCAACGCGGTGTTTTCGACCACCGAAGAATGACACTGGGTTTATGTGCAGTTGACCCTGATGGTATTGCTCAACAGTGGCATAGCTTATGTCATTTGAAAGCCCTTGAAGAGTTGTCTAAGTCACTCCTTGATATTTATATCGAAATCAAAGGCTAACTCGGTGTTTTTGACCAAAAAAAAAATATATATATACACATTAGTTCAATTCATAAATTAGTTATAGAGTATTTGAAGGGCAACATAAGCGATCACTCACTGTCACTGCACATGTTTAGGTTAACTCAAATATGTCATGGTTGCTAAATACGACACCCTTTCAGGCCGGGAACACAACTTACGCGTGTTTTAGATTTTTTAAATCGTAATGCCATCTATTGAGTTCCTTTGCGCACTACTTTTATACTATTCTGATGCAAGGGCGGGCTTAAACACGCTGAATAAAGGACCTTGAGAAAATTCCATTCTTCTGTGGTCGAAAACACCAAGTTGGCCGTCGATTTCGATATACATGTCAAGGAGTGACTTTGACAACTCTTCAAGGGCTTTCAAATGACATAAGTTATGTCACTGTTGAGTAATACCATCAGGGTCAACTGCACATAAACCCAGTGTCATTCTTCGGTGGTCGAAAACACCGCGTTGGCGGTCGATTTCGATATAACTGTCAAAGAGTGACTTGTACGACTCTTCAAGAGCTATCAAATGACATAGGTCATGTCACCGTTGAGCATTAGGATCAGCGTCGATACTTCGGTATGGCATAGCCCAACTCCATTCTTCGGTGGTCGAAAACACTAAGTTGGACGGCGATTTCGATATAACTATCAAAGAGTGACTTATAAAACTCTTTATGAGCTTTCAAATGATATGTGTCATGTCACTGTTGAGCAATACGATCCATGTCGATACTTCGGTGGTCGATAACACCGAGTTGGTCGTCGATTTCGATATAACTGTCAAGGAGTGACTTGTAAGAGCTTTCAAATGACATTAGTCATGTCACTGTTGAGCAATACGATCAGGGTCAACTGCACATACACCAAGTGTTTTTTCTTCGGTGGTCGAAAACACCAAGTTTGGCGTCGATTTCGATATAACTATTAAAAAGTGATTTGTAAGAGCTTTCAAATGCGTAAGTCATGTCACTGTTGAGCATTCCGTCCAGGCTCCACAGCACCTCCAGTGGTAATGCTTCGGTGGTCGAAAACACCGAGTTGGCCGTCGAATTCGATATAACTGTCTAGGAGCAACTTGTACAACTCTTCAAGACCTTTCAAATGACATAGGTCATGTCACTGTTGAGCATTGGGGCAGGCTCCATAGTTACCTGCCCGAGTTCCTTAATTTTGACATTTCTGGAGTGTGTAGTTCAATAACGGTTGGGAATATGGAAAAAGTGGATAGAATTAAAGTTATAGAGAATTATATAAGCTTTCATTTCATCATACACTTTTTTTTGCTACATTGCACCGTTTTTAAGATATTCGCGAATAACCTAAAACTGAGACCTTTGTCACCCTCCCTTCCCTCCGGCGCACCTCCTAGACGTCAGGACTTTTAGTATGTTTTTCCCCTGAGCACCCTGAATACGTTTCTGAAGAAATCGCTTAGGTACCCTCTCACGCATTCTACAACTACTTCGTTGACGGGACTAGTTACAATCAGAGTAAGTTGCAGAACCTATAGAACTTATAAATTGTTATGATAATAATTAAAGAAACCTCTCCCCGACTCCTCTCGGAGCTAGCACTCGACTGCGAGTGTAGCCAAGTACTCGAAGCCAGCATAATAATTATTTCCGTACAGACAGCCGTACTGCGAGCATCAAGAGCCGCGTGAAGCCAAAAAATAGCATTTGGTACACGTTTGAAGCGAAGATAAAACAAACCCAACCCCTGCCAAACAGCAAGGCCGTAAAATATCATTTTTTCATGCCTGAAATTTTATACGTGTAATAAATTAGAGTTTCATGTTTTCAGTGATTCTCCGAAAATATTTGCAATGAGTAATGGTGGCGTAACATGACACTATTAGATGAATTCATAATGGCGCCGTTTATCACTCACGACACGACACGACATTCACGCGCGACACGATACGATACGACTTCGTGTGACACATTGCTCACTGTGTGTGGGATACATTTCTAACATTGTTATGCTCATACTCCACACCCAGAACTTGTAAAAGGTTTCCTAATTACTTTCCCTTACTTCAATATAAAGCCTAACTTTGGTACATCTGAAAGGATCGTAACAATAACAACTCCATTTTAGGGAGAGTAAGTAATAAAGTATTACATAAGCCTTTGAAAGCTTAACTTTCTAATAAACTTGATCATTGTGATAATATAAAATTTACCCAGTAGTATACATCTTATATTTTCTACTGGAATAATTCTGTATATTTTATTTTAAGAGTTTGCTATAAAACAATTTCGTTTATTTTATGTGTGTGTTCATAATAATAAATATAAAGTCCCCAACCTCCGTATTCGGGAGGTAAGCGGCGGGACCTCGGCTTTTGCTTCTATTCTAATAAGTTTTTATGTGATATTATAATTCACAGATATTTACTAGCGTCGTGTTTCGACTTTGTGTGTACTATAAATATTGCTGGCAGTTATATGAGGTTCCAGAGAGTACTTACTAAAATTACATATTAGGAATATTACACTTTGCAATATTGAAAGTATATGTAAGTATATAACTACACATACTTACACTACATGTTACTTTTAATAATTGGAAGATAACTTTCAGTAAGAATGTATAATTATACTTTAGGGCCTTCACCCACGATTTAGTCGCCATGCGTCTGGCGTTTACGAATCGGGGGACTGCATCTAGTTGCTATAAAAAGGCGCCGCCGTCTATACTTAAAAAAAATCACTGAATGTTATCATTATGGAATAGAAGGTTGACATTAATTTACCGCAAGTCGCGTCGTGTCGTGTAAAAGGCTCACCCAGAACTCTGAAGGCCGCCTCACCCCGATGCCGTAATGAACCCACCGTTGACACACCACTCCTCAATTACTCATAATTGTAAAACAACACGAAGTAATTAAAAACGTATAACGATAATACATTGCAAATTGAAAACACTTTCTGCGAATTTCTTCTTTAATATTTCCTACAAAATATAGTAGACAATGATAAAATGAATTAATATTTTATGTCAATGTTTGATAGAATTTCACTCTAGTTTCACTGTTTGGGTTTTAGGAAACAAAGATAAGACTTACTCATAAAACCGATACTCTTGACTTTGTATAAACTTAGAAACCACCTCATTAAAATATGACAAATTTTGTATAGAGGAAAATGTGGATAGGGTAGTTGTTTTATCTCGCTAGCGCCCCTGACCCATTCTTGTAGTTGTAATGTATTTGACAGGCCTCTTTGTGTGCTAACCATCGCTATCGTAGTTAAGGTAAGGTCATTGTTTGTGTGCATTTGACATAACTCACTACGAATAACTTTTCTCCGTTTGCTCGTTCTTTCCATGCCGTCGCTCCTTCAAAGACAATTTTGACGCAAACCAAGAAGCACACTATGACAATGTGCATGTGTTTACCTACACACTTTTGGTAAAAGTAAGCTCGTGAAGTAAAACATTAACTGCCTTATTCATAAACACTTTATAACTAAAAGACTGTTAGTGAGTGTTTTGTCTCTTTTGCTCTTTGGAAAATAGCGTATGTCAGAAAGGGACATAGCTAAAATGCTGCTAGTAAGCGTTTGTGCATAAGGCCTTAAAATGTTATCAGTAGTTTCTCTTCTAGGTACCTGAATTTAATTTATACATTTTGGCCATTTATTACAATACAACTGTGTGTTAATTTATTACTAGCAGTGCCCCGCGGTTTTACCCGCGTTGTGCCCGTTCCCGTAGGAAATCCGGGATAAAATGTAGCCTATAGCCTTCCTCGATAAATAGACTATCTAACAGTGAAAGAATTATTCAAATCGGTTCAGTAGTTTCTGAGATTAGCGCGTTTAAACAAACAAACAAACAAACAAACAAACAAACAAACAAACAAAACAAACTCTTCAGCTTTATAATATTAGTATAGAAGTATAGATTACAATACAATACTAAGGTAATTAAGGTATTCACCTTGGAATGGTTGTAAGCGCCACTGCGGATATAACAAAGTACCAATAGTTTCATGATCCATGATAAAGTGGTATTCGGCCTAACAACGTTTCGCTCTCAGCCCGCGGCTTCAATACCATATTTCATTTGATTAATATCGAGCCAACACTCGCCATTAGGACCAAAACAAGCAAAGCTTTCGTTTTACTTCAAAGTGGAGTTTCACCGGTTGTTTTTCAGCTAACCTTCTAAACGCGTTAACGCGGCGTAATCTAATTTTCACGAGCGATGTAGCGGACGTATTTTTAACAGGCATCGTTTCAACGCAGTTTTCACTCTTTTTGCGTCAAGTTATAACGAACATTTTCATTGCATAGTGTATCTATAATTGTGTGGTAACGAGGGAAAACCTTTGAAGAAGCCACTCTATATATGAATAGATAGATATATAGGCATATTATATGCACGCTTGATTATAAGCTGAATGAAAATGAGAGCACGAAAAAATAACGGACTAGCAGTGCCTCGTGGTTTACCTCACGTTGTGCCCATTCCCGTGGGATGTTAAATAGCCTATATCTTGCCGTTGAATGTAGCTATCTATTCCAAGAAGAATTACTTAAATCGGATAGGAGTGTCTGAGGTTAGTGCATTCAAACAAACAACATCAAAATCTTCAGCTTTATTATATTAGTTAGATTCGTTCAGAACAACAGAACACAACTGTTAATGGTCACTATACTGATAAATCTGTAAAACAAAGACTTTCGTCTCGTAACGAACGGGACGGGCCATGCAAATAATGTGTCATTATTTAGACCATTACCCGAAGTGTTGAGACGGCACTAATTGCTTTAGTTTGGTGTAGTCCAGTTGGACCGAGAATAGTCACTTTACTTTGTTTGTAAGATGATCTGAACTTGGCAATAAGTACGTCCCGGGTCTCGCTACAGCAACGTTTAGTTCTAAAGTTACTGCAAAATTTTAGTTTAAATTGAACTAACCGGGTTCGACAATTTAACGTAATTAATCTATAAATTCATTTCATGCCTGTTTCAATTATAATTTAGATTACAAAGTGTTTAAAACTAAAACAGAACATTAATATTAATAAGTAAAGAGAGGAATATCAGTGTGCTGCCTAACATAAAAAGTATGTTTTCTCGGCAGCACAGGGTTTTACCCACCCTCGTCCCTGCGAATGTATACGGGAACAATTTATAACATACTAGCCGCGCCCCGCGGTTTCACCCACGTTGTACCCGTTCCCGCGGGCATTTCACGATAAAATGTATCCCATGTGTTATTCCGATGTATAACCTATATTACTGTAAAGTTTCATCCAAATCCGTTCAGTAGTTATTGCGTGAAATAGCAACAAACATACATCCATACATACATCCATCCTCACAAACTTTCGAATCTATACTAATATTATAAAGCTGAAGAGTTTGTTTTGTTTGTTTGTTTGTTTGTTTGTTTGTTTAAACGCGCTAATCTCAGAAACTATTGAACCGATTTGAATAATTCTTTTTGTAATAGATAGCCACATTTAACGGGAAGGCTATAGGCTACATTTTATCCCGAAATTCCCACGGGAACGGGCACAACGCGGGTAAAACCGCGGGGCGCTGCTAGTTTATAATATTAGTAGGATAGTAGGATAACGGAAGCACTCAAACAACAATGTCGGTGCCACCCATTCAAGAAGTTACCATGGTTAGTAAAGTAAGTTCGTGTAGGTTAGTGGCCAACTCTGATATCGGAATTATTAGACCGTTACAAAGGCCACTATCGGCCGCCCATCCTGTAATAGTGGACGAGCTGCTTAAAAATCGCTTAAATGAGCTAACATCGCTGAATCAACTACGCCAAGAGCGCTACATTGCTGACATCGCTTAACATTCTATAATAATTCCCATTACTCAAACAAAGATACAAGAACCAACACTACAAAGTCATCATCACGCGAAGAAAGTCGTTATTTCATGATAACACGCGCACATCATTATTTATACAACAGAATGTGTTACTACGAAACTATTTCACAAATGGTGCCTATTTCCTCATGTAAAAACTTATTATTCATATAAGAGCGCGTGGGCTTTTGATCAAACCCCATACTCGTATTTCAATAGAAATATTATAAGAGCTAAAGTGGATTTGTATGTTCGTATATTGTATAGTTTTCACGTCATTGCAACGTTTCCTACCAAGGACAAATCCTTTGTAGGAAAAAGCCTATTTGCGATTATATTCAATCGTTCGCACGTATCATCCGTTGACCACTTCATGTAAAGAATATGGTAGTTGACCGCATTAGGCGAACAACTGCACATGTCAACTAGTTGGGAGTTGACAGTTGATGGACAACGTAGTGTGAAGACAGCCTTAGACACCTAAGTTGATAAGAAGTATACCTCATTAGGCGGGTGCATTTTCTAGTAACAGAACGCTGCGTCCCAATATATGTATATCAGTTATACTAATATTATAAAGAGGTTAAAATTTGTAATGTTGTTTGCCTGTACGTTCGGGGTAATCCGGGGTAATCGGGGGAATTACCAGCCCGATTTAAATAATTATTTTTGCAACACGTAGCTATATTCAAGAGAAAGATTATAATAAACAATTTTTTATCCCAAAATTCCCACGACAACGGGCACAACTCAGTTAAAGCACCTAGTTTTACATTATTAACAGAATAAACGAAGCTGTAGATCCACTCGCACTTTGTTGCAGTAAATTGAAAAGATACCGCAGTTTATGGTAAGACCCTGTACTGTGGCGCGACGTTTTGAACTCTAATTTACATTTTATGTACGATTAAATAGAATGGTTTTAAGATTTATACGACTTAACCAAATACGATGCTGTACTGAGTTAACAGTGATATAAACCAGCAGTTACGCGTTGTTAACTGAATTAATAAAATAATGTTTGCAAATTAAATCCAAATGAAGTATAAGACTTCTGATATTCATGGTCTCGGATTAATAGTTTTAGAGTTTCACGAGTCACGTTTGAGTCACGAGACGAGCCTGGTCTTTTTGAAAGGCATGCAGATATAGATCCAACTCTTAGAGGCCCTTTGGAGATGTTTAATGTAATGGATTTATTATTTATATTTCATTTAAAAAGGATCATCTTTCTGCAGTTAAAATTGCGACCACCATGACGGGTTTTCTTCTTCAGTTTATGAAGTCGGTTAAAATGAATATTAGTTTTGGTCACTATTTAAGAAATACACAAAAAGTAGCGAAAATTAAATATATAAACGAATTCAACACTAGCCATAGTTTGACGACAAGCACGATTAAACATGCACCAAACGTCCCATATTTGTTACAGTTATTTACTCAAATTCAGCTCCAACTGATTCGCGCATTGTGTTGTGGGAATACAATTGCCGACTGATTGATTGCCTCTAGTGGACTATTTGTATTGCATAGCGCATCATGCATCACCGCAAGCTTTGACCACTTCGCGAGCTTTGCCTGTTTAACCCTCAACGGGGGCAAATAAAGGGGGCTATATGTGTTTGTGGTGTACTATGTGAACACACTTCAAATGGTGTCTGTGTGGGTGTGCATGTTTGGTGTATCTCTGTATTGTTCTGTTTTGTATGTGAAACATTTTGAGCTATGATTTAAAAATATTTTCAGTCGAGGATTTATTTTCAAATTTTTCAGTTTTTATTTCGTACGAATATCTCAGCAACTAGTTGGAAAACTCTCTTAAAGTACTTTGCTTCAAAGCTGCCTGCTTTATTTATTTTTCTTTTTACTTTCTCCTATTAAATACTAAACTCTAAAAATACATAATTAAGTATGACTACGAAACTGTTACGGCTGTTCCACCTCGTACCTTCAAATCCTCAATTTATTATCATACCTTCCGACTGTTTCTACTACTTCAGGAAGTTTAAGTGGAAAAAAGTGAACTGTCGGTATAAAGCTGAGAGGAGCATCGTTCGCTTAATGGACCATTAGATGCAGCCTTGTTCGAGATCCTCTGCACTGTGTGCAACTGCTTTACAGAGTTTGTACACGACTACTATTACTAAAATACTTATCTCAAGCTTTGGAGTATTGAACCGCGTTTTCACGTGTTGTAGGCTAAAATTCTGTAAAAAACGTATAAAAAGTCAACTGGAGCATGTTAGTAGCCAATCCCGCTGTTTTTCTGCCTAAAGATTATGTGATATTTATTTATTTGCATATTAAAATAGAAAAACACTGGATCTGCTATCAGATTCCAGCAAAGGACAATCAGCATCCCAAATAACCATGTGAAAATGGAGTCTCGAGAAACCTCTGCTGCATATTTTGGGCTATTTCAAATAAAATGGTTTAAGTCGTCCTATGAAAAACCAAAGAATCGCCGCACGCGGACAAATACGCACCACAGACGCGCGCAGCAGGACGACTCAAAGCGCATAAATTGAAACAGTTAATAAGTATAATATGCCGGCTACCTGAAACGGCATTAATTTTGTACCCATCATGAGTATCGGGTTCGGTATAAATGATTCCAACACGAGTCGCACGTCCCTCCAGTTGAATTAATAGGCGTTTCCATTAAAACCATTTGGTATCGGAACAAATGTATTCCCCAAGTAATTTCTATCGAGAGCTTGCTTAATTAACATCACCTGTGGGCAGCATGGGACTTTCAATTCACAACGTTAATTTGAATCTTATTGTACCCAAATAAAGGTGAAACTACAAGTGGCAAACCGGGAATGCATTAGTTACTGAATGACAAACAACAGGGAGTCAAGTAATGTATGTTAGTAATTGATACTTTATTTACATTTAGTGTAAGCGTTTGCTATTATAAGTATTAATTTACTAACTAATATTAAAGTTTGTGAGGATGAATGTATGGATGGATGTATCGATGATGTATGTTTGTTACTCTTTCACGCAAAAACTACTGAACGGATATGGACGAAACTTTACAGTAATATAGGTTATACATCAGAATAAAACATGGGATACATTTTATCCCGAAATTCCCACGGAAACGGGTACAACGCGGGTAACACCGCGGGGCGCGGCTTGTCTATCATAAAATGATTACTATAGGGGCTCTGTCAATTTATGTGTTTTAAGTCGTTCAATATTTTGCATAAAATACAAACTAATAACCGTTCTTTGCGCCCCATGACCACACACTGCACCAGGCCGACAAAAAGCCTGTAATGTCCCACGGGGGGGCAGAGGCCGCTCATGTCACTGAAGATATCGGTACTAAAATACCTCGCGTCAGCTGTATATTTTCGACAATATCGTATGATATTACACGTTTGCAATGAAAACGCTTTGAAAGATCAGACTCATGAACATGTGGGATTAGGGATGTGAACACACGAAGCGCAGTTATTTTAATGTTTGATTGAAACCAGAGGTCTGACATCTGCCGAGCCCTCTGTCCTACAGTGCAACAATACTGGCAACTGCGACAGTAAGTATTTAAAGTGTTATTTATAAAAATAAACTGATGGTGTAAGGAACACGGACATAAATTATTCTACAAGAGATATCTAAGTTATAAGTGTAAGGATTACATAAGTCAGATTCATCCGGCAAAACATCTGTCGCTTTCACAACTACTTGGAATATTCACACAATACGAGTACCTCGGTCCTTTGGCGAGTGACGTTGCGATCTAGTTTCAAGATGGATTTATTTTACATTTCTCAAACGGGAATCACAGAGCATGACATGAAACCTAAAATAAAGACAAAGACTTTATTTTTGTATATAAAATCCATGGAGAAAGGTAAAATATAAAACACGATGATTTTATAAAGAAAATTCCTCGAAGGTTTATAAATATAGCGGATTTTAGGATTTCATGTCATAACAATGGCTATAAACAAGAAACACCTTCATTACACTTTACGCGGTCCCCAAACGCAACACCAAAACGATTTACGTCACTCCAATCAAGAATTAAGAAGTTTGCCACAAACATCCCCCTATAGAACGTTACGCTTAACTTACGATCATTACACAAAGTTTTCGTTCCGCGAAAAAGTTAGCCCTTCCTTTAAAAATGTATTTAAGACTTGAGAATTTTTCCGAACATTTTCGGCTTTTTACTCAATTCGGTTCCACAATTCATTGTAATCAGTTTATGGAAAGTAGGCGAGAACGCTTAAGTATATTTTAAAAGTCATTCACGTCTGTAATCTATACTATATCTACTAGGTACTAATACTAACAATAATTAGGGTTGTAATTTCATTTATAGAGTTCTAAATTTGAAAAGTAGAGCGGGCAATTACTACGAATTACTTCTTCCAATGTCTGAGCTGAGAGCTCACCAATATCTTCTCATTTCCAAGCGGCACGTGATATGCGGCGGCGGTGGAATCACCCACAAAAAGGTGATAGGCAATTCTGTTATCTCTCAGGCAGCACATCTCCGAGATAAGAATTATAATCCTTGAGGGTTACAAGATATCCTTTATCGCGTATTCCGCTCCCAGACTCCCTGAAGTACTCGCAAATGACTCGCATTACCCCGAAATAGCTTCGTTAACCGACTCCGCAACGGTTATATTTGTACTTTCCAACCCCGAAGCCACGAACACTCCAACCCCAACCAATACCAAACAGAATTTATTATTTTTAAAGTTGCCCAATTTATTTTATTGGATGCTTACGTGTTTGGCTGTATGTTTTTAATTAACCATGAGTATTTACGTAGTATACCAGTACAACACAAGTTCTTCGTCGATACAACAAAGATGGGGGATTTCAGAAATAAATTAAAAAATATTAAATTATCTTTATCTCATGAAAAATATGAATATATATATAATAATGTCCATAAACGAATTGTTCATTACCGCTTGCTGTTTGTTACTGTAAATGACTTTATTTCCATATTAATAAACCCCGTACCTAAAAGTTCCTTATTGTGTGTTCCGGTGATATTGCAGTAGATTCTGCCCTTGTTGAAGGGGAAATTCTTGGGTATAAGAGCTACCGCTATCGTCATGTTGTATGCATTGTACGGCCCCTGTAACATGAACAAACGGGTGTGTTACCATGAAGTAGAGCTTGATGCTACCTTTAGGATTAAAGGTAAAGATCACTCACCGGCGGGTAGGGACAGGGGCGATCAAACGCTCCTTGTTTCAGAGCGGCGCCAAACCACTTGTCTTTATGAATCAAATCACAAAACCTCCAATGCATTTCTATGAAACTTGCTTTATATTTGTTGCTTAAGAACTCGTAGAAGTAAAAACTAACCTGTGACAATAAATCAATATTCATAATTCATAAACAATACGATCCTCTCAAAATAAAATTGTGCAGACAATAAGTATGTTGAGTTACCGTCCAGTTATTGCTTATTTCATACAAAATATCCATATGATATCCGACGTAGTAGAATGGGTTGTTTCGTCCATATCGTTGTGAAGTGAGGTTAGCATATCTTATATATTTTGGATTATGATACGTCACTGCAGGTTGCTCCGTGCTTATGTATCTGATCCGAACCTACAAATTGAGTAAGATCTATTATAAAATGTAGCTAACAAGTATAACCGGAGGATCTGTCATAAGACTGCCGTTTAGCGAGAGCATCGACAGAGGTGAGCCACTAGCAGAAGTCCGGGCGAGGGTCCTGTTTAAAGGATTTAAGATTGTGAACTAATTTAGATGATTTCCAACCAAAAACAAATTAAAAAAGAGGAATAGGCTTCAGTGAGAGATCTCATCACTGAAAAAATTTAATTAAATTACAATTCTGGACCAAAAACGTGCCAGTCCCATCGGACTTGATTGCCGCTTCAGAGTCCCTGCTAGCGCGCGGAGACCTGGACTGGGCCACATGGAAATCCTAGAACCGCCTCCGGTCTGGAATTGGTCGATGTAGATTAATCTTGGCAAATTGGGGTTACATTGACAAATCCCGAATTATGTGTAACTGTGGAGAATCATCCCAAAGAAATCAATCTCAAAATCAATCCCATCCCGTCACTTTAGACTTACCTTCTCAGCTGAAGTTAGCAGACATTTCGTAAAGCACAATAATAATAAAACGAGTTCGTTGGAGAGCTGCATGGTGCGCCGGCACACCAATAAGGAATTGAGTAAAGGACAAGTGCGTTGCTACATTTATAATCATCAAATCCTATGACTGCGGAGTCGAAATTGGTTATTGTTACAACCATTTATTATTATCAACAAATTACATATTATATTCTTTATCACGCAATCCCTATAGGAAATAGAAAAATGGCTATCATGAAAACAATGCAAACCAATTACGTCCACAAAAATTACTGGATGTCTCTTATTAGTGCGTAATATGGGATTTGTAGTTAAGTACTTTATTTTTACCTACGGCAGAAAGGAGATCCGAGTAGCTAAGTTGAGTAAACTTGCTTTTGTACTATTTAATTTGTCAAAAACTGTAGACACAGCTATTACTTTAATTGCTTACAATGGCCTGATGACTTCTCTATTAAGATTTGTTGTTATTTTTTGGGGCAATTGCAGTGAAAAATAAAAATTTTGAAAATCATTTTGCACATCATTACATAGCAAACGCCGGGAAGGTATTTTGCAAATTTTACTTACATACTTAAAAGTACCGTCTCAATTTAATAATGCATTTATGAATTTTTAATTGTGACGTAATCTAATATCCATGATATTACTTAGAATCCATATTTTATGAGAATGGTTCAAACGTCGTTGTACAAAAGTAAAGTTGATTGTTGTTTTTAACAGTGTATTGTCCGCATTTATCTCTATTACTATAATTACCATTAGGATTTGAAAACATAATTTTGTTTTTGATACAAATGTGCCACCAATCTGAGTTATGTTATGGTAGAGCTGGTCTACCATAACATAACTCAGATTGGTGGCCAATAGTGGCATTTACTATCTGAGCGCTACCGAGCTCGGAGGGCACGTTAAGCAGTCGGTCCCGGTTGTTTCAAAATCGTTAGACCACGTAGGTGGGTTTGAGGCGATCTAAAAAACTCCAACACTATGGTTGGCCACTGACTTAAACATAATGAATTATTCACAAATTTTGAGTTGTCGGATTACAACCGCGGAGTGCCGCTAGTAATTAATGTTCAGAAAAACATAATTTACAAAATGTCGGGCTCAATTATCTAATGCATGCGGAACATTCCACTTAGTGAGTGTGGAGCGAGTTGAGTCGCGTGCTTATAATAATTTCCCTTGACATCCTCGCAGCAATTTGTCAACGTCGCAAACCGAAGGCTCTCCATGTGGGGAACAGACTCCATACTTCACAGAGTTCCAATAACTTGGCGAACGTAAACCGTTTTTTCATCGACTCCCGCGTCATGTTCGGTACAACCGATAATGTACATTATTCCTCGGTAATACGTTCTATTATCATTCACCGTCACTCGGTTAAGTTCCAAGACGGAATTTTCTCTATAATGGAATTTGATTTTCGGTCGATACACTCGTTATACAAGTTTTTGTTGTATGAGACTTCATGAATGAGCGAACCAAGTGGTAACGAACCTGAACGAACACATTTACTTACGGAGATTAACTTTTGTTTGTTTCATTAGTACCTACCTACCTATAAAGAAGTCATGTAAATAATAAATGAAGCGACTAAATGTAGAAAAACACAATGTCGCTAGTGTTCCGAGACGTCCTTATCTTATATTCGTTTTGCCGTAAAAATCTACACAATTTGCCTAATTCAGACACCGTTTTCCTTCGAGGCTGATTTAATTTAATAAAACCGTTTCAAGCTTCGCTTCTGTGCCTATTCTGCGAGTGCGAATGAGTTCATGTAAATTTAATTCTATATTTTTCTACATTTTTCTGCATGCTGACTAAGAATATAGACGAGTTTTAAAAATAACTTGTTATATTACCATGAAGTTGTTTTCATTCAAATGGTTATTTGAAGAAAAAGGTTTAGAAGGATTTCTACAGAATAATTTGTTTCCGAGTAAACAAATACGACTAGAAATGTTCAAAGCAATCATAAAGTGCAGTAACTGTTTTCAGCGAAAATTTTACTACGTAAGGCTGATTACAAACTTTAATCAATTCAGCTTTAAGACAATAAATTGTTCAGTATTCAGACTGTGGTAAATATAGTGGCGCTTACCCCTACAGAGGCCATAATAAATAATTGAATCGGACCATTTTCACGTATGGATCAAACGTTGATTTATGCTAATTAGTACTAAACAGTGAAACCTATGGAACACTGTACTATTAACTCATAGTTTTAGGTTATAATAGTGCTGGTAATAGGGCGTAGGTATACTCTAGGGGTATCCTATTATCCGTAAAACGTAGTTGTTTCCGAACAAACTTTTTCGGTTAAATTAATTAATCTGTCAGTCTCAGGAGTGTTGAAGTAGCTAATACGAGTTCAACCATCTGTCATTACGAATATGTTACACTAGAGTCAACAAGCGGCGGATTAGTACCATTAGTACTATCGTGTTACATCATTATCGTTACCTGTTACACACCATGTCCACAAGCGAACGGATTAAAATGACGGCCCGTAATGACATTTGTGGAAATAATGATGCCAGCCTTTATAGCATAGTGTTGGATCTGACTCAGTTTTTAAGTTTAAGGATCACTATATTGTTTCATAGTAAAATATCAAAAATGGTTGATAATTAAATGTCAAAACTTAGCTATAGTGCTCGCTGGTATAACTAGAAATGTATTTTACACCGTGTGGCAAGAACGTTGGTCTTACGCTTGCTTTTTGATTTGATGTAAATATAAATTAACTTTTTAACCTATATACACTGAGTAAACCTGTACCTATTTTAACACATTTAAGAATCGCAGCAAAAAATCAATTTGTTTATTCCAATTGTATCATAATTCTATTAATAAACTGTGTTGAATGGAACATTTGTAATATCGTCCCCACACCACGGCTCCGCATTGTGGTAAATCAGTTGAATTACATTCATCAGCATTCGTTCGCTGCGAGTCTAAAGATTGATTCTGATTAAAAATATAGCTCATGAATTGATCACACGATGAAACAAATTGCATCATATTCCGATGTTTTGCTGAATATTAGTGTTTACAACAGCATAGCTAAGATGCTCGCGATTTATTTTTCTCTTTTCCAAAGATTTCTTTTTTTCTCTATTGTTATCTTTAATGAATACACCCAGAAAGTCCCCGACGTGCTACGAAAACAGACGCGTGTTTACACGTCTTGCGTAGCAAATCTTCACACCTTTCGAAACTCGTGTAGCGCGCATCTATGTGAGCGTGCGCCCGCTTTAGTGCGTCGTCTGGGTGGATTTATTTTTAACGACTGACTTGACAAACCAAAGGAGGTAGAACTGCTAGCGCGCGTGCCCTATATATGCGCGCATAGCGTAGGTACCAAGGACATTATGTTTGTGTATGATACTCGTAGATAGGGCACGTTAAATTGTCGGTCCGGATGATTCACTGACCTACTCGAACTTACATACTTACTTACTTACACACCCAAATTGTGTTTGACATCATCCCTAGCGGAGACAACAAAGGTTTGTTTCCTAAAATATAACAGTATTTTTCGGAAACTAGCTGAATAGAAAGTAACAATGCCTGGCAAAAGTCGTAAAGACAGTTGGACCTCGTGCCACCATCAGTCTTCGTGGCCTTGTAATAAAAGTCAATGCAGACGAGTTACTTTCGTCAGCGGGGACAAAAGTTCGTGAAATGTTTTCAACACTTGTATAGACGGGAATTTAACGTGAAATAAATATTTAATGAATACTAAACGCAACCGCCGTAGATGCTGTGGGTCACGGGGATACTGAGTATTTAATCCTGTACTATGTCTATCTGAGTAAAATTGTCGGTCCCGGTTACTTCAATTGATAGACCATGTTGGAGGCGTTTAGTCTGTCTAAAAACTCCGAGAGGTTGGCCACTAACCTACATGAACGTACTTTCTTATCTTTTACTAGCCGCGCCCCGCGGTTTTACCCGCGTTGTACCCGTTCCCGTAGGAATTTCGGGATGAAAAATAGCCTATAACCTTCCCGTTGAATGTGGCTATCTATTACAAAAAGAATTATTCAAATCGGTTCAGTAGTTTCTGAGATTAGCGCGTTTAAATAAACAAACAAACAAACAAAACAAACTCTTCAGCTTTATAATACTCGTATTAGTATAGATTTTATATTGCTTCATATAGTCTAAATAATATAATTGTAAAATGATCCAATTTCATGTTCAGGTCTTTATCCACTGTAATTCGTTAACATTAAAGTAACCAACTAGTCTTTTGCTTTCACCAACGACAAAGTCCTGCGGTCTAAAGTCTCTACGCAGACTAAAACGATGTTAATAACCTCAACTCAACTCAGGTGAATGTTATTCTATAAGTAGTTTGGAAATCTAAAAGTGAAGTTGAAATAAACATAATGCAGCCATGTGGTTTATATTAGCGCTTAATACTTTATTAAATGGAATCACTAACCGCTGATTAATTTAGATTAACACTCGGTACAGTTGTCGCGTTAATTATTTCAGAAAATTAGTAGTCATTAAAACTGCTAATGCTATTTCTAATCAACTTATTAGATGAGAATAAATTGTTAAACATTACAATGTAACAAATACAATCAATGCGTAATAAAAAATAGTATTTGAAACTAATTAAGTAAACCGAATAAGCCTTTATTTATAAGTGTTACTTGGAATTGTATATATAACATTAAGTTTAATACTTTAACAAAGTTACTAACCCGAAACATATTATCTTACCTTAGATTGACGAACTTTTAACCACTTCTCGACATGACTGTTCACTTTGTATACGTGTAAAACAAAGTACAGATCTCTAAACTAGATTCTTTGTTCGTTAAACAGTCTATTTGGAGATACGACGTTGATGATGATATACCTCACGAATTGGCAGGTAGTTGTTATAAGTTAGTCGGCATTTGTGAGACCCTTATTGCCAAACTTACAAGCTCAGAGTAAATTCGATTATGTTCTACTTTGGTTCTACATTTGAAACATACAGATTTTTAAATCTCAATCTTATTTGTCGTCAAGTCAGTCAGAAAACTTCAAAGTGTAGTTTATTTATATACTTCAGGGACCGAGACATGTAGTGATTCTCCCAATTTGTACAAAACAACTCAAGAAAAGGACGAGTGGGGAAAATCGATGCAGAGACTAGATAACTTGTGTTCATTGTATGGTTCGCTTGGTTTCCCCGTATTTGTATGCTGGTTACATCGGGGTTTAAACATGGGTATTTCATTAGATAAAGCAGGTATTGGTGTTATATAAAGGATTATTTGAGCAGTAATACTGTCCTTTGAAGGAGTTAGGATAACAGGAAAGCAGGCACGCTCTCCGCCTCTCAAGTGCACCGTGGTTTTAGATACGTGTAGTTATATTACAGCGTATTTCTACGAGAGTTGAACCACCAAACGTTTGATAAAGTTTTGGTGCTGAATTCTAAATGATCTTGCGGTGTGTAAAATCGTGATATCGGTGCGGCGTGTCTGTTCAATCATTCAAGTATCCGCGGAATGGAAGCAGGAATTTTTCGATTAAGCTCGCTTCAGAAGGCAAGAACCCAGTGGCGGTGTCGCCATTCTATTAAACATGACTCGACAACACTTTCTCAGGAGCCTCCATGAGTGGAATGAGTGGAAGTTTGAATATAATACTCGTTTTGTGATACCAATTCAACGTGAAACTTTTTTAATTTTGTCCATTTTCAGATGTGCGGTCTATTAAGGTCGTTTCGAATTATTTTTTCATTATCTCTGGTCTGGCCTCTTTCACATTGTCTGTGGAAATGAAGTTTTTAAACAATGTTTTGGAAAGTTTGTTTCATTATATTTACTCGTGGTGGAGCGAGAGGACAAGATGAACTTAAAATAATAATAAGCCGCGGTTTTGCACACATCTCTTTTAACAAAACATATTCTAATAACAAAATTTTGTCGTTTCACCTAAAATATTGTTACCAGAATTTGTTTCTTAGCGACTTAATAAAAAGAAGGCCCTTTCATTTAGCCCTTAACCAAATAAATTCATTGTAACTTCATAAAAAAGGATGTACTTACAAATCCGGATGGAAAATCTTTCTTTAAGCAAATTTATTTATTGAACTTTTCCAAAATTATGGTAACGGCTCGGCCGCGACTCGGCAGACTGCCAAATGGGAAAACACCGCAAATTAAATATATCCCCTAAGTGGTGGTTATCGCTGGGTCACATTTATACTAACAAAATCTAACACTGCACAGTTTAAAAAACCCGCCAAGTGCGAGCCGGCTCGCGCACGGAGGGTTCCGTACTTTGAAAAACGTTTGTTGTATGGGAGCCCCTTGAATATTTGTTTTATTTTATTTTTATTTATTGTTATAGCGGCAATAAAATTTCAACTGTCTAGCTATCACCGTTCTTAAGATACAGCCTGGTGACAGACGGACGAACGGCCGGACTGACAGCGAAGTCTCGAATAGGCTCCCGTTTTTACCCTTTGGGTACGAAACCCTAAAAAGTAACTTCCAACCTTTTTACATTAAAATAGAAGATTCCAGACAGCAATGTACATTTTAACTGGATAAAACTAAAATAACTCACCCAGAGGGTTAATTTAACCCAACGGTTATGTAAGTGAATTAACCTAATGAACATTATATTAACGATATCCTGTTCTACGTATAATGTTCATCCTAGCACCATCTCTTACGAAGCGAATTAAGTCGCGAGTAAAAACAGAGAGTACCTATATAAATATGCCAAAGTTTATGAAGATGATTGTATGTATAATGTTTGTTACTCTTTCACAAAAAAACTACTGAACGGATTTTGATGAAACTTTATAGTAATATAGGTTATACATTAGAAAAACACATAGGATACATTTTATCCAGAAATTCAAGAACGAGAACGGGAACGAGTACAACGCGGGTAACATCGCGATGCGCGACTAGTAATGTTATATTAAAGAAAATTGTACCCTAGTTTCTTAAGTTTAAGCGCACACTAAGTACTCATTTTGAATTGAATAAAAGCGAAGACCCGTAAACGTAGTTTCAATCATGTTTAAATTCGAAAATGATACCATTTTATCTTTATGGCTATTAAGACAATAAGACTCTGATCCTTCCTCAAACAGATAATACCACGTAGATAACAAGGAACGCTAAATCACAGTTGAAATGAGGACTTCTCTCAGTCGTTAGGATTGCAACCACCAGCTTGCGGTTATCGGGCTTTCTAGAGATGACGGGGTCGTTCCGTACAGTATAGTGATCCCGAAATAATTGAATATCCGTTTCAATTTAATTACATTACAGAGTATTTGAACTATAGAATACCCTGTCTCTATTCTTTTTTAAAATTTCTCTGTCTCTATTTGTTTTGAACACATCGCGATGAAGAGTTATAAAGCTATTTGTAAACATTTACCTTTTTATTTCCCAACGTTTTGAGAGGATTGCTTGAAGAGTTGTGGTCACGGTCAGAATCTCCTATACTAGGAAAAACCCGTATGTGTATGTTAGTGGCATAATTATGCCCGTGTTCCTTAAAGTAAGTGGCAATTGCTTGGCTACTGTCAAAATAATATCGTGAGCCGATTCTGTCGCAGTGATTATGATACGATAGCTGCACATAATCGGTTATCGTCGTTTTTGAGAGGTCCAGCCTGAACCTGAACTGATAAAATATGGATAAGCATATTGTATTGAAAGGAAATATATATAAAGAGAAACCAAACTGCATGCTAAGTGGCATTTAAAAAGAGCATGTTATTATGGTACAAGGTGCTACAATTTCATTTAGTCTTCTTTCACTTAAAAAGCTGTCCAGAAAGTTAATGACCAACGCCGGGCGTTGTCGGAGTTGTCTGAGCATCAACCATGAACTTTGCAATTTGATTAAGTTATCTGAAGCAATCCTTAAAGGTGTAGGCCCACTACACCGTTTCATGCAATGACCATGCGCTATGACCGTACTAGGAAAGAATTCGACAAAAAAATATTCTTTGTACTGGAAAGTATTAGATAATGGGACTACACTAGACCGCCCCGTCACCGATCAGCATCATCGAGTGCCAAGCTCAGACCGTCAGTAATTGGCATAGCACGTATTCGATACGCTATGCCTAGAGGGATAGTTAAGCGTATTGCTTTCCGATCCTGATATATTCATAGTACGGTCATGACATGGTACGGTATAGTAGGCAGACACCTTTAAGTTTAAGCTTAAACATTATCTGTATTAATGCGAAGCATAAATTGACAAAAAAGCAGAGTTTATTCTCCCCATCTCCTCTCGGTGTTGCTCATTCAACCGCTTTGTGATTCCATATATTTCTCAATTTTATCCGATCTTTACATTCCCTACCAAGGGTGGCGATGACAAAAAAATGTTTGCCAGTACCTTCCTATTATACAAAGAAATAAGGAAATTATTTTTCTTTTGTACGAAATTGTGGGCTGAATTGGTATAATGGGAGTTTCTTATTTATTTTGATTTCATTTTGTGTGAGTAAAACTTTGTTTGTAGTGTGATTTAGGGCACATAATTGAATTGTTATTGTATGTTATTATTTACTTTGGATGTTTATCCGAAATGGTACAACAACTTTTTACTGAAGGGTTTGTGTACTTAATTCTTTCAGATTAACATAAATATTGAATAAATAGCACTTCCTTATACTTAGTACATACAGTATAGGATATACAGAGAACAGGCTGATTGACACTTTCAAGCTGAATTATTGATGGTACATGTAATGTCTAAAGGCAATCGATTTCATCAATTTTCGATAAGACGACCATCCATTATTACTGATCGTATCTCATCTAGAACTTTCCTAAAATCCAAACATATCATAAGTAATAACAAGGCTGAAAGTTACTTTGATGAGATCAAGGGTAATCTAAATCAGGGTCCGGGTAACATGGTTCACGTTAACCCGTAGGTTGGTCCGTAGCTATAGGTAACGGGCGCCACATTACCCCAAGTTACGTAGGTAATTAGTCGGTCAACTCCTCTCGGGGGTAATCTAATCACTCTCGACGTGAACAACCCGTATTAGGGGGTTCCCGATGGATAAACAAATGATGTACCGACAAACATTGTTGAGTGAATCATTTTTAACCGGATTAAACTTTGATTAAATTAAACAAGGTTTCGTTTGTGAGTGATACTTTACTATGTGTTTTGATAATTGGAACAATAACAATATTTATGAAACAATTAATGAAAGTGAAACAAACTATTTTAGGGAGCACAACTAGTGTAAAGTAGTCCTGTATATATTTATTTATTTAACTAGTAGCGCCTCGCGATCTTACCCGCGTTGTACGCTATAGTCTGCTTTCATAATCACGGGTTCGTAATTGGCTACTAAAGAATAATTATTTTTCGCTTTTTCGTAGTTAATTATCAAACAAGAATTTATTTGCTGTTATCGTAATCTAATACAGTATTTTTCTTCGTACGTAGTTAATTACAAAAACTCATTCCTTTCTAAATCTCAAAGAAAATACTCAAAGTACTCGTGAATACATCCAATTCGGTAGGTTAGGGTTATTTTTTTTATAGTATCTTAGCATATCAGTACGAAAACAGTAAATAAAATCTTATTTCGTAGTTAATTACGAAACTCAATTACTAAAACAGAAAATGAAGTCTTGTTTGATAATTAATTATGAAACAGTGAAAAATAATTCATCTTTCGTAGCCAATTACGAAACTAAAATTACGAAAACGGACTAAAGGCGTTGTGCCCGTTCCAGCGGGAATTACGGTATAAAATGTACCTTATGTTATTCTGATATAAAGTCTATATTACTGTAAATTTTCATCCAAATCAGTTAATTTTTAAACCCTAGTTTTTGGTGAAAGTCTAACAAATATCCTCAACTTGCGCATTTCTAATATTAGTTGGATTACTTCATTGAAATAATTGCCTTCGCCAGTAATATATTCCTTTGAAACCACTGTTGGTCACTGAGTAACTATTTATTAATCTGTGTCACTGTCTAGGTAATCGATAATTTTAATTGGGTATTTTTAGTTTACGTACATGGACTTTAATTTATGACTGAAATAAGTTATGTATTTTTTATGGTACCCACTTTTGTATTTTGAGAATTTGTACTTTAAGTAATACAGTAAAAATTTAATTGACTTTTTCGTATCGCCTCCATCTTGACTTCATTTAGATGTTGGCGCCGCGCTGTCTGCACGAAGTCGGTTATTCGTATAAAAATATCACACCTATACAAATCAAATCATTTGATAAAGGCAGCAAGAATATCAGAATATGTATTATTCCTTCAACAGTTTATCTTTTGGTAAAATAAAAGGTAAAGAAATTCAAATTATGAAAATTGACGGTGAAAATAAACAAATTGTATATAGTTTGTATCTACGTTCAACAAGTTAATTGTAGACACTTAAATAAAAATGATTTGGTAAACATCCAGAATATATTTCGGAATATTGAATAATCTAAAATGGTATTACTTTACTCTAAAATGATTTATTCCAAACATCCCTCAGGAGTCAATTAGGAGACCGTCTCGAATGTCTCTCATCGAAAGAGAATATATAAAATGTTCGCTACTTGACCAAAATCTAGCAACATTCAGTAAAATTCAACGATTTATTAAATCCTTTTTTCACTATTACAAATATAAATAAAAAGATGATTAAAACTTTGATTTAGTTTTAAATTAAGAGCAAAGCAAATGTCTATTTAAGTCGAATTTCAAAAGTAACCTACAAACGAACCTGTTATACAATCCGACCTGAATAGAAGATACGGTGGTGATACTTTAGCTCCAAATATTTTAGCTTTTCCACAACCTTAGTTTAACGTTATTAATGAACAACTTTTGTATGAGACTCTGCAATAGATTTTATGCTTATTCTTTGTCTAAGCCGTATAAAACGACGTAAGAACCCAATACCTAAAATGAATGGAAACGTACGAAGTGTACGCAATTTAAAAGTTCTTTGAATATTGGAATTCCAATGCACAATTTCCGAACTTTCAGCTTTTAATTAGTCTTAACAGATGATCCAAATTATAGTTTATCAACTGAACAAGGGCTTGCTTGTATACACCAGCGCTTGACTACAAGGCATCGTTGAACGTTCAGTAACGATACAATATATTACGTCAATGACCAATTAATTATTTATTACATTAATAAGAATCGGTTCTGTGGGTCAAGAGGCCAATAATTAATTTATATTGAATTCGTATTTACTGTGAAAGGTTCCAATATATATTTATAGTAGTACCTAATCTACGATTAGACTAATATAATAAAACTGAAAAACTTGATATTTGTTTTTTATTCGTTTGAACGCGCTAATCTCGATAATACGAATTTAATAACTCTTTTTGTAATGATAGCCACATTCAACTGAAAGACTATAGACTATTTTCCATCCCCAAATTCCCACGGGAACGGGCAAAGCGCGACTAAAACCGCGGGGCGCTGCTAGTAATTAATAATACTAATTTAAATTCTTAAATCTTTTAATAACATAAGTAATTCAAAAAAAGTTTTCATGGTACTTAATTTCTTAAAATACCAAATAACTTAATCTACAATAACCTTATTAACGAATTATACCTAAACCCACAACAATGCGTGGGAGTGGATCTTTAACAAATTTAGTCTAGGTTCAAGTTCTCTTAAAATTATTCTGTGCAAAGAATAACAATACTAAATTGATATCACGTTTATGACTCTGTTGTTCAAAAGGTATTTTCAATATCACTTGATTTTTAAAAGTTGACTACTTATTCTAACTTAATATTTAACCCGAAGACAAGAAAGGGTTATGTTTGTTTAGTAATTTAAAATAATAAACACTAGAAATAAATCTAACAGACTTCAAAATCTAGTAACCAAAAGATAGGGAAATCTATTTAGTCGACTTCTTAATAAATTTTAAGGTTGAATAAATTGGGAGTCGGTGCAATCCTTAGCCAAACCTCAGAGGCTCAAAGTACAACAGACCTTATAAAGGTACTACTAGTCGACTAGTCGCCCCTACGATTTTCAAAAGTTCCCCTCTTTTTTTCTGATATGCTATCATCGGATCCTGGTTTCCTGGAACTACTCTTGGAATATCTCCTTCCGATCCAAAAATGAATCATCAAAATCGGTTTATAAACGATGGAGTTATCCGCGATGCCCAGCCTCTCCATCAAAATCCCTCGAGTTATCAAGTCTGCACCAACACTCACAAAAACATATTATTATATACGGTCACATTGAGAAACCTCCTCCTTTTTGAAGTCGGTTAAAAATGTATCACATGAGGAAAACTCGAATGTATCTCGTATTCGAGACAGACAGCGCGCGTGACGTTTCGCTCAACCTAATCATTTAACTCGATACAGCATTTTCGACTTCGTTTTCCTTAGTTACTTTCTTGCGGCAACATTTTGTACATTTTTTTATAGAGTTAATAAGGGGATCGTCAGCGAACGTCCTGAACTTTCCTTTGTAGAACTTTTCAATGTCTTCCAGTTCGACACCTTCTGTTTCTGGTAGGAAGAAGTAAAGGTAGATGGCCCCGATGTAGCTGAAGGCAGCGTAAACTGCGAAGGTACCGGTCAGTCGGAAACTGGTCTCCAAGTCTAAGTAAGTCTTGGCTCCAACAAAAGTGACCACGTAGTTCCAAGCAGCGGATATACCTTGAGCTGAAGCGCGACTCCTGAAAATATTTATTAAAAATTTAACAAATGTAAACAACCTTATGTATCCTTAATAGCGTCTATTTTAACGTTGTTATACTGTCATACTGAATTATACTTTACTTTTTGCAAGTTAATTAGCCTGACATACAAAGATGTGAGCGACACAAAAGACTGTCCGTTCACTCGTTGATTTCTAATTCAAGGTGACATAGTGACGTCTTTGAGCTGCAGGTATTTTGTTACTAAGAGCAACTGTGTGATTTTATCGACACATAAAAAAAACATAAAACTAGTGTTAGCAAATCTTACCTGAACGGAAAGACTTCACCGAGCAAGACCCATGACATGTTACAAGCGGTGAACACAGCGAATATATAGAAATATATGACTGGTACATAGCTCTTTTCTGTAGGGTACGTTGTAGGGTCGAAAGAGAATACACTAGGCCCCAGATATTTGTTGGCGTAGACGCTAAGAGCCGTGGTGACGAGCCCGGTCCCAATCAGAGAAACGACCACCATCTTCCTCTTGCCAGTAAACTTGATAATTCCCACGACCACGATACTTGTTAGAAGATTGATCACGCCGACCATGAACTGAAAATAAAAATCATAAAACTAAGTTAGAGCAAAAATATAACTAAAAATTCAACCGATTTTTAAGTTAAAAAAATGTACACCCACAAAGGACATTGAACCGTTTCGCAAAGAATTGTTAAATATGGTACCAATATTTGCAATAGATACAAATAGTAATTTGATTTACAACAAATTATCACAACAGTAAATCCTTGTCATTGCGTCTTAACATCTGATTCCAACACTCGCTGCTAACTGTCTTTGACTCACATTCTTGGCAAAAATCGTCATAATAAGACTTACGGTAACATTCTTGCCATCGACAGCCATTCCGTAGGCACCGCAGAGGTTGACCATGATCGGCCGGAGCGGCGTGAGGCCACTCATCACGAAGAACATGAAGTACATCATCACCAGCGACAGCGGCCGGAGCGTCTCCTTGCACAGCATCACCACATTGAACTTTTTCCAGAACCTGAAATTAAAACAAGAGATATCATCATTGATACAATGAAAGCAATCTACGTGATTGAATTGACATTAACTTCTATTAGTGATTGGGAGTAATTAAAACTTCACTCCCAGTTCTGTCGGGAGTCAACACGGAAGACCAAAGTGAGTAAAACGAACGTTAAAAAACGCAAAATCTGATACTAGGGTCAATTTTTCGTACAACGTTTTGGTTCGAATCAAAAGTCTATAGTAAATAAATTATATCGTACCTGACTAAGGCAGGCAGCTTAGTATGTTCACACTCAGTGTTGCCCTTGTCGTTGTCAACGCTTTCGGGTACTTCCTCCTGACAGCAGAGCGCGCAGCGGTGGAGGTCCTTGGAGTACTGCACCAGCTGGTCGAACTCCTCTTTCACGTTGTCTTCTGAAGTCCACCCTCGGAGGTAGCACAGGGATTTGAGAGCATCCTTCTCACGGCCTTGAGACAACAACCACACCGGAGTTTCCGGGACCTGAAAATATTCACTAGGAATCATTTTTAATATATGTATAACTGAATCGAAATCAATTGTTTTCCAATCATTGAGAAATATTTTCATTTAGATATTTAAACACTTAATAAGTAACTCGCCAAACCATTACCATACAAACAATATAAGGTTACGAATAGGTCTTATAAAAATATTTTTATAAGTAAACCTGAAAATGGCGAGCCGACCCGTACAAACACTCAGAGAAAGTTTTTGCATGGGAAACAAATATACCTACTAAAGGTAGTAAAATAAGATTTTACCTTTTCCATTTTACATTAAATCTTACCAAAGAAATAAGGAGCATAGCAATGATTGGTGCTGACAATGATATGAGCGCTGCCTGTCTCCAATAGACTACGGTTCCTAGGAAGTACATTCCAAGGATACCACCCGCATAGAAACATTGAATCACTATCGAAAGGGCACCTCGAACCGAAGCCTCGCTGGAACAAATCATCGACACTCTATACATACTACATACTAAATAATGAAGTGTCTGTTTATAAATTTATATATTTCCACGGGAACGAGCACAACGCGGGTAAACCCGTGGGGTGCTGCTAGTTGACAAATAACATTCATGCTAATGAACTAAGTAAGCAGATGTGGTGGAAGAAATTGGTTAACTGTATTTAGTAGTCCTTATGTGAGCAAATATTTGACTTCTATTGACAAAGTTATCCTCGAGACTTTATTACCTTTATATTGTACTGTTGCATATTTATTTATTTTGTACTCTGACCCCGTTAGAAAATCTAGTATCTAAACGGGAGATATAATCGAATTCTAGTTATTATAATATTGAATTCAAACGAGCTGTTTTTAGTGCAGATATGCCCGATTCATGTTAATATTATCTTGTTTCTAGTTTCGCACATTAATGTTTTGCCTTTTATTCAAACCTGTTTATTTACCTGTCCTTTGCACACATCGCAACCATTAGCATAAAGTTTTTCTTGCGTAAATTACTAAGCAAGACGACTTACCTAACTTCTCCTACGTAGGCAAATATTGAGGCTTCCATGAGACCATTGCCAAGACCTAGAAGACCGTTGGCGATGAAGATGGCAGGGAGGTTAGGGGCGAAGTACATGATGACCCAGGCCACGATGTGAGGGATGTTGACTAACATGCTGGCTCGTTTCCTGCCCAAATGGTCCACTAATGGACCAGACATAAGAGCCCCAAAAGGCTGCGTCAAGTATGAAAGGCTTCCTATAAAAGGAAATCACCATAACAATAAAACCAATTTATACCGGTTAAACTATGAAATAAGACGTTGTGGGTACATTACTATTCAGTAAGTCTATATAGATACAATGTAGGTAAAGTGTTACAAATTAGTATATGACAAACGTATATTGTTGAGTAAACTAATATATTGTTAACACTACGAGTTATAATAATATGTTTAAACGGAAAAAGTTATTTAGCAGGATTATTATTATTATCTGTTGACTTTCTTTCCATTTAGCTTAATATATACGTCGTAATGTGTTACTATTTTGCACCTCTAGAAATTTGGCATTTAATGAGACTACTATCTAAAAAATCATTGATCATCATCATTTTTTAATAGGCCAGACAATTTTGAAACTCGAACTTTAGCACTACCACCTAAAATAAATGCGAAGTGGTCGATTCTGAACTTGGTAGACCAAGTTCGGAATCGACCCCTGGATAGACCATTTTCCAAAGAGTATCTTTCTTGATATTTACCAAACCAGGAAGCTTGCACGTCGTCCAGCGAGAGGTCAGTAGTGGAGTGGAGCATGTCCGGCACCGCTATGGTTGGGAAGCTCACCGCCATTCCAATATCAAGGAGAAGCATACTGGGAGACATTATAGCTATGCACTGTTGATAAAATAATACTAATTAAGCATCTCCACAGGGCATCAAGTTAAATCTGTACCAAGCCTCTCATAAAGAGAAGAAAAACTAACTATAATAATAAACACATAAAGGTTTTATTCATACACGGTTTGTTAGTCCCTAATGATAAGCTTCAAGCTCGTATGATTATTTCATTACATATTGGGCTTTAGGCGGTCTAAAACTACAACATCAGTCAGTTGGGTTCTAACCAACTCGAAGTAACTCAATTACTTATTATATGTACATACATAGATACTTTATTAGACTACTAGCAGCGCCCCGCGGTTTTACCCGCGTTGTGCCCGTTCCCGTGGGAATATCGGGAATTTTTATACATAAAAACCTTCCTCTTGAATCACTCTACCTATTACAAAAAACCGCATCAAAATCCGTTGCGTAATTTTAAAGATTTAAGCATACAGACAAACAGACAAAAATAGCGACTTTGTTTTATACTATGTAGTGATATATAGCCGGATCCTTTCGGTGTGCCAATGGGATTGTCAAAGATGTAATTTTGATTAACTCCATTAAAACTAGTCAAGCTTTTTAACAGTTCAAAACAACTGACATCAAATTCACAGTTTTAACTACGAAATAGAGAAGCAGTAAGTGCTTCTCTTCCGTGGTTTAAACTACACAAACCAAAGGAATCAATCTCCTACTAGTTAAAACAATTTGTAACTGATTTTCCCCGTTAAATGTACACTTAACTGCCCAGGAGATTCGTTTTCATGATATTCTTATTAACCGACGCGGTTTTACCTGCGTTGCCGTCTCTTGTGACAATTCCATTATAAAAAAGAGAACCTATACGTAGAACCTTTCCCTTAAATATATCATAACACTTATATCAAGACTGGTAGTTCGAGCGATAAGTACTAACTTAAATAAAATAAAATCTCGCAGATTTACGTTCCGCATTAAAATCGCTGTAATTTTTTCTGATTAATATGCTCGTAATAACTTAATTAATTCTCTCTTTAATTCCAATGTTAAGATTAAACAAATGAAACGAGTTATTTATTTTTCTTTTGTTTTACTTTTTGGGTGTGATTTTCCTGGTTTTCTACAGTCATATATTATGTATGATTTTTCAACCAAAGGCAACTTCTTTCATTGAGAAAAGGGGTTCAGTGATAAGCATAGAGTTTGCAATGAATATTAGGTACTTCACATTGAATGCAAACTAATTTATGCATATTTTTAGGTAGGTTTTAGGCCATATTTTTTCTATAACAATTATTACATGTAAGTACATTACAATATAGTACACACAAGTTATTTTTTCAGCCGTTCTTAGAGACGTCACTCAATAAACTAATCGACTTTTTTTTCATAAATTACATGTTAAAAGAATGGTAATTATAGAATATACGAAATGTTACTTACTTGTGCCAGTATCGCTCTAAATCTTGGAACACTTATATTTGCTTCAATAATATTTAGTGCACGCACCATTTTGAAAATATTTTAATCAATCAAATTAATATATTTGATTTGATTACACTTTCATCGTTATGTGTATTATATTCTCAAATTGGATATGTCGGCAGCTTTCCTGAAGACAACAGCAGCGTAAGGAAACAGAATTCAAAATGAATCTCGTTGCTTAGCATCAGCACAAAACATGAGCCTTGAATTTTTAAAGTTAAACCTACATAATGTATGTATGTATGAGAGTAGTGAAACGTCGCAGGAGACCAAACAACGTGTCGTGGGTTTTGCAAAGTAGTTTTACTTATATTAATGTGAGCTACCATAAAAACAGCAGATACAATTGCGCCATAATTAATTTATTTTAAGAGATTGTTTTTATCTCCGCGTGTATTTGTTTATTGAGTTAATCTTTACGATTTTAATGGGAAATGTGTGTCATGTTAAAAGGTGACACAAATTTTTATTTAAACAGAGGACAATGTTTTGCCAAAAAAAATAATTTAAACTATTGATACAGAGTAAATTCAAATTTATTTATTTGCCATAATATACCTAAATACACCATACCCTGTTAGGGCACTGCAAACTAAAGTTAAAACTTAAAAACTAACTTAACAATTAATAGTATATAAAATGCTGCATAACCAAATTAATTATCGAAGTTTCGTTCCCGAATGATTTGTATGTAAAGGTAAAGCAAAAAAGAAGAACGAACATTGTTTTTTGTTTTTGTTATAAAACTTTTAACAATGAAACTTTTACCGCGTGTTTGACGTGGCTTTTCGTTTGAGATATAAAAACGGTTCCTAGTAAGTTAGAAAATTATAACGAGGTTTTGAGCAAATTATGTTATATGTATATCTATATTAACGTGGTAGGTTTTTGAAATAGGAAATTAATTGTTCAACCAAATTAGGTAGGCAATTAGGTAGATATATATACATTTGAACGTCAAGTTATGCGGGTACTTTGGCTCGTATGTATATATGCTTTTTTAAACGAACATGTTCGCTTTCATTCACACAATGTACTACTATTCAGTCAGACATTCAGACAGTGTTCAGACCTCTATGTAAAAATCTATACGTGTATCTTAGTAAAGGAAAACAGCTCTAAAGTCCTACCTATGTAATCCAGTAGGTCTTGAAATACTTAGATAAGTCGGTGTGCTATCACCCGTACAGCCTCATTATAATGCAAAGGAAAAATAAACTCCTTGAAATAATACAAATATCAAGGAATAGAGGCCAAGATCACTGACGTCTTCGAGTTTTAATCTGTCAATTGAGAGATGTTTTTTTCATCTATCAGTACTAATATAATAAAGCTATATATATATATATAGCTAATATTTTTATTATTTTGTATTTTGAAGATTTAACCTTTTTGTATTTTAATTGTTTGAGCGCGCTAAGCTGACGAACTACCAATCTGATTTGTATAATTATTTTTGTAATGGATAGCCACATTCAAGGGAGAGGTTATAGCTATTTTTATCCCGAAATTCCTTCGGAAAATATATTCTCTGTTTCGTGTATAGTCTCATTTATTTTCATATCAACCCTATTTGAATAAGCGGTTTTTACTAAAGCCATAATGTTTTGTACAAGTATTTATTGATACATTTTCTTGGCCACCATTTGGGTGCGGAACCCTAAAAAGTAATGGGTGCTTGGGATATCAAACTTAGAAGTACATTGAACCCCATTTCACAGAAGCCTTTAATACAAGATCATTGTGTCTGAAAAGCTTTGTAGGGAGCACAGGAGATGATTCATACTTGTTTAAACGCGGTAATATCCAGAACTACACAATCATTATTTCAAATTTTAAAAAATAGTTTTGTATATAATAGCTACATTCAATAGAAAGGCCGATCTTCCCAAAATGCTCACGGGAACGGGTAGCGATCGGGCGCTGCTAGAAATAAATATTTACTAGTAGCGACCCACGGGTTTACCTGCGTTGTGCCCGGTTCGTTGGCAATTTCGGGATGAAGAATAACCTACATTAACATATCCGTTTAATGTGGCTGTTATTTACAAAAAGAATTATTCAAATTGGATTTATAGTTTCCGAAATAAGCACGTACAAACAAAAAATCAAACTCTTCAGCTTTTATATCAGTACTAGCCGTGCCCCGTGGTGTTATCTGCGTTGTACCCGTTCCCGCGGGAATTTAGGGATAGATTGTATCCCATGTGTTATTGTAATGATGTGTAACTTATATTACTGTAGAGTTTCATCCAAATCCGTCCAGTATCTGTACGGAACACCTACGACGCGTCTCTCGCCAGATCACACTCAGGCCAGGCTGTAGACTAGATTGTACTCGTATGTATGTATAATTAGGTAGCATATACTACTCTGTGTAAAAAGTATCGGGAATATGTCAATAAAAAGACCTGCGTAAAAGAGGTCGTTCTAATTTTTTTACTGCATGTTGGTAGCACTGTACTGATTTAGCGCGCAAAATTTGAGCGGGATCTGTCATTTAATTTGTTTAAAACTACACTTTTTGTTGGTCATAGTTTTGAGTTCTCAGCGATTTTTACAATGGAAAATATTGTTGAACAAAGAGTGTGCCTTAAATTTTGTGTTTCGAATGATATTTCATGTGGTGAATCACTAAAAATGTTGCGAAATACCTACGGCGAATCGTGTATATCGTAAACAAGGGCTTATGAATGGTATAAGGCTTTTAAAGAAGGCCGAGAAGTAGTAGTAGACTTGCCTCGTTCTGGTAGACCTTCAACCGCTACGACCAAAGAAAAAATCGACAGAATCAAGAAGCTAGTGCTCGAAAATCGACGTATGAGTCTGAGAGAGTTGGCTAGTGAGGTGAACATATGTTTTAAGTCCGTCCACAACATTCTCATTGACATTTTAGGCATGAAACGCGTCGCCGCTCGACTAGTTCCGAAAGAGCTCAATTTTGTACAAAAAGCGCAGCGAAAGCATGTCGCTGAAGACATGGTTTCCCGAGCTTCTACGGATCCGACCTTTATGAAACGTATAATAACTGGCGACGAGACATGGGTTTATGAGTACGACATGCAAACAAGCCAACAGTCTTCAGAATGGCGTCTCGAAAACGAGCCGAAACCCAAAAAACCGCGGCAAAGTCGCTCCAAAATCAAGGTGATGCTGACAGTTTTTTTTGACTACCGTGGTGTGGTTCACTCCGAATTCCTTCCTGAGGGAGAAACAGTGAATAAAGAATATTATTTAGGCGTCATGAAGCGTTTGCGTGAGAGTATCCGCCGAAAACGTCCAGATATGTGGCAACACAACTCATGGATGCTGCACCATGATAATGCACCATCACACACAGCCATTATAGTGAAAGAGTTTTTAGCGAAAAATTCAACAAAAGTTCTCGACCAAGCACCGTATTCACCTGATATGGCTCCGTCTGACTTTTTTTTATTTCCCAAGTTAAAATTACCACTTCGAGGAAAACGTTTTGAGTCGATAGAAGCCATAAAAGAAAATTCGCTGAATGAGCTAAAGGCCATACCGCAAATAGCCTATGAAAAATGTATGGAAGACTGGGTGAAGCGTTGGAGATGTTGTATTGCAAGCGATGGGGCCTACTTTGAAGGCGATAAAATAAATTTAGATGAATAATTTGTATTTTTTGTTTTATTGACAAATTCCCGATACTTAGTACACAGAATGTACATATATGTACCTGTTCGCCGCACGTGTTTCTACCGCGATCCACTTTTTAGTCACGTGCTTTTATCGTACCGTCCTCGACGGTCGGTCAGTGACGTACAGTGTTGGCCAATTTAAGGACAGAGTGACCTTCAGATGTAAAGTTTTTATTATTTTTCCTTGTACATAGGTATATTATACAATTTGGGTGTCATGCCGGGTATACATAAAAGTATTACAGCTATTTTCGGAATGACAGCATACATGTATGTCCCGAGGCGAAGCGTGGATTTTAATACATTTCTTTTTATCCGCGGCTTTGTTCGATTGGTGGAAATTTTAGGATTCGATATCCGAATAAAAAGAGAAAGTGCATGTCCTACCATATTGATGGAGCGCTCAGTAAAAATAACAGACATTTTCGTCTATCATAGTTTTTTTCTAAGCCTAAAATATCTGATATCTGCTGTTCCACTGACTAAATACTTTCACATTTGATCGTCCAACATGTTAGTCTAAAGACTGTCTGCGATGGTCTTTATTCGTATAACCAGTTTTTAAGGTCGATACATTTTCGATAATGGAAAGTAAAGCGCAAGACATACTTATGTGGATGCGGGCTGGATGCGGCTCGCGTGAACCCGCAGTAGACCCGTAGCAAACTCGTAGTGGTATGCGACACCCGAAGTGTACCCGCAGCGAGCCAGTCGCGGGCTAGTGTTCCACCTTGCATATGATATAAATACAAGAAATAAAACGTCTCGCGACTCGCAACCGGCCCGCATCCGCCCTGCAGCCGCACTATGTATGTTTTTCTCTTTAAACCCAAGGACAAAATCTACGCTTTATTGACAAGGAACTTTAAATAGAAGGCAAATCCTTTGAAAAATATTTTTAAAATCTAACATTAATTATATTATAACTAAAATAGGACATTCGTCAATTTAATCAATTTTCTATATTTCATCGTCAATTCGTAATTACATTATTGATGCTCATAATTATAAATTTCATTACATTAAAATTTAATTAATTAATTTCATCCTTAAGTTTTATTTCTAAAGTTAACAGAAAATGTTGTAGATATAATTTTCTCCTTTCCAATTTAGTGATCGAACCCAGAGACGGCACTGAGTTCTAGATTTTCAATTACTTAACATTTTATTCGTGTTTATTCAACACTAGCCGTACCCCGCGTTTCCGCCTGCAGCCATGCTGCAGCGTACCTAGAATTTCGGAATAAAAGTAATCCTGAGCCTATGCTCTTTTCCGGGATTTGTACTGTACATAATTAAAATTTATTCAATAGTTTGGAAACACACAATATTGCAACTCAAGATTTAACACACAAACAGACAGTTACTGTCGCATTTTGCATTTCGAATATTAAGTGAGGATTTGTATACTCATAATATGAGATTCGTAATTCATAAGATGAGATGATATTACCATATTCATCGTTTATTAACCTACTTCGAAAATGGGTATGCTTTCAAAATGATGGTGGTGGCATTTCGGGATAAAATGTATCCCATGTGTTATACTGATGTAACCTATATTACGGTAAAGTTTCATCCAAATCCGATTTGTAGTTTTTACGTGAGAGAGCAACAAACATACATCCATGCTCACAAACTTTCGCATTTATAATATTAGTAGGATCTAATAATTGATCTCGAATACAAGCAGCCGCCTGTGATTTTAACCTCATTATTCATGTTCCTGTGGATGAAAAACTCGTTTTGTTTGAACTTTAATTAACTTGACCTGTGCCATGTTTAAGGGACAAATGAAACTGAATTTTAGACCAGTTAACCTTAATTTAACCTTAAATTGACAGGTAACAATTAACTATAGTAATATAATAAAGCTGAAGAGTGAGTTTATAAATACATAATTACTTAAGTGTTCATTTTGTTTCAGATTTGAACATCTCTGAAAACAGGTTTGTTGAACCTTTACTCATTAATATTTTTACCATTTTTTTCTAATAAACTACTTAGTTATTTGATTGTCTTTCTCATAAGTGCTTGCAGTTACATTATATAATTATTTTTCTAAAAAGTAACAACGTGCTCGAACGATTTAGTAAAATTAGATTACTTATAATAAATAGAAAATGTACTGCACCTTAGACATAGTATAAATACCCCCACCTCCTGATGAAGGCTACCGTATGTGGCCGAAACGTGTCGAGGAACTCTCGACAGTAGTCTCCGTCGTACGTAAGTTCCCGTTTTAATTAAATAATAATGACATTAACGTACGTTTCAATTAATAGTAAAATAGTATAAATAGTCTGCAAACAACTATGTCAAACAAATATGGAATATCTTTATCTCTGGGGATGACAATGTAACGCTAATCTCGCTATACGTATGTACGAGAATAAGTAGATAAAGCAGAAAATTCTGGTCTGTAACAATATTGGGATTGGATATCAACTCCCAAATCGGATTCCGGGAGGATACGAACGTCTCTCTAATATTATTGATTGAGATCAAAATGTCACGTCATTTGTTTTTGTCGTTTGTCTGAAAGGGTCGCACTTTTAATGAGATGAATTCTACTTATCCTGAATAAGGTCGGAACCCTTCCGTTTCACCTTTTATTCGAAGTATTTTCGCTCCTTTATGCTCAACTTTTCAAACATGAAATAAAAACCGAGAGCCACCGTATTGTTCGTGTTCGTAATGCCCAGTCATGGAGGTATTCAATACCAGACTATCCTATTTATATTACACATCCTATTTACCTAATAGGATCTCACTTACTTTATATGCATCTACACATATTATTAAAAAAAGTCTGATAAGATGTCTGTCTCTATCTAATCGATTTTATCAAAAAATACCGAACAGATTTTCATGCGGTTTTCACCAACTTACAGAGTGATTCAAGAGAAAGGTTTATTACTACTTTTCATGCCAAAATTCCCACAGAAACGGGTACAATGCGAAAGCCCGCGAGCACTGCTAGTGTTTTATATGATACAAATTGTCTACATTGCAATATACATTATGGTTATATTATAGTATTTATTTTTTAAAGACACACACATATGTATACTAACTCACGGTAAGAATACTTGTCGGAATTACGCGGAATATGTACAAAAAACGTACGAATTTCAACCTATGGCCGTTGCAGACAATCGGCTGAAACTTTCATAATAAACCGCATCGAGTCTACGAGTATCACAGCGAGCAAGAAATTTTATAAGCCAGTACCGAAAAACTTGTCTGCGCTAGACACAAAGCGCTAGCTTCCGAAATTTTCGTGTGGTCCGACGAAATACTGACCTGTCTTTTGTCTTCAGCTGACAGGTTCTTGCTAGACGATGACTTATTTTACTCATCATGTACAGACAGCTACAAAAGTAGATGAACACATTCAAAACTACAATACACCAAAGCACTTAAAGATTCCGAAAGAGGTCCTAAAGAGGCACTTTTGTATCACAAACATTTGAGTAATTATACACTTGAGGTTTTGTATGTTTGTATGTTTGGCTAATCTCGAGAATTACCAATTCGATTTGAATAATTCTTTTTGTATTGGTTAACAAAATTTAACGGGAAGGTTATAGGCTATTCATCCCGAAATTCCTGTGGACACAGGTGCATTATAGGTAAAACCGCGGGGCGCTGCTAGTGTGTTATTATATATTTGCGCAGAGCTACCCCAACAAAAATATAAAAATGGGACAACAATCGGTCTTATTCATTGTTGAACAAAACAAAAATGTAATTATAACAACGTTTTATATTCACGCCCTCACGGAATACATTACCATTTTAATTGAGTAAATATTGTGAACCAATTAGCATGAAGCGATCCCGGAGTTGTTCAGGAAACAATCGCAGAACATCCCGTGTGCTCATTCATCTTCGTCTCCCGACAAAATGTAATGAATTTCCTATTACTTACTTCGCTCTGCCGTTTTTTCTTATAGGAAATTCAATAACTTCGCCATCAACAAAATTGGCTGTAACAGATTCCTCCCGTGATTGATGCTCGATTCCTATTCAATTAAAGCTGTGATAAAATAAATACTTTATATAAGGAAAACGGTTGGTTTTATTTGTCGATATTTTTATTTCACTTTTTTTGATGTTTTTTGATACTTAATACTATACTGCAATGCCAAGTATCTAATGTTTTGTTTGCAAGAAACTGTAACCCGTGACACGAGAGATTATGTCTTTGAATCGTGCTGTTACACACTTAGCAAACCAACTCCATTAAATATTTGTATCTACTTTTACTCGTTGTATCAACACTGCTATAAAGCTCTGAGCTTTATCCTTCGCTGCCATTTCTGTGGATATAAATTTGTCTGTCCGAAGTTAGACTAGGACTCGTATACATTATGTATGAAGTGTGTGACATGTTTTATAAGCTCCGTAAAGACGTTCCGTTTAGACCGCTACATAGGACTAGCGCGATTTCAAAAACCGAATCAGTTCGCTAGCTTTAACCAGAAACGTCGAAAGTTACAATGCTTTTGATCAATTCGGATGACAGCGAGGATTTCCTGTTAGTTGCTGGTAACTGGATATCACGAATGACATTCAGCACATTTCATTGAGGCATTTGCGTTTTTATTTTTCTGTTCCTACAGTTGTAGAAGCTTTTGTTGTCAAAAACAAATAGGTACTTACTTACTTACATTAGTTTCAGAGCATTCCTTATTATGCAAATGACGGCAGCGCTCGTTGCGTAGTTTGACTGTAAAAAACTTATAAAAAATAGTAACATAGTAGGTTTCTGTCTTAGCTATTAAGGGCGGTTTTAGACATTTTCAGACTAGCATTGTGTAGATGCGTATATGCTTGTTTTTGGAAGCGCATGCAGGTGCATAAACAGTCGGTTGTCGACCGTTGATGCGCTAATAAACTCAGCTCGTATCATACTAAGCGCGAGTCGTAACTACAACAACATATCCACCAGAACAAAAAAAAACACTCCTATAATAATCCCATGTACAAACATTTGATTTTACCGTATTCACGCTGATAAAAACGCTAATGTCAAACTGCCCTTAGCCCTAAATTCGTCAATATGATTCAATATTCCGTTATGTACATTCACGAAATAAAGATTTACTCAGTAAGTACTTCGCTTTTACGTGTGTACATTACATCTACAAATAAATCCTTCAGCTATATTCAGTATCGAGATGTCAATATTTTCTCCGTGTACTTAAACAGGTAGTAAACACTGTACAGGGGCCGATTTCGCACTTGACGGGCTCAAATATTGCCTTGAGGGAGCAAGGAACTCAAAAACCGCCGTTGTTCCCAACTAACTCCTCTGCAGGGACCTCTTGTTTCGATCGAGCGACACTCACAACTTCTGACACCAAACCCGCCACTTTAGGCCCGAAACCGGAACAACACTGTTAAACTTTCATTTGATTTTACTGAATGTCGTTAACGTGAAGTTTGATTATAGTTTGCGGTGTTGAACTTAGGAATTTGTTACTTTATGTCGCAATAAAGCTATAAATAAGGCAAACGAATAAAATTAGCTTTGCTTTTGCTGTTCGCAAGTTTCGCAAGTTTTTGGTATATTGAACTTGCATGCCTCAGGGACTCCTCAGGTAACAAGTTGAAATTGTATGTTTTCCGCTGAATTCGTTTCTGGAAGAATAAAGTGCAAATCCTCTTACGCTCCACTACAGGGTAAACCTAGATAAGCTCGGCTTAGGAACAGTATTTCTATCTAGAATTTCATTTTACAATGTGAATTTTATGTCGTCGAAAGAAAAACTTAATCAGAAAATCCGGTAATCGAAATGGAAGCTTACTTATACAGAGTACATTTGTTCGAATGCGCTAATCTGAAGAGCTAGTAGTCCGATTCGAATACTTCTTCTTGTATTGAATAACATTCAAGAGAAGTGACTACTTTTTATTCTGAAATTCCCACAGGAACGAAAACAAAGATGTAAAACCGCGAGGCGCTGCTAGTATAATAATAAAAATTTATCAGTACATGCACTTTCTTGTAGTGCGATCTAATATTCTGCTTTGTAATTTTAAAGTTTATCCTTATTTAGTTCGCTAGACATGCAGACATTTCATATCTTCTACAACTATTGTTTGGTAAATTAAATACACAACTCCTACGATTCTGCTAGCGGAGTCTATCTGTTACGTGACAAGTTTAAAGTGCACTTAGAAATACAAATGATGCCGCGCTCCACTGACAGTCGAGGCAACAGGGTGCCTTTCCACCTAGTCTATGCTATACTATGCTACGTTTTATCTGATCGGCGGATACCACATTCGTTATACTACGACACTACGTTAGTGCATAGCATAAGTCTGGAATCGATCAATCATATGAAACATAACATAGCAATACATTTAAAATCCTGTAATTGAAATAATTAAGTTTTATAGACAAACAACACACAGTTAATGAGAACCAAAGTAAGGTCTAAGAACTCTATCGGCTTGATACTATTACATATACATACTTTATAACTATGAATATAAGACGAATTCAAATTGTTATATGATGAAGTATTTTGTAAAAAGCTGTTAGATTTTTAATTACAAATGTAACACAACATACGAGTATGTAGCTCTGAGGCTAATCTAACATTTTTTAAAAGTTACCTAGGTACATACTTGTATAGTGTTGCTTCAAATTTTACTCATGGACATCTACCTACATTGTTTTACTACGTGATATGAACTTAAACGTCGAATTTAATAAACGTATTACGTCACTTTTTACAAAATTGTATTGTAGGATTGTAATTTTTTTTACACAGTCCCCGTTGGTAAGGCACCCCAAGGTATTGCTCCGAAGTTATTATCATGAAAATAATCTCAACAGCTTTGATGTCTGTTTTCAAAAACAAAATGAACTTTGCCAATAACAGTAACATCAAGTTTTACAACAAATTCACGACAAAAATTAGAATAATTTGGGTGAATTATTAAAATATAAAACTTTCTTTTCCGACCTTTTTTGATTACTTGGCTGCCTTCATCGATCTAGGAATATGCGTAGAAACCTTTTCGGTTCGCTTGTCTGTTTCTATGAGCCCATTTGAGAAATTGAATTTGAAGAATTCCTTTAGTACATTAAGAGTAAGGACTCACGAAGCGGTTTTTACCCGTGCCCGCCGCGGTGGCGGAATGGAGTTTTATTTCCAAAACTCACGAGACCGGAGTTTTGTGCGGTTACGCAGCCGTCGCGGTTGCGATTATCGCCCGCAAACTTGGCGGTTGATAATCGCAAGACGGGCGGTTGCAAGACGGGCGGTTAAACGATCAGTTGAGTTCCAGACCGTCATGGACACACACCAGAAACGAGCTGTTGCGTTATACTTCCTTCACAGAAGAATTAAAAAAAGAAGGCCTAAAAGGTTCTGGATACATCCAATGATTGCGGAAAGAGATCGTTATGGATTATTTGTTACTCTTATTAATGACTTAAACCGCCAACCTACCGCAGAACGCGCGGGTGCAACCCGCCGCGGCTGCGGGACCGCGACCCGCGCCCGCCGGTACAAGATGACCGCTGGAGCAGCGGGACCCGCAAACAATCGCACACGCCGCGGGCGTAAAACGCGTCGTGAAATGTGCTTTAATTTTTTACATATATATATGTATTCTACAAAGGCTGCGGGCCCGCAACCGCGGCGGGCACGGGTGAAAACCGCTTCGTGAGTCCTTAGCCTTAAAGTAGGTTCACGACCGATAGAGTTATCGCGGATTGTAGGAGATAGTATTGGTAATGTTGACGTGGACGTTGACTTTTATTGAAGCGCAGGTGGAAGTTCTTAGGAAAAACAAATTCAGCACGGACCGCTGCATTCGATTACTCCCGTTTTCGTCTTCTGACCACCCCGGCCGCAAACCTCAACCTCCATCGAAGCGCACGACCCATTGAAACCGTAGGAAAATAGAAAGTAAAGTAAAAGTTTACAATACATACATCAATTTATGAACCACACTACCGCAATTTCATATGCATAGGTATATCGAAAGAAAAACATATCGAAAGTTTAATAACTTTCGATATTCAGTTCAATATCTTTCGGTATTCATTCCAGTTCATTTTCCAGTAGAAATAAAAAGCTCTTCTATTGGCTTAATGTAGAACATTTAAAATGATTTAGATTTTTAATGTAGCTTTTGTTAAGACAGCCGGCTCTTCTAATTGTTGGATAAAATGAAAGGAATTGATTTATGAATCAATTTGCGTCAAGAAGGAGTGAAAGAAGTTAATTATCTTGGAGAATCCTTGAGATTTTTTCAGCAAAAAGTAAGTATTTTATTATCTTTCGCGGTAGATAAATAATTAAAAACTTTTATTAATATAAACTCAGTATTTTAGCCAACAAATGGTTTATCCCTCTCCGACATACGCTTTTTCCTAAAGAGTAAAGAGACAACACTATTTATATCAGTGTTTTAGTAAGAGCGTTTATGAATAAGTCGGTAAATCTATATATGTGTAGAACTTATTCTTAGTTATACTAAATGAAACGGGTATGTATCGCGTTAGATAATTTAACGTATTTTACTAAGAGTTATCCCGTGACCACGAGCGGTGTAATCCGCTCGAAACGTCGGGTACGTATTTTAGTAAAATACGTTAAATTATCTAACGCGATACGGACCCGTTTCATTTAGTATAATGAGTGCAAATCGTGTGAGTTTAAAAAAAATATTCTTAGTTTCCAAGATTTTGTTATACCCGTGTTAACTACCGACGAAATTAACATGACAAAGGATTTACAACTGTATCTAAATGAATAGACAAGACTACTTACCTCTAGAAAATTATTATTCTCTTTTCAATAATGCAATTTTAATACATTTTTTTAAAGACTTGTTGACTATATATTTGCCTGCAATATACATTATTTGACATTCATGGAGGATAAAATAATAAATATTCGTTCATTTTCATCAAAATACAATAATCATGAAGGATATTCTTGAAATGGAACCGACTTTGTTAAATCGAGATTCGAGAACCGATTTGCATTGATTGCGAACAAAGAGAAGCTCAGTTGACGCGACGCCTTCATTTACATTTTGTTTTTGATGGATTTTATGAATTATTTTCAAACTTCTGAAACTAATTATTTTCCTTTGTTGCATAATTTATGTTTATTTTAATACTATACGAATGTTTATCAACGATATTATAGTGTCAACATACCTACCCACCACGAAGAACGTTGAACAAAACCAAAATTTATGTATAGGAAAATAATTATTTTTCGCAATTCAGTACCTACCATGTATAAATCATCGTTATTACTATGCAGTAAAAATTGTGTCTGGTTCGTGTCAGGAAAATCCTCGTTCCTTTTAAATTATGGTTTCAAACGAACAGCTTTTTAATTTCCAAGGCGGTGTAAAATATTCCCCGGATTAACGTAACATCACGCTCGATTTTTGCACACAGTTTCAAATTGTTGTAATCGTTTATCTTCACTGTATTTTAATAAACAAGTAAAGAGCCTATAAGTAATGAGTATGCTCTGTTATTTTGTAGCCATTTAGGATTTCAAAATCACTGTTTCATGTCAAACGATGTTTAAAAAGAATCACTTGCTTGCTGCCTTTACTGTTATCACTGAATGGAAACAATATATTAGAATTATCTTTACAATTCTTCTTATAACTTACCTATATCATTTCTAGTTCTACGAGGCACAAAATCCGCCCATCAACCAAACAGAATACCGGCTCACCGGCCCCTGTTAAATCGAAATTAGCAATGTTTCGTCCAAATAAACGAATAAGCGTAGAAAGTACCTCGAAGCTGCGGTTAGTTCATCGCACACCCACTCTCATTCACATTTGTCCGCTAATCCACCGGGATCTGTCCCGGGATGAAATGGATTTTTATTGAAATTCGATGGACCAAATAGCGGCCTGTCTACGTAAATATACGTTGTGGTATAAACTAATAACAGTAAGTACCTCCGAGTCGGTCAGTACCCAACAACAGGTCACTGGCCACTAAACTATTCTTAATGTACTAGTATAATCTTCATTATCGTAGTATGATGATGAAGATTTCCTATTAATTAATGTATGGTTACTATTGCTAACCTTGCCTTGCGTTGAGATTAAAATTGTAGTTTATTTTCCTCCATCTATACTAATATTATAAATAGGTAATTTTTTTCAGTTTGTACATAGGTATGTATGTATGTTCGAGATAATCTCGTGAATACCAGTCCGATTTTTTTGTATATTTTTATAGGCACATTTAACGAGAAGATTCCATTCCGAAATTCCCATGGGAACGGACACAACGCGGGTAAAACCACGGGGCACTGCTAGTTCCAAATAAACTTGACTGTAATCCACAATCGGATCTAAGAATTCATAAAAGAGGTTACTCTGGTTGCTTAGTTGTCTGCGCACTAAGCTGTATTTCATCGTCACGTGTACATATATATTAATTAAGTTTGGTAGTTAGGTTTATAAAGTATTAATTATGTACCATAACACGCACGAAATTAACGAATGTGCAGCTCAATGGAATTGGTAACGAAAAGTAAATTCAATTTGCCGTCAATTAGCATTTATATTAATGGAACGAACCAATTTGTAACAACAGTCAAGACTAAAGAGATTATATTACCAGTTACCTCCCCCGTTTCGGGGGGTTACACCAATCACTAGGTAGTAGGTACTTTCAATTACCCTTTGTTAAATTTATTACATCAACATTGTTCTTATTTGCATAATCATTAATCTAATGGGATACAGTTTGTGCGAACACAACGTTGTATCGAAATCTTTTGTGCGATGTTTTAAGGTTAATAGAACCATATAATACATATACCTATACTCGTAGAGCTAAGAGATAATATTCACGTGCATACCTATATAACGGCCGCCCCCAAGCATAGCGTCGGTGATCGGCCTCTCTAGCAGCGCCTATTGTCACAACGAACGATACATATGGCGACAAGACAAATAATAAATAATGTAGCTCATTGACAGAAAATTCTAATTTTAAATTGTCCGCCAATCAACTCAAAGTATTTGTCGCCTTGTGTGACATTCGTTGTGCCGGGCAGATGTGACAAGACACGACATGACCGTGACATAATATAAATTCAATACTGTATCACAGTATGATTTATATTTAAACTGCGACTGTATGCTAATTAGTCGAAGACTTAGTTTTAAAATATTTTACCAATAAACATGCCTATTTCGTTATATTGACTAGTGTTGAAACATCGAACGAATCCTTAGGTAGGCTAATGAATAAGTGATTTCAAACATGTCGCAATTATCGTAAATTAGTTATTTATCGTTTTAATTGACTCCTCTACCTGGTACGACAGTAAGATCTATATAAATAAATATGTATCTATATTTAACATGGGCGAAATTTAATAATTTGTACCTAAACCAACTCAAGTTTGGTACAAACGTGAAATCAAATACTATATCCTATACTAACAAAACAAACACTATGAAGGCTGACGTTAAACTTTACTAACTAACCAAATACAAAGTTCTAGTCAGCTTGGTTTGTCAGACTTAGACATAGAGCAATCTGCATCCATGCTCTTTATACCTACTGTAAGTACGCGTACCCCTGTATAACTCGACGCGAAGTGGTTAGAAGTTTGAGAAAGTCTGACTTTCGCAAGACTGTGATGTACACAGGGTACAAGGACTTGACACGGTGAGCTTTAGTTTCAACAAGGGGAAAAATTGTCGGTATCGGTTGTTGCAATCGTCACACCATGTCGGAGGCCTTTAGGCGGTCAAAAAACTCCGCCATTAGGGTTGGCCATGGCCACTTATAGCCACCTACTCGTACATACTTTTAACAAAGGAAACATGTTTTTCTGGGAGGACTGAGATGTTTATGTGGGTGCTAAGGAGCTTAGTCAGTCCCCCGTCTTACTCAGACGACCCCCCCCCCCTCCCTTTGAATCCGCTACTGATCATAGACCAACCTGAATACGTGCAGATTACCTTGTTTCCAGTTACGGTCCACAGCTGTTGCACTGACACAATCAAACATTGTAAGGCATAATATACCTACTAGGTATGTTTTGTGTTTATGAGATTAACTCGGTTTATAGAGAGATAGGTATGTTGTCTATGATGGACTCTATTGATTGATGCATTGAGTTATATGTACTAACGAGTACATATTACTCAATGGATTGATGTAATGTATGATTTTTTATTTAAATCTTCAAATTCAAATTATTTATTCGTTCATAAACATGGGTACAATTTTAGACGGTAATGATTGTAATTAAGAACGGCCTTGCTTCACTATTGAATGCACTTCTGTTTCTCTTTTTAAAAAGTTATAATAGAATTTATAACTTTCAATTAGGTGGAATCGGCACTTTTCAAGTGACATTGAAAAATCCCCTTTATTATATACCTAGTTTGCGAGTATGAATGAGATCAACGAACCTTACTTACCTACGTTTTACTGCCCAAAACAACAATCAAAATACCTAAGTGAAAGTAATAAATAACTTTGATTACGAAATGTATTATCGAGAAGGGTCATGTGTTGAATTGCTGCGGCATTTTGTGATTCTTTTAAGCATTCAGTTCCTAAGGACACTTTGACCCCACAAATCCTGGTTATCTCAGTTAGATAATTCTATACACCGGTCCTTCCTTCGAATGTCTCATGAATAGGTACTTTCCCTTCACGTCTCTAAATACAATGTCCCCGGAATTTTCCTAAAGCTTTAGTTTATTACTACGTAATTTACTAACGATCTTTGGAAGGCTTCAGAGAATTTTCTAAATAAAATCCTTAAGCACTTGAATAAGATTAGATATTTATATAACGTCTTGGTATAATACAGTCAGTTTTTTTATGGAAACCTATGACTACTTTATGTGTTTTTTTCGTAAGATATTAATCGTCGCTTTTAATATCAGGTGCCACCTATAACACTTTAATAAGTACCTATCCAAACTGAAAAGATAGGTAGGTACTTAATTAAGTTTATTTACTGAAGTTGTACGAGTTGGACAAGAATTTTATAAGGTTGTTAATAAAAATGTTTTGCAAATAAGTGTACTTGACAAGCACTCAAAGAACTTGCAGTAGGTAGGTACCTAAGTAAAGCAGTGACCGCACTGTAGAGTTGTAACCTCAAAGCGGCCACTGGGAACTTGAAGTAGACAGCAGCGAGGGGGCGCGCCTCCCTCGCCTCCAGACCCCGCTCTCAACGCATGAAATAAAATTCCAAGAAAGATTTACGAAGAGCTAGTAGAAAACCTCATTTTGCTCATTCCAAATTCATACAAGACCCGAGTTTAATTAGTTTTCCTTTGTACTGTATAATATGCCGTTTGCACTTACTTAATATCAACCCTCATAGATAAAATTTTCCGGGGATTATATTATATGTTACTACGCCTCGGTGGTATGTGCACTCGCCTGCCAAGACTGAAGTCCTTCCCGGGTCGAGCGAAAAACATTTTTCCTTCTTTTCAAACATAGCTCTTGTTTGAGATCACCAACCCGCATTAGGCAAGCGTGGTGATTACGACATCCTCCTCACTGTACTGATATCTTTGGTGAGATGAGAGGCCTTTGCCCAGTAGTGGGACATTACGGTTACAGTCTAATAATAATACATAATTTACCAAATCTCATAAGATACTCTTATGATATTACTCGTTGAAGTAATACTTTATTGCATACCTACCTCCTTAATACATTTATTTTTGAGTTTTAAAATTATATTTTTTAACCTGAAGAATTTAAAGTTTTCATACCTATACATATATAGGTACCTAATATATTTTATTAGGCACTTAAGGTATGTAATGTAAAGTACCTGAAAGTCCTCTTAAAGTATTCTTGGATAAAACAAACAACATTTTCTGAATGGGAATGAAATTTTCATTTCTATAATTATTATCAACAATCTCTGCCCACGATCTCACTATACTACTAACGCCATCTAGTAACAGTGGTTGAAACGAAGACGTTTTAAATGTCCATGAAGTTAGCAACACTCCTTACGAATTGTCACTTTACGTGTTTCCCTTCACAGAGTGGAGAGCTGTTCTCATTGGCGCCAACAAAATGGCTACTCTAAGACCGGGCCTTGGTACTGGTCGAACTTGAATTCCATCACTATATCAGCCAATGAAATACATGTTCAACTGCGTAATAGAGAATAGAATTATAAAGAATTTGATTTCGGCAGCAAACGAGAACTAAATATAATCAAGCAATTTGTCAAAAAGACAGATGACTGTACAATCAGTGTATCCGCCTTGAAAACGTAAAAGTATTTTTTATAAATTATAAGTTTATATTTCATGTGAAATCTTCGGTACAACAATTGTTTGTTAGGGTTAAACGTAAGTGTTTATGGAATACTTGAGTTCAGTATAGTTATTAGTAATATAAGTACACTGGCCGTTGCTTGACGTCATTAACATAATTTCCATCACAATACTGAATACTGGTGAACTTCTTCGTTTTCTCGGTCATTTCATCTCATTATGATCAAGTGATCAAGCGAAAGAGAAGCTCTTTCACTTGATCAGCTTCACTAGGCACTATCTTCTATTTTGAGTCCATGTTGTTGACGCTGTTATAAATTCTTTGTATGCAATATTTGTGTTGTCTGCGATGTCGTAGTTCTCTTCATGTTCCGTGTTATTTCTGTAACAATAGAATACATGCGCTTATCTTATCCCACTTTTTGTAAAGTTCTTAGGAAGTGTCGCAATATAACACCAATTGCCGGCTGCTAGCGCGATTAATTGGTGGCTATTATGAAAATGTGTCAGCGCAAGTACTTACCTAGCGCCTACTGGTGTCCCAAATATAAAGCTCGCTAATCACAATGATTACAAGCAACACGCCCAAACATACTATGAGAAGAGCTATGACTTATCACTTTTCTGCAAACTCCATATTAGTTGGAGATAACACTAGATAAGATAACATGTCTCTTTAAACTAGATAGAATTAAATATCAAATAAATGCAATAACATCGTCACCAAAATTAATGTACATTTTAATTTCTTAGATTTCAGGGTCCAAAATGACGACCCAAGTGCAAGCATTGTATGACTTCTCGGGAGAGCCCAACACCACAGAGATGTCAATCACTTGTGGTGAAATACTGACAGTTATCAACACTGAGATCGGGGAAGGATGGTGGGAAGGCAGGAACTCCAAGGGGGAAAGTGGCCTTTTCCCAGCTGCGTATGTGAGAAAATTATCACCAGATGAGTCAGTTCAGACCAAAGCAGCTCCCCCGGCTCCCAGGTACGACCAGGCAGCGGACGATTGGGGCGACCAACAGTACAGTGCAGGGGACAGCAACTACCAACGAGGCACCTCTCAAGAAGACGGCTGGGATGACGACTGGGACGATGACACATACTCTGAAATTGGACCAGTGCCTCACCAGAAGCCACCACAATACAACCAGCCTCTAACTCCTCTTCCGGGCATGCCTATTAATGACTACAACAACCAAATGGATGACACCTCTTCTAATTTCGTTTCTTCAGGAGGCACAGTGAGAAAAAATAAATTTGCACCTTCTTCCAAAGTCAGTGGGGAGAGCTATTTACTTGCCACATTAAATGTTGAAGTGCCAGACCAAGACAAAGTATACATTGTACAGGAAGAGGACAGATATGTGTGGTCTCCCATTTCACAACCATACTCTGTCACAGTGGCTTCCCCAAAGAAGGAATCCAAATTCAAAGGTATCAAAAGCTTTATTGCCTACCAGCTAACACCCTCTTTTAACAACATTCAAGTGTCCCGGAGGTATAAACACTTTGATTGGCTCCATGAGAGATTACAAGAGAAGTTTACATTGATCCCCATACCACCTCTGCCCGACAAGCAGATATCCGGCCGCTATGATGAACAACTAATAGAGCGTAGAAGAGTACAGCTGCAGGAGTTTGTAGATTGGATGTGCAAACATCCAGTGTTATCCAAGAGTGAGGTTTGGCAACACTTTCTGACATGCACTGATGAAAAGAGATGGAAAGCTGGCAAGAGACAAGCTGAAAGGGATAATTTATTAGGGTTAAATTATTGTGTATCACTGGTTGTACCTGAAAAAGCTTTACTTCAATCACAGGTGGATCACATCACGGAACAGTGCCACACATTCATCAACAGTATGGACACCTCGGTGAAGGCTGTGGTTAGCATGTGTGTTATGGAATCCAAAAAGTTTCAAGGCCCATATAAAACTGACTGTCAGAAAATTGGTGAAGCATTTTATAGTTTAGGTAATGCTTTGAGCTTGGATGAGGGTTCTATAGTATCTACTTCCAAATTAACGTCGGCCATTAAAATGACGGGTGGTGCCTACATTGATATTGGCAGGATGTATGATGAGCAGCCGAAGTATGACTGGGAGCCTCTCGGGGACAAGTTTCATTTGTATAAAGGGATTGTGGGTAGTTTCCCCGATGCACTGGCCAACCACAAAGGGGCTGTACAGAAGAAAAGGGAATGTGAAAGACTGACAGCTGAACATAAAATGGAGGTAGCTCAACTGAATGAAGTTCTACGGAGAACTGATGTCATATCATATGCACTTCTTGCCGAGGTTAATCACTTTAAAGTTGAAAGAACCGTTGACTTGAAAAATACAATGAAGAAGTTCTTAAGACAACAGATAATGTTCTATAAGAAAGTGGTGGACAAGCTGGAGACGACGCTGCAGCACTACGAGGACTAGTTTAACTCTGACTGAAGGAATTGGTGTAAAACACTATAGGTATTACTGGAAGTATGGCCATCACCTTGTAGTTTATATGGTTACGTGATTGGAACTAAAAATATACTCCATAGTGTTTACAGAACACTGCTGAGTAAATATTTCCTTAACAACTTATCGAAATTATTAATTAATAATGCTGTATATTTATCACATTTTAAAAATATACATTGTATTTTAATACCTATCTACATTTTTTCATTGGCAAACTAAAGCTATTAGATATTGTATTTAATAAGCAGATGATGTATTGTATATATTATTATGGACTGAACAGCTTACGACTTTATATAAGTAATTTTATTTTATTAAAAAATAATGATCATGATTTCCAATAATATTTTATCCACTTGATTTATACTATTTATGGATCGACTTTTATATTTGAAAACTTGTTGTATTATTTTAGATTAAGTGTTGTATTATATTCCATTTTTACAAGATATGGCATGCTAATGAAATAAATAATGTAATTCGTTAAACACGTGTTTCTTTTCTGTTCATGATCAAATTGATCACACGATAAAGTATTGGCAAAGAACTTAATTACACACCTGTAAGTATATGTACTTATTTTATGCGTCATCGGAACGTATAGCGTGAGTCATGTCGGAATGTTTATATTTCCAGAATCGGTATAGAAATGAGAGGACTGGCTTCAACCAGAAGTTAAGGACACGATGGCAGATGCTAAGAAGAAGGATGTGAGCGCTCTCCTCACGAAGAAAAAGAAAGTGAAGCCGCGGAAGTCGAGGGACGCGGACTGCTGCAGCGTCAACTTCCTCAAGTGCGTGCTGCACATCTTCAATGTCGTCTTTTTGGTAAGCGATACCATTTTATTTTGTATAAAATGACTTAAGACTATCTATTTTTTATACCTATGACTAACACTGTACTGATATCTCCAGTGAGATGAGACGCCTTTGCCCGGCAATGGGTCATTCAGGCTAATACTACTACTACCATTACTACTGACTAACAGTCATTGCACTCTAAACTGTGCTGCATGCATACCAAAAAACATTAATGTTTCCATTGCTAATTCTAAAACTAATTCAGATATTCTGTTAAACGGGGTGGCCAACACGGGTCAAACCTCTGGGGCCGCTATAAGATAAGGTATTCATAAAAAAAACACCTGACATCCAGCCCATTTATTTCCGCACCACCCTGTGTGTTGCCTTACCTTCTATTCGGTATTTAAAGGCTTCCAAATTCAATAATTATAAATCTCATTAAGGGATTAGTTAAAACCTTTTACCATTCTTGTATACCTAACTCAATCATGGAATTTAAACATTCCGTTCATAGATTTGTGTGGAATATGAAAAGTTTCAACGGACTATATCGGGCGAACGGCCTTCGACTGGTTTGATCGAAATCGTTAATGGTATTTATTAAAACCGTTGCGTAGGTGCTACGTGAACCAACCGCCACGGCCAGCTATTTGACCAAGGTCAGAGGTCGCAACATACCTAATGAACTGATAAAATCAAATATCTACTGGGTTTCCCTTTTTATTAAGTGTACTTATGTGCATATAACATAACAATAACGTTATTCTCATACATCTGTTCAAATAACGGAAGAATAGTCATGGTTATCGTAGACCTAAACTTCCAGCAATATTTAAAGACCCAATAGTGGGTTAGTCCACAATCCAAAATCCAGCTAGTTAGACTGTTTAATTCAAATAAATGGATTCAATTAATTTTGTGATAATATCACAAAATATCATAATTGCGATATCAAAATTAATATGGCACCATATTATGGTATAACCTATTAGTCACTTACCTTCATTACCTACCATTGTATAACTTGTTGAACTTTAACCCGAATTAGGTAAATCAGTCCAGCTGTAAAGCAAAAAAGGCACTAAGGTCTTTCACCCAGAATTGACTCCAGAGTCATACACGTAAAGTGACCCAGTGTGTGATAAGAGGCCCGGTGGCTTCTCTAAATACTAGGTGCCTAGAGTACATTAGTAATTAGAAATCAGAAATTATTTATTTACGAAAAGATTATATTAATAACAAGAGACAGACAGTTATAACGACTAACAACAGACGAAGGAGAAAAAGAAGGTAACATCATAAATATACGAGGAACAAATTCTCGGAATTCAGCCTGTCCGTGAAGGCATGATATATAGATAAACCAATTTTACTCACTGCGACTGCTCCTAACGTTTGCAACTAGCAAGTATTTCTTCTTTTCACCACCATACGCAAAATGAGCGCATTGAGGGAGGACGCCTAATGGCGGAAGAAACGGACAAATAATAATAAAAATAATTAATGAAAAATTGTTTACTGCCATTTCAAAATTGGGGCTTAAAATTAAAAATTACAAAATTATTACTCAACAGGGCAGAACTCAGCTGAGGCTGCTTGGTACCTGAGTATCAAGCAGCGCCGTCTTTCAGTTCCTAGCAAGGAGTTTAACTCGCCCAACTGTATTCGTCATTCCAGTTTGCGGGCGCTGGAGTGTTCACCGTGGGTGTGTGGACGGTGGTATACCGCCATCAATACGTGCCGTTGCTTCCTTCATTCACGTACCAAGCCATCGCCTACTTGTTGCTGCTCTCTGGAGGCATTTGTCTGCCGCTGGCCGCACTGGGATGCTGCGCGCTCAAGACTGAAAACAGAACGAGCTTGTTATGCGTATGTATTTGTTTTATATTCATATTTTGTTATAAGTATTTATGATTGTTGTAGGTATTGGTGAAGCGCAATACGGTAATAGTTACTTTGAAAAAGGATAACAGTTTGTGTGACATAGCTCTCAAACCGATTGCAATTCGGTATTTTACATTCAAAAGCCAGTCTCTGTTTGCGAGTTTTTTAAATGTTGTAAGTTAATGTTGGTATGTCCAGTTCACGTACCTGGTGCTGGGCGTGTTCCTGGCGCAGGCGGGCGCGGGCGCGCTGGCCTACCACTACGAGGAGGCGGTGGAGCGCGAGCTGCGCGCGCACCTCAACCGCACCTTCCTCGACAACTACGGGCTGGACGCCGCGCTCACCGCCGCCGTCGATATGATGCATGCCGAGGTCGGAACTTACATCGGCGCTATCCATACTAATATAATAAAAAGGAGCCCATTCCCATGGGAATTTTGGGATGAAAAATAACCTATACCTTGCCGTTGATTATGGCTATCTAATATAAAAAGATTTTTTTATATCGGACTGATAATTAGCTCGAACATACAAACAAACTTGTACATCTTTATAATATTGGTATAGATCATTGTGAAAAAATATCTTTCTTTCTGGTCGTAACGAAATGTATGAGCGCGATCCCACTAAATCTGAGATAAGACTATTTTCATACTGGCGCCATCTATTAGGTTGCAGGTGAAACCCCTGCGGAAAAGTTTGCAATAAAAGTTATATTACTCGTGGGACGTTCGTGATATAATTTTTAACGTTCTAATTTTTGGTGTGGCATAATTCATAGTTTTTTTCTATATCAATGTTCGTTCTACTTCATGTACTTAAAATTATAAATGTTGCCAAGCTGTGAAGAGGAAATTCAATTTTCAATTTCGCGTAATGTGTTGAATGTGTCTGAGAAACCGGTTCAATTATATGAGTATTAGTATTAATATGTCGTGTTGCAGTTCAAGTGCTGCGGCGCCGTGCGCTACTCGGAGTGGCGCGCGAGCACGTGGCACGGGCACGACGCGCGCCTGCTCGTGCCCGACTCGTGCTGCCGCTCGCGGGCGCCGCGCTGCGGCACGCGCGACCACCCCTCCAACATATACTACCGGGTAACCACACGACACACTTTATGACATTCGGACTTACGTCTTCAGGGATTCAGAGGAAGTTCGTCATGGCTTGGGAATGGTCGCCATGACTTTGGATCGGAATGGTAGTCGTGACTTTGGCGATAGTCATTGTGACATGGGTGGATCTTCATGTCCTGGACTTTCTCTGTCTTCCCCCAAGTTATTGGACATTGAGTCTTGAGGGCCTGTCAACATACTGTGAAAACAATCAGCGAATGGTCGTCAAAACGCAGGGAACAGTGATGACTGTCATGACTTACACCAGCATATTTCGTTATACATTATAACACTCAATAAAAAAGAATGATGTAAACCGATATTAATGATGTCGGTGTGTGATTCCAGGGCTGCATCGACCACTTCACGTCGCACATCCGCGAGCAGCTGGTGGTGCTGGCGGCGGTCGGCGCGGGCATGTGCGTGGTGCCGCTGTTCGGGCTGGCGTTCGGCGCCGCGCTCTACGGCAAGATCAAGCACGTGCTGGACTGACCCCGGCCCGCGCCCCGCCGCAAGGTGTTCGCGCAGCGCCCCGCGCCCCGCCCCGCCCCCGCGCGCCCCGCGCCCCGCCCCGCCCCCGCGCGCCCCGCGCCCCGCCCCGCCCCCGCGCGCCCCGCGCCCCGCCCCGCGCCGCCCCGCCGCCGGCCCTGCCCGCTGCACGCACAACGGAACAATATACCGACTATCAGTGATACCGTCAGCAATCTTTCCATATAACTTCAGTAAAGTGTTTGTGATTGAAGTGCTAGATTTAGTGTTTTAAAAGCAACGAGGCGTTGAAGCGAACTGTGTGAAGTTCCGCTCAAGCATCAATTTTAATCTACTTATATCGAATCTCGGTGTCGCATGTAAGGGTTGCTATACATATATTCGTACCGGATATTATCAACATAGCCGGACGGTCAAATCGAAATATGTGGAACTCGCTCGAGCCGAGCAACCGAATGATGCCGAACTGGCGATGTTTGTCGATAAACATATGTATGTACATATGCAAATATGTATGTGGCAACCCTTACAATATAAGTCAATAAGAGTAATCTGTTCACTGATGTTGTACTCGTTACTAGTGAAATAAGGGCGACGATGTCGCGTAGAACGTAATCAGGACGCTTATCACACGATGTCATGTTTTGCATACGATTCTTAAGTCTCGATATCGTGCAGAGACCAGCGTCGTTAGAGAGTGAAACTCGTCATGTGTAAAGGCCCTAACAAACATAATACTCTAACCGTTAGAGTTAGGTTAGAGTCTAACAATTAGATAGATGTATGTGATGATATATATTAATCGAAAATCTATTCTCATACTATGTGTTCATCCGATGTTACATGTGTAATAGAATTTAACGATTGTTCATTATAGCTGTTAGAGTAGTTATTGATAACGAATTTATATCAAAATTAATCCAAAAATTAATGTATCGTTAGTTAAGTGAAGATGGTGCTAATGAATTGTTGAGGTAGGTAAAATAACTGGGAGAACACATACTTCGTTGAGGCGTACAATAAAAGTGTCAACTCGCATGCATACAGTATATCGCAGATTTATCTATCTATTGCACATCTGAGATAACATAGTGTCTATATGTTTCTTAGTATAAAAATGCTATATTTAATCGATTTTTGTCGCCAAAATTTGACATCAATCACACTAGAAACAAAGTCAAAACATGATCTTCTATCTAAAGTAGCAAGCAGATGAAGTTTATGGGGGTCGGCCGTTAGTGTAGGGCCACATCTGCGGAACGTACGGCGCCGAACCTTCCGCTCTATGTCACATCAGTAGAAATTACTCCGCGTACTGATGTGTCATAGATAACTTGAAATACACTACGAGCGTATTTAGCGGAAGGTTCGGCGCCGTACGTTCCGCAGATGTGGCCCTACACTTAGACAATATACATATTAATATAACTAATAGAATAGATAGAAAATTGTCTACCATTTGTCTAAGGCCTCGGATATAGCAGGCATAGTGCAACAAAACTTAATGCTCGATAGTACAACGAACACCACTGACAAAATGACATAAAAAGAACTTGTCCCAATCCTGGGCAAAGGACTCATCTCACAGAATATATCAGAAGTGGGAAGGATTAGATGTACAAGACTTGAAAGGATAAATAATGTGTGTTGATTGGTAGATTTAAAATTCATTTAAAATCATTCCGCCAATCAACACACAGTATTTTGTCGCTTTCAGTCAGTTATTAATTATAATATTATACATAGGTCGGTATGCAATCATCATTATTTGCGTAATTTGTACCCTTGTTTATATCATATTTTCAGTTATTTTCTTGTTAAAGTATGCTAAATATACCTGAGTCTCGATGTACTGACACCTATCCTTGCCTGCGATTGCAGAATTCTTATAACATGTCAATAATGTTGTACCGAGCTTTAACTATCTGATGTATGACTTATAATCTGAAAATAAATGACCAGCCATTTGGAATTGTAGGTTATTAATGTTCTTATAAATAGACTATCGTAACGTAATAAAAACACTTATTCTCAATATAACCTGAATGTCACAATAATAAACAGTGGGGTTACAATCTATAGTTGTCATATTTAAATTAAATCGTTTTGAATTCGTATCGGGAATAATCCGATTCGAGTTTTTATTGTTAACCTGCAGCAGTTGGCAAAAATAAATAATAATCTGCCTATAATCCCTTGCAGGGGGACAATACAGGCTGAAGTAAGAGAGAGAGAGAGGCGAGGCGGAGAGGGAGAGAGAGCGCATATATGTCACACTGCAAGGTGATGAAATAAAACAATTATTATTTTACCCCACTTTTAACAAATCTAGTTTTACTGAATATGTACTTAAATTTTCCACTAGAATTAATATGAATGTTTCATTTCAAAGAATTAATAGATGTTTAACTAGAAATAAATGTCGTAATAAGTTTATATGTGCCTTATAATATGTTTAACGATATAAATGTGAATACTAGGTAGGGTAATTAAATGTATTGGATAATTTAAATTATTACGCTTCACATACACAACGTATATTTGTGTTCATTTTAAAAATCTAATTGGGCTTAACTTAAATTATCACTTGGCTATTTTAGTTCTATTAATGTTCCGTCAGGGGCGCTATTTTATTCAAGATTTATGGAACACATTCTGCTTGACTAACAATGATTAGTTTAAATAAGTATATGTTTTTCAATATATTTTGATGACACGATATTAAACATCACACACGAGATGATTGTAAATATATTATTAACAAGGTAACGACTGTCTAATTATTTATAGGGTGTCACCAAATGCTACCATTGTTCAAAGGGCATCTACGAGTCGGAGCTGTATCGTCTCGCATCGGCATGCCTCTTAGAGGCCGAGCTTATACCGTAACTATAACACTACAACAATAATACGAACAATTTCAGAATTATTTGAACCTGCTAACTTACAATTCATCAAACAAGAGGATGATGAGTGATTTGTGAAGTAATTTACGTAATCAACATCAGTTAGTAAATTGTCGATTCAGTCGACGTCTCTGAGTACGGCAGTCCGTTTTTTGTTCTTTGGTGATACTCTAAATCTATACTAAAACTGGCTGCGCCCCGCGGTTTTACCCGCGTTGTGCCCGTTCCGGTGCGAATTTAAAAGAACCGCTCGACCAATTTTGTGCAAACTTCACATAAACTATCTACTAAATAGTCCGAGCAAAGCCTAAGCATTTGTTTTGGATAGGTGAGCCCGTTCTTGAGTTATAAAATTACAACGAAAAGTGGCATTGATTCATCAAGCTCAAGAGTTGGATTTTTTGTTTGTTTGAACGCATTTATACTATCATATATAATATATACTATACTATCAATCCGATTTGAATTATTATTTTTGTAATGGATAGCCACATTCAAAGAGAAGGGGAAAATTTCCACGGGAACGGGCTAACGCCCAACACAGGTGAAATTGCAGGGCGCTGCTGGTTAAATATAATCGAAATATACTACTACATACCTACATATATCAGTGAAATATTGATTAAGAAACATTGTTTAATATAACACCTAGTCTTATAACCAAAGTGAATTTGCAAAATCATGAAATACCTAGTAGGTACTTACTATTAGTTGGTTGTCTTTATATTTTAATGTTCTTAATGTTATGTAATACAAATTAACAAACATATGTGTCTTTTATTGGAGACTAACCTTTTCTTGCACAAAATTTTAAGCGATTATCGTTTGTAAATAATAAATATGCCTTTGTTGGCAAGAATCCATCACAAAAAATAGTTAATTATTTCGCATCATAAAGCAAAGCAAAGTTGCTACAAGATATCTAATTGTGGCGACTCGCGTCACAGTTTCTGTTTTACATCGTTTGGATGGGTCCGCAGTACTCGCTGGTCCTGGGGGCTACACTACAAGGCTCAAGACCCCTTCAACAAAGTCAAATTCAAATAATTTATTTACGTAAATAGTTGGTACATCTATTTACTAACCCATAGGGTATGCAAATATATAGTCAAGCCTCTTAAACGAACATCCCCTACCCCTAGTCAAGTAAAATTCCTTGAGTTGCAGTATCGTGTTTGAACTCAAAATTAAAGCAGAAAGGAGTTCCAACGAACACGTATGAGAGCTCGAAATTGCTCAAGAACAAGAAAAGCGAGTTTGAACCAAAAAATATAAAATGTTCATACCGATATAGCACAAACTGGAATCGAAGTGGTTACGTCCACACTGGTGTGTCTAAAATCAGGTGTCAGGTTTCATTTGGGTGACAACTTGGTAGGTATTTAAGGAACAGAAATTTCATTACCACGAGAGTGTGTATGTATTATCTACTCGTAATACCTAGGTCGGTCAGAGGCCATTTACCTGTAAATATGCAATCTACCTACTCGTAATTTATCTACCTTAACGTTTTATTGTAGAATTTCTCTATTAATTTTTTAAAGTATAATGTCAGTTATAAAATTTAAAAATACAAAACCAATAATTTTTAAACATTTGTAGAATTTCTCTATTTCCTAGTAGTTAGTCATATTTAAGATTATTAAGATTCTCATTGACCTCCAAGCTGACCTCGATATCGTAAACTTCACAGATTAAACATTAATTTAACGCTTAAAATATAAAAAGAAGGTTAATAAATAATAATTAATAACCAACGATGGGTAATTCCTGGAAAATATTGAAATTTTGTTACGAATTACTTTATTACACAATACCTATGTATTGGATTTTTTTATGAACAAGTTGGTAAATAGTGTTTTGTTCATTGATTTACCTATATATGTACTAGTAGGTACTCAATGCCTTTGTTAGCCAAAATTGGCATTCGTTTCACTTGTTCCGATGTTTGTCTGTAATGAAATCTTTAATCCTCTTCGCACGTTTAGTCTAGATGACGATGGATGATCTGACAAATCCAAAAAATAAAAGCTTTTATAAAGTATAAATAAATTACTTGTTTCGTAACTACCTTTTCTTGCCTACCTGTCTTTCCAACAATTTGTTAGACATTCTGATAAAATTGCGAACGCATCTTAAAAACATTCCACAATTGGGCACAACATCTCTAGTACCGTATAATACATACCTACTGACAAAACTATACCTAACTTTAGGCCTTCAGGCTTCATTCAGACTAAAGTTGGTATGTAGACAATACGTACTAAGCGTTCATTCTTACATAGGTAGTTAGTTGAGGAAAATTAAAAATAAAAACATGAATATATACCTACCCAACTAACTACGTGAGCTCAATATCCGGAATGAGAATCATCGCAGTACGTGTAGTATTATACCGAGAAGATGGACATTACAAAGTATAATAAGGACATTTATCACTATATAATTGACCACAGTAAGCTAATATAAATATTATAGTAGGTAACTTCGAACAACGGAATCAATACAATAGGTACCTAACTAAGCCAATCAAATAATAAAGTTAAGTTCTTCTCTCGACGTCCTAACTTGTTACAGCAATTAATAAAAACTCAAAATTAATTAAAAATATTTTGCGATTTCCACGAATTTGTATGCGTTGACCTGTGGAACAAACAGGTTTTATTATCGCCAGTGAGTGAATATCAAACGGATCGTCTTGAGCTCATCAGTTGACCGCAAGTCAAGTGCTCGGTCATACATCTACCGATACGAGTTTGTCGAGTAATTATTTATGTAAATATTGTAGTAGTTACGACACGTATCTGATTAATAAGATGCGGACCATTTGTGTGATACTAGTGGTTTTGACTGTGAACGAGTGCAGCGGTGGGCTGTTGGACAGTTTAATATCGAGTGCGCACAATGTGGCTGGGAGTGTGATTGGAGGATTGACTCACTTGGGCAACAAGAATGAACACAGGCCGAGGCCGGGTGTAGGGATGCATCCCGGCAAGCCAGAGGGTACCGTAGTGATCATCGTGGAAGAGCAGGGCCCGCACGGTGCGAATCATCACCACAGGCCCGGGTACGGCAACCACCACGGTCACCACCACCACGAAGACCACGGCGGATACCGCCCCGACCACCAGCACTCAGGCAACGGAAACCAAGCACAGGACCAGCCCGGCTACGGACATCACGGACCTCCTTTCGGGGGTCAACGACCTGGATACGATGACCAACCCAACTATGGAGGAAACCCGCCGGAAATGCTTCCTAATTACGGACACAACCAACAAGACTTCGGTCATAATCAGGAACATAACGATCATCGGCCTGGACATGGAAATCACAGACCGGGGTACGGAGGGAACCGACCCAATGACCACAATGGACCTGACTTCCATAATCAAGGAAACGGGAACTACCAACCTAACAATGACTACGACGGACCCAACCACGGACACAACCCCAATTATGGTAACAAACCAGATTTTGTCCACAATCCAGGATACGGCAATAATAATGGTCCGAATTACGGAGCTAACCCTCATCATGATAGACCTAATTATGATAACAATCCTGAATTTAATAATAACCAAAACTTCGATAGTAATAACTCTAACTACGGGAACAATAAGCCAGATTTCGACAACAACCCAAACTACGGAAGTAATGGCAACAATAAACCTGTATTTCCGAACCGACCCCCGAACGTTGACACGGATCACCAACCAGGTAACTTGCCGAATAACGACATTCCAAACGGACCTACAGAGAAACCTTATATGAATCCAGAACCTTCAAGCCCAACGCCTGGCTACTCTACAAAACCCACGGAAAAGACCACTAAAGTACCGAAGGACGACTATCCTCTGTTCGTGCCTCTAGACCCGAACCCTAATGATTACGCCGAGCATAATAATAAGGACAATAAGGACCCTAAGAGAGACACAAATACTCCAAAACCCGTGGATGATGATGCAGACTATAACATCGACATAAGATTCCAAGACTAGTGATTATACTCGTAGCTACAGACATCAATAAGGTAGGTAATAATTAATAAAACATAGCAAATGTCGCATAATAAGTAGGTACTTGATGTGATACAATTGTATTGTTAGAACTTTAGTTGTTAAGAGATATAGGGAGGGATTTACTCAAATATATTATTGGATTACAAAGCCTAGTGTTTCATTGGGACAATTAGTTATATGAATTTAAGAGGAAATTATAAGTACCTATCTAATTCTACCTACTGATTCTTACCTCCCTATATTTCCCTATATTTCTTATAAGTATATAAGTTTCTATACTTACTAATAATAATAAAATCTCTTATAAAGCTACTTCTTCTTATCGAGTGGATGGTCAACTTGACCAATCCTGGTGTCAGAGTTATAGAGCCGCCAAAGGCCTCTGACATGGCTCATGTAACGACTACTATCCGTAGAAAGTAACCGGGACCGACGGCTTAACGTGCCCTCCGAAGCACGGAATCATCTTACTTTTCGGGCAATCAGGTGATTCAGCCTGCAATGCCCTAACCAAACTGAGGACAGTCTCATAAAGCTACTGAAGTGTGAAGTCTGAAGTATGGTAACGAAATATGGCCTTTTTAATATTAGATCAAAAATCAAAGTAAGTAAAAAAAAAACAAACGAAAACATTGTCCCAACATAACAACGACCCAAACTGTATGAGGTACTGTTTATGATAATCAAATTCTCATTAGTGACTCATTTCGCGAATAATACGTAACGTGTTGAATAGGTAATAAACAGAATGTATTTTTTATATACTGTACGTTGTTTACCTTCAAAGAACTCATTGTTAAAGTAATAATTGGTTTGTTTCAAGCTTCAACTCACTTAGTGATGTTTAAGGTGAATACATACTGTATTCCTTAATAGATAGATTACAAGCGAAAAATCTCTTATCCTTTATTCCCTTATTTTAAGGTCACCTACCTACCAGGTTTTCTCACAGTTTTTTCTCATGTCAATTGGATAGCAGACTTATAAATATTGGTTAATATACATAGTACCTATCCATTATCCTTACCTATACCTTCTATATTATATTATAGGTACTACTATATCAATATGACCAATAAGCGACGAAAAGTTACTTTTCAACCTCACCTCATGATCCTCCACTTCACAACACTTATGAACCATTATTGTAATATTTGTACACAGGATTCGGTTCCTATAACTACCTAGGTAAGTCGATGTGAGTACTAAAAAAATAGTATTAGCTTGTAATGTCCCACAGTTGGACAAAGGCAAATGAGAGCTTTGGTTAACATCTATACATCTACTCAGTCAGTATACAACTATATTATCTGGCATCCATAATGAATGGCTGAAGCCTTAATAAAATTAAACACGCCAGAAACACCCTGTCACATCTGGTATGAAATATGTATAATATGTATTGGTTAAATTTAATACTATTTACCAACCTTGACATTTAGAAGGTAGGTAAACTACAGTAGGTAGTCTTTATAATAATAGAAACAACATGACCGTATAAATTAATTTATAGACATCGTGTCTTGGCCTTAAGTGCAAAGCGTGACGTCAAATGAATGATCAAGAAGTTAAGAAGCAGTGCTTATTACGCCTCCAGCTGTTTTCCAATAAACACATATTCAGTCTTGTCGTGTATATTATAATAAATAATCAGAGGCTTTGCAAATATTCCAGATGAATATAATACCTATAATCGCATTAGTCATCGGTTTAAGTGTCGGAAAAATACGCGGTCAATATGAGCTTAGAGCCCAGTTCGTGCCTTACGATGTGGAAATATCGCCGGCGGTGTTGTTGGAGTACAGGACAGTGCAGCAGGTGGAGCGAGGGCCGCGGCCAGGGCCGAGGGTCGACGAGCTCCGAAGAGCAGAGGGCGCGGTGCGGCTCGGGGCCTACACCGCCGGACGGCCGGACGCCGACAGCCCCGCGCCCCAATCAGCGCCGCCGAGGAGCGGCGACCCACCCCGGAGACTCCCCATCACACCTCAACACGCAGCTCCCACCGGGCTCCGGCCTCCAGATGTTTCGCCACATCAAAACTCAACATCCCCAACACCGCCACCGATCACAAACAGCGTTACAACATATCGTAACCAAGAGATTGCACATGATGTAGTCAATTTTAATAACGAAACACCAGTGAAAGAGCGTCCTTTACAATCAGGTTCTAATGGAAAAACCACAGTGGATATTCCGGTGAATACTCCAGTTAAGACACCTAACGGTACTCTGATTACGTTCGATGATAGAAGTTCGTTCGACGGGGACCAGTGCCCGGCCGGTCACGTCAGAGTTAACGGAAAGTGTGTCGAGACTGACTGACTAATACCAGAAAAACGTCCCATGTACAATAATAACTGTGTCAAAAATTACGAATAAAAAGTTTAAAGGTAAAATTGCCACTATCCACTTTACATGTCGAGAAATATAAAATGCCATTGACTCAAAACTTGTAAAAAAACCGGCCAAGTGCAAGTCGGACTCGCGCACGGAGGATTCCGTACTTTAAAAACGGCAAAGAATAACGTTTGTTGTATGGGAATCTTTGTTTTATTTTATTTTAGTACTTTTTGTTATAGCGGCGGCAATAGAATTACATCATCAGTGAAAATTTCAACTGTCTAGCTATCACCGTTCTTGAGATACAGCCTGGTGACAGACGGACAGACGGACGGACAGCGAAGTCTAAGTAATAGGGTCCCGTTTTTACCCTTTGGGTACGGAACCCTAAAAAAAACAAGTTTCGCTACTCAGTTTCTCTACCCGTAAAAAGTTGTGTGATCCATGAATTCCAAAACGGTTAATTTATTCAGGGTCCTTCTGTTTAAATGTATTATTACTATTATTTTATTACTTAAACTTAGTGGCCATATCAATATTAAATAGGTATATTTTGTGTTTTTATTAATAGATTGACTATTAGTTTGTGACGGTTTTCTGTTAAAATATCAAAATGAACAAAGACATAATATTATGCATATTATATATATTAACAACAACTAGTTACTTACCTACCTAAATTGTTAAAATAAACTAAATAATTAATGCAAGTATTTGTAGGTACCTACAGTACCATAAACATACCGAAATTAATAATACAGTCCAGTATTTTTATACTTAGATTAAGGTACAATACAAGTGTAAGAATAAAAATAAAACAGTTTTTTGTAAAATTGCTCTCTATCTATATCTACAACCTAACAGTAGCGGTCGAGGCGTAGAACCTATGACTATTTATTTAGTTAACATCGGGTTACATACAGCTCGACCATTTTGAGGTAGATGACCGATAGTGGGTTTCTATCTGAGCGCTACCGTGCTATGGATTGTTACCGGGACTGACGTTAAAGTCAGTTCCGGTTAATACCAAAAAGAAAACCATCGACTATCATCTGGAAAAGTCGGGAAAAGTAATGTGTAAAGCAGCGATCAGACGGCACGATTCATCGGGCCGATGAGCAGGGCTCGATATGGCTCGATAGATTGGGCGTTCTGATCACACTACACGATATCGCCACCCTAACTCACTTGGCAGCCGAATGCCGAGCAGTGAAGATGGCGCCTACGCTTTCAAAATATCAGACTTAGGGACTTAGGGCGGTCGGGTACTCTCGATCGCCCGATTTAGGGACACTAACAGCCTAACTGTGGCCTAACAGCGGTCACACCACCCAATGCATCGGGACTTAGGGACTTAGGGCACGATGAATCGTGCCGTCTGATCGCTGATAATGCACCGTAAATATAGAATAGAATAGACAGTACTACGCATAGAGATATAGATATAGATACCTTTAGTTTTTGTGATCTGTGGTTCTACGGTACCATGTTCTATGTCCATGGTCCCGAAGGCAGAAAGACAGAAGACAGAGTCATAGTGATACCTAAAACGCAGTGATTATTTCCTCTATGGTGATATTTAGCGCTGTGTTTTTTAAATTATGTTAATGATATTTTGCTTGAATAAGCGTGTTAATATTTTTATATCTGCATTTTGAACAGTATATTAATTTACTTAATGGGTGCTATACTATGTGGGCTAAGTAGTTTCACATCGAATGTTTTATACTATTCAGAAAAGTAAGTTGACTTGATACTCGGTACACGTCCGTATTCCATTAGCTAAAAATATCTCAATATTTATGGTGGCCTTCACGGTATTCGCTACGGCTTGCGCTTGAGCCTCTTAAAAGGGTTCCCAAAATTCTCTCTTGACATAACATCAAGTTTCCCTGTAAACCTTCCCTCACCAGGGTCAACCTCCAAACCAATATCCCGGATCCAGCACTATTCATGTTCTAGTGAAATTACACTCAAGGTGTAACTTCTTTCAGATTCGTCACATACATCGCATGCGGCAGCTTCGTCGTGTGTATGGTTTTGACACTTTTGATAACACTCGGTTTGGGTATCGGCTTGGGATACAACTACTGCTTCGTGGATATAAAAACTAGACATAGATACAGTGAGTTAATTGTCGTACCTTCCTTCCTTTCAATCGGACCTGAACTCCGCTGTTCCTGATGTCGTTGGTCGCGTAACATGGACGCCAATGAAAACATCCGTAGTCCGTAGCACGACCCCAAGCCACGTAGCGTCTCGTGACGTTGTATGCGTTATTGTGGCTATGAAGTAACGCACAGTAAGTACAGGCTAGAATGCGGTCAAAAAGCTGTATCTCTACGTAAGGGTTGTAAAATCGCTTGAGCACCAATAATGAAAACAAATTAATTAATATGGGATTAGTTTTTTTCACGTTTTACTAATAAACTACGCTGTAAAAAACACTTTAAAATACAGTTAAAATCATTAAACAGTAGCCTCCCAGGTTAAATGAGAAAGTGTTTCTGCCGAGTACTGCAGATAGGTAGGTACCTACTTAGGTAACGTAAAGCTAACAAACGTTAAGTAACATCCTATAGGTAGGGTGATATCAATTATCAGTTATCCCTGGCTGAAGTGACTGTGTGACCAAATCAATTTACGATAGTATTCAGATGCAACTATAATGACATCATCACTACTTAGGTACATAGTATAAAACAAAGTCGCTTTCCGCTTTCTGTCTGTCCCTATATATGCTTATAGATCTTTAAAACTATACAACGGATTTTGATGTGTTTTTTTTAAATAGATAGAGTAATTCAAGAGGAATGTTTTTATGTAATTCCTAAAATTCGCACGGGAACTAGTACACCGCGGGTAAAACCGCGGAGCGCTGCTAGTAATATTATAAAATGTAGTCCCCAAAGGCTGTCTGTCTGTATGTATATGTAATTGATTTTCTCAAAAACTACTGAACCAATTTGCATGCGGTTTTCACCAGCAAATAGTGATTCAAGTGCATGGTTTGTTACCACTTTTCACGCCAAAAGTCTTACGGGATCACTAGTATCAAATAAAGCATAGCATTGCTCCAATTGAAAAAAAATATCTCTCGTGTTTCAGTACCAACGCAATTCCGAAGTCTTCCCGGATACGGAAACAAAAAACATCCAATAGATCAAAAATGGGACTTTTGGAGCTATCAACGTAAAAACCAGGGGAATAAGGAAACTTACCACGTCAAGTCATCTCCGTACGGGAACGCGGGCGAAGTGCGACTGAAGGATTTCACCACCACGATGAGGACGATCTCGTCGAGCCTGACGTGGCTGCCCCAGACCAACTGGTTGGACAAGCGGCCGACTATCCCGGGGCAGGCCGGCGCCGGCGGCACGCCCCCGTGGCCTCCGTACCACCGGCCCAAGGGTTACTTTTGGAGATAACCAACACTCCAATTTCAATTTATGGTTTGAATTTTTATATGGCTAATTATTGTAGTTTCATATTTTTATTGTACCTACTTGTCAATGACTACCTACTGCTAATCCCCGCAGTGTCATCCGCAGAGTACCGGTCGTCATGCAAATATTTTACGCCGTAAATATAATGAAAATCGGTCCAGCCGTTTTCGAGTTATACTTAACTTAAATGGTGTAACTAACTCGATTTGTGACTTTTTTTTAATCCCCGACGCAAAAGGAGAGCTTTAATAAGTTTGGCGGCGATTTGTGTGTTTGTATGGCATCATGACTCTCAAACGGATGGACCGATTTCGATGCGGTTTTTCTCATTCGGCAGCCAGTTTTCTTGCGGTGAGCTATGTTTGATAAAATCGGTCCTGCGGTTCTTGCGCAGGGGCTTTTTTAAAGTACCTATATTATGTAGATTTTTTTTTAATAACTACGTGTGCTTAATTTATATTATAATTCCAATAAAACGTTTATATTTTAATAGTTTATATCTTTATTTATTGTACTTAATTAGTTTGTAAGTTTCGAAGTAATACGTGTCTTATTAAAAGGTAGTACGTACTTAGAGAATAGATTTTTCCTAATTGGGATAAGTAGTATCTATAAAAGCAACATAAACACAGAGTATGCCACACACGTAGAGGAGTGTCGTTAGATTTATACCTAGGAAAGGTAAAATTTTTGTGGTAGGTATATTATTTTTTGTACTCTATGTACTTAACAAAGTTTACCCAAAGAAATACGTTGCTTTTTTGCAATTTTTCTATAAATAAATGAACTATTTTGGAGGAAATCATTTTTAATTTTTGATTCTTTTTGAAATATTTTTCCTTGATTTATACACCTAATAATATTTTTATTCAAAAAAATTAGGCTTCTATGTATAAGTATCAGAGTTTTGATGTCGGTCAGTCAGTGAGTGACAAAAATTCAAACTTTGACTAAGTTACATTACACACCTAATAAAGCCTCAAAAATAAAAAATGCATGCAGTTGTTGCAGTTGGACAATATGTGCAGGGAAAAGAATATGGAGTTACCCGACTACAGCCACTTGGACGAAGAGCAGTTGAGTTATATATTCATACCACGAGCGTCAGCGGCAAAACTACCTCGGCGGCCCTTCTTCAGCTGGCCTTCAAGAACCGCCTACGAGTCCGACAGTCAATAATACTCAATACTCCTTAGATATATCGTATTTTAATAAACTCTGCGGCCTTAACCCGGCCGTAACCCAATGTGTATATCCGGATTAAGTCGCCGCTTCGTGACCGTAATTTAAACGGCACTATCTATAGGTACCTACTTTCTATTGCGTTTCTATGCATTCTTAACGAAATAACACGCGCGCGTTTCAAAGAACATTTCACGTGCACGCACAACGAACACGTTGAATTCGAACATACCCGGGATGTCCCCACGCGTGTAAAGACACCATTATTTACAATTAGTTTGTCAAAGACTCATAGCACAGACTATTGAAACTCAAAGGCACAGACCTATAATACGAAGTATTTATAATCTCTGTGCATTTGATTTTGAGAGATTATAAATACTTCGTATTAGAGATCTGTGCCATCACAGACCACGAAACAAGATCATTAGAGATTAGACGGGGAGGGAGTTTGGTTCACACACAACGGGTTCACAGGTTTGGTTGGTACTTGGGGTTTTACACCTTTGCCTTTTGACAGTGACACTAGTGACAGATGATAGCACGGCAGCGAACCTCGTTCGTTTCAGTTCGTTCTGTTGGTGATATGATATGATAAATAAATTTATATTAGAATTTAGTTAGAACCACCGACCGCCGTCTGTCCGCCAGCCACTGTCTTGACTGATTGTCTGCCTGACCTGGCCTGCAGGCGTGCGTTTAAAGTAGCCGGTCTGGATAAAATCAGTCTCTTATTATATTTTTATCGTTATATACTTAAAAAAAATAATTATAAATCGGCCAACTTCGCGTGAAGTGAAACTGGACTATGACCATACATTTATAACTTAATTAGTCACCTACATATAATCTACCACGTGTGCTAAATCCTGTTTTCCTGCACAATAAGTAAACCTAAACCTCGAATACTTGAAGATTAAATTAATAAAACCTGTTCGGGTCAAAGGCGTGACTCTTCCGTAAAAGTTCGGCGTACGCTTTTCGTGAATTACACGTGCTAAAACATGGCCTTCCGAGGTGATGAAGACTTACGGGACGGCATGTCTGCCGCTGATGTGTTCGCGAGCAGCGAGGGGCTCACCTACAATGACTTCTTGCTCCTGCCCGGCTACATTGACTATACAGTGGAAGAGGTAGATCTATCTTCTCGACTTACCAAAAAAATCAACCTAAAAGCTCCTCTGGTGTCGACTCCCATGGACACGGTTACCGAAGCCGATATGGCTATCGCTATGGCCCTCTGTGGAGGCATTGGCATCATCCACCATAACTGTAGTGCTGAATATCAGGCAAACGAAGTTCACAAGGTAAAGAAATACAAACATGGTTTCATTAGAGATCCTGTGTGCATGGGGCCCGAGAACACTGTAGCTGATGTTATTGAAGCAAAAAAGCAGAACGGTTTTACTGGATATCCCGTTACTGAAAATGGTAAGCTCGGTGGACGCCTTGTGGGAATTGTCACCTCTAGAGATATTGACTTCAGGGAAGTTGATCAACAACTATCCTTGAAACTGAAAGAAGTAATGACACCCATTCAGGACATGATAACTGCCCAGTCCGGTGTCACACTACAAGATGCTAATTATATCCTGGAAAAGAGTAAGAAAGGAAAGTTGCCAATAATCAATGGTTCAGGAGAACTTGTAGCTCTTATTGCTAGAACTGACCTGAAGAAAGCTCGAAGCTACCCTAATGCCTCCAAAGACTCCAACAAGCAGCTCTTGGTTGGTGCTGCTATCGGCACCCGAGAATCTGACAAGGAACGCCTCAAACTGTTAGTGACCAGTGGAGTAGATGTCATTGTGTTGGATTCCTCTCAGGGAAACTCTATTTATCAAATTCAGATGATAAAGTTTATTAAGAAGGTTTACCCTAACATTGAAGTTATTGGTGGCAATGTTGTGACTAGAATGCAAGCCAAAAATCTTATTGAAGCTGGAGTTGATGCCTTGAGGGTTGGAATGGGCAGTGGATCTATTTGTATTACTCAAGAGGTGATGGCCTGTGGGTGCCCTCAAGCCACCGCCGTCTATCAAGTAGCATCATATGCTAGAAAGTTTCATGTGCCTGTGATAGCTGATGGAGGCATTCAGTCAGTTGGACACATCATGAAATCACTGGCCCTGGGTGCCTCTACAGTGATGATGGGCTCACTCCTGGCTGGAACATCGGAAGCTCCTGGAGAATACTTCTTCTCTGATGGAGTGAGGCTCAAGAAGTACAGAGGAATGGGTAGCCTCGAGGCAATGGAGAAGAAGGATGGTAAAGGAGCTGCAATGAGCCGTTACTTCCACAAGGAAACAGATAAGCACAGGGTTGCTCAGGGAGTGAGTGGCAACATTGTAGACAAGGGCTCGGTTCTCTGCTTTCTGCCATACCTGCAAACTGGCATCCAGCACAGCTGCCAGGATGTCGGCGCCCGGTCCATTGCTCAGCTGCAGGAAATGAGCTATTCTGGAGAGCTTAGGTTCATGAAGAGGACTCACTCGGCTCAACTGGAAGGTAATGTCCACGGTCTACACTCATATGAAAAAAGGCTCTACTAAACATTGTGATATAACCATACCGAAATCTATTATGATATCCATATACAAATTGAATATTTTACCTTAATTTTTTTATGAAATGATTTTAATAACCAGATATTTTTGTAAATTGTACAACTGATCTCAACCCAATTTACAACGGTTTATATTTATTTAAAGAATGCCTAATGAACTATTTTTGTTCAGATGTTCTAAACATTTCCATTTGGAGCCAATCCCATTGGGAGATGAATTTCATTATTGCGTAAAATGATTATTATTATGCAATGTAATATTGTATCCTTTTATTATACAGTAATCTAAGAATAGTAATGTTTATAATGAGATAAGCAAAGTATTCCATTTTGAGGTGTTTTTATATTATATTTCCTATAATGGTGATTTTATGTTGCCTCGCAACACCATCTCATTTGTTACATGTAAATAAAGAGTGGATATAAGTATTGACTTTTATTTCAGTAATAATATTGATACTCATAAAATAGTTAAATGCACAAAATTAGTAGGTCAGTGGCCATAATGAATCATAAATTGTATATTATAAGCTCAAATTCACTTTCAAATCGGGAATTAAATCAGAAAAAGAAATAAAACCACATTGTTATTTCTAATAATCACATATTTATTGGAATTATAAACGCACAAGCTGCGTAGCCATGATTATTATCTTCGACCATAAATATAGTAAAATGTGCTAAATAATAATTATTAAATTAATAAACAGTACATGCTAAAACTCTATTTAAACTAGACTGGTGCGTCCACAGTCGATACCTTATTCATATAAGTCTCACGCCAATAGACAGCCCACATTGCACGCACGTTTTAAAAACGAAATACAAATAATACTCTTTTGGCTTACGTAACAATAAATTAATAAATAAATTACTTAGATGTCCGATACATTAGTCTCATAGAGAGCGAATCACTTGGTAAAATAACAACAAAGTAAGCGCCGTGATATGTAAATAATAATGACAACAAGGTCTGCTAGTATAAAGGATTAATACACCAGATATGCTATAGTTGATCTTGCTGTTGTGTTCAAGATAACCCAGCTCGCCTGTCCCTACCGGCCGCGCCGTGCGATCTCATCTCGTATCACAACGCGACCCTACCAGCTCATAATAAGATGAAGCTCAACCTTCCTTACACTCTACGATCAAAACGCACCAGTCGGAATGCACAAAGTCAAGCGACCAAAGCGTATAAATCTTAAGATTAAAACTAGTTGTCCGACGCGTTGGCATATAATGTGTTTGTAAATATGCATCTTAATGAATGACATTGTTTTATAATATAAGGTACGCGTTCTATTAACATTGTAAGTACCTAATATGAAAATGAAACGCGAGTTACGTAACAAGCGTCGGGCACATCTCGCATTTCTTCCTTGTAGGAAACACGATACACTAACGCGTCTGAATAACTAGCAAGTATGTAGTTTTACTGCATTTCGCAAGACACAGTAACGGGACCCACATCAGTACCGCAAATACCTATAAAATTCGTTTGACAAGTGTCCATGATTCGCGGTTGCGCATAATCAAGGCGGTCAGTTGGATTCATTCATTTATTTCTTAACACGATTTCCGTCAGTGTATTTTAATTATGTATGAAAAAAAGAAAATTTGGTTGCCCCAAAATGTAGGCTTTGAATGTATGAACCCTTAAGCATTCGTTTGGGGGGTGTATAATGTGGTGCGGACACACGTCCTACTCGCGGTCGTCGGCGGTGAAGTCGGGGCCGGGCGGCGCGTCGTCCTCGAACACGATCTCCTCGGGGTCGGGCGCGCGCGGCAGGAACTCGGCGCCCGGGCTGATGCGCTGGAAGATCTGCTCCGCCTGCCGACACACAACCGACTCACTCATACACCCACACAAGCCCGTGGCCGCGCTCAGAAAGAGAACCACACCAGATTACTTAAGTGAGTTACTCACGCTGACCAGCGCTGGTAAACACCGGAAAGCGCATCCTGTATGCCATTGCTTGTGCGTAAGAGTTAGGTAACCAGCTTTCATTCTGAACGCGGCCTGTGACACACGCAAAGACTATGCGTGAAAGAGAGAGGTGTCTTTAATAATAGAATAACGAAGACAAAACCATTGCCTTGCGCATATCTTAGGCCTCTAGCTAAGGAGTCAATTTACCTTAAACATTCGTGTATTAAAGGTCGAGTTTAATTGGATCTCTAGAAGTTCGACGTAATTTGTTCCTAACAAAATATCAAATCAAGTTCACATCGCGCCAACTAACTAATTATCATCAATTGGATAAAACAATTAGTTTATATAAGGTTGATGTAACTTTTATTTGCAGAGTTGAACTTGCGAGGTTATCAACATTATACAATGTAAAGGTTTAGGTAAATTATCGACTATGTTATGAGTGATATGATAATAAAAAACGAACTAATTTCACGACTACACTGAAACGAAACAGGCCTAGGACGTGGCTTTGTTAACTGCGTGTCGTGACTGTAGCTTTAATTATATCATATAAGATAATCGAATATAGATATTGTGTCAATATACAGCCCCCGCAAATTATAAATTTAACCTTCAATGAAGATGATATTGCTTCTGTAATGTAAGACAATTTTAGATAACGAGAATTGACATTATTATAAAATACTAGCTGTGCCCCGCGTTTTTATGTTGTGCCCGTTCCCGTAGGTTTCGAGATGAAAGATAGCCTATAGCCTCCCTCGATACGTGGACTATCCAACACTGAAAGAATTTTTCCAATCGGACCAGTAGTTCCTGAGATTAGCGCGTTCAAACAAACTCTGCAGCTTTATAATTATAAGATAAGGCTCAAATGAATATAATTTATTTTTAATAACAATAATAATGACAAAACGATTTCTATTGATTGGATAATAAAACCGGGTTTGACAGAGTCATGCAGTCCAATGAGAAACAATATTAACCCAATTTAATGAACTTCACAATGGTATTCAATATATTTATTATTTAATATTTCTCATATCATATCTCCCACAGTTTAAATGACCAGCAAAAAGAATCAAAAATCGATAATCTTGTTTTGCAAATAGTTACATAATAACCTTACTTAGTTGCGCAACAAATATTAATATGACTAAATAGCGAGTAATATTTTATCGGTTTAATTACTTCGGTTAACCATTACCAATTAATGTATTTAAAACAACGTCTAATTCAAAACAATTTGAGATAACATTGGTAGTTTCATGTTATTTGAATTTCTATTTGATAAGATAGTAAACGTGTGTTATTAAACTATGTGACTTGGTTGCCAGCCGAAATATAGGTTATCAATGTAGGTATTTTTTCTTAATCTTATTATTAATCTTAGTATAATTGTGTGTGTGTGTGTGTGTGTGTGTGTGTACCTGGTGCACGGCGGCGTCGAAGTCGAGCTGGCGGTCGGGGCCGGCGCACACGTGCACGCGCTCGCTGCGCGCCGCGCCCGCGCCGCCCGCGCACACGTTGAACACCAGCGACCACAGGCACTGCAACACATTATACATGTCACGGCTCCTACACGTCACACGGTACGACGACGCATCGATGTTATCGTTGCATCGTTGATGAATAATCTACACTGTTGCAAACTATTTAGACAAAGTTACAAATATATTTTTATACTCATACTAACAGAAATGCATAAAATTGCGATGCAATTCTGTGCAAGTCAATTCGGTGTTTTCAAAGATGTTAAATGAATTCACCTTAGGTTTGTCAGTGGTCTGCGTCTGGTCTCCACCGGACATGTCGAATATCTTCTCGGCGTACGGCATGAGGTCCACCTCGGCCGTCGTCGACTTCTCCGCGATCATGTACACCACGACTGAAACAATTCATAATTCAGTTTATAAAAACAAGCTTCATTTAGTTTACGTGTCTTGGTGTATGTCTGTAATCATCCCTTCCCAGTTTAGGTCTCCATTGAAGCGAGAAGGAGTGGGGCACAGCGCAACTGACCAATCACAAAGCATTACGAAAATATTTTGACACTTAAAAGCGTTGTCAATGCATTATAATTTGTCCGCTCTATTTAAATGGAAAAGCACCCTTATTATGTACTGTTCTATTAAAAATGTAATAACCTTAACCAGGATTCCTCTAAATAAAATCAGACTACGTAAATAAGTTTGATATTAGATTCAATATTAGAAGCATGATTAATTAATTAGACACGAATTACAAATAACATTATGTATTTATAAAAGCAATTATAATCAACAATAGTCGAATCAAATCCAATATAACGGTAGGATTACATTGTGTTAAGGTGACTATATACATTAATACGTAGCTCTCGTGATGTAGTTTGACGAAGGGATGTTAACTTATCGCAATTGTTAAGCTAAGTGAAGCTCGGATGATACATGGATGGGTGGCCCATCGAGGCATTTGGTACTACCGTGCCTCGGAGATCACGTTAATTTGTCGGTTCCGGTTGTTTCAATAGTCAGACCTTGTCGAAAGCATTAAGGCAGTCCGTCACCAGGGTTTGCCACTAACCTACTCGTACTTACCATTATTTAGGTAGGTATCTACATATTTTAGTAGGTACGGAGCAATTAACGCTGGGTATTGAACCGACAATAAGTGATTCATTTCTCACACACAAAAACTGAAACCTACAGACTTGTTGAACAAAAACGTCCACACATTTCACCGAGTTCACGTGACGCATCATTACAGTGTTTTTTTGTCATCAAATATGATAGTAGTAAAGAATATTATTATTGCTCTGTTGACTGAGTTACAATTAACTGAAGCAGTTTTTTAACTTATTCTGACCCACATAGGAAAGTCTGTTGTGATATCTATTTTTTTATTAATGTTTTAGTCGATAAGCAGTTTATAATTTATATAAATAGAACGATGGCACTAGTAGGTAACGGGCATTGGTCTTCCATTGCCACTCATGTACTCCTTAGAAGTAGCATGGTAACAGCTGTCATCTCAATATAGACCTGTTTGAACCCAATCGACGAATAAAGGCTAAAGGATATAAAGAAGTAAAGTATTAGCCTGTAATGTTCCACTGCTGGGCAAAGGCCTCTCGTCTCACCGAAGATATCAGTACAGTGAGAAGGATAAGTCGTAATCACCACACTTGCCTAATGCGGATTGGTGATCTCAAACCCGAGCTATGTTCGAAAAGTAGGAAACATGTTTTGGCTCGACCTGGGAATTGAACCTTAGTCTTGGCAGGCAAGTGCATATAGCACTAGACCACCGAGGATATAGGCTATAATAAAGGCTACTTACACAATCCTTTAGGACAGGAGCCGGTGGCGGGGCCCACCTCGAGCACGGTGACGGCGCGGTCGTGGTCCGCGAGCGGCGGGAAGCGGAGCAGCGTCAGCGGCTCCTTGTCGGCCGCCAGGATGGAGCCGTTGGTCACGAACACGCCCTTCGAGATGTCCGCCGCGGCCTCGGGCGCGCCCATCAGCTCCGCGGGGCACTCGTTCACTCCGATCACCAGGTGGTCGCAGGTCAATGTCTTCGACTTGCTCTGTATGGTCACTACCGTCCGCCCTTCGTCGACCGTTTTCGTTTCGACCTTATCGATCGGCCGATTCAGGCAATACACGCCCCCGAATACAGCGCACAATCTGTAATATTGCGAGTACTTATTATAGGGTAGGTGTAACTACAAACAAGGTATGTTAGTGGTCTCCCTCTCTCTCTCTCTCTCTCTTTCTCTTTTTTACTCCTTGTCTTTATAGTTTTTACTCCTTATCGTACGTACGTGAATATGTCATTGAGGTCACTCATAACTCGTACAATATATCGTACATACCATTATATGTACCTATTATGAACGGTTAGGCTACTCAACCGTGAAAAGATAACAGAATATAACTATCGTAATAAGCTACATTTGTGTGTTTAAAACACTCAAATAATCTTGGATATATTATAAATCAAGTAATTTTATTTTACAAAAAAACGAGCATCTTGTTATGAAAAACAAGTTTCTTAGGAATGGGCGTGACCCATATCTATACTAATATTATAAAGCTGAAGAGTTTGTTTTGTTTGTTTGTTTGTTTGTTTAAACGCGCTAATCTCAGAAACTACTGAACCGATTTGAATAATTCTTTTTGTAATAGATAGCCACATTCAACGGGAAGGTTATAGGCTATTTTTCATCCCGAAATTCCTACGGGAACGGGTACAACGCGGGTAAAACCGCGGGGCGCTGCTAGTCTACTATAAAATGTTAGTTATGTTATGGCTCTGACGCAGCCGGTGACGTCTAGCGATATCAAATCCTACTTAACTAATCCTCCTAATATTATTGTAATGCGAAAGTTTTTGTGGATGTATGCATGCATGTACGCTTGTTACCCTTTACGGATTTGGATGAAACTTTACAGTAATATAGGTTATACATCAGATTAACACATGCAATACATTTTATCCCGAAATTCCCGTGGGAACGGGTACAACGCGGGGCGCAGCTAGTATTTTATGTACGAAAAATGTAGACATCAATTTTACGATGGCTTAACTATGGTTCTGCTTTTCGTCCGTAGTTCAATCTAGTATTTCTTACTACTATTAAATAGTTAAATCTTCTAAAATTAGAACTTATATAGCAATTCACCTAGTTATTTGATTTCGTTTTAAACATTATATTTTGAAGGAGGACGAAAATCCCTGCTCATTAATTTATTCATTTCGAGAAGATTAGTGCCCAACCTTAGTCTCGTAGTTTCTAGACCGCTCAAAGGCCTTCGATACGGTCTAAGGATTGAAGCAAACGAGACCGAGCGCCTAACGTGTCCACCGAGCATAGTACCGCTCAGATAGAAATGTTAATGCTGATCCCTGCTAATGCTAGATACGATTCTGAATTCCTATTAATTATCACGTCATTACAATTGTTGCCGCGTCTGATTTAGAAAGTGCCTTGAATTCATTAGCGAACGCCTCGTGCACATGTAGGTCATCCTTCACCGCGGGGCGATGCGACTATGACGGCACTGCGTCTTACACGGCTATACTAGTTAACTTTTAAGTTTTACCCGACTGCGACAAAGCAAAATGTTTCAATTATTTCATTTATTTTTTCCAGTGTGGACCTCATAGGGCGTAAAACAAAAGACTCTTGCCCTGCAATGTTACTTTGTTAATTTACTTCGCCTTTTTGAGAAACAGGCTGAAGTTATTTTCAAAAGAGGTCTTAGATAGAGTTTTTACTTAACACAGTTCTGCCATATAATAAATATATAATGTTCATTTTACTATTTTAGGTAACGCAGTGGGTCTACAATATAATGAATACCAAAGTTTTTGGGAAGAAGTATGACTCGTATGTTTACCTTTCCAGATTGGGATGAAATTTGGTGTCAATATTAACGTTTCCTTTCGCGGGAATAAAACAATAACAAACTCATATAATAATGAGTAATGACGTACGCATATGCGCTGCCGCGCCATCTTTAACTCCAGCGTGGGCGAAATAGTCGTCAATTTATCGCTTTCGATTGAAAAGATCGTAAAACCGCAGTTTCGTGCTAGTTTTAGTTTACTTACCTTACCAGTAATAATTCATACATTTCGAACTTTTTTGAACAGAAAAAGTGTAGAACTTTGTATAGGGAGCTTAACTACCCCTGCACAGCTACCCAAGATATATTTCCTGCAAAGTATAGTAAACTAGCAGCGCCATGCTGTTTACCTTTTCCCATCTGAATTTCAGGATAAAAATATACCTATAAGCTTCCCTTTGAATATAACTATTCCATAAAAATAATTATCGAATAGACTGGTAGTTCCTGACAGTAGCACGTTCAAACAAACAAAAAATCAAATTCTTCAGCTCCGTTTATTAATATAGAGTGTATATAGTAATGATAATAGTATAGATTACCTGCAAAAGCACTGCGGCAGCTCCCCGGAGCCGTACATGGGCCATAAGAAGGGCGTGTTCCCGTAGCGGCCGAGGCTCATGAGGAACTTCTTGCACTCCTTGACGCCGTCCAGGCACGGCATGGCGTTGTTCCCGCCCGCGATCGCGAACAGCACGTAGTGCACCAGGTTCGGAGTCAGCCCCTTGTGCACCAGGTACTCTTTGAAGGTTTTGTCGTTCCAATCTGGTGGAATACATAGAAATGTTAGGGATAAGCTACAGTAGTGAGTTACTAAAGTGAAATTGTTATCGGAATACAGTACTTCTAAAATAATGTTAAGACCCAATGAAATTAAACTTTAATTTTCCAGCAATGTTTGAGGCCTTTATGCAGTAGAATAACCCTGTCAACAATTTTGTCAAATCAACAAAACAGATCGATTCAGAATTTGGATCAATTAATATGATAATCACTTAACCATAAACGGAAGTCAACTTATCCAAAAACTAAATGAGCAAAATTCAACAAACAAACCAACCTTTGAATTCATTAGCCATTTCTTCGTCATTGTATCCGACGATAGCGGTGAGCATCTTCATAAGTTGTCGTTTCTCCACGATGCCCACAGCCTCGGTGGCGAACACGTCGGCGCGGCTGCACGGCACGGGCGCGGCGCGGCCCTCCAGCCACGTGAGCACGCGCGTCACGCAGCGGAACTCCGCGTAGCGAGCGATGTTCGACGAGATCAGGAGCTCTACCAGCGGCCCGCGCGCGAACAACAGCTGTATACAAAACAAAACTGGGTTAGCACTTGAATTTCAGTCCTGGTGTCTGTGAAATAGACTTGTATTGCGAGTTTAGGTATTTGAGAATCACTCAGGCAAATTACAGAAAACATTCAAAGTGGAAGAAAAGTCTTTACAAGTTTTGGTATATTGGTGAAAAAAACTTAATTTTTAAAATACCAATTGTTTATTTACAAAACAATTTGTTGATATCCCCTTTTAAGCGTAATGCCTGTGCCAGGGGACATCGCTCTTCCATAACATTATTTAGGTTATATGTACTACATTTACCATGTTTTATTATTAAGTTATTACAAAGATTATATTTTAATGATTATAGAAATAGTAATTATTCATTTTGACATACTAATTTAGATACTTTACCTTGGGAGTCATGTCAATGTTAAACTTCCTGTACTCGGTCGCGAAGTCAGCCTGGCTCCACACCTTCCTCGGAGTCTCCGCCTTGCTGTCATCAGTCTTGTTCTCATCATTGTCATCTTTCTTTTCATCTTCAGATCTCTCCCTGGTAACAATGAAATAGTAATTAGGTTTTAGTAAAAGGATTACTTTATGAACCTTTATATTATTATGATCCCTCAATCAATCATACATGAAATTGTTATGTAACCTGCCCATAAAAACTCAGTATGAGGTTTACTATTTTGAAGGATTATAAGAGTCTGTGAGGTGAAATTAAAATTGTTTTCTGAGACATGTAATAAGGATTTAGTGGTGATTGAAAATTATTCTAAAATTATCAATACAATGTACTTACTTGTCAATATACCACTTTTCAACTAAATTGTAAACTTGTTTCTGTTTCTCGGGGTCTGCGTTGACCTCTTTGATGAACTTTTGGAGGCCGTCAAAGTTGTAAGAGGCCCACAGACCTCCATAGTGGTCGCTAGAGTCCAGGTGCAGGACATTCTTGCCTATCCTACTGCATGCTGCAGCCACTATGGACTCCACCATGCCTGGTAATAAAACAATTGTTTTTATTTTCATTAAACATTTTAACTATTATATATTATGGCTGGGTTGCCAGTATATAACCAGTGCTTACGGTATTTTTTTTTTCTCAGTCAAGTAAAAAAAAAATAGTATTCTATATCATTTAATATTATCAATTTTCAACCTAAAAATAATTACAAGTAAACACGATTTGAGGCTACATTGCGAGCTACAGAGTTCATTGACTTCTCTGGCACCTAACAAAATATTAGTCATCATCATAAACATTTGGTACCCAAAAAAATTTCTAATGACCTCAGAGTGTAATCTAGCCAATTCAATCAATTAATTTAGGAATTTAATACAGTTTACTTTCGTTTCTACGTGAATTTTTCCAATTATTTAATTAATAAAAATGTACATAATATGTTTGAAGCAAATCCTAATACAAAGGCCAAATTGGATCTCAACTACGTGTAGAAGTAATTATATTAAACATTGCGGTACTCTTGCTACATTACAGCTAGGTACTAAAAAAGCATTCCAATAAGAAAAAGAGTAAAATCAAAGTGTTCTACTTTGATGACTAGGCAACAAAAAAGATCGATATGGTAAGCTGCCTCCTATCGCCATCATGCCGGTTGTATATTTAGCATAGAATAAATCATACCCGTTCCCACAACGATGACCTGGAATTCGGTCGGTAAATCGTCGTCCATTCTGCCTTATTGATTTTCTTACAATTTCAAATTAATTACTTATTTTATCAAAAGAAAAATGCCTCTCAGCGAAGAAAGGCTTCCAATTTCCGAAATCCGAAAAGTAATATTCGTATGAAATGGATGACAGTAAAAACGAAGGAAAGCTGAATGTCACTGTCAGTTACACCAATTTGTCAAAATGACAAGCAGCTGTATCCTAGTCTGTGGTGAAAAATAAGCCGGTCGCATACGGCATACCTATTACCTACGTGCGGATCGGAATTGGTTTTCCGCATTCGGAGAACTGAATGCATCAAATCTATAGAAAATAAATTGACTGCCGCACGCACACACTCGTTTTTTTTACCGTGCGGAATAGATTCCGTACGTACGTTTCGAATGTATGGATTCATGTGTTCGGAATCACCATACGAAAAAAACTTAATGACGTCATGCAGAAGGCAGACTTCCATAGATTTGCTATGTACCATCGCACACGTTAGGAAATTTCCGTGCGGCATTATAAACAAATCAAAGCAAAGTCCCCACTGAACGTACTGGCAGTTTACAATTCCTAATGCAATAAAAAACAAATGTCTGCGCTAGATCCTCGGAATTCCGCATGTGAAAACGAATTCGGATTCGCACGTATGCGGTCAGGCTTAAATCTTAGTTGTTAAAATCAAGAAGTTTCAAGAAATAGACTTAATATAGTTTTTTGTCTATATTTATTTCAACCACAGACATTGAAACTATCTGAAACTCGTGATACCATGGAAGAACTATCCTATCATTCATCGTCCTACGGTACGGGTAGTCCTACGTCTATCACACGGAGGAGCAAAGTACTTTCTGCGTAACTTTGATATTTCGAGGTCAATCATGCCTCACTTGGGCAACTCAGGTTTTTGGAGTTGTTAGTCCCAAAGATCTTTGCTCTGATGATCAAACGGTACCACTATCCGCATTCAGTACCCATTCAAACAGTACCCGACCAGCACCATTAATCGAACAGACATAATATTAATTTATGTTAAACTGGATAGCACCTACTTTACTTCAAGTACAGAAGAAGAAAGGAATACTTACTTAAAATATCTCGCCAATGGCTGTGGGTATGCATGCTAGATTTCAATCTAATAATGGCATCGCTTGTGAAGTTGTGACTATCAACACCTAGCACAAATATAATGCATGTCCCTAATAACCCGGCAAGGGATGTTATTTGGGACGTATACTGTACGTATAATTATAGTTGACTTTTAGTAGTCATTTAGTAAATAACTAAAATTAACTAAGTAATTCTCCTTTGTTAGTGCTGCTGAGGGACACATTGTTTTATCAAAGGTAGATTCGATACTACAGAAGAAAATGAAACTAAACAATGAAACAACAAATGAGTTAAGTTTTATATTTACATTTTTTACATACAGTTCAACGTTTTACAAGCTACATGGAGCTCTTTTTAATTCGAGCAACGAACATTACATAAACTAACACGTAAATCTAATCCGTAATAAAAACGACTTAAAGTAATCAATCTAGTGGGTGAGGCAGCATTGGCGGGATTAGAACACCTAGAATCAATAAAACCCCGGTGTCCGCGCGTCTGTCGTCACTCGTCACCTAATAAACACGGTACTATGCACGGTGCACGGTACTCTGACCTCGCTATGGCAGTTTCATGACAACTGCGTAACAACTGGTACAAGATTTACTTTTAGGCCGCCTCCGACTTCAAAACTATTTCAATTACATATTTTATTTTATTTATTGTTGGCAGGACGAATTGGTATTGCCCTTACTCAGTTTGCTGCTTTTTATGTTAGGTACATTGGGTTTTGAGATCACCAACTCGCATTTGGCAAACGCGCGTTTTTCGTCCTCATAGTAGTTACTGATATATATTTTTAGTTTTTCGTTGATTGAGACAGGATCTATTGTCCTGCGGTGGCTTCTGATAGGACTATTAAGATCTTAACTTATTAAACCACACAATACCCGCACACCCTAGTGGTTAGTTTTCTTTGTATGGATGGAGTACGCTTATTACAACAGCTCCGTAGCGCTTCGCCCTCGGTTTGACTACGCGCAGACGGTGAGTGGACCACTAACTAGATGACCCCTTTGGCCTGTACGTTTGCTTTGCATTGTCCATGTGACGTTAACAGGTAAACTTCGCAGAGTCTACCCGTGGACAGCCTAATGTTTATTCGAACATGTTAACAATGAGGGGACACCGAGACACGAAGCGGTATCGATAGGGTACAGGGCGGGTCTAATGACCTGTAGGAGGCTGGGCGTCGCAAGTTGTTTCAAAATGAGGCTCGTTTCACATCAAGGTACATTGTTAATCAAATATAAGAGTTATGTCTACGTGTTAAGATCGACAATTATTTCTAACTGGTATTTCACTTAAAGTGTGTTGTTCAGCGCAACGCTTTTAAATTGTTTTCCAAAACAGAATGGCCATACTGTTAGTATTTCTCTATACAGAAGTTAAAAGACGTCAAAAACTATTTAACTTGCTATGAACAGTAATTTTATGTGCCTATAAAAAGACTAATTCGGCAGATTTTTACGTTACATAATATTCTTAATAGGTACATAGAACACTATGGTGTATTACGCCAGCACAGAATAAGCAAATCAAATACATATATTGCGTTAATACCTCCATCTATAATTAATTATACTTACTTGTTACATTAAAAATATCTTTGGGAAAATAAAGCCGGTCCTAACAGAAAGTTCACAATGCAGGGTACAATAACATCTGTGTGATCGGTAAACATTAACATCATGAAACATTAATTTATAACAAAAACAGACTATTTACACTAAACTAAGTACAACAACATTAAAACATCGACATTTCAATCTCAACTTTTTTTCTTCGAATTCATAATTTAGAAGCATGGATGCATGGAGAAGCGATGCGACCGAAACGGAAACTATCGGTAGACGCAAGTAAATAAAGCCTTCAGTACTAAGAAATATTATATAGGGAATCAAATGATATGTCGAACCTGCCGAGGCCGATATGTAACAAATCCAAAATCGTCCACGGGTCACCCGCGGCGAAACCTAACCTCATCCACTGGCATCGATCATCGGAAAAGTCGATATTTTAATGTAGACAACGGTGTAACAAGTGGTCGGCTAGAAGAGCGTCTCGGAGGTGGTCGGCGGCGCGCGTGTGGGCGCGCGCGCGCGGCGCGGCGCGGGGCGCGCGGCCAGCTCGGCGCCCTCGCCGCTGTCGGTGGAGAACTGGTCCACCTCGTCGTCCGTGCTGGGCGCCGCGTCCGAGCGCGCGAACACCGAGTCGGCGCCCGAGCCCAGCTCGCACTCCACCGCGAACGACGCCGCCGCCGACTCGGAGGCGAGCGGCGCGCGCGCCCGCCGCCGCTCCAGGTACTCGCTGGCCGAGCTGGAGCAGGCGGCGGACGAGGCGCGGCGCGGCGCGCGCCCGCCCGAGCTCGAGGCGCGCCGCCGCTCCGACAGCGCCTCGGACAGCGCGGCGCTCAGCCGCCGCTCCTCCTCCTCCGCCTCCTCCTCGGCGACGGCCGCCTCCGCCATCTCCACTATCTTGGGGTCATTGAGCGCCTTCACGGACTTGCTGCGGCTCTTGTAAACGATCAGGAACACCATCAGCGCGAAGAAGCCCCCGAGCGTGGCGGCGATGCGCACGCCGGTCATGACGTCGTACGTGGCGTAGAACTCGACGCGCACGCGCTCGCGCTCGGCCTGCGAGCCCGCGGTCGCGTTGTCCGCGCCCGCACCGCCCGCCCCCGCCCTCCAGCCATCGTGTGCATCCATTCTGCGGTCAAGGGTTCATTGCCTGACAACAGTGACAACATACACATGTAACAAACTTAATAACGTATTATATTAAGCAACTAAAACTAATCTGTACTCAGATAATAATAATAGTTAGATTTTTCTCTAATTTTGCTCGCGTTAATCCCTGGATCTACCACTTGTATTTCAGAAATTGCTTTTGTGTTGTATATAGCCACATTCAAGAGATTAAAGGCAACTTTTATCTTGAAAATCATGAGATCGGGCACATCGAGTGTAAAAGTGCGAATCAAATCGCACGTGAAACATACTCATGAAAACATTTTGCAGAGTATTGTGCTTCGATAGTGATAACTGATATGATAACTTTATTATTTAAAGTACTTTATTATTCGACATTGGTATTTCTGCGATAGGTACACGAAATGTATCTAGAAAGCTCTCCATTTAATTAATATGATTGAAATGTATTATTTGCCTTGAAGTTCGACGATTCTTTATTGTTGAGAGTCATAGTCATCAATATATCAATAAACCAACTAGCAGCGCCCCGCGGTTTTACCCGCGTTGTGCCCTTTTCCATGGGAATTTCGGGATTTTTTATTCACCTTCTTCTTGAATCTATTTAAAAAACCGCATTAAAATCCGTTACGTAGTTTTAAAGTTCTAAGCATACATAGGGACAGACAGCGGAATACGACTTTGTTTTATACTTTGTAGTAATTATTATTAACTGTGTAAATATGGATGACTAGTGGTTTATTATTTTTGTTATTCTTTCAGGCCAAAAACATTTACCTACTTATTTTGATCAAAGACATGAGGTAAGGTACTTTACCGAAATAGCTAGGCTAGGGGATCGCTTACGCTTCCAACGAAAAGTAATATCAAATAAAAAGTAAGCCAGTTAACGTAAACCTGGATGGATAGATAGTGGATATGTTTTTGTTAAAACCGCTGCATTTCCAGCGAAATAGAGAAGGCCACATAACAATGTTGTCGCTAGGCGATTTCCGTTCGCCAGCGGCGGCGGGGGCGCCCGCCGCGACGTATCTGGGACACGCCGTATCGTATCGAACCTAGCGCTATACACCACACGCCTCACTCAATATTTACATCATGTAACTAAAACATGCATATAGACATAGACTTTCAAGGTTTGTCAAGGGGATTTTGGAGACTTTGGTCATTACCAAGGAGTGGGGATCCAAACAACAATTATTAATTAAACAACGTGCTTTTTTATGCCATATCATATGGTATATAGCTACTCAGTTCAGATTGAGCTTTCGTTCAACTTAAGCCTTAACTCTGGCATTTACCTACGTCTAATCCGCACGTAATTAGCTAAATGCCAATCAATAAAGGGATCATATCTATACTATAATATTATTATAAAGATGAAGAGTTTGTTTTGTTTGTTTGTTTGTTTGTTTGTTTGTTTAAACGCGCTAATCTCAGAAACTACTGAACCGATTTGAATAATTCTTTTTGTAATAGATAGCCACATTCAACGGGAAGGTTATAGGCTATTTTTCATCCCGAAATTCCTACGGGAACGGGTACAACGCGGGTAAAACCGCGGGGCGCTGCTAGTTATCTATATTCTATCTAAGTACCTATCTACTATCTAAAAGTGTTGTAACACCACTTAAAACTCAAGAAAGCCTTTATTTATCTTAGTACGGAATGGGATAATTAATAAGTGACGTTTTTTTTAATTTCTTTGTTAGGCGGAACGAAGTTCACCGGGTCAGTTTATAAATTATAAAGTTACGTTACGGGAACTTAACTTATCTTGGGCTATCGTTTGAAGGTTGATGAAACTTACATTGAAGAGTCGTTAAACTAGACCGACAGGTCAAAGTAAACATTTGGTCGCAGATTGAGTCGAGAACTATCGATTACACCCCTATTAGACTCCTCATTGTATGACAGCAACTTGCAATCAACTACAGATCAGAAGTCACGTGAATTTGTGGCTCTATCTATACATTAACAAGTTTGCAGACAATACCCCAACTTTCTAATCTTGTTCTTAATGCACACTAGTGCCAAACACAAATATAGGATGAGCTAACAAATAAAGATGTTTGCGAAAACAATTTTATTAAAATGCCGAAAAGCTTTATTATCAAATTCTAGTACTTATACGTTATACCTGGGACGCAATGACTGGATTGCGTAGGCATACTGCGTCAAAACATAAAACTCGAACAGAAATAATTAGTCTTCCTATAATAAAGGAACAATCTAACTAAGACATTCCAGGAACGCATTGAGCAAACATTTTATAAATCATAGCGGGTTATAAATAACCGGGAATATCGTTACGGTATGCCCGAAATAATTATAAAACACGATAGAAAAATAACCATCTCTGAGGCAGGGTCGTACCGAACTCGTAATGTAGGACAAGAACTACTTCAAGTCAAGCTCAATGGTCATCATGAGAAATGAAATGCTGCCTAATTCATTTTTATGACATTCTACAAACGAACCGTTTAAAAATGATTCAGCTTTCAGGAAACCGTCTTAAATGTTTTAACATGTTTGCAACAGATCGTAAAACGAAACAATTTGCGTCCTAAACTGCTGTAATAAAATGTAAATCGAAAAAATAATATTAACGTCTATAATTGCGTATATAAATACCTAAATCTAGATTTATTATATGGTAAATACATAAACGAAATCAGAAGTCTTTAAATTTTACAATGGATGTCGATCCGTGGTTTAGACCCTTTAGATGTAAATGAATTGTGTAGTAGAGTAGGTATGACCGTGTGTTGTTCTGTATTAGAGTTGATCGATATATTGCGCCAAGCCGCCACACAATGAAACTAATTATAGCGAGGCAGGTGGAGCCGCGAGACGCGAGACACCAGGCGGGCGGCGGTCAGCGCAGTAAACACAGCAAGCCCGCGGCTTCGCCCGCTACTCTTAAGAATTTATTACAACAAAAATATGTTAATAACTAGATCCCGCCCAGCAATGTTAGCTAGAGCAACCGTACATCCATCGTCACTTTTCAGACATAATATTAGTACATTCTAAGGTATATTTGGTATTGTTTACGCCGACACATCGACCAGCGATCGAAGCTCGGAGATCGATCGCCGTCCACGAAAACAAAGGAGTTCATGTTTGTTAAATATTCTCAGCAAGTTTATACGCAACAAATAAATAATTCCAGGGATCCTCGCTCAGTTGGCGACTGCAAAATGTTTTCGACGTATTTCCTTTTCGCCTGAATTAAAAATAGAAATGTGTAACAGACTCCTTTAGACTGAGTCGTTGTTTTGACTAACAATACATTTTATTTATTTTTTTAAATAACTAGCGACCCATGGTCAATTCACTCAACCAAGATTACGTAAGATTTCCATAGGAATTCTATGTATTTATTTAAGTACTAGCCGCGCCCCGCGGTGTTACTCGCGTTGTACCCGTTCCTGCGGGAATTTCGGGATAAGATGTATCCCATGTAGAATTCTGATGTACAACCTATTTTACTGTAAAGTTTCATCCAAATCCGTCCGGTAGTTTTTGCGTGAAAGAGTAACAAACATACATCCTCACAAACTTTCGCTTTTATAATATTAGTAGGATAGGATATTGAATAACTATCATGCAATGGTGAGAACGCATGGAAATTCGTAGTTGTTTTTTAAATTAGCGCCAGTATACATAAAGACAGTGCTAGAGAGCTTTATTTCGCACTAGTTAAACATTGCGAAATATTTTTATAGTGATTAATTCCATCCTACTAAGACTCGCAAAAGTATGTGACGATGGACAGATGTCTGATATTAATTTGGGCAAAAAACTGCTGAATAGTTTGTTATTAAAATAGGTTGGGTGATTAAGGTAAGTTAGGTGATTATTGTCTAGAATAGGTTTTGCTGTATGTATAGTCTCGGTTGACATATAAATAAATATCCCGAAATACCCACAAGTAGTGACAAAGCTGATAAAACTGATGTCATCTTTTTTGGTGTCCTGAATCTGGGGTGAAAACAAAAATTACACCTTTTTGCATCTACATTATAGAGGTAATTTAAGGGGGAGATCTTAACCTTCATCATCATATATTAATAATATTGTAAACTATGTATAAAATGAACTACAAGGTATGAAGTATAAAAGAAATATAGAAAAATAGTTGAAAAAGAAAATATAAACTACTAATAAATTACTACATTAAAATCTCACCTCATCATCTCATGCCTATCATGTGCATATAAAATGTATTCATTCACAGTAAGCACTCACAATATGGTATAGTCTATCATATTTGCCTCAAACACATGTCTGTACTCAAAACTTATACGAAGAATACTACATGTTATTCTTTTAATTAATAGAGGTTGGTTACATACAAAATCACACTCCCTAGATACCAAAGAAAACAACAAGAGAATAATTAAAAAGTCCAATTACTAGTTAGATTATAAGAACCATAGTTTTTCAGAAATTAACTTTCTAATTTTCTCTACTTCACTTGGTAGGATACTGCAGTTTTTAAGTGTTGTAGCAGGATGAACAGTATGCTCTTACCTGCCCGTGAATGTTGCTATAATATAAACAAGATTACTTACTTACAAGATACTTTGTTAAATTATTATAGATATTGTTTTGTTACTAAAAATGTAATACCCAAAAATGTTTATGAAATTAGTAGGTAATATTTCTAAATATTTTATTTGGTTTATGTTCAGTATGAAATGTTTTCAATTTTAAAATATATGATTTATAAAATATCTAATTTTTATAACATATTCAGTTGTCTTCAGTTGTTTATGATGATTCAGTTGTCTGAACACTTCTTATTTTTTCACTCCCATCAAGATAAGATCCCAATTTATTTCATACCATCAAATTATTGGTTTACTGGTGATACACACAACTGTTAAACATACTGAACATGCAAGTAGGCACCGGGCTACTGGCACATCACATCAAACATGCATTAGTGATTGTTTTCACCAATCAAATCCATCATTACTGCCAATTTACAGCAAACATACACAATACAAAAGCATATATCAATCAAAATCCATTCATACAACACACAACAGTTAAATAATGCAGAAAGAAGTGATCTAAGAAGGTTGTAAAGAAAAAAATAAAGAAACAATTTGAGATATCTTCAACAGGTCTACATCGTTCGGAAGCTCACAGTAAACATTTATAATTACCAGCAGAACAACGCGATCCGTAGCCCGTAGTATTCGACGAATGGCGTGAGAAGCAGTCATTTATTATGTACATGTCCTTGGTAAAAAATGTGATGAAGTTTAGTACTCATTTAATTAAAGCTCAATAGAAACGTTAAATCTACATTGTGCACTGGCTTGAAAATAATTTGAAGAAATTCAAGAAAAAAAATTCATCGCGTTAATTTACTCTCGCGTAAATATAAATTAAATCTTCATTTAAGCACTTATTTCATTGTAATTAAGCATTTTACGTTACTATTCAACAAAAAAGTTAAAAATAAATCCGTTCCAGAGATTTTAATTTCAGCTAAAAATTAAATTACAAAAAAGTCCTTCCACCATCAAAAATACCAATTTGAAATAACGCGATGACATTCACAGATGACACTGACTGACTGCTGACGTGTGTGACGTTTTGTTTTGTTGACAATTTAACAAAATATTTTCCTTTTCCAGTCCAAACCATGTCCAAACACTAGTCCAAACAATCCAACGGAGATGGAATTTGTTTTCTGTGGAAGGAGCGAAAGTCAGCTGATCAGTATGGTTGGGTTGAATCATGGACTTATTATTATAATAATTATAATAATAAGTCCATGGGTTGAATCAGCTGTCACTCCCCATGTTGACATTTGACATGACAGACACGGGACCCCATCATCTTGTTTCGGGGTCTGTACCTACCTTCCCACAGTTAGTTTCTTGGTCTGTGACCCACAGACTGTGGGTCACAGACCAAGAAACTAACTCCCACAGTATTCATATTCATTCATATTCATATTCATTTATTTTGCGAATAAAGGTACAATAAAGGTGTTACATTGTAAGTGAAGTTTCTCTTTATCCTGCCTCATATGTGAGGCGTGCAAATATTAAGGTAGGTACTTAAATCTAATTAAAATAATGTAACATGGCAATAAAATTGTGAACATTAGAACAAAGAAATTAAATAACAGTATGCACTCTATATAACTATCTAAATAATAATCTATCATAATAATAATCTAAATAACAAAAATAATTAAGTAAATAATAATTATTTCGCACTAGCTCTACTCATCCGTTAAATATTCATCAATACTATAATAACATTTGGTAATTAAAAGCTTTTTTAATTTATTTTTGAAGCTGACAATGTTCTGTTCTTGTATAATTGTGATAGGTAAGTTGTTATATATTCGAGGGGTCATTATAAATATACTATTGTTAAAAAGAGCAGTTCTATTTTGGGTATACTTAATTTTATGGCAATGACGTTTACTGTTTACCCTCTCAAATAGGTTAACATTAATTTTGGCAAATACACAAACTTCAAAAATGTACAGGCATGGTAAAGTGAGTAATTTATATTTTTCAAAGTAGGGTTTACAGCTCTCCATTGGCCTAAGACTGAATACTGCTCTCAGACACTTTTTTTGGGCTCTAAATGCAGTATGTTTTTCAGCTGAGTTCCCCCAAAATATAACACCGTAACGTAAAGTTGCTTCTACATAGCCATGATAAGACGTCAATACAGCCGAAACATTTACAACCTTGTTCAAATGGTACAATGCATACGAAAATTGAGACAACTTTGTACACACACTAGTGACATGCCCTTTCCAGTTAAGGTTACGATCCAATGTGAGGCCCAAAAACTTTGCTGTAGCAACTTCTTGAATAGTGTCATTTCCATATTTTATTTCTAAATTTAGACATTGAGTTCCTCTAAGAGTGAATGGAATTACGTTAGTTTTTTTCATATTAATAAGTAAATTATTAGATTGCGTCCAATCAACAACGTCTTTAAGAGTTTCACTAGCATTGATTTCTAATGATTTTTTGTTTTTTGCCGAAAACATAACAGTACTGTCGTCCGCAAACAATACCATAGGACGTCGTACAAATTTAGGAAAATCATTTATATAGATTATGAATAATAAGGGCCCTAATATGCTACCTTGTGGTACACCATGTTTGACAGTACTAAAATCAGAAAGATGAGTCTTTTCAGTCTTAGTTGTAGGACATATACTAGTCACTAGAGTGGCCTGTTGTCTATGGCTTAGGTATGATTTAATTAAGTCTAGAGCTTTACCTCTGATACCGTAAGATTCTAGTTTTTTCAAAAGTATTTTGTGGTTAACATGGTCAAAGGCTTTGGTAAGATCCATGAGGAGCGCGCATACTTTATGACCATGATCAAGATCGGTCATAATTTCTTTCAAAAATTTAAAAACTGCTAAATTGATCGACCTACTTTTTCTGAAGCCTTGCTGCTCATCAGTTAATAAGTTGTTTAACTCGAAATAAGTGTAAAGTCGGTCATATATAATCTTTTCAAATATTTTTGAAATCGTAGGTATTAGGGCAATAGGTCTATATGATTGCATTTCACGTTTATCACCTTTTTTAAATATGGGTTTTATGATTGATACTTTTAATTTTGTTGGGAAAACTCCATTAGCTAGACAAAGGTTAATAATATGACAAAGAACAGGAGCTATAGTTGGTGCAACTATTTTAAGTATTTTTGTGCTAATATTATCATATCCAGTACTATTTGTATTCTTTAAAGCAGTAATCGTTCTAAGGATTTCAGGTGTAGTTGTAGGTTTCATAAATATGGAGTTAGGATTAGTGGAATTTATAGGTATTTGTTTATTATTACTGCTAGCATCTGATTTTACTTGATCTGTATAGTAATCGTTAAACGATTGTGCTATATCCAAGGGATTATCTATAGTTTTTGCATTTACAGTAATTTGTTGTATGTCATTATTTGGTAAATTCATTTTATTGTTATTTATAATCGACCATGTAGCTTTAGACATATTAGGGGCAGTTTTAATAAAGTAGTTATTATGTGATTTTTGCGTTAGTTTAATAATACGATTATAGCGTGCTGAGTATAATTTAAATGCTTTCCGCGTATCATTATTTTTGTTAGTTCTATATTGCCATAGAAGATGTCTCTTGCGTTTTGAACAGATTTTAATTCCTCTACTAATCCACTTCGGTTTCTTATGAGTAGTTATTTTTATCTTCCTCATCGGGAAACATAAATCATAAAATAATAAAAATTTGTTATAGAATAAATCAAATGCCACCTCAGGACTATCGGTGTTATATGCATCATTAAATGTTAATGCTTTGATACATTTCACGAATTTAAGTATATTCTCATGGCTGTAATCTTTCCTTTCAACGTACCAATACTGCAACGAGCAGAGCTTTTTTACTGGAAAAGAGATTAACTGCGCAGTGTGGTCAGATAGAGCCAGGTCTAATATTTCAGTCTTAGATGATCTAAAATTGTGTAAAAAGTTATCAATGCAAGTTCCACTTGCAAGACGGGTGGGTTCTTTAAAAGCAATCTTCAGATTATAACTTTTTGATAGTATATTAAACCTTTTCTCGTAGGGAGTATTTTTTAATAGATTGATGTTAAAGTCTCCACATATTACAATCTTTTTATTCAAAGGACTAAGTTCTTCTAAAGCTGATTGAAATGATTGAAAGAATAAGTCTAGATCTGAAGATAGGGATTTTGGAGGTCTGTATACACACATTATAATAATACCTAACTGTATCAGCTCGACTCCACAACATTCTATATATCCTGGCACACTAAGTTTATTTATTTGACTAGATATTTTATATTCGTGTTTATTATGAACTAATATACATGCACCACCATGTCTCGTTTTTCGAGTAAAAACAGAAGCAAGCTTGTAATTGGGGATATTAATCTGTGGTTTATCAGTATTTATCATGTTGTGTTCAGTGATACAGAGAACATCTACGAGAATACTTTTATCTAGTAAATTATCTAAACTAATACTTAAGAGGTCAGATTTTGACTTTAAGCCATCTATGTTTTGATGTATGATATGTATGTTAGGCACGAAAGGAGCTCTGTGTAGCTTTAGGACGTTTAGAAGGCATAATAGGGGAAATAATATAGTTGGGTTGTATCGATAGAGGTTCTACGGGTATTGCAGTGGACCCATTATACGTACTATGGTCAGGCTGTAGGCCTATTAATGGGTGTTCAAAGTCGTATTTTATATTACTCATAATATTTCCGTACATGTTTTTTATTCCCGAGTTGTTAATTTTCCCTGTTTTAGCAGAAAACATACGGAATGTTAAAGATCTATTCACATCATATATATAACCGTATTTGTAACATTCTAAATCTAAATTTAGTAAATGGTTGAACATTTCTACACGACAATTATATATAGGTAGTCCTCTTATATAGGTAGGTACACATAATATTATGTTAGTATGCGACAATTTAATTAAGGATTCTCTGATTTCCTTTATTAACTCTATATAATTACAGCTTTGTCTAAAGTCCGATTCACCTATTATAATGATACAATAATCATTCATGTTATAATTATGCAGTTTATCCTTAATATTATGTAACAGTTGTCGCAGACCGGCACCTGGCGAGGAGTGGCGACAGTAGCGATTAAAATGTTCTGAGAATGTGTCTTCAAGTGTATGTAGTTGTCCAGTAAAGCTTTTGTTGGTGACGATACATAGCTGCCGACTGTTGTTTGTTGTTGGTTGAGCCTCGTTGGTTTCATCTTTGGTGTTAGTTTGGTGGATCAGAGATTGATGCTGTTTGATTGTTTGATTGAGTACCTACCCATCATAACATACATCAATGTCATCAATCAAAGGGAGGCGCGTTTTTTTATAAGTTGATTTTCTGTGTTTATGTAATTTTATATGAAACATTGTGTTCATAAGTAACTATTTTAAAAGAAATAAATATTGAAAAATGTCCAGTGAATGGGAAGAGTACGCGAAAGATCCCCGTACAGTTTGTAAATATGGTGTAAAATGTTATCAAAAAAATCCTCAACATCATTCTACTTATAAACATCCCCCTAATTTAAAAAACAATCGCGGGAAACATAATAAAAATCGTTATAACCCTTACAAAAAAGAAGATAAGTCGCCACAAGAACCGACGACAGCTACTTCTGCTAATGATGAACTGGCTAAAATAAGTGAAGACAGTAAAATTACTCCACAACCTGGGCGCGATGATGTAAACAATGATGATGAAGTGCGTAGCATTCAATTGGAACTGCCCAGCGACATCAATTATTACAGCACAAACACCGACCGGGAAGTACTCAAAGAATTGTTTTTAGTTGAAATGCCCCCTGACTTCTTCAAGTTTTATGAATGCTTCAATGAGGATAATGATATTGTAAAAACACTAGCCAGTGTGAAACTCCAGCTCGTTGGACCTTACGACTTGCTTCTTGGGAAGTTACCTGTTTTGGATGATAAAGAGTTGTATTTAGTTCACTGGCGATACTTTTATGACCCCCCTGAATTCCAGGTAGGTAAGTGTTGTTAAAAATCATAACAAACAATCTTTTATTATATTTGTATACTATCTTGAAGCCAGAAATATGTAATAGTATCAATTAGTTAGATTCCATAATATAAGCTAGGTTTGGGTCTTGTTAACCCTGTGTAAATTTGTCCTAGAAAATATTTATTTAATTCAAAGGATTAAAATTAATATATTGCATAGGAAATTAAACTTTAAATGATCCATGTTTTCTTCAGACTGTACTTAGACGAACTGAAAAAGGAGAGTTTCATATTGGATACTACAGAGACGACCCGCAGGAACCTCCAGTATTCCTAGCCAGTAATGATAGTTCAAAGGACTATCATATCAAACCAATAGCTGAAAATATTTTTGGAGCTGTACAGTAAGTTTTTTTACTTGATATTATAGCTTAATTTTCCCAAAACATTGTACTATTTGTTTGGATAACAATTCAGGTAAGCTGTCTACCTGCCATCTAACTAAACACGAAAAATAATACTATAAATTACACCCATTTCAGTTCGTACCTACAAAATGAGAGGAAATCATCACCATTTATAGCCATTCACTGTCAAAAACTTATTGACAAACTGAAAAAATATACCTCAGAGAATCGGATATCTCTTGACGAATACAGTATGAAGAAAAGGCAAGCAAAGATTGTGAGTAAAACATTCCATGGGGGTGGCATTGTGGTGCCGTACAATAAGAAGACACAGTTAGGATACAGGAGGTTGGCTGAAAATGATGGTCAGTATATATTATAGTACCTTGATTTATTAACTTAGTGAGAATGTTTTATGCCTGATACCAATATTTTTTTAAATCTTTCCTATCATTTTACCCAGTACTGTTGAAAAGTGACGAGTGTCTAAGATATTAACAACAATTTTGGTTTACCATCGCTGCATAGCCGAGATATCCCCCACTGATTTCCATTCTTATGCGCTTCTTCAAAAATGGTGATTATGCTATAAATCCTCCTTACCATACTGACAGCTTCTGCGAGATGAGAGGCCTTTGCCCAGCAGTAGGTCATTTCAAGCTAATAATTACATTAGCTAATAAATACAATAATTACACAAGCTAATAAATACAATAATTACATTAAACTCATAATTAATTGTAAATATTTTGATTTTTAGCAACAATAAAGAAGCTTTTTGATAAACTAAGAGAAGCCAAAACACAAGATGAAAAGGACAAAGTTCTATGTGATTTACAACCAATCATTACATATGCCAGCATAGCTATGGATGAGTGTGACTTTGGCACTGGTTTAGAGGCAGGAATCGCCTTGTTTTGTTCAGGGTTGAAGGAGTTGGAGCCAAGTGCTTTGAGCAACTTGACGACTGCATATTCTCTGTTGAACAGGGAAGCTTTTGGTAAAATTATTCAGGTAAATCTGTCTGATATCTGGAAAAACCAGCAAAGCCCCTTGTTGACTAACTTAGGGTAATGAAGGCTTATTAATTACTAGCAACGCCCCGCGGTTTTACCCGCGTTGTGCCCGTTCCCGTGGGAATTTCGGGAATTTTTTTACTAAAAACCTTTCCTTCTTGAACACTCTACCTATTACAAAAAACCGCATCAAAATCCGTTGCGTAATTTTAAAGATTTAAGCATACAGACAAACAGACGCGACTTTGTTTTATACTATGTAGTGATAATTAGATAATTACACATAAATAAGTCTAATAAATTTAATTTGTTTCAGGCCCATTTAAAATTACGCCGCAAGGGACCAATAATGTCAATAATAAATGAAAAATAATTAGGGAGGCCATGTTGTTATTTTTATATCGCTTTATCGTTCCATGTTTCACTAATATTGATTTATCTAAATAAAATATTTTGAAATAAAAGTCTTACTAAATTAAAAACCTTAAAACACCCTTAGTATAGATGAAACTGTAATAATAGAACCAAACTGTTACTATCAAAATTAACATAAAAATGTGATTATGACCAAAACTTTATTTTTCAGTCAGAAAAAATACATCAAAAATATAAATGCTCAAAATGAGAAAAAAGCGCTTTCACACTGTGAAGCATTCGCTTGACAGCCCGGTTGGTTTGCTTTCACGTACAGTCGTGATGAGATTACTCGCATTTTCATGTTGCTTAGACCAAAAGTTGATGCAGTTGTTTTATTTCAAAACTAGTATAACCCTCGACCCACCGGCAAAACCAGTTTTATACCAAACATAATGCTCTTTAATTGGAATTCACATTACAAGCAAATACTTCAGTGAGGGAGCGCTGAACAGATCTGTATTATTATGTAGATGAGATTATTCTTTCGGCTTATCTGCTCCTTTTAAGTGTAAGAACAGAGATATGGGACAGTGGTCGCTACCGTACACTTTGTCCCTGATGACGTTGTCGCACAATGCGGGCAACAGTCTCTCAGATACGATGAAGTAGTCCAACCGCCTGAAACATTGAAAATATTAGCTATAATATTCAAAGTGGGTTTATAAAAACCTGTAATATAAATGTGTGACAAGCCATGTTCAAACTGCAAACTAGGCACTTAACATAAGCACTGCTGGCTTTAAGTATCATTATTAACATTCTAATCAATAGGTACTTGAACAATATAAGTTAAGTAATAAATTAATAATTTAAAATACATGGCAACAAGAGGAAGTTCGAATGTTATTTATTAAAAAAAGTTTGGTATGTTAATGGCCATTAATGAGTTGATATACCTAATAAGCGGGTGTTTGCATAGGTATTAATGGCCTATAGTAAGGTGTGTCTACATAACATTTGTGGACATTTGTCTCGGACTTATCGGGATAACTTCTAAGCTGAAAAAATGTTAAAAGTGCTGGACAAGTTTAACCATGCCCAGGAAGGCAGAGTATGGATCAGCATTAAGTTTGCGTCACCAACAAATAGAATACTAGGTAAAGAAGAAGTTATTTACCATCCTACGTTCTTCGCTCGGCAGTTCATCATGTAAGTCCAGAAGGTGTAGGCGCCGCGCTCGTCGGGGTAAAGGTGCCGGAATGTATCCACAAAGCCTTCCCCAAGCAGCTCGGTCATGCCCGCCCTTTCTTCGTCCGTGAAGCCGGCGTTCTTTCTATTCGTTTTTGGATTCGTCAAATCTGAAATTATAAACAAAATTATTTACTGTACAAATATACAGCCTAGTACCTATGTAAGTATGTAATTTCGAGTAGGTTGTTGGTCTACAGTCTACGAATGTTATTAACATATTTTATACTGTTATAATATAAGTTATTCTAGGATTGATATTGGAGCATTTAGAGTTATTTTTGCTTTTTGTATAACTAGCCACGCCCCAGTCTACCCGTTCCCGAGGGAATTTTGGGATAAAATGTATCCCATGTGCTATTCTGATATATCTATACTAATATTATAAAGCTGAAGAGTTTGTTTTGTTTGTTTAAACGCGCTAATCTCAGAAACTACTGAACCGATTTGAATAATTCTTTCACTGTTAGATAGTCTATTTATCGAGGAAGGCTATAGGCTACATTTTATCCCGAAATTCCCACGGGAACGGGCACAACGCGGGTAAAACCGCGGGGCGCTGCTAGTAACCTATATTACTGTAAAGTAGTCATCCAAATCCGTCCAGTAGTTTTTCGTGAAACAGTAACAAACAAACATACAGCCTCACAAACTTTCGCATTTGTAATAATAGTTTAGTAGGATAGGAGGAGTAGCAGCCGGTAGTCATTAAGAACTGAAGGTAAAAATGTGTTAAAACTGTCCGTAATATGCACTCTATAATTTATGTAAAGACAACAAATCATACCAATCTCTTTATGCGAAACATTCATATCTCCACATATTATCACAGGCTTTTTCTTATCTAATTCCATGACATGTTTCCGGAACTCGTCATTCCATTGCAGTCTTTTGGGTAGTGTGACTAGTTTCCGCCCGGCATTCGGCACGTAGGTGCAGATCAAGTAGAACTGTTCGTACTCCGCTGTGATGATGCGTCCTTCGCTGTCCAGCTCCTCGTCGTCGAGGCCATAATGCACGTTCATGGCGAGCTGTGTAGTGTAGATGCCTATGCCCGCGTACCCATCCTTCTCACTGCACAGCCAGTACGCGTGGTACCCCGGCACATTCTTCGCCTCAGCCGGCAATTTATCGTCAGAACACTTCACCTCTTGCAGACACAAGATATCAGGCTTCTCATGCGAAAGATAGTCCAACCCTCCCTTACTCATCCATGCTCGTAGACCGTCCACATTCCAACTGGATATTTTAAAATTCCAATCCTTCCCATCCGGTGTTTTCGAAGTGTTTGAGAAGTTTAAAGCATTGTAATCTGTAGTAGCTTTGTTTTTAGCAGGGTCTTTCTTATCCTTAGGAGCTGAAATGGCAGTCACAATACAATGTTTCATGAATTTGAAATAATAATGAGCTTAATTGAGTGGAACAAGTACCTAAGCATTAAAAAGCGTTAATTATGTTCCCACAAACGCCTCATAATATATAGCAGGTATATACAATTAGCGAATGTACAAAAATCTTCTTAGCGCAACTTTACATGTGTAAGATAAATACAAACTCATTAGCATTAATGATTATTCAGTAAGTTATATTATATTGCAGCAGGTGTACTGTTTTTTTTTAAAACTAATTTAAATGTTAAAACTAAATTGAGGCATTTATTGTTATTCAATAAAACAAGTAAACTGTAAAGGATCAATTAGCATGCTATAATAAAATATCAACCAGGTATCTCTGACTACTCTACATATTATTATTGGAATATTGGAATTGAGAGCTTATCAATTACATTGCCCCGATTAGTAATAGCAGACTGGATAATACACTGTGTTAACCGCAACAGTATCAATATTTCTAATGCCATAGATATATAAAGGGATTGCCAAGTAATAAAAGCTGGAGGAATAATAAATAAAGCATTCCATATATATTTAGAAAACCATTTATTTAATAAGAATTATAAAACACACTTGTAATAATCATAATAACACAAACAATGTCAATAGTCCCTAGTTAATGTACATGCTAATTACCCTTGTCGTCGGCGGCTTTGCGTCGACGCTTGGATATGGCGTCACCGGTCTCTTGTGACTCCTCTGACACCTCGGCAGCCTTCTTCCCTCGTCTACCTTTGGGTTTTGGCTCTGGTTTCTCAGTTTCCTCTTCTTCCTCATCATTTGCATCACCTTAAACAATTTTAAAATTATTAATATTCACATAAGATACTAAAATACTAACAAAGACCAATTTATTCTAATTTTTTTTTTTACTTTTTGTTTTATTTACCTTTTCCTTTCTCTTCCTTCTTGGGTGCCTTTCTCTTCTTGGAAGCGGGTACTGTTTCCTCGGATGAATCATCATCTTCATTTTTAGCTTGTCCTTTTTTAGTTTGATTCTTTTTGCCTTTGGTTTCCTTCTTTTTCGGTTCATCTACAACCTCTTCATCAGCTTCTTCCTCAAAGACATCACTCTCAGGAGTCTTTTCTTTCTTAGGCGGAGCTTTCTTCCGGCCCCGAGCTGTTGGCTCAGGAGCATCTTCTTTGTCTTCATTAACAACTTTTTTAGGTGGAGCTTTCCTGCCCCTGCCTCTTGGTGCTGGTTTTGGTTTCTCAACCTCTTCATCAGCTAAATCTTCAGAGTCTACATCAGCTTTAGCTTTCCGACTCCTGGCTGATTTATTGTCTTTCTTCTCAACAGTTAAACCTTTCTTACCTTGCTTCTTTCGTCCCCTGCCTGATTGTGATTCCTTGGCATCACCATTGCTTTCAACATAGTCTTCATCATCATTATCTGCCGGTGTAGACACATCTTCATCACCAGATGGTTCTGTATTTTCTTCTACAACTGGTTCCTCTGCCTTCTTTCGGCCCTTCTTTGCAGGTGGTGCTTCTTCCCCTTTACCATATTCATCGACTCCATTACCATCAGATGGTGCCTTTTTTCCACGTTTTTTCTTTTCAGAACTCGTTACTTTCTCATTGACACTTGGTTCAATAATTTCAGGTTCAGTTTCAGTTTCTTCAATGGCTTTTGCTTTTCCTCTGCCCTTCTTAGGTGCCTCACTTATTTCCGTGTTTTTCTGTAAGCAAATAATAACATTTATTTTTAAATTTATAATATAGGTACATTCATTTGTAGTAAGCTCTTAATTTATAATATGGATATGAACATGATCAAAAACTAAGGCGCGTGGACGATTGTCACTAGTGAGATAAAGGCGGCAAAAAACAATCAATATACATACTATTATTTAATTTTATCATTTTCATTATGACTTATTTATTTCTAATCTATTCTATTACAATATACAGTGCTTACATTGCTCCTAAAACTTAAATATTAAAAAGATCGTGAAGACCATAGTCGACAAGCTACACAGTCATATTGTTTGGATTATTATTATGATTGAATCGAATTACTGACTAGGTAATGGTAATAATATAACATAAAACGTTCTCGCGTCACGGATATAGTTTAAAAATGCAAATATTTAACGTTATATCAGAAAAAAACCAGATACATCTGATGATCGCAAAAAAACAAATAACCGGAGATTTACAAAACTAAACAACATTACCTTTGCTTTTGCTGTCCTCGGAGCCATGATTATTATATTTATCTTGTATTAACACTACGGAAGAGAAACAAAACCGTGTAAAACTGCAAAAATGTGCGTTTTTCACAACGTCGGTGGCGGGCGAAGATTCCGGCAAAATGACAGATTCGATTCCGTACTCCGTCCGTTTCAGTCACATAGTGCCGCGCCACCGCGACTGCCGATCGGCGCGCGACCGATTACCCGCCAATTTTAACTCGTACAGCTCAGCTACACAATGCCGTTGGCTTAGATCCACTTGTTATATCCTAACCCAACCCAACCGAACGGAAATTCTTTCCCTCGCTACCAGGGCAGTTTGTCCACTAGGACATAGAATAGGACGTCCACCCAATTTGTTTTGTTAATTTTTATTTGAACATGTCACCAGCTCTATTTCGCAATGTTCCAATAGCATTGCAATGTTTAGTTCAAATCGAACGGTCGACGGACTAGAAAAAATATGTGACCGTGCATTAAAGTTACTGGAACGTGTGTGATGCTATGGTGGATGTTCAATGTTGATTTATTTTATTAGTGAATACATTCCATTCCATTTCATTTAGCAATGCAATGATTTCCATTGCATTGAACTGAAATGTAAATCATTAAGTTAACCTAGACATTTGTTATTACAGGATCCACTCTTGAGAGTGAGCATAATACTAATATGCCTTTATAAAATGGTTAAATAGGTTGATAGGTTAAAGCTAAAAAGTTATCTCGCTCACTCATTCATCCGATATTTTTTGTTAAATAAGAATGTATAAAACTCGGTTGGTTTCGGACGTTCGGAAGTTCGGACGATTGATAAAACTCGGTACGGTTTTTCAGAGTGAGACCTTGCTATCATTACTGTAACAGCCTCCGTGGTCTTGCGGTTTGAGCGCTCGGCTCACGATCCGGAGGTTCCTGGTTCGATTCCCGGTGGGGAACAATATCTCACAAAAATCTCTTTGTGAGACTACCCTCAGTTTGGTTTGGGGCATTGCAGGCTGAATCACCTAATTGCTCGAAAAGTAAGATGATTCCGTGCTTCGGAGGGCACGTTAAGCCGTCGGTCCCGCCCGGTTACTTTCTACGGATAGTAGTCGTCCAGGGTAGTCGTTACCTACATGAGCCATGCAGAGCCCTTTGGCTCAATAACTCTGACACCAGGATTGGCCAGGTTGACCATTCACTCGATGAAGATCATTACCACAGATCATTACCGTTCTACAGGCATTTAAACTAATGTCATTGTCATATGTTTGTAATAATCTATCAAAATCAATGTCATATCATATCACGTCAACGTCGTCAACTGTCAATCACTTCCTACCTGCTGTGCCATGCCATGTGTTTACTTTAATCAGCCGGAAAATGAGAAACTGAGTCGTGAACTCGTGGCTCTTTTCCTTCGTATATACTGAGAAATTTAAAAGAATTTAACTGAAGTCATTAATACTAGTTAGCGTTTGAGATAATAACGTAGTCATGGTAAGTTAGAGATTTTCATGAATGACAAAACAATTATGAAATAAAAACAATTCAGTCCATAGCCCTACTGCCGTTCTACTGATGATCATGAATGAAATAGACTTCTGATGGTTTACTATTGATCTATATATACGTAACATGTATTTAATATAATCGTATTTCTATAATGCTGAACTCCTGGGCATCGCCTTTCATGTGCCATATGGATGGTTCTAAAAACCATATTCATACTTGGATCGGAGTCAGGGTTAGAGTACTTTGACTCTTTTTAATTTATAAAATAAGTCCAACTCCCCCTACAACTACAACTTAGATACACCAATACATTCCATTCACAATATCTATACAGTTAGCTTTCTTTTGGTTATATCCATGAAGTACTGTGTAAACATAAGCAATATTTTTTAATTTGCAGGCTACCTTGGATCGTAAAGGTACATTCAAAGTAGAGTATCTACAGGAAATAGAAAGAAAAGTGCAGGAAAGATGGGAGAAAGAGAAAATGTTTGAGATGGAGGCCCCTACGGATGGGAAGTCGCATGAGAAGTTTATTTGCACATTTCCATTCCCATACATGAATGGAAGACTACATCTTGGCCATACATTCTCACTGTCCAAGTGCGAGGTAACTCAAATTGATTGTTACATATTCTTCAAATGGATACTTCTTACTATTTAATTTAATTTTTTACCAAAGCTTCTGATTTAGTAGTATCTTTAACCGGCAGTGGGAATAATGAAATAAATAAATAATAATCATTTATTTCTACAATTACAAGAATACGAAAAGACAAAGTACAAAATTACAAAAAAATAATAATAATGTAGCAATAGGAGGCGTCTCAGCTAATGCTGTACCGAGGCCGAAGTCTCAGTAATTGATGGTTTACAAATTTGTAACTAGTCACACCATGCATGGGAAAAACTATGTTGTGCCTCTTCCTGTGGGAATTTCTGGATAGTAATATCTTGTAACCTTACTCTTGAATAAAGTTAACCTCTACAAAGAATTATTCAAACTGGACTGGTTGTGCCTCAGATTAGCATGTTCAAACAAACAAGAAAACAAACTCTATAGCTTTTTGTATCAGTAAAGAAAAATACTGAAAAATATTTCACTGAACAATACATATTCAATGGTTTAACTTTAAGCGAATAAGAACCTTGTTAGTATGAATTTGAAAATAAAAATTCTGTTTCAATAGTTTGCAGTCAGATACCACCGACTTAAAGGCAAAGTAGCCCTATTCCCATTTGGGTTCCACTGCACAGGCATGCCTATAAAAGCATGTGCTGACAAACTAAAGAGAGAAATGGCCCTCTATGGTTGCCCTCCAGTTTTCCCTGAGGACGAAGAGGTTGTAGTCATAGAGAAGGATGTTGTGCCCAAAGACAAGAGCAAGGGAAAGAAAAGTAAAGCTGTTGCTAAAACTGGCGCGGCAAAGTACCAATGGCAGATCATGCAGAGTATCGGAGTGCCAGAAGAGGAAATCAAAGAGTTTGCCAATGAGAGCTATTGGCTAGAATACTTCCCACCTCGTGCAGTTAGCGATTTAAAGCGAATGGGCATACATGTAAGTTTATACTATTTTATTGACTATAGCTTTCAAGATGTTAGTTAATTTGTAACGATTATTGAAGTTTTACATATAAATCACTGTTTCGCGCAGTGGTTCCACCCGCGATCTGCGATAGATGCTGCTATAACCTACATAAAAATTACTTCTATTTTAACCATTTTTAGGTAGACTGGCGTCGTAAGTTTATTACGACCGACGCGAATCCGTTCTTTGATTCGTTTGTGAGGTGGCAATTCAACCAGCTGAAAGCACGTAACAAGATTATGTACGGTAAGCGGTATACTGTGTACTCGCCGTTGGACAAGCAACCATGTATGGACCACGACAGAAGCACCGGGGAAGGCGCCGGGCCCCAAGAGTACACGCTCATCAAAATGGAAGTGCTACAACCGCTTCCGGAAGTATTTAAGTATGTTGCTTTATATATTTGTTTAGTATTGTTATGTCTGTGCTGCACAATTTTTTTTTGTCTATTGTTTATGGCCAAGAACAAAAAAATTGATTTTATTGATCCAAAAATATAAGAATATTTTTAAATTTTTAAAAATTTAAGCTTTACAGTAACATGTAATTAGCAATTTCTTGAAAATAAAATTGTTGATTAACTACTTAAGTGTTATATTTTGTTATTTAAAGGTCTTTCAAAGGCAAGAAAGTGTCCATGGTAGCAGCAACTTTAAGACCCGAAACAATGTACGGACAGACTAACTGCTGGGTGCACCCTGACATTAAGTACATCGCATTCGAAACTGTTACTGATGGAATCTTCATCTGCACCAAACGAGCCGCTAGAAATATGGCATATCAAGGGTTCACCGAGAAAGATGGAGAATACAAGGTGTTGAAGGAAATCGTTGGTCAGGATCTGCTAGGAATTGCTGTCAAATCACCTCTCACTTGTTACCCTAAAGTGTATGCTCTACCGATGTTGACGATCAAAGAGGACAAGGGCACAGGCATCGTCACCAGTGTCCCTTCCGACTCACCCGACGACTACGCCGCGCTCGTCGACCTAGAAAAGAAACCAGCGTTCAGAGAAAAGTACGGAATCAAAGACGAAATGGTACTACCATTCAAACCAGTACCGATCCTTGAAATTCCCGAATACGGTAACCTATCAGCCGTATTCGTTTACGACAAACTCAAAATACAGAGTCAGAATGATAAGGACAAATTACTTCAGGCTAAAGAAATGGTGTACTTGAAAGGTTTTTATGATGGAGTGCTGTTAGTTGGAGAGTATAAGGGTAGTAAGATACAGGATGTTAAGAAGAACCTTCAGGCTAAGTTGGTAAAGGAAAATGGAGCGGTGATTTACTACGAGCCTGAGAAGACGATCATGTCTCGATCCGGAGACGAATGTGTGGTCGCTCTGTGTAACCAATGGTACTTGGACTACGGCGAAGAGTCTTGGAAGAAACAGACTGAAAGAGCTTTGGCGAACATGAACACGTACCATGATGAAGTCCGGAAGAACTTCCAAGCGACTCTCAGTTGGCTGCACGAGTATGCGTGCTCTAGGACTTATGGATTAGGTGGGTTAAAAGTTACACTATCCAATTTAAGAGATCCAAGAGCATTAAATGGTGTAGTAAAAATTATTAAGAACTTATTTTATTGGGTTCGGGACCTTCACTTTCGCCTATTATTAATATTTCGCATTATTAAAATAGACTTGGCGATCATTAATAATTTCCAGATATTTATTTATCAATATACATTTTTTTTAAATTATTCTTCAGGAACTAAGCTGCCATGGGACACGCAATGGGTGATAGAATCTCTATCAGACTCAACCATCTACAACGCGTATTACACCGTGGCCCACTACCTCCAAGGCGACTCGTTTAGAGGCAACGTCGAGAACGCCCTCAAGATAAAGCCAGAGGAGATGACCGATGAAGTTTGGAGCTACATCTTCTTCAAAGACGCAAAATTACCTAAAACTACCATCGCCAAAAACAAACTGGATCTTATGAAGAAATCTTTCCAGTTTTGGTAAGATAATACACATACCATACAAACAAAGTGAATGCTAACAGTTATGCTTGGAAGACCATGAAGATCTTCCTTAGAGCAGAAGTTAAAAAAACTGATCTCTGAAATAATTTTGTACTCCCTTTGAAATTCTATTTGATCTGTTCCAGGTATCCAATCGACCTGAGAGTATCAGGCAAAGATCTTATCCAGAACCATTTAACATACTACATTTACAATCACTGCGCGATTTGGCCCAACGAAGAGGACAAGTGGCCTAAAGGTATCAGAGCTAACGGGCACTTGATGTTGAACTCCGCCAAGATGTCCAAATCTGATGGGAACTTCTTGACTCTTTCCGAGTCTATAGATAAGTTCAGTGCTGATGGGATGAGATTGACGCTAGCTGATGCGGGAGATTCGGTGGAAGATGCCAACTTTGTGGAAAGCACTGCGGATGCGGCTATACTGCGGCTGTACACGTTTATTGAATGGGTGAAGGAGATAATTGCTACTAAGTCTAGTATGAGGACAGGTAAAAACCGTGATCTATACTCTATCTATACTAATTAATATGTATAATCAAGTTGAAGAGTTCATTTTTTGTGTGTTTGAACGCGCTAATAAGAGGAACTACCTATACGATGAGAATATTTTTTGTGTTATGAATAACCACGTTCATCGGAAAGGTTTAAGGCTATTTTACATCCCAAAATTCCCATGGGAACGGGCTCAATGCGGGTGAAGAAGTTTTTTAAGCTCCAATGAACCATACACTGAAATCAGCCCATTCCTGACGTACATTTTTGTAAAATGTACACAACATTGTCCACAGGTGATTACAATTTCCATGACAAAGTGTTCGTGAGCGAGATGAACATGAAGATCAAGCAAACGGATGATAATTACAATAAAATGCTCTTCAAGGAAGCGCTCAAGTCAGGATTCTTTGAATTGCAAGCCGCTAGAGACAAATACAGGTATGGCTATAGAGATTTAATGAGTGATTTTGAATGTAATGTAGGAAAAATATTTAAGTTGCGATTAAATAGAAGTATCTGAGTGCAGCATTAACTGATGTTTGCAGGGAGCTGTGTTCTGAAGGGGGGATGCATGGCGATGTTGTGGAGCAGTACATAGAGATACAAGCGAAGATCATGTCGCCGATATGTCCGCACGTCGCCGAATACGTGTGGGAGCTGCTGGGACACGTAAGTCTATCTATATATTATAACTAACAGCGCCCCGCGGGTTTACTCGCCTTTTGTTTGTCTCCATGGGTTTTTGCGTTCACGTGAGCCTCTAACATTTCCCTTAAATGTGCCTATCCATCATAAAAATAATTATTTAAATCAGTCTGGAAGTTCCTGGGGTAAGCGACTTCAAATAAGCAAAATAACAAAAATTAAACTAATATTTCTTGAAAACTACTAAATATAGAATCTTTGAGTCTTATGATTATGTACGTCCACACGCTCATTTAGAAAGGATTATTGGAAAATTTATCGCTTTCGGCATTTTACTCATTTTTCTTGGTTCTGGCAAAGTAAAAAAATGCGTAGCAGGTTCTTAGTAGATTTAGAGATTCGAAGCGGTGTTCGTAGCTGATTTGAAGATTCGTAGCAAGGTTCGTAGCTGGTTTGAAGATTCGTAGCAAGGTTCGTAGTTGGTTTGATGATTTGTAGCGGGTATCGTAGCTGGCTTGAAGATTCGTAGCCGGGATCGTAGCTGGTTTGGAGATTCATAGCTGAACACAGCTATGCTGGATTGGATTATTTTGACGCGGACTAATGCACACTAATGACTAGACAATGTCTATGTATACAGGGTGAGCAATCCAAATGGGTCAGTATGGAGGTTTTGGAAACCATAACAGATAGCGAAATCTTGGCTTAGGAACCATGACGTTGATTTTAATAAAAAGAAAAACTGCATTCATATACTTACAAAAATACGTGTACTCGGCCCAGGAATCGAACCTGGACTTTTTGAAAAATTAAATTTCGTTATTTTCCTTTGAATATCGGTTATGTAGCTCTTAAATAGTAAATGTTACTAAGAAACATGATATCTAAAACTAATAAAATGCATTGTTTTTAAACAACGAAGTTTTATTTTTCAATACTTCAGTGCCGCCGCCGGCCCTTTGACTTTGTATGGGGAAGTTTTAATATTGTTTTTTTAATAGATAGTCCAGGTTCGATTCCTGGGCCGAGTACACGTATTTTTGTATGTATATGAATGCAGTTTTTCTTTTTACTAAAATCAAGGTCATGGTTCCTAAGCCAAGATTTCGCTATCTGTTATGGTTTCCAAAACCTCCATACTGACCCATTTGGATTGCTCACCCTGTATAGTATAGACCTAGAGCCCGTGAACCCCAGACCTTCGTTATTTTATAAAAGCTGAAAGTTTGTCAGCGCATGCTCCCAACACAGGTAAGAACGATGGACAATTATGAAGTTTGGGTTACAGTGGCTTTGGCAGGTAAACGGTACTAAAGGTGTGTAAAATACCGATCTAAATTCATCAAATAATAAAGTGTGATTTGTGACATGACATATGTCATTTGAAAGCTCTTGAAGAGTTGTACAAGTCACCCTTTGACGGTGATATCGAAATCGACGGCCAACTTGGTGTTTTCGACCATTGAAGATTGGAGTTGACCTATGCTATGGACGCTGATCCTAATGCTCAACAGTGACATGACCTATATCATTTGAAAGCTCTTGACAAGTTGTACAAGTCACCCTTTGACGGTGATATCGAAATCGACGGCCAACTTGGTGTTTTCGACCACCGAAGATTGGAGTTGGCCTATGCCATGGACGCTGATCCTAATGCTCAACAGTGACATGACCTATGTAATTTGAATGCTCTTGAGGAGTTGTACAAGTCACCTTTTGACGGTGATATCGAAATCGATGGCCAACTTGGTGTTTTCGACCATTGACCTTTAGTACCGTATACCTGCCAAAGCCACGATAACCCAAACTTCATAATAGTCCATCGTTCTTACCTGTGTTGGGAGCATGCGCTGACAAACTTTCAGCTTTTATAAAATAACGAAGGTCTGGGGTTCACGGGCTCTTGGTCCAGTACACAAGCATGGTCCAAGGACGCTCGTGAGACAACACAAGTATAGCTAATATAAGATATGTTTGTGAACCAGAAGTCCAGCTTAGTATCGGAGCGGTGGCCGGCGGGCGGCCCCGTGGACGAGGTGGCGACGCGCGCCAGCTCGTACCTGACGGAGGCGGCGCACTCGTTCCGCCTGCTGCTGAGGAGCCACGGCGCCGTGCGCGCGGCGCGGCGCGCCGACCAGCCGCCGCCCGCGCGCCCCGACGCCGCCACCGTCTGGGTCGCCAAGGAGTACCCCGAGTGGCAGCAGATCATACTCAGCACCTTGAACGAACTCTATGGAGTATGTTTTATTACTATTTTTAGGTTCTGTAACTGAATGATTTTACCGTTTTGTCAATAGAAAAGTGGAAAGAACTCCATCGACAAGAGCCCAGCTCTTAAGTTTAAAGAGAGAGAGTCAATGGATTCTTCCTAAGGCCTGCGACATGCTCTTACGATTAAACTTGAATTTGGAAATTGGAAAGAAACTTAAAATCACTGGACTTAACTTTGCATTTAGTTTTATTATAAGTTTACTATCTTTTTATCCCCAGCCTTCAGGTCTACCAGACAACAAGACGATATCAGTAAAGTTGTCGTCCATCGAAGAGCTGCGCAAGTACTCGAAGCGCGTGATGCCGTTCGTGCAGAGCACGCGCGAGGAGCTCGAGCGAAGCGGAGCCACCGCGCTCGCGCTCGCGCTGCCCTTCGACGAGGCCGCCGTGCTCAGAGACAATGTTCGCTATCTACTCAACACTCTTGACGTAAGTGCCGGTTCGTTTCTATCTGAGTAAAGGAGGAAATGGTGAGTCATCTGTCTAAGATGGTAATACTTGGTCTTGATTAACTAGAGTTAACTAGACGATAGATAATGTTCTGCTCTTTTTCAAGTACGTCCAACTGTTACTAGTCTTACTAATAAAGTTTTTGACTAAGCGATGTTAACTAATTGCGTTTAAGTAATATTCAGTTCATCTTCTACTTGGATAATTGGCGGATATTGGCTTTTCTATGATGACGTCGATGAATTAGATTCATTTAACCTTTTGAACGCCAAGCTAATACCGCATCGCCGTGCCCTGTACGCCAATGCCTAAACATTCAAGATAAATACCTACAAAAAATAGTGATGTGGTAGCAACACACGATTTAAAAAATCCAATATTTTTTTACTTTTTTTCTCATGTTTTTCCAATAAATTCCTACTTAAACATGTGATGCTTTGTTTAACCACACTTTATATACTAATCTTACCAAATACCTACAATACCTTACAACAATGTTACTAGAAATTATATTTTTACAATAAATTCATCCATTAGGTATGCGTTTTGTTAAATTATTAATATTTACGATATTTAGTTTATGAAATAATTTATAAAGAATATATTTACTTAAAAAAATATCTTACGTCGTTCATTATTTATAAAAAGTTAGAACGTCACTAGCGGTCGGCAAATGCCGACAATGGCGCATGGAGCATATTGTTTATGGACATTTTTTTGTCATCTTTTCAATCATGGATTTCTTACATACAATAATGATTTTATGGATAAGTTTAAGGTATAAATAAATGATAATATCATTGTTATTTAAATAAATAAGATACGATGTGCGTAAACTCTTTTATTTAGGCAACATATCGTAAATCAACAATTATTACTTTTATGTCGGCTATAGGCGACTGTGGCGCTCAAAAGGTTAAACAGTGTATTCGTATTGCAGCTAGAGTCGATAACAGTGAAGTACACGGACGAGCCGGATGCGCCGGCGAAGAGTCGGTCGGAGTGCGCGCCCGGGCGGCCGCACGTCAGCTTCACGGCGCGCGCGGCGCTGCGCCTGCGCCTCGTCAACCCCGCGCCGCACTCGGGCCTGTTCGCGCTGCGCGTGCCGCTGGTCGACGGCGACACGCTGCCTCGGCTCAAGGCCAAGGTGGCCAGAGAACTCAAGGCCGTTAAAGGTTACTACCGGCATATGTGAGAGTTGAACTTGAGTAATGAAGTTCATTAATGATCAGTTTTATTGCTGGGACATTTTCTAAACTAAGTTAATATTTCCAGAGTGAGTATAGTTGTAGTATTTTTCTCTGTTTTCAAGGCTCATGATCATGTGGTTTAAACATAGGCCAGTTCTCGTGTCACATAGGTACACATATCAGTATTTTTAGTTTAGGTATTTAGAGAGCATAATTGGTATTGCAGACCCGTCCCTGCTGCGCATCTGGCACTACGTGGAGCCGCTGGGCGCGCGGCGCGCGGGCGGCGGCGCGCGCGCCGAGCTGCCCGCCGACGCCGCGCTGCTCGTGGACACCCAGCACTGCCGCCTCGCCGCCACTGTCGCCGGAACCACCATAGACCTTGGCACGGACTTGCTCTACACCTACCCGATCTAACAATATATACTGTTATACCCGCTGTACTGTTAATAAATAAATGTATTTATTCAATTTCATCTATCCTTTTTTTTCATTAAATAACCTTATACATATTTATATAAAAGAGTTCCTGACTGACGTGAGTCTGATTATAAACGCAGCACAGATGATCAATCAGCATCACAGACCAGGAAACAAATGGTCATCTAGCTGTGTTAAGGCGGGGGGAGACACCACGGTCTTCAACACAGAGCATAGAAGCACCGCCGGGCCGGGCGCGTGGTGCTTCTATGCTCTGTGGTCTTCAGCAACTTCAGCAATACGTACTCACTGTGACAGTATTGTTTATCAATAACCCTTTAAATACCCCGTTAATAAAATTATATCTTTATGTACCTATCGTATTTTAAATTATTTATTTGTTTCCTGATCTGTGGCAGCATATGACAGTCAGTGACATTTCACACTCCCGCCACATTGATGAAATTTCAAAATTTTCAATCTTCGATTTTCAAGCCAAGAAAACTTGTGGAAAATAATAAAAAAAAACAAATGAATAAACATTAATTTTCTGTATCGGTGCCTACAAATTTCTTACGTGATATATTTTAGCGTAAAACAGACGTCTAATCTAATAAGCCTCGTCAAACTATCCGTTATGGACTAAGAGCCCGTGAACCCCAGACCTTCGTTATTTTATAAAAGCTGAAAGTTTGTCAGCGCATGCTCCCACACACAGGTAAGAACGATGGACTATTATGAAGTTTGGGTAATCGTGGCTTTGGCAGGTAAACGGTACTAAAGGTGTGTAAAATACCGATCTAATTTCGTCAAATAATAAAGTGTGATTTTTTGGTATTACCTTCAGAATATTATTAAAAATCACGTTATTGATTGACAGACACTTAACATCGTGGCAACCCCTTGCCAGACACCCCTAATGTTCATGAAATTATAACTCTACTTATGTTATAGTATAAAAGCTGATTTTTATATATAATACTTAGGTAATAATTAGATGATGTTTCCTCATCAGCTAGACATTTTTGATAGTTCCAACCCCTTGCCAGACAATAATGTAGGGTCGCTGTAGGAGCGAGCGCGAGACAGTATATGTATGGTGGGTGCGAGTGAGATGGCGAGATTGGTCTATCGCAATCCCTCACTGCGCATGTTTAGTACATGTTTACATCAACTAAAATAATCTTTTATGCTATCTTCAAGTATTAATTGAATAGTTATTATAAATTAACAACATAAAATATTTAGAATATATACAGACTATAAAGTATATTCAATATATTATTAGTGTATGATACGTACATTATATGCTTACAATTTGTTTATGTGATTTTTAAATGAAAGTGATTTTGTTTAAAAAATTAAGTCTTGGGCATTGAGATATAATTATGTACTACGTACTAGAGAAGTCACTTCAAACAAGCTTCGTGAGAGATTCGTTATGGTGCGGGGTCAACTGTTCACTTAGTCGATGGCCAGCTTTGGCCAGAACTACATGTGTTACAGCTATTGTTTTTTTTAAGCTATTGCATAGCTTCTATCGCGGGCCTTGAGCGCGGGGACCGAATCCAAAAATTCCGTAACGAAAAAACCTCACGCTCCCCACTCCGACAGGCAAGGAGGTGTGGCTTGAAGGCCGTGCATCGTCTAACGTCGTTTCAGTTCGGCAGTCTTCGACACGGCGTTGTGTGCGATTGTGCGTTGGGTGTGAGAGAGAGAGATGAGACGGGGGGTGAGAGAGAGGGGTAAGAGAGAGGGTTGAGAGAGAGGGGTGTGAGAGAGGGGTGAGAAAGAGGGGTGAGAGAGAGGGGTGAGAGTGAGGGGTGAGAGAGGGGTGAGAGAGAGGGGTGAGAGAGAGGGGTGAAAGAGAGGGGTGAGAGAGAGGGGTGGGAGAGAGGGGTGAGAGAGGGGGGTGAGGGAGAGGGGGTGAGAGAGGGGGGTGAGAGAGAGGGGTGAGAGAGAGGGGTGAGAGAGGGGTGAGAGAGAGGTGAGAGAGAGGGGTGAGAGAGAGGGGTGAGAGAGAGGGGCGAGAGAGAGGGGTGAGAGAGAGGGGTGAGAGAGGGGTGAGAGAGAGCTCTGCTCTAAACTGCTCTGAATAAAATAATATTTTCTTTAATACACTATAATAATAATCTGTAATGTCATCAATCTATTTTTTTTGCATTATAGTAACTTGTAATGTCATTAATATATTTTCAATTAAATTTTTGAGTATTATTTATTTGTTTTTTTTATATAATCTGTTATTGAGGGATCGCTATAGACCTATCTCGCCATCTCACTCGCACCCACCATACATATACTGTCTCGCGCTCGCTCCTACAGCGACCCTACATCATTGTCTGGCAAGGGGTTGGAACTATCAAAAATGTCTAGCTGATGAGGAAACATCATCTAATTATTACCTAAGTATTATATATAAAAATCAGCTTTTATACTATAACATAAGTAGAGTTATAATTTCATGAACATTAGGGGTGTCTGGCAAGGGGTTGCCACGATGTTAAGTGTCTGTCAATCAATAACGTGATTTTTAATAATATTCTGAAGGTAATACCAAAAAATCACACTTTATTATTTGACGAAATTAGATCGGTATTTTACACACCTTTAGTACCGTTTACCTGCCAAAGCCACGATTACCCAAACTTCATAATAGTCCATCGTTCTTACCTGTGTGTGGGAGCATGCGCTGACAAACTTTCAGCTTTTATAAAATAACGAAGGTCTGGGGTTCGCGGGCTCTAGGTCTATTAAAAATGTGACTAAGCGCGGATAGTATAGGTAGTGTTTTCTGAGTTAGGTAATTCCATTTGCTGAATATAAATATCGGCAAGTAAGTAGGTATTATTTTATTTATTAATAATCCCTGGTAGTTTGTGGTGTTTTAGATCCCAAACTTCTTTCTACTTTAGTGCAATGAATAAAAGACAATGATTATATTCATGTTTTATTATAAATATACATAATATTATAGTAACAATTTATAAATAGGATGCTAGGCTTCTCGTTAACGAATCCATAGATTCTATGACACTATTGAAGCTGACTGTTATAATACAATGATTACATTACATAATTATTATCCCCTGTGTTATTAGACCGACGACAGTAAACACAAAATAAGGAAAAAGAAATAAACCCACCTAGATAAACTAGACATACTAAGTAAAATCCTATATACATTTTTTTGACTATTGTGAAAATAAAATAATGCGACGATCCAGACTTATTTGAAAACACCATTATGGCAAATAGTTACTCACAAAGTTTAGATCTCTCAGTAAACCAAAAAACAATTGTTGTTATTTTTATAAAGAAGTAATTATGTGTATAATCATAGAAACAAATTATATTTCATTATAAAGATACCAAATATTAATTAAAATAATATATCTCCTCAAATCAATATCATTGTATAGCTTCTAACTACAATAATATCAAATAATCCCTCCTGTCTTAGTAGTTCAGTCGTTTTGTTCAATTCTAAACTACTGATACTAAAAGGCTCATCAGTTCCCCCATCCCCACCCCTGTCCTCCTATAAAGAAACACAAAACTTAATTTACTCGAAAACCATGCGTCGCCTTTTATTGGAGTGGTATATTTACAATCAGGGACCTTAACTCTAACCATTACTGTACTGTAATAGCGAATGTGAGGGTAAGGGCATTACAGCTAAACCTTTTTATTATCAGAACCGTACAAAACAACCTAACTACTTTGGGGAATCAAACATAATCAATATCATCAACATTCATCAGAAATTAGATCATAAAATACGTATACGTAAATTCATATACTTTACGTAAAATTGGAGTTTGATATTCGTCGGCCATAGCACGAGGTGAGCGAGCGCGACCAAGCTACTATAAGTACACTGCGAAGCGACGCCGGTCAGCAGCCCAAGAACGAGAGCTATCACACAACCAGTTCATGAGAGATGGGGGCGGCGGCGGCGGCGCGGGCGGGGGCTACGTGGGCGCGAACAGGCGCTCCAGCCCCGCCGCCTCGCCCGCCTCCAGCACGCCCGCCGGCTTAGGCCGCGGCGCCGCCATCGACGGCAGGTTCAGGATGAACACCTCCTTCTTGAACAGCTGGCCCACGTCGCGCCCGATCAACTGAAACAACATACGCCACACACGGTCAGCGGGGGCGGAGGAGTCGCGGCGGCAGCGGGGGCGGGACTCACCGGCGACGTCACCTTCTTGAAGAGGTCTCGCTTCGTCTTGTCCAGCTTGTTGGGCTTGGGCTGCGGCGCCGCGAGCTTGTCGTCGAGCCGCTGCAGGTCGTGCGGGTCGGCGTCGGGGATGGCGCGCAGCACAGCTGCCACCGCGGGGAAGGCGGGCCGCAGCGTCTCGTACAGGTGCACGCCCAGCGCCAGCAGCGCCGCCAAGTTGGCGTCGTGCTGGCCGTGCACGCGCAGCGCCTGCAGCGTGCAGGCCAGCGCCGCCGCCGCCTCGGGCGCCGCCAGCGCGCCGGCCGCCAGCGCGGCCCGCAGCGCGGGCAGCGCCAGCGAGCAGGCGCGCAGCGACGCGGCCGAGTCTGCCCAGCACAGCGCCAGCAGCAGCGCGCGCAGCACAGCGCCGCCCGCCGCGCCGCCGAGCACTAGCGCGCCCAGCTCCGACACGGTGGCGGCGGCGCGCGGCTCCTCCTCGTCGGCGTCGCTGTCCACGAGCGCCGTCTTCAGCAGCTCCAGGTACTCGCGCGTCAGGTTGCGCACCAGGATGTCCTCCACCACCTCCTGCGACTCGCCGCCGCTCTCCTCAAGCTGGCCCGACTCGTAAAGCGCGCCGATGTACTCCCAGCGCCGCGTTAGGTGCGTCACCACTGCGGACACGGACACGTGACTCGTGAGGGACTATAAGGGTCGTACCCAATGTGAGTGAAACGTCCGTATTCTTTGAGAGTATAATTTATTCTGATTAATATAATGATATATGATCTATTGCTACTTATTGCTACTTACACACTATATGACCCTTCCAAAAATTAAAAAAAAAATAAGCAATGTTTTTTTTTTTTTTTTTTTTTCCTTACATATAATAGGGCTTAGTTCTATTCTTGTGTACAAGAATCTCTACATTATCTTTTAATATTTTGACATTGGGTGATACATCTGATACAACTTTATAAGGTCCTAGATAAACATTGTCAAATTTTTTATTTGTTTCATTTTTAACTAGTAATAAATCTCCCTTTTTGTAGGTTACAGGTTTCAAATATGAATCATAATTACATTTTCTATTTTCCTTACTTTTTAATAAATTTTGATTGGCATCAGCTTGGCTTTTTTGTAATCTATACTTAAGTTCTAAAGGGTAATTATCGCTATTATATAATGGCTCTATATGACTATTGATTAAATTACTAGGTAGTCTACAACGTTTGCCAAATACAAGTTCATATGGAGTATATTTAGTTTCGGAGTGAACTGTAGTATTGTAAGCAAATGACCAAAATGGAAGCCATTTACTCCAATATCTAGGATCATTATTACATGAAATTCGGAGAAAAGCATTTAGAGATTTGTGGGAATTCTCTAAAGAACCAATTGATTCATGATGATAAGCTGTGGAAGAAATTTGATTAATAGATAATAATTTACAAACCTCTTTCATAGTTGTTGAGATGAATTCTGTTCCTCTGTCAGTGGCTATTTCACTGGGTATTCCATATCTTAAAATAAAGTTTTCTACAAAGACCTTAGCTACACTTACACTATCTTTAGATTCTAGTGGATATGCTTCTACATACTTACTTAATTCACACTGAAGTGTTAGGATATATGAGTTGTTATAATAGTCTTTATCTAGGGGTCCTACAATATCTAAAAATATCTTATCTAAAGCCGACTCTGCAGTAGTCGTTATTGTCATAGGTTCTTTAGTACGCAAGGAATGCTTCTGTCTTTGACACTTATCGCATTTCTTGACGAACTCTCTTACATCCTTATCCATATTTGTCCAATAGTAATATCTTTTAATATTATTTAACATTCTCCTCATGCCGGCATGTCCACTACTTGGAAGTATGTGGAAGTCATTAAGTACAACTCTTTTATCATCTTCTTTTAGTATTTTAACTATATTATCATTAAGAACATATACTCTGGGCCCAGTATAATTATCACTTTTTATTTCATTTATTATCCATTTTATATATTCTTTATTAACATCATTTTTTATTACATATATCTCGTTAACATTTATTCTTTCACAAAATAATACGAACTCCCTCATGAATGCGGCTCGCGTCAAACATGATCGAGAATCCGGATTAATATAAATTATCGAGTCTCTTGGAACATACGCGAAACTATCGCTCTGAACGGTATTCGCATCAGTTTTTATTCTTTTCTTTCTGTGAAATACTACTAACTCCACACAATTTCCTGGTTTTTTAAGTATTTCAATGATCTTCGGTTGATCAAGCCGTTGATCTGTCAAAATATTATCGACCAAGTCCTTGTCACCTTCTAACGCTTTCTCTTTCCTAGCCATACTTCGTGTCATGACATTTACTACTTTCATACTCATATCTTTCAGATCATCTGAAGTTACTACTATACGCGACAAGGCATCTGCCGCACAGTTATCTTTCCCTCTTATATATTCAATTGTATAGTCATATTCTTCCATCACCAATCTAAATTTCATTAATCTACTTGAAGGATTATTAATACTAAAAAGATAAATTAGCGGTTTATGATCCGTCATGAATTTAAATTTTTTCCCAAAGAGATATGGTCTGAAATGTTTTACAGACCACACCATAGCTAATAGCTCTTTTTCAATTGTTGGGTAGTTTAATTCGGCTTTATTTAATGAACGACTGGCATATGCTACTGGCAAGTTATCTTTATTGCACAAAACTGATCCAATTGCGAAACCCGACGCGTCTGTATAGAGTATAAATTCGCTATTTTCCGAAAAATCAGGGTATTGCAATATTGGTGGTTTGATAAGTGATTGCTGTAATCTTCGAAATGATTCTTCACATTTATTCGACCATTCAAATATACTGTTCTTTCGACAAAGTTTATTTAAAGGTATAGTTATTTCGGCAAATTTTGGTATGAATCGTCTGTAATAATTTGCGAAAGCAACAAAACGTCTAACGTCATCAGAATTTTTGGGTTTGGGGTAATTTTGAATAACTTTTATTTTTTCTGGATCTGGTTTAATACCATCTGCCGAAACTACGTGTCCTAAATATAATAATTCTTTTTTGAGAAATTGACATTTATCTGGATTTAATTTTAGATTAACCTTCCGCAACCGTTCTAATATGTCTATAAGATTTTTATTGTGTTCCTCTAAGTTCCTTCCTATACAAATTAAATCATCTAAATACACTAAACATTGAATATAATTCAAACCAGACATAGCAATCGTCATTAGCCTACTAAATGAACTAGGAGAAGTCTTAAGACCCATTGGAAGTCTTTTCATCTGATATTGCTTATCAGTGGTAAATGCGGTGTATTTTCTACTAGCTTTATCTAGCTCTAATTGATAATAACTTTGACTTAAATCAAGATGAGAAAAATAAACTGCACCGTATAATGAATCCAATATTTCTATTATGCTCGGTAACGGAAACTTATCATCCTTAATTCTTTCATTCAACTTCCTATAGTCTATCACGAGACGCCACTTCTTTTCTCCTGTACCATCTGATTTTTTAGGTACTAAGAGTACTGGACTAGACCACTCACTCTGACTTTCCTCTATTATATCGTCTTTTATCATACGCTTTATTTGTTTGTTTATTTCTCTTTTTTGACTCATAGGCAATCTAAATGGTTTAACATACGATGGCACTACATTATCTTTGATTTGAATGGACTGTTCGTACAGATTTGTGACACCTAATGTATCGCCTTCGATAAAAAATACGTCTGAATATTTGGCGCAGATATTCTCTATACTTCTTTGTTCTTCTTGACTCAAGTGATCCAAATTTAAATGTGAAAACAGTTTTTTAACTCTATCGGAAAGTGAATAACTTACATCCTTTTCAAATTTACAGATGTCATAATTTCTTAAATTTGAATGTTCAATACTAAAATAACTTAATTGTATATCTTTGTCTCGAGTATTTAATATTTTTATTGGAATTTTTCCCTTAGTAGGGGTAACCAAAGTACTTGCCAAAAATATTCCTTCACCTAACTCTTTTGGATGTATTACACTGTCACATGTCAACGCTGAATCTATGTAATGAATTGACTCACTTCGTGATGGTAACTTTAAGAAGTTAAGTCCTAGTTCACCTGTATCTAAAGGCAGTATAACGTTATTTGTTAAACCATCGTTTAATTTCAATAAATTATGTTCATAATCTATACTACATTGATATTTCTTGAAAAAATCCAAACCTAATATACCGCTGGTACGACACGGCAAATGTTCAAAAACATAAAACTTATGCAAAAACTCTTTACTATCTGAACAAAGTTTTAAAAATAAATATCCTTCCGAATAAACCTCTCCACCTATACCTTTTATTCTAAGCTTCTCTTTATGGTATGGAATGCCATGCCTGACCAAAACTTCGAGCTTGACAACGGATAATGTTGCACCGGTGTCAAGTAACCATGAGTATTGCGCGTCTAATACGCTCAATGTAACCGAACTTAAATTAATACAATGGTGGCGATTCGGTGTCCTTCGAACTAAACTAAAATAAGTTTAGTCCTGTCAAACTAGGTTTTGGTATTCGGACGGCCACACGATTAAACTAATTTGAAGTATGTCGACTTAATCGGTTTTAGTTACTCAATTTAGTTTAAACGCAATTCGGCTGCACACTTTTAGTGTCATTTTTAGTCCAAAATTATGATGCCAAACGTCATTTTAGTTGTTATTTGGTCGGCACGTAAAAGATCACGATTAAAATTAGTTGAAGGAGACTTGTATGTGTTTTATTTGTTATATCTTCATTTAATCGTCAAGTGTGGACGAATTTGTGGTGGCGGCGACCGTTAATTCATTGGAAAGGTATGTAAAAAGCAAAACACCTATTTTTCTTGATTTACAGAACAAGTTGTTAGTTTGTGTGTTGTTCAACTACTTCGGTGATAACATTCGAATCTAATTATTTTTGCCAATAGAGACTTTGATTATGGAATATTAGGGAAGCTTCAAATCCTTTTAAAAATGAAGAGGAATTTAGGAAGCTATTTCGAGTTTCAAAGTTTGGAGCTCAACAGTAGATTGGTTCTCTCAGATTGAGGTTGTATATCGTGGCCTCCTAATCAGCATGTCATAGTATAAAGAAGCTACATTTATATCTGTATAATAAAAATGTATATCACTTTGCAGATGAGGATGACACTGGAGACCAGTTACAGCAAATTGAACCAGCTCTTGATGCAATAGAAGAGACAGAGGAAGATCATGATCATGATTTTCTGTCATAAGCCAGATTAATACAATAATATTTAATTGCTTGTTTTTAATAAAACAAATTGTAATAAAAACATCATTATATACTAATAATTGTTTATTATTGTAAAATTATTTCATAATTATTAGGGTTCAGGGTTAAAGAAGTAGGGTTGGGTGTTTAATGAGCTTATTGCTGCGGCTATAACATATGCAGCCTGCAGCACAATCTCTCCAAGCTTGTCCGTTTTCGTTGAGAGCCATAACTAAGGCCTCACTTGTTGTTGGGCGTCTGGATCTGCCACGACGTGACCGAGGCTTCCTTCCGAATAGTCGTGGCAGATCAGAACTGCGGGATGCTGACGCCTGGATTGGGGAAGAGTGGCACGTTGTGAGTGTGGGCTGAATCGGTGCAGGTTGACTTGGTTGAATGGGTGTCTGTATATTATCATATATCACTGGGAATTCATCCTTGAAAGCACTCGATGTACATGGTACATCGTACGCAGACAATCCCTGCACTTGTACTTGGTACATGAAGTGATTGTCGCTTAGTTGATGACTGTATACCCTGAAAACAAAATAGTCTTTTAAAAAATGAAATTAAAAAATAAGTGGACATGTTTCTTTTGTTAAAGATTAATAAAGTTACTTTATTTTGGGACTGTAGATAAGTAAAATCCACGGTATAGCGAAGTACTTACTGCGTAAGTCTAAGTAGAGAAAAAGAGCGACTTCTAGTAGTTGCATATGGATTGCTTACCTCTCACAACCTCGATGTTGGCGTGGAGTCGCTCCAACATCACCTCTTTTTGCCTTTTGTTGGCTCTTTTCTTGTTTATATTCATTATAATGCTTTTTTATGTATTTTACTATTTGTAAACATCCAATTTAGTTATTTAAAATATTTGAAGTTTGAACCATAGATAAATATAATAATACCTATATGGTTCAAACCTCAAGCTGAAACCAGAGTAAAATATGTGATTATATTCTCTTTGTTACAAACTTTTTGACGTTAATATTGCTACTCGCCACCAGACGGCGTAAGTGGCTCTACTCAATTTAGTTCATCTTAGTCGTCGACCAAATTTAGTTCGAAGGAAACACCGAATAGCTTTTCCACTAAACTAAACTAAACTAAAAATTATAGTTTGACATATTTTAGTTTAGTGCGAAGGACGCCGAATCGCCACCATTGATTGTTTTTATGATTATGCCCGAAAAAACAAATTGTGTGTTTCTGAATTTTGGTTGGTATTCGAGTCGTGTGGCTCGTGAGATGTTTGTGCTAAATTAACCTGATGACTATTATTTTGCCTCCTAAAGCCACGGTTGTAGTAGTTCTGAGAGCGAAATTGATCACGTCCCCTACCATTTGTCCAATTTTTTGAGTCGCGATTCGAAAACGAGTTACTATTATAGTACGTACCTCGTCCTCTATGCTGGGCTCCCGACGAAATCCGTATACTTTGTGAATGTCGACCTCTCTGATGAAAATTCCTATTATTTTTAACATTAAACATACCTCGTCCTCGGTTATAGTAAAACACTTGTCCTTGAACTTCCTGCGGCTCTGAGTGTAATTCTTCGTCCATCGCTCCTTGGACAGCTTCCTTCAATGACTTGTAATCCCTAGACGCTACAATAATACTAGTTCGATTATTCCTTAAGCCATCGGAAAATATTTTTATAGCATTTTTCTCGTTTATGGGTTTTAATACATCATATTTACTCTGATCGCCGTTGGCTTGAGAAATAGTCAAATCAACAAACATTTCCTCGATCTGCTTACCGAAATCCTGGATACTGGACCTGTTTTGCCTCGCTTGTTGCAGTCTTTTCTGGATGGTAGTGTCCGATTTCTTAGACAAAAGATGTTGCTTCATGTCTGTCAAAAGTTCTGAAACAGATGAATAATTTTCGGCCATACGGAGTTTGGCACTTTCGGACAACCTTGATTTTAACACAAAAGTAATCAATAAATGCTTTCCTTCGTCTTGTAACATTTGATCGTACATTTCTATATTAGAAATAAGTTGTTTTGTAACTTTTTCATCGTCATTCATCAACGGTAACAAAGACACGGCAGTTTTTAAGTCGAAACGCTCCATATTGACAGCCACTTTATCTTTCTCAGTTAATAAACAAATATCCTTAATTTTTGAATAGTACGACTTAATACTAATACATAATTTTCCAATATTTTCTACATCAGTAGACTTAAATTTCCCTTCTGAAATCTCCTTTTGAACCAAATCGATAACTTGACAAAATTCTTTATATAACAACTTAGCCAACGAATATTTCTCGTCTTTATATTGTTTAGTTCGTCGTGTTGGCCCGGCCTTAATGAGATTATCTTTCACAGATTTAAGCTGATCGTGCAATTCTTTTAATCGAATGGCCATTACTAATTGTTATCGAACCCATATTACTTATTATTTTAGTAGCTTATGGTATAATTATGTACTTACAAGGTACTTAATTCAAAAACTTATTATACTGTCTCTCGATAGTCCTTAAATATTTCACACATTTCACTGAACATATCACATTTGTCCCACTTTCACATCATGTCATCGGAGAAAGAACCGCTTGTCGTCGTTGTCGTCGTCGCTAGACCGCTTCAAGTGGTGCTGGGGCTGCTGGGCGGCGGCGCAGCGAGTGACGTAGAGAAAAGTTGTTTATTTCCCTTTGCATCCATTGTCGATGACTGTTTCTATACAGTTTAAGGAGTGTATACAGGACTGCTAATCCAAAACCCACGCAGATAATTATCAGTAGCATATTGGTGGTACTGATGTGCTCCATTAACTGATCGGCTTTTGCACTATTGTTCCCTCCAGCTGCATTTTGTGCTATTATCACTTCTTCTTTTGAATACGTTTTCCCCATGGTGATAATTTTGATGTATTACAAAATAACTTTAATCATCGCACAGGGCAAAGTTCATTTTCCCTATACGGACCGACGTCTCCGCGCACAGGCAGGGTCGCCATATAAGGGTCGTACCCAATGTGAGTGAAACGTCCGTATTCTTTGAGAGTATAATTTATTCTGATTAATATAATGATATATGATCTATTGCTACTTATTGCTACTTACACACTATAGGACGTTAACAGAGGCGGTCGGTCGGGGACCTGGGCTCTATACTCACTGAAAGGCGCCAAGTGGGCGAGCAGCGGGAGCGCCACGTCGCGGTAGTGCGCCGGCGGGCAGTGCAGGATGAGCGGGCGGAGCGCGCTGCGCACCACCGGCCGCAACCAGTGGTCGGGCAGCAGCGGCTGCGTCAGCAGCGCCTCCGCCACATAGTCGGCTAAGGCGGGCACCGCGTACAGGTCGCGGCCCAGCGCGGCCGCCGCGCCGCCCAGCACGTGGCACACGGACTCGTGCAGCGCGTGCACGGCCGCTTGCAGCCGCTCCGTCGGCGCGGGCGAGCCGCCCTCCGCCAGCCCCAGCAGCGCGCGCCGCTCGGCGGCCGGCAGCGCCAGCAGCTCGGCGTGCGGCGCCGGCGGCGAGTGCAGCGCATGCAGCGCGCGGCCCAGTTGCAGCACGGCGGGCAGCAGTGGCAGCACGTGCAGAGCGCACGGGTTGCGCCACACCGGGTGGCCGGCGGGCGTGAGGCCGGCGCCGAAGCCGCCGCGCGCCGCGCGCTCGGGGTCGGCGGGCGCGCGGCACCGCTTCACGGCTGCCAGCGCGGCGGACAGCGCGCGCTGCAGCGCCCGGCGGGACGCGCGCGCCGCCTCGCCGTCGTCCAGCACCAGCAGGCGCGCGGCGTCGTGGCGCGCGCGCGCCCACACCTCGCCCGCCGCGCCCACCACCTCCAGCGCCAGCGCGCTCTGCCGCTCGAAGCAGCAGAAGTGGTTGGACACGAGCAGCAGCGCCTCCTGCAGCGTCACCGTCTCGGCGGCGTCGCCCTCGGGCCCGGCCGCCACCGCGCGCACCAGCTCGTGCAGCCGGTCGAACATCGGCAGCAGCAGCAGCGGGTACTGCAAGAGAACAGAAACATTCACGATACACAATAACTATCGCCGATAGAAGGTCGACCCTGGGGCGAGAGATGATACCTTGGAGGCGAGTTTGACCAACAAGCTGGCGGCGTGTCGACGAAGATTCTTGACCTGTCTATCGTGTTGGTCGGGGCGCGGCGCGAGCGCGTCGAAGATGTCGTCGATGACCCGGGGCAGCAGCGCCTGCGCCTGCGCCGCGAGCGCCGCGCCGGCCGCCTGGCCGTGCGCCACGCTGAGGAACACGAAGAGCGCGGACACGTGCGACAGCAGCACGGAGCGCAGCACGGGCGCGGCGGGCCGCAGCGCCACGGCGCGCTCCAGCAGGCGCAGGCCGCCGCCGGGCGGCGGGCGCGGCTCGGCCGCCAGCAGGCGCGACAGCGCCACGTCCAGCACCTGCGCCAGCGCGTCGCACTCGCCGCACACTGCGTCCGACGCCGCGCCCGCCGCCGCCGCGCCCGCCGCCTGCGTCAGCGCCGCGTCCGTCCACCGCTCCACGAACGACCACGTCACCAGCGGCGCCGCCGACATACAGAACCTACACTCACGCAAACAAAACCGTCATCGAAACTCACCAAAAGTGCACGTAACATAATTTAAACAAAATTGCTTGGACCAAATAAAAAGTACAGACGGAGAGTGGACCGGACTGGACTTATCAAGTAGTCCTAGAAAGCGAAGCACGTACCTAAAGCTGTCGAGTATGTCGATGCGGCACCGGCTGAAGAAGGTGTTGAATTCCTGTTCACTGTCGAAGTCCGCGCACGCGTACGCCAGGGCCGAGTGCGGCGCGCACACTCGGCTCGACGGATACGATATCTGGGGTAATACACCGATTGACATTAAGAAATGGGAACAACTGCACGGAAAAGCTAGTATAATAAATAATTACTAATAACTTAACAATGCACCAACCTTAAGCAGCTTAGGTGCGATGGAGTGTAGATAGTCGGGTAGCGTCTGTAGTAGTTGTGGATGCTTGCTGGCGTGGTCGTGCTTCAGCAGCGTGATCCAGGTGTTTGCGGCGTAGCGCGCCAGCACGAGGGACGGGTGCTGCGCCAGCAGCAGCGCGGACGCCGCCGCCGCGGCCGCCGCGCCGCCGCACTCCGCCGCCCACAGCGCCGTGCACAGCGCCGCCAGCCCCGCCACCACCTGCAGGCACCACGCGGCTCAACGGACACACCAATTTGAACCGAATGTCTTACAAGCACAAGACGTCGAAGGATGTTCACACTTGCTTTTCACTCTTTACATTTCTTACGGGTTTGCGCCCATTATAAGTAACAAAAGCACCTACACTATCTTTGTGTATTAAGGCGTACGCTCGATCAGCCTCATTGATTTGCAGAGTTACAATTTGAATAGAAGCTCTCTTTCTTAGTTGTGGGATTCTTTCAGAAATACTAGCTTAGCGGAAATGATAACCCAATACTCTTTTTATTTAGGGTCATTGGAATAAGATTTACGTGGAATGTCCGATCTAAAATCACAACTCAATTCTTACCTGAGCAAGTTTCTTTAGGAACAAATAATGAGCTTCGTCAACTGTGTTGATTGCTGATCGGGTGGCCTCTAATATACAATTCATTGCCGCGTCACTAAACAGGATCATCAAGGGTTTCCTTTCTTTAGTCTGTAATGCCATTAATAATTTCATTATGAATAAAAGAAATATGTAGCTTTATTTGTACTGTGGTACAATGTGAGACTAATCCAATGATGTATGTTTATTTTTTTTAGAATTTAATTGTCACTTACCGAGCCTTTTCTATTGACGACTTGTAGTAAACATTCAGCTGCTGGTAATTGAAACACATCGTCTTGAAGTAGCACGCATAATATTTGCAGTAAGTATCCATTGTTCATCACTATGTGGGAAGTGGATACCCACTCCACAAATTCCGTCAGTGTTCTAAGTACTGCCTATAAACAGAATAATGGAGAAATTAAATAAAGTACTTCAGGCGGGCAGGGTTGCTTTATATTAATATTAGGGCAAAGGTTTCATTACTTGATTGCTATTCAAGCAGACTTATATATGCACAGGGAACACAATATATCTTATGACCATACATACATATTTGAAAATCACATCATGATGGTGTTGTGTAAATGTAGTGGTATGTTATGGGCTTTATTCTTTACTGTATAATTTATTTAATATAAGATTGGCAAACAAAACTAACCTGTACAACCCGTCCATTGCTTGCCGCACCTCCATAATCACCAGCTGCAGTCTTTTCTCGAAATTCTTTCACATGCATTTCAATGAGGCCCATGAAGAAAGCGAATATTTCCGCCATATTGCTTGTTAACGCCTGATAAATATCCTTACGACGCTGTTGCTGTTCCAACGTCTAAAATGTGAAATGTAAATACAATGAAAATAATTAAACACATTAAAAATATGAGAAGACATTACATATATTTCCTTACAAGCCAAATAGTAGGCATTATTATTAGAATAATAGTGAATTCGCCATTGGGGTCCTAGGTCTCAGGTCCCTGGGGTCCCAGGTCTGAATCCCAGGCCTATTACATTCCAAATATACTTTTTTAAAACATTGCTTTTACTGTTTTTGTGAGACATTACAGGCTTATTAATAGTAGAATCATTACTAGTAATAAAACTTACCTGCAGAGTAGCAACATCTTCTGTTAATCTCAGGAATATATGAAGTACTATTTCTGTCTGCGTATGACCTCTAGAGCAGGCATCATTGAGTTCAGAGAGCAGGGTAGGCCAGTGTTGTGGCCATTCCCGTTTTATCATCTCCACGATGACACGGGCAAGACCATTATTGAGGTGACCCGTCTCCCAACCACCCATGAAAAGAAGTTTCATAGCATTCTCCTGTAATATGTTTTGTTTTATTAAAAGGCGGAAGGTGTATCTAATCCAAGGTTCGACAAAAATCTTACTCTTATTCACCCAATAAGCCTGACTAACAATGACTTTATACAACTTGAGTTTTGTTATAATGTGGGAGATTTATTTTTATTACTTTACAAAATGTATTTACATTATTTATCTAGTAACTGAAACTGTTAATATTGTATAAGCTTTAAAATTAACTTGATTTATAGATATTTTTAAGTTTCAAATATGTACAAGATTAAATAAATTAGGATACCTTAATGAATATCTTCTCAGGTTGTGTGATATGTGGCCATCTGCTTTGTACAGTGTGTTCAATCAGCTTGAGACCAAAATGTTTTACTACTGGTGAATAGTTGCCGTTGGTGAGCAGGAATCCCGCATGGGCACACCAAGGAGAATGCTCTTTAAAACTGTAAATGTGGAAATTATTAAAGATATACTTTGTAGTAATAAAAATGATTTCAGTACATTTTCTTTAAAAATAATATTTTGAATTTATTTCGTAGTTATAAGTAATAGTCACCTCTCACAAGCATTGTAGGCCTGTGCGCGCTGGTCCTGCGACACAGTGGGCAGGTGAGTGAGCTCCACTGCCTGGCTCAGCTCCTGAGCCAACAGAGCCACTTCACCTGGCATGTCTACGCCGACTCCGCCACCAATGTTCATATTGATCTACCACTCACTATCACTACAACATAACCGTAACAAATTATTACATTACACCTATAAAACTCTCAGTAACATCACCACATTGTGAAATAATCTTTGTGCTTACCAGATGTATGAAAAATCTGATCTTCATAAAATTTTAAGTATTTCACTTCATGTCATTAAATCCATCTGGAAATAGTGGAAATATTATATAATTGACACAATATTTTATTAAATTCACATAAAAATATTGTAAAAAGAATGTAAATAGTGAATGGTACTCGCTGCCGGTCCTGTGCATGGTTCTGATTTTTGGCGAGAATTGTAAGTTATTGAAGTCGACCAACGATGGTAAAAGAGTATGTTTTTTATTACTGCATTTTAAACGCTAAAAGAAATCATATTACATTTTAGAATCTAATTTCAAAATAAAAACATCAGATCACCTACCTCGTGTTACTGTAATTTTTAATTTTTGGATTAGTTAGTCCACAGAGTGATTATTAGTAACATTTGTTTAAATTTTCTGTGGAAATTAAGACCTGTACTGCGTTATCTGTGATTTTGTCTTTGTACTTTAAGTCAGCTCTACATTAACTTAGTACTGCTCTTGCTGCACTCAATGCCACCACGCACAGTGGCATGAGCGAACATGAGCAAGTACGGTGTGAACTTTCCGTAATTACAAAAAATATCTTCAGTCTGTGGTCTCACTTTAGACTCTATTGTGACTCTATTCTCATTAGATTTCAAATTCAAACGAAAGGAAGAATCAAAACAAACAGAAATCACAGAATTTAAAATATCTTAAAATGAATGAGAAATGTGCATTTTTAGAGCCATCTCTCGAAAAACAATTAAAAGGTCATCGCAATGCAATCACCGCATTGTATTTCAGTCCAAATGAACAGCACATAGCCAGCAGTTCTTTGGACAATAGTGTCTTGGTAATTATATATTTTTAAGTTATTGAACAATATAATTAACAAAACCATTACAAAAATATTTTTTACAATTCTGCTTGTTAAGAACTATAACTTGTCATGGCTTCCTTTTCAGTTATGGGATATTCGTGGCAACATGAGGAGCTACAGGTTCCAAGGGCATGATGAAGCTGTTCTAGACGTCACATTTTCATCTTCTGGGAAGTACATGGCGTCAGCATCCCGAGACAAGACTGTGAGATTGTGGGTGCCTACTGTGACTGGAAGCACCGGCGTGTTCAAGGCTCATTCACAAAGTGTGAGGTCTGTTCAGTTCAGCCCTGATGGCGCGAAGGTAAAGATTTGAATTTGAAATACTGTTTTATTATGCCAAATAGAACTTCATATTTCAGTGGTTTGTCTATGATTAATTAACTAAAACTTTCCAGATTATTACAGCATCAGATGACAAAATAGTAAAACTATGGTCAACAGATAAGCTAAAGTTTATATCATCATTTGTTGGTCATACTAATTGGGTTCGTAGCGCGCGTATGTCACAAGATGGGTCTCTCATAGCATCCTGTTCTGATGACAAGAGCACCAGGCTGTGGCACCCGGACAGCGGGGAATCTATTCACACTTACAAGGACCAGAAAGGACATGGATTATGTGTAGCATGGCATCCCACTAGCTGCTACTTGGCAGTGGGCACTTCTCAAGGAAATGTGAAGCTGTATGATGTTAGAACACATAATCTTGTGCAGTACTACAGGTAAATATTTGTAGAATCAATATTTGTATAGTTATAATTTTGTGTAATTTATTGTGGTTTGTTATTCCATTTCAGTATTCACAATGATGCTGTCACTCAAATATCTTTCCATCCTAGTGGAAGCTACATTTTAACAAGCAGCAAAGATGGAAAAATGAAGGTAGAGTCATTTATTTTATATATTTATATAATAAATATATATTTTATTAAGTAACAATATTTACTTTTTATTGTTTGAGTTGGTACATAAACTTTTATTATTAACTGACCAGCATCATTATAACAGGATTTCTAATAAAAATATTCTTCAGTAAAGTAAGTAATTATCTAGATGATTTTATATTGCAGATATTGGACTTGCTGGAGGGCCATCCAATATTCACTCTGAGTGGGCACTGTGGGGCTGTAAATGCTGTCAATTTCTCATCTAGTGGTGATCTGTTTGCATCGGCTGGTGAAGACAAACTGGTAATTAAAATATGATACATATTAATTAAATGATTGTGTACAATTATATGTTCAGTATGAGTAATACTCTATTTTTATATTCCAGGTGTTTATATGGAAAACAAACTTCAGTGAATCGGCAAGTGATATCAAAGAGAATGTTGCATCGAACCAGACGTCTGTCCCTAGGCCTTCCACCTCCAAGTTAACTTCCACAAATAAAGGAAGAAATCAGGTTGTCAAAAAAAGATGATATGGCTTCCAGTAGTTAACCTATTGTTATGTAATATAATATAAAATTAATATAATGTACTTATGTAGCCTAAGCCAATATATCATAATATTTTTGACATAGTAATTTGTAGTCATTATATTATAATGTCCATTCAACCCTTGATCCTTCCCCAGGAGAGTGAGCAGTCGATCGCCACAGAGTATTCAATTACCTTTAAAAAAATTGAATTCAGAGACAATTGTATAAAGTACAGCCACTGGCGAAAGAGATCGCATACGATATGCTAATATATTAATGATAATATTCCGCAAATCAGGGTACGAGGGTATGGTACCCCTGCTATCACGGTTCCAAGTATCCTGTCACTACATTTGTGCATTTGGACGACATCAGGGACTGCAGTGGGTGTGAGAGACATTCGTTGGAGGAGCCGCTCTGTAACAGTACGTTTAAGAATTCGAGCCCGCGAGTGGGCACGGTGGTGCGCGAGCCGGCGCCCGCGCGCGACCCGCCCTCCGACCGCACCTACAACGTGGGCCACGTCAGCCACATCCCGCGCACGCCGCCCTCCCCCGCCACCTACACCATGCCCTCCATACTCAATAGATCATCAGTCCTAGATACCAACATTGATGAAGATTATAATATATTTGGAATGGTAAAACTTAGAAACGACGATATTTGTTACACGAGCGGTACCATCGAGTGGGTCGGCAGGAAGAGAAGTTACCCTATAAATAGTGGTTTTAAAGTTGTTGCTGGCGACCACGGCGGGCCGAGTCCTAAGTCGCCGAACGAGCATTGTTTCAAAAGAGTTAAGAAAATGGATAAGTCTTTGAATAATTTGAAGGAATGCGACTGCGGCGATGTCCTGCCCACAGTGAACGCCATCGTGGACCATCTGAATGCGCTCCACGAGGCCGTGGACCTGGTGGACCTGAGGCTCAACACTCTTGAGGATTTGGTGGGAGATAATTACTAATTTATTGTTACTTACTCGCTTATTCATATTTTGACATTAATAAAGTAATAACAATATAATTATTGATATTATTAACAGATGTCACTCGCATAGAACTTAATTCGGATAAGCGGTTAAAAATGGGACCATTTTACATTCATGCCAATTGAAAACCCTTTCTTATAAAAATTATAAACTTGGTAGTTAGGTAGGTACCTAACTAATAATTACTCGATAGATGTTCATGAACAATACAAATGAATGAGCGAACAAACTAAATAGGCAATGCACCCAAAAAGGTAATGAAACGAATAAGATTCTGACGAATTGAGATCTTCCCCTCTTAGAAGTTGGTTAAAAAGCACAGGTTAATTTTTATTGGTGAAAGAAATCCGCACCGCAATCGAGATGAACTCTGCGCACAATCGCATCCAGCGGGGAGTTTACATTAATAATTAGGTCGGTTTCCACTTTCGGTTAAATCGGATAGGATAAATTGTTATCATATTATGTCTTTTGTTTTGCACTGGTAGACTAAAGGGACTTTAATGATGGTCTCCTCTCCTGTGATGGTCTCACCAACGCTACAGAACCGGGCGGCATGTGTTAAGTACGTACTGTACTGTACACATTTGGTTCGAACAGGCCGTATTCGAACCATATTCGTACCTACGTACCTACTTACCTCGAACGCGGCACTTTTGATTTTATATTACGTTACGCTACGATTTATATATGTCGGGGAAACAGCGATAATTATCCCACTATTGGGGACATGTCACATCAGGATAAGCACGAGCATTATATTGTCAATACAACATCAGATATCTTAGGATTCCTAGGTCTTGATCTTGAAATAATAACTCACAGGACTTCATTACAATGACATTGCTTGTATTTTACACACGATCATCATGGATTACAGATTACAGTTAGGATACGTCTAGATTCAATTAATTGATGGAACCTAAACGACCTCCCTTCACCCCATCAGTCGTCCTGTCCACGCCATAGAATATCTTTTCCCTATTCTATACTCGATTCGCAATACGATCGTGATGTCGTCAACACCTCATCCTTCCAATCTACGTTTCCCATCTGATCACAATCCAACCGTCCCCATTTCCCTCCAAAACTCTAATGTCTCATCTTTTCATATCATAGACTCACTCACTCACTGCCACAGACCACCAAACCAGCTCACATCCCTCTATCGAACCACTGTCATCTGTCATAGTGCGTAACACCACAGACTTAACATAGTCTATTCTCATACCACAGACTACACCACGAAGATAGAACTCACGTCACGGAATAACAACACTACCGATTCCATCAGTCAACTGAATTTACAAACTACTCTTAAACTTCTACAGACTAAAATAATGTAGTGACGTTATAAACCGCTATCTGGTGTGGCGCCACTGATGCCACGCTCCGACACGGCCATCCTGCTAGCACACGTCCTCGTGTGTTGGCTAACCTGCACAGAAATAACCAACGAGAGTATTTGTTCGCCTCGGCCACTTCTGACCAATCATATTTCTACACACAACTCAAATAAAGAAACTTCGTAACTGTATAGTTTTTTTTCTTTTAAATTATTTGAATAAAACCATAAAAGAGCCATAAGAAAATATCAACCAGAGCCATGTACCACTGTCGCTTGTAACAACAAATTAACACAATTTAATTAACCACACAAATCTAAACTTCACAAGAGTAAGCCCCTCTATCGCCACGGCTCTCTAGCCGACCAGCAATCGCAATTGCTCTCACACTATGCATATCCATCAAGTGGATCGCACACGTGCATCACCCTGTGACTGCACACTATGCCTATCCATCAAGTGGATCGCCCATGTGTATCACCCTGTGACTACACACTATGGTCTCTGCAGACCCCGACCTCCGCCAGAGCTAAACGCGCACCGCGCACCCACGGACTACTTGAGTTACCCCAAGAGACACCGATTTCTACCGGGCTACGACTACGTAATAGCTACTGGTACGGTCGAACACAATACGGCCGATAGAGCCCTTACTCGAGTTTCCACCAAAACAAGTTTACTCATCCTCATCAGAATCACTATTAACATCAACTTCGACTGGTACATGACCTACTGGCATCTTGCGTAAGAAATCACAAAGTAAATTATGATAACGTTTCATCTACCAAAACCCTGAGGCCAGTAACAGTGACAGACTCTGGTTCATTATTCACACACAATTAACAATTTAATCACAATTGATTTACTACTGAGTCTTCGTTCGTGGTCACAACACAAGATTTAGCAAACGCATTTGCCCTTTATGCACTTCCATTTCGGAATGCCGAGTCGTCCCATGACTCTACGGTCTTCGCTACCAGGCAAGACCCGACCACACTACCCAGGGCTACCGCCTACTGCCTACCCACGGACTACTACAAGTAGTAGACACCGATTTCTAACGGGCTACAGCTACGGCACCCTGGTGCGGTCTCAGACTGACCCACCGACATAAAAACCCAGTAACAATCAACAGCTTAATCAACCGCACTGTCTCCACCTTCGTCTGAGTCAGCTGTTACCCGCCCCACAGGCATCTTCCTAACGCGATCATGTGCATACTTGTAAGTACGTTTAGAGTTCAAAGCTTGTCAACGTGTAACGATCACCATCGTTCGCTCACTCCTGACCTAAATAACTCTACTTCAACAAAAGACTTAGTAAAGCTCAAACTATTATTCTTTTCCAATCAACAATCTTAACTATCTCAATATTCATAATCACATTGCTTATCTCAACATAATACTAGAACATCGTCAGGCACAAGTACCCATTAAAAATCAAATTAATCTCAAATCAAAGTAAAAGTAAAGTGTGTGTGTCTCCATTGTCCGGCTATCCCCGTAGCCCTAATACGCAGTCATCCCTGTGACTAGCTGTGATCATCCCAGTGATCACCCATAAACCTGATCATCCCTGTGATCAGTCACTCCCGTGATCATCCCAGTGATCACCCATAACCCTGATCATCCCTGTGATCAGTCACTCCCGTGATCATCCCAGACTCAAGAGGACACGCACAACTATACCACACAGTCAAAAGTGACTACAGTTCATCATCACAAGGCTCAGAATTACTAACAATGGGTACTTGCCCTTCAGGCATTTTCCTATACCAGTCAATGACACTATATTGTGTACTCGTTCTCCTCTAAACCTCGCGGCCACAGTAATTTGCACTCGCTCGGTCAACCTGACTATTCTTCCTTAAATTCTTGATTTCAAAAAGTTAATTTCAATTATTATCAATCGGGAATCTTCAATGCTATGTAACACATGAATACTAGGTACCACGTCATTTTCAACTTTAACTTCAATAGACTATTAATCTCAAATGCACATTACAATATGAGCCATGAGTAAGTAACAGTAAGCTTGTCTAGTCACGTCTAGTCACGGCAACCAGCCAACCAGCAATCACATTGCTCAACAACACACGGTCTCAGCAGACCACTCCACAGTACGGTCAATCCAGACCACGACCATCGCCGAGTTCGAACATTGAACTCAAAAAGTCACGTCACATGAAACCCTTACTCATACTCTCATATTTTACATCGGAATAAACATCCAAAATACTTTCAATAAGCTTTCTACTTTATCAAGTGGTACGAAGATTCACTACAAAACTCTCAATGTTAACTGACTCAAATATCACAAAATAGCTCACCGGATATTTCCCAACAAACCAATCAATACCGCAATACATCACCAATTTAACATCCAATGTGAATTTGTCGTGATAGATTCTTGAATAATTTGGAATACCGCAATCCCTCATATTCCTCAGGTAACAGGACCGAGAAGAGAACCACGCTCCTCCCTAGACGAGGTTCATCAACGCTCGCAATAATTACCAGCATTGAACCAACATGAAAATAAGAAAACATATTAGAACATATCACATTACGTACAAGATTAAACTTGACTCTTTCGGAAGCTCATAATTACCTTCTTAACTCCACAATAGAGTAGAAAACTAACTAACTATACTCACAGAACATTCCAAGTTTTATAACCAATTGCAAAATAAACATTACGTAAAGCACATGACAGTGGCCCTTATGGCGGGATGATGATTCAAACATATCTCCGAATACTACGAGCTTCATAATCCATGGGAAGGTACATGAATTTCAATCCCGTCGTCGTCGTCGCCGTCGTCGTCGATAATATGCACTAACGAGCTCAGCTTGCAGCTCTCAATATTCTTTCATCTTATAAACCTAGCTCCGTGGTTGAACATGGCGATGATATTCAGCACCTGAGAGATTGGTGCTATGGTGAAATTTATCATTCTCTGCTGGAAGCTCAGTGGGCAATAGCGATCCTTATCCTTCTCTGTTGGACGCTCGGTGGGCAATAGCGACCTTTATCCTTCTCTGTTGGACGCTCGGTGGGCAATAGCGATCTTTATCCCACTTCTGATGTCGGGGAAACAGCGATAATTATCCCACTATTGGGGACATGTCACATCAGGATAAGCACGAGCATTATATTGTCAATACAACATCAGATATCTTAGGATTCCTAGGTCTTGATCTTGAAATAATAACTCACAGGACTTCATTACAATGACATTGCTTGTATTTTACACACGATCATCATGGATTACAGATTACAGTTAGGATACGTCTAGATTCAATTAATTGATGGAACCTAAACGACCTCCCTTCACCCCATCAGTCGTCCTGTCCACGCCATAGAATATCTTTTCCCTATTCTATACTCGATTCGCAATACGATCGTGATGTCGTCAACACCTCATCCTTCCAATCTACGTTTCCCATCTGATCACAATCCAACCGTCCCCATTTCCCTCCAAAACTCTAATGTCTCATCTTTTCATATCATAGACTCACTCACTCACTGCCACAGACCACCAAACCAGCTCACATCCCTCTATCGAACCACTGTCATCTGTCATAGTGCGTAACACCACAGACTTAACATAGTCTATTCTCATACCACAGACTACACCACGAAGATAGAACTCACGTCACGGAATAACAACACTACCGATTCCATCAGTCAACTGAATTTACAAACTACTCTTAAACTTCTACAGACTAAAATAATGTAGTGACGTTATAAACCGCTATCTGGTGTGGCGCCACTGATGCCACGCTCCGACATATATATTATATATTTATAAATGTACCTATGCACGGATAAGTATTTCTTATCATCACTTCATCAGTCAACCCTGTACCACAACCACATCACACCATTAATGATGATGATTATTAATTTTGTTTTTTTTATTGACTCCATTTTACATCATTTTTGGATTTTTCTGTTCTGAGTCGGAATAATTGTATTTCATTACATTTTCTCGCGTATGATTTTAAATTACTATCTCGTGAATGCTAAGCATACCTACCTAGGGTAAAGATCAAGAATCAAGGTCGTCTTATCGTCTATTCAAGTATTCATGGTATGTACTGTGTAAATGAAATACGCAAAGGCATACAACACAATCTCAAAAATTAAACTCCCGTGTTGAATGGCAATAGCACCTTTGCGATACATCTTCTGAGACACTTCGACCTGTACTAGTCACAGATTTTAATAAATTAGACCAGGCATTACGTATGCAAATACTGCATGCATAGATGCAATGAAGTTGGTCCATGGCTATACGAGTATGCCCATTTATATTCGACCAATCAAACCAACAAATGGCTATGCTCGTGGGTGGACATGGACAAGCTAGCTATGGCTGCTGGACCAAGAGACTGCATGGGCATCTTTGTTTCCTGGTCTGTGATGGGCATGCTTGTTCGTGGTCTGTTTATGAAATTATATTATTGTAAATTATAAACCCCAAAAAATTAAGAGGTTCAACTCTTAATTTTTTCGAAATCGGGCAAAAACAAACAATTTTGATAAATTTTTTGGAAACCGTACTTACGAAAAAGTTTGAAACAAGATGTCAAATTTTAAAATTCTCATTTAAAAATCAATACTAGCCGGGCCCTGCGGTGTTACCCGCGTTGTACCCGTTCCCTCGAGAATTTGGGGATAAAAGTAGCCTATGTTACTCCTTGTTAATCAGTTATCTGCCAGTGAAAGTCCCGTCACGTCAAAATCGGTCCAGCCATTTCAAAGATTAGCTGGAACAAACAGACCGACAGACATTTTTTTTTAAATGTTCTTTTGGTTTATATTGTGTATCGTGTGTATATATATCTATAAGCACTGGGTTAGGTATTTTAATATTACAAACAGACATTTCAATTTTATTTATTTGTTTAGATTTACCTATGTAGGGTCATTTCGCCGGTTAGCGACCAGTTAGCTGGGTTGCCCACTTCAGATCAGTAAAAAAAAATGTTGTCTACACACGAAATAGTATACGTTAACGTAAATACGTCCTAAACATAGTCTAGTTTGGATAAAACATATAAAATAAAATACATACAAATATATTTTTTTATAAAAAGCTGAAAAACCGAAAATATAGCGAAATCGTTGGTTTACGACCACTTTTATCAGTTAATGACCACCAGTGAACTGGTTTGCGACCACTATTTTAGTATGAAAAATATTAGGCCAATCAAACATTTATGATCAATTTAAACATATTTTTATTGCTTTTTAATAATAACAAATATGTAATCATTTGCTGTAATGTTATTTTTATTCATAATCATTATTATATATTTCTTCATTAATATATTATTAAAAATAATCAACTTCAGTCATTTGTAATTATCTGGTGTAGTATTTTTCATGTCTTCATTTTCTCTCTTCCTTTTACTGGACAGTCTTTTTCTTTTTTGGGAGCTCCATCCAGCTATTGTTTGAAACAGAGAAATAGTATAATTATTTTTCGTCAGATTACGGTACAACCACATTTTCTTACGGTACAACCACATTAGATTACGGTACAACCTCCGACGTTTCGATCATGTTACAATGATCTACCGCGGGTAAGAGAATTAAAAATAATACGCGATTAAGACCCGGTAAAATGTAAATATGTTAACAAATCGTGTGAGCTTAACAAGTTTAAAATAATTATTATACGGACATTTCAATAACCAAACAAATTCAAATAATCATTCGTGGTCGCATACTCAATGACCTTTCATACTTATTTCTGTTTGCGGCCGTTATTTCTCTCATACTAAATTATGGTGGCCGGAAACCAATAACCTTATTTCGATTATTTTGGTTTGCGACCACCTCTAGCACCTAATGTTTGTACGTAAAATAAACAAAGTTCTTTCAAAGAAACTGGTGGTCGTTTACCAAAGGACTATAAAGAGAAACGTATAGAATGCTGCAGCCAAAATTTTAATAGTCTTGTATGAAGCATTAGTGTCATATTAATTATAACAAAATACTGCAGCATTCGTCGGTTTGCGACCATGTGGTCGCTATCTAACGTTTTTGATAAATACGCATTTCGGTTACCGACCACTGGATTTTATCTTACAATTAAGTTTAAAAATAGCAAATTACAACTAAATAATGACGAAAATTTATCGATTGTACAATTTAACATCTAACTTGTGTCTAAAACATGAAATAAGTAATAAAAACTTACCTTTGAGCGCCGCGCCCCGCGTTATTTTTTTTTCAACTCGCGACACTTCCACACTCCTCTGAATAAAGATGCGCATTGAGCAATTTTTTTTCGGCTCTGGGTTAACCTAATTGTTTCAAACTGTGTAAATTCTTATTTCATAATTATTTATTAATTACGTAAAATTTATTTTTTATTTACATTACCTCTACAAATACTATTATCTTGATTTAAAGAAACTTAGCCCGTCAAATGGTCGCCTACTAAAGGTGGTCGCGAAACCGGCGAAATGACCCTACTTTAGAATGGGGTTGATTGATAATAATCAGGTTGAATCAAGGTTGAATGAATGAATGATGTCTGTCTGTCGGTCGGTACCTACCTATCTAGTTATCTACTTACCTACAAAATGTATATACTATACGATATTATATAAAAGTAGGTTCTTTTGTAGGATTTATTAATAAAAACCCGGAATTTAGCAAACAAATGACAATTGAGCTAGTTAAGAATAGTTGCACCGTACGTAATACTTCTTGCAATATTAAGTACCTACTAGCAGCGCCCCGCGGTTTTATCCGCGTTGTGTCCGTTCCCGTGGGAATTTCGGGATAAAATGTAGCCTATAGCCTTCCTCGATAAATAGACTATCTAACAGTGAAAGAATTATTCAAATCTAGTTTAGTAGTTTCTGAGATTAGCGCGTTTAAACAAACAAACAAACAAACAAACAAACAAACAAAACAAACTCTTCAGCTTTATAATATTAGTATAGATACCACCAGACTCCGGGTAAATTACATTACATACATCACAGATCACTCACTGTTAGGTATCTTGTGCGTCGCGTGAAACGATATTGAATTGAAATAAATAGATAACTCTAAAAAGGAGAAGATGCTTTCGAATATAAGCAATAACTATAAAGTGGTAAGTGCACTTGCATACATACCGACATGATAGATTGGATGTTTTATTTATTTATTGCATTTGTTAGTTGATGTGTTCAAATTGATCATACATAACCTCTAATCATTACAAAACAGTCTTATAGATTTTGGTAAACTTTATAGGTAGGTTAAATAAATTAACATTTGAGAAGTGGGTATATTAGACTATTTAGCTATAAGATAAGATAATGTATAAAATTATATACGGGTGTCTCTCTCTTGCATAATTCCATTATCTATCACGTCATTTAATTTTGTTTTGATAAGTACTGAGGTTCGTGTTCAAGGTCCCAATAACAAAATATTTTATAATACCTAGGTATATCTTGTTCATTCGGTGTAAGTACAAGGATCTGGATGGTTGTATGGTGTGCAATTGAGTAGGTAGATATATTGGGGCAGTTTGTTCATTTAACCTCTACAAAATGAGTTTAGCAGATTTATTCAAAGACATATCTGTAAGTATAATAGTTTGTAAACGTTTCTATAAGGTTAAGCATATTTTTTAAACAAAAATCATTTTGGCCAACTAAACTCAACAGTTGTCCCAGTTCTTATGCTCACTTGAGCATGTCATACTGTAACATTACATATCTAAGTATATTGTTTACTTTAATATTGTTACTTTTATATTTCAGCTGGTTCCTGTAGTCATCGGAGTAGGCTCCATCGTTGTGATAACAGTAGTAGTCACTAACTATGTCTGGGGGAAGAAACCAAAGTCCAAGAAGTTGGTGGCACTAGTTGATCCTAATGTGAAGTATGCGCTGCCGCTCATAGAGAAGGAGGAAATCAGTCATGACACAAGGAGGTACCGTTTAGGACTGCCATCCTCTGAACATGTACTTGGTGAGTACTGTGCCTTTGGAAATTTTATACATATGATAACTTAATTAGCATAAAATAAGGATAATCAGCTGCCTATAATGTTCCACCGCAGGGCAAACCCACTTTACTAACTGAAGATGAAGTATGAATGTGTATTGTATTGTCAAATTTCTTAAACAAATTGTGCCTTTAAGTACTTGAATTGAAACAAGCTGTTTTTATTTATATACCTTAGGTATTTAAATTTATTTTAATTACTTTTATTGTGCCCTAGTTAAGTGTTTAAAACGAAACTGATAAAATAATGTAACTGTAAATAAATGAAGTGTGTCTGCTTCTTCTTGTTTAAGGTTTTCTAGTTAAATCTCAAGGTTGATATTGCATTGCAAGGTGGTATTATGCAATTAATTCAGAACTGGGAACTAGTAATATAAAACTGGTTCATAGCAATGACTAGGCTATATTCAGTTTTTTGCACAATTTTTTTATAATATGTAAACAAAGTGCTTATCATAGAATATTAATGACAAGTTGAATGTTCAGAATATATGAATATTATTAAGCAAAAATATTATCTATTTCAAGGGTAATATTTATTTAAATGATTAAACAATTCATTGAGTTTTGGTGGTATCTTGAATGATATAACTTTATATCATCATGACCAGCATAATGATAAGATACAGGGTGTATTTTTTTATAATAATATGTATACTAAGGAAGGAGGATCCTAAGGGTGAATTTCCAACTGAGCTTTGCTATGTTACTATGCTACACTTGGCAGATGCCAAGTAGATACTTATGTTATCCATCTCCACCACCACAAAAACCACAACAAAACAAGTAAAACACTCTGTCAGTCCAAAACACAAGCTATTCTATATTTTTGAGTTTATTGTAAACATATAGACATACAGTTCTTGCAGGGGACTTACGTAATAGAGATGAGAACTAATACGCAGTATTTTTATGACATTCCAGGGCTACCAATTGGTCAACACATTCACTTGTCGGCTAAAATTGACGACGAGCTTGTGATCAGAGCGTACACGCCTGTATCCAGTGACGAAGATAAGGGTTACGTCGACTTGGTCGTTAAGGTAAATTGAAAGTCGTCGTAGTAGGCATCAAGAATAATGCAACTATTTGATTGATTAATAATTAAACTGAGTGATTTTGATAATATGTACATGTATTGAGTGAGTGTTTTTTATAGGTGTACTTCAAGAACGTTCACCCAAAGTTCCCCGAGGGCGGCAAGATGTCGCAGCACCTGGAGAGCTTGAAGCTCGGAGACACCATCGACGTGCGCGGGCCCTCCGGCCGCCTGCAGTACGCCGGCAATGGACAGTTCCTCATTAAGAAGATGAGGAAAGACCCACCGGTCAAAATCTTTGCAAGGAAACTGAACATGATTGCTGGTAATTTTCTAATTAACCAATAAGCCTTACGGTTGTATTTACATCCTTGGGATTTCGGGATGGAAAGAAGCCAATGCCACTATCGGCCACCCATCCAAGTAGGGAGTGAGCTGCATATTGCTTAACAATTTCAATGAGCTTACATTTCTTAGTCACTTTATGCCACAACCGCTACAAAGCAAGTAAACCCTTCCTTTTGAATGTGACTATCTTATCTAATACAAAAATAATTATTTCAAATAGACTGGTAGTGCCAATGATACACATTTAAACAAACAACAAGATTTTATTAAACTCACTGTTCTACTGCTGGGCACAGGGCAGACTTGTCCAGAAGTGGGTCAATCAAATTAGGTTAGTCCAACCTTCCATGTTTCTCTTTAATGCGACATTTGTTTCCAATACATAATATGTATGGGAAAATATACATAATATGTAAATATTATTTAAATCGCCCAGCTCTTTCTGTAGTTGATGGTATAGATTAGAGAAGCGGGTAACCAACCTGAAACTAAATCGGATGGTGTTGTCCAGGTGGCACGGGCATCACCCCGATGCTGCAGCTGATCCGGCACATCTGCTCGGAGGCGGGCGACGCGACGGAGCTGCGGCTGCTGTTCGCCAACCAGACGGCCGAGGACATCCTGCTGCGCGCCGAGCTGGAGCGCTGCCAGGCCGCCTTCCCGCAGCGGCTGCGCGTCTGGTACACCCTCGACCGCCCCGCGCCCGGTAACCACCTCACTAGCGGTTTCACTTTCACCCACCGCAACATCACAAGTGTAGTTGTTCCCACAAGTTGTTAACTGTGTTCACCCGTAGTGTTGTTCATCTGAGATTTTGAATTATCTCAATGCCAAATTCAAATAGTTTCGACTGCATAACTTCTTAAGTACTTACCCCGCGATGTGAGTATCACGTTGTATACGAATAATATTGTCTGTGTGCAGGCTGGGAGTACAGCAGCGGGTTCATCTCGTCCGCCATGATCCGCGAGCAGCTGTTCGCGCCGGCTGACGACGTGCTCGTGCTGATGTGCGGCCCGCCGCCCATGATCAACTTCGCGTGCGTGCCCGCGCTCGACGAGCTCAAGTACCCGGAGGACAGGCGGTTCGCTTACTAATACAACGAACATATTAAGGTTATTGTTCAAAATAGAGACCTAATTGGATGGGTGAATATTTAACTGCGCTTAGATATAGCGTTATGTTTGAGAGAATAACTGTTGAGTAGTTTATCGGTTGTTATGTGATTATAAATATATAGGCGGTGATATAGCTATTATAATAATTGACATTTTAAGCTTTTATTGTTGGCTTAATGTTACCAATAATTATGTTTTTTTTTATGAACTTTATATTGGTAGTACTTTCTTATATTTTTTACTTGAAGTGTTGTCGAACTAGGTTTTTGTATAAATATTGAATTATTTTTATATATGTCTGTACAATATTAATATTAATGAAATAATAGATATATTTTTAAGCACAACGATGTATGTTAGTTAAAATATGATTAATATAATTAATAATATAATTTTTATTTTTCAATCAAAAGGCATTTTTATCACAAGACTAATTCTCTGAAATATGTATAAAATAATTGTTATTTTGTATGAGCGTGGATGAATTTATTGGGTTTTTAGACTGTAGTGAATAAACTTTTGATAATTTTTGTACTGTTTTTTTTTTTTAATCTACTTCCATAATTAATCGATCTCTCTAACTCACATAGTAACATCTAACATAGTAACCTTTTCTAGTTACCAAGTAACGCCTCGCGTTTTACCCGCGTTGTACCTGTTCCCGCAAGAATTTATGATGTATAAAATATATTACTGTAAAGTTTCATACAAATTCGTTCAGTAGTTTCTGCATAAAAGGGCAACAAACAGCCATACATACATCCTCACAAAGAAGCATTTATAATATGAGTATGTAGGATTTATTATTATATCATGAAAATTTTCGCATTTCAATATATTCAACGATCCGTACCATCTGCAGCAGCACGAAAGACGGAGATCTCGTAGACTTACAAACAAAATTCGTTTGTCCCGAATAGTGACGACATATCGCAGCGGCGTCGAGGCGTAACGTATTTATGAAATCATTAAATCTCCGAATTAGCAGACGGTTGATAGTAGATTGATAGGTTGTCTGCTTGATAAAAATATCAAGACACACCTTACTCAATCATGTGTCATTTAGTTCTGAGTCGTGCTGAGTGTCGGCGGCAAGGCGGGTACAATGAGTCTGGTCAGTATACTATATACCATAGGTATACAAGTATTTAAAGGTTCTTGGAAACCAAAAGGACAACTCTGTTTATAACTTATAGTATGGTGTTTTATTTTGATCAACGATTATTCGTGATTTTATAAGCGTGTCAATTCGGATCAGATTTTGAGGAAGTAGGGTAGGCAAGTGTTACATACATCTTGGATCAATCAGGCTAGATGGGCTTTTGATGTTTATCCGAAAAAGCACGGCTGGGTTTCAGTCCCAGCATAACTATGTGTGAAGCTCACTTGAATAACTTCAAAAGAGTATGTAAGCAAGTAAATGCAAGTAACTTGCAAGTAAGTAGTTCGTTTTAAAAACGTCTTTTCAGATTTATGCTCCGTCGCTATACTACGTTTGATAAGATTGGTAGATACCAAACATAACATAGACTGATAGCAACTTAGCGTAGCTAAAACCTGGTGGAAACGCAACTGGCATAAAACAAATAACATTTCCTGCAGGTTCTACCCATATTCTTCGGCGTGGGGGCGATAATAACTGTGACAACAGTGCTCGCGCACATCGGGGGTAAGAAGTCAAAGCCAAAGAAACTTGTCACCCTGGTCGACCCCGCCGTGAAGTACGCGCTGCCCCTGATAGGCAAGGCTGACGTTACCCACGACACGAGGCGGTTCCGCTTCGGACTGCCTTCTCCAGAACACGTCTTAGGTACGTGCTAACCTAATCGGTAATCGTAAATCACCTATCAAATGTACCGACATGCATTGTAGGTACCTTATATTGTAGCTAGTAAATATACCAATTGTAATAATACCTACCTTATATTGTAGTGTAGTACCATTGTAGGTAGGTAATTACTAAAAAAATCAGAGTATTTAGTTATATGCTTAATTCACCAAAATCGGTAATTATTACAAGCTTAAAAAGGTACATACTTGAGACCTATTGATTAGGTACTTAGTGAGAACCTAATTATTAATATTGAGTAGGTACCTACTTATAGTGGAAGTTGATGGAAGGAAGGAAGGATCCGATGTTTAGCTAGATATTGGTTGTCCTATTGCAGGCCTTCCGATAGGTCAACACGTGTACTTGTCGGCGGTGATCGACGGCGAACTGGTCATCAGGACCTACACGCCCATCACCAGCGACGACCAGAAGGGATATGTAGATCTGCTTATTAAGGTAAGGAATCAACATTTACCAACAAGTACCTAAGCCCTCGACCCTCGTATTAGCACATTGCACCCCCAGACACTTCGTAATCCTGACACTGAAATTTGAAAACTGTAGAAACGACAAGGGCTTCTCACCGGGGGTCAAGTGTAAATCCGGTAAAGTCTTTTTTGTTGGAAATATTACTACGTACGTAGGTACTCGTTTTTATAGGTGTACTTCAAGAATGTCCACCCGAAGTTCCCCGAGGGCGGCAAGATGTCGCAGCACCTGGAGAGCTTGAAGCTCGGAGACACCATCGACGTGCGCGGGCCCTCCGGCCGCCTGCAGTACGCCGGTAATGGGAAGTTCCTCATTAAGAAGACCAGGACCGAGTCCACTACCCACCACGCCAAGAAAATTAACTTGATCGCAGGTATGTCGTGGCCCAATCAAGGGCAGCTATTAGCCTAGGAGGAGACAAGGCTGGTTAGGGTAAGGAACCCGCACTTTCCAAAGTATGAATGAAAAAATGAAAAAGAGGAAATGTAAGAAGTCAAAATACCTACTTGGGGAAACTACGGGTTAGGTTAGCTACCTACTTGCACCCTTGGTACACTCTTCTGCCAAAACCGAGGTTCCAGGTTCAAATCTCGCTGTATTGATTTGATGTACCTATTTACGTATTCCAGGAGGCACGGGCATATCTCCGATGTACCAGCTGATCTCCCGTATCTGCGACAAGCAGAAGGGCCTGGGAGATAATACGCAGATTAGACTGGTGTATGCAAACCGGAGCAAGAACGACATCTTGATGTGGGGCGAGTTGGACTGGCTGCAGACCACGTGCGGGAATCAACTGAGCGTGTGGTACACCGTGGATCGACCCGCTGGCGGTCAGTGCTTACAACTTAGAAATATGGCTATAAACTTCATCCAAAACAAAATCGAAACTTAGGTCAAATGACACTTCGGTCAAAATATTGACGCTTGCCAAATGACACTCACATCAAATGGTTTGCCCCTTTCCGACTAACTCTATTTTCCGCTTTATAATAGTGATTTAGGTAAAGAGCGTTTATGAATGACGCGATGAGAGAGGCTACTTTATTGTGTACAGTATGCATAAAAATACAGCAATTTCTCCTTCTTTTGAGGTCATAATAATATGTTAATTAAGTCATAATATATTATTAGTGATCGTTATGTCCCTCAGAGTGGCAGTACGGCACCGGGCACATCTCGTCCGCGATGCTCCATGAGCACCTGTTCCCGCCCGCAGACGATGTCTTCGTGCTGATGTGTGGTCCTCCCTCCATGGTGTCCGGCACTTGTGGGCCTGCGCTCGACCAGCTCGGCTACTCACAAGAGAGGCGGTTTATTTACTAGTCGGGAAACTTGTATACCGTACGAGCTCAGCTATACTTTAATATTTAGTCGTAAATTAATTGTTTATTAGTCTTTATGTTACACTTTGTATAGTTAATCTATCTACATTATGAATCTTAATACATAACTTTAAGTTGCCTATCACTACATAGTATAAAACAAAGTCGCTATTTTTGTCTGTTTGTTTCTTTGTTTGTCTGTTTGTCTGTATGCTTAAATCTCTAAAATTACGCAACGGATTTTGATGCGGTTTTTTGTAATAGGTAGAGTGATTCAAGAGGAAGGTTTTTGTATGTATAAAAATCTCCGATATTCCCACGGGAACGGGCACAACGCGGGTAAAACCGCGGGGCGCTGCTAGTTTATTATAATTTAATTTTTTCAATACATGGTTTGAGATCACCAATCCGGTGTAGGCAAGCGTGGTGGTTCGCCTAATCCTTCTCACTGTACGCACTCATATATTTCGTGAGAGGAGAGGCCTTTGTTCTGCAGTAGGATATTACAGCTCACTTTACCTTTTTTAAATTATAATTATTATCAATGTTATATTGTAGCTGTTGGCAGCCCTTATCTTAATAAAATTTTAATGTGGAGCTACATAGATCGATTGTAAATCTGTCTAGTCTTATCACTTTTCCAAATTACTTTTGGTGGTTTTGATAATATTTTGAATTAGGTTAAGGTATAATCACATCTTAGCCACATTCAAATACGTACCAATAGATAAGCTAAGCAGTTAATATAATATTTATCGTTAATTTATTTTTTTCTTATCATACCCAGACATGATGTCACTGCAGTTTGATAAATTGTAAGATTCGTATAATTATGTATACCCATTGATCTATGTTATAAGTACCTACTTATAACTACCTAATCCTTAATCACAGACATCTAATTTGAGTTATAAGTAATCGGAACTATCGTAATCGGCAATCGTTAATATTAAAAGATAAGATTGCTAAACTCAAGGGCAGAAATTTGAATTCAACACTTTCACTCGAATGAAAATCAAATATGCAGACATTGGACTATTTTACTATTAATTGAAACGTACGTTAATGTCATTATTATTTATTTAAAACGGGAACTTACGTACGACGGAGACTACTGTCGAGAGTTCCTCGACACGTTTCGGCCACATACGGTAGCCTTCATCAGGAGGTGGGTGAAGCGCTCGCGACAGCGTCTCTCCCCGCACTGCCGGCCGCCGCGGCTCGCGCCTCGCGCGCCGCCGCGCGGAGCGCGCGCGCAGAGAGCTGCTGTTGTGGTTGTTGATGTTGAGGTGGGGGTGGCGCACGAGTGGGCTCGCGCTGTATAGGCGAGAGAGAGCCTTCACGGGAGTTGTCCGTGCTCCCGGAGTCCGTTACATGTAGAGGCCGAACGCAGAACGAACTCACGGTGTCTTCACTAACCCCGTTTGTGACTCTCTCCGAACATAACTGAAGACATGGCTTCCAGGCCGCAGGCAGCATCCATCCACTATCTCGATTAAAGTTCGGACAACGACTTATTTCAATGGCCTCGCGAATCTTTCGGGTGACGTACCGTTTTTCCCGGGCTAAGATCCTCGTCTGGTCAAACCTAATGAAATGAGTCGTGTCCGAAGCTATAGCGTGTTCCGCCACCGCTGACCGGTTGATGTCAACATTCCTCAGCGCTCGAATGTGTTCAGTAAGCCTCGTAGCCACATTCCGCTTTGTCTCACCTATATAGCACTTCCCACCACCACCCCTCGCACACCGCATCGGTTCCAAGGACACTAATCAACAGAGCCCTGAGATTATGTGATCCCGAATACGTGGACGCCGAGCTCTCTCATGTGCGGGGAGTGCTAGAGAGAAACGGTTACAGCTGGAGACACAGTCTACGGATTGCAAATACGTCGTGCCGCACCCGGGAGCCCACAGCAGATAGGGCGCTGATGTACCTGCCTTACATAAAGGGTGTCACTGACAAAATCGGACATATGATGCGGCGGAAATTCGACATCAAGACCATCTTTCGTCCGGCTACTCAGTTAAGGCAGCTACTTCGTTCGCCGAAGGATAGGGAACCGTTGGGGGTCCCCGGGGTTTACAAGATACCCTGCGATTGTGGGAAGTGCTATATAGGTGAGACAAAGCGGAATGTGGCTACGAGGCTTACTGAACACATTCGAGCGCTGAGGAATGTTGACATCAACCGGTCAGCGGTGGCGGAACACGCTATAGCTTCGGACACGACTCATTTCATTAGGTTTGACCAGACGAGGATCTTAGCCCGGGAAAAACGGTACGTCACCCGAAAGATTCGCGAGGCCATTGAAATAAGTCGTTGTCCGAACTTTAATCGAGATAGTGGATGGATGCTGCCTGCGGCCTGGAAGCCATGTCTTCAGTTATGTTCGGAGAGAGTCACAAACGGGGTTAGTGAAGACACCGTGAGTTCGTTCTGCGTTCGGCCTCTACATGTAACGGACTCCGGGAGCACGGACAACTCCCGTGAAGGCTCTCTCTCGCCTATACAGCGCGAGCCCACTCGTGCGCCACCCCCACCTCAACATCAACAACCACAACAGCAGCTCTCTGCGCGCGCGCTCCGCGCGGCGGCGCGCGAGGCGCGAGCCGCGGCGGCCGGCAGTGCGGGGAGAGACGCTGTCGCGAGCGCTTCACCCACCTCCTGATGAAGGCTACCGTATGTGGCCGAAACGTGTCGAGGAACTCTCGACAGTAGTCTCCGTCGTACGTAAGTTCCCGTTTTAAATAAATAATAAAGACATTGGACTGTCGTTATTCTTTTCAATATAAGGGTGGCTTTTCTAAGCCGGTCAGTATGGACAATTCTGAAACTACAAGAGATACGAAGTTATTTTCTTAGTATTATATCCTATATCCGTCTCCTGGTTCTAAGCTACCTCCCCAAGGAGCAATTGCGATTTGTAGTTGGTGTTTTACTTTTTTTTACGTTCAGTGTATGTAACTCCTACGAAAATCTTCAGAGCAAAGCAAAGCGCTCACGGACACAATGTAGTTTTGTATCTGATTCACGAAATCAAAACGATCCTAATGACACCGTTGGCTACCTAATACAATCCTTGAACGATAGGGCAATCCCTTTATAATCAATCGACTAACTACACTTAGATAGTTCTTTGAAAGACCTGGCTCTATCAAACCATAGGAGGGCATTGGGATATCTATACTAATATTATAAAGCTGAAGAGTTTGTTTTGTTTGTTTGTTTGTTTGTTTGTTTGTTTGTTTAAACGCGCTAATCTCAGGAACTACTGGTCCGATTTGAAAAATTCTTTTTGTAATGTATAGCCACATTCAACGGGAAGGTTATAGGCTATTTTTCATCCTGGAATTCCTACGGGAACGGGCACAACGCGGGTAAAACCGCGGGGCGCCGCTAGTATTATACTAATTGTATTTCATATAACTCAATGTAGGAGGGACGCCCGCCCGGGCCCTGTTTTCAATCGTTGCATGAGTGCGTTTTCGGAACATGTTTATGTGTTATAGTTTAGTATAATGTTCATTCGACAAAATAATTAGTCGGTCAAGTATAGTGTAGTTGAAACCCAATGCGTTCGTAGGTTTTATGCACGAAATAAAGAAGTGTTTTGTTTTGTTTTGCGTAAAAATTGGTATATCCAATCATTCTTTTCCCCTTTTCATACATAATTTACACCTCTTTTTTATAGTAGAAACTAGCAGCGCCCCGCGGTTTTACCCGCGTTGTGCCCGTTCCCGTGGGAATTTCGGGAATTTTTTTACATAAAAACCTTCCTCTTGAATCATTCTACCTATTACAAAAAACCGCATCAAAATCCGTTGCGTAATTTTAAAGATTTAAGCATACAGACAAACAGTCAAACAAACAGACAAAAATAGCGGCTTTGTTTTATACTATGTAGTGATATAAATTATAATAATCTATACTAATATTATAAAGCTGAAGAGTTTGTTTTGTTTGTTTTGTTTGTTTGTTTGTTTGTTTGTTTGTTTGTTTAAACGCGCTAATCTCAGAAACTACTGAACCGATTTGAATAATTCTTTCACTGTTAGATAGTCTATTTATCGAGGAAGGCTATAGGCTACATTTTATCCCGAAATTCCCACGGGAACGGGCACAACGCGGGTAAAACCGCGGGGCGCTGCTAGTAGTTTATAATATGCATGAGTTGATGAAATATTCTCACTAATTCCCTTATGGTAAAATACCTAATTTATTTAATAGAAACAGGTTTAACTAATTTAAAATTATATAATTTCACTTGACTGTACATTATTGAAACAAAACACTAACAATTAGGTACCTATTGATAAACGTAAAATGTAGTTATTAGTCCTTCTGCTGATGTGGTCAAATTAAGATCTAGAAGAAATGAGGTCTAGTTGTTAGTTTTATTTATGAGTACAAATAGGTATATTTTTCGTCCTAATGAATGTTGTGTTTGTTTACATATCTATACTAATATTATAAAGCTGAAGAGTTTGTTTTGTTTGTTTGTTTGTTTGTTTGTTTGTTTGTTTAAACGCGCTAATCTCAGAAACTACTGAACCGATTTGAAAAATTCTTTTTGTAATGGATAGCCACATTCAACGGGAAGGTTATAGGCTACTTTTCATTCCGAAATTCCCACGGGAACGGGAACAACGCGGGTAATACCGCGGGGCGCTGCTAGTGTATTTATATTCCTTTAAAAATAATAAGCTTCAATTGAGACTTATATCTTAAATGGCCAGTTTCAAGTGAAAAGTTTTATATGAGTAAAGGGGGTAAAGGTTTACGGCCTTATTCATAAACGCTTACTAGCAGCATTTTTGCTAGCAAATGCTTTGTCACTTTCTGACACACGCTATTTTCCAAAGAGCAAAAGAGACAAAACACTCACTAACAGTGTTTTAGTTAGAGAGCGTTTATGAATAAGGCAGTTAGTTTAGGCAGAAGTTAAAGTATAATAAATAAATATAATAACTTATTTTGACATAGTTCAAGTGTCAAAGTTATGAAAGTGCTTAAGTGCCTAGTTACTGTTAATTTTACCCTACGTCCGCGTTGTGGACGACTGGACGTAATAATTATATCATAGGTACCTAAAGCAAAATAATATGTAGTTTGTTAAACGTCCATGGTCTATCTATAGGTTTGACAGTGACTTTATAAAAAACATGACAGACCTACCAGGCATGATATGAGCTACAAGTTGCGATCAGCGATGACAAGACTTGTGAAGTGACAGGAGATTACTAGGCATGGGCAACATGATCAACGTTCGATTCTGACATCGGATTTTGAGAGTTACATACAATTTTTGGAATAAGCCATGGGATATATTTTATCCCAAAATTTCTGCGCAAACGAGTATAACTTGGTTAAAACCGCCACAACTAATAAGGTATAAAAAACTTGAGAGGTGTCAAGGAACACCCGGACGGAACGAAGTTTATTTATTATCAACAAAAATAATCGTCGCGACACCACACTGTTCAATATGAAATAGAAATACGAAACGAAAATATCTGGTTTGCTTTCTATAAGAGAGAGAGAGAGAGACAGACAGAGAACTAACGCAAAAAGTGTCGTTACAACTTTTTGTCTTATTTTTTTCTGTCTAGCCCCCTTTCGCAACGCGAGAGAAGGAACTTCGTTCCAAAAGCGTTAATGTGGGAGACATTTAAATAGCACCTGTTCCATACTAAATATGCTATAAATAAGATACAACATAACCGTCGACTTGTATCTTAGTTAAAACACTCACCAAATTCACTGCATCACACGCATGAATTAAATAAAAAATGTCAAACTAATTTCTTTGTTTTTTGTAGGCGGACGTAAATAGACAGCACTTGTCCATCAGTCAGTCAGACAGCCTTTACTTCCTTCACTCACTCACTCACTTCACTTCACTATCACTTTGTCACTTCACTACACACAACTCACTCAAAAGTCTCAATCAAAACCAACCCAACAGTAAGACAGTAAGTAAACACAGCTACAGTAGACAGCCTGCTGCACCACTCCACTCTACAAACTCCACATTTACTTGCAAATTGCATCTTTCTTTTTGTCGTCGCTGAAGTGTTTAATTTTCAAAAACATGAACTTCAACGTGCTTGTTGTATGAAATCAAGAAGTTTATTTCATTAAAGTCTATAACAATGATTGTAGGTTTATTAAAATAATATTTTAAATATAATAAGTGATAGAAGTTGTCTTTTAAAAAATAAAAAGTGAAAGAATTTCTTTGTTTCGGAATCTTGCGTTAGAAAGTGTTATGCAGCTGCTAATCTGACTGAAGATACTATATGGGACAATTGTTCTTAAAGGTGAGATATTTGTTTATCAACACTTTAACTTAAGTTTAACAGATTCTGGTGGATCCTTGACCTTTAGAAGTTAATCAAGTCACCAGCAGAATAGGCATAAATTAACTTAGGAAATGGGGAACAAACTGGATGTTAAAGAACATTTTTGGGTGGTTATTATTAGTTAATACTTACAGCAATGGAAGGGTGATTAACTAATTCAGTAAATATTAAACTTCTCCCTTTGTCATGCCCTTCATAAAACTTCATAAAATTTGGACTGATTTTGCATGTTTTAATTTTGAAATGTCGAAATTATGGGTTTTAAGTATTGATAATTAAGAAAAGTGCCCACTTAGAAGTTTTAAAGGGTGATAACGGCAGAGAGTTAAAATAAAAAAAGCCTTGCATAGAATAATTGACTACCTATAATAACTTGCAATTTCAGATAAAATTATAATATTTACTGCATCCTAGGTATAAATACTTTGTTTTATGTGTGACTACTGAAAATTAGTTCTAACTAGCTGGCCCAGAAATGTTTGTACCACTAATAAAAGTTTATCCAACTTTTTAAACTTTCCATAGAATTCAACAAAACACCATTGAGAATGCAAAACACAAATATTTCAGTACAAAAAAATTACCAAATTGGTGAAAAATAAATTAACACACTAGTGTTAATTTATTTTTATAAGTAGGTATTTGTGTATTTATTTTTCAAATTATACTGTTATTTAAAATAAATATAGTTTTTGTTTTATATTATGAGTATCAACTTCATTAAGTTTTTACAAGCAATTTATTAATATTTATACCTATAATCTTAACAGTTGACCCATGTCCAGGCATTAGTTATGGCTGAAATCCTTTAAACACACAACTAAGGTAAACAATAAAGCAAACAAAGAACAGTAAATTCACAGAGTATTTGCCTGTAATGTCCCATTCTACGGCAAACCATCTCATCTCATGGAAGATATCAAATCAATATAAGTTTATATGAAATAATTTTCTAGAGCAGCAGCTTTCCATTGTCCATGTTATTATTAGAATTGGACAAAACACAATTAAGACTGGTTAAAACTTATGCTCGTCATTTGTGTGAGTAATTAACCAGGAAACATTCCATTAAAAGTAACAATCAGCTTATTTAACAGGCTTTATTATTATTATGAGTGGTACGTGAATGTCAAATTAATAATAACTAACTATGAAGTTATTGACATCAAGTACTCTATTGTTTTTAGTCCATGCTAATTCACAAAGATCCTCTCGGATTATCTATTTTAGTTGCAAGTAGCTGGTCCCTGTGTATTCACTACTTCCTGTAGTATTTTTATAAAGACATGTTATTGTAGACTATAAATACTATAATCATTGAAATATGTTAAAAAGTTTTTGCCTGAAAGAGTAACAAATATAATCTCAGACTGTCTATATAGATCGCAATATGTCTTGCTATTATTATTATTATTTTGCGCTATTGACTCGAAAGAAGAAGAAGGCGAATTTTACTTGAGCCAGCTTGCGAATGTATACAATTTTCCTCTTACCATTCTCAAAAAAATCGGTCTGGTCATGATTTCATTCATTGCATTATGGATAGGTTTATATTTTCAGGACAACTATATTCTTCGACTATTCACTGTAATTTACAGTTTGAAATATTAATCAGTATCTTTAGATTCATTCTAGAGACCATTTTGTAAAAACTATCTGACTCTTCGTAGTGTAACAAATTCAATTTAAACCCCAGGAAGCCCTACAGAGTATCTTTGTGTGTACGCAAGATCTCGAGCACAAAGGGAATGGACGGCGAGTATTATTTATTTAAACATGTTCATTTTTACCTACTTTACAAAAGTAGGAGGTTCTCACTACCTATACTTGAATACAATAAAGTTAACGTTCGTTTTTTGTTTGTTTGAACGTAACCTCAGGAACTACCAGTTCTATTAGTGTTATCATTTTAAATATATAATTTCCTTAAATTTTGATTTTCGCTCCGTGGGATATTTGATCCAACTTGAAAGATAGGAAGCTTACATCTCAATTAATAGTGAATAGGGTGGTCCATCAACTTAATTTTTATATAGCAAAACAACGTTCAGCTAGTATATTATATGCGGGGCGTTTCTGGTTATTTTAACTAAGTTGTTATTTACACAAATAGTTGTTGTAGTTCAAATTAACGATTACCTAGTAACATATTGCTTATGACTCAGTTTAATACAAGCTAAATAACATTACTAGGATTTGTTATCAAATACTGATTTACATTAATTAAGGAAAATTATTTGTTTTATGCTCTTAATGAATATGACCTAGGTATTAAAGGCTACGGTCCTTTACAAGTCTTCCTTAACAAGATAATATGACCTAGATTACGAATAAATAAACTGATTTTGAAAAATGATCCGATTTTTTTTTCATCATTTCCTATATTTTTTAGTGACACTTTCGTTATAAGTAAAATACGTATTATTTGTAAAAAAATAATATTATTATATTAGTTAACTAGCAGCGCCCCGCGGTTTTACCCGCGTTGTGCCCGTTCCCGTGGGAATTTCGGGAATTTTTTTACATAAAAAAATCCTTCCTCTTGAATCACTCTACCTATTACAAAAAACCGCATCAAAATCCGTTGCGTAATTTCAAAGATTTAAGCATACAGACAAACGGACGCGACTTTGTTTTATACTATGTAGTGATGTCATATGGCGGTTAACGCTCACATTCCCCGAGCTCGAAAGCTTGGATTTTTATGAATACCATCATACTAAACTATGTATACGGGACTTCTCCACTTTTTGCCCTTTTCCTGGATTATTTTCATAAATTCCAAAGAAGCTGCTTTCTGCGTCTTTGAATTTATGCATGGGTCACCCCTAATTTTTCGTTTATCTTCGTCGGGGTAATAAGGACGTCTCCTGGGATGATTATAATAAATTATAATACAGAAGCTAAAAGAGAGACGTCGTTAACTTGTCATTACGAGCTTTTATTGCTCTGAAATGTGTGTCATGTCGCATAACAGAATTAGATTGACTGAAGGAAAAGGAATAGGTATACATATATGTGTTAAGGATATGGGATAAGAAGAACAGTGTACGCAACTTTCATAAGAGATCAGAACAAGTTAAAGTTAACTATAGTTGGAGAGAATCTAGATTACCTCAACAAAGCTCTAGAATCTAGAGGTTTGTTACACCTATCTAATATTTATCTCTTCAAACTCCAAACACGAGATGAAGATGACTGAACTCTTGAACTCATCTGAATTATTTAGATACACATCTAAACTACGAGTGTACTAATATATTAAAGCTGAAGAGTTTGTTTGTTCGAATGTGCTAATCTCTGCAACTACCAGTCTTATTTGCAAAGATAATTGTATCCAGTTGTGATAGCCAGTGAACCAGACTATTGGCTATAGGTGTATGGTGTTTAGGGGACTTGCCCAGCGGTGGGATCTTAACTTAGCCTTAGCCTATATGGGTACTGCAAAATATTTATTCACCGAATATAATTAGCAAGATATTGGAATTTTGTACAGTATTTCAAACCGCGTCTTCTGTCCTTGAAGTGGCCACTAATAAACACGATTTTATGACGGATCTGTGACATTCAGAGAAAGCTTTCTAGAAACTAGGCTCTCGTCACGACATTACGCAGGAATCTGCAGTATATGTTAACAACCACGAATGAAATGATTCCGCGAGAAATGGAACCATGCACTAGATAGGTACATCAGTCACATAGGGCTTAAAATAATTCCTATGGTTCAGTGTAGATAATAATCATACGTTTGTATTGGTACCATTTGCTCCGTCTTCAAAACCTTAATTGATAAAGCGAAAAAATTCCAGAAACTATCACTTAATTCGGTACAAGTTTTGAGTAAATTCTTTATAATACTAGCCGCGCGCGCCCCACGGTGTTACCCGCGTTGTACTCGTTGCCGCGGGAATTTCGGGATAAAATGAACTATAAATTGAGATTTAAGCTATTCTATCTTTCAAGTTGGATCAAATTGCACACGATGTGCAAATCAAATTTAAAATCGGTTCAGTAGTTTAGGAGTCCATCGAGGATAAACAACGTAATTTTTATGTACCTACATAGATCATACTGAAAACTATAAGTAACTACGTACCAACTTATTACATTTAATAGTGATTAAAATGATAAATGCTCGTAGTTTATTTATTAGCTCATTTGACTAACTTTTTTATTTACATTTTCATTTGGCCGCTATTCAGTACAATGGCGCTGACACAATAATTACACTCAGCTGGACTAAATTTATATGTTTAGGGAAAATGGACTTTATTCTGTTGATTTTACTGTTTCTTTCTAAACTAAACGTTAGATGGATGACCACTGAATTTGATTCGTTTGGAATATAAATAGTTGAACGCTTTTTTGACGCTCCATCAAAGTACATCACATCAGTAATGGAAATGCCTATTACAGTATATATTTTGTACTTTCGGGAATTGTGTAGCTAATTGGCTTTTTCCTATAACCTAGTTATCCAAGTCTAGCCTATAGCTATATTTGGAAGCCTAATATTGTTTTTTACATTGTTTCTATGCTAATAAATGTCAAATTTGGGTGTTTGACATTTATTTAAATAGACACAGCGTCAAAACTTGATCTGCTAAAACGAGATAGCCCGAAGACATAAAAGGAACTTACTATGTGGTTCGCTAAAAATGTCTATCATTTGGAACCCATGTTTGATCTTGGGCTGTATCTTCAATGCTATATTCAATTCGTTTTAATTTATATATCTAAATCTTTTCTAAACCCACTTATGTAAGTTTTGTAATACTGTTTTCACTTATTCGTTTGTACATTTGTTAATATTGCTTGAAATAAACTTATTTGATTGAAACCGGTTTAGCCGTAAAACTGACAGGTAGATCGACTTTCGCTTTTATTTTATTTATATTAGTGTGGGTATAAGTCCGAAATACTTAAGCACTAGTTGCTCCTTGAAAGGATTCGAAACAATAGAATTTAAAATGTTAAGGAGCCTTTGTTTATATCGTTTATATCTTTAAACGTTTAAACGCTCATACAACTTAAATTTACTTTCGCTTAAACGATTAATACGCCACGTTTTCATTTAGTGCTCGGAAAGTTTTTACCATTTATTCGCTCGATCACATTGCCCGCTCGCGCTTTAATACAGTTCAAGAACGAGCAAGCAATGTTCGGTGATGTTCAGTTCACTAAGTGAATACTCAGCTTAACGTACGCGAAAGCACCTAGCCACTCATTACAGTTAGTATGTTACCTACCTTACATACAAGATGTCGATACAAGGTACCCCAGGCTAGTTCTTTGTTGTCTGAACAGTAAACACAAAAAGAAAGGTCATTGTAAAGCCAAAAATAATGAAATACAAAACCGCGCACAGTTTTGACTCTCATTTTAGTTCGCATAACTCTTCCTTTGTTATTGTAATAAGTTTCTGTACATGTAATAATATTTGTTTCGGTGTCATTTACATGAGTATTCCGTTTATTAGTCATCAACGTAGATCGCGGTCATTGATCTACTTACAACACATATCGGTGTTTTGTCCATACGATGTAATTCGATTGATTCTTTAAACCATAATAAGCAGATATTTTACGATGTATGTGCATCCTGTCAGATCGAAGTCTCGGGCTCAATTTCCAGGTCGAGCTAATTATTAGCATGCAATAATTCACTTTTAAATAGAAACTACTTAGATTCAGGTTAATCAACACGTAGTCAGGCAAGTAACCCTGGTGATTTGGACCAGCGAGCTAGTATCTTCTTTATACTCACTCTCTCGCATTTCTTTCGTCCTTGTTCAAAAGACACGAGACTTTGGAAAGATTTTTAAAAGCAACCATGTTCTTAGAAAAGATTGGAGTAGGTGTAGGTAGAGTTCTCTTAAACCTTAGTATATTAGTTATCCCAAGAATAAAGTACAGTTTTATCTTTTTAAGGTACCCAAAAATATTTTGTATATTTTGTAGTTAGTTTGAAATCGGTGTCATACTAACAGCACAATAACAGATTATACAATGTTGATTATAAAACCGTTGGTATGCAGAAAATCGTTAACTCTTTCGAAATGAAAGGCAATTCGACACGATTGTTTGACGTACGTTAAGAGAAAATAAATATTGACGGTAAACGCCAATTCATGTGGCTCAGGTTTTTTCATTATTTTTTATTGTCTTCAAAGTACTGAGATGAGAGACCTTTGTCCAGGTGTGGGGAATTACAAGTTTATACTTTAAATGGTATGGTATCCACAAGATAGAAGGCCACCGCGCTGCAGACCACACCGGAGATGGCGCAACGAGCTGGACTCGTATAGGGAGGATTTGCATGAAATTGCCTAAGACACACACGTGGAAAGAAGGAAGGGAGGCCTTTGCTCTGCAGTGACAGCAACGGCTGATAATTTAAAATATATTTTTTTTGTTATTGTAAATATACCTTTAAATATCCGTGAAATGGGCAATTGATACGAGGATGTGTTCATCCAGGGAACCTTTTATCCCCACGCAATATGTTCAGCTGTTTACTTTCTATCGCAAACCTCTCCGCTTATTAATGGCTCCATTTATGTTCTAATCTATTGTGCTAGTTCGAGGGCAGTCTTGAAACATGCGACGGATTTCATTAAACCTTATTAGACCTTGATAGCCACGAATGACCTTGTGTACTCGCGCAGACCCTGGAACAATAATTAAATGACCAATGGAAATTTCTGAATAAAAATTATCCCAAGTTAAGATACAATACTTTGTGTATATATTATTGGGTTTATCGTATGTATGTTATAGTATCAGTGGGTGTGGTTCTAAGATTCATAAATGCAAGCTTGGCATGTGTGAATTTATCCTGTATTTTTATTGTTTGTCGCTCAGATTTAATTAAAGTTACTACATACACAGATCGTAGTAAATAACAAAATAGCATATTGGATGGTTGAACTATCTGTATTCGCTTGTCGTCGTGTGACCTTGCTAGTTCTCTTCATGCTGTGTCAACACTGCCATGAATAACCACAACAACTTATTGTTATAAATAAGGCAATGGAAATGCAATATAAACCTAGCATTTTTCTGGGAAATGGATTTTATTATATGATATTTAATGAATAGTTATACATATATTGTTCTATACTAATATTATAAAGCTGAAGAGTTTGTTTTGTTTGTTTGTTTGTTTGTTTGTTTGTTTGTTTGTTTGTTTGTTTGTTTAAACGCGCTAATCTCAGAAACTACTGAACCGATTTGAATAATTCTTTCACTGTTAGATAGTCTATTTATCGAGGAAGGCTATAGGCTACATTTTATCCCGAAATTCCCACGGGAACGGGCACAGCGCGGGTAAAACCGCGGGGCGCCGCTAGTTGTATTATAATTGTCGGCCCTGGTTGTTTCAATCGACGGACTAAGGAGGCCTGTAGGCGGTCTAAAAACTCCGACTACACGAATTTCTTCACTTACTTAATTTAATACATATTCTTGAAATCTAATTCTGAAACAGTTCAAGGTATAGGCTAAGAGTGCTTTAAACAATAGTCTTTTCGTCATAGCCTGAGACCGACCTCTCTATGTACCAGATATCTATGGTCATGTTATAGGTACAATGTCCACCGTTTGTAGTCCTATATATTGTACATACATACTTTTTCCAACTCCTCCTAACAAGTTAAATCTATACTAATATTATAAAGCTGAAGAGTTTGTTTTGTTTGTTTGTTTAAACGCGCTAATCTCAGAAACTACTGAACCGATTTGAATAATTCTTTCACTGTTAGATAGTCTATTTATCGAGGAAGGCTATAGGCTACATTTTATCCCGAAATTCCCACGGGAACGGGCACAACGCGGGTAAAACCGCGGGGCGCTGCTAGTAAAAATATACATTGAGGAAGATCAACCGCATGGCAACAAGGTGTGACTCGCATTAATGTTTTTACACATTCTGTTCGAACTCGCAGCTCGTGTGGTCACAAAAAGGATCATGTATTTATGTAAACGTACCTGTATAATACAGCAGGTTATATTATAAAAACTAAATCTAATCAATCCCAGTATTATTGATATGTTGTTGGTGTGGGTAACACCATTACAATGTATTTTTAGTTATTCTTGGCAAGCTTGTGTGAGTGGACACACATGTTGGTGTCCGAAATCACGGATTTAAACTAGTTCTCCGCGTCTCACGGATAGTTGAATATTTTATTCTGATTGTGATGACAATATTTTGATTAAGTGACAATATTTATTTAAGGAATCCTTGTTAAATCTTATTGAAGATGTTTATTTAATACAAAAAGTTACATTTACTTGTATGTCCATTCGTTACGACGCAAATCACGAACTGGTACTTTTGTGGGCAATCATTTGGGTGTCTCGATAAGATCGGTAAATAAAAACCGGTCTCCAGGCAGGACATGCACGTACCGTCTGCATGTGTGACGGATGGCACGTGCTGTGTACATGTTATCTGTGTCTTGTTCTAACACAAACATCAGCTCATCTGCCCTTCTTGCTTACTCCGCTGCCGGCGGGCACTCGCAACCAAAACAATCCGCGCGGTATCATCACCACTCGTTCTGTTATCAAATGTGTCGCTCACCCAACCGCGCGGTGTTATTGATTCGTTGTAACTAATTGGCATGTTTCAGTCGTATTGAGTGTATGTTATGTAACTACTCGTTTTGGGGATGAAAATCACGTTTGTAGTGTGTCATCCAAATGACGTATTTGATTGATAACATACATTACATTTAAGGTGACGTGAGTCCAGCGCTTACCTACTACAGAGGGGGTAAGGTGCGGGGCCTGCGGTCCGACCGCGGGCGATCTCCCGCTCGCGCGTAGTTTGCGCGCTAAGTTTGAATATGTCACTCATTGAGATGCCACAGTGTAGTGACTACAGTAAAAAAAGCCTATCAAGCAAAACTAATCGTAGATATTACGAAGGTTGGTATTATATTGTAGGTAGCCTTGGGAAAAATAACTAAAAAGAGATAAAAGGTTTAAAAAAAAATAACGGTCTTAACCCTGGGTGAAATCATTTTTATTGTCTAATATTACGAGCATAAATATTTTAAAGTGGCGGTGTTCATACACGTTTTAACAAACAACAGTACAGTACACATAACTGAAAAATATGAATATCTACGTATTGTTAGGTTTCAGTGGCGTCACCTTCAAAAGTAAAAACAAATAAATATATTGTATCATACCTCTTATTTCACTCCTTTTATTTAGGACTAGGCAGATAATATAAATTTCCACCGGCCGGTTTGTGATAATATACTTAATAATTATAATAATACTAGCTTTTGCCCGCGGCTTCGCTCGCGTGGAATTTAGTTTGCCGCTTTAAGTTTCGTTATAGATCGTTTAAAACATTTGTTTATCGTAGCAATCTCTGCATCGTTGCAAACTCCCACCTCCGCATCGACAAGAGGAGACAAGTCTTGTCCTAGGTATCCCCACTACCAACATTGCAGCTGTATAGTTGATCTGCTGATATTCTTATACTGTGACACAACATATTTTTTTGTTTTTTTTTTCAAAGCAATAATCTACTAAATCTATAATACTCCGGTCAATTTAGACATTCGAGGTTACATAAAGTCCAAACAAGCTGAAAATCAGGAAAATTGTTCAAAATATAATTATAAACAATGTCTAAAAGTTCCCCATCATTCCCGTGAATGGAATTTTTTTTATTCAAGGTCAAAGGTAAAAAAAAGTGTTTTTCGCAATTTTCAGCAAAACGGTAAGATTTATCATAAAAGTACCTGAGAAAATAAAAAAGCTTATAAAATTCTCTATAACTTTAATTCTATCCACTTTTTCCATATTCCAAACCGTTACCGTACAACTCTTTAATACCTTTCAAATGACATAGGTCATGTCACTGTTGAGCATTGGGGCAGGCTCCATAGTTACCTGCCCGAGGTCCTTAATTTTTACATTTCTGGAGCGTGTAGTTCAATAACGGTTGGAATATGGAAAAAGTGGATAGAATTAAAGTTATAGAGAATTTTATAAGCTTTTTTATTTTCTCTGGTACTTTTATGATCAAACTTACCGTTTTGCTGAAAATCGCGAAAAACTCATTTTTTTTACCTTTGACCTTGAATAAAAAAAAATCCATACACGGGAATGATAGGGAACTTTTAGACATTGTTTATAATTATGTTTTGATTTTTTTTTCTGATTTTCAGCTTGTTGGGACTTTATGTAACATCACTCTAAATTCTTGGTTTAAATTGACCGGATTATTATTCAGACAGTTCTTATTTATATTAAAACCTTATTTTCACGCAACCGTCATAGTTCAAATTTATTACTGCGAAAAAAGTTTTAAATTTTGCATCTCCGCGCTCCAGCAATATTTGGCATAGGTCCGTCCTCCACAAGCGCTTGAGCGCGACTGATCACGCCCCGCGTCACCCGCAACACGGCAAATTCTCGAAATTTATTAGGTATTTTGAAATTGTGTTTAAGAATGTAATGAAAGGTTACAAAAAAATACCTAATGCCCTAGCTCATGCTACGACCTATATTATAGTTGTTTTTCTTTGGGAAAAATCTGTTTATTTTAGCCAAATAATTATTTTTAAATTAATAAAAGAGGCAACTTTGTGATTTTTTTCTATCGAGGGAAATTAATCTAATCGTGTACTGAAATACCTTTGCCACTAGAATATATCCTCAACTTTAATATTATAGTTTTTTAGAATCAAAATTGTGACAATTTATATGAAAATAGTTGGATGGAAAAACCGCGTTTTGCGAGTTGCTGGACTCACATCACCTTAAATTATTGTGTGATCAATATTTAGTGTAGGCATAGGTTGAATTACCGTCCGGACCACGTGATTACTGATAACATTAACGAATTCTTTTTTGTAGTATCTAACTAAAATACAAAACACACAAAACTCTCAACAATATACTAGTGCCACTGATGTTGGTAAATAATGTATTATTATACATACTTAGTAACTTGTTGAATTTGTAAAAACTGTTTCTTAGTGATTAGATGATTATTGCTAGTTAGCTAGATGCCCAAAATAACCGCGGGAACGGGTACAACTGTAAACCCCCTCTGGAAAACTCCCTAGTATTAAATGTTTTTTCGAAGCTATATTTTTAATATTCAATATTCGTAACGTTTGGTTTCTTATGTTACAGACTGACAGGTGACAAAGGCTGAATATGACGGTGGAGAAGAGCAAAGGGTCGCTGCCCCCTGCCACCAAGAAGGTCGCCCCAGACGGGGGCTGGGCCTGGATGGTGTGCCTCGGGGTCAGCTTAGTTAATGTGAGTCTTACACCTGTGTTCCACCATACGTGTACACTACACGGATAAATTCATCATTTTTCATTCATTTCGAGTAGGTTAGTAGCCAACCCTGGTGTCGGATTTTTTAGACCACCTAGGTCTAATAATTCATCATTAATTTCCTCGTAAACATGGGTACTTATAAGTACATAAATTAGTGTTAGAATGAAGAACAAAGAACGCCAGTTTCAAACTATTTCACATAAGTACGACTTTTAGCGTACCTAGCTTCTATCAGAAATAAAATTGGCCGACCAGTTCAGACGTGAAAGCTGAACAGATTTCCGCGTATCAATTATTTAGCAAGGATGGTTATCGGGACCCGGACCCAGGTCTGATAAGCAACAACTATGTCAGCCCTTATTGTTGACTCCTACACGGTAATAGAAGCTAAGCCGCGACTCCGGTGAGGGCGGTGAGAATCACAAACATTTCTGTGAATAAAGTGGTACTTACTTTGTGCATTAAGTGGAGTCACTACTTCTTGTTGTCCTACTTACAAACTCACTTTGTTCGGTACTTGTGGAGTATAAATGAATAAATCATATTTTATTCATGTATTAAGAGCGAAAGTTGAGTGTACAAGTACATGATAATATATTAATTCATTGCGTTCTATACCTAGGTCAGTGGGCACTACTGGGGTCGAAACTTTAGACCGCCTAAAGGCCTATAACATGGCCTAACGATTTGGACACTAGGACCACTAGTTGAAGGACTGGCATGGTAAATTGTCGGTATCAATTGTAAATTGTAAATCGCTCAATCATCTCTGTTAATGTGAAGCGCGGCTGTTCTTAATTACAATCATTACCATCTAAGATTGTACTCATGTTTATGAACGAATAAATAATTTGAATCAATTAAACTTCGTTATTGTTACTAAATTTCAAGTCAAAAACATACAAACGACAGTCACAATAAATATTTGGTTTAATGAAAATAATTCTTCGATTATGTATTATCAATTTTAAAGTTCACATGTTAATTTCTCGATTGCTTTTTTCGGGCATTGTATCAACTGTGTCAACTATACACCTACATGATATGTAGATAATTAAATGTACTAATTATTACATGTCTATGAACATCTGTATTCGCTAGAGCTGATAATAAGCAATAACATTTTTTATTAGTCTTTAAAAGGTAATAAAATAATTTATTGTTTATTTATGTTATTAAGCAAACGATAAATCTGTATTGTCATTACAACCAATTAATACAACGCGCTAAAGTCATAACGATAAGTGAAAATTAGCCTTATGAAGGATACTCAATTACATGATGCAATGATTAACAGTGATGTAGCGTTAACTGTTGTTAACGAATAGTGAAACAACCTCACACATTTATATTCGAAAACTTCAAATTGGTTTGGTATATTTCATTTGCCAAAACCTATTTTTGTTTTGGAGAATACCTTTTAAGTACATATACACCTTTATTGGGACTCTCCTCTCTTCTACCCAGGGTTTAACATGTAGTTGTAGTAGAAACCCAAAGAAGTGTAATTACGAATGCATTTACTAATATGTACCAAAAATTTATATTTTAAAAATACCAGAAAATCAATGTTCAAAATCATTTGAACATGTATGTTCATATATTAGGTATATTTACTTGAAATGCTTATTTCTGGGCATTTTATACATCATTGTTTCGGATACTCGACCCTTAATCCTAAAAGTATCATAATTTATTATAAAAAAATCTTCGCCTGAGTTTTCATCGATACACTGTGTCTTACGAGAAACCTACATATTCTGCTAATCTTAATTATTTGTATTCATAATGGTCCATTTATGACCACACTGTAGCGTGCTGATTGCGATATCTATATATTATCTCACAAATACTTTACTAACTTCTACAATGTGTTTCTATAAACATTGATTATTATTTATAAGATAATAGCTGTGATAATTCAATGACCTCAATTTGGAGAGATAAAGCTCACTGAGGTTTTATCGAAGTATTTTAAACTCAGCTCACTGATTGTCGTGATTGACTGATAAAAATATCTCATTGCCAGTTATAGTTTTGACGGTTTACTTAATTAGGTATCTGATATCATAAAGGTTCATAAAATAAGTTAAATAAATATTAGTAACATTCTGAAGTTTTACGCGCATTATATCAGTACTCGCTAGAAATTCGGCATAATAGGTTTGTGTGTTATTTCAAATTATAGATGAACTGTCTGTCTTCCATAGAAATACGTGCAACTGTTTCAGCTTTAACGAAAATATTCACTCATCCGCACAATCACACTACAATTAATCAATATCTCCGGATACAATATCTATCGAATTACCCTACAATATGATGACATTGATTGCAGAACTTATCGATATCTTATCTTCAACTTTGTTTATCGATTGTCTCTACAACGATGTCAAAAGTGTTTGGTAGGTAATAGGGTCGTCGAGGAGCACGTACAGAATAAGTGCACTTGCGACGAAGGACACAATATGATTGTTATTGCCTAACTGGTCACATGCTCTCACGAACATCTACGGCGGGATCTGTTGCCATGTACTGAGTTGTAATCAAGCTAATACGTACTAGTCGTATTGTAGTTGAGAAGAGACATACAAATAATATCATACAAAAATGGGGATGTCATACGTTGATGGGCGTTTTTATCTGTGTTAGTCTGTCTGAAAATGACTTGATAATAATTCCAGGTTTCTGTGACCACAGTTACTGTAAAGGGGCCGAAACTTCAGATAAAAATGTTGATAATACTTTTTTCTTTGTAACATAACTAAGGAAGTTTTATTTCAATTTTTTTTATCAAGTTCTAACTAATTTTATAATATCGTCTATTGTTTTCATCTACGATTTTCCTGAATTTAAATACGTTCTGTAAAACAGTGATTCAATTATGGATAAATCGTATGATGTTAAGAATCTAGAATCTTTCATTGATTGAAGTGCTGCGTGCCGTCACCGCGCGTGATAATGGTACTCATCTTTAGCTTACGGCGACCATTCAAGAAGCTGATCTCATATCATAATACTACCGACCGAGTTTGTACATGCCATTTTAGAAAATATTGTAGCTACTTATTGATAACCTATCTTAAGTTATATTTACAAATAGAAGTGATTGCGATACTTCTTTATTTAAATGTTTTTTTTTAATTTTTACCTCATTTAAAACTTTGTTGAAGAGATTACGTAAACAATTGATTTTAGTTGTGAAGTTGAATTCAACTGAGTTCCGGACACATTGTTTGCGTGTTTGCTACAATTTATAATTAACACAGCGTACATTAAAAGATTTCTTTGTTGTTAACTAACCAGAGCAAGTACTGGACTATGTTCATTATTCAGTACTCACGACGTTCTTGTCTTATTTCTAGTTATACATGTCTGTTTATCTATGAATATCGCAATAGGACTCTTCAGTGATATCTGAGGCTTTCATTTCAAGTTTTGTTTACACACTTCAAGGTAAAGCACGTACCTAGGCAGGTATATTATTTTATGCCATGTATTGAATTTGTTGTAGATATTTTTTAAATCGATTAGATACGATTTATTACAATTATTGTGTTGTACCTACCGGTTTTATTCGCATTATGCCAGTTCTTGTGAGAATTTCGGAAAAATCTTTTTTAGTGCTCCCCTACACGGGAGGGTAGGAAAATACATGCTTAGCAGCTTCCTGAGACCAGTAGCTTCGGCTGTGCGTCTGCGGATGCGATTTATATCTATCCTAATGTAATAAAGCTGAAATAAAAAAAAATGTTTGAACGCGCTAATATCAGAAACTACCAATCATATTTGAATCATTAATTTTGCTACGGATAGGCACATTCAACGGGAAGGCTATAGGCTATTTTCATCCCAAAATTCCCACGGGCACGCGGGTTAGACCGGGTACTGTTAGTATATTAAAACTTCATGTTTTTATAAGACAACCGTATTTGCATACAAATATGTGCATCAGTGCAGTGAGGCATCTACATCTAATATAGGTGTAATGTCGGCTGTTTCTAGGAGGGATGCGAACAAACCGGTAGCGAAGGAAGTAAACGTCGGTGTTACGAGGATTTACTGTTACCTCACCAAGTCACCACGTACTGGACTGAAGTATACACTTACGTCAGTCAGTTTATTATTTGTTTTTATAATGTGCTAGATATATTACAGTTGATTCACTAATTATATCTAATTTTTGTTATTTACAAAAACGTATGCCATTGCAAAATTCGCATGGAAATTTAATAAGTAGGTATATTTTAGTTTAGTAGATACCGAAATAAGCGGTTGCTAATTCTGAATTCTCAGGTAGTCATAGTAAGGCCTTGTCCTTACTACGTTGTAGTCAACGGAGGCCGTGGGTTTCCTTGCAATGTTTTCCTTCATCGTGAGGATTTCGTCAAGAAAGAATACTTCTCAATGATGCCCATTGAATATATATTGTTTCTAACTGTCTTTAAAACAAGTTTGAGAATTACCCTATTTCAAACGTAGTCATCAAAAATAATTGAAGAAGAAGTAATGCCGGAAAACTGCCAAAGCACGGTTGATTTTAAACTCGCATTGAGAACAATATTAGAGAAAGTGTTTTACTTTCTTCATCAAATTCATGTCACGAAATAACCCGCATTAGGTAAACGTGGTGATTACGTATAAGTCTCCTCACTGTACATATACCTTCAATGAGATGAGAGGCCTTTGTCCAGCTGTGGTAATTTTCTGTGTTTGATGCTCCAACAAGGCAATGTTTCCTATTCCAGTTCTCGACGCGCTCGCTGGAGCCCTCGTTCGGTCTCCTGTTCAAAGACCTGCTGGACGAGCTGGGCGTGAAGACCACGGGCGCCTCCGTGATCGCCAGCACCCTCGACTCTGTAGTGAACTTCTCGGGCTTCTTCGTCGGCCCGGTCATCAAAACGTTCTCATACAGAAAAGTATGCTTCGTAGGCTCCACTATTTGCGCGCTCGGACTCCTGTTCACGGCCCCGGCGAACAGCATGGCGCACATATTGGCCACATACAGTATTTTAGGAGGTAAGATCTGGAAAAACTAGGTCGAATGTTCCGTTCGTCCTGTGGGCGTTTCGAGATGAAAATTAGCTTATTGTTGTCGTCAAGGTTCTCTCCCTACTCAAGGATCTATTTCTTGGGAAATAGTTTGGTACTTACCTACTATTGTGTGCGTTATTTTCGTATGTGGCTGTTTTACGTACATTTCAGACAAGTTGCAAAGAGATATACCTAAATTATAAATTGGTCAATTTTTGGTTCATTTTGTTTGGTAACAATTACTTTCACAATTATATTTTTTATAGTATTGACTTTATCTTCTGTACTCGGCGTAAACCGTAACACTAAATAACGTTTACGATGTTATTGAAATGATTTTTATTACTATGGACATTTCATTTTGATATTGAATGGAAACTTAAGTAACACGATAATGTGCACTCAAATGGTTTACTATGTATTGTTGTTGAAAGCAATTCGATAGTAGATGTGTAAAGTATAGCATAGCACGTTGTGTGCGACGAGTAATACAGTTTTCATTAAGCACGGAGTCATCAGTAGAACTCAATCAATTGTGATTGACATCTGATTACTTATTATTGTATTTATTACTAGCCCCGCCTTTGATTATTACTATGATATCTACCTAGGTCGTGCATACTATATAACAAAATATGGCTAAAAATAAAACGTAGCTAATATAGGAGACGTTGTATAAAGATTATGACATACTCGTACATCCCAATTGACTTTACCCTTTAAGATCCCTTGAGAAATTTCGAATAAAAGTCGACGCGGTGCTCAGACCAAATAAAACCTCTTGAGACGAGAGCTGTCATCTATGAAGTCAGTTATGTGCTGGTGGATATGTGATTTAGTATTAAACTAGCAGCGCCCCGCGGTTTTACCCGCGTTGTGCCCGTTCCCGTGGGAATTTCGGGAATTTTTTTACATAAAAACCTTCCTCTTTAATCACTCTACCTATTACAAAAAACCGCATCAAAATCCGTTGCGTAATTTTAAAGATTTAAGCATACAGTCAAACAGACAAACAAACAGACAAAAATAGCGACTTTGTTTTATACTATGTAGTGATGATATGACGCAAGATATAAGGCGCAATTTTGCATGCCACTTTCATTCCCAATCCTCTTCAATGTACTGATATTTTCAGTGAGATAAGAGACTTCTGGGACATATACTTTTTACTTCTACTGTTTTGTTTGCAGCACCCGGTCTATTATTTAGTCTGGGAAGGTGTCGACTTAGCTTAATTGTGATGTGTCGTCCTTTTAATAAACACGTGTAGTGATGTAGCGGTGGCGTGTTCCAGGGTTCGGCGTGGGGCTGGCGTCGTCCTCGTCATTCGTGTCGCTGAACCATTACTTCTCGAAGAAGCGCGGGCAGGCCGTGGGGCTGTCCATGGCCGGCACCGGCTTCGGACTCATGGTGATGCCTCAACTAGTCAAGCTGCTCTTAGGAGAGTATGGGTTCAGGTCAGTACTGTCACCTTGTAACTTTGGTGCGGACCAGGGGGCAATGGGTGTAATTGCCTCCTTGGGTGCTTTATTTTGTCAGTACGGACAAACTAAAATAAATGATGATACATAGATGAACAGACTTCAAATTATTCCGCTCTCCCTCTTAACCTCATCTCATCAGTGTGCATTTCTTTAAATATAATTATTCTATGTAGCTGGTCCACGCCCCTTCACCCGGAAATATTTGAATGATTATTCTCATATTCTGCTATTTGGATTGAGACAAATCCAAATAACTAATTATATATCGACGTGAGCATCAATAGCATAAGCTTGGACTTAAAATTCGGTCTCTTAAGTTCTCGGATGGCTAAAAGGGCTTTCTGGTCATCAAGTTTATGTATGAAATTATATGTGAAACAGAACGTGTATCATATCATAGACTATTAATCAATTCACCTGTTTAGGTTTGAACATGACATCACCAGCTATTTTACCCTGGCGGTTTATTTAATATTTCTTCCTTTGAATAATATCTCATATTTCATCCAGACCGTTATGGCACGCAGATACTAACCACGACCCAGTTGTTTAGGTTACGATATGTGCGATAAAATCTAATATTACAATCATAAACGTTTTTAAAATGAAACGGAAGCTATTAATATACGATGTTTGCTTCAAGTGGGGCGCTAGATCAAATAATTATTCCCCTTCCTTAAGTTCATAGACTTAAGTTATAAAATGTTAAAATGTTAACATCGCAGTACTTAGTAGTTAGTACATTTGTTAAGCTACTTCAAAGTATTTAACATGACATAGATAAGGCACTCACATTAACATAACATGTTTTAGGGTTTGATTATAAATATTTCGTCCGATCAAACAAATATGGCAAAATCTGCAGACATGACTGGACTTGAGCTAACCAGCGCTCAATTTCAAAGCTCTCTCAAAGCTTCCATTATGCATGGACAGTCAACTACAAAAGTTGAAGAATACATAGAATGTTACAAAACACTTCATTCCATAAATAAATGTTGTGAAAAGAGGAGAAAATGATCAGGGGTTTTGTAGCTATGTGTTCATCAACTTTTGTAGCTGACTTTACGTTCATGTTGTTGCGGTATGATTCCAGGTGGACGGTGGTGATCCTGGGCGCGCTGGCGTTCCACGCCGTGCTGGGCTCGTGCCTGCTGCAGCCCGTCAAGAGACATCTCATCGACGCGCCGGTGGATTGTGAACTGCAGGCGGTCAAGGTATCCTTAGTTCGAAATGTTTAGCGATTTGACCCACGTTGTGTTTGTTCCTATGGGATTTTTGGGAAGATATGAACTTTCCTCTTGAATGTGGCTAGTTAATGTGAAAATAATTATTCGAATCCGACCAATAGTTTCAAGGATAAGCGCATTCAAATAAACGAAGAATTAAAATCAAAATCGCTCTGTTAAAATATGTACATTAGAACTTTCTCCTTTAATTCCAGGAAATGGAGTGCATAATGGAGAGCGAGGAGGAGAACGACGATAAGTTCGAGGCGAACCCGCTGGTGAGCCACCCGATGGGCAAGCTGACGGCGCAGCGCTCGCAGAGCAACATGAACCACCCGTCCGTGCGCACCGTGGGGCTGCCGCGCGCGCACACCAGCGACCGGCCGCTGCACGCGCGCGCGGCGGGCGGCGCGGGCGGGCCGGCGCGCGGGCTGTCGGCCGCCGCCTCGCTGGGCGCCATGTCGCGCCTGGCCGGCGGCGCGGCGCCCGACGCGCGCCGCCGCAAGGAGTCCGTCATCTCCTCCATCTCCAACATGGACTTCACCGGCAGCTACCTGCAGCTCTACCTCGATGTACGTCATGTCGCATTCACTCTCTACATGCATGATGCACGCGCACTCACTCACGCACGCACACACACGTACACACTCGCTCGCACGCACTAACTCGCGTGCGCATACACACGCATACTCACGCGCACACACCCATACCAACACATTAACATACACATAATTTTATTACTATCACGGATCATGCATCCGTCATGTACTGCCTAAAATTTTATTTGAACTATTTTTTTAATTTCTAGACTGCCGATGAAGACGCGATTCAAATGAAAGCGTTCAAGAAAATAGAGGACACGGCAGAAAAGAAAAAAGGGTTTATTAAGAAGTTCATAGCGCTTATGGACTTGGATCTACTGAAAGACTGGTCTTTTTTGAATCTTTTACTCGGCCTGTCTCTCTTTTGGAGCGGTGAATTGCAATTTAGGATGTTGACGCCTTTCTTTATATCGAGTTTGGGGTACAACATGAACGACACGGCGTTCTGCCTGTCGATGACGGCCATCACCGACATCCTGGTGCGGCTGATCCTGCCGCCCATATTCGACAGGACCACCATATCCAAGAAGATGATATTCTTCGTGTCGGCTTTCTTTCTGGCTGCTACTAGATCAGGTGACTTGGAGTTACTTTTCACCTAACTTTTCTCCAATTTGTTTCACCATTATAGGTATTATCATTTTGGTTTTCATTTTACCCTCTCATTCTTTCTTGTGACACTCACTTAACAAAATATTATTAATTTAATTGTTACCCATTTTATGAAAGATATTTTGTAACTACGCCATTGATTTATGAATTTTCTGAATCAATCAGTTAGATAATGGAACCACTAGCCCCCCGGAGATCCTTCAGGGAAGTTGTATGGTGAATGTGTCGGTTGCAGTGCTGGCGCAGCAGACGGAGTGGGTGCCGCTGATGGTGTGGCTGTCGGTGTGCGGCTTCTTCCGCGGCATGTGCCTCAGCAACTTCACGCTGACGATCTCGGAGTACTGCCCGCTCGACAAGCTGCCCGCCGCCTTCGGGCTGCACATGGTGGGCAAGGGCGTGTTCGTCGTCGCGCTCGGCCCGCTCATCGGTAACCGTCATGCCGCACTCCATACCGACGCATCGCTTCACATTCTGACAAAAATACTTTTTGTTTCTTGCTGGCTAATCTCGGGAACTACCGATTCGATTTGACTAATTATTTTTGTTGTAAAAATTATTGCATATGGATGGATGAAATTCTCGTGAGCCAGTTAGCGCCCCGCGGTTTTACCCGCGTTGTGCCCGTTCCCGTGGGAATTTCGGGATAAAATGTAGCCTATAGCCTTCCTCGATAAATAGACTATCTAACAGTGAAAGAATTATTCAAATCGGTTCAGTAGTTTCTGAGATTAGCGCGTTTAAACAAACAAACAAACAAACAAACTCTTCAGCTTTATAATATTAGTATAGATGTGAAAGGAATGACATCTACGAATTATATTGTTATTTCTCTAAAGTAGACCTCAAAATAATAAGTATATTAATAATTAAGTTTCATTATACATAATACTATTTATTTTCAGGATACGTAAGAGATTATACAGGGAGTTTCGCAATCTGTATCCACGTCCAGAACGCGCTGATAATGTCGTGCGTCATCGTGTGGGGCATCGAGTACGCGCTCGCCTTCTCCCGGAGGAGAAAGGTGGTCCAAATATAATCACACATACTCCAAACAACTGATAGCTCGCTATCATTATTAGCTACATTATATACTAGCCAAGGCTTAAGCATCATGTCAAAAACTGTGTTAGAACATACAAGTGCCAAATGTACGACGCCTAGTGTAGGTAGTCGAATGACATTGTTAGTTAGACTAGAAGTAAGCGTACTAAATTAACCTTTTATGACAATTTTACATGACATTTTGTAAAGAATAAATTCTAAACAAAGTACCAAATCTGAATATGAAAATATCATGACTTTTACGCTTTAACATTACCAGTGATTAGTAGATCAAAACACTCTTTTATAGTTACTACCAAACATCAAAATTGGTAATAAAAATATTTTTAGACGGCTGTTTCTATATTCTAAAGGTTTGTAGGTACTTATTCATTTGTATAGACATATTCGATTTTGAGATATATTATGTACTTTTATAATTGGAATATCTTCCCTGTAATCCTAGCTTTAGATCTTTATAACTGACCTTCGGGGTAGTGTATTGACGAGTGCTAGTAGTGAAATGGTTAGGATTGTGAGTAACAACTGTAGATGTATGTAGTATAGTGATGAAGCAACGATTTAGTTATCATAACTGTCTTCCATAAGTGCGTAGCCATATTGGAAAGCTATTTGCCAAAAAATATGTATTTAGTTTGCATTTTATCATTGTATTCTTTTCGAAAGGCTACTTTATTATACACAGTTCGAAATAGCTAGTTAATATGGCTACCTACGCTTTCTACACTTTTACGTGATGTAAGACCAAATAACAATTAAAAGATGCACATAGTGTATCGATATATATATTTTTATGATAAGCGGAAGTGCTTCGAGAATATTTCCAATAGACTATCTGCCTTATATTTACGTAAGAATAATATTAAAATGATTTAGTACTTACCCAACTACTGTATGTAATTGCATGTAGTTGGCAACACTTGCATACTGCTGTTAACAGCTTGCATGTGTCCATGTGTATACGGTAACTTATATTTTTGTATCTGACAAGTGTATGTGGTACTTGCACTTGCATAGAATGCAAGAACGACATGCTAGCTACTGCTTCGTGTCACAGGCATGTGTATTCCCGACTTATATATTGATAAGACAAAATGTAGGGGCCTCTTCAAAATATTTTGTATGTAGAACATAAAATAATATTAAAACATAGAATTTCATTAAAATAATATGAAAATATTAGACTGTTGAAACTCAGGACGATATTTGCCTTCAATTGTTGCGCTCGTTTTAATAAATATACTTTATTTATTGAAATAATAGAAGTTTGGGAGAGCTTGCAGATTGATCAAGTAAGATATATTGCCAAGTAGATATGGTTGACTGCGCGTCGGAACATATCGTTAAAATAGTATAAAAAATGAACCGTAAGTGTTTTTCAAATATTATATGTAGGTGTTGCATTCTGCATGATGAAGTTATAAATAACTTACAAAAGCAATGTGTCTAGTGCCAATCTTGCAACTTAAATATTATACGACTTAAAGTTCAGATAAGATAAAACATATTTTATTTATTTAATAGAGGTAGGTATCGCTGATCTAACGCCCGTGGGTGCAAATAATATGAAGATAAGATTAAACTAGAAAAAAATGAACTAGAGGTGTTGGCGAGTGCCGGGCGTAAGATGAGCGATTACCTTATAGCTTTCTTTTGACCATCCTTTAACAATTTCTAATTGGAATTTTTTGACATGTTCTATATCTGTCAAATGTGACAATAGTTAAGAAATGGAAATGGGGAGTAATAACGCGCACCATAATGTATGATTAAGATTTAATCACAAGTACAACGTACTTAATAAATGGAAGTTAATACATATGTAATGTAATAATGTTACGAGTACAATTTTAATGTTATATTTTGTACTTATTCTGTTGTAGAGAATCTACATAATATACTATGTACTTACTTGAATTAATGCGTACTTACTTTAGCATATTCCAGAGAATATGTTGTGTCACACTCAACATATTCTCTGGAATATGCTAAATACACTCATGTGTCACCCCTTTTGTTGAAATACACATGAGGGTATTTCGACAAAAGGGGGTATAAAGCTACATTCTAATTTCCTTCCAATTTCTTTGACCAATATTCGATCCAATGCACTTTGGACAATTTGGAATTTGACTAGTGGATTCCCCCTATAATATATCTCCATATATTTTTCTTCCTTTGCTTAATTTATTAGAATTGCGCTAGCGGTGCAGTGTTGAACGTTGCCGCTGTCAAATCAGTAATGTGACATTGACATTTGTTATACCACAGACGCCAATTTGTCATTTGCAACTCTAGCATAACCATGCGATAACACATAAGTTAAAATATTATGCCATCAAACTAAAATTGAACTGAATAGAAAATATTATTTGTGTTCATGTTATGGGTGATTTAATATAGTTTTTATGAATAGAGTTTGAATATAACTCAATGGTTTATATCATATCACTTCTATGACACATACCGCATGGATATACTAGAGCTGTAGATATAAATGAGCAGCCCTCATACATCTTAGCTTTATGCAGCCTTACATAAGGCTTCGATTTGGGGCAGGCCTAAAATTATGACCTGAAATTCATTTTATTTATTATTTCATTATTTCTGTTACATTATTTAAATCAACAGTTAAGTTTATAATGTTTATTGTAATCAAAATGAATGATTTGAAATTGTTTTTATATTAATCATTATATTTTACATGCTAATTTACTTTTTAATTATGAAATTTTATGAACGAAAAGATGATTTAAGTGAGGAGGTGAATAAATGAGAGGTGGTTACCGAGATATGAGAGTTGTTTTATTACACTACCTAATTACCTTCTGTTCCAACCTTATCTGCTGATTTGACCCTAATTTTGTTTTTGTTTGACCGTAGTAACATGAGACTTAATCCTAATTGTCTATAAATATCTGCGACATATTTCGGGTCCCTGCCGGTTTAACGCCGCGCCGGTCAACGCTCCTTCAAAAGGCACGATCAGATTCGGCGTCGGTCGTTTCTCAAGTTTTAAGCGCTCTTGGCGTTGTTTTACTACACGATGTTAACTCATTGTGGTTGTTAAGCACCGTGCAGCTCGGCCCCTACCGGAAAAGCTGGCCGGTAGTGACTTTTTTGCAATCTGAGCGCTACCGTGCTTCGGCGGGCGCGTTAAATCATCGGTTCCGATTGTTAGGGTAAAAACTAACTCGAGTTTCACCTTTTATAAAAAGCAACTCAACCTGCAGACTCAACCCTGGATTTAGTTTTTCCAATCAACTCTTGTTCGTACTTCGTAATAATTTTGGTTCGTTAACGCCTGTTACAATGGTGATCCAATACTCATCTAAGTGCTGCGAAAAAACCCGTAGTACGTAAAAACACTTTGATTTCCCGACTTTTCGAATGGATTGCACCACCCGTAGTAATACGTTAATAATAAGTCATTTATTACTTTTTATTAAAAGCAATTACATTTGGTTGAAAACTTAACTTTATTACTTCTTTTGGACAAGTTTCAAATGAAATATTCATAGAGGAGTAGCCCGTGCTAGTGCTAGGGATTCAACTCGGAAGTGACGTCACAGAAGTCACGTTGATTTCTCGAGGATTAACTTATTTGAATGGTTTCTCCATCATTTACGCTCCATCCACTATCGAGTACAACAGTTTTATGTTACCTGACACCTGTGAATACTTACGTTGGGGTATCTTACTAATCGAAGTCCCCTATCTCATGTTTCGGAAGAGAGGTAGTACCTACTATGATACGAGAGATAAGTACCTTAAATATGCATAGGTTACTATAAACTTTTATTATTATTGCTTCACAATCTAGGCCCAGAATATTTTATATATTAATCTACGAAAATAGTCAATTATGTGACCTTGCATGGATCAATTAGTATATAAATTTTAGTATTTTAAAAGCAGTTTTTATTTCAACTTCACTGTGCCTAGTGCTGTTATAATGTAAGCAATATTCAATATTCTCAAATGTAATCTTGATCTAAACGATGTATCCTGCTCACAACAGGGTACACTCGACGATATTGGCGGTAGACCAATTTTCGAATTAAAAGAAAAAACGTATCTAATCGTGATGTTACGATACCCATGTAGGTAAAGCTATGTAAATCCAGCGGGAATTTAACCTGGTCGTTGGTTTCACTTTACGCTAGTTACCCTTATGTGGTTTAGCCCACTGTCATCATCATAAATTTAAGAGCAAGGCTCCTGCCGGTGAGTCCGATGCGGACTTCTCCATCTATTCCTATTCAGTGCAAGCTCCTTCACATCTTTATACGACATGACAGACACTTTTTCTTTAATCTGACTCATGTAACTGATTCTAGGCCTTCAGGCCTTCCCCTACGGCCTACTCCACTGTATAGTGGAATAATAGTGACGATTTAAACAAATAAAATTATGGCCTTAATTATATAACTGGACCTGGTTCTAATATTTTGGTAACCATAACCATGCTCTTTAATGTACATCAGGGGACCTAGAACCTCCCTAGAATCAATAACTAAGTAGTTTTCGTTAGATGCATAAGTATATTAATAAGGCAATGTTAATTTATAGTAACAGTTTATTCAGGTATTTTATCTAAATCATATCTATTTAATAAAATGAGAATCGTACAACATTATGCGTTTTATTACATGCAAAACTAAATGTTCAACGTAGGTATAATTCACTTATCTATTTCATCTCGCAGTCCAATATTTACCTACTTTATACATCACTAAACAATTCTTAGCAGTTGTAATGATTGGATAGCGGTGCGAGGACGTGTCCGGCCGACCAATTAACATGAAATCAGTCGCAACGTAACGTAAACTAGTTCGGGACAGTCGCTCACTTCAAAAAATACTGAGTTCGTTATAAATATTGCACAATGAGTATTCACTTAATGAAAGCAATTACGTTAATTTAAAAACGGAAACTCATAAACATTAGATAATATTTGTAATTTTTGTATTAGATTTTTGTTGTTTATTTGAATTTAAGTGTAAGTATGGATGAGGCATACGCTCATATTGATGGGAATGACCGCAAGAGAAGCAAGAAGGGGATGGTGCCCCCTGACGGGGGCTGGGGGTACGTGGTGGGCCTCGGCGTCGGATTCACTTTTGTAAGTATTATATATCAAATCTTATTCAGGTACCCTATGGTTTTATTTAGATATTCATTATCAAAAACAAGATTCTGCGACCCAGGCAAAGCCGGTTATTGAACCTAGGGTTTTTTTACTTATTAGGTACCTACGTCATTATTTGTTAAAAAGTAATATTTTCCAAAAGAGGTCGACTGAAACTTGCTGATTGTAAACACGTAGTAGGAGAATAAATAAAAACAAACATATCGATTTACACATACGGAGTTTAATTTAAAAGTTATGTATTATTTTTTTATTTAACCTGTTGTGTCCCACTGCTGGGCAAAGGCCTCCCCCAATTCTTTCCACCTGGGCACCTGTATCTATCTATTAATAACATTTGATTTTAAACGTGTTCTGAATTTAAGGTTTGCATTGAACTAAAGTTTTAGACTGTAGGTACCTAATCTAAATTTCGGTTTAACTGGATCAAAATTCAATTTCAAGATATGTCTCACAATGCATCCAGCATCCCACAGGTACAGCACAAACAGACTAAATCTAAATGCTTATAGGAATATGGTTATTTTAAAGAATTGTAGACACTAATGTAGGTATTAATAAATCAGTGATGTGCTGATCAGATCAAGCCCTCATCAATGATTTCTCGAAAACTCCTAAAGCTAGACTCGTGAAACTGTGAGAGATGATTAGTTCGTAGAACGTAGACACTCGTAGTCGTAGTCACGGTCGTATTGTAGCCGTAACGTAGTTGTCGGATTATTTGACAATTCATTCCTTGAGAGGGGAAAGAGGACAAAATCAGGTTGTATGCAATTTCCTTATTTTTAAGATAAATTAATATAATACACAGCTCCTATAGTCTAATAATTAAAAGATATCCTAACTAACCAAATTTTTCTAACATTCAAAACGGTAATATGACAAAGTCACGGGCTAATCGTAGTTAGTACTTATGTCTGAGTAAAACCTAGGTATTTAGATTGTAATGAATAGAAAACGAAGAGCTTGTAATAGTGGTTTCTTACGTATAAGCGAACACTACTCATTTTGATTTGAAACTACGAGTCGTAGTCACAGTTTTCTGTGACCACGGTTCCTGTAAAGAGGCCGAAACGTCAGATAAAAATGTAAAATAAAAGCAAAGTGTATCTGTAAACGTAGTTTCAATTTGAATGAACTTGTAATAGATTAAAAGTCGAGACATACTAAAATTATGTTAACCAAATCAAAGAACAATGGGTATAGCGGGTCCAGCTCCAATAGGAATGACATATTATACATCTAATAAAAGGCCAATGGATTAATCCGAAAGCGTCTTCTTGACGTTATTGAAAGAATTCGCAAAATCGATTAATAAATTACGTATGCGTTAATATCCTTATTAACTATAAAGTTCAATATCATCTCAAAACCGGCTATCTCCAGTCACACAGTGAATTCAGACATGCGGCTTCTTGATTGTATCAAAACAGGTCTTTAATCTGATTCCTACTGATTGCCCAGTGATATGTCATTGTTATTGGAGGTGGACCCACGCTCCATACACATTTGTCCATTATCCTTTATCGCCCAAATGTTGAAAGACAAAAATATTACATACTTCGCAAAATAAACGGTAACTGTTGTAGATTAATCAAATCAGGATACTTTAGTATATTATATTTTTAAATCTAATAATAATTAAGTGAAGACCACCTGACAACCGGTTGTCATTCCGAGACTAAGACCTGTATTAAGAATCATATTAATACATTGAGCCTACACAATGTATAGGCTTTAATCTCAGGTGACAAACTGTTAAATATCGTCGACTCGCATGGTAATCGACTTTTTTCCCAATTAATTTTCACATCGGCCTCTGCGCTAGGCAGATATTTTTTTCTAATTCCTACTTTTAAAGAAGGTTTAAATACATGTTCTATTTTGTACGTTTATATAGGTCCATTGGGTTTTTATGGTTATAAGAGTAATATAAAATATTTTGTGGGACCGGTTTATTTGCATGTTTTTAATTTTTGGGGCCATTCCTTAGGCCTACGATTATGAATTAGGCATCGAAATAAAATAACCAGTTTCTTAAGTTATTTGCGATTATTATCTAAGCTTTAAACTGGATCTGGAGTCTCATAGATACAACTATACTAAATGACTTGCTAGTTTTAGTGAAAAGTCGATCTAGCGCGAATTTCATCGACAACGTTCTAGGTACTTTCATTAATATTTTTGCAGGTTTATTATGTATTGTGTATCCTGTGATATAACTTGTACACGTTTTTTTAGATCCCGAATAATTTTAAGTTTCACCTTAGGTAGCCCTTTGTTTTCGAGTTATTCGACATTTTATGAAATATTAATATCATTTTACACTTCGTCGATTTTATTCTTATCCACGAGACTGCCTAAAAGGCTGAAAATATATAATTGTGTATGGAGAAAAATGAAAAAATACTTGCAGTCATTTATTTGTACCTATGACACTGTGAGATGTGGTTAATTTTCATCTGAGAATCACGGGACAAGTACGTTCTTGTAGGTATGCATGCGAGGGATACAGATCCAACTTGTAAAGGCCTTTTGGTATGTTCAAAATGTAATTGATTAAAATTGCACCTTCCCGGTCACAGTTTTTGAATTCCATGAATGTGTGCAAAAGTAGGCGGGGCTTTATAGAAATGGACTACAGAAAAAGAAAACAGAAGTATGCCAAACAAGTTTTGATGGACTATCAATAGGTAGAGAATAGTAATTGGAGGCAGGTCGTGGCTCACCATCAGACAGTCTCCCGAAACCGCTGACATAAATATGGCAAGGCAGCAAATGTACCTACGTGGGTCGTCGGGGGCGTAGAGGTTTTCTGCGCTTCTTCTCAGCGTTACTCGCGCGCGTCATGATGCATACCTGACCGACCTGTGAAAGCTAGCCAATCTGAAGTCCTGGGAGACGACTAATCTGTGCTGTGGGACAAAACAGGCCAATACTTTTTTTCTTTGTATTTATCAATTAATATTTGTTGCAGATGCTCGGTTTTGGTTCCTCGAACGCCTTCGGGATACTATTCCACAATTTCTTCAAAGAACAAGAGAGCGGCAGTGGCCTGCCCTTAGTTATAGGAGTTTACAATGGTGCCTTATCAATAGCAGGCAAGTTGAACCGTACCATACCTAGACTCCGTTTTCTATGGTAGGATTTCCTAGCCTTTTGTACTGCGGCCCACTAGCATCAACTTCACATCTTTCGCAGCCCTTTGGTCTAAAAATTGGTAAAAAGTAGAATAACTGTTTATTCTCGACATGTAAAGATGCTTTCAGCATAAAATCATATAGTAAATATACTGCTTTTAATTTTTCTTTTATTTGTCCCCTTCGAATAAGGCTGCGGGCCCCTATTGGACCGGACCACAGGCCGAGAAACCCTCTTCTACGGGAACTTTTATGTATCTTTAGACATGGTCAGCATTAAGGTTACATCTGGAGCGGATTATCTACGTAGGAGAGGCCAATGTGCTATCGTGTCACGCGAGCCCCGCGAGCGCGTCAGACTAAGACATGGCTCCTTAGACCATTCTGAATACCTCCACCAAATATCAGCTTGTGTACAGTGACGCGTGTATATTTTTTATATTTTTTTACCCGTGGGTACCTACTCAACAATTGCAGATTACGATATGGGAGATAGCTTATGTTATGTATTTCATTCAATGGCGTAGTACTAAAATGTAACCGCTCGCGTAGCGGTGTTAGGCCTACGGATGCATCAAATCTATAATATAAATCAAAGTCAAAGTCAAATATTTTTATTCAGTTTTGGCCCCATAGAGGCTCTTTTGAACGTACCACTTAATATGAAGTGTACATTTCGGGGGTTGTTTCTTTTTGATCTTCACTCAGTATTTAGGTATGTAACGTACTAACAACGTTAGGCACTGATAAGCTGAAATGAATAAGGGGCCATGAGCGGTCTATTATTTTCGATTATTTCCAATCATATATTTATCATGACAATAATTAACTGTAACGACAAAGTATTGGCTCGAAGAATGTCGGCATGCGATACTATACCCGTACCTAAGTAATTCAATTTCGTTCATTGACGCCTAGTGACGTCTAGTGTCCAGTTTCACGTAGCTCTAGTCCGATCAATGAGGCTCAAGTTACTGTCCCTAATTAATACAGAATTGACCATTGACTTACGAATCGTTTAATCAAAACCGATGATCAAGCAAAGAGACCGATGACTCAAGGGTTCAACCAATTCGATTATGATTATGAAACAGGGGCAGATGAATATCGAATGTGGGTTTTGAGACTAACTGTAATAAGTGACCGAACTAGACACAATACAAACTAATTAAATGTACCTATTATAATAAGCACTGGTAAAACTGGTGCGTTTATTTTACCTTTTCTTCACGGAAGTGAAGTGTGTCTTCACACTGTTATATCCACTGGAACCGTAGCTTTTCCGGATTAACTGACATACGAAAGGAATATATTTAATTCTTTATATGCTTTTTGAATAGTGCACTGGTGTACAGTAGATATAGTGAATGTTAAGTTATATGGCTTAAATATTTAGCCTTGATAATAATAGGTCACGTGAGGAAATTGACTAACAGTGTAACACTTCCAAATGATTGTGGCTAAATCCGAGCCCTGTGTCCGCGTGACCAAGGTGCTCTGTGGTCAATGGCAGGTTCTGTTATTGGGTTACACTCTTTAGTGAACCTTACTGTGCCGCTGTAGGTCGGCGCATTCACGAGACAGCCTATTGACTATGAATGAATTCCACACCTTATGATCTTTGATAGATATTTCATTATTTACTTTATCCTCAATTATATGAAATTAATTTATTTCTCCTTTATTATTAAGATGTTGATTAAGATGACTTTACTCTAGAATGAGGCGTACACTGTTGTTGATTTTGACATTTGCTCTAAAAGTAAAGTTGGCTTTTCGTCATTTTCTAGTCAATGTCGTCTTGTTCCTTACATCTATAAAAACAAAGGAGCATCTCCAAATTGAATTCAGAGACATAAAGTCACTTTGTTTTCAGGTTTCCTAGGAGGTATTGCTTTGAAGAAGTATTCATTCCGCCAAGTGGGGCTGGTGGGAGCCGGCTTGTTCGTGCTCGGGGACGTGCTCACGATATTCGTGCAGAAGACGTACCAGCTGGTGTTCACGTTTGGAGTAGTTAGAGGTTGGTAAACCAACTGATAGAAATGAGGAACAAAATGGCAACGCGCCACGGAAGAGCGAACTACTTAGTTACTGCGCAATGAATTCCTCTATTTGGTGGGTGCGATCCATCTTTATGAACTATATTGGATTTTAGTCATACTGTTTGCACAAGATTGCACAATTTTTTTATAATTATATTATTTTAATTATGGTGTCCGATATAATAAAGCTCCGATTTATTGACTGTAGGTAGCGTAGCTCTTACTTATTCACCTTTGGCTCTTTAGATATTTATACAAGTGCAATATTAAATCAATTCTTTGTCGGCATTTGTATACGAGTATACTCTTAAAACTTTTATTTCTTATACATCATTATGTTACTTTTATTCAGGTCAGAATAATATTATTGAATGCATCGGATTTTTATATAATATGTTTGTTTAATTTATGTTTATTTCTTGTTTACATCACGAGACTCTGACGATGCTTTGTATCGGCCGTTCTCGGCTTCCCGTCAACATTCATAAATAGTAAATTATTATCGACCAGTACTTTCCTCTCGTTAAGTAATTGTTTTGTTAAAACATGTTGACGTTAAACCTTCGGTTATCATTAATTAACGGGATCTTTGTTATTGTTTGATTCGTGCTCTACCGGTAGTCAGAATGTTGCGCAAATTAAGGATGATTAATATGATTAATTATACATTTAGCACTTAGTTAATTTAATTACTTTTTTACCACAGAGGAAGAAGTTACGTTAATGATTTAATTGGTTATGAAGAACTGGAAACAATCTGTGTTTTCATTCAGAATCAATTGTTATCCTATGGTTTCCTATTTCATTGTTGTTTTGTTGTAAAGATTTAAAGTACTTAGGTATCCATTTTTTGTATATCACAATATATACTCTATAATTTGTATGTGTATAAGTTTTTTATTATAGGATTTGAACAAACTGATCTATACTAATATTATAAAGCTGAAGAGTTTGTTTTGTTTGTTTGTTTGTTTGTTTAAACGCGCTAATCTCAGAAACTACTGAACCGATTTGAAAAATTATTTTTGTAATGGATAGCCACATTCAACGGGAAGGTTATAGGCTACTTTTCATTCCGAAATTCCCACGGGAACGGGAACAACGCGGGTAATACCGCGGGGCGCTGCTAGTCTATACTAATATTATAAAGCTGAAGAGTTTGTTTTGTTTGTTTGTTTGTTTGTTTGTTTAAACGCGCTAATCTCAGAAACTACTGAACCGATTTGAAAAATTATTTTTGTAATGGATAGCCACATTCAACGGGAAGGTTATAGGCTACTTTTCATTCCGAAATTCCCACGGGAACGGGAACAACGCGGGTAATACCGCGGGGCGCTGCTAGTATATAATAATAAGAAGACATATTTAAAGGCAATAACAACCGTAACACATCAACATCACACACTTCAGTACATTCATATAAATAAACCTTTAGGTATGAATTAATGTGTTTGTCTCGGCTTTGAGTTAACCCTTCAATTAGAATTGATTCCACACCATCATAAATATTGATTTATCGATACATGTTACATCATGGAAGTGTAAGCTAATAAAATAATAGTTGCCTGTGTTCATCAACTTCAAAGTGTTTATAGGGAATATGAAGCAGAGATAATTAGGAAATGTACCCAGCTGAAATGTAAAATCCTTTCACCCACTAAATATAAAACATGATTAGTAAGGCGAGATTGCCTTATTTGCTATTTTTCTACAGAAAATGGAATCAGTACTTATGTGACCGATTTTCTATGAAGACCTGTATCGCTATACTAACTCATTCAATCATGAGATATTTTATTTCACGAACACCCTTATGCTACACTTGTGTAGGTAAATGCACATTGTCTTAGTTTGCATCTTGTCTCGTCTTGGTTCGTGTCAAATTTGTCTTTGAAGTAGCGATAGCATGGCTGGTACGAGTAATCGGGGAAAAGTTATTCGAAGAGAGTTATGTCAAATGCACAGCCAATACAATGATCTTACGAACGGTACCGACAGTTACACGCACAAAACACATGTCAACTAAATTATACTAGATTTTTTGCTCAAGGGCCACTCGTGAGAGAAATTAAATATAACAATAGTAAGCAACTATAGTCCTTGAATGAATGTTGGAATTGACAAACAATCACACACACATCGGGTCATTTTGAGATACCATGGACTAGCCGTACACGTACAAGTGGCGATACCTCTACCTCTAGCTCATATTCTGCTTCCATTCCCACGTATTTAACTACTTAGTTGTTTTTCTAACTTTAAAATTATTTTCAGGGGCCGGTTTCGGAGTTATGATACCGGTTAGTTTTACGGCATTCAACTGTTACTTCACCAAGAAACGCACCACAATGATGAGTGCGAACCAGACGTTGAGTAGTATGGCGTCGATTACGTTCCCCATGCTGGTGACCTTCCTCCTAACGGAGTACGGGTTCCGGTGGACCCTGGCGCTGGTCATGGCGGTGGATCTTCATCTGGTGTTCGCCATGCTAGTGATGCACCCTGTGGAGTGGCACTTAATCAAGGAGGAGACCTCTGTAGTGGGTATGTTTCACTGTGTCTTCTTTGTTGTTTGTTAAGCTATGTCGTATGTGTAAAGTATTGTCGATTTCAGTACATTTCTATTAGTTTATTAGCTCAAAAATAGAAACAGATGAATTCGTAATCTAGCTAAGACTATGAATTCATCTGTTTCTATTTTTGAACTCATAATAATATGTCTTGTATGTATGTAAATACAAGATAGGTACAAGAAACACTTTATACAAAATAAAGGGTTTAACCATCAACCTATCTATTTATCTGTGGCATAATAACATAACCTATAACAACCTTCGCTCGTGCTTCATCACTAGTGATTCCATTTGTGTCCGTCCAGCTGTCATTTGTGTAACATTTTCAGAGCTAACAAACAAATGTGACGTCCTGGACTCGGCTAAGATCTATGATACTTATGATGAATCTGTCATCAAAATGTTGCCAGGTGAAGAGGTAAATGAGGACTTTAAGGATATGAAAACGAAAAAGAGTGAATCGATACAGAAGAGTATTATGTAAGTATTCAATATTATTTCTACTTTTACTACTAATGTAGGTTACTATGTAAAGACAATTTTTACGGAAACAGGGACGAAGCGAGTATATCCGCTTGGTAATTTAAATGATAAATAAGTAATACAATTAATAAATACACAGATCTGTCCGTCTAGCACAACGGCATCAGACCAGACATGACATGAGAAATACTGTGAGTGGTGATACATCATGTCTTGTCGCCTCTGTGACGTTCGTTGCTGGGGGCTGTAAAAGCTTATGCACACTGTAGCTAGACGAACTGTCAGTCTTCTGATCTTTGAATCTGTGAATACATTATGGGTATAGGTCTTACATACTTCTTGATCAATCCCAGACTTTTATGTTTGTTGACGGAAGAGAGAAGTAAGTACTCACTGGTTACATTTCTCTATTTTGTGTGTTTGTTAGACTAGAGCAGTGGTGGGGAAACTTTTTTAATGGGGGGCCACAAAGTTAAAAAAAAATCTAGAGGAGGGCCAGAATTATAGAAAAAATGCATTTTGTGCTGAAACTTTGAAACTTTCAGCAGTGCGAAAAGATGTTCATCAGTTAATCAGTTTCTGACTGAGTTTGACATAAGACGACGCAAACATCGCTATAATTTTCTGGGCGTGAGCAATCATCTTATTAATCTACTAAGTAAAATCTACTCGGGCCATATACTCCATATCGTGTGTTGTCCATGTCGACGGACCTTTGGCGGGCCGGATTAAATACCTTCGCGGGCCGGAGTTGGCCCGCGGGCCGTACTTTGCCCATCACTGGACTAGAGAATGTTTAAAGTAAGACTGACTAGACAGAAAGTTTTGCTCCCGTCGAACAAACCAGTCTTATTAAAGACTGTTGTGGCTATAGTGAACTCAGGCTCAAGATGATAAGTAAGCAACTTTCTCGTTTAAATTGTAAAAGTTCCAAAGATAAGAAATATATTTTGGATCGATAAAAAAAATATCATATTAGAGGCAAACTAACAGTGAGTTGAAATTAGCATTTTTTATAATACATTCTAACTGTCGGTATTATTAATAAGTTCTAAGTATTCAATAATTTGGTCTCAATGTTACTGTCAGTGAAGATAAGGTCAGAATGATAATACCTAGTGCTCAGCGCCGGCCACTGAACCCACAGCAATTAGGTACATACGTAGGTATACAACGTCTCTATGTGCTCTACCTTGTTTTATAACATTCCTACGAAATAACAAATTGTCTGTATCTGAATACTAACTGCGAGAGGAGAGCACTTCGTCTGTCTCAATGGATCCTTAAATAGATTAAATCCCATGAATCAAACAACTTACTTAACAAGTCTCAACGTGCCGGTACATTCGGTTAGTTTACGTTTACGTTTCGTGACTTAATTTCCTAACAATTCTTAATTACACCAGTTTTTATTAATCCGTCACAGTCCTTCAGATGTTTTTACACTACATTTTATATTAAACATATTTTTTATGTATTCAATTCCTTTGATTCTTTATAATTGCTGAGGATTGGTGGCAACAGATACAAAAAGATTGACAATGTACTTCAAGGCAAATGAACAATGTTGAAGCCTTTCCAGTAAGGGGCAGAAGGTGATTACTACTACTACAATTACAATTTTACAATTATAGATGCTAGTTTAAGCTACATTAATAAAAGATTCTTGAATTCAGGCGAAAAACGCTAGAATTGTATTCCGACATCTAATCCAACAAACCTCTTTAAAAGCGATGATATATGTATTTCTACTCACATTTGTTTGTTGTTTTTATAACAATCGCTGAAATCGCCCCCGCGAATATGGGGTAGGAGTAAGTAACTGTGTATTTAGTGGCCAATCCCTATCTAAGATGATCATCAAAACAAATGCTCTTCTTCGTTTTTCTCTTCTCTAAAGACACTAGCTTTTTTTTCTCTAAACATGTACCCAAGCGTTCGAGGATTACGGACCACATTTAAGAAATACGCTAGTTAAAACGCGATATAGTCCCTCTTTGTTAAAGTCAACTATCTCTCCTTATTTTTATATGAAGAAAAGACATATTACTTAGACAGAAACCTTTATCTAGGCCTAATCATGCTAGCATCGGAGTTTCGTGCTTCCATAGTTTACACGATAGCGTATGACTTGTGTTTCCTGTGTTTCAGTAAAATCCTCTACGATAATGTCGAGTTGGACTTGTTGAAGGATCCTAAGTTCGTGAGCACGCTGGTCGGGCTCGGGTTCGCGTTCGTCTCGGACGTCACCTACCTGGCTATGGAGCCCATGCTGCTCTTCTCGTACGGGTACACACAGGTGGGACTTTATTAATCTTCTTCTTCATCGAGTGGATGGTCAACCTGACCAATCCTGGTGTCAGAATTATTGAGCCGCCGAAGGCCTCTGACATGGCTCATGTAACGACTACTGATGATACTTTATTCATTATTAGTCTACATAGTTTAGACAGTCTTAATAATGTTTTCAATGGGCTAAAATGCCAGACAAGACAAAGCCTGTATCTTCGTTTATCTCATATTGTTTATATATGAAGAGATAAAAGATAAGAGGTTTTCTTGTTGACATTCATCTTAGCCTATGAGAGTTTAGGGAAGATTCCAATAGAGGCACTTTCACCTGTCCTGGACTTTTTGTCTGCTATAGTAAAGACCGACTATAACTGTTGTTAGTCTGATTGACTCCAGCAACAGACTTGCCTGAGCCCGGAAGAGCGAATTACTTATTGCTTATACTTCTGTACTTCATGGTCTGAACTATATTTAGTCTGACATGGTCGTAAAAGTAAAAAGGCATAATTGCTTCATCACATTTACTAAAATTTCATCATCTTTTAATAGGTACGTAGTACGTACTGTCCTTAAAAGCATTTGAGTGGTATTTATTTAAATTCGATAGAAACTTGACTAGTTTATTTGTTCGATTTTCCTTTATTATACGAGTATTTGCAATGGGGTTTTTTCTCTTTTATGACGATAATCTCTTTATTTTTATATCTAATTAATATGTCCGTTCTGCATACAAAGTTGTTCGATATATGAGGTCAGTTCTTATTATTGTTTCCGATGAAAGAATGCGATGTTATTTTACGTTGAATAATACTAATATTCCTAGCATTTTATTCCTGGTGTTTCTTTCAACGAAAATGTCTACTTTCTTCTATTAGTAGAAAAATACAATTATTTATTAGCCAGATAAATTTTATTTTGAGGTCTTAAGGTCTCAATGAGATCACAGTAAGCTCTCTGATCCTTAAAGAAAGGAGTCCGTAGAGTGTACTGTGATCTGGACTGTGTACTGGAGTACAGTGTACTGTGATCTGGACTGTGTACTGGATTACAGTGTACTGTGATCTCGTTGAGTGGTCGGTGTTTGTTTTCGGATGATGGATGGGTGTTGTGGTGTGTTGAAGATGGAGGTGGCGTCGTGCGTGATGGTGGGCGCGGTGTCCGACCTGGTGGCGCGCTTCGGGCTGGCGATTTTCACCTTCTTCTTCGCGGTCGACAGTAGACTGGTCTTCTTCATCGGCACCGCCGTCACAGCCTTCCTAAGAATAGGTAAACACCCTTCACCTTTATCTGTTAACATATTCCCTACTTAATATTAATATATGCGAAATAATTGTCTGTTACGATTTCACGCCTAAACCTTAGAACCGAATTTGGTGAAATTTGGTTCAGCGGTGAATTAGGCTGAAAATCGGAGGAGCGGGCACCGTGGGGCGCCGCGGGGCCCCGCTAGTTTTCGACAGTTGTAGAATCACACTTCATATTAAAACTGGATTCCCTAAGTTGATGTTCTACTTTATCAACCTTTCTGATCAACCTTTCTACTTATATAGATTCTATAAATATTGTCGACAGTGGAACCTTTGCGTCTGTCGAAGTTACGCACCGGTTGCAAAATATGGTGTAATATATATATTAATCTTTTGAATGAGTCGATCATTTCGACCACGCCACGGTAATGACCAAGGCCAATTAGTCTGAGAATCCTTTATTCGGTACAAAGTAAATAAAAATATTTAGGAAGCAATCTCGATAAAATAAAGCTTTATCATTGAATATTATTGAATATCAATTTGTTTCTTGTTTTTAATTTATGATAACTAACCTAGCCAATCTCGCATATCCTTAACCAATTGGACATTGAAGTATGCATCTTAAAACTCCAACACCGGGTTGGCTACTAACCTATACGAAATGAATGAATATATAATAATATAGTACAAAAAATAGTTTATCAACTATGAAATCTTCGGTAATATGTGCAGAAATATCTATTAAACTTCAATTTCCTCATAATGGTTAAGTAATTTCATATTAGATATTTATATCGAGCATGTAATGAATTCAAATTAATTTTTTTATTCGTTTATATACGTCATAAATAACATAAGACACCAACCTTGTTAAAGGTTCAGGATATAAAATTGAACTAGATTGAATAACTAGTTATTTAGATTCAATGTCTAGGAATTTGGAAGCATAGGAATTTAGAAGTATTGAAAATAGGCATCTAAAATAAATACTGTTTAACGAATAGATCGAAGTAGTAAATATATAGAGCCATGTTATTCAAGCATGGCAGCTTTAAAGATAACCAGGAAGTTATTCATATGTATTAAATGTTGGAGGCCTCATGGGAAAGGCTCTCGATGCCCCGTAACACCCGTTGTCTTTGTAATACAAACGTTTTACATACAAACAAACAAGCTAATACAGCGGTATATATTATAACAAATAAATAATATTTAAAAATTCAAAGAAATTACCAATTAACATACGGTTTCTTAGATCCAAACAATGCTCTAACCTCGAATTATGGAACCTAATTGACTGATACTATATGATTACATATAATCAAACAGCCTCTTATTAAACCTGGTTCTGAAAATACCGGTTATTAAAGTTAAACAAAAAAGCAGGTGTTAATTGTTTCAATTAAAAACATGAAATACGAATAAGGCCAGTATATTGCATATACCCTGTTAATCCTATTCGGGACGGCATTAACAGGCTGACTGGCAGAACCGGACCGAATGTGTGTAGAATAGGCACTGCTCTTCCAGTCAACTTTGTTTAAAAAAATCACATCTCTGATAAGACGCCCTAGACATTTGGTAGTATTAACGAAATCGCTATTCGATTCGATCTAAAATGTATGGAATTGTCATAAGGCATCGTGATATATCGTGGGTCACACGTACATTTTGAAAGAAGAGAAGCGATAAAACGATTGCTACTGTGTATAGGGGTTTGTATTTACAAGAGGTGTTGTAATGTTCCAGCGCTGGTGACGTCGGATGAGCTGTGGTTCGTGTTCGCCGTGACGGGCGTGTCGGGGCTGGTGCGGTGCTCCGTGCAGGTGCTGTTCCCGCTGGTGCTGGCCACGGCGGCGCCCGACCGCTTCCCCGCCGCGCTGGCGCTTCACATCCTCTTCTCGGGAGCGCTCATGCTGCTCGCTGACCCTATGATAGGTAACTATACACTTTAATTATTTTCATTTCATCATAGTGCTTAAAACCCACCATTGCCAACCTTTTTAACCCGAGAAAGGAGTGGGTAAGGAGTGTTATGAGTGCTGCGGTGCCGTAGTTCCTACAGGAGTGGTGTTATTTCCGTTTTTAGGATAGAGTCGAAAAACTTACTACCGATGAAAGAATTTAACATCATTAAGTTCCCGATACCATTGCTTGGCTTGTGATACATTCATGCTTATCCTTTTACCCATCTCGGGCTGTTAGGGTAAATGACTAGTAAGACTCAACCGATTGCTCTGGCAATACACCATCTAACGAATATCGCACATAAAAAGTAGATTAACAACTGCGTGAAATATAGTAACCGAACTCACACGGGTTTTTTCGCGGTGAACATATATTTTTAAAGCAAGGAAACTACTTATTTTTAATTTATTACAATAAACTTTCTATTCTACTTTCTGTAAGTTCTGTTCTTTCGCTATTATATTTTTTAACTTAGAACAAATGCATTGTAAATGTTAAGGTCATAACACGTATAAATAGTTTACATAAATATATTATTAAATTCGGTGTCTACACATGCCTTTATTTGATATTTAGTGGTTTAAATTGCAAAAATTGCTTCTGGTAGAGGTAAAATATTAAATTATCATTATTGTTAAAAGTTTGGATAAAAAAAACGGTACTTCTATGAATCAGTTTCATTTGAAACACTTATTGACTATGAATTCATCACAAGTTGATGTTAAGCCGCGATTATGGAATTTTGTAAAAACTGTAATGACACAATGGCGGGCGTGACTGATATAAATTATATTTTCAGCATAATTTACGACAGAGCATTTAAAGACGTCAATGTTGAACCTTGGCCCAGTTTTCTTCCTGATGCAAATTGGAAATAAGAAGTGCTAATGTAATATTCAGTAGTCGAGTTATTGATTGAAATCTTGATGTCAATGTATGAGGATGTGCCTTGGTACTAGCTAGCTTTTCAGAGTCCGTGTAGTGGTCCCCATACGGTATTTGGATCTATTCACCGCCAAGTTTCCAAAAATCCCTCAACATATGTTCCATAATATCTGTGAAGGAATATTTATGTGAAACTTGAACTAAGGAAACACGTTGTCTAATACAAATGTATCCCCTTTTTTCATCCGTTAAAGGGGTATAATTTCGGAATATTTTTTCTTATGGACGCCTATATCATACAAAGAACACACCCTGCAAGGTTCTGGTGTCTGCAAGTCACTAAATGGGGGCAAAGTTTGTATGGGACAGCATGATTCCTTGGTCTTATCTACTTCAATTTCTTAAATATTCTTTAACAAAATTTCTGAGGAACTTTTTCGTAGTTTTTCTCAAAATTCCCTCGTTAATGGGCACAGCGCGGGCTAAACCGCAGGGTGTGGCTAGTATTCAAATTCAATTCATTCATCATCAAGTAATAAAATAACGTTACAATCAAATTAAACTAATGTTACATGTTATTTATATGTTAATAAGTTAATTGGGCTTCTTAAATTAATTTAAGGCTTTTAATGATTGTATTGGATAAATATTAATGAGTATCACTTTGTGCTGGGCCTGAGAGCCATTAACGGCCACAATCACCATAATTATCATCACCTGCTTAACGTTAACTTATATAATAATCGTTTAACATTTATATTTGTCTATATGAGTGTATGCCAACGACACAGTGTCTCTTGTTTTTTGTCTCAGATCAAATAAAAAGTGAAAGTGACCTTGTATTATATTACCAAATTACACCACATTGTTCTCAAAACAACTAGTTTTGCGCTTAAATGTTGCGTTTTTCTATCTTTAGCTTTTATTTGGTCTGTGAATAAAGTAATATGCTGTATAGATTTGTTGTGATCATTGACCGGACCAAAATGAAATAAATATGTGATTTAATATTAGACAAAGTGCAAGACACACAGTGCGGGCGAGAGCCGGTGCAGGCCGGTTGCGGTTCGCGTGACTTTCTATATTTTGTATTTGTATGAAAGGTGACACTGATCCGCACCGGGGCATATTTGCTGTTTGTTAAATGTTGAAAGATTCTTCGGTTAGGCGATCTCAACTTAGTTTAATCTCAAAACAACGTTAATGTTAGAAGATTAGTCTTACGGCGACCGATCGTCGCCGCTTAGATTGAGTGAGCTTAAAAGCTAGGATATGACTCCTACAGCTACACCAAAAGCTATGTAAATCAAAAATATCTGTTAGTCTCGGTAATTTTTTTAAAATAAAACCTTTATTATGAAGATTTATTTTAATAAAGAACATTTTATGGTTTATTTCCAGGTGTGCTATACGAGACGACTGGCAGCTACCTCTACTGCTTCGTCGCGATGAGCTTCTGTTGTCTCATTTGTGTCGTTCTGTGGACTATCGAGTACTTTGTGTATCGCAAGAAGAGCAAGCCTTAATTTACTCTAAACACTTATTCATAAACGCTCTTTAACTAAAACACTGTTCTAAAGTATTGTGTCTCTTTTGCACTTTGGAAAATAGCGTAGGTCGGAAAGGGACGTTTGTCCCTTTCCGTCACTATTATCTTTACGCTATTATCGAAAGTTCCAAATTTTGAAAGTTAAAATGCTATTAATAATATTAATTAATAATATTTAAGCGTTTATGAATACAACCCTTAGTTACATAAAGCCGCGCCTGCATTGTGGAAACCTTTTGTTTGTTGCAGTATGGACTGGTTTAACTGAACACCAATATAACCTAATTGTTTTTACGAGTCTTATAAACTAACAGGCTGATTTTACAATTAAAGACAATTCCACCAGTACAGAAAGCTTACTAGTGATTTTATTACATCCTCTCCCGATTACTAAAGCTTTTTCTTTTAGAAAGAATTGTTGAATGGATGAAGAATTCTTTTGGAAAATGAGGCCTATCAGTTTATATCTTGGGACTCGCATCAAGAAATTATATTTATTAATTATTGTGTATTTAAATTAATAAGCATTTTTATTTGCATTGGTGCCTAAATTAATTCTTGTTTTATAAAATGCATTGGGAATCTTTAATTATAGACTGTTTCAATATCCATTGTTAAGTTTAAAGCAATGATTTATATATTAAAATCTTTTATTTAATAAACTAAACGCAAATCATTAATGTTGATGAAATGTCATATCAATCTCACACCTTTGAAAAACAATTGAGAATTGGCTATCTATATCTATATATATAAAACCCGTTTTCCTTGGTCAAGGCATCACGCGTGAATAGCTGGACCGATTTCCACGGTTTTGCATTCGTTGGAAAGGTCCGTGAGGTTTATAGGGAATAAAAATCTCAAAATTCCCACGGAAACGGGGGCGCTGCGGGTGAAACCGCAGGGCACAGCTAGTTTAATATAAATTGGGTATGCAAACTTATAGTGATTCTCAATAACCGATCTCTAATCCATTATCTGTTAATACTGTATGCGTATTTATGCATATTTATGAGTATAATACCAAATGTGCTGTTTTTCGATTGAGATTGGTAATTGTTGAGGAAATCAGTGACATAATAAAGTGTAAATCAGTAATAATGGCTGCAGCTGCAGCGCTGTACTCATAGAAGTGATTCGTGATAGATCGACAATCAACTAACTAATTGGTTTAATTTTTCATACGTTACATCGTAATAGTAGTTTATGCAACTGTCATATAAAGAAGGGTATTAAAACACGAGTGTGAGTTTATGAAACGAGCGCAGCGAGTTTCATAATAGTAACGAGTGTTTTAATACCCGTGTTATATGCAGTTGCATACACTACTTTATCTTCACTAATGCAATTAATCAAACAACATTTTTAAAACAAAACACATTGCGAAACATTAAATTCACGCGTACGTGTATTGTCACAGTGAACTTGCCGCCATTAAAATCTAACCAATGAGAGCGCAGCAGGGCGCGCGCCGCGCAGGGCGCGATGTTATAATATAATGAGATTTTACGATATCGATGTGGATATTATAACATCATGTGCAATTGCTTAAATTGAGTGTTTTAGTTGTCTGCGCTATAACAGTAGTAATTATAAGTCAAGTATTGGAAACATAAGTAGAATGTTACAACATTAGTGTAGATAAAAGCACTTATTAGCTTGATCTGTCGTAAAATATAATTTCTGATATCTGTGAGCTCTCAGGGATTGCTTCATTTAAATTGTAGATTCTTTTTAATTAGTGAATAACGTAATTTTTTGACATGGATGGACCGGACGTTCCAACCGTCCAGCGAATGCCTTTTTTAAAGAACCAGATTTTTAAGTGTTTTATGTACTCGTTAACTAAAAACCGGATCATTTTCACCTGAAGATTTTAATAAACGCCAATAGAAAATGCGCCGATGACGTGAATTGAGCACACGTGTGTGCAAGGGCTCTAAGTAAATGTATATTTTTTCTTTTCTATGTGAATGGTTATTTTAAATGAACTAAATATAATATCTTTATTCTCACTGCCACTTCTAGAATCGTCATCTAGAACTAAGGTTTTGTAACTATAGCTAGATTCACTACCATTTACTTATACATATACTCATCGTCTGTTACTTGACGTTGAGTTACACATGTTGATGTATTAATATAACTAAGTAATAATCAGAGACCGCAAAAATTGACATGACTTCAAAATCAATCAAAATATTATTCATTAATTAATTTCTTGCTTGACATATAATTTGATTCCTAGTCAATAAATACAAAAGTTTGTTAAAGTATACTGTTACTGTTACTGTTAGCCTGTATCATCCCACTGTTGGGCAAAGGCCTCCCCCCATTTTCGCCACTCTTCTCGATTTGAAGCCACCAGTTGCCAATCCCTCTTGTAGGCGTCCAGTTCGTCCCGCCACCGCCTGCGTGGTCTGCCACGACTCCGTCTCGCTGTCTCCGGGCGCCACACAGTGGAAATTTTGGCCCACAGCGTGTCAGGCATGCGACAGACGTGACCAACCCAATCCCATTTCAGCTTAGCGGCCTTTTCACCTACATCGGTGATTTTATTTTTTGTATATAAATATTTACGAAAACGATACTTATTTTAAACACGAACGTAAAAGAAAGAAAAAACGACTGTCTGCCGAAAATGTAGAAAAAAATACTGACCGTTTGCCTTAATAAATATACTTTAACAAAATGTTGTACTTACTGACTAGCAATGAAATATATGTCATGTAAGTTATTCATTAATTGAATAATATTTTGATTGATTTTGAAGTCATGTCCACACTATTGCGAACAATGTCGCAAATTTTTGCGGTCTCTGGTAATAATACACTTAATGTTAGTTATTTTTAAATGTACCTTCCTATTACCACATACGTAGAATGGTTAAGATAACAAATAAATATGAAACATAATTACAAATAAGTTATTATTTATATTGACTTATTTTATTTATGAACCAAATATATTGTAGTTTTATTAATAAGAAATATAAAGTTATTTTATTTATGTTACTTTAGTTATGGGTAACTTTCAAACATGGCTCGGGTTTGAAATCTTGAATCCGTAGTCAGGTAAGTATGGTGATTACTCCTCCTCGCTGCACTGACTGAAATCTTCAGTGAGATGAGAGGCCTTTGCCCAGGAGGGAGACAGAAGAGAGAATACTTCCTCATACTTACACTAGCAGCGCCCCGCGGTTTTACCCGTGTTGTGCCCGTTCCCGTGGGAATTTCGGGATAAAATGTAGCCTATAGCCTTCCTCGATAAATAGACTATCTAACAGTGAAAGAATTATTCAAATCGGTTCAGTAGTTTCTGAGATTAGCGCGTTTAAACAAACAAACAAACAAACAAACAAAACAAACTCTTCAGCTTTATAATATTAGTATAGATAGCTTATGGGTAGGTTTTGTAAGATAAAGGCGAAAAGAGCTACACAAAAAAAAATCGGTAACTTAAGTGATTGAAAGTGAAGAAAAGCAAGTAAGTTTGAGAAGGTCAGTGGCGAACCCTGGTGTCGGAGGTTTAAGACCGCCTAAACCTTATTATTGACTAGCAGCGCCCCGCGGTTTTACCCGCGTTGTGCCCGTTCCCGTGGGAATTTCGGGATGAAAAATAGCCTATAACCTTCCTCGATAAATAGACTATCTAACAGTGAAAGAATTATTCAAATCGGTTCAGTAGTTTCTGAGATTAGCTCGTTTAAACAAACAAACAAACAAACAAACAAACAAACAAACAAACAAACAAACAAAACAAACTCTTCAGCTTTATAATATTAGTATAGATATGAATAAATTATTGAAGGCTTTTAGCCACAACAGAACTGCAATCGAATCTACGTACTCGTACAGTTTTTCTATGCGGTCTAAATACCATTTAACTGGTATTTTAACATGTTATATTTCGTACATAATTACTACTTCCTGGTTAACAAGCAGGTTGAACTATATTTCTTAAATCGCTAGGAATAAAACAAAATTAAATAGTTAGCATGTAAATTACTTCTGCAGAACCAGTAAGTCAAAGGAGCCCCATCTATACACTTCTGCCAGGGTTTGAACACTGCGATTAAGCAATCTTTTTCTGCTCTACATTCAAATTTATAATGGTTGTTTACTTAAATATGCAAATGGACACGATAATTGAGTCCCAACAAATATGTCATATTTGTTTTTACAAAAAGTTTGTAAACAGTCCTTGGCATTAAACATATTTTGACGATTCGTTTTTTAGTTGTAATGGTCATTCCGTCCTTGTGACTGACCCTCCAAAGAAATATTTGAAATTCCATTGACCTTACTTCTTTATTTTTGATCCTTCTGCTGCCTCTGTCTCGAAGGGCATGTCCTGTGTGCATGACACTTAAAGTGTACCTACTCACCGGATCAACGAAAATAATAAATTTATTTTCAAAATTAAAATTTCAAGGCATTAAAAATGTAATCATAATTATATCCATCATAAATAAGTCTAAAGTCCTATTTGTATGGGCGTAATCCGTACCTATTTTAATAATTAGAATAATATATTGAAATTAGTCAGTTTATGAGAAAACATTAAACTTGCCTTTTCACGTGATGACTTAATTATATATATTTTTTATATTGTATATTATGTTATATCAAGGTTGGTTGGATATATTTTAATATGTATGTAGGTATTGCTATATCGCCCTATGATATTGACTTAACATAATGGAATCCTTTATTTATTTTATTATTTTACTTATTTTCTATCAATATTCGTATCCCCTACAACGCAATATCGACATTATGACTTTACCAATGAAACACCAATTCATTTTTAACTCTTTATTATATTAAAATGCGAAAGAGAAAACTAAGAAGTCGAGAAAAGCTTTTCAAGTTTCGTATCTTATAGAATAGTCTAAAATTATATGTCTGCTTTACACGTAGCTCATTTACACTTGAGTTGCTCAGTTGTCGCCGTGCGGTGACCGCGTGCATCGGTCGCGTACGTATACGTTGCGTTCTGACGCTGCGTTGGAGGCGCTTAGCGTCGCACCATGTTTCATTGGATAGGCGAACGAGCGACAGCAACAGAGGAACTCAGGCCCCAATATCAAACTTGTTATCCCATTGTATTTACACTTCAACCAAATATACAATTAAAAATAAAATTAAGTTGATTAAAAGTATGTGAAATCATTTGAAGTAATAATTAATAAGCATCACCAACATTAATGAATAACCTCAGGAACCAGTTCTGAAACACTCGCAGGCAAGTTACAGGTGTTATTCGGTAAGTAGCATCATATTGTAGCAGTTAACATATAATTATGAAGCTTTTTACAGACTATAGTTATAAGAGTAAGTAGAGTCGGTGTGTTCGCCTAGGCCGTCGAGGGGACCCTCTGTCTGGGCTCAATTTTCAGCCGGAAGCCATCGTTCCTCTTCAGGATAATGTCGGCTTGCAGTGAAAAGTCTTTCTCAGGAACCTCAGACACAGCCTTGTAATTCCTTAGTATCGTAGACAGCAGGATTTTGAGTTTCAACAACGCATATTTGCGACCTTCAAAAAGAATAAAGTGTTGTTGATACTATCCTCGGCAAACCATCATAAAACTATTAATTTTACATAAGTAGGCATATAAATTATTTATTAGGTTTTTATAGGCATGTTTTAAACACGATAAATAACAATAAGTGCCTTGTATCGTAATATCCATATAAATGGAACTGGTTGTTAATATCATGATATATTCATGATATTAGAACAGAGCAATCTTAATATTAGTAACGGTCAAATAAGTGGCTGAAGGAAGTCACTGTGTAGATTAATAGAAAAGGCACAAGGCTTTATTATTGGGAATCTTATACGACACGACTATTTCATTAAAACCATCGCAGAAGGGCATATAGAGGCGAGGAGACGAAGAGGTTTATGGTGACCAACTGATAAGTATGTAAAGAGTTGACAGAGAGAAATGGAAAGGACTGTAAGATAGCCTAACTGTAAATCTTAAAAGAGAGTACTAGTCGTGTCGGGCCTTACCGACGCAGCTCCTGGGCCCGGCGCTGAAGGGGATGTAGCTGTAGTAGTGTCTGTTCTGGGTGTTCTCGGGCAGGAAGTTGTCCGGGTTGAACACCTCGGGCTCCTTGTAGTATTTCGGGTTGCGGTGCACCTTGTACGTGCCCACCACCACCGTGCAGCCCGCGGGCAGCACGTAGTCCTTCGTGGCTGGATGGATACATTCAATTTTAAATTGCAGAACATGTCAAAGTCTGGACAAGTTCTGTGCAAAACAAGGTTTTATTCATAATGCAATGAAGGAATGGCTAATGCATTTCCGCGTTTAGAACGGGTTAAAACAGAAGATGGTTTAAGATATTAATTAAATTATGATACCTATTCACCATATAAAACAAGAATTATTTTTTAACTAACCGATTTTGACATCTCTGTTAAGCTTTCGCGCGATGATCGGTACTGGTGGGTACATCCGGAGCGACTCCAGGATGACTCTCTCCAAGTACTTCATCTTGAGGGTGTCGGCGAAGGTGGCGGGGCGGTCCGAGTCGCCGAAGATCTCGTACAGTTCGTCGTACACCTTGGTCTGGATGTGTTGGTGGATCCCCAGCAGACAGAGCGCGAAACTGGAGCCGGCTGCCGTTGTGTCGTGACCCTACAACATACAGATCTTTCAGTTAGGCGTAATTATATACTAATAATCATAAAATAATTAGCATATACTGTATCGCAAAGACGTCGCTGCGTGTCTATGTTAATATGAAAAAAAAAATTTACCTCAAACATAATAGTATCGACTTCCTCTTTAATTTCATAATCACTAATGTTGTGAGTTCCATTTTGAGCTGATTCAATCATGAGATCCAAGAATGCGAGACGTTTCTTTTCACCTGCAAAATAATGGATTTCACATTAATTAATAATGCATTCACTAACATAATTGTTGTTTCCACATACTGCGTGTAGTTTCCTTACCGATATCTTGTTCATCGTTGAAGTCCAGATCGTCTCTGTATCCCTTGAAGACTGTGTCGGAGAGCGTTTTGTTATCGTTGGCGAGGACGCCATTGTCATCGTCAGAGCGAGTCAGCTCCTCCAGCGTTGGGGGAATGAATCCCTTGGCTTTGTTTTCGTGGTATATTTCTTTTTTTGTCTTAATTACCTGAGATAAATTAAGGAAACGTAAGTAAAAAAGCAAAACAGACCTTTCCTAGTTATGCATATTTTTAAACATAATAAATGTACTAATATAATCTTCGGTCAGATGAAAGGCCTTTGCCCAGCAGTGAGTCATTTACTTTACTTTACATTTAATAAATTTTATTGTATTCGAAACCTACTTTATTGGTTAATCCATGGATAATTCTAAGGAGGTCTTTTTGCTTCTTGAAGAAGGGCGTTATTTTAAATAGCGCATCAAATCTCAACCACAACTTGTAATGCCTTTGATGGATGATGTCACACATCCTGAAATAAATACCCAATATATTAAAGTGCAGACCAATGTTAAATACGATTTAAACGAAAAAGTTTAATAAGCTAGTAAAAATAACTGATTGCTCTCTTCCTCCCACTTACTTCATAACAGCCATAGCATAATCAAACCCGGATTCATCTTGAGTTTTTTTAGAAATACCCATCGCAGTTTCTGAAAAACAAATAAATCAAATAAATACGCATATTACTTAATGTAAATCAATGCGTAATTATTTCATTAAATATTCATGAAGGAAAATTATACAATGATTGCTTGGTCATTGTCAATGCTGTTAATTTAAGGTTAAAGATCGGCATAAATAAATACGAGTACATATATACCTACGAGTATATTGTATGTAAAGTAAAATTATTAAATATCGACCAAACATGATATTTCGTTCACATATTATACCAGTACTGTTTGTATATCGGTACTTCTGAGGGAAAAGAGTTATTGCTCGACTTGGCGGGGGCAGAAACGTCAAATGCTTCCTTAGTAGAGATTTAATGAGTGATTTTGACATGTAATGTATGAAAAATTACGTCCATTAGTAAAGTGTCGATTTAATGGACGTTTCAGGCAGAAGAAGCTGAATTGCCACGAACGAAAACGTTATAAATGCATTAATTTCGAATAGGTTAGGGGCCGATCCTGGTGTCGGAGTTCTCAGGCCGCCTAGGGCCCTCCGACATGGTCTCACGATTTAAACAACTGAGACCGACTGCGTAACGTGCCTTCCGAAGCACGGTAGCACTCAGATAGAAATGCCACTATCGGCAACGCATTCAAGTTGCACGTTGCTTAACAATCGCAATGGACTCACATCGCTTCGTCAAACGACGCCACGAGAGCAACGCATACGGTGATATAAAAAGAAAAATACTTAGTTATTTTCTCACCCAATAGAATATCGACGGTAACGCCGCTCATGTAGTCGTGCACATCGAAGGTCTTCCCGACCTCCGGCCGCATCTTGGAGACCACGTTCTTACTGTTCTGATTGAACACGTCCACAAACGATTTCAGGATGTTGATGTGGAATGTGGGGGCGATCATTTTGCGGTGGGAACGCCATTTGTCGCCTGAATGAAAACGTATAGCAATTCATGTTATAAAATAGGAATAAACCTAAGGGAAGAAAAAGAGGCTTGTAGGTTCTAGATAGAGTATGTTCAGTAGAGTATGTCTGTGTCTACAAGAAAAAACAATTTTAAATACATTTTTTATCCGATGTGAAGTTACTTAACAATAAATACTTTACTTTAAACTAAAAAGGAATTCAACGAAATCCTTTCGAAAACAAATATATTACTTTGTAGTTGTACCAAAACAAACTTGAAACATTATTTAATTACGATTGCTGATATATCGCTGTGATATATGATTTTCATAGTTGGATTGACTATAATTTGATTACCATCAAATTCTCTCTCTATTAAAACCATACATTAAAAAAGCCTAGTAAAATAGACTGGCAAAATAGACAAATGCACAAATTCATATTGTGTTTACACAGTCTGCTGCTATGGTCTCACCAGAGCTGATGAGCAGGCCCTCGCCGAGCCAGGGCTTGAAGAACCGGTATTCGGGCGACTTGTCGATGTGCACCTGGCTGTTGAGGATCACCTCCACGTCGTCGGGCTCCGTGATGAAGATCACCAGCTTGTTGCCGATCCACACGCGAACCACGTTACCGAACTTCTCCGCGTAGTCGAGAGCCAACTCCACCAACTCTGTTCAAACAAATGTAGTACATTATTAGTAGATTGATTTTCAGATTATGTGGTAATGGATATGGCACTTTTTGTCGTGTTCCGTACTTTGATCAAAAAGTATTTAAATTAGGCAGATTTACTTCTTATCCAGATTTTCAACTTAATTTCAAAGCAGGTTCATTTTCAGATTTTTACATATTCTATACGAGCACACTTTGGCCTGTATTTGTCAAATACTTTTGACTTACCATGAGGTTTCTTCATGAGTACTAGGAGAGCATTTCCAAGGAAGGGGATGGCGGCAGGTCCCGGGATTTTCTCCCCCATCTTGTACATTCTGGAGCTCTGCTGCCATCTGTATAGCACCCAAAGTCCGGACGCGAGCAGCAGCAGGGGGTAGAAGACCAGGCGCGGGCTGAGCTGGTACACGGGGGTGTCATCCACTAACGACGTCATTGTTCCTGCAGGGGAAATTATCACTGATTGAGAATGTTTCAACTCTGGGACAAATGATAAACATCATGAACAAAAAACCTAAAAAATGTTTTTTAGGTGGTTTTATATATGAACTGTTAGAAAACACATGGGTAAATATCTAATAAAATAAAGAAAAATGTGATGTTCGCAATTAAAGTGTTATGTTTGCGCTATTTACTTTAATTAATTACTGAACCATTAATAAAATATCAATTAGACAATATTGTTTGTTATTCCACTTACTGGTTACTCCCTCGCGGCTGTTTCAGAAGTAAACCTCTTTCTTCCACAAGTAAATTGTTAATGGTCCCTTTTAAGTCGTCGGTTAATTAATTAACAGGTACATTTAATTTGCATAGTCTGTAATGTAATACAGTGATAACGTAATTAAGTGCCTACATGATTACTGTGATTACGTCCTATTCTGTACTACTTTATTTATTTACCTAGACTTATAGTAGGAGACACGGCCATACATAAGCTTCTTTCATCTATTTACCGAATCGTGCTTAGATATTCTAAAGTGTATTTTATACGAATACATCTCGAATGTATATAACCTATCGAAACCCCATTTGACCATAAGGGGTTATTTATACTACAATGTGAAAATATATGAGCACGGATGTAAATGTATGTTTCTCTTTCACGCAATAAACGCTAATTTTCAATTAGAAAGTAGAATCGAATATAAATTGATATAGAGGTAGATTAGACTCTGGAATTATATATAGATTACAATGCGGGTGAAACCGCGGGCGATTATAGTCTATAATAGTTTTGAATACCGTAGCTTACCTTTTTTCGATCACGGCATTATTGGTATTGATATTATTTACACTATGTTATTTTTTAGATCACTCAAACTTATTTAGACTTAGGTAAAAATCTAATTTTGGCAGTCAAATTAAGATATTGTAATTTGGTATATTATCTTAATACCAAGTAATTCACTCCATCTAAAATTTTTCCCACGTGACTTCAAAGAATTGCAGCTTCACTTGCACTCTTGCCTTTTATCTAAGCTTTATTGCTGACTAGCGTTATCCGTGGTTTGATCTGCATGGGAGTTTTGGGATTAAATGCCTTTGTATTTTCGAGAAACCTTCGTGACAATCTTTATCTGATAAATTATGCAATTTCTGCGTGATACATTCATTCACCCATCCATGTATTCATACTTAATTAAACTGTCAGATTTTTTTAATACTTACTGGTAAGATAATACTAAACACGTCTTCCATAAAATGTTTATGCAAAATTTTAAGTAGATTGGACCAAATATCATGTTGTCCCATACAAACTTTTAAGGATTATAATTTCTAGATAGGTAGAATTTCGGAAAATCCTTTCACATTGGATTCCTAATACGTACAAAGAATACAGCGTCCAAGTTTCAGGTTTCTACAAGCCTAAATACAGAGTAAACTAATTTATCATTCTTTTTAGTTAAAAGTTATGTGTTACAATGATAGAATTCGAAATGTATTTGGTTTATAGTCGCAGGCTATTTGTATGATTCCGAGTTTTACAAACAGCATCATCCTATTGAAAACTTTCGCTGTTCTGTAGAATTCGGTTCTGGAACTCGCCAGCTGCTACCGTTGCACGCTCGCTTCGCTAGCTCGCTCGGCTCGTGCGTGTTGTGTTCACAGCATGAGTTCACAGTTATAAACTAACCTAACCCAGCCATTACACGGGAAATCAATGTTCAAATTTTAATAACGGAACGAATCAATTTGCCTTTGATATTTTACAAAACAGCGAGCGTTTTTAAACGGACTACATCGTTTGTTAACGCGGAATCATGTAAATTGTTGTCGGCGTATGTGATTGATTGTGAGATTTTTACCTTACTGTGGGTTCATTCATGTTTGCCGTATCCTAGACTATTAAGAGGATGTTGGGGCTAAGTAAATGAACAAAAATATTTTTATAACATTTTAGATGGTATTTTATTCAACATTGGAAATACATACATGGAACTAAAAATATAGCCTAGCCAGCTTAAAACAACAAAAGTAGATCAGCAGTTGGAAGGTGTTCTGCACCGAGGTTCCACTTGGATCCGGAATCCATCAGATCTCTTCAGGATGATGTCGCAGCGCAGTCGGAACTCTGATTCCTTAATGTCGGACTTTATTTTGTAGTTTCTTAATATCGTTGACAGGAGAACTTTTAGCTTCAGAAGAGCGTATTTCCGTCCTAAAAAAGGATTTAAAAGGGGTTAAAAATTGCTTCAGCGTCTAAAATTGTGATCTACGACACTTGTGTATGACACCAAGATTTAAAGATCATAGATATTGAAGATAGAGATCGAAAAGTTTGATCGTCTTACCGACACAACTCCTGGGGCCAGCGCTGAACGGTACAAAGCTGTAATAATGTCGGTTCTGGGTGTTCTCAGGCAAGAAGTTGTCTGGATTAAACTCCTCCGGGTTTTTGTAGAATCTTGAATCGCGATGAATTTGGTACGGCACAACCACCACTGTCGTTCCAGACGGTATTACGTAGTTATTTGTAGCTGAAAAATACGTTTAAAATTTCTATGTTGTTGACGAAAACCAATAAATCCAATATTGTACTTTAAAGAGGTAATAAGACACATTGACTAAGCAGAACTTCTCAAACACTATAAAAGAAGCTGCAGGATTCTTTACCTATTTGAACGTCTTGTTTCAGTTTCCTGGCAATAGCAGGCACTGGGGGGAACAGCCGTAGGGATTCCAGGATGACTCTCTCCAAGTACTTCATGTCGAGGGTGTCCATGAAGGTGGCGGGGCGGTCCGAGTCACCGAAGATTTGGAACAGCTCGTCGTACACTCGGGCCTGGACGTCTTGGTGCACGCCCAGCAGGCACAGGACGAAGCTGGAACCAGCCGCTGTGGTGTCGTGGCCCTGTGGTATAATATAATTCATACATCTTATAGATAAAATTCTCGTGTCGCAATGTTAGTTACCATACTCCTCCGAAACGGCTTGACTGATTTTAATGAAATTTTGTGTGCATATCGGGTAGAGCTGAGACCATTGACATCTTTTTTTCATACGCCTGAATGTTATTATAATGGTGGTCCAGCGATTTAGCGAAAAAAAATATGGCAAAACAATGTTTGCCGGGTCAGCTGGTTGAATATAAAATGGTGTCTGTGAAAATTGAAGTTCTAGTGTAAAAATAATACTTCTTGCGCTCTTACCTCAAACATAATAGTGTCCACTTCCTCTTTTATTTCAAGGTCGGTCAAATTGTTTGTTCCATTCTGTGACGATTCTATCAACAAGTCCAAAAACGCAAGTCGTTTTTTGACACCTACAATAAGTTTGCATTGTAATATGTATTATTAACAAGTATAATTTGGATTAATGACATGTATTGTTAATTAATTAACATGTTAATGACCACTTACCGATATCGCTTTCATCATTGAAGTCCAGGTCATCTTTGTAACCTTTGAACACAGTGTCGGAAACAGTTTTGGCGTCGTTTGCCAAAATATTGTCAGTTTGTGTCAACTCTTGCAATGTCGGCGGTATGATGCCTCTCGCTTTGTTCTCTTTGTATATTTGTTTCTTTTGTTTAATTACCTGAATTACAGAAAATAATTAGTACACGTTTTACATTACTTATTATTTCATATTTATTTGGTACCTTATTCGTAAGTCCATGGATAATTTGCAGAAGGTTTACTTGCTTCTTAAAGAATGACGACAGTTGGAATATGAAGTCAAGTCTAAGCCAGAATTTGTAGTGTCGTTGATGAATGATGTCACACATTCTGAAATAAGATTTTTTTACATAATATAACCGACAATTAGGTACTATAAAAATGTGTAAAGATTTTTAGAGAGTTCAACAACTTACTTCATGACTGCCATGGCGTAGTCAAAACCAGACTCGTCCTGAGTTTTTCTTGTAATTCCCATGGCGGTCTCTGGAAGTGAAACATTTAGAGCAATAAGTAACGATTTGTCGTGTTTATCAATCCATACTAATATTATAAAGATGTAACATTTGTAAGTTTGTTTGTTTGTTGGTTTGTTTGTTTGTATGTTCGAGGTAATTTCAGGAATTATCCGTCCGATTTGAATAATTATTTTTGTAATAGATAGCCGCATTCAATGGGAAGGTTACAGGATATTTTTTTATACCGAAATTACCACGGGAACGGGTACAACGCGAGTAATTGGAAGTGGCGCGGGCGCGGCGCGGGCGCTGCGCGGGCGAGCCACCCAGTGAAATTCAATAAGATCTATGCGTTATCTCGCCGCCCGCTCCGCCCCGCGCCGCAGACCACTGACATCCAGTTTCAGGTCTAAAGACTCACCCAACAGTATATCGACGGTAACCCCGCTCAGGTAGTCGTGGACATCAAACGTCTTCTCCATTTCTGATCTTATTTTTTTCACCACGTTAATGCTGTTTTGATTGAATATCGGCATGAATGACTTCAAAATGTTTATATGAAATGTTGGCGCTATCAGTTTTCTGTGAGAACGCCATTTTTCACCTGAGAAAACATAGTGAAATGGTTAATGTAAAGATAGGTAAAAATGTGTACGAAAATTCTGGATCGGTTTTTTTAACGTATCTCAGATGCTTGTTTAATACTTATTTTTACGCCACCACCCTTTCATATTTTTTTTGACTATTCTCAATTCCAAAGTTCGCCTGGAAGAGATCGCTCTCAGAGGTGTGGCCGCCAATAGTAGAAGATTTATATTTGTTTTCTATGTCATGACTGTTTTAAATTATGTACAATACAGAATTTATCTTTATCTATGTAAGTATGTTGAACCTACCCGTGCTAATAAGCAGTCCGTTCCCAAGCCATGGCTCGAAGAACCTGTACTCTGCTGACTTGTCGATGTGCACGTGGCTGTTTAGGATCACCTCGGCGTCCTCGGCTCTGGTCAGGAACACCACCAGCTTGGGCCCCAGCCACGCGCGCACTACATGTCCGTACTGCTTGCCGTATTCTATGCACAAATCAACTACCTCTGCAACAATAATACACGTAAGGATAAAAATTTAACCATAAAATTGGTTATATTTCATTCATAAGTAACATAGCTAGGCTGGTTTGGAGTAACCTCTAGCAACCCGCTCTTTTTCTTCGTTAATCAATATTGCATAAGGTTTCCAACAAAACTAGGAGACCAACCTACAGTCAAACCATTTAATCCATTCAACAATTTCTGAGTTTAGCGTGAACATACACACACTGTTTGGGCGACTTTGTCTTTAAAGATACTACCGATGTAAACATAACCTTGTAAAATCATGTTTATGATTTAAGGGTTATACAAATTAAAATAATTTCGGATTTTTTCTTTAAATATTGTATTATATATAATATTTATATTTTAAAACTTCTGTCAAATCTAACGCCATCTCGCCATGATATTCTGATAAAAGTCACTTGTGTGCTTGAAAGACTGAGTCTAAATACAAATGAAAACCTCAAATAATAAAATTAACTTACGGTTAGGATTCTTGCCAACGGCCGTCAAGGCGTTCCCAAACAGCGGGACGGTAGTGGGACCCGGTATGAGGTTGCCCAGGCGGTACAGCTTGGACTTCTGCTGCCACTTGTGCAGCAGCCATAGCACCGAGGCCACCACCACGAGGCTCGCCAAAATGATCCGAGATAATTGACTTGGAGCCGAGCTCGTATCAATTATAGCCATTTTCTGCAGAATAAAATAATTAAATGAACTGTTTTCTACTTTTAAAATAGTAACTTGTATAACACGCAACACTTTACATCGATATGTCTTGACATTCGTCACTTTTCCATGACACAGCTTATTACGAATACACCATGTTATTTAACACCGGGTCAGAGTGTCCTTTTACAAGAAATTATTTATATGAATTTAAAACAATAGAAACTACAAAATATTTTACCTTTATATGTTGCTTGACTTATGGATTTAATTTTTTAAATAAGGTTCACTAACCGTATTAAAAATTTGAGCGCTACCATACTTCGGAGGGAACGTCCCGGTTGTTTTAGTGGATACCGAAGTATGGTAGCGCTCAAATAAATATTATTATGTCACTATCGAGTACTTCTGTGCTTCACTGGCGATAATGATAAGTAAAGTAATCCATCTAATATAGAGAATCCAGTAATTGCATCAAGCAATTTGTTCATCAGACCCTATAATTTCCGAATCTACACGATTCGGTTAATTATGGAAGTTCTATCTCAAGAACGTTTTATCTCAAGAAATTTGGACGCTTGACGTTACCATAAATAGGATTTTGTAAGAAGATCTAAAATCCCTTTAATTCCGAGATAGTTATACTTCTTAGCTACGCTGGCTGGGTGATATTAAAAATAGTAAATATTTCTCCTAAACAAAATGCAAGGTACGCACGGAGCGATTCATTGCTAATACAAAAATACAAGGATACATTTTACCAACCATGTCTAGAGGGCCTGCTTTGCTTATATATAAACTTATGTTTGATAAGAGCGAGGTGTAGCTTAGTTTTCCTATTTAATAAATATTTAAATTGTTATACCTGAGGATCCATCGTGGTTCGTGTATCGGTGGCCAAATCCTAAGAATAACTAGTTAACTGGTACTTAACAATGCATTGGCTAATAATGAAGGATGGTTTTTAACCAGGTTTGATTCCATTCACCAACTTGTTCAAAATATTCGAGAGATTAATTCTAACCGAGGTACTAATAAAAAATAACGCTTTTGTTTGTATATACCTACCTAACAGTGAGTGATATTGTTCTTCATTTTAACTAATTACCTAATTTAGTTTGTAGGTCACTTCCTGGTTCTAATTCAGAAGACAGTAAATAATGGTTCTACGTAATAGGTATCTTATGAAGTATTACATAAATAGTTGGTTTTTGTTATTTTTTCTCAAGATGTTATATAAACCTTTTTAAGTATCTGCTGACTGATTCATTTGTTATGTTGGTATCAAAATGTGTTGGTATCTTATATAATTTACGACCAAAAATAAAATTAATAAATATTATTATTTTATTAAATGAAATAAAAATATGATTTAACAATGGAAACGCTCTTTCTTGCGCCATAATCAATTCAGAATAACAATATTGTTAGGTACCTATTAATTTTAAGTGCGATTAAGAACTTTAATTGTAGCGCAAATTATACACGAACATTATTTACCACTAGTATTATTTATTGCATGTATGTTCATTATGGTTGTTGTTCAAAAGTTGCAAATTTTAAAATGTTGCCGTTGTATTTTTAACCGACTTTTAAAAAGGAGGAGGTACCTAATGTTTTTAAATTCGACCATAAAAACATATAATAGGTAGGTATACAATACTTTTTTGTGTGTTCGCGGATAAATTCGTTGTTTAGGAATAGATTTTGATGATACTTTTTTTGTTGAGAAGAAGATATTCCAAGAGTAGTCCCATGGTAGGGAAACAGGATCTGATGATGGCATCCCAATGAAATCGAGGGGAACTTTCGAAAATCGTAGGGGCCACGTTTGTATATTTTATCATAAATTATTTTGACACTACAATTTAATGAAGGTATGGAGTCGATCTGGGGGCGGAACCATCTGATGATGAAAACGAAGAATAGTTAAGGGAACTCCTCAACGGTTTACAACAGTTACCTCCTGCTTGGGCTTGATTAATTTGTATTGAAGAGAACTTTACACCTAGTTTGACTGTCATTAGGGGTCAGGATGATGAAGGCGGTGGAAGCTCTGATGATTCGTAAATGCTGTTAATGTCAGTAAAATCGTGAAATAAAAGCTTGTTTAAAAAATGTAACCGACTTCAAAATCTAGTAACTAAAAAGATATAAATAATCTAATTTATTCAACTTTAAATGTTGTCAGGAAGTCTTTTTAGGTCTTATTATTTTTTATGAGCAATTAAAATAGAAGAAAGAAAAGAAAAAAAATTAACGGAAAATAATCTACGAAGTCAACTTAACTTAAATGACTAACAACAGAAATAGCATTCCAAGTATGCAACGATTCTACGTTACAATATAATAATTAAATAAATTTTGAATCTATTATAAAACAAATAACTAATTAATTCATTTCATTAATTCTCAACGGATTTCTCTGTAGGTTCCTTGTACCGCTTTTTATTTAGAGAAATTTTTATTGAACATCTTTTCAAAATGAGTAGCGTTCGCTTAAACTTAAGAAACCAATACAAGAGCTACGATGAGTCTCTTAACTTAATTGTACTGAATACCGAACTCTTCCTGATTAATCTGGAAAGCTATACGATACATATTTAAATATTTGCTTTATCCTTGTTTAATTTACTTATATTTAATTAATCTTAATTTCCGCTAACACGGAGTACAATTAGTTTGGTTATTGACATTTATCATCATCATATAATATTGAAAAGTATTCTGTATTGTATCCGACACGTTATTGTATCGTTGTAAGACTATGAAGGAACAATGTCGAACTATTCCTGAAAATTCGGTTTTAGATGTACACAATACTGAGTTAATTGGATGGATAACAACTTTCATATAAAATATTCAGTGAAAATTAAATTGCGAGCGTAAACGTTTAATTAAAATGACGCATAGTTAACAAACGTCACAACATGAACGAACAAAGAGATCGGAAATATTTTCGAAAGGCTTTTTAGGCATTCTTAATTTAACTGCATAATAACAGGGTCAAATCGATGCAGTGTCCGAGAGGGCCGCCGTTGTCATATTTGCATAACTGGTTTTTGAGGAATTAAAGTCCAACGTTAAGGCAAGGCGGTCTTTATTTATTTAATATCCGACAAATGCGAGCGACACTCGTTTCCTTAGCATAAACAGTGTTTATAGATAAGATAACTAATAAGTGGAGTGCGATCCTAGTAGCCGTCTGTCACTCTCGTCGGCCATGCGCGATGCAGTGCCTCTGAGCGCGCCCGACATGGACCACCAAATAGTGCCCGAGTTGGAGAAAATCAACATAAATGACAACGACAAAGAAATCCCTGAAAAACCAGACGAAAATAAAAATAAGTCGTCTTTCAAAAGACAGGTGTGTGTGATGTGAATATTTAAATGTGATTTAGTTAAATATATTGTTTTATGTCTGTAGTTATGTTTCAAAAGGTGAGTAATATTTCGAGTGACTTTGGTACAAGAATATTCGGTAACTGTTGTAGTAGGTAACATACATTTACATTTCGTTTTTGTGTTGAAATCCTTAATACATAATGCCTTTGATAATATGCGGCGGATGCTAGTCATTATTAATCGGCTGATGATAAATGAAAGAACAGTAACGTACTCGTACAGCTATAGTAACGTAACGGGACCCAAAACATATTTTCATTTAAAGTTTTCTGAATAGTATACAAAAACGAATTTATAGAAAACTAGCAGCGCCCCGCGGTTTTACCCGCGTTGTGCCCGTTCCCGTGGGAATATCGGGAATTTTTATACATAAAAACCTTCCTCTTGAATCACTCTACCTATTATAAAAAACCGCATCAAAATCCGTTGCGTAATTTTAAAGATTTAAGCATACAGACAAACAGACAAAAATAGCGACTTTGTTTTATACTATGTAGTGATAATATTTTTGTAATTCTACGTGCATCCTTTACGTATGTACAAGCAAACGTCTAAATGCTAATAGGTAGGTAGACTCGGCAGTTTGTTTACATATAGGTAATCTGTTGATTGATAGCTTAAGATTCATATAAATAGGTGTATGAGACAATGAATGCCCAAATATGAACTGACTGACGGCAGTAATACGGACGCCTTCGTAGCCTCCCTAGTGTATCTTTCCATGTAAAACATAGCCATAGGTATTGGAAACATTGCGTAGCAAAGCAACATTGTTGTTGAAGAACACTATTATACGTTTAATAAATTCGAAATGTTTTAACATGACGTAATGTAAAACAAAAGCTAACGTCTTCTAATTTACATCCCAAGATCATATAGAAAAATACACATTATAAGGAATGATTTACACTAGGCCATAGCTGGCGAGAGCTGAGCCCGAGCGATGCACGGATTTGCAACCTCAGCACTTCATACTGCGATACTACGCTATCCATTCATGATACGATACACTGCACACGCGACAACACACGGCACGGTTCGTGCTCGCCACGGTCTAGCCTAAATCATACATAAACCATAATTTAAAGTCTGTATACTATTCCAATTTGTTATAAAAAAAGATGGAAGCTAGTCTAAAATGATCTCAAATACATATACGGAAAAGTTTACGACGTAGGTAACAAAACAAAAAACAAAACGTCTAGATACTTTGCATAACTCAAGTAATAATCCATGATATGGTTGGTTCATGATACCTACAGCACTGTTAATAAGAGAATTTTGAATTAGGAACCTTCATCGTGTCTTCTCAGAGCTCGAGGCTGCCATAATATGAGGAGGGTTGTGGCGAAGGCATCTCCTTTTGTAGCATCGCTCTAGGACCCCGCATCCTGATAGACTCTATTACTTAAAATGGGATATCTAATTATCTATATTTATGAACCCACTAGCACCCCCAGTTAGGAGTTGAATTTCGCAGAATCCTTTCTTAGTGCACACTTACGAGTACATCACAAAAGGAATCCCTGAATGTTTCTAGGTGCAGCAGTTTCGGCTGTGCTGTGCGTGATATATGTCATTCAGTCGGGTGTGCAATTTATATATAAAGATTTGACTTAATCATTTAACTTTTTATTTCCAGTTAGAGGCCACATCTAGTCGAGTTTCTAGACTCCGCATATCCGTGTCTATAGATCAAAACATAGATAATAACTCTGTATATCTAGTTTATTTAAAAATAAACTTAAATATCACATTAATATTGAATATTAAAAAAAACTAAAATAGAAATAATTAAATTAATATTTATTTAAACAATTATTACATTTAATACCAGTACAAATGATATTGCGAAGTTACATTGTGATCAGTTTGAGGGTGTTGTCCTTTGAGTGACATCTAACGTTCTAAAGGGGCCGTTTCGCCACGCCACGAGCGGTCACATATAAGTTCATTTTACCTTATTTCCAAATATAGATTAAACCTGTTCATAAAAAAGATAATAAAACACAAAGGTGTATAGCTGTATTTTTGTTCGGTTATTTATTAATAATCATTATTCATAAATTTTGCATTAGGTATTTGCATGAAGGTATTCAAATTCAGGACAATACCATTAATTAATATTATTCAAACTATTGAATAGTCTTTATTATGTTAAAAGTATTGAACACACATACGAGAAGATAACTCGTACATATAAGAAGCAGGTTTTATAAAAACAATGTAAAAAGGAAGAAAGCCTTAAATAAACGTTGAGTCATGTATTATTCGGAAATTAAAAATATTTGTAAAAATTATTGGTATGCCATATCTCTATACAGATATCAAATAATATTTTATTATTATTTGCCTTGAATTATGCCTAATCCTCCTCACTTAGTGATATCTCCAGAGGCCTTTGCCCAGCTGTGGGACAATACAGGCAATTTTTTTTCTTATTTTTTTTTAATGAAAATTCCACCTGGTGGCATGGAGTACCGGAAATAAGTTCATCGATAAGTTTACATATTATTTCAAAAAACATCTCTATCAAAGTGACAAAATAATTGTAGCCTAAAGGTACGCGTCCATTGGATCGTGCCGCACGCACCGCATGCACGGAGCACGCATAACATTTGACTTTGCTCTGTATGATTCCCATTTGCAAAAAATCCTATGTGTGGCGTTGCCGACGACGTCACTAAAATTAGTATCTCTTAACTTATGAATGTAATTAAAATATTTTTTCATTGTAATGTAAATCTTGATTAAATAATGAATGATACCCAATATTTGTCGCTCCATGATCCTACATTTATTTTTATATATTTTATTTTAATTTTCCAACAACCAACTATTAAATGAACAATAGTTTCACCAATCATCTCTATCAACTCACGTCAACTCACGACGAAAATAACTCACATATAAATAAAACAATTGGATTGGCGTGCTGTACGTGTGGTGCGTCTCGTGCTAGCTAATGGACGCGTACCTTATGAGTAGGCATGACATTATTATTTTTATTTCTGTTCCCACTTTACTGTATAGGCAAGTACCCTTTATTTTATACATGTTTTTCAACATAAAATCAAAAGAAAAATTAAGATGCTTATTTTCTTTACATTAATTTAATAAATAAATAAAAATATATGAATTTTTATTTATATTGTATTGTAAACAACTATAATGCATTTACTTATAATCTCTTACATTATTATATGATATGGTTTCATATTTGTTTGTGCCCAAAAGCCCCGTCGTACCCTAAGGCGGCCCTGTAATTTATAGTCCAATAATAACGCTGGGATCATGGTGAGTTTGTCGAAATTGGTTTTCATGGTTAACACATTTGTAACGCGACTTCCAGTTACACTTCTCTATTTCGTGATTATCACTGTTTACTATTCTATAAGGTCAGGTAGCCAATACAAAAATACATAAATTATTATGTTCTCACCTATGTATTATAAAACCACAACACTTTTTTGTACTCTAATTTGTGTTTTAAAATTTATAGCCGCCTTAAACCAAAGTAGTGTTTAAGATAATTTGATTAAAATTATGCAAAATAGTACTACTTTATACGGTCATTAATACAATATTTACAATAGGAAGAGAATGATGTTAGTTTCTAGTTTACATTTTGTGGGCTGGTTGATGTTTAGTAAAACCAGATGTTTGAGTGACATTTAAAAAGTACGTATGTACTTAATTATGATGTTTGTATTGCAGGCTTGGATATCCTTCGGCGTATTCATGATGAACCTGGGTGCGGGCGCCACGTCGGGCATATCCGCCATCCTCATACCACAGCTGAAGCACGGCAAGGGGCGGCACAGACTCTCCACGGAAATGGAGTCTTGGGTAGGTACGTGTTCACGATTTCATTAAAACTAATAACTTGCATCGTTTTTTTTAAATTTCCCACCAATCTAATGTGAGCTTGTTATTTTTAGCCGCCATAGCGTCCCTGGCCCTATTCTTCGGAAACCTGGTCTCTGGATATTTGATGGAGAGGTATGGAAGACGGAAATCCATGCTGATGCTATCAACGTGCTTCATCTCGGGGTGGATCATCATCGGCCTGTCCAACAACATGATAGGCCTGATACTCTTCGGCCGATTCGTCACAGGGTTCTGTCAAGGATGGCTCGGGCCGCTGGGGCCCGTGTTCGTCGGTGAACTCAGTTCTCCAAGCTATCGAGGATTGTTCCTAGCGGCCCTCTCATTGGGCATAGCTTTTGGAGTGTTCCTGTCTCATTTGTTTGGCACATTCCTTCACTGGACATCGGCGTCGCTGATGTGCGGAGTTTTTCCCTTTGTGGCGGGTATAACTGTTTTTTACGGCCCAGAGTCACCCGCATGGTTAGCGTCTAAAAATAGAATAGACGAATGTGTTCTATCTTTCAAATGGTATCGCGGAAATAATGCAGCTATGAAGTCGGAACTTGATAAAATGATCGCAGAACAAACGAAGAGAGACAAAACTAAAGGAAAGTTAGAGGCTTTAAAAGAAAATATAAAGAAGCCAGAGTTTTGGAAACCGTTATCCATAATGACAATGTTCTTTATTATAACTCAATTGTCGGGGGTCAATGTTATTTGCGCGTACACGACAGACATGATGAAAGAACTCATCGGGCACGGGGACTACGCGTACGCGGCCATGTTGAGCATCGACATACTGCGCGTTATATCGCTAGTGATCGCTTGTGTTTTATTGAGAACCTCTGGAAGGAGGCCGATGGCAATGTTCAGCGGAATATTTACGGCGCTGTCTTTAATTACCTTAGCCTTGTATCTATATCTAGTTAATAATCATTACATCAGACACAATATGCCCTATGTTTCACTAGGGTTAATGGCATTCTATATAGTTGTGTCAAACATGGGTATATCACCGCTGCCATGGAACATGGTCGGTGAATTGTTTGCAGTCGAGACAAAGGGCTTGGGATCCGGCATAAGTGTAATGATGACGTCTGTGGCATTCTTCGGAACTATCAAGACTGCTCCTGCCATGTTTAAGAGCATCGGTCATCACGGAGCTTACATGTTCTACGGAGTATCCACTCTGCTTGGTACATTATTTTTGTACTTCTTTTTACCAGAAACAAAAGGAAAGACTTTGTTACAAATAGAAGAATATTTCAGAAATGGTAGCGAAAAGCAGCAAAACAAAGAAGCAATCAAAAATATCACTCATGATGTATGATAGTAGTAGTATTTATCAATGAACTGCTTCCACCATCGTGTGAAGTAACGCTTGCCTCGTAATTAGAAAAATTGCAGGCAATGATACGATTAAGTGCCTCAGTTAAGTATACGTATAGACAAAGGATTCTGCCAACATCGTTATGTAAATTGCCAGTAACCCAGTAAGATATTGAATAGAAATAATTGGTCATTTTATTGTAAGTGGCTGTTATCTAATCTTTGGTGAGCTGCTCTTTCAAGTTATCTTCAAAGTAAGCACGATATAATTACGAAATATTAATTGCACATTGAATAGGCAGTTTTGATAATTTACTGCTGTTCAATATTGATTTAAGTGTTTATTATTGAATCAATTGCAGTTGATCGATCAGTGACTTATCAACCGACTTCAAAACATAGAAGCAGGTTCTCTATCTTGTCGTCTATGAACTAATTTCAAGAATTTGAAAGCTTACAGCTCTACCATTTAGTAGTATGAAGACATTAAATAAGTACTTAGAAGTTCTTCTTATTAAGATAGAGGTGACATTCAGTTTTTAATACGTATAATTAGGAAATCGCAAAAACAACAAATTGCAAACATATATACATACCGATGGATAAGTATCTATATAATTATTAAATAAGTTTGTTGCTAGGCACTGTTGGTGCAGTGCTGATTTTATTTTATAATCATAATTAATATTATTTTACTAGACAACTGTGTTCATAATGCCTAATGTTAAATAAGGATCGTCGTGGGTTGGAGTCCACTTTTAGACTTGTGCGACGCAATTAAGTTTCAAACCTCAGCCTAATTGGAAATGATTACATTGATATTGTAAGGCCATATGTTGAGATTAACGTTTAGTTTCTATTTGTATTATCTATGGATACCTATACTTTAGTGATTAATAATTGTGACTTCAAGTGTTCATAATAAATTTTAGTTAATTTATTATTCAGCTAAATAAAATTAAGAAATTTTGTAATATGAATTTATAATAATAATTAATTAGATATAAAAATTGAATAAGTTTGACTAATACTTTGTAGAATAGATCTCCTTGAAGTAGATGATGATGAAAACAAAGATTAAAGTACGAAATATCGAAAAATCTTATGTAATACGAATCAATGACCCAATAGACCTATACTCGTAACTGAGAAGGTCAAACCAATAAATGTTTATATAAAGCCACTTAGCAATATTTAAGTATTAAACAAAATAACGTTTTGAACGAATAAAGATCGTAATTATTAATTTGATTGTTTTTATTGGTGTTTATTAGTATAAGTAGGGCGATCTCCTTCAGCGAGCAGCTAGTTGATGGCAATTAAATGTTGTATTGAACGGTTGGTTAGTATTGACAAGTGGCACGCGTCCCGCAGCGTCATTATCTCTTCCTGTTGTGACACGTGGATGGACGCGGAACTTGATTCCATAACATGTGCGAATACTTTTTCTTCTAAAACTTTTTCTTAAGTTCCCACGTTTGGTACGCGACATGTTTTTGTTTGGCGGCAAAAAGTATCAGGACCACATCTGGAGCGCGGACTTATATTTAGAAGTGCCTAGAGAAGTACCGGCGCGGCGGTGCTTTCATTAAAGAGAGGAAAGTACAATCTATTTTTTCACGAGTTCTAAAATATGAACAAGTATTGTCGATTCTAACCAAAGATATTTAAATTGTTTCTATACAGAGAAAAGGTTTAGCGATGGGCTAAGGGTGGGATGAAATTCTTTTTCAATGCAAAATATCAATATCTTTGCTTAGCACAACATTTTTGGTTTCAAAATCGAGTCTTTCTTAAGGATTAGAGTACGAGTAGGCAAAATGGTAAATAATAAATGGTAGTATGTATTTCGTTTAACGTGCGATACCTAGCGAGTTTGTGTTATTACGAAACCTGTGACTGATATAATAATAAACACGTACCTATAAGGTAAACCTCCTCAGATTAGCCGACATGTGACTAGGTTTAAAACCTATAAAATGGCCCTATACTAATGTTAGTTATTTTATGATAATGATTACCTTGAAATTGCATATAAATAAACCCACTTATACGCAAAACTTGATTTATAATTATGCAGATATAAATTAATTAAACAAATCTTAATACGTGTGCAGTTAGATTACTAGATAGGTATCACTTCAATGTTTGTTATGTTCGATTGAATACAACTAATTTGTAATTTAAATATTCTTAATAAGTAATTGGTGGCTCGGTTTGCCTGTCAGTGGTTTCCTGAAGCATTGTTTGTCCCAGTATGCATAGCGGAGCGTCATTATTGGGGCCACGGTCGAGTTACAACGGAACGAATATTTTAATGATTAACAATAGTACACGTGGCAGAAAGGAAGCAATGCACGTGCTATCAATTAGATATCGAAAAAACTGGACTAGATATGAAGTGGACCTCTTGTAGCGGGCGGGGCACACGAAGTGATAAAAAACTCGCCTAAGATGTGTTATGGCCATAACCAATGAGTTATCAAAACAACTAGAACCAATTTACAAGTAAATTAAATACAATTACAAACTTTAGTATCAAAAGAAATCGTACGTTATTACGAAATCTTGCACGAAGCTATGCTTTGGGTACTTATCAGTTTTTATAGTTTTACAATACAATTGTTGATATGAAACGACGAACATATTCCATTAATAACTGTCAAAGATATCGAGAACGACTGTTACTATATTTATTACATAATTATCGTTCAGCATTAATACGAATATAATCAAATTTATTGAATATTGATAATACAAATCTATTTGTTACGAAAGTGGATTGTTCTTGAATTGAGGTTACCTTGTAATAGTTAGATAACAATTACGTGTTAATGATTTTTATTATCAATTAGAGCTTACACAAAAGTATAAGCTCAAAAATATACGTATTGTCATCACTATCAGCCAGTTCAACAAACAAATAAATCATTTTTACATTTTTATTATTCATCATTAGATTTTTATTTTAAAAAAGTTGTTAACATTTAGTGTCACAGGCAAAGAAGTTTATAAGAGACGCGTTTTATAGTGTTCGTAGTAACGTGCTCCTTTGTTACTTTAAAAAACATGTAGAGTGGACTGGAAGTTGGAACACAGTTTAAAGACTGCCTGGAGGAAGGTCTGCACAGGTTCTAATTACTTCTTATTCCTTATAACATCAGCCAGTTACAGTCCTGTTTATCAGTCCGTTGTCACAGTTAAACCGGGGGCTAATTGGCGATATCCAAATGAAAAAACTTGAATTACAAGAAGGAAACTTCATAGCAGGTAAAGAAGACCTTGATCCGAAATATATCTTAGTCATCGGCAACTCAAAATAGGTATTAACGTCGAAATATTGTAGAGGTTTGTCTATGGGTACCTATTCAATATGGTACAAAGAACTCAGTGAGTACCTCGGAGAGCTCCCAACTTATGATGGAAACGTTATCGCCTGCTACCGACCCTTTGAAGTAGGTATATCGCATTTGATGATATTTGGGTACCAAATGATGAAATTTTAAATATTGTATATTAAAGTAAACATTGATACAAAAAGTTTGACCCGTCATCTATTATCAAAAGATAGATAATGACATCGCGGCAAGCGCCTGAGAAAATGTAGCGTTAGATAGAGGAAATATTTGTTGCTCTTTAATCTTCACAGACAGTTTTAATTTACTCATTATTGTTGCTTATAATTCAACCACATATAATTCTCACCTAAGTACGGTTATTATAATCTTAACCTTACTTTAAAAAACCTATTTAATTGTACTGAAATTCCCAATGTAAAAATGTTACTGCGACTTTAACTGTAATTTTAATGATTCGTTATTATTGTACGTTTAGTGGTTCTATTAAATGAATGTTTGAATAATGTAATGCATTATGAATGAATCTCATGCTTCTAGCGACCCAATAACTGCGTACTGAATAATTCAAACGACAATAATTTGTTGAAAAGGAAACCGCCTGCCGCCGCGTTGTGTTGCGGAACCAACTCCATCTGTGCAGTGCTGCGCGTGATTCCGGTGCCTAGCAGAGGGTTGAAATTTTATTTTTAAACTTATACAAAATATCAGCCTGTAATGTCCCACTGCTGGGCAAAGGTATCTCGTCTCACCGAAGATATTAGTACACTAAGGAGATTAGGCGTAATCACCACGCTTGCCTTATGCGGGTTGATGATCTCAAACTCGAGCTATGTTTGAAACGTAGGAAAGGTGTAAACATACATTAAAGAGAAATACATTTCCCGAAAAAGTACGCGAAAAACAAGCAACGTATAGGGTTGATTTCTTTAAGACTTTAAGGGATCAATGTATATTTAATTATTCACAATTGGTCTTGAACAGTTTAAATTAATGTAAAATGTTTGTGTTGTGATTCTATTTTACATTTTGACATTTTTGAAATGTAAATTATCACGAACACGCCTCTTGATAATGCGCAATCTTTAATGAGTGGAGATAAATTTAGGTGGAAATTGGAACACATTATACAACATTGTTTAATAGTCGCTAAGCTATTCCATCAACTATCGTTATTTCACATTTATTTTAATAAATATTATTTATTGCTCCTTTATTATCTAGACTTAACTGGATTATACTAGATTTTACGACATATTATCTTAATGTCATAATAATAAATTATGATAGTTCGTCATTTAAATTTAGTAATTCCGTATTATTCTCCTGTTAAACAGATCGTTTAAAACTAGGAAGTTCTACTCTGTCTGTCTCTTTCTTGTGGTCTTTTTTTGGATGAATACCTAATACTCATGAAGCTGTTTATAGTCCATTATTGTGAAATTAAATACTATTAGAAGTAGCCCAGTGATAAAGTGTTTTGTACCTCACTGAGTTATTGAATTACACTTCTTTATAGAATTAAGTTTGTTGACAAAGTTCATAACATGTATCTATTTTATATTCTAAAGTGTATATGTGAATAAGTCTAAAGTGGTTGGTGGCAAAGCTTACTGAGTTGGGTCATGGGGTTGCGGGTTCGATACATAATAACGACCTCTGGGTTGGTCTCAATATTTGAATAGGTATTTACTTATTATAATATTTGTTGATTTAGAGAATTATATATAATACGTGAGTTATATACGGTAAATGTAAACATCAGTCAGTCATCCCGTGACCACGAGCGGTGTAATCCGCACGAAACGTCGGGTACGTTAATAAATACGTTATATATTCTAACGCGATATAGACCCGATTCATTCAGTATAATGAGTGCAAATCGTGTGAGTTTAAAAAATTAGATAGAGCTGATTCACAAGAATCAGAATTCAGAGCCACTAATCAGGATATTTTGTTTTCTACATATTGGATTACTTCAGATGTCTTCTTTGAGTATATTTACTGATAATATATTTTCATTGATCGATTTTACTGTATCTATCCTTTACTCATTTTTATCATATTTTGATAGAATGATGACTAACAATGTAGTTTGCCTGGCCACCTCTTCAATCGGCAGCATGCCCCGGGGTTCTTCGCTAGTGACGTGTCTGAAGCAATTTAAAAAATTGCGTTAGGTAAGGGGCAAATAACTTTGATTTGAAAGCCAAAGATATTTGTTAATAAGTCTAAACCAATCTTAAGTAATATCTGATCGATAATCAAACTGCATTAGAAAGATTAGCACATGTTATTAAGTAGTTAGTAAATACTAAAAACTAATGTATTATAGGTACGTTAATGTATTCTGTGTGTATAGTTAGAGTCAGACAGTGACGTCAGAGTTTTACTTTATATGTAACTAGCAGCGCCCCGCGGTTTTACCCGCGTTGTACCCGTTCCCGTGGGAATTTCGGGATGAAAAATAGCCTTCCCTTCCTTTTGAATAGGTATGGCTATCTATTACAAAAAGAATTATTCAAGTCGGACTGATAATTCCTGAGATTACCTCGAACATACAAACAAACTTACAAATTTTAACTCTTTATAATAATATTATATTACTACTAGCTGCGCCCCGCGGTTTCACCCGCTTTGTACCCGTTCCCGCGGGAATTTCGGGATGGAAAATAGATGTTGTCCGATTCTCAGGCCTACCCGATATGTACACAACATTTCATGAGAATCGGTCGAGCCGTTTCAGAGGAGTTCAATTACGCACCCCGTGACACGAGAATTTTATAATATATTAGAAGATAGATGTACCTACATATATAAAGTTTTTAATTAATATAGTCATTTTAATTTTCACAGTAAGTTAGTGTAATTGAAACCGCATAGTACCAATATGTATGATTGTATTTCAATACATATTGAATTAATTAATTTTCACTTTTATACGCTATTCAGGAAAAGCAAAACTTAACAATGATTTATTAGGTACAAACACTAATGATACAAACTAGGCAACTAAAAGTGGGACTAGGTTTTTATACGAGAAAAAAGCTTTATGCATATCTAATAAATAAATTGATGCTATATTTTACGCTAATGAAGTGACATGTAATAAATATAACACTTATGAGACAACGATTATTTATTGGCGTAAACTTTGCTCGCTTATCAATATATACAATAATATTTATTAAATGAGCAGAATAAAGGAAAAATAGGGAACAGGTCGCATGCAATAGCATTAATTACACAGTTGTTAAATAAAAAATCTATATTATCTACCTATATGATCATTATCTTTTTATAAAAGAATCTCAAACTAACGCAAACGAATGAGACCGATTTTCCCACCAACGATATTTTCCTTCTGTAGGTATAGGAAAAAAGTTTAGTGATGAGATGAGAATGGAATGAAATCACTTTATTTACTTTATCTTTTCTCTTCGAAATGAATTGTCTTTCATTTCACTCTAAAACATAAATGGTATATACATATGTATATATATTTCACGTTACGCAAAGAAGGGAATAAAAGCTCCATTGGTGAGTTGCGTCGCGTCGTCGTAACGTAACGTAACAATAATGAAGCATGTCTTAAAATATATACGAAAACGACCAAGCAAACCGACGCAACGCAACGCATCAATGGAGCCTCAGCCAAAATATGACAATGGAATTCTATACTTACCTTTTATCTCTTATCTATCAGTCAGCAATAATATCCTTAACAAAGAAAATTGAACTAGTGAGTTGCAATATGATGACTAACACAATTTGTTTATGCATTTGCCATTAGTCATTTAGTTCTATTTACGCTTACTAATTACGATATTTACACGGAATTTTATCAAGTTCTCTTTTGTCTGTGATGAATAATCACTTCATCTCTGAGACTAAACTTGTTTAGTCAGTAATTACCCAGTAGGTACGTTAATGAGATGCATTGTATATTTCAGAAATAAATCATATTTATCATAAATATGCAGATAAAAAATATTATGCGTGATATTCAAAACTAATACTGCGCAGATAATAAAAATCTACATTTATTAGTATTTGGCTCGAAATATTTCCGGGCTATAGAATCTAACTGTGTTCCAAAGCATTTATGTTATTTTTAACATTACATTACGACTAGTCTCGGATATAAATAAAATAATACTTTTGAACTGACTGTGCTAATTATTGTTGTTATTTCATTTCTGTTAACTAACCAAAATTAAAATTCAAAACATATGAATTTCATTTGCAACAATTCGAATCGAATTAAGTCAATTATACTCGTATACGTGTTTAAACAAAAGCATATGCCACCGTGACTGGAACGTTCGTACTGTGGAGTTAAATTGAAGTTTTTGTGTTGTTTCTGTCGGTGTGTCTGAACCAGATGGTCGCGGGCGACGGCCGTATGGCGTCAGGAGCTGCCGGGAACTTGGAGTCATTCCTGCATACTATCTTCTCAATCAGCTAGTAGAGGCACCGGCAAAAAGTTTAAAAGTCCGCCGATTTCGAAACATGTGTTTATTGGGCTTACGTTATTACATTTGATTGTTACAAATTGAATTAAGAACACGCAACGGTGTCTCATGTTTTATTACTGACAAAGTAGAGTAGAATTTATATGCCGTCTTCGGAAACTGAAATCCCCTGTAATATAGTTATACTATGAAATATTTACATTTGAGCTAAATTACATTGTCAGTTAATTATTTGAGCAAACAAAACATTCTTGCTCCACGGCGCATCGCTCTAGGAGATTATAGATCCTAATGTTCGCACACGTGGATCTTGGATGCGTTGAAAAAGTGCTTATTCAGTTTTGTTCGTTGATTCCCTAAAGGTAAGTCGGTAGTTGGTTTTTTGCTGGTTCCCATGAACCCGGGGACAATAGGCCGACCTCGCGGCCCGAACACTCGCAAGAATAAATATTGTGCAACAATGGAGTCGCTTCTTTGACTTCGGATCACTTCTTATCGCGGACCGTCTCATGTTGATCCTTCGTTAAACATATCATTGTATTTATTTTGTCTTAATCACAAATTAAATACTTTTTGTTCCTCGTGAATTAATTTTATGTAGTATTTTACTTATAAAGTATTTCAGTTTAAAAATATAAGATAAATTGTTTTTGTGATGTGATTATTTTTTTAGGAAAATTTCAAATAATGTAAAAGACTCTTTTTACGTTAGATTAACATACACTTTATTACAAAGTTTCAGCCTATATATAATCATATTGCATAGCAATGACATCTCACTGAACAAAACAACATAATTTGGTTCAACCTAACTTCATAAGTAGTCAATATGAACTGATTCAAGTATCAAACCGCTGCAGCCGACTACACACCCCGGGGACACAAAGGGATAGCGGGTCGTAACGGACTTTTTTCTGTCTATCAGAATATCTTCCTCGTTCCTACGCAAGGTTTTGTCATAGCGATGTTTAATTCCCACGCATCGACTTTATTATAAGTCCACTTGTGAAAGTGCACGTGTTTTATAAATGAATATTTTACAAAATACGTTAAAGGTATAATATTTCTAGTAGGTATGCCTATCCGATGAAATTAGGTCGATGGTTTAAGGCAGTGGTGGGGAAACTTTTTTAATGGGGGGCCACAATGTTAAAAAAAAATCTAGAGGAGGGCCAGAATTATAGAAAAAATGCATTTTGTGTGAAAGCTTTTAATCATAATAATAATTAAAACATTTGTATTTAAACATAAATAGTAATTAAATTTAACTTTTATTCGAAGGCCCTGCCATGGTAACTCTATTAGTCTATCTATTAATCTACTAAGTAAAATCTACTTTATACTTCTTAACCGTCAAAACGTAACTATAGCGGGCCATATACTCCATATTGTGTGTTGTCCATGTCGATGGACCTTTGGCGGGCCGGATTAAATACCTTCGCGGGCCGGAGTTGGCCCGCGGGCCGTACTTTGCCCATCACTGGTTTAAGGTATCAAAATTCGTTATTCTTTTTTCGTTATTCGTGGAAAAAAACTAACCTCGACTTCGACTTTATGGTTGCAATTCTATTTATTACAGTTAATGTTTATTATCGCTCAATATAGAGTGTGCCCTTCGTACATAATAGGTACTTAAACAGTAGGTTCACGTGAATGTCAACATAGTTAGCAATTAAATACATTGTCAGAACGGAGTCGGTTAATTAAATACGTAATGCGATAACTTGTATTCAATTTCACATAACAAGTGAAATGTTATCATCGCAATGTGATCGTGGCCATGCGTGAAGATAACAAGTCATTGACATTCACAGATAGATAACAGATTTCGATCAAACATTAAAAACTATACATAGAGTTTTGACATAGTTCCCTAAACAAGCAGATTAAAATTTTACATTTACTTACCTTGAATCAATTTTAAAACTTTGCTATCAGTGGCCTATCAAAATCGGTCATTGAGACCGTCCATAGATAATATTTCAGGTCTTTCAAAAAGTTTCAGTTTCAATCTCAATTTTACTTCCTTCATCTCGATAAAAATCAACGTTTGTTATATATTTTTTCCTTCTAAACACGTGTGGATATCTCATAAGGGAAGGTTAATTAGAATCCGCTACGTTCCTCCTTCGATCAGAACTTTAATCACTCCAAAGAAGCCCTGACGAATTGAGCGGAAAATACATAAATGGAAGCCAAAATAGCGTGCAACGCGTTCACGGCGTGAAATATGCTGATATTTTGATGAAAAAATATTAAAAGAAGAGATATTAACATTCCGCCACCCCGGAAGTGGGGTGCGTGCGGAACGAAGCAAGAAATGATGGAAGTAAGTTTACTAACTTTGAAATAGTTTACATATTTCAGGAACGCTACTTCCGTGAAAAAAGTGCTCCTAAATCACTTCAAATATTTAAAGTTGTATCGTAGCACAATATTCATTTACAACGCTAGTGTAAATCATAACCTGAATCTGTGCAGAAACAACTAACAATAGTCCTTGACCGGCTTTCAATCAGCGGTTTACTCAAGGGTTCATAATTAACATCTATTGTTTGGTCGTAAAGTCAGAGAATGCTCCGGCCGTCACATAAAATCAGAATCCAAAACCAAAGCCGAAATTCCAAGTCACCCCGTTGGGTTCCGTTGGATGTTTTTTACCCTCGGGATAACGGCGGCACATTACAATCATAATAGCGATATCAACTTACCGTTAACGGACGAAATTCGGGGCCGATTGAACCATCGCTCAGATAAGTTAAACCATTGGATAAAAGTTCTGTATCGGTTTATGTTCCTTAGTAAACGTTATATATATGTCGGGGAAACAGCGATAATTATCCCACTATCGGGGACATGTCACATCAGGATAAGCACGAGCATTATACCGCCAATACAACATCAGATATCTTAGGATTCCTAGGTCTTGATCTTGAAATAATAACTCACAGGACTTCATTACAATGACATTGCTTGTATTTTACACACGATCATCATGGATTACAGATTACAGTTAGGATACGTCTAGATTCAATTAATTGATGGAACCTAAACGACCTCCCTTCACCCCATCAGTCGTCCTGTCCACGCCATAGAATATCTTTTCCCTATTCTATACTCGATTCGCAATACGATCGTGATGTCGTCAACACCTCATCCTTCCAATCTACGTTTCCCATCTGATCCCAATCCAACCGTCTCCATTTCCCTCCAAAACTCTAATAATCAACTCTCATCTGTCATAGTGCGTAACACCACAGACTTAACACAGTCTATTCTCCTACCATAGACTACACCACGAAGGTAGAACTCACGTCACGGAATAACAAAACTACCGATTCCATCAGTCAACTGAATTTACAAACTACTCTTAAACTTCTACAGTGTAGTGACGTTATAATCCGCTATTTGGTGTGGCGCCACTGATGCCACGCTCCAACATACAGACTAAAAATAATGTAGTGACGTTATAATCCGCTATTTGGTGTGGCGCCACTGATGCCACGCTCCAACACGGCCATCCTGCTAGCACACGTCCTCGTGTGTTAGCTAACCTGCACAGAAATAACCAACGAGAGTATTTGTTCGCCTCGGCCACTTCTGACCATATTTCTACAAACAGCTCAAATAAAGAAACTTCGTAACTGTATAGTTTTTTTTTTTTTCTTTTAAATTACTCGAATAAAACTCTACTTAAATATTAACCAAAGCCATAAAAAATATCAACCAGAGCCATGTACCACTGTCGGTTGTAACAACAAATTAACACAATTTAATTAACCACACAAATCGAAACTTCACTCTAGTAAGCCCCTCTATCGCCACGGCTCTCGAGCCGTCCAGCAATCGCAATTGCTCTCACAGCCGCCGAGTCTACTCCTGGACTCTATGGTTCCTCCAGAACCCGACCTCCGCCAGAGTTGCCTGCTACCGCGTACTCACGGACCACAATGTAGATACCGACCTCTGGTACGGTCAACACAATACGGCCGATAGAGTTCTTACTCGAGTTTCAACCAAAACAAGTTTACTTATCCTCATCAGGATCACTATTAACATCAACTTCGACTGGTACATGACCTACTGGCATCTTTCGTAATCTATCGTGACCAAAACCCTGGGGCCAGTAACAGTGACAGACTCTGGGTCATTATTCACACACAATCAACAATTTAATCACAATTGATTTACTACCGAACTTTTATTCGTGGTCACAACACAAGATTTAGCAAACGCATTTGCCCTTTATGCACTTCCATTTCGGAATGCCGAGTCGTCCCATGACTCTACGGTCTTCGCTACCAGGCAAGACCCGACCACACTACCCAGAGCTACCGCCTACTGCCTACCCACGGACTACTACAAGTAGTAGACACCGCTTTCTAACGGCCTACAGCTACGGCACTCTGGTGCGGTCTCAGACTGACCCATACGACATAAAACCAGTAACAATCAACCACTTAATTAACCTCACTGTCTCCACTTTCGCCTGAGTCAGCTGTTACCTGACCCACAGGCATCTTCCTAACACGATCAAGTGCATACTTGTAAGTACGTTTAGAGTTCAAAGCTTTCAACGTGTACCGATCACCATCGTTCGGTCACTCCTGACCTAATTAACTCTACTTCAACAAAAGACTTAGTTAAGCTCAAACTATTATTCTTTTCGTATGAACAAATTTAAGTATCTCAATATTCATAATCACATTGCTTATCTAAACATTAGAACTAGAACATCGTCAGGCGCAAGTACCCATTAAAAATCAAATTAATCTCAAATCAAAGTAAAAGTCAAGTGTGTGTGTCTTGTCCAGCTATCCCCGTAGCCCCAGTACGCAGCCATCCCTGTGACTGGCTGTGATCACCCATAAACCTGATCATCCCTGTGATCAGCCACTTTCGTGATCATCCCAGTGATCACCCATAGCCCTGATCATCCCTGTGATCAGCCACTCCTGTGATCATCCCAGTGACCACCCGTGATCATCCCCGTGACCACCGAAATTTACGACTCAAAAGGACACGCACAACTAGTTACCACACAGTCAAAAGTGACTACAGTTCATCATCACAAGGCTCAAAATCACTAACAATGGGTACTTGCCCTTCGGGCATTTTCCTATACCAGTCAATGATACTATATTGTGTACTCGTTCGGTCAACCTGACTATTAAGAAGCTACAGACCATAATTCTTAGCTAATTAAAATTATTATCAATCGGGAATCAAAAATACACAGAAAATATAGTGCCACACAGGCTAATGCCACACAGGCTATTGCCACATAGGCTATTGCCACACAGGCTGGTACCACACAGGCTATTGCCACACAGGCTGGTGCCACACAGGCTATTGCCAAACAGGCTGGTGCCACACAGGCTATTGCCACATAGGCTATTGCCACACAGGCTGGTACCACACAGGCTATTGCCACACAGGCTGGTGCCACACAGGCTATTGCCAAAAACAGGCTAGTGCCACACAGGCTAGTGCCATACAGGCTGGTGCCACACAGGCTGATGCCACACAGGCTAGTGCCACACAGGCTGATGCCACACAGGCTAGTGCCACACAGGCTGTCGCCACACAGGCTAGTGCCACACAGGCTAGTGCCACACAGGCTGTCGCCACACAGGCTAGTGCCACACAGGCTTTTCACCAATGGTTAATATTAGCAAAGACCTAACTCAACTGCGCCGTTATCGACACATTCCGACTCTACTATACTGGTAGGTGCCTCCAAACCTACATTCAACTCCAATGGGACGTAACACTTTATTAACTATCAGTTACTAGTTTATCAATAATTAGATTATCTCAAAATCATTAAAATCTCACATGAATCATCAATGCCATGTAACACATGAATACTAGGTACCACGTCATTTTCAACTTTAACTTCAATAGACTATTAATCTCAAATGCACATTACAATATGAGCCATGAGTGAGTAACATTAAGCTTGTCTAGTCACGTCTAGTCACGGCAACCAGCCAACCAGCAATCACATTGCTCAACAACACACGGTCTCAGCAGACCACTCCACAGTACGGTCAATCCAGACCACGACCATCGCCGAGTTCGAACATTGAACTCAATAAGTCACATAGTCACATGAAACCCTTACTCATACTCTCATATTTTACAACAGGATAAACATCCAAAATACTTTCAATAAGCTTTCTACTTTATCAAGTGGTACGAAGATTCACTACAAAACTCTCAATGTTAACTGACTCAAATATCACAAAATAGCTCACCGGATATTTCCCAACAAACCAATCATTACCGCAATACATCACCAATTTAACATCCAATGTGAATTTGTCGTGATAGATTCTTGAATAATTTGGAATACCGCAATCCCTAATATTCCTCAGGTTACAGGATTGAGAAGAACCACGTTCTACCCCGGACGAGGTTTATCAATACTCACAATAATTACCAGCATTGATCCAACATGAAAATAAGAAAACATATTAGAACATATCACATTACATAACAAGATTACACTTGAATCTTTCGGAAGCTCATATTTACCTTCTTAACTCCACAATAGAGTAGAAAACTAACTAACTATACTCACAAAACATTCCAAGTTTTATAACCAATTGCAAAATAAACATTACGTAAGGCGCCATAGTCATCGGGATGATGATTCAGACATATCTCGGAATACTACGAGCTTCATAATCCAGTGGAAGGTACATGAATTTCAATCTCGTCGTCGTCGTCGCCGTCGTCCATTCCAGTAACAAATAACAAATCTTAAATTTCTTTCTCAAATCATAAGAAGCCATTTTTCCATCAACGCCGTAGTTATGTGGACTACATCGTTTATGTTTCGTCCACCCGTGGAAATATAGCATCCAAATTAAAATTCCACACCATGGCGATATGATATTCAGCACCAATCTCTCAGTTGCTATGGTGAAATTTATCATTCTCTGCTGGAAACTTAGTGGGCAATAGCGATCCTTATCCTTCTCTGTTGGACGCTCGGTGGGCAATAGCGATCTTTATCCCACTTCTGATGTCGGGGAAACAGCGATAATTATCCCACTATCGGGGACATGTCACATCAGGATAAGCACGAGCATTATACCGCCAATACAACATCAGATATCTTAGGATTCCTAGGTCTTGATCTTGAAATAATAACTCACAGGACTTCATTACAATGACATTGCTTGTATTTTACACACGATCATCATGGATTACAGATTACAGTTAGGATACGTCTAGATTCAATTAATTGATGGAACCTAAACGACCTCCCTTCACCCCATCAGTCGTCCTGTCCACGCCATAGAATATCTTTTCCCTATTCTATACTCGATTCGCAATACGATCGTGATGTCGTCAACACCTCATCCTTCCAATCTACGTTTCCCATCTGATCCCAATCCAACCGTCTCCATTTCCCTCCAAAACTCTAATAATCAACTCTCATCTGTCATAGTGCGTAACACCACAGACTTAACACAGTCTATTCTCCTACCATAGACTACACCACGAAGGTAGAACTCACGTCACGGAATAACAAAACTACCGATTCCATCAGTCAACTGAATTTACAAACTACTCTTAAACTTCTACAGTGTAGTGACGTTATAATCCGCTATTTGGTGTGGCGCCACTGATGCCACGCTCCAACATACAGACTAAAAATAATGTAGTGACGTTATAATCCGCTATTTGGTGTGGCGCCACTGATGCCACGCTCCAACATATATTTCAATACTTAGTTTTCTAGCAATACATTTTAATGTAATTGATTTTGCGAGAACATGACGATTGATTTGATTTTTTAAACAGCAATAGTATAATTTTGCGTTAATCTCACATAAACTATGTAGTTTTATTATGCATTTTCTTATATATAAAATTCTCGTGTCACAGTGTTCGTTCGCGTACTCCTCCGAAACGGCTTGACCGATTCTCATGAAATTTTGTGAGCATATTGAGTAGGTCTGAGAATCGGCCAACATCTATTTTTTATCCCGAAATTCCCGCGGGAACGGGTACAACGCGGGTGAAACCGCGGGGCGCAGCTAGTATTTAAATATATTTCGCTGTGAGTAACGTGAATATATTATATTGATAGCTATTTTTATGCGATTTGAAGTTTTATTTACTCTATCGGAAACATTTTATTGCCGTTATGCGTTTTTTTGTCTGTATAAATTACTATTTATTTTATGAGGATAATTCTAGAACCGTAGAAGAATTCAATCCTGAGCTACATATGTTCATCGTAATTATTTATACCACGGAAACGGGTTACCTACTTGGGAAAAACCACAGAACACTGTTAGTTCTAAACAAATGGTTTATCGAATGTCTAACGTGGTGGAATCAGGCCGAGCGGCGCGGTCCCAACTTAAACAGTTTGAAGTAGGTCATTTACTGACGAGCAATTTGGAGCCATTAGCATAAAGGGCTTTGTCTCAAACGAGAGGAAATTAGAGAATGTGTCTATAATAGGCTCCCGTCAAATTAATCGGCAATTAAAGGAAACCTTTCATAAATTAGAGCAATAAGAGCGCTACAAATTACAAATCAAAAGGTTACCCAAATATGTAGTGACAAAATGTAGAGAAGGATTATACTTATGTATGTATGTTTAATTTTTTTGTGTTCTCTAACTGTAGTGTATAGGTACTGTATTTCTGTATGAATAACATAAAATTGTTATGAACTTCTACTAAAAGTATAGCAAGTACAAAGAAATGCTTACTTATTTATTTGTAAATAAATATTTCAAAATTGTATTTGCTTTCTCTTGGCATACTCGTATAGTGTCATAATTGTGGCAATGTCTTTTGATAAGTTTTAGTATTTATTGGAGTACCTATATTGAACACATGTGAACGTAGTGAAATATTAAAAGTTAATTTATGATAATTACTTAATTATAGGATATTTTAGAAGATATTTAATTATAAGAAATAAAGAAACGAATTGATTCCCAAACTACTATTTTATTGACTAACATCACAATTCTTACAATAAGGCACTATAGTATTGTGTCGACATGTCTTTGTATAACGAGGTGCCCTGATTGTTACAATATTTACAAAACGTCTATGACTATTTTACATCGCTACGAAATAAATAATAGTAAGTTTCCTTATTTAACACCTTTGTACTCGTAATACAGATAAATAATGACATTATCTAATCAATGTAACGTAAATGGTATGAAAATGATAATCTAAATGGTGCACTACTATTATTAAACTATGAATTCTTTTTTAGTATTCTAAAGCGAGATCCATAATAATTTATTTCAATTGATTCTTATACTACTAGTTCACGAAGCTTCGCTTTTTGAAAATAGCGCGAAGATAGTATTTAAACATGCAATGTATTTTCTAATTTAGCTATCCTCAAAGGCCACTGTCATGAATTCCAAAATAATTAAGCGGTACATAAATGTCAGTTCAGAAAATGAACGTAAACAAGAATAGCCCGCGAAAGCATTCCCAATAAAACCGTTAAACAACACCTTGCGCTTGCGCACGAACACTGACTTTGGCTCTAACAGCTGTATGTTTACATTTTATAACTACATCACAATCAATATTCGTTACTAGATGATTTAACTAGGAATATATACGATTTAATGGTACCTATTAATATGACTACACTTTACTCCCCTTGACGACGCCGCGCAGCTGCCTGGTCTTCTCCTGCCACCACTTGAGCGTCTCCTCGAACTGCTCGCGGTCCTCGGCCGTCACCTGGATGTCCGGAAGCTCCTTCTTCAGCTCCACGTCACTGAACTCTTGATTCTCAACAAACTCGTTCTCTTTATATTTGTACTCTTCCTGTAGAATCAAATCTGAATGTATGTTTTCCAATAAACCAGCACTTTGGCCATAATTTGGTATTTGCTGGTGAATAGTATCTGCATATTTTACTTCAAAGTCATTTTCATTGATCGCTACTTCAGTTTCACTTAAATAACTCTGTTCGGGTATTACTGTAAACTGTTCTGAACCACTGGGAAAAGGGAAATGTCCATCTAAAATATGAGAGTTCACATCATCTTGATGAATGAGATCTGATGACGGAGTCATCGGTTGGCACGCGCCTTCGTCTTCTTCATATAAATGAGGAGTGGAGACGAGTTGGAAGGTATCAGCCGGCATCTCGACGTATTGTTGTCGCGGGAGTTGGTGCATCGGTCCATCGAGTTCGTCCTCATCCATGTCTTCATCGTCGAGGGCCGGTGAGTTCAGGGAATAATAACTTCTTTCTTGACTGTTGTCGCGCGGCGAGGAGGACGCCGGAGACGGGAAAGACTCCATCGACGGACGAGCACCGTTCTCTTTGTCATGCCCGATGTTGAGCAAGCTCTCAAGATTGCGGATGTATTCCACGGCCATACGCAAAGTTTCAACTTTACTTAATTTTTTGTTTGGGCCTCTGTTGGAGTTTGCATTTTCGAAAGCGGCAGCCACCTCTTCAGGTATGTGCCGGCGCAGGGCAGCGAAGCCATCGTTGACTTGGCGCACTCGGTTCCGTTCCCGCGCGTTCCTCCGCGCCACCGCCAGTGGCGTCGGCGCCCGCGCATTGTCCTCGACGCTGTTCTCGCGGAGCCGCGGCTTTTTCGACAGAGACGCGGGTTCTGCAGCCCGCACTAATGACGACACGGACACCATATTCGAAGAGTCAATCTTTTTCTTCCGCACTATAATAATATCTCGTCTCACGTTTTGATTGCCGTCGTTGTTCGTAATGTTCACTGCATTGTTCACGGACTCCTGGAGCACGGGCTTGCCGAGCGCGGCGTTGCGGAAGACGACGAGATCCATTGAACTCATTATGATAAGAGAACTTTCACTTTGATTGTATGAATTGTGACATGTTCCAGTTGGGTCGCGGTAGTTGTGATGGGTTATGGAAGTAGATGTTGATAGTGTGAGGTGTGTGGCGTCAGGGCGCCGGCCACGATGGGAATGGCGCGTGCCGAGTGAGCGCACCTGGGGTGGCCGCGGGGGGATCAACAGGGGTACTTACATTTACTTGCACACACATGCTCTTTCAAAGGGCGGCATGGGGAGCGGTTCGCGCTCAATTCACGGCCGTATTCAATGTGTTCACCCCACTACCGCGACCAGGTACCAACCGACCTATCTGTCGGATTACGGAACAACATTTGATACAGTTACAGTGTTTATACTTTTTATTCTGATTTTAAAATGCTATTATTTGTTTTTCTTACATCATGAAAGTGCCTAAATTAAGTCAAAAGCCATACGTTATTATATTGTCTCACTCATTGCCATGCAGAGCTATGTAATTTAAAAAGGTTTTAAGACTAGACTTATACTAATCAGTGACCACGGTTAACCTTATCCGGAACCACTTACAAATTATCGAGTTAGCTAGTAATGAAACAATCAAATCGTAAGAAATAGTGTGATACTTCATTAATGAGAATATGAGAATATGTTGTGCGTGTGTGTGTGCCACCCCCGCCAGCTGCAAGCGGCAAGCGGCTCGGTTTTTGTGTCGCGGCGCGGCGCGGGCGCAGCGGCGGCACGCGCCGGCCTATTCAACTACTAACTGAAAGGAAATATAAATTGCCTTAATTCAACAATACCCAGTCTTATCCAAATAAATCCAGCGTTTTTATAAAACTTCATCTTTTAAAAAAAAACATAGATTGTTTCAAATGATAAATCAAATAAATGGTATAAATCAGTTTCATAGTTTATAAGTTAACTACAACTAATTGCAGCAAAATAATGACCAGGCAACTCTACTGTAATATCCAAAATATTATCACAACCGCCTACAAAAACTCACGAGCAAGAATTGGAAACGTATCTTAATATTACTGATCTCTAAGGCACCCATTCAAATATATATGTATGTATAATGATAACTGATACCAAGCTTTCGTTGTCATATTTATATCTTTATTATCTTCTATCAATATTTCCTACTTAAATAGAAGATAAGATTATAGAATGTAAGATTATAGTGTATCTTAATTGTACAATTAAGATATATTATAATCTTACATTATTGAAATGATGTAGTATACAGCGAATTAGATTGTTCTACTGCTTGTTTGTAAAATGACTTGCGAAGGAGCATCCAGAGGGGCTAGATGTTCCGCCAGGAATGATCCCCTAATCTCCGATGCTGAATGCATCCTGTAATTCAAGATGTCGCGTTTTTTCCTGCAATCCTCTCAGTAAGGTGAGGCCCACCATCTTGCGAACATGTGGGAACCGAATCTTAATGGTGCAGTCTAGAACAAGTAGCGACGGTGATAAATTGAACTCTATGCTACAGTCAATAAAGTTGGCAGGATTATCAACTTGTACTCTGGATTGTAATCGCAGTGTACCTATATTTAGAAGCACCATATGTTGATGATCAGGGGAAAGTAAAGCAAATCTGGATTGGAGCATGTGGCCGATTTGTATGTCAAAACAACGAAACCCTTCTAAAGAAATGAATGAAAGGAAGATGGGGAAGTACTTATCTTGTCGTAGATGAAAGAAACAAAACATAAAACATTGCATTAAATGTAGTTAACGCCACAGTCACACTATAATAATTAAAAACAAATGAATATATTTGTTAATACTTAGGTAGGTATCGAGATGCATGTAGTGAGTTCAGAAGATTGTTGGTTAACCCAGGTGTCGGAGTTTTTAGACTGCCTAAAGGCCTCATACATGGTCTAAAGAGTGAAAAAGCCAGGAACGACAATTTAACGAGACTTACAATGTATGGTAGCGCTCAGAAATGAATTTCACTATCAGCTATCATAGAACCCATCAAAGTGGTGACCGATTCGCACATTGCTTGATAATCGCAATTAGTTAACATCGCTTAGACCAACTACATCACCAACAAAAACAATCCTCGAATAGAAGTTCAAAACAATAGAGTCTGGGTCAGGAGTGCGCATGTAAAGTACCTGTGCGAGGCATTCATTTCCTACCATCTGGGCACTGAATGGGCCCGGCACTAGGCTTTATAACCTATCGCAATATAGGACGCGGCCACAGTCAGATTATTTCAGCAGTGCTATACTAAAAAAGATTACTTGTATGAAGACTTTATCAAAGTTCAAATAAACATCGTGCTGTTCATTCTTCAAAATCATGAGAAAACTAATGATCCTAAAAACAAATATTGAAAATTCTATTTTCATTCCATTCGCAATGTTTCTAATTTTTAAAGGAAAGGTAAAAAGTGTTTATGTGCATTCATTACTCTAAAACTGTGTCATTCAAATACGGTATGTCCCATCTATAACGGTTTTCATGTCGACAGTTAGGTATTTTATAACTGCATTATTCTTTACACTGTGTCGGATAAAAATAGCTATCCTTTAGAGGGCTTCCCCAAGCCAGACGGTGTATTATGTCTTATTAGAATGCAAACAAAAGGAAACCTTCAACTTGGAAATTATAAGCTAAGGTCACGTACACAAAGAGGTCTGCGAGGAATGTAATGCAACCAGGCTCGACGCTAGACCAGACATTCAGCGGAGTCGGGGGTCGACCCCCCGACCGCTCATTCATTCGAATGAATACGTCCCACGGCGCTTCTTATGACTACTTGTGCCTTTAAATGCTTTTAACTAATTACTGTTATATATTGTAATAGGAAAAGGTAAGTTCATTCAAATATGATGTTTAAAAAAAGATATTTGATCCGATTTCTAAAAACCTAAAACCGATATTCACAATATCAATGATGACCTAAGCAGGAAACTGGTGCTGTATACTAACATCTATATATTTTATTAAGGTATTTTATTGTTTATTAAACTGATGATGTTACAAGATGAAATTGATTTCTACTAACATCATTTTCATGACATAACCGGCGTCTCCACTTTGTTTCTATTTTTGGAATTTTAGGTAATTTTAATAGCTTTAATATTCCTATATCCCCATTAAATAGAATCATCATCATAATAAGAAAATGTTTAGATAAAATGGTAATATACATTTCAGTTACGATTATGACAAGTGGTTATCATTTTTTCATTTATTGTGCAAAATTTACATTTCTTGTGACTATCAGATAAGATAGTGTCACTTTTCATTACCATGTATTATAGAAGAGTCAATAAGATATATCTCCTTTATGAACGTTCCGTGTTTACTTATTATATAATAAACCTTCATAGCAACAAGTGAAAGTGCTCGAAGCAAGCCCTTTCTGAAATAGAGCAAATAATAATAACATCCCGTCCATTCATACATCACGTCCAGACACAGTTCTTGTTGAAACCTTTTGTTTTACTTCAACTGAGGCAAAAGAACACGCCCTTTCTTTAAAAACTTCAAATTGCATTCACTTTCAATGGACTCTTTGCAAAATTCTTATGAAAGTAAAATCACAATACATTAACGTATAACTGCTTTAAAATAAATTTTATTACTCAGGATTAGGGTCCATGTGGAACCAGCTATATATTTTGTTAAGATTTGAGATCAAGTCTTTTGGATTTGCTCTTTATATTCCCGTTCTTTGAATAGGGAGACCGTTGCACGTCGTTAGCAGACGCTGAACAATCATTATTATAATTCGAAGTTGTTTTTCGGCGATCATTTGTCAAGGGCCTGGAAGTTGCTAAGGAACTTGTTCGGGATAAATACAGAATACAATTAATTTAAATAGAAAAAAACTTAAAGTTGGTTAACTAGAAACATTATGTTGTTTTGAAACATACATTAATTTTCAAGGAAGTATTATTGTATTCCGCAGGGTAGTTGTAGTAATCAAGAAGTCACGATAGCGTCGCACGAGGTGTTTCTACACTCTAGTACCGGCAGTACTGAACCGTGTGAGATGGGACTTATTGCACATTCACTCAACAGACTCTCCCTCTGTAGAGGAAATCTAATATAGATTTTTAACAGTTTGAATAAATATAATGCATTATCTCACACAGAAGGAAACCCACAATAGTTAAAAATCTCTTATTATTATTCTGATAGAAATGGAAAAAAATATCTGATTGAGGCAGATGTTTCAGCCCGTGTTGATTGTGCGTTTTTGTCCCTTTTTTTCACACATATAACCAAAGTTGTAAGAAAGAGACGAATTAAAGTATAGGGGTTGCATCGAGGGTACCCACGTGCGATACATACCCACACACACAGCTAACTTCGATTATTATATCGATTCAAGTATTGATTTTATGATCAATTGCTTTGGAACTATAGAGGTATATAGATCTAACTGATATTAACCTAATCTGACGTAATTAAATCGTCCAAAACTACAATTTTGCTATTCATAATTATGTTGTTAACTGCCACTTCGATAAACTGGAATTAAATCAAATTAGAATGATCTACGTGAAAATGATCTACAAGGAGTTAAATGGTTCAAATATATCGTGTACAATATTTACCTTTCGCTAAACATCTAAAGGCAGCGACATCAAGCCGCTCAAATGACTATAAATTGCTTCCGTAAACACAAAAACATAAAGATCACCTGTACAGCTTCTAAGTGGTCTTTAGCGAAATAATATCATCATCTTATTGGCTTCCGACAATTCGGGGCGCGCAAGAAAGACAGACCACTGGCCCTGTATCGTATTACACTACTTAAACTGTCGTCAGCGCCACCCATGTGGTTCTTTTTGTTTTTTACACGTCTTTTTACGAACATAAATAGATTTCCTGTTAGAATAACAAACACTCACGTTTATTGACTCGAAAATTTTAGTTTTTAAATGTCTCGTTTTGAATGAGTGATGACTCGCGCCTGGTGGAATCGAGCTTCCGATCCTGATGACACGGAATTGTTTAAATTTGAAGGCGAATGTGCGGTTTGGTGTTATTGTCTTTTTTGTTGATCTCTCAATGTTGAAGTTAACATTGACCACCTATGTTGACATGTGAGAGAATTTATGACTTTTTTTATTATCAAAATCATTTATATTACACATTTATATATTTAGGTCCAAATCTCTCCAACCACGATCAAGTAAATTGGTTTTAGTGAAAATTTATAAAGTTTTGATCTCAGTTCAGCTTCTGATATTGGTTTAAGATGAACTAATCGAGTTCAGCAGTGTAATGGCGAAATTGGGGCTTAAGCAATTAACTACAAAAATATTGTCAGTTTTAATCGTATTTACTACAACCCTTATCTTTTTATAAATGCTCACTCCTGTGTGCATAAAAACCCTTATGTTTGGCTGGCAATAGAAGGTCCTCGGATAATTCATCAGATTTTGGTAAACATATCAAGTGAACGTAACGAAGGAAGCGAACACATCGATGTGACAGTGCGCGGGCAACGATGCTAATCGATGTTCCACTGTTAGATAAAGTTTTACGTCTCACTGATGATGTGGTTATAATATCTACCCTTCGAAAGCTTCCTACCGGCGGTAGAGGTAGCTATAGGGTTATCAAAGTATTTGAGAAATAACTGTTGTTTAACCATGTCGGAGTCCTTTAGGCGGTCTTACTCCGATACGAAGTGGGCTGCTTATGTCGTTCTTATTTCTTTATCGGAAGAAAGTTTTGAGACTTTATGTCAAATACGTCAAATAAATAATAAAAATGACTTTATTACAAAAGCAGTACATAGGCAACTTTTAATGAGTATGGATAGCTTTTTAGTAACTTAACCTTAATAGAGATAGAAGATATCAGATTATACAGATAAAAATCTCTGACAGAAAAACAGTACCCTTAACTACCGTGGACGGCTATTTGATTTACGGGAAATAAAAGTTTTGGGACGTTTTTAGCGGAGCAATTAAAATAGTTCCAAAGGACGCGCGCAGTGGGCGGTAGGCGACAGTTCTCACAAGCTATTAAAAATAATTTGATTTGATGTCATCTTATTTATTGCACCCGAGGAATTTAGTTTGCTAATATTTATGTTGTTTAATATGTATGTAGGTGTTTTTAATGAATTATGATTTACCAACACTTGTCACTCCGACCACAAAAGCAATCTACTAATAGTTGTGTATGAACATAAAATACCTTTATTTTGGGCGTTCGGTGAGTACGATGTATGAACTACTGATAAGCCTAAAATGTATTTTAGGCTTTGCTCTAGTTTGCTCTTGTAAAATATAACACTTAGTTGTTAAATGTTATACAAAACTTATAATTTATTATAAAATCTGAATACCTGAAATATGTTATAAAAAAGTAGTACATGATCATTTCAATTAATTGTTTTCGATTCAACAATGCAACCCTTTGTGATGTTGTCAACGATCATAAAGCGCGATGGTATCATGCGAGCGCCGTCTTAATAAAATGATATTATAAACGATTTGTGATATTCCTTGTCAGCATGACACGGACTCTTCAAATAAACTCTTTATAATATTAATAGTGGTGTCCTCGATGTTGTGATGAAATACCCCGAGCGGTCGCAGCACGCCACCGCTCACTGTTTGGGAGCTACCACCCGCTTCTTTATATTAACATATTACATTTATTTTTTACCCTTTATACGTCGGTAAGACCGATATATGAACAAGATCATATTTAGTTTATGTTTATAGTTTTAATAGAGAGGCTCATCTCAAGCAGTTACCATAAATTATTACTCGAAAGGTAAGGAATGAACTCCACTCAAAGATAATGCAAATGGTCGTTACCGCTAATTGATATCGCGTACAAAAAATGCCGTAACTATCAAAGGAGACGTTACCGACTTACAATAATTATTCTTCATCAATTTGTTTGTGTACCTATCTAAGGACCATGCTATTTATATCTGTATCGTATGGAGAGTGTTTTAATCACTTAATCATTTACATAAAATACAGTATTTTATTCAGTGGCAAAAAATCGACTATGAATATTACGCACCGCGGCGCCGCAGTGGACAGCAATATTAGCGAGCGCGGCTCAATAAGTTGCGCGAGTCGCGGTGTTTATCTATCGCTATAATTTCGAAGCGTTAACGTTCGCGCTTAAACAAGGAGGAGAAACATTTAATTGAACAAAATTAGCCAATAAAGTTGAACCGTTCGATAGGCTACAATGGCATACCGAGTGTTGGCACTGACATCGTAAAGATGCCGTATTTAATGTTCACTCTTTGAGGAATCTACATTAAATCGGCACCAATATATTCGCGGCCGCTCCCGGGAGTACATACCGAATGTAATAGTGTTTAATCCTATTGTGACCTGACGACATAATGACCTTTTATTATGTGTGAATCGGATTCCTTGCAGTTTAACACAGAGAGAGCTTTATTTTACAAGATTACTTCAAAATAAATTACTGAACAGAACCTGAAGGCAAACTTGTAAACTGTGTCAATTATTTAAAAAATTGGCATCACGGTAGGAGTTTGAATGTTCCATACTAAAATATGGCATAAAAGTTCAATTACTGTCGACTGGAGAGGCTGGAGACTTAACGTCGATTTATTACGTAATTATGATATAGGAATGTTTTCATAAATATTTAGGTGCAGCAGTGGGGAATAACTCGGTGTCCCGTTGGCTCAAATGAATAATCAAGAGGCGCCCGAGCCCGGGGCCGGCGCGGAGCCGGTGCGGTGCCGTCGCGGCGTTCGGCGGCGGAAACGCGCGCGCCGCGGGCTCTCCACGAGGACTTCATCAAACACTCAGTTATTTTTGGTCTCTGATCATGTCATTTTAGGCTGAAACCTTATTTATACCTCCTCCTGTAGTAAAGTTGCTTCTTCCATGTCTGGTAAACTTTTCGACTCGTTTAGACAGTAGACGAATAAATATCATTACGTTCAAATACATTATGAAAAATCTATACTAATATTATAAAGCTGAAGAGTTTGTTTTGTTTGTTTGTTTGTTTGTTTGTTTGTTTGTTTAAACGCGCTAATCTCAGAAACTACTGAACCGATTTGAATAATTCTTTTTGTAATGGATAACTACATTCAACGGGAAGGTTATAGGCTATTTTTTATCCCGAAATTCCCACGGGAACGGGCACAGCGCGGGTAAAACCGCGGGGCGCCGCTAGTATGAAATAACTTATCAGTGTTCGAAACAGGTTGACTTGAACTTAACAAAATATACAACCTGAACTTAACTATTTTCTACTGAGCATATTGCTTAAGTGTAAAACCAATGCGTTAATTAGCAGGTAAAAATCACGCTATTATAATAATTGCGAATCATACATTTCGCTATTAGCGAGTGTTCGGGTAACAAATGTCGGCGGTGGTTACTTTGTCGGCGCGCGGCCGTAATGAGACGCACCGACTGGAGACAAATTTATCTCATAAATAATCTGTAAGATGCGTCGATACGCAACGATAAATTATAGTAATCGATATCGTTATTCATTCATATTCTGTGTAATGAAAAGGGACTTTTATGTATATTGATAGGATGGAATGAAAAAGTCGAGCAAACATTGAAGTGTGAAATCATGCTCATTAGCTTTCTTGCAACAGGAATAAAATAAAACTTTGAAGAAGACATCACCGTAATATGAACGATTACAGAAATGATGTTTCTTTGGGTTTGTTAATTTGGGTTAACGTTACTCACAAACATTACAAGTTGTTTCCGACGATAAAGTCGCTATTAAAGTTAATGTTATCTGCGAATACACAACAGGTTGATAACACGCCAATTATGACTAAGATTAATCAAATATGATATTTAATAATGATGAATTTTGTGTGTAACCTCGTTATCATCATGAAAGGTATACTTACCCGGTAACGAGTGTTCCTGAAACACAATTAGCTTTTGATGAAAACTGTATGAGCGGACGCCACACACGATGCGAAACGGATGTACAATATATTAAAATGTATACATCTGTTTTATTTAAGCAAATTTCGAAAAAACACGGTTCAAATATTCATAGTACATATATGACTAATTCATTTAACTTGTTATTTCCTATTTTGTTCCCTAAACAGTGTTATTCAATTATTTATTTAGTAAATAATATCAAATTTATTATGGGTAATTAATACAAGACAAGACTGATCTATGTATGTAGGATAATATAATTATAATATAATAATGTATTAAATGTAATTTTGGGCTCCGTCTCGGTATAGAAATCAAAGCGCGCACCTGTGTGAGTTAGTATTGTTAAAACAAATAAAGTTTGTCAAGCTCAGATGATATTCACCTGTAAACTGGAAACTTGTTAGCAAGTTCACGAGCGCTCATTATTTACAAACAGACCGAGATAACGACGGAACAACCTTAAACATTTCGGTTTACTTTTTAAGATTCGCCAAAACAAAGTGTCGGCAGTTTTTTATTCACCAGTTTTTGTTGGTGTATTTTTCTACCACCCGGGTTCTAATAAACATTTATCGGTTCTAATCTAAGGAAGCAAAGAATTATGGTGTATTTAAACAATTTATAGCCGGCGCAGGACAAGGGCAACACTGATAAGCCTCTGGTTTTGCGATAAAGTTCCTTTAGTTCTATTTGCCGAAATCGGAAAAAATACAAAACACGTGTATTATTTCCAATAAAACAACAAAATGTCAACTGTATTTTTGTAATATTAACAACAAAAAAATAATTAGACGATTTTAACTGACAGATTTTGATCTAGGAAAACTTTTGTTTTGCAGTTTTCTTTTTGGATTGTTTAAGTTGGATATTATGTGGTTATTATATATTAATTAAGCCATTTACAAAATAGATATTGCTGTTTTGAATATATAACGAATTCTAATGTAATATATTTCATGTATAATTACGTCTCTAATGTCTTGGTTCGCATACGAATTGTCGATTGTGGTGATTGTTTCTGCTCGAACATTATCATTTTAGAATGTGGCCACATTGTTTTGCTTTACTTTTAATAATTTTGAAGACAGTTTATGAATGGAATTTCTTATTCGTAACATATCATACCGTTGTCAAAAAAATCAATAAACTTGTAATAAATATAAGCCTGAAAACTACTCTTCTGTAACAGTAATGACAGTAACTTTTTTTCTAGTATCAGTGTTTCTGTAATATGATAAGTATGTATCACAAATACCTACTTATACCTATACTTAACTACACCTACTTACGTACTTACCTACTTTTATTAATATCTAGGGTAGTCTTACACTAGGTTATTGATTTTATACTATTCAATGAACAATACTATGTGGAAGCTACTCGTATAAGTTTACGATAGATAAGAAAAGTATTTATTACTAGAAATATGATCTGTTTTGCCGACCGTAAAAAAGCCGCAGTTTGACGTCTTAATCCAATCAAGAGAATTAAAAATAACAGAATACAAAATATATTTTGTTATTTCTATCTATTGATGTTAATTATGGCCATATTTTGGAACGTGTGTCCGGATTATTATCATCCGACAAATTAGGATAGGTCAGAAATATAGCGGCAATAATATTATTGATATATTGATATTCTACCGCGGTGTAGTAATTAGTGGATAAAATGCTATTAGTAACACATTTCTTGCATATAAATATGTTATTAGAAAGATCTCAATAACTTTTTGTAGTTTGTACCTGTAAACAATATGTAATTAAGTTAATTTATTGGCGAGCATTGTTGTAACTTCATCTTTGAACGAGTGCGGTGTCGAATAGTATTCGGAGTAAAAGAACATTGATTCTTAAGTATCAGCCCAATAGCGTATTATTATACCCGTGAGTACTTGTGTAGTTTGATATCATCCACTTATGATAATGACACTGCGCGTCCTAACTAGGTGTCGAAATGGAACACTCTTTTATCGCTGGAACGTAAGTATGTATATCAGGACAAACGAACCCTTCCGACCACAATGCTCTAATGACACGATGCTCGGATGACCCGGCTCGTTCCCGGCCACTATAAAGCTATTATTAATACATATATTTTTTCAAACCAATCTTTATCTGACGCTAGAATCCTTTCAAACCGACCACTCTATTGTTTTTAGATCACTTTTTTATATTGATATCAATATTTTTTACGATCGAAGTAACGATAAAACAGTGATTTGTTCGTAACAGATATCGAATGAAATGCCTCTGGGTCTCTTATGATCCGTTTATCATGTGCCGGCAACCCCTCTTTTGTATGTAAATGTTTTATTGTTAAAATATAAACAAAAATAAAGAATGGAATAAATCAGTGTTAAATTAGTATTTCTGTAATCTAAGTACATTGAACATCGATACGTCAAGCTTAGGGAAGTGTTAGCCGACGTAAAGTAAGTATTTAAGGAGATTTCGTTCTTTTCTCGGCAAAGTTAATAAAGATAAGTTAAGAAATACCGAAAGGAGTCAATGATACAGGATTTGTGTTAAGTAAGATATTAATACCGACCATAATTTGGCCATTAAGCGTTTATAAGTGGAATGTTAAAAGTATTGGAGACAAAATTGATATTAACTACGGCATAGAAGAAGTTAAATAAAACAAATATTTAAATATCTTTACTACTTTTTAATATACATGTATTGATTTGTTATAAATAAATGCAGATTACATTTGTAGTAGAATTATAGCGAGTGCCATCAATACTTTAATGATCAAAAACGCTTTTGATTGAACCTAGTTAAAAAAATATTAAATGAAGGCTACTTATATTTAAAAAAGGAACAGGTATGACGCGAGTAAACCCACAGGTAAATACTGGCTTACTGCTAGTGAAATAGTCAATTCTCACATAGTAATTTATTTTAATGAATTTCTTAATCGATATTCCGTGTTAGGTATTGATTTTGATATTGGAATCTGTATCGATTATAGGTCGGACGTACGGTATGATTGATATTGGTTATGTTTTTTGTGTGCACCGAATAAGGTGGAAGAAATTAATAGATATCTGTATTTGTTTTAGCTGGCGTTTAGAGCCGGGGGCGCCGCGCCGCACTTCTTTTGATAAGCTTTCTTAAGGCGATGGACTTTCCCATAAGAAAGATTTTTAATACATTATTATCGCCTTACCTAATATTTTTTATAAACACAATTTTAAAAGTTCCTAATATTAATAATTATTATTTAAGTAAAGATTAATAAAATCAACGAAATATACTTAAAGTACTAATTCACATACGGTTCCTCAGACCCAAGCCAAGCTATGTCAGCACAATGCACATTGTTGACTCAGGGCGGGAATCGAACCTGCGACACCCGGCACAGTAAGCGCTCTCTAACACCAGTGTGCCAGCGAACACGCTTGTCAAAGTATCATATTTTTTACTAAAGTAATTCATATTCTTATAGCGCATAAACACGGAGCCTTAAGTAACTAGTAAATCGCTTCTGAATTAAGATTTCAAATCATATCTGGCCATCACAAAATAAATATTTATATTGTGTTAATGACAATGAAGCTAGAGATTACAATATTATCGCCTAGCGCCTTGGGGAACATTCACAAAACACCTTTGAGGCAGGAAGAGTTATGAAGAATAATACAAATAGTATTAAACAACTTTACAACACAAAATACTGTTGAAATAGTACAATAATTTCAATAACGGTAATTCAAGCTCTTGCCACTTTGCCGGTTGCAAACAACTACTTACGTCCAAACTAACTAAAGCACCAGAGGTGTGGAAATTAACAAATTCCTTTTTACATCTCATTGTTAATAAAATTAACTTGATTTTTTTATGAGAAATAAAGGTCTAAAAATCTTAAGGTACTTAAGGACCTTAAGGTGTATATGTACATTGTTATGATTTCAAAAAACATTATCTGTGAAACTAAAATTGACGTATGAACAGTGGCGTAGCGTGCATTGGCGGGACCCCGTATAAACATTTTTTTGGGGGCCCCGTATAAAAAATGTAGAGTATGTACGTACACGTACATCGCGATATCGATTTTATTATTGAGGGATTCCCCGCTGAGTTGCAGATGAAGTAAGTAAAACGGGGAAGTCCCGCAGCCCGCCATAACGATGTAGAGTGTTGCCAACTTTTGAACGCACGCTTAAGGCGGGATAAAAAGTAATTGCTTTATAGAATTTTGTCATTTGTAAAATAAAATAAATTGGGAAGTTTTTATTTCTTTTTCCTTACACACTTTGGGGGCCCCCGTGGCCCGGGGGCTCTGTATAATTGATACGGCAGATACGGCGGTAGCTACGCCCCTGCGTATGAAATATAAAATATGTATCTGAAATAGTTAACTCTTATCCTAAAAAATCCTCATATCCTCCGAGGGGTAAGTTACTGTAGAATATTAATCGATAACCAAACGGTTGACCTTACATCGATTAAATGTAATCGAGTTTAATTGTAGTTGCAATCCGGCAATTTGGCGACCGGCGATCGTCTCGAGTTTACCGTCACGGTATTCGATTAATTGACGCTTATTATAAAAATGATACGCTGCAGCACGCCGACTTGTCGCACTGCGGCAATCGACAAAAAAACTACCGAAAGTACTTGTTGAAATGTCAGTTATCGAGATTCCTATAAAATATGGAGTGATTATACCGTGACTAGCGACGAGCGCGGCCAACACGAACAAACAAAACAAAAGAACGTCACCCAACGACCAATTAAAACATGTACGCACTCGTAAAAGTGAAAGACACTTCAGTAGAACTGATGAACTATTAAAATGTGCATAGCGTATACTCCAACCTAACATTAATCTAAAAGTGCGCTCGGCTCGAGAGCTGTTTGAAATGCATCACTACGATCTGCTAAGCCCGGTCGTTTTGAAATAAAACTTTAATAATTCCAATTAACCCTAATAATAGGCTCGAGGCATAGTGGAGGCAGTGCGATTAAAAAGACAAATTCCTTAACCACTAGAGCACAATAGCAGGTTGCAAGCATTCCGTCGGATCGAACTTGACTTTATTAATAGACCGACGACCGGTAGCAGCGGTCGCCATACTCAGCGAAAGATATGATTAACACAAAGGCGATACATAATAAGCGATATTGGGACCAGTTCGGGGAGCCGTGGAGTATGGCCGTAATGCAACCGCACCGGGGCCGATCATATCCATTACAGGCTAATGCTCGTGGCTGCGACAAACGTGCATGCTCGTGTTACGACTTTTTTCAAATGCCCTAAAGCGTCGCACATTGAACGCAAACATGTTATTATTATGGAGTCTATACTTTACATTTATGGAATAATGTGTCATATTTATATTTGTATTCCTTGCGTTTCCATGATATACGCAATGTATGCGAGGGCTCTAGAGATGTTCAATTAACCGTGGCACGTGACCGCTTCTTCGACGCAAAACAAAAACAGACTAATCTAAAACTACTACATTTAATTATTAATACATCTAGTAAAATGTGATTTTATTTATCTTCTTCACATGGTATTCCATCAATAATAGCTTATACATTATAGCTCAATAATAATATAGACCCTTAAAAACACCCATATACATAGTCCTTTAGAAACTACATAGTACTTATTATTTTTAATTACTTGAACAAAACGGCACCCGGGACGGGATACGATTTGGCATTTGTTTATCAGCCACACTGTAGAGAGGTGTTAATCGATGTAATTATAGCCTCCGCAGATGTGTTGCCAACTTATAATAACTTATTCTTATCTCATGATAAATACACAACTGTAAATAACTTATCAATGACAAGAGAAGTAATTGGATGCGCATCGACATCGATCTATATAAAAAAAACAGTTAGCCGAGCGTTCAACATTAGTTTCAACACCTAAGTGTTTACGAGAGACGCAGGCCACTAGCTTCTGTATTTACATACTAATAATAACCCTCCCAGACACTTTTTATTTTTGATTTCACGCACCTATTTCTAGAACATAAATTACAATTTTTGTACCGATAACAAATCATGTATTTTTATAAGGTATTGATATGTTTATTGACTGTTTTTTAAACAGAGCATTGACATCAAGTCCGCTTTATTTTTATAAAGAACCAATCATTGTATTTACTAGTTTATTAGAGTGCGTAGGTTCCATAGTTGTGTACCGGGACCGGAGGTGTTGTGTTGAAAAATAACATTATAATGCTTCGAGGTATTAAATATTATCCAGTATAATTTAATGCATTAACTTAAGAGTTTAATGCGCCAACAAAGTAGCTGTCAGAAAGTTAAATCTAACTGGCGATACGTATTTATCCTAGCTAATAACCGGTATCCGCCAATTAAAGTGCGTTTGAGACATGAATTGTGACAAAAACTCGTCCGAGTGCGTTACAGAGGCGCTACTGCACTTAATTGGCCCGCTTCCAGCGCGACGCGAGGGCCGCGCGCCGCCGCGCCGGACGATCGAAGGCCAGCCCGGATTCCATCTAGAACAAACAAACCTACTAGCATTGTAAAAACATTATCCAAATTGGCTTTTGATTACTGCTCTACGCTGCAGACTGATCTTTAAAATGCCTTTCTCTAAGCTTTTTATACTCATTATGAACTTTTTATTCTAATTTTTTAGATTCTAATTAATTCGTTGAAAATAAATAATCACATTTCTAGTTAAATATTATAATTTTATCAAAAAACTATGTTTATATACTCATACGTTACGTTCATATACTCTTACACAATCTAACAAGATTTTCCGGGTCTAATTAGAATGATATGTAAGTCCTTTACCGATTCAGTAGTGATGGTTTTTTCAAACAAGTGGAAAATAAAAAACCACAATTGTCTACAAATAACAAACTTAAGTGATTTAAAGACATGTGTTGTTTATCATGGTTGTACTCTAGGGCAGCTGTCAACGGGTATGTAAAATGAATGAGTGGTGAGAAGCGAGGCGCGTGGCCCAGTGGGCACGCCGGGACCGGTCGGCGGTCGACCGCGCGATGACCGCGCGTTGACCGCGCCACGCTCCGCACTCGCACCACTAGTGCCAATATCCAGACATGCCACTTACTAGGTAACGACACAAAATGAAGCCTCAAAATAAATATCATACAAAGTAGAATTTAACTTATGTACTTAGCAACAAGGATCCATATGAAGAATGTTTATGTTTCTGCTTGAAACTAGGTATGTAGCAGTTTCTTGAAAGTAATAAAGATAGATATCAAATTCCATCTCATGTTAATGATTTTTTAATCCAGTAATTATTAACTTTTTTGTTAGTTCATGAATTGTAACGTTGCGTAGAAATATTATTTTATTACGAGTATACTGTAATTATATTAATACAAACGATAGGTATGACATAGACGGTATCCTACGTATCGAGGGCTGCAATTAGCATAATGTTATTATATCTTATTATTAATCTTATAACCTCACTAGAAAAAAGTAATAGTATGCAAATCTTGTAAGGTAAATTATGTTAAGTCGTTCTTCGACTGAAAATATTTAATAAAGATATGTTCGCATTGGTACCTAAGTTTATAATTATCATTTGCATTCCAAGTTACTACTTGAGAATGTTCGTTTTCACAAGAAATGTAAGTAAATCCATTTTTTATTTGTTCATAAAGAGTTGTATTTCATTTATTTTTTAATAAGCGAACTCTTCGGATAGTTTAATTAAGAAGTAGCGAACGTTCCCAATGTCTATCTGCATATGTATTCAAGTCATAATCACAATTATTTATAGAGGCTATTTATTCATGCCACTCCTATGTACCTACGAATTAATTGCAGATTTCTCGAGAGTTTTTAATTTAAATTCTTTCTTTGGAACCACTTTGTTTTTATAATTGTATTCTTGTATTGCAGTTATCCGCGGACTGTTCTTAGATGCATCAATGATGTTCGTTCAGGTATCCTCCTGCCTACCGTAGTTATACTAGTTAGTTTGTAAACTTGCTGCTTCCATACATATGATTCTACTCTATATGATTATGATCAGTTTAGTGGTGATCATTTGCTTAGGGTAGATAATAAAAACAGAAAAACCATTGTATTTCACCGATGACTTTGCTTTAAATCTCCCTGTAATTGAATATACACAATATAGATTAATTCTAAAAAGTCCCAAACGGCGTGCTTATTTACCGAGTATTTGGAAGGGTAAAAAATAAGAATGTAGTGGGTCCAGTATTGCCATTCATTCAAAAATTTGTTGACATGCAATTAAGGGCGAGCATGAGCGGGCGCGGCCAGAACGGTAACCGAAGACGATTTGTTTCCAACTTTTTCATTGATTGATTTCTCGAAACAAAAACATTGATTGGAACCATTACATTATTAAAATAAAAACCGATGATGGTCAACCTTAACAATTTAACTGCGTACTACTTGCGTTCTTGCTGCTTTACTGTGAGAAAATTATACATCGTTAACGATAGCGTTTTACTTTTATATTTTATTAATACAATCCAATGCGATTCTTCTTCTTATCGAGTGGATGGTCAACTTGACCAATCCTGGTGTCAGAGTTATTGAGCCGCCAAAGGCCTCTGACATGGCTCATGTAACGACTACTATCCGCAGAAAGTAACCGGGACCGACGGCTTAACGTGCCCTCCGAAGCACGGAATCATCTTACTTTTCGGGCAATCAGGTGATTCAGCCTGCAATGCCCTAACCAAACTGAGGACAGTCTCACAAAGTGATTTTTGTGAGATATCCCCACCGGGAATCGAACCCGGAACCTCCGGATCGTGAGCCGAGCGCTCAAACCACTAGACCACGGAGGCTGTTAATCCAATGCGATTGATAAACTATGAAGTATACGGTGCGTTTTATTCCTCAAATGGAAGTGTAAAGAAACAAATAAGTATTTCGTTTTCGGTGGTATTGCGCGAACCTTTTAGTGGGGCATTATCCCACTTTACCAACACGAGTTGAGAGTATTAAAAGGTAAATTATCATCTCACTAGCCTTATAATTACTGAACTTTATTATCAATAAAGTCAGTTTTTATTAAAGTCAATATGAACCATTAAATACTTTTTCGAAGTAAAATAATATTTTTGTCATAAAATTGGTAATTGTACTCTTAACAAAATTCAATTAACACAAAATACCTGAGTTTTCTTTGTTTGGTTTCGTGTGAGGAGCCGGGGTGGAGTGGTTTACTAACTACATTTCATAAAGTTTTATTATTGGGGTGTAATTTGTTAAGTATTTAAAGTTCATTAGGTTTCCACACTGTAATTATGTATGTAATTATGAAACATGCCTCAAAACAGATCGACGATACGAATATTGTTGCCTTGTTTGCACCACCTTGTTGAGGATACTTTTTGGCTTCGGCAGCTTTTGCGGCTACCTGGCTGCCGCGAGCAGTGCTTATTTGGTCGACTGTTTTATTAAACTACGAAAATAGTGGACTCAACTCTTGGACCAGGGATTTTACTGTAGTTTCACACAAAACCTCAGTAAAATTCCTGGTCTGAAACTCTTCTTTACAGGTCTAAAAAACTGGCGACGTAAAATTAGCGGAATTGAAAAAAAAAAACACCGAAATTTGTTGCTTTTTTGTTGCTAATTAGTTGCTAAAAAATTATTTTTTTTGCTCTAACCAATCGCATAAAAAAGGCAATAACTCTAACTTTACATTAAGATAGCGTGGGAATCACTGAATGTCGACTGATCAATCAAGCAAATAAGGGTCAATTTGTTGCTAATTTGTTGCTGGAAGATGCTTAGAAAAGAAATAAAAAAAAATAAAAAATTGATTTTTTTTAATTATGCCAAGATAATAAAAAAATCGTTTGTGACATTTTATGTATTATATATATATATATATATATATATATATATATATATGTCATTTTAATGAAAAGGGAGAGTTTAAACATGAAAAAAAAAATAACCCTAACCTACCGAATTACTTACTATTCGGTAGGTTAGGGTTATTTTTTTTTTACTAGTCCATAGTTATCGGTTAACATTACGGTTAGAGCAAAAAAAATATTTTTTTAGCAACTAAGCACTGTGAGGAGCGACAAATTTTCACTATAGTTTTTCCGCGGGAAAATCGTTAGTTAAGCTAGCTTGGCCGATTATTTTGTGAACCGATTTCCAACTTCTCTTGACTTCCGGTTTTTATTTTGTTGCTGACTCTTTCTGCTAAATCAAGCTGCATTGTGAACAGCAACAAATTTTCACTATAGTTTTTCCGCGGGAAAATCGTTAGTTAAGCTAGCGTGGTCGATTATTTTGTGATCGATCTCCAACTTCTCTTGACTTCCGGTTTTTATTTTGTTGCTGACTCTCCCTGCTAAAACACGGTGCACCATGAGGAGCAACAAATTTTTACTATAATTTTTTCACGGAAAACTCGAGAGTTAAGCTGGCGTGGATATTATTTATCTTGGCATAATTAAAAAAAATCATTTTTTTAAATTTTTTTTCTAAGCATCTTCCAGCAACAAATTAGCAACAAATTGACCCTTATTTGCTTGATTGATCAGTCGACATTCAGTGATTCCCACGCTATCTTAATGTAAAGTTAGAGTTATTGCCTTTTTTATGCGATCGGTTAGAGCAAAAAAAATAATTTTTTAGCAACTAATTAGCAACAAAAAAGCAACAAATTTCGGTGTTTTTTTTTTCAATTCCGCTAATTTTACGTCGCCAGTTTTTTAGAGCTCTTCTTTACCTACATAAAGCACCGTTAATTATGGACACACGATTTATAATTAAAAGTGTAATTTTGTTATCGAGTCGGTAGTTCAGAAGCATTCACGATCAGCTTGATAAATATCACGTTAAGGTAGACTTATTGCTAATTGCTTTTAAGGCTATTCCTCATTGCGTTGAACATGAGAAGAAAACAACACGAAAATAATTACTCCTCCTTCTTTTTGCAATTACACTAACAATTAGGACCAAGGTATTGATTAACTGCCATTTTATACAAAATATACCTAGTTCTGGTTAGATTTTCTGTCGATTTATTGCGTCGTGTCAAACTTAATGTCGTATTACCGGTTGGATAATTATTGGTTTAACAAACGTATGCGGCAGCTTTTAAAATTAATGGACACTTGAATTAAAGTTGCGGCACAATCGTAATGAAGATAACGCGAGGGTGGACGCTCGGCGATAACGCGCTGACGCCGCTCCCGGCTCCAGATAAACCTTAATTATTAAGATAAGTGCGCACTAGCCGCGTCCAGCAATTAGGATGTAAGAGCGAACCGTCATGTCGCGAAGAGATTTCAGTTGTTATCGCATTGCACATTATCGTTATCAACAATTAAGATTTGATTTGAGTTCAAACGGTTAAATAGCATGAATGATGCTTAGATATACAAATTGTCAGATGTACATTTAATAAGCCTATAAGATAAGTAAGTATGTAGATGATAACTTCTGGACTTCCGGTTGGATACTTGTAAATATATGTCGTGTTTCACTTTGCTCTACGATAAAATTCATTACAATAGTTAAAAGTGATAAATAGTTACGTTTGAAGTGCATCACAAGAACTTTAAAGCACGGTGAGACTATTCCATAATACTGCTTCGCATTCATCATCACCACACCAGCTTAAAACCAGACAATTCATCGCAGAATTATCACTTGCTGCAGCCATTACTTTGATACAATAGTGTAAACATCCGGCTCATCACAAATTTTGAAAATTTAACTGCATTTTTCACCTCATTTTTCACATGAACTCAAACAAAAACAGTTCAGCTAGAACCACTGACATTTGAAGTTGACGTCTGACAGTTGACATCTGACAATTGTAAAAGCTCAAACCACAGACGACACATATTACGATCTTTATACACGAAAATGTCTAAAGTTAATGGTAATTGCGTAGGCTGTAGAACAAAGATAGCAAGTAAAGATTGTTTGAGCTGTTCTATCTGCAATTCGAAATTTGATCTGCTGTGTGCAAATGTTTCCGAGAAACGGTTTAGTTCAATGGATATAGCTCAAAAACAGAATTGGCGCTGTCAATTATGCTTGGTCAAACTACCAAAAGGAGATAATACCAACACGCCTATTCGATCGAACAGCAGCCTAAACACGATCCCAAATGACAATAGACCACTTCCCAACCAAAATTCTTCCTCTAATGAAAATGTTACAAAACGGTCTAAGAGAACAACACCTGTAGAGTATTCTACAACCAATGAAGATTTACGTTCGATCATTAGAGAAGAACTCAATTCCATGAAGCAGTCTCTCATCGAAGATCTGCATTCGAAATTTAAGAATATGGTTAGACAAGAGCTCCTATCCATAAGGAACGATCTTACTTCTCTAGAAGATGGTTTAAAATTTATCAATACAGAATACGAAAATTTTAAATCTGACTTTACCAAACAGAAGGATGTAATACTTACCTTGGAGAAAGAAAACTCACACTTAAACAATACGGTCCAAGATCTTTCTTCTAGACTGCAATCTATGGAGCAAATCAATAGAGCGTGCAACTTAGAACTACAGTGTGTCCCTGAACACAAAAATGAAAACCTCATTGCTACTATCTCTCAACTCTCCAGAACTGTATCCTGTGAAGTTACAAAGGATGACATTCATCACTGCACTCGGGTCGCCAAAATTAATAAAGATGACACTAGGCCACGAGCTATTATAGTCAAACTTGCAACTCCACGACTTCGTGATACTCTTTTGGCCGGCGTCATCAAATTTAACAAAACCAACCCAAAGGACAAGCTCAACACCAGTCACCTGGGCATGGGCGGCGCAAAACAATCCATCTACGTGGTAGAACATCTGTCTCCGGTTAATAGGAAACTTCACGCAGCAGCGCGCCAAAAAGCAAAAACCCTTGGATATAAGTTCGTCTGGACCAAACAGGGTCGTGTTTTTATGAGAAAAACTGAAACCTCCGACTTTGTGTTCGTCAAAAACCAGACCATCTTGGATAATCTCAAATAGTTTTGTCTTAAATTATTTTCTATATTTTTTTTTAAATTAATATTTTAATAGTTTTGTGTTAATTTCTGGAACTAATTTCGTTAAATTCAATAGTTTAAAAATTTATTACCAAAATACAAGAGGACTAAGAACTAAAACGCACGAGTTTTACAGCAATTTATCTATTAACAATTACGATGTTGTCATTTTGACAGAAACTTGGCTAAATAGCAGTATTTTTGACAGTGAATTGTTTGATGATCGGTATGTTGTCTACAGAAGGGATCGCGAAAGTACTGGCTTTCACCGACACAAGGACGGAGGCGGAGTTCTAATAGCTATTAATAAAAAGTACAACTCTAGTCGTCTTTGTGAGAGTGAGAGTCTCTGCGAAGATCTATGGGTCTCAGTTAACTTGTCTTCTAAATTATCTTTATATTTTTGTGCTGTTTACCTACCACCGCCTGTTAGACATAATATAATTAATCATTTTATGGATAAAGTTAATGCTGTCATTGATAATATGGACAATGTTTGCATAGTTGGCGATTTTAATTTAAATTGTATCAATTGGCCCGATCCCAGCTCCTATCAATTACCTAGCAATATCGGTTCTTCCACTGGCACTTTGTTATTAGATTTTCTAGCATTAAATAATTTAAAACAATTTAATCTTACACCTAACAATAGAAATAAAATCCTTGACTTAGTCTTGAGCAATAAACAAAATGTTATTGTCAAATCATCTCGTAATTCACTTGTAAGCATTGACCCGTACCATGTACCCTTAGATATTGACATAGAACATAAATCGGACTCTAATTTGATAACCAATAATTCTACCAAACGTCGTAACTTTTCAAAGGCAGATTATAATATAATTACAAAACAATTGGACGAAATTGATTGGATGTCTGAACTCACTGCTTATTCCGATATTGACGAAATGGTTGCAAAATTTTATTCTATTCTAAACCATATCATCCGCACTAACATCCCGTTTACTACAATCCGGAGCAAAAGATACCCTATTTGGTTCACTAAAGAATTGATTAATTTAAATAAAGAAAGATTAAAAACGTTACATAGATTTAAAATATACGACAATCCCCTAGATGAAATATCCCTAAAAATATTAACTAAACGTTGCAAATCACTGGCTATTCATTGTTATAATAAGTACATTGTTGACCTAGAAGAAAACATAAGTCGTAACCCTAAATATTTCTGGTCCCATCTGAAACATCAGCGAACCAACTCTAATCAATATCCAGAAAAAATGTGTTTTAAAAGCAACTGGGCCTCCAACGGTACGGACATTTGTAACCTGTTTGCAAATTTCTTTAGCTCAACATTTTCCGATTCCTCACAACCTAATACAAATAGCGGCACTGAATCCACCTGTAATGACAGCTATAATAATGTTTTAAATACCATTTACCTATCAAAGAGACAAATTTTAAACTATTTAAAAAGAATGGATCCCAATAAAGGTGCAGGACCTGATGGCATTCCGTCAGTGTTTGTCGTCAAATGCGCTTCCTCTTTATGCCTTCCACTTCACATCATATATAATCACTCGATCAATTCAGGTTCTTTCCCATCTGTATGGAAGACAGCCAAAGTAATACCCTTGCATAAAAATAATGACCGATCTCTTATTGAGAATTATAGACCAATATCCATACTTTCAGTATTTAGTAAAATTTTCGAAGCTCTTCTTTATCCTACATTGCATTTTCATACCAATAATCTATTGGCCGACAGTCAGCACGGTTTCGTGCGACGTAGGTCTTGTTGCACAAATCTAGTGGCTTATCATAATTTCCTAGTCAACGCCGTAGATGCGGGTTATCAGGTAGATGCTATTTATACAGACTTTTGCAAGGCGTTTGACAAAGTTTGCCATCGATTATTATTATTGAAACTAATAAAAATTGGAATCCACGGGAATTTATTAAGATGGTTTCAATCCTATTTGTTTCGTCGTGTGCAATATGTTGTTATGAAAGGCTATAGGTCAGATGACTACTATGCTACATCTGGAGTACCTCAGGGTTCTCATCTGGGTCCCTGGCTCTTCAATATATTTGTGAATGATATTATATCTATTATTAAAAATAGCCAAGTATTTCTATTTGCTGATGATCTCAAAATTTGTAGGATAATTAGAGAATTAATTGACCATATTTTATTACAAGAAGACTTGAAAAACATTTCCAACTGGTGTACCGAAAACAAAATGAGTCTGAATATTTCGAAATGCAATGTAATAAGTTTTTCACGCAAACATAGTTTAATAGATCCGCTATACGTTTTGAATAAAGTACCGCTTTCAAACCTAAATACAATACGCGATTTAGGAGTTATTTTTGATTCCAAGTTAACTTTCACAGAACATTTAGACAGTATCGTAGTGAAATCATTTAAAATGGTCGGCTTCATAATGCGTAACAGTAAATTACTTAAGAATCCTTCAACCAAAATTACGTTGTACAACGCTTATGTCCGAAGCCACCTAGAATACTGTAGCATAGTGTGGTCGCCGCACTACGCGGTACACCAACTAAGAATTGAACGAATACAAAAGAGATTCATACGCCACCTGACATACAGCTGCGGTTTGCTAAAAAAACTACCGTCTTATAACGACAAACTTGAGTTCTTTGGCCTTCTTAGTTTATGTGATAGAAGAAAACTCGCTGATTTATTATTTTTATTTAAAATTCTTCACGGTTACATAGATTGTCCTATACTATTGGAATCATTCAGCATAAAAGTACCTGCCCGTCTTCCTCGGCACCCAGTCAACCTATTTGCTCCACCCCTTTCCCGCACCAATCTTAAATTCAACGCTCCGATTGCCAGATTGTCAAGAGCTTACAATTCCCTCCATGAATCTGTCGATATTTTCAATGATAGCCTCACATTGTTCAAAAGCAAAATATTGCTCACCAATCAATAAGTTTCTTACTTTTATATAAATTTATTGATTATTATAAGTACAAATTTTTTTTTTTAATTATAGTTCATTTTTCATTTTTATTATTTTTTTTTAAAGAGTTTATATATTTTTTCTGTTTAACTTGTTTGTCATTTTATATTCGTTAACACATGATATGGAAATTTTATCGCATAAAGTTCAAATTTTTGTTTTTGTTTAAAGTATTATTATTATTTTAAGATATGCATGTTGTGGCACCTATAGAAAGTGCATCTAATTCATTAATTTAGTCGTAAGTTTTATTTTTAAGTTTGATGTATCTTTCACTGGCTGTCCTTAAATAAATAAATAAATAAATAAATAAATAAATAAATAAGTACCTTTATACTTACAAGACAAGTGAATCTGGGTTCCGCGTTATCCTTTTGAGGTACGGAACCCAAAACCCACTAATTCCAATTATCGAAAGCACGATACATCTTCAGATTGTTAGTTCGTTACTTGATTTTATTAATCACTGAACCAAAGATTTTTGACACCTTCCAACCGCCTCTTTTTCGCACAAATCGCAAATGCATTTATAACGATGCTACTGCAACACCCACTCGGACGAGAAGAAAAAAAATGAGAAGACATTCGAAACGTCTTCGGCTCGTAGTCAACATAATTAATGAAAATAATAATAATTAATTAATGTAATGATTAATTGTTATAATGAAATATTACTGCGAATTATAATTATTTGGAACATTATAGTTGCATTAATAAGTGATTGCGGTTAATATATTATTATGATTTTAATATTTCGAATAATATTCGTAATTTCGGAGGAAATGACAAATAAAACGATCGTTGGATATGCAGCTTCCGCCATCAATCTTGATGAGGAAACAATGGCGGCCGGTTTTTACCGCCACTTCCCACGACTGTCGGGCTCGATTCCATTTTTTACGAATCTCGTTCATATTTTTGATTGATTTTCTTTCCTATCATATACAAATCTGTTAACAAATAAAGCGTTTTAAATTATTTTTTTTATTATATCAACTGTTGTATAGTAAATATGTTAATTAATAATAGCAATTGTAATTAACATTGTGTGTTTACTCCATCCCCCTCAAATGAAACATGGTGGCGCCCCCGGGCGACGCGGAGATGACCCACTCTGTGTTTCATAAACGTGTATCTCAGTTGCATTTAAATTAAAAAAACAATTATTAATATATCTTGATTGTAAATTGCGGCCGATAACTTACTTTATGATCCAGTTGTTATCAAATTAATTAAATATGTACATTTTATTGGTTTGAAAGGAAGTCTTAATCCATGTTTTATTAATTTCAAAATATTTATTGGGGTTCGTAAAGCAGTTGAGTTACATTGAAATGAAGTATGAGTTGAGACTAAAATGTAAGTAAAATGAATAAAACAAGGGTGGTTATTTCGGTGACGGTGAACCTCGAGCAAAATAGGAATCCTATATGTCCGAATAAATCCTCTTTTTGCTGTTGTAACCAACTTTATCGTAAACTTTTTGCCGTTGCGCAGTGTGTGGTTATGTAGGCTAATAAATTGCTGTTGTTTTAACTATGTGTGATGGTAAGAAAACCTTCATTTGAGATGCAAAATTGACGTGTGGGTTCCAGTAAGCTCCCCCAGTACGTACGGGAACGACAACAGGCCCCGGGCAGACTAATTTTGTAGTTAATATATTCGTACTGATTGCTGGGACAAACAGACATGATTATTTATTTACAGCGGTATTACTCGAGTATGAAACTAGAGATTTATGTTGCCTTTTAAACGATGTGGGAGAATATCTCGAAATTATTTTTGCATTTTAATTAGCAAAGAGTTATAAAGTAGATTTATAAAGTTGGTAATATATTTAAAACTATTTTTATTAAGAATTTCTTTAAATAAATTATGTGAAAGTCAGTACTTTTGCCCAGCAATGGGGAAATAATGGGTAAAGTATTTAAAATTACATATAAACATTACGTATAGGTAAAAAAAGTAATGCGAGCGACCTTAACCAATATGTCGTCAAATTGGTTGATGGAAAATCCAAGCCAATAATTTATTTCTCAGAAAACATTTCATGTATCTGTAAGTTCATTTCATATACATATATCTTTTGTTTATTGAAATGACTCTACTTTAAACCAAATGATCAGTTTCCTTGTAGTAAAAGTAATATATTAGGTAATAGTTAGTTACTGTAAGTCTTCGCCCGGGGTATTCCGGTGGAGTAACAACGGATGTAGGAGCGGCTTTTTGCCATTCAGTCGGTACATACCGCTGTAAATGAAATTTGTTAATGAACGGATAGAAAGGCAAAGGCCGAGGGCTATTGTGTTGTAACCACCGAAAATAAACCTGTCCTGAATGTTAAATACAGAATTAATGCAGTACAATTTACGCTCATTTCTACAATTGGATGGTGTAATGTACAATTGTATACTTAACTTCCAATTAGACAGCTAGGTATACAAGTATATATTTGGTTTTCTAATAATTGTATTCACTTTCTTTCCGGTATAAGTTTTTTAATTGTTCATACATATTGTGTTTAGTTTTACTTTTCTGAGTACTACTTCAGCGCGTGGCATAAATTGGGAGCGTCGTTAAACAGCGCGCATTCAGGTGTTGAGTGTGAATGGTTTGTTGTTTACAATCGTTACAAATTACCGGAGCTCCTGTGGCTGCACCGACTCGGATTCAATTTATACGGAATGGTAGTCATTTCAATACATAAAATTCAAATGTAAAGTTTTAAAGCGGTCCGCTCGCAAATTATGATTGTAAACGAGGCTAGGTGCAGATTGGAAGTGAATTGTTATACCCTGTGTCCTCGGTCAGTAAATAACAATAAAGCTTGTCGCACACCTGTCCGCGCCGCGCATGCGCCCGCCACGCGCCCCTCGCAATTCCCTCCATAATGACAACCCATTGTAAACATTGTGAATGTATAATTATTTTCATGCAACTACATTTTAACACGTGTCTATCAAGTGTTGTCTTATCAAAAATTATAGTCGTTTTCTATGAAATAACAAGTGGTTTGTGACAGACACTAGCCACTTGTTGCTTTTATTTTTATTATTGTTTTGATCAATTTGTTAGAATTGAAGCCACAAATGTAATAAATAACAAATAAATACGTATAGTCAAAAATAGACATTAAAAGTGGTTAAGTGTATTGTTTGTATGGTTTTACATGAAAGTCATTGTCATTCAATTCCGTTAAACATTATGACTCGGTCTGCACTATGTCTATATGTGTACGAGTATAAGTCCTGTCTCTGAGTGACAACATTACTATCAGCCCATACTAGGTGCAGTCGCAGGTCTATATGCAAAACAGCGTATAGACGAAAAGGAAACATTTTAATAATATTTCCACAAATTCATCTTTTAATAATAATAAAATAAATACTCATTTACAGGAAGCCATACAACTTTATTAAATAAATAACCGATCCTATTACAGGGGCCCGACATACAAAATAAATAATATTGCTAGTAGGATAATGTTGGGAGCATTCCCGTACTCCCGGTTTCTTTCTGAAACTAGGAATAAGCACATCCATGCACTTAACAATGTGCTTTATAATGTGACATGTCGTCATAGTGACAGGTTATTATTTTTTGATAATAACAAGTTTATTACACATTTGACTTTGACGGAGGACACTTTACATGTCCCTCGGAAAACTCGTATTAAGTTATCTACTTTGGTAGGTTATTGTATTGATAGCGTTATAGGTAGTATAACGTCTGGTAGTGACCACACAGTAGTTAGTACTAGTACTAACGCGAATACTGTGTCTTTAAACATTTAAGTGTGACAACAGGGAAGCCAACAGAAGCTAGTTGTTTGTCTTTTTATTATCAAAATATAAATCGCTTCTCTGGCAAAATATTGGATGTAGAATTACTACTAGATTTATATAACTTCGACATTTTATGTTTTAGTGAGACTTGGTTGAAAGATGATAGAATGCAATTTAATATCAATTGTTTTAGAGTCGCCAGTGCGTTCAATAGAATATCGGCTGAGGGGGGCGGTTGCATCATTTTATTACGAAATTGTATTAAATTCAAAGAACGGGTCGATATCACTAAATATTCTCTTGAGCGCACTTGTGAGATTGCTTGTGCAGAAATTGACGGTTATATCTTAGTTTGTGTCTATAGGCCTCCGTCTTCTGTTTTTTCTTCTTTTTTAAATGTCATGGAGGAGGTGTTGAGTAAATTATCTAAAGGTAAGAAGTCCGTTATAGTATGCGGTGATTTTAATGTTGATTTACTAGTAAATAGTTCTGACGCGGGAAACTTAGTTTCACTTTTCTTGTCTTATGGTTTGAATTGTGACTTTAATGAGCCCACCAGAGTTACTTTTTCCTCTCAAACATGCATTGACAATATATTTTCAAATTGTAAAATTCTTGATAAATGTATAGTTAACGGAGTTAGGTCGGATCATTTGGGTCTCAATATAAAACTTGAAAACGCCGTACTACACAAACCGTGTGTCATAGGTTGTAGACCGTTGTTAAACTGTTCTCAAAAGAGACGACAACACCTGAATGATTGCATTGAAGTTAGTTTAGCTCTAAACCGCCCCAACCCTAAAGACCCAAATGAGATTTGTAAAAACTTATTTTCGATTATATCGCGAAATGTTAACGCCGTGTTTCCAAAAAGACAGTTTACGGTTAAAGATAAAATCAGTTTTAGTGATTGGGCTACTGTAGGTATTAGGAAAAGTCGAGATGTTTTATTTGAATTATACTTTAAAAGGTCTTACACCAACGATGAAGCTTTTCATGCGTATGTTAGAAATTACTCAAAAATGTTTAAGAAAGTTTGTCTTTTAGCAAAAGCAAACCATACCGCTCGCAAAATAAAACAATCAAATAATAAAATAAAGACGATTTGGAAAACGGTTAACAAAGAGACTGGAAGAACTTCTTCCAAGGATACCCCTTGCACTTTGAAGTGCAATGACGGAACACTAATTACTGAACCTATTTCTGTGGCCAACCATTTTGATGTGTTTTTCAGTAGTATACCCAAAGAAACCACCAAGAATCTAGCTTCTTCTTCAGTTAAAGCTGAAATTCTTCTTAAGGAAAATTTTAAACGGTCAATTCCTGGATTTGGTTTTAAACCAGTCTCTATTTCGCAGCTTAAAAAAGCTTTTAAATCACTGAACATGAAAAACACGGAAGATCTATGGGGTATTTCTGTAAAAATGTTAGATTCTGTTATTAACACTATTGCTCCTGAACTTACGAATCTCTTCAATCTATGCCTAAAAGCAGGTACTTTTCCAGATCTAATGAAACATAGTAAAGTCACTCCAATTTTCAAATCCGGTAGTAAGGATGATCCCAATAATTATAGACCTATTTCAGTTCTTCCAGCTCTTAGCAAAATTTTTGAAAAATTAATCCTAGATCAGTTAATGTCCCATTTTGATGAGCATAAGATTCTACATAAAAATCAGTTCGGCTTTACAAAGGGTAAGTCAACCATAGATGCTGGGACTAAGTTAGTTTCTCATATTTTTGACGCCTGGGAAGGTTTGCAGGATGCTCTTGGAGTATTTTGTGATCTTTCCAAGGCTTTTGACTGTGTAGATTATTTAACGTTAATTTTGAAGTTAGAATGTTACGGCATCCGTGGTCCTGCCCTTGAACTCATGAAATCTTACTTAGGCGGTCGGCGACAAAAAGTAAACGTTAACGATAACCTTTCGGAAGGGTCTAATATTGAGTTAGGCGTGCCTCAGGGGTCAATTTTAGGTCCGTTTTTGTTTCTAGTCTACATAAATGACCTCTCGTATCTAATGGAAAGCCTATGCGACACGGTATTATTCGCCGATGATACCTCGTTAATTTTTAAAGTAGATAGGAAGGATAGGGACCTTGTGCAGGTTAACAAAGCTTTGGCTATTCTCCTAGATTGGTTTTCCACTAACAACCTACTTCTTAATGAGGCAAAAACTAAATGCATTAAATTTTCATTACCGAATGTCCCAGTAGTAGATTCTTGCGTCAAATTGGGGGGTACTCGATTAACTCTTGACAGTAGCACTAAATTCTTAGGATTAGACATAGATTCAAAATTACAATGGGGTTCTCATATAAATTCACTTTCGGGTAGGCTAAGCTCAGCATCTTTTGCGGTCCATAAGATTAGGCAAATAACGAATGAAGAAACGGCAAGAATTGTTTACTTTGCCTATTTTCATAGTATACTATCCTATGGTATACTATTGTGGGGAGGTGCCGCCGATGTTCAATCAATTTTTTTACTCCAAAAGAGAGCTTTTCGCGCGATTTATAAATTGGGGTCACGTGAGTCACTAAGGGAACGTTTTAAATCCAGTCGAATTCTTACCGTTCCTTCGTTATATATATTTGAAAATATAATGTATGCCCGCCGAAACTTGAGTAACCTTAAGGTGCGCGGAGATCACCACAGTTTTAATACGCGAAATAGAAATAAGCTTGCTGTTGTTAAGTCCAGGTTAGCGCGAACCGGGAAGTCTTTCATTGGTAGATGTATTCAATTTTATAATAAAATTCCCAAGGAGGTAACTGGGCTTAGTGAAGGTAAATTCAAATCATACGTTAAAGACGTTTTATTGACTAAAGCATACTATAGCGTTACTGATTACATTGAGGACAAATATGTCTGGAGTCAAATTCCTGCACCAGCAAGTCAAGCTGATTTTGACATGTAATCTATACTTATAAGTATTAAATTGTATTATACCTTGACTTAAAAAAAATAACCAGCAGAGTTTCTTGCCCATTCTTCTCTGCTGATGTTCTTCCGAATGGGTGGTACGTTCAAAAGAGCCTCTATGGGGCCAAAACTGAATAAAAATATTTGACTTTGACTTTGACTATTGATTGAAAAATTCCGTAGTATGTCGTTTTTGTGAGCGATAGTACTGTCATAGTAATGTTCAATTGATCACTGTCAGCCTTCTTCTCGTAAGGATAATATTGATGTAAAATACATAAGCGTTGATGACTTTATAAATATCCGCCCCTGGTACGCCGACGCTACCGCATGCGGAACCACTCCGATACCACGGTAATGTCGGTATAAGAAATATTCTAAACTAAAAGAATATAGCTGGCGATTGTTTTTTGTTTGAACGCGCTAATGTCCTGAGCAGTTGGATTTAAAAACACATTTTTGATTGACTGGCCATACTGAAGCGAAAGGTTACGGTTAACGTTAAGTGTTAAGCTCCCATAGACTCATTTTCATCCCATTGCTGGCGCTGGACGTAATTCCTATTAAATCATGCGCTGCTAGTATTAAATAAAATTACCCCTATATCGGAAGATACGATACAATGGAGTCCTTGTGCAGATACTGACCATTGAATAATTGTGCACCGTGCAAAGTACGCATGCGCAATGTATTTCGTATGTATTAATATTTCAATGTATTGTAATTCAGATGTACCGTATTGCAATTGTGCTATCTGCGATAGCTTTAGATTACATACGTATACGATTATACATAAGTTAGTTTCCGCAAAAACATGACGTTTTTTAAACTTAACGAAGTTTCGTCTTTTGAGCCCTGTGTACTCATAAAATGTTAAGCGTAATTATTGTTCCATATTAATAATACTTCATTCTACACCCTAAAATTATTATACGATTTCGCATATCCATAACAATGCACATTGCTTTACATTCAGATTTTATAGTATGGTGTCCCGCACCCTATATCGAAGCTACCATTTAACTAGACCCCTGTATCGTACATTATTTTATATCTTTGTAATGTTGTAAATTATTGTATAGAGGTCTTATTAGGCTGGCGGGCCAGCTCGTGCAACTTGCGTCCGTCGCGTGTCTGCGAGGGTGCAGGCAGGTGTGCTTCACCCCTTATTTAAGGGAATTTAGGACCACAACGCATAACTATACTTGTGTTTCATAATATATGGGGTGATAGTTAATAGGCCGTGAAAAGTACTAGTTTTTTGAATAATTGAACTTGTTTTGATTACGAGTAACTTCTATTTGAATTATATCAGAAACTTTCCATTAAAAAAACGAATAGCTGGGTAAAATTATTGTACTTAATGATTACTAGTGTTGTGATTTGCAAACAATACATAAGTGATCGTAATCGCGACCACCATTCGAATGTTTTGACCACAAGGTATACATCACACTTTTCACGGAGATCGAATTTGCGATTATATTCTACTGACAGATTTGAAATATAGAAGAGAATGATAGAAGATAGTATTTTAACACCATTGTGTCACAGGTACAAGGTGCCTAAGCTTTGATTTCAAAGCGGTGTATTCTTCAATGGGACTGTCCTATTCAACGTTGATGTCTTCTATAGAAAATCAACGATTGTCACTAACTTGTTGATGGATTTTGTTAACTTTTTACTTGACAAATATTCGCACAATAGGTACATTTTTAAAATATTTAACACAAAAAATAGAAAAATAGTTAAAATATCTAATTAATGATAAAAATTTCAGTACTAGGTTTCAATATTATAAGCACCATCCATGAATTGTTAGAGTTTAATTTTAAATTGTACTCGTATAAGTAGTACGTAATGAGGTACTCAGTCTTAAGACTGAATAAAATGTTTAAAGTTACGAGAGTGTTCATTGTAGAATGCAAATTCTATTCTGATGGTGTATGGGAATCGTTTAGCATAAGTTCAGGTATCTCTATGAATAATAGTTAGTTGTATTTTAGCCTTGTAATTGACGCTGCAGTAGTGTTCGTTTGGATATCAAGTTATGATATAGTTAAAACTATTAATCTGTCCCGGTTGGTGGTAAAATCCGTGAAGAAATAATGATTCGATATCCTTCGAGTAACTCCGAGTCGCACTCGTCTTGCGTGCCAATTATTGACGTAATTATTTTGAAAATATTGCCATCCTTTTGTGTTCTTTACTATAAAATGGCAATATTTTTAATAATACGTCGCGGTCGATGTTAATTCAGCCGGCACACAGAGATCGCTCAGATTTTCAATTGGTTTTTTAAGTGAAGCATTAAATTTTATGTCAAATACTGGAAGACGATAAATCTTCAATGATATACGAGAGCGTCGCAAGTGGTGAGAAATTATAAAAAATACGTTGACAATGTTGGCGAGTGAAGGTGGGAGACTCTCCGGTTAATAACGAAGCGCCATACAAAAGACATCAACGGGATCCGACGCCACTCCTGGTAAACGAATAAACAATAATTGAATAAACGCGTCGTGTGAACATGAAAAGTAGTATTAATTCGAATCAAATATTTATATATAGTTTATGTGCTACTGCTGAAATAACAAATGGTTATTTTCACTCAATTTAACAAGCCTATTCCTATTCCTTCCTATATTGAATGACTATTCCTCTGACTATATTAAATAAGTTATAGTAATTATGTACCTACCTTGTTCGTTTCTTAGTGTATGTACCAACAGCGAATAATATATCTTTGAATATTTACTTAAAATAAAGCATTAATTTTCGTATCTTAATCACCATTACATTGTATTTGTTATTGTTTTATAATATTATTATTTATAGTGATCATTTAACTAACTCCGCTCATAAAAGGTTATGTTTTACGAGGATCAATGCAAGGGATTGTTTCATGATTACGAACTTTTATACCGTGGTATTAATCTGTGGCAATTAACTTTTTAGATATGCTGTTCTTCGGACAGGACCACGAATGAGTCTAAAGCGCTGATATGCATATATTGAACACTTTCTTTCGCCCGCGGCTTCGCTCGCGTGCATACGTTTTTTTAGAAGTGTTCAATTAGTGTAGTTCTCATAGCAAAAAAGGATTAAGATTTTTTAGGGGCATTTTGATATTTTTACTGCAATATTTTTTGGGGCTATATGTTTTATTTCATATGTGGTTTTTATTGTTTACACCACTGTTTCAGACTAAACAGTATCCAGTGCGGTCCCCTGGATACCCAGGATATTAAAGTATTATTAGTATTATACCATGTTTCATCGCAATCAAACCGGTTGTTTTTGCGTGATGCCTGAACAAACATACAGATAGGCAGACAGCAATTTTTTCATCATATTTTTGGGTTTAGTATTGATCTAGTAAAATACTTCCTGCAACTTATTTTTTAAATATTTTCAATGAACAGAAATTACACTTTTCTAGTTGTATTATATGCATAGATTATAAATGCAAAAAATCATTCTTTATTCATCGGAACGCATCCTGTCCGAGAACATTTATCTGGAGGGAACGTTTTAGCAAAGAGCCATCCATTTACTCCGAATATCAATTAGTCTGTAACACCTAGACAAGATAACTCAGCGACTTTCGATTCCGTTTAATTAAATGCAAATGAATAAGACACATCAGACATTAATGATATTAAAATATTCGTATAAACGAACAAGGGAACTATTTTTCTTCTTCAAGAATTTACCACCTGAGACCAGTATGTTGGGAATACGTGGATTTCGCGCTAAGGCTGTGTCTATTGCGCTGAGAATCTCGGGCGTCGTATTAAACTGTCTCTCGAGTAATGGATTGGGTATTTCATGCTCCAAAGGTCGATTTAAATTAATTTATACATTAAGAAGAATAAGTGCATCGGCCGTCAGTGCAACAAGAAGTAAATAGTGTTAATCCGATCACGGACGGACATCGGTATGCATTACGCGTCTAATTTGTTGTCCAATGCGGCTGCCGAGTAATTTGCGTCAGTTCAATTGAACTGTGGCTCGAACGAACCTGGGAGCCCTTTATTTATAGACTATCAATTGTTATTAACTATCTTGTTTTACCATAATTATTGTTTTTAGACATGTTTTAAACAATGTTCTTTAATCCTTTTTATTTGAATAATTTATCGGTTAGCGTAAGAACAAATAGCTACGTAAAACACTTGCTTAAAAATCATTGAATTTCCGACATCTATTTCTTAATGTTTGTAGTATCAAGCAATTGTAGGTGGGTAGTGTCGTACCAGTACTCAAGTCACGTCGATACGTCAATTAAATCAACAATCACAAATTGTCGTTATTATTCTCACATTGCATGCAAAAAATCTGGTCATCACCCCTAATGATTTGTCGTCTTTCAGTAAGTTGGTAATAATTAAAGTATTGAAAGTAATATTACGTAAATTCTATAACATTGTTTACTTCGTAACCGAATGTGAACTGTGGTTAAACGGAAGCTAATACGTTGAACTTTGAGCTCAGACAATGAAAGGACGAAGTAAACAGGGAGGCACCTCTAACGCATCTGCCGGTCAGTATCGCATCGTATAAATCTACTGAGATAATATTTTTATTTTGATTACGCGTGCTCGGGTTAGACAGATGTTAGAACGACACAGTGCTGTTAAGTTTAACCAACTCGATGACTCGGATTTTCGTTGTTGTTATTGTCTCAATTCTCCATGTGATGTACCAGTTTATGCAATAAAATAATTGTAAGTCACAAAACTGTTCTAGAACATTATTGAGCTAAAATTACATAAATAGTTAGTTACCTATTTTAATAACACTTTCTCATTTTAAGGTTACTTTAACAATCAATGGCCCTGTCATAGTGTTTACTTACGTAATTTTCGTGTATACTTCTTATTTCACTATTCGCTAGTAAACTAATCGTATAAAATTAAACTGAAGAGCTGTATGTAGGACATTATTAAGGGCGGTTTAGAGTCGCCGGTTACTGGTTAAAGATAATTCTAATAGGGTGCGTATATTATCGTCATATTGACCCACTACAAGGTGTTGGGCTCAAGGTGTTAAAAGTACGTAACGCAAAACTACAATGTTCGGTTTATTAGGGTATAAAAAGAAAATGTTTTGTTTATTTTATCCAGTCTCATATCAGTCTCGTCTAGTCTTTGTGGCGTCGGTTGAGGTCTAGTAAATACTAGACATATAAATATACGAGTATAATAGCCGATAAATATTAGACGACTATCCGCTGAGAACTTTCCCTTACCAAGGGGCAAACCTACTGCAATAATTATAATTTCGTATTGTTTTAGTAGCAGACAAAAAGTAATATTACTCAACAACAGATTATGTGGAAATCAACATCACCTACTGGATCTTATTGAACCCTCGAAACAAATTGATTAGACATGCGGAGACGACAAAAACGCACCGCCCACTGCGGCGAACGCAGTAGATGTACTCCACAATGAGACGCGTTGTAAAACGCGATAATAAATAAAATTACTGTCCGTATCTCACAGACGTAAAGTCGTGCCGCGGCGGGCGTGTCTCCTACACTATTGTATCATTAGAAAAGTTCCATACAATCGCAAATTTCAACTGTAAATTATATCTGTAAACTCCTTATACGCAGTTTATCGAGCAGATAATTAGAACCGCAAATTAAACGTAGTGGAATTAATACAGGAATGTGATTCACAGGGCACGTTAAATTGTCAGTCCTGGTTGTTTCGTTTCGTTAGAGTTGTAGGAGGGCGTTTTTGCGGTCTAAAAACGGTGATATGGGAACTCTATGTTAAATTGGAAAGTGCAAGAAATAAAACTGAGGTGCTTAAAATATTCATAAATTTAATTGAAATTAAATAAATGGTAACGAAAAATAAATAATTTGATATGAATAAGTATTTTAATAACATGATGCAAAATGATGAATCAAATGTATAAAAAATATTTATTATTTTTTATTTCAATTACTATTTTCAATAAATATCAGATGATACGTTTATCAATATTACCTGATCAGGTAGATCGGCTTAAAATATGACCCATTGCCTTAAATGCAAGACATCGATATAAATCTTGAACGCTTCGACACATTTTGACCACACGTCTGGATTATGATCGGTATAAAATACTTCGCATTGTGATATTCTTTGCGACGTCCGCGTCCTCACAATGGACACACGTCTAACTTATAAATTTTGGTGCGAACAAAGGCGCCTATGTTGACAACGTTTCAGAAAATAACAAGCATCGGCCGACAGCCGGCGGTGAATCAAAATATGTCGGCCCGATATCGAAGTAAATCAATAATGATGATTTAAAACATCTATAAGCAGACACTTTAAACGTACGATTCGAAGATTCGCAACGCCCGTGCTACTGTGTGTCGGATTATCTCGAGTATTCCTGCCTTAATCTCTCCAAAGAGAAGTACAAAAACAGTCTTCCGCTCAATTTCCCTTAAAACATCAAATGTTTGCTTTTGGAAAGGATTTTAAAATGGAACAAGTTTTTAAGCAAGTCATTCAAACAAGATTACCGTATGCAAAAAATCACCACTCGCTGTCACTGATCATTGTTTGATTCTTTAAATGTTTCCTTTACAACCTGTTACAGTTCGTAATGTCAAAATGTCCCTTGAATATGATACAAACCATGCAATCAACCGATAAGACGAAACAAAAATGTGTAGGCAAATTGAAACGTAATCGTTAACGTGTTCTCAACGCTGTGTCCGCAGTTACAATGGGTACTATTTGATTGGTTCATTATGCGGATCGGACTCGGTTCATTGTATATCATTTCGTATGTTATATCTGTTTGAGTCCTAATTTAATCATCCTGAAGATTGGACCACCGGGGAAACTCATGTAACGGGTGGCCTCACCGATTCGCGATTGAACTTTTAAGACAGTTCAAGTTAAAGGAGTGATTTATTTTTGTCGATGTCTTATCAATTGAATTTAATCCTTCCCGAAGTTAAACTTGGGTAAATTGGTTAACTCTCCGATGTGTCTGATGGTATCAAATGTTTTTGAATTTTAATGTGTTATCTTGTGCGCTGTTCTTATTTAAATGTTTTTTATTCACGTAACCATTGTAAAACGTCATTAACAGATACATTAAAAATAAAATGATCAATAATTTATAATGAGTTTTAACGTGCTTGCTGCACGTGAAATAATAACATATTATTTAGGTAGACAGGTAATAATATAATAGGTAGGATATAATATTACATTTTCCGGAGCAAAGTTTTGGATCACTCTGTAGGTGTATGGTGGATCATTCCCCTTCGATGTTTGCAATATCGAAGGATAGCTGTTATTTGGTATTATTTATTTGAATGCGGAGAAATCGTCTAATGCCTCCGCGGGCATTCGTTCCATTTGATCCGTTTCAATTTGCCTGATGTCTTATTTTCTACTTGGTGGTCTTCGGGTTGTCAGATATCGAAAGGTTTTGGTAAAATTAAAAATAAAGACAATATATAGGTAGAGCTTATATTAAAATGAATGACCATGATGAATTATCTACTGTGTAAGTTACACAGTACACAACATTCCTCGAAATGTTAAAAAAATATTATCCTGTAATGTCCTACTGCTGGGCAGAAGCCTTTCATCTCACTGAAAATATCAGTACTGTGAGTAGGAATAGGCGTAATCACCAAGCTTGCCTAATGAGGGTCTACTACTAAAAGTAGAAGACATGTTTTCGCTCGACCCTCTGCATGTACAAAATAAAAAAGTAACATTTTAACGTGCCGTGAAAAACTGTAACATTACACCTTATGTACTAAAAGGTTCATGTTAAAAGGCATAACAATGGGGTGTCGGGTCTTTGAAGAAACGTTGGAGATGTTCGGGAACTAAGTTAAATTTAGCGTTAGTGATCCCATTACCCATTGAGACGTTTGTAAAAGTAAAAGTGTATTGACACCGTCTAATGTGAATTTGTAAAAGATGCTGCAACTTCTGGAATTGTAAAAGCAAAAAATTCAAAGAGAATATGTTACGTTTACGCGGACGGCCTGTTATATGATTGAAATAACATCCTCAATAAATTACATACATGGGCTGTAAAACAGCAATGTAAAATATCATGTCATATACTTTTTTGTACTGAAACTACGTTTATGGATGCACTTCGCTTTTATTCTACATTTTTATCTGACTGTTGTCCCAAAAAACTCTTATGCTCTTCCTGTAAAGGGGTCGAAACGTATTCGTTCTCGTTGTTCTACTTTAGAACGCATCTGTTCATTGACAAAAACAAATTATTTATAAAGTTGTTTATTTACCACTCAGCGAACAAGTGCCGATTTATTTCATTATTCATGATTCTTAGGTCACATTTCCCAAAGAGATTCATGTTTTTACACCAAGGAACGTCAAGAATGATGTCCGCAGATGCTAAAGCTCGACATGACACATGTAACATAAGTATTAAGTTTTGTTTTTTTAATACTCATACATTTATAGTCGTCACTCGTAGTGAGGACACTCGTCCATTAGTGCTTACATACCGAATAGCAACCATGTAAAAATCCATATGATAGGAATCCATGAAAAAAATACTAACTAAATACTAAAAAAGTTTCGTATAAAATTATTCGAGTCTCACCCATACCGACCCATTTCAACCCAATAAAATAATTATTGACTTTCCTTTCACGTACATCAAATGATAAATGTTATTGTCGATAAAACGCACTTGACATGTTGTACACAAATACTTAATTTTACACTTGAGTTTTTGTTCAAATGAAATGAAATTGCCGACAATTTAATTCACTTGAAAATACAGTTACAGTGGCAGTGGCGAGGTAGTTTGTGATTTTCAATAAGTAATATAAAATTGATTTACATTTTATGAGCGATCGGTATGGGAGCAGAGCCGGAGAGATTCCTCGACTCGTCAACCAGGAACAAATTCTTTGTATGAAAAAATTGTCTGAGAGAATCTTGCCTCGGAAAACCTTTGAATGAAATTGCTTTGTAACTTGAGCGCAATGTACTACAGAGCTTTAAACTTGCAGAATACACTTTAAAAGTTTTGTTTTAATATATATGTTTTTTTAAACTTTTTTTCAGGTAGGTATTTAATAACTAATTTATCCGGTGTTAGATAAATAATGACTTCAGTGACTGGCTATAAAATTGCTTGATTGTTTTAATATAGGTATACGAGTATTTATATAATCTTAGTAAGCTTTGAGATGGGCTTTATGTGTAGACATTATCACGAGAATTGCGCATCAAATAATAACTACATAACGAGTGTACATTAAACAAGGCCTTTTTGACCACTGTTAGATTTACTATTAGCTCCCGAAAGATCAAAATTCAGTAACCCTATACTTCAGTCATGTCTGTTTCTTCTTGGGTTGTCAATAATTGAATTCATACAGCAATCATATTACGTCATAAAAATGAAGAATAGGGATGTAAGTGCTTGTACCCTACAACGTCGCAGTAAAAAGTAGTAACACATCTTAGAGCTGGCGATGTTATAGTGGTCTCACGCGTATTCATTCATGTTGGGCGTTTACCAGGCGGATGCAAGAGATCGTGAATCACTGTGAGAATGTACAATACGAACTTGTTAAAAACATTTATCGCAATAACAGGGGCTTGTCAATTGAACATTATAGCTACTTTATGTTTTTTCTTGCATCGGCAACGTATAGAATGAGTATCGTCAAAATATATGAATAAAGAGTATTGGTTTCTTAAGTGAACACTACTCACTCATGAATTGAACACTATTATTGAATTGAAACTACTGCGGTGAACACTTCGGTCTTCTGTCTCCACGCCACGGTTCCTGTTTCGAAACGTCAGACGAAGTGAAGTGAAATTAATAAAGAGCTTAGAAAATGAGCTGCGCTTTATACATTCATTTGTGAAGTATATTCTCTAGTATGAAATACACAACGTTATAATGAAGTGTTCACACAAGTCACCTCACGGCCACTAATCAATAAGATCGTGTTCTCCGATAAACGTTATCTCCAACACAAGCTTTCTAAAAGATAAAAGTCAAATTTTAGATTATAAAGTAATAATGTTAGTTATAAAAAGTTGATTTTATTATGCCATCAATCTTGTAGGGCGGCATGTTGAATTACCACGGGTCAGACAAATCGTGTGAGTTCTCTTCATATTAGGTACCTATTTAACTAAAAAGTGTATAATATTTTGTTATTAAGCCATAAAACCTCATAAACTACATAGCCGTTTCATTATAAAATTGATTTCTATGGAAATCGTGAGGGGAAATCACAAAGAGCATACGAATTGAGAGAGTCACTAGTCTAGTTAACTGTTAAATTTAATCACCTCCCCATTTTACACAGGTCCTGTGATAAACGAATTTTTGGGACAAAACAAAAGTGAACTTGAGTAAAGACTATAGATTTATATATTCCAAAACAACTATAGGTTTCTATAACAATAATGACCAAAATCAAACCCGAGTGATGTTTTAATATGATTTTACTATTTTATTGTTTAACTTCATATAAAATACGAGGGTAACATTACTTTCATGTCCTGTAAATGTCATTGGCTTTCCAAATATTGATATTCTAACAAAATATTTGATTCAGTGAAAGGGTTGCCCCCAGACCATGGGTATGTTGTAACGTGACACTCGTTTTCCGGAGCTGTAATAGTTACATGTCACTGCGACGGGCCGAAAGACAATCTGTTGACATCCATACAAATATTTATTTATCGTTTTTGTGTCGACTACTGGAATTTCGAATTGAAAGATGTTAATGAATTCTAACTTTTATTCGTATAATTAGACGCTTCGATAGGTGTTAAATCATCTTGCAAGACATTTAGTGTGATAACTGCGTGTTCGTCTAAAGTCGCGTTTATGATCATAAAAAATTTAAACACACTTGTCGCATTTTACCTTTAGGGCATCATCAAAATGTTGATGCCACCTTATGAAGGGAACTGAATTTTAACATTTAAATACCATCATGTTTTTTTCATTTTGCACTGTTACGTTTCTTCACCGTATTTTATAAAAACTCGTGTCTTTGCGCAACCTTATAATAGGAGTCCATTCACAAAGCATCTCGATATTTTTTCAATGTCAAGTCGGGACGTCGTCGTGCAATTTTGAAGAAAAAACACCAAAATCAATAATAGCTGCGTGCACGTGTTTAACGTGGATTATAGATTACGTGTTTGAAGATTTTCCCATTGCCTGTGAGTAGCGTCAGGTATATCGCAGAACAGGACATCTGTAGAGACTGCAAAACAATATGAATCAATATGAAAACAAAAAGAATAGAATGAAATATTGAATTTAATAGTCATAAAAAGTATTTATAGAATGGTATCTAGTGCCAACTGGCATTACCTGACAATAAAAAAGCATCAAATATGATTAACACAAACTCAGTCTACATGCAAAGACAACGCTATAATGAAAATGAGTGGTCATTAAAATTTATATTAACTTAATATAAAAAGAACAGCAATAAATTATAAAACAATTTACAATCTATTAAAGTTTATTCTCTGACAGTTATATGTCATTTACATTTGATAGTAAATTCTTACTCAAAAGAAAAAATCATTTTAATATATTTTTAAACAATTACTACTCTACTCATTCTCTGTTTCATACCCTGATTCTGCACAAAGAAATTGTATACAATTATAACATAACGGCCGAAATTGTAACTGTCTAACGAAACTCAGTCGTTGCGTTCTTAAAGAAAATATATCAAAAGCAGGTAATTTTGTGGATATCTTCGGTGCCTCAGCAAAAAACTTAAACAGTTATTTTTAAGATACTGAGTGCAGATATTTTTTAATAAATAGGTCAATGGATTATTAGCTCTGATGCGTATCATTAACCTTTCAACGGAAGGTACTTACGAGAAATATATTGTTTTTTAATCAATAGATTTGAAGTATCAAGATATTACTAAGCAGATTTATAATCTATATAGGTGAAATTATGTTGACGAAAATATAAATAGGACAAATATCCGTTATTATATCGGAAAGTAGAAACGTTACTTTAATATTTGGAGAAAAAGTTGACTTTATTAATGCTATCTTTATTAATATTAATTTTGGACAGGAAGGCTTATAAAATACCTTATTGTTAAAATGAAACTTACTAAATGAGGTTTTTCTGCAGAGCTTCATGCAATGCAAGCCTGTTCTTTTGAAGGAAGCCTATACTTAACTCGAAATATGAGCTTTTAACAAGGGCCTCGCTTTGGATTTTTATAGAATTAATTTGTTCGACGATTTTTACTTATTTTCTTCTTAAAACCAATCTCATTAATGAATGGAAAATAATTATCAGCTTTCAAATTGCATCACTTATAGTTTTTATTAAAAACAAAAAGAAAACATAAAATTCTTCTTCTGGTGTAGGCAGACAAACACTTTGTCAACTTGGTCTACGCAGTCCAAATGTCTTTATAATTTTATTTAACCTTTACTGAAAGGATTTCCTGTATCTTGCAGAAACATATCATAAAACACGATTAATGTTGGTTTTGAGGCGCCATAATAAAGAAGGAAACCTTCCAATGTGTGAGTAGTTTACATTGTGTAGTTTGTCGTAAGACAATTTTTTAAATTCTCAAAAGTAAAGCAATGCAATTATCCGTACTACTAGATACGTACAATTAAAATGGTTCATTCGTTTACTTACAGTTAGTGTAATTACAGGAAATATAATAAAGATCACAACTCAAGGATAGAGCAATGGGAAACTGCTATTTCCTGCCTCATTATATTCTTACCTTATCTATTTTACTTAAGTGATTTTCATGCAATGAACCCAGCATATATTTGTATATTGGAACCACTACCAACCAAAGTCAATTCAAATATTGTACTGTGAGAAAAACTGGAATCTATTTATCATTTTGATGTACGAAGTTCTGGGAAATTAAGGAACTGGTTCCGTGAGCCGGCGTGTGTCGCCCTCGCGTCAACGAGCCTCATCGACGGAGTTCGGGGGCGAATTGGAATATATTGATAGAATTAATTGGCGGTCGGTCGGCGAACCTGCGGACGCGCAGTTGTGCAAACCGATACCAATCATATATGATAATATGAACCTCATATTTTAAGTATTTTACCTAATTGATCATAATCTGAACATTGCCTGATGCACTATGGATAGGTATTTGTTTAACTTTTATTTAGATGATGACTATAAATTGTCAATTTCCGATGGCAATGTAACGGTCAAGTTTATATCTATTGACATAGAATCCTTGACACTCAATCGGAAGTCGGTCCAATTGGTGATTTAGCGAAGAATTGCATCATCGAGTCGCGCGGGCGAGTCATCGGCCTCACCGGATGTTGTCCAACTCTTGATTAGCTGCGACGAGCCCCGCGCCGAACAAGTTCAAACAATTAACTGTACAGAAGTGTCCGACACTAATGAATGATACAGACTTGCTCCATTTCATTACACAAACACCGTGACAAGACGTCTTACAAATTGAGATTAATTCAGGAGTGCACTCCGTCATACACCACTTACACGCGATATTGAACTTTAACATTGAGGAATTAGGATGTTTCATTTACATTTTTAAAGACAAATTATTATCATTGCGTAACAGTCAGTTGTTAACCTTAGCCATTCTATGTCCTGTGGCTATTTATAAGACGAATTCTTTGTTGACTATCATCAATTAAAAGCTCCATTGTTGGATATATGCTCTATTGTATTTCAAGAAGTATTCGTATTGGCGAAAACTTTTGTTGTAAGTGGGTAAACATTAGATAGATAACGATCCGTATTTTACTATTTAATGTACGACAACAAACATGCCTCTATTATGGATTCTCGAAACGGTGTAACTTGTATGAATCACGTTAATTCTGAGACTTGGTTGTCAGTGTTTCGCTGGTTGTGGCCCGTGGTAGGTGCCCTGATGGTATCTCGTAAGATACCGCCAGCGGGCTCTCTCACCACATTTGCTACTGTCAACATAGAACTATTACATTGTAAAGGAAGAGTATTTGTTACGAACCACTCGAGATCTTGCTATGTTTATCGAAATTATAATAAATCAGTGTTACATTGTGTTTTTTATTAATTTACTAGCAGCGCCCGCGGATTTACTCGCGTTATGCCCGCTCCCGTGGGAATTTCGGCATTTTTTATACACATGTATAAACCTTCCTCTTAATCACTCTATCTATTTAAAAAACCGCATCAAAATCCTTTGCGTAGTTTCAAAGATAAGCATATGCTAAGCATACATAGGGACAGACAGACAGCGGAATGTGACTTTGTTTTATACTATGTAGTGATGTAAAAATGGTATGATAATAAAAATCAACATCCATTTACTTCTCATTACATATAACCATTATGAATTAAGTCTATTCTTAGTAACATTAACTATGATAAAATAAACAGGTAAAATATGATAAGTGTATTTTATGAAGGGTACCGGATAACAACTGATAAAAGAGGTCACGGCTGACCTCAAGGTCTCGTAAAAATATGTCTATTGATAGGTAGAGGTGGTGATGGCGGCTCTACTAAAAGTCTTGCTAACAAGAAGCGGTTTACATACAAGTTTTTTTAAAACCCTGCGCCAAATGGGTTGGGCTGATTTTACTAAACGTTACTTAGAACCACCGTAAAAAAACTAGCTTACGAATGAAAACAACGGCATTGAAATCAGTCCATCCGTTTAAGAGCTACAGCTCCACAGACAAACACACAGTTTGACATATGCACAGACATAAATTGGAATAAGTTTCATTTCTATTTTTACGGAAGATATCCAGAACACCTAGTCTATAGGTTTTATTGGTGAGGTAATATTGATTTCTGATTAATAAACCTCAAATAATATAATGGCTGAGACAAAATATTTATTTGTATACCATTTGTATATAACGTAAGTATATTGATCCAAATTAATGTAAGTTACTTACATTCAAATAATGCAGCCAGATTCAGTACCTGTAACGATAAACAATTTCCCAATAATAGATAGTACTCGTATTATCACAGGCACAGTGCTGTGATTACTACGCGATATCGTTTTCCTAAATAAATATTAGTAGTCATCGTAATTTGTTCATCTACAAACTAGTGTAAGCACTTTTGTGTCATCGAGACGGAAATTATTCGATATTGATTGCTTTTAAATCGATGCGACGCCCACACTCGGTCAATATTTATTCGAGATACGTGGCGACTGAGGAAGTGTTACTTAGAAGTTTGTACTGATAACAACTCTTTAAATTCGATTACACTTTGATAAGAACATTGAATAACACGTTTCCATCTTTACCGAGTTAAGTTTATGTTATTTTTATGTCGACTGTCTGCGATATAGTAATTGCATCATATCTGTACTAAATAACTAATAACTTTTTCATGACTTTATCTTTGACTATTATTTATATCTGTTTTTTTATATTTTATCGGGCTTGAGAAAAAATGTTTGAATTTCGAATTTGATAATACATATATTTTATGAATTGGTTAAGATACTAATAAATTACAGAAAAAAAAATACACGGTGACTTAGAGTTCTTCTTCATGCGTTAGGAAAATAAAATGAGCAAGTCCTGCGGTGGAGGAGGCTAGGAACTGGATAACTTTAGTAAACCGATTCACACAGTCGATTAAAGACGGGTTAGTAGTATAAAGTTCAATCTTATAAAGTTCCTCCACTTGTCACGCGACACAACCTACTCATTCACATTCACACCTGCGAAAGACGAACAACATGTTATAGGTACACTTTGAAACTTTCCCTAATCAAATATGATCCTTATACCCGAAAGCATTTGAACATACTTTATTTTGCATTAAGGATTATTTTTGTGTAACCAGTATCAAAGCAAATAGAACGCCTTCAGATACTCACTCCCCTCTGAGAAGAAACAATAATTGGGAATAAATGGCCAACTTGACACCACAAAGAAGGTGAAGAAATAAAAGAGAGAATTACACGGAAATTTCGAGGCGTGCCATTGTTGTCGCTACTTCACTAGATAACAATTTGCACTTCAACTGGTATTGTGTTAAAGCACCAGATGCGTGTTGGCGCATGCGCCAAACGCAATCCTTTTGATACATGTTCCTTATTCAAAGAAACTTGTTCACAAATATAGTGTAACTACCAATATAATACACAAAAGAACATTTAACGTTATTAATGTACTATGAGTGGACACTTCTGGACCAACGGTCTCAAGCGGCTACTTCAATTGAAGCGGTTTGACCGTTAGTTATTAGTGTTATTACATACATATAAAAAATACACGTTTAAAAATATTTATGATTTAATGTAAATTATATACGTGAGGGATGTAGTACATTTACAAATAAGGTGCTGCGGTCTTGTTAGAGTATGAAAGACTTTATTATAATTATGACATGTTATGTTTTTAAGCTGCGGTTTGTAGCAGTCTTTGAGATAAGTACATGATCTTTCATAAGTTTTATAATAAAAATAATATACTACATTGATGATATATCTGTTAATATATGAAATGACTTTTTATAAAAAAATAATATATTTTTCATTAGCTTTTGTTTCAATTAATTGACTATATTTTTTTCCTTCTTCATACAAAATTGTTACCTGTATTGTGGCTATTGATGAAAAAAATATGTAGTGTTTTTATAATGAAACGCGTCTCACATAGGCATCATAATGTGTACGTAATCATAATGAACACATAGTAAGTGCTTCAAGTCCAGTCCAATCAAAGGTAGAATGCTTGTTGTTATTAATTTATAGAAAGTCATCGTGGCTCCATTAGAATAGATAGTCATAAAGATCAAACGGGTGATACTATCGGTACATCAAATTAATAAATAGATTAAACAATTGCGTAGAAAAGACGTTAGCTTCATCATTTTATCAATGCAACTACATACATACATATTAGAATAGGTTAACTTTACAGTTTTCATGACAAGTACCAAAATACTCAATAATACAACTAATAATTAATGCGTGTAAATAACAGTAAGGACATATTATATAATTGGGAGAAAAACATTGTTCACTGAATTTATTAAGTACTTAATCAATTACCATGTTTAAAACAACTCTAAACTTTAACTGTAATTGCGGTCCTTTTACTTTAAACCAAATTTGGTCAAAAAGTGTGCTTTTTATGATAATATTATCTTACTTAGCATGAGAGAGAGCATTCGTTTGTTGTGAAATTGATCTGTTAATGTAATTACCTAAAGTGCAACCGACTCCGAGTATCTAGTCTGCCCGCTCTCATAAGTTACTCTATGCGGTGGCTTTTACCAAATCATTACGGAATGAGCTCCTTGCTTTGTTATTGGCTCGATCCCGTGCTTGTTAACGTCGATCAACCTCCATTACGACCACCGATTGATATTTCTATTGTCAATAACTTCATATTCACAAGTAGTCATTATAAGGATCAATAAAAACGTTTCAAACATAAACGGAAGCGATTTATAGTCGCGAGAACCCAGCAATTAAAACTTTATTACTTGTAATGAATTGAATCCAAAGATCGGAAGTCACCTGTTTAATGTCAAATAGAAATGTGATATCTTAAAGATCTCCATTATCTGAATGGGATCTCTTCGTATTAATTATGTAACACCTCATTAGGGGCCTCGTATACACGAAAATGCAAATCCGACGGAGGCAGTGTTCGAGCATTTTCGTTAAATTTTGACCAATTGACATGGTTAATGGCCTGTTTTATAAATCCAATAGTGTTCCGAGACCGCTATTAGTTCGGTCTCTTTATGGGAATGGCATCGACGTCGTATATTTAGTTTGTAGTTTGAAACGGTATCACTTTTTATTCTGACATAAAACGACTTAATTAGGGTCAAGCCTTTTAACGTATAATATATAAGATGGCTGCATTTCACGTTAAATTAAACTTGGTCCGTTTCATTTCACATCTTTAATAAAAATTCAAATTATCGATTGTCGATGTTGTGGGGGCACCGCAATACTTTATGTTTGTTATGGCGAGGCGGGACTTCATACTCGATTCCGATCACAATTCGAATGATTACGTTTAAGTCGTGTAACGAGACCATTAACAAATCAATGAGGGAGTTCCAATTAAGTAGCTGATGTTATTACGCCGGCCGCTACTCGTGCTTCGATCACTATCACAAAATTAAAATCTTGGACGTGAGTTACAGAGTTCTCGCAACTTTATGTTATCCTCTTGCGACTACCAACTCATTACCGAATAAACGCAAAACAGAAGGTAACAATGTTGAACAAATTCTTTACAATTTAGACAATTAATTTTATTACCTAAATTGCTAAAGCTAATTAAACAACAATGTTGCTGAGTTACGGAGATTTCAAGGATGATCGTTGTTTTGTTACAGATTTCTCGACTAACCACCAGGAGTTAATACCGTGTATTTACCACAAGCGCATTATACCACCTTCATATTAATGAAACCTTATAAATTGAGAAAATAACTATAATTGTTTGTGAAAACAATATTTTTTTTCGAATCCGTTAAAAATGTGGATATATTATATTAAATAGCACGATATGTGTGTGATAATTTACGCTAAATATTAAATAAACAATATTTGTTTATAAGACGATTATATTACACAACCATGTACTGTAAATCAATTGTAACTATTTATTAAAATATAGTTTTAGGGACAAAACTGATCTTGCTACGTCTTATAACCGGGAAGCGTCCCCATATTTTCAACTGAGCATTGTAGCACTAATAAGAGTACATACTTTATACTAATAAATAACATTACTATTATGTGTTAGGTAATCTAATAAAGATTCTAAAAGAGTATAAATGTCCGTGGTCAGTAAAAATATTATAACTTAATTACTAATACTGCAATAATGTATCCAATTCTAACTAATACAGGTAATCCGACGATTCGTTACGGCCATATAAGTTAATGTTACATGCTCACTTGCCTATAAGTTAATTTTATAATATATTTTTCCCAAGATTACTATTCATAACATGATGTTACACGTTCCCTGCTTTATAATAATACGTATAATGATCTTTAATATGTCTAATAGCTTGATTGGCGTCATAAGCGTATCCGATCCAGAGTTAAGACGTTTGCTGAGAGTTTTCATCTTGTATCACAATATCTTAGTTAATAATAGGGGGATATTTTATCCTCAACTCAGATATGATGATCTAAAGTCACTAAAAGTCATAGAATAAAGAAATACTCTTAAGTTTCATTACTACTATTGATCATTTCAAAATCCTGTAATTTTTAAGTAAAAGTAGTATGTATTAGCCTTTAATGTCCCACTGCTGGGCAAAGGTCTCTCATCTCACTGAAGTTATCAGTACAGTGATGAGGATAATTCGTAATCACTACACTTCCCTAATGCGGGTTGGTGATCTCAAACCCGAGCCATGTTTGAAAAGTCGGAAACATGTTTTCGCTCGACCCGGGAATTGAACCCAGGACCTCAGTCTTGGCAGGCACATAGGTACCGTTAGACCACCGAGGCGTTTTAAATTATGAAAATGTCGTAGTCCATAATAAAATTAGTGTTCAAAGGAAAAATTAAAAGGTATTTATTAATAAAGACAGGCTAGAAATGTTCCGTTCTCTTTAACTGAAAATATCAGTACAGGATTAGGCATGTCTACATTTTTTAATGAAAAACGATTGGAAATCTTAACAAATGTAAGATTAGATTTGTTTTTTTAAAAGCATAAATTAAAACATATATTGCAATTTCACGGTAGAGTCCTCGAAGTTGTACCATTTTTTCCCGAGATATTTGATACCTTTTTCGTCGGCAGATCAAACCTATGCACCTGTAAACCCTTGCTGTTAAAACAAACAAAAAACAATCGTTTATGAGTTATCATAAATATTAATAACGCGATTTTAGACCGTTAGCAGAGTAGGGTGACCAAAAAATAAAACTAGTGGTCAGTATTAATATGGTATTTATGTAATGCTTGCCGTTTTCCGCTGCTTCAGACGTAGATGTTTCATCAACTATTTTACCAATGGACAACCGAAGGCCTGAGATGGCTTAAAACAAAGTCCGACTTATAAGTGGTGTAACTTATACAATATGCGGCTTGGTTGCATATTGTACACCTTTAATGATATAAGATATAAATAAATATAAATATACATTTAGTAGCAAGTGGATCACAGGTGAGTATTTGCCTGTAACAGTATTAAAATAATGGTCACCCTACACGCCTGGCGTCAACTTTGACAGACCTTTTCGCCAATTCGATTTCAAAGGTGACCAAGGTGTCTCGGGCTCGCCCACAAAATTAATAAGCTCATCCATATTTTAACCGCGTTTATTTATAACTAACCTGCTCCCTTTTTGCCCTTTCATTTTACCGCTGATTAAGATTTTATTCATGGGCCTTTTAGCAAAACAAATACATTTATCTTTAAATCGTTTCCTAAAACGTACCATGATTAATACGATTTTTAATAGGTAAACTTTAATAGATTACAAAAGTTAGAGGGTATGGCTAATATATTGATTTTTGTATTGTTTATTAGTTATGAATAAGATTCAATTATTTTACAAACAAGTCATAAAGTCTGTATTCGATATACTTTGAAAAATGTTTCGGGAGTGTAGGGTCATTGCGCCTGTTCGCGTCCAGCGCCCTATTCGCGTCCATTTTTCGGACCTCCCTATAAAAATTCTCGAAAATAGGTATATTAACACACTAAATCACCGAAAAGTCGTTATCGCTAATACCTAATCGTATAAGAGGCACATAGACATTGACAAAAGTTCTGTGAGCCCAACCAATCATGTCTAGAAAAAATAGTTAGTTTCCGTTCTTCAACAAAGAAGCGCAAACGCGCGAAATGTTGGCAAAAAAATAGTGCGCAGGGGCGCGTTCGACGGTAAGTATTTTATTGTTTTATGCGTATTTTAGAATACACAGCTGTTTCTAGACATAAAGCATGAAAAAAGGAGTAATATTAATTATGTACTTGCTTGTTTTTTTTAAAGTTAACAGTTAAAATAAGGTGGACGCGAATTACTACACCGAATTTATAAAACTTCCACTTTGCGACCACAATGGACGCGAACTCGTCTATTTATGATTTTGTTAGTTTTTATTTTTATGTGATAAAATTAAAAAAGGGGATTTGTTTTTACTTTTTATTTATGTATTATTATCATGCAATTGTAATGAGCAATTTGCGTCCACGTTATTATGATTGTAGAAAATGATAATATCGTATATCATATGTGGACGCAAACTATAACTACAAGGAAATAGTATTGTACCAAATTGCGTCCATTTTTTCATTAAATTCAAATAATAGCATAAATATATTTTTTACTTATAATTTAATATGCATTATTTTTTTTAAAACTAAGAGTTAAAACTAAAAACACTCTCCCCGCTGAAGTTTTCTTTGCAGAAATTTCTATCGAAACTGAATTTGAGAGGTCTCTTATGGAACTATCAATGGTCGTTTTTCCATTACCCGGCCCGGCACCGGCACGGCTCCGGCATGGCCGAGCACCGGCACCGGCGCCGAGGTTTCGTTTTTCCACTGCGCCGGTGTCGATGCCGGTTTACGCCCGGTGAGTGGTACAGTACTGACACACTCACACGGCTACAATTCATATAAATATGCAATACACATGCAGTTTTGCCGGGCCGGTACCGGTGGGAAGCTTGCTGCCCCGGCGCCGGCGACGGCGCCGGCAGGAGTCAATGCCGGGCCGGCGCCGGCGCCGGTAAGGCAAAAAGCGAGCCATACATTTTCATAAATTTTTGCTTCCCCGGGCCGGGTAATGGAAAAACGCCCAATAGAACGAAATAGTACTATTTTAGAATTGGATGCAACTAAAGACGTCTAAAGAAATCACCATCTCTTCATTATACGTAGAAGATGAAAACATAAATGATGAAGCTAACTCCGGTTCGACTGTGCAGGTTCAAACAGTAACAGCCGAAATACACTCTACACCAAAACCTTGGTGGATACCAGATGTGGAATCTGAGAAAGAACATGTACCAGCCGTGGAGCTAACGGAATAAAGAATCTGTTAAAATACAATTTTTCTTTACATTATCTGAAAAATATCACCCCTACATTCCTTTTCTTAGCTGGTGGACGCAAAATGGTCTATGGGTGGACGCAATTTAGAATTTTTGGACGCAAAGTGGGTAAAACGCCTATTTTTGAAGTTTTTCTATTTATAAAAAAAACACAAGTAGTTTTGAACAAAACTGTAAGCGAACCCTATAGTAGACTATATAATGAACACATTACATAAATTTTTCATTGAAACTAGTGCTGGAACATTTTTATTTTCTCCTTCAAACTTGCCAACTGCACTAAATGGACGCGAACTGGCGAAATGACCCTATTTGTAGAGACACGAAAAGGAAAACTGATTGGCAATATTTAATTTGAAATGTTTGTCTATAAACAATGATCCCAACGCGACACACAAGACAGCTGTCTCTGACCACAAGACAAAAAGTGTCTAGATACCATCAGGTCGAGTTACATTCGTCCACGGGGCCTGCAACACTGCGGTCAACAAAAAAATACCGAAAAAAATATAAAACTACCGCCGAGTAGCACACAACTCACTGTTTATGACCAACTTATACTTTTGCTCGGTGTTTACAGTATGATGTGTATTTTAGCGCTCAACAAACTTGAAACAGATGGATTTAACTCCAATCTCTCACTTTGATTCGCCGACAGTAATTCGATATTGTATTAAAGAGGCATAAATAAAATTATCAACGCGACGTCCGAGTCTTGCGTCGCGGCCGGTTGTAGCTTAAATGTTTATAAATTTTAACGGTTTCGCTCCACGAATGTGTAGGTAATGTTCGCAAAATAAGAATCTAATATCGCCACCGCATTCGTCCCGCGAACAATACGCGTTTCTCTACGGCTTTTAAACATCAATAGGACGGTATTTAGATGGTATTTTTTCAGCAGGGTACGTGCACTGTTCTCTTATTTGCCTTTTGTCAAGTTGTGGGCGCGACAAAGCCACAAACATTCCCTGCTGGGCAACCGATATATTATTTGCAAAAAAATCGTATTTTATTTCGTTTATTGAAAACTCAGAATCTGGTGTTCTGCGTACAGAAAAAATGTAATAGAAGATACACATGATATATCGCTCGGTAGGTAGGTGCCCATTATTGTGGTACGGCTTTGTGGTACCTTTGGTCAGGGCAGCGGTCAACATTAGTATTCTATAAATTCAGTTCCCGAAAACTTATACAATCATTAATTTAATGTATTGATCGTTTTTTAACAAGAAGATTTGAAATATTGCAAGATTATCTTTTTAAGTTAGTGTAAAATATAAAAGATTCTTCATTTCGAAAGAGTATTCAGTTTTATTAAGATTATCAAGGTCTATGCTTGTAAGCAAAAAAGTGAAAATAATGTTTCCAATATTATAATTAAATCAATAACATTCTTCGTATGTTTTTGAACAGAAAGTAATGTTCTCTACACTGGAGTACCTGGTCCAGTGTAGAGTACCCAATTGTTTTATTTCGGCTGTGTACCTCGACGAGGCTCTCGCGGTGGCTGCAGGGGCGTGCACAAAACGCTCCGAAACACGTGCAAAGCGTTCGCACAAAGCGAGTTTGCATTTCCGCTCTCTGTGCACTTCCTCTACTCTGATTTTACTTTTTATTGGCATAAAGTTTTTATTTGTGGCCGCCATTTGGAGCCCATTGTGAACAGGACATTCAAACACAACACATCGTAGGTTTCGATTTCGTTAATGATATCGAAAGATTTAATTGAGGTTGAAATCGAAAGGAAATCTTACAATAAGGATTATTATTCCGGCTGTTCCCACATAGAAATACTTCGCCAGCCAGCGTAGCGCTCCAAACATAAACTTCATTTAAGAATCGTATTTCTGAGTAAAATTCAACACCTTAATCTGACCACCGTCCCATGTCAAGATAAGCTTTTAAAAACACCAACAGAGTTAATGTTAAATTTATTTGCACACCTCAAAGACAAAAACTAAATACCATTACGTGTTTGGAAAGACAATGCCACAAAAACAGTCTCAAGTAGATCAGATACTGCGAAAGTTTAGGGATCGGATGATAAATTATTTACATTTTTAGGATAGTTATACTCTATAGAGGTAAACTTAAAGTTCAATTTATTCTGAAGATAAATTATAGTATTATCGAGTAATGTCCGGAGTGCGGTGTGCGGTCAAGCCCGGTTGTTGTTATCTCGGCAGTATCTCTATACAGTGTCAAAACTTGTGTCCGGAACTCTGCGTGACACAGGAAGGTGTGATCCCAGGAGGTATTGTGACCACACAGGGTGATGTCTCATTTACCACATACTGTCGCACAACTGACAAATTGAGACATTGTAATTGATAGCAACATGCGGGAGAGCAATTGTTGCCAATAATAAGATTCACCAATAAATCGTTTATGTGGTCAAAATAGATACCTTGCATGATAGATATCGTGATGTAAATAATTTGTAGAAACTTGGGTGTTCTAAAATTATAGAGAATTAGCGAGAAGTCACTGAATTTTGTGGTGGCTGCGACACTTTTTAATTTTCGTAGACACGTAACCTTTTTTATAATAATTTCTGGATACATTTTCTCAAATGATATTTTGTAGTTTATTACTAGCTTGACAGTTGACAGTTGAGTTGGTATATGCTAGTCGTAATTTATATTACATAATGAGTACCGTAAAGTAATGACTATGACATACTGTGACCTGCAGTCAGGAAGATAAACCTCTCCAGTGGAGATGTAGCTTAAGTGACATCGCGTGAAATCATTATAAAATCTACTTAGAGCTAACCATGTCCTTTTCTCTAACAACTTCTTAAAACAAAACCGATCTTTAACGCTGTACGAATAAGGTTGTTAACCAGTTAAATTGTCATTTCGTTTACTTTGAACGCGTGTAATCAACTTTTGATTGGTTTGAATTAATCGAGGAGTGCATGCGTGCCCGTGTGCATCTTAAAGACAATTGAATGAAGTTTCAAATAAGATTAAAGTGGAATTTTACCAAAATAATGAATAGCGTTTCAGTTTTATGCAAAGCTATTCAAATAGATTTTGTACCTCTTGGTAGGAGCAAAGAATATTATAATAAATATAGTATAATTGAATTAATATCTGCTATTGAATAACAAAGGCTACTGCTAGTTATAAATAACAGGCCTCCTCACAGTTGGTAAATGAGGCGGGTAAACCGAGCCTTCTGTACGTAATAGTGCATCAATAAATCCATTAAAATTAAAGTGATTGCCCGGAGCGGGACCCGTCGATTCGTCACCGTCATTACATCTATCTCGTATGAATGCGAGAGGTCAGCCATACACGGCTTAATATTCTCTTTAATTAAGAAATATTGGTGCGTTTTTGTTGTATAGTAATTAAGTTAGATTTATAATTTTAATAATTTTGTTTTTACTCGTTAAAAATAGTTGTGAGACTATATTATATTCTTATTAATTTGTCACTATACGAAACAAAAGTTTGAAGGTTTGGTCTAAAAAAATTATCAATTTTTTTACTAGGTTGGATTATTTTTATTTCCGTGACGTCACAAATTGTCTTGATTGTAGATATTCGTTATGCAGCTACCGCCTATTAGCAGCGGCTACTGTTTTTTTTTGTGGAATTATTCATGGTTTGCCACCTCCCGTACTCGGAGTGAGCTGCCTTAATTACTGACACAATCATCATCTGCCACCGCATCAGTGGAAATAAGTATCTTTGTTGCTTATTGATTGTTTCATGATACACACCGACGTTTCGTAAAATACATAGTACTTACAACAATAAACGTGCGTACGCTCTTTTATCGTTCAATAATCCGAATATTTGGTCGTAAGATGCTCCTCTTATTGCACAAAATTGATATGAAGCTGTCGGTTATTAAATTGAGATTCAATATCCAGAAGCTGCCATCAATCAAAGAGGCCGAAATGGCCCGTCGATACCGGAACCAAGCAACCACTTCGATCTTAACCCTTAATTATAAATGCTTCCAACGTGGACTCACACCGCCACCGGTGGTCTCCGCACACCGATAATTTGTATTGCTTATTTTGTAATAGACTACCGGAATCAAAACCTGATTCTACCACCAAAGTTCAAGAGTGTCTTGGTTCAGTAAACACGGCTCGTGCTTTACCTAACTCAGTGAAATAGAAAATCGTTGCGGTTTAGTATCCTTAGAGGGAAACGATCCGATTTAAATGTAATAATTTTGAAAGTCAATGACTTCTCGTACAATATTGTGGTCGGGTACCCCGTTTCATTCGAAGCGTAAAATTGGCAACAATATTGTAGAATCAGCAACAACAACAGATGAATCAGTTCAAAATTATCATGGTCACCTAAAAAACTAAGAACTTATACTAACCTATAGTATCTATGCAGTATATTCATAAATTTACCACGAGTTGAATTCGAGCCCTTCCTCTCTAAACGGCGGATGGTATAAAGTTGATGAATTGAAGACAATATCATAAAATATTAGGAATCTTTATGAGAACGTCGATTCAGATAACGTTATCTCAACTTCAACAGAGAAAGATATACGAAATGAGATTTGAATTAGTTATATCCTGTGCGTTATCTCCATACTTTGTTGATGTGGCTTCTTTATCAAAGGGATCATAAAGTATTCATAATTAATACAGGTATAATCCATCGAGATGAGGCGCTACCTTTTTGAAACAGCTATTAACAAATTGCTTTTAGACATATATTTCTGTTATGTTACTGTTTGTGAATGGGTCTATCTATAGTGATCAAGTAATCGGCTCGTTAGGGGCTGATGAATGTGATACGATTACTCTGTGATTATAAAACGTTTTATAAAGATTGGATCTTTTCATTAACTACGTGAGAAGGTCTCCGGAATAACTAGACTGTTCGTAATTACCTCAAGATGAGAAATAATTTCGGTCTTTCCAAAACTGTATTCTTTAACCGTAGTTCATGAGATAAAAAAATGTACGCAATGTTTAAAAGTGGTAAATATGTAATACTTTTGGCAACAACAAGTTAGCGATTAATACACTTTAAGTGGCGTAGCGGCTCCGAGCCCAAGTGGCATAAATGGTAGCGTATGCTTACAGATCGAGCATTGCAGGCTAATAGCCGTGAAAGGGGAAATTAGCTTATATATCAATACGTGGTTATCATGCGGAAGCAATAACGTTACATTTTAATCGAATAACATACCACTTTATGAAAAACGTCCGATGCACGTCTCACATTTTGACAAACGAGGATGGTAGCTTAAATATTATTAAAATGTCGTTTAAATTAAAATTTTGTTCGTGAAATATGTTTAAGATATGTAATCTGAATACAAGGAGCGCCTGTCTTCGAGATGGAGAGCTGTCGGAGCGGAGACCACCAGGGACGATAGTTTTTTGAGCGCGTCCTCGTTACCTGGACGTGTTTACTTTAGCCTTCCTAGGTCTTGTGCGGTGCTTCTGTGTGAACCTATCAATATACAGTATACACACACATATGGCGCCTGTTTTTTCAAATTATGATTACTTAAAAACAACTCATCACATTATTTCAAATACCTACGTTATTTGTGTTGACATTCAAAATAAGATTAACATTATTTACAATTCAGCTATTCATAGAGATGTCCAACGTTATAATCTGAAATTAAATATCATAACTATTATAAAATTGATTCCATATTGATCGCATCAACGGCACGCTTCAAATCGAACGCATTGAAATGTATCGTAATCTATTCGTTATTAACATAGGTCAGTTGGCCGCGGGCTCCATACTAACGTAATTTCATCCATTTATATTGATAAGTTAATATTTACTGTCATTCAACACCTGGAGGGGGTCGGTGAACTCTATTGTGAGAACAACTTCGTATAAATTCCGTTTTCCGAATATGGTCAATGGTATATTCTTGATGCAGGGTGTATGTGATAAAAGTGTCATGTAGCGTTTCTATAATGGGTTATTGTTTACAATTTGTTCTGTGCTTCAATTGATGTAGTGCGTGGGTTAACGCGGTGAATTCGCTCACGATCGCATGCGGTTTCATTCGCAGCCAGATGCGGTATCGACTCTAATAGCGCGAATAGCGAATAGCGCGACACGACGCTCCTTTGACTTATGCCGATACTTTGGAACTGAGGAAGCTATGGATACGTTTTATTCATTTAATTATATCTTTAGCCATTAATGAGACATACTATTTAATTTATAAGGTGTGTTATGGTTACAAATCTTTGATAATATTCCAAACAAAAATAGGGAAAAACTTAAGCAATAGTTGATAATTACTTGTCTTTTTCCATGTGTATTTAAATGTATTATTATTTTTCGACAAGGTTTTTATGAGAACTACCACCTTTTAAATCGGTTAAAACGGGGCCATCCTATAAGCATAGTTTTTCATTTGCCCCAAGAATTTTCGAAATCGGTACAAAAACGACGGAGACTAAAACAAACCACTAAAACAAAAATTGTTTCGCTAAATTGAGAACCTCCTTTGGTAATTGTCAGTTTAAAAATCGCGTTAACCTTTTGTCTGCCGGCATTAGAAACACAATAGAAAATCAATTGTATCTGGCTTGGATCCGCGTTCCGGCATATGCGGGGTTAAGCAACCTGAAATATTTAAACATAATTAGAAATTACATTCTACTCAACAGATTTCAGTAATTAAAAGCGCAAGTTTTTTAACGTAAAGTTACAGTTAAGCTTTATTAGTATGAACGAATTTAATATTAATTGATTCTATTGCTTCTAAATAGTCATTCAGGTAGATCATGAGAATAAACAACGTACAATGATTTGTTTTTATTAAAACTGACAATTGACACTAGAACATATCTAAAATACATTTTCCTGAAAAACTGTATACCATCTTAACAAACGTTACATTTCAAAACGTCACATGCTGGAATGTGAAACCCGTGTGGTATTGCGATTAAATTCTCTAATTTAAAATCATCCCCAGTAAAGGATCCTCTGGTGACACGTTCGTTATTTTATTGGTATTTTAGTATGCGATATATTTCATAGATAAAGCTCCTCTACCTGTGCCCGCACCGCCACTCCAATTCATTAAAAGTCACCGAATGAGGTTTATTACCGCTTCTATTTACGAGCCCGTGGTTTTGTCAATTAATTTAAGAAACAGTTAATAGTACATGAAATAAAAATAGACGTAATTACGTATTGTAGAAATTAAATCATTTGCCAAGTAATTTGTAAGCATTCTATTAAGTAATTGAACATATTTAAAAAAATATAAATCCTACTTTTACCCACCTACCTACATGGTCAAGTAATGGAACTAAAGTTTATTACCTTTTGAAAACTATTTTCGGCCAGTGTGAACTTAAAACAAATGAAGGGAAAAAGTGTAATGAAACACGTTGCGGCACTTGAACTTGTTCGATATTCAAAAATAGCAGTGTGCGGCGCACCGGCGCGGCGCGGTGTCGCAGGCGCACCCGACGCGCCGGATTTGGGTCACACGCTTATTTCCAGAAACGTTACACTTATTGCCAAGGACACCGGCCCTTAGCCCACTTCATGTGTGTACCCTGATTTTTGTAGGCAAAAACAGAAACAGGAACTTTTGGAAGGAACTAATATGCCAGTTAAGATGATGCAATAAAATAATTATCTTCAGCAGGTACTTAGATGAATTGACATAAAGATTTAAAGAATAATATAATTAATCTAAGAACGAGTCTATAAACACAAAAGTTATTAATTGTTCTTAGTTAAATAAAATAATTAATGTAGACCAATATTTTGTTTCCGTAAAAATATATAAAATGTAATGGTCAGGTAACGGGCAAGCCAATTTTCAATGTTGGAATAATCGGTTATGCGCAAGTGGGCACGGGCGGCAGCTGCGGCGCGCGAGGCGGCGCGCGGCGGGCGCGTGCCCGACCAGCGCCGAGCCCGCACGAGGGCCGCCGCTCGCCTTCTAGAATACTGCCTTAAAACATTCATTTCATTACGGAATGACTTACTATTATTTTGATTTTGGTTTGATTTAATATACTTTTCGGTTTTTTGGTAACCTAAGTAGGTTAACCTATTGGTCTAATTCTATTCGATCGATAATTATTGATAAGTATAATTTGCAGTATTGCTATGTTCAGTTTGAAGTATGTATACTTAATTATTTTGGAATATTCTTAGTATATAATATTCATGTGTTGGTAATCAAGTGGAGGTGGTGAACATTTAACGGGAGATAACTGGTATCTCCCGAGACCGACAGGATAATGAGAAACAATCTTGTTGCAAACGGATGCACCATCACACAGTAACCGACAATTAATACTATGAGAATTAACTAGATCACCGACAAACGGCTCGTGATTCCACAGGTGTTTCAAACATGTTGCTCTGTGACTAGTTTTTAAAGATCAACATCGACCTATTAATATTTTTCAACGGAAATATCCACCCATAAAGGAACGAACTTCCCTTCCATTATCAAAAAATACTATTGCAGTTTTGTTCGGATGGGCGGCAGAAACGTGATCCAGGATTGCGAATTGTCTTTTTATGAATTAAATGTTGTATCAATATGCTTAGGGCCCTTATTAGGGACCCGTAGGGACGCAATTATTATTGATTTTGCAAAAATGAAATCCGAGATGGGGCACGTGTTGAAAATTACCTTTGTTAATACATACATACTCTGTAGCTGTGTGCATTTTTCTCTTTTAAACAAAAAATATGGCACTTAAGCTTAAAGTCGGTGCTCCATCATAGGTATTAAAAAATGTATTTCGCCGCTAAGTTAACATTGATTATGGTTTCAATGCAAATGGAATTAAACTTTTAGACGTAATTTGTACGTACGTTTTGATGTAACGTGTTTAATATGTTTACAGTCAAAACTGAAAAGACTGCAATTATTAGGCAAAATACAGCAAAAACAGTTTTGACTGATTTTTGTAATCAAAGTGGTTTTTACCGCTAGTTAAAAACAGCAAAAACAAGTCAATAGTGGTTTTGGCTCATTTAATATTTTATCTATCAATATATAGAGTTAAAAAATCTTAAAGTAGGTACCTACTACTTATAAATTTGCTCCATTTAAAATTACATACCTATATAATATTTTGCAGTTAAAAGTAGTTCTGGCTAACGTCCTTAGTTAAAACCACTGACGACTGCGATAATCAGGAACAATTGTTTTGGAATAAGAACATCGGTCGAAAGTTTCATTGTAGTTATAGTTATGAGTTTTGACTGTAACAATTTTTGTTTAACTACTGATATAGGTATAATTAGTAAATTGTAAAGGTAATATTAATTGCAGTCTTTGATGTAAGTACATAAAGCTCCTTAAATATCAATATTTTAAAATGTCACCGAGAAAAAATATAAATAGTGTCAAGAACAAAGAAGTATGGTTTATCACCGTTTACTTTAAACGAATTTGACGGAGCGAACACTGAGAGAGCATTTACCTAGGTATTCCAAATGTACCATAATTATACTTTATCAAGACCTTCTGTCGATTTGGAATTAATTGTTGAGATCAATTAGCTAATCATTTAAATGAGTTAATTTGAATTTATAACTTTAATGATAAATTTATAACTTTAATAATTATCTTAACATTTTCTATTCAGAAATGCTAACGAGTACTTAATTTTTCCCATCTGAATAATATCAAAATATAACGAACTCTAAATTGATATGGAGAATAATTGTAGTCGCTTCATAAAACTTCGTTTACATTTATATAAAATAGTAGTAGTACCTAGTGAGGATGTTTTTAGTGTTTAAGGGATAAATGAAATCACTAGAGTTGGGTTGCTTTTAATTTATTTATTTACTATAGGTATATGTACAACCTCGAAGTGGAATCAGCTCATTTATATAAAAATATTCTCGTAAAAATCTTAATAGCTTTAACTATTTTAGGAATCTTTATTATGGTGCTATCACTATCTATGTACACTAAACGTCTTTGTCTCAATACATTTTAAACGTCATGGACTTTTTCAATAATTTCCAAATAGGTAACCGACTTAATTTAATGAGCTTTATAATATATAAACTAAACTTAACGATTAATGACTAGATAACAAATATAAACTAACACGTAACAACTAAATATAAGGCTCTATGTCTAAGGCACAGCGGTTATTATGATCACTTATATTATAAATGCTTTCTGGAACAAATAAATGATCGAGTCAGTCTTTGTGGTTTATCCGTCGACAAAATGCAATAGGTATTCAGTTTGGTCTGTCGCTCGGCGAAATGCATCGATGGGTTACAGCCGACCATTATCTTCTCTCATTAGGAATATACTGATTGCGCTTAATTAGAGGTCTCTCAAGTCTCTCGGAGCGCTGCCGTCTTCCTGAGGATTACTCGTTTTTCATAATCACCAAGCCGCATACTGGCCGCACTTTGATCACATCGGCGTACGCTTCCTGAGAAAAAAGAAAATCACGTTTATTTTTGTTCAGCTTTGAAACTACTTAATGTACGTTGGATTGAATAAAGCTCCGAACGCCGAATGCGGTGTGACGTAAAAAACCAAAGACCACAGATGTTTGCATAGTTCTCGGCAAATATTGTATCACGTGTGCTTGACAACACGCATCTATTTCCTCCTGAGATTTCGTTTTCCGGTGCTTCAAATTAATAGCCTACTATTTTTTGCGAGTTTAGTTTTTTTTATATTTTCTATGTTCTGTGCTAATATTCGGTGGCGAACCATATAATTAAACAGTTGAAACATTACTAAGCCATATATCCATATATATCATTCTAATTTGATTGTAAGTAGGTATGATAATTATATTATAAAAAATTTGAGCAAATACTTCTTCGGATTTAAACGTTTTTGAAAATCCCTCTACTCCCATTCTTTAATGCGGGATAAGCCGCAAAACAAAAACAAAAATAGATATATGCGGGTTTCCGAAGGTAGGTATGGTCTATAAGGAGGCTTAGAAAAATATGAGCATAAAAGATACCTAGCTGGGTGAGCTTTTATAAAAGAGACATATTTTAAGATTGGCTTTTGTTGAACGCTCTTTTATGTTCCGAATTTTTGAATGAATAGCATCTATCTGTATGGTTCAGTGTGCAGTCACAATAGAATTAGTGAGTTTACTTTTTGCACGATAGAAATAAAAACGTGATCCTTTACGCAATATAAAAGCGACCTGCGAAGGTAACCGTGACGAAATGAAAAGAAATATCTCAGAGTTTGTGACAGAGGTTATGAGAACAGGTAATTCATTTCGGAAATTTTTATCTATCTTTAAAAATATAAATGTATTGATAAGAAAAACGATCTTATAATTACAACTTATGATTAAACCTTTAAACAGAAATATCTAAAGATTATAAAAGCTTACCTTGGTTCACTGTTGTTGCCACCACGAGATGACGTCGAGCAGCTCCTCGTCCTCGGGGCTCATGGGCTCGTAGGTGTCGTAGGCGTCGTGGCAGGGCGCGCCCGCCGAGCTCTCCGACACCAGCGAGGGCGCCGGCGAGCGCGACTCCTCGGACGAGGGCGGCGTGTGCGCACCGCCCAGCCCCATCGACTCGGAGCATCCATCTTCACCTTCTTCTAACAGACGTTTCAAGCTCTTGATATATTCAACAGCAAGGCGTAGAGTGTCCACTTTGCTTAATTTTCGTGAAGATCCTCTTCCTCCCCCCAGTGCAGCGGTGACTGCCGAGGGTATGTGCTGGCGAAGGGCTGCAAATCCGTTGTTTACTTGTTTTACCCTGTTACGTTCCCTGGCGTTTCTTCGGGCCACGGAAGGCGGTTGTGTCGGATAAGGCTGGTGTAGATAAGATTTCTTCTTGCAACGTGAAGGATCAACCGGTGCCGGCGCCAACCTGCGAGGCCCGGTTGCCTGCAGATGTACCAGCTTTTGATCGACGTTTATGTTTTGATAAGTCTGAATGGTAGCCATGGGCATCGCGAGTGTTATCAAGTGTAAGCAAGGTAGAGTGTAGAGCGCACGTGTGCGTGCCGCGCGGAGGTCGGCAGTGGATTGACGAAGGTGGCGCGCACCCCCGACGCTAAGTAGCGCGCGGGCGGCGGGCGGCGGCGGGCGCGGGCGGTGCGGGGCGGCGCGGGCGCGTGCCCGGCACACTCCCGCGGCCGCGCGCCGCCCGGCGCATGCCCCGCGCCGCACCGCGTCGCGCCAAACCTGCGCCTGCGCCACTACTTGTTGCACCGATCAAAATACGCCGGCGCTTATTATGGCATAGAGCGGTAAGCTCGCGCGGCTATTGTTGCACGTCGGGGCTCGTAATTATACCGTCCATTACCATGTTCGGAAGAACTAGTCGTCTATTTAGGAGTCGTTAGGAAGAATAGGCGCTGTAAACCGATTGGCTAGCGCTGATATTGCTTTAATAACGTATTAAAACGTTCAGTTCAGTTTTCACTAATTAACTGTATTATTATAGGGAAGTAAGTGCTGTTAAATATTTTATATATTTATTTTTGGTTCTATGTTGAGGTAATTGTTTGCATTTCTGTCCATATAATATATGATATCCGAAAAATGATTATAAACCCCTAAATCATGTAAGTGTAATGGACGGTGACGGTACTGAAAGCAGGTGTTGTTACACGGGCGCATAACGAGCACCACTTGACCGGCTCATTGGCAGTTTATTTGATGGCTCGGCTCGTGATCGTCTCACGCGGTACGACATTAGACGCACTCTCTCTCTCTTTTTATTTCACTATCGAGCAGATGTAAAAAGTAAAAGACTTAGATTAAATAATGTTCAGCGATAAACGTCAATTATTAAAAGTTAACTTTTCAAGTTTCTTTCTTCAGCAATATAGATTCTTAGTAGTATAGCGTACTGTTTTACGCGGCAAAGGTTAAGTTTATCGCTTAATGGCCTGGCATAATAATAAATAATGTTTAATAGGCTGCATTCCTAGTAAAAAAAAATATTACACAATAATAACAATCCAAAATTTAAGCACCATCATAAAGTCGTATTTATTTTGTTAAGTCATGTCTAGTAAGTAGGTATGTGTCCGCGCTATAAATAACAGAACTATGTATGTGTCATGCATTACTTTAAGGTACTTTAAATGCAATTTTCCGCAAATGATTGTGCTTATTTCATATAAATAACTACATATTATGTTTATAAATGATGCATTTAATTATAAAGTAAATAAAAATCAGAAGCTTGTCGTAGGAGCTTTTGCCCGGCAGTGGGCCATTATATGTTTAAACTGTTTTAAAAATAACCTTAGACATTGTAATAGTTTTTATAAAGAATAAAAATATCGTGTCAATCTACACACACGCCATCTGCCAACCCCTTATATTCCGGAACTAAAATCGATTATTTAGAAATCTCGAAAATATGGTAGTTCCCAAAATTAAATAGAGATGGCTGCATGATCAACAAGGGATGTTTTATAAGGGTTGTTTCCATTGAAATGGTTCTAGGATCCGCCAAAAGGTGGCGTTACTTAATATGTTCTAATATGTTTGTTATGTTGGTAACAAGTGTTTGAGTCTTATTGGTTACATTGATATTATTAGAATTGCATACTATACATTTTACTTAATTCTTGTAACAGTTACTTTTAAAGATATTCAAGTCTTGTTTGAATTTTAGATCAAAGTGGATAAAATGCATGAAATACAATTGAATGTGTGAAGGGTGTTTAATTTAATTAAGTAAAGCGTGCATTAATTATATTTTGATTGACAATCGATAGTTGTAGCTACTACTCGTATAAGCCGACTTGTGATTAAAATTGACCGACACGTCTTAATTAAGCGAAAATGCAATTTTGTGTCAATTAATAAATCACTTCTGCAATGATTAAGGTTACAATTTAATGGAGTGAATATTAATAAGCCCACGATGTTATCGATACGTATTACTTGACAACGTGTTATTAAAGTGCCATGATTTACTTATTCAAAATTTCTTACAAAATTATCTTCAACTTTATCACACTACACTGTTCAAAATATTAAAAAAATCCCAATAAATAAAATAGTTATCTGAAATGTTGTTTAGTAAATTATTCAGACGGGTAATGTTACATGGTTCTCGTAGTTTTAGCGGAGGTAACACGGAATATAAATGATAATACCACATCTCGGGACACAGACAGATTCTGATTGTCATCGAAACAAACGTGCTCCGACGCTTTCTCTGTGTAAATAACGCCGTGTTGCCGGTAATAAGTTCTGTAGCCGCGGCGGCCTATCATTTACTAAATAGCAATCGCAAATAAAATGCGATGCGTTTGCGAGTGGGTATTAGCGCGGCGCGCGGCGGTCGGTCGGGCGCAAATATCGCGCTCGGACGTATAATTTCGCGTCTGCTGACACGCAGGTATATAGTGGAGCCTCCTCGCCGCAATGCCATTCTACAATATATCACGCGGCCGCGTTCGCAGCCACACTGTATAATTCGAGTAATTTATAGGATAGGTTTTACTAGTAGCGAGCCAGCCGACGCGTTTAATAGTGCATAACCACGCGACAGACACATTCGCGCACAACTGCGCTCCCCGGCTGCCCGGCGCTCCGCTCGCGGCTTACACTCGTTTGATTTAACTGCCCTATGATTTCTGCACATCACTTCTAACTCAATGCTTAATCCCGGGCTGCACTTAAAATAATATCTACCTTTTACGGCTGTCGTAATGCAGTAGTTCTATTTTAAACGTGCTTCAGTGAAGACGGTTGCAATTCAACTAATGTCAGTTATGAGTTTTATTAAGCTTGTTTTAAATGAACTTGGATATATTTTCATGAAGGCGGCTGTAGTTGGCACACAATAAATGTCATTTTAATAATATTAAATATAGCAATAAATTTGAGTCGCGAGTGTACCAGCGGCTCGCGGCGCGGCGGCGTCGGGGCCGCGGGAACCCACTGCGGTATTTAAACAGCGCGGCGTTTTTATTTATCTCCTTCGGTATAAAGTTCGCACACCGTACGGTTCCTTTTTGGTCTTATCTTACATTCATCTGAGGTGATTATTCATTTATCAAACAAATGGTAGAACTTCATCACTGTAAATTAATAAAACATTACGTTTCTAAATACATATTTAAATATATTATAAGTTTCTTTTAATTTGTTATTTTTTATTGTTATATAAAACGTGGCTGTATGTAAATCTTGCAGTAACTTATAATCCACACACGGGGTCTAAATTAACGTTGTGGAGTCACTTATTAAAAGATCATAGATAATAAATCCATTACTGTCTTAAGATAAACGGTACAAATCTCGATAGTTTTAGTAGAACCTTCTCACACATGTAATATGTTCCAATAAGATATAACGTTATAAGTTATTCTAATAGTGCTTCTATTACAACTCTACTGAAATAGCGTGAACTTATTTATAAATGCTCTAAGTACCGTTACAGGCGTACCGTAACTTCCCCATTGTTGTCGTGTATGCGTAGCGATTGGTCGAGATTCGGCCTTAGAACACTGCTCCTCCAATCACTGCGAGGAGGCTTAACTAGTAATAGATTTGCAATGGGAGTTTCTTATTAGTAAATTGTATGTTCTGTTAGAATAACTGCTTACGTAAAGACTTGTTGGTGAATTGGAAATAATCGTTAGAATCAGCTTGTGACACATATTATTTTCAAAATCTTTTATTTATTGGCATCACTTAATTCATAAAAACACCAATGAAATAATTATAAGTCTTTATTGTAAAAAGAGTCTACGTCGGAGGAATAATAAGAGTAAAAAGTATCATTCACGATTCAAAGAAGGAATCAATTCAAATTCAGAACACGAAGCTAAAATTCAGCTTCCGAATACGCGTCACTATGAATGAAGTCGGGAACATGTCGGGGACTTTCTTTTTATGACAAAAACAATGGCGTATGATAACTAAAGAGGTTGTCACGCATAATCACGTAGCTACAATTTCCCTTTCATTATGAGGCACGTGATTTTCTCTGGTGATGCAGTTGGCGCCATAATTTTTATTGTTCTCCCAAGTGGTTAGCTTAATGTGTCATACGTGAATAGATTTTATTTTATAAAGATTACATCTGGTATCCAAATTTGTTTAAGTCATTGATTTTAAATCTTCGCCTAACAAAAGACATCAACGCGGTCATTAACAAAAGACATCAACGCGTTCATTAACAAAGTTTTTGTTTTTTAAAATTGTTTGATTACGTATATTAAGATGAGATTATTAAGTACACTTGTGAGTATATCACTTATTTAAACATGATTGAAACACATATATTGATATATAAATTATTAGCAAGTGAAATGTCAGCTAAGAGAATGTTCATGTTTACAACATAATACCATTATTTTTTAAATATCATTAAATCAGTACGAAATAAGAAAAAATATTAATTGCAGATATCAAACGACGAGGTCTAATTGCATACTTCAATAACATTGGTCGGTCCGTAATTTCCTCTTGCAATTACATTTCAACCGATTGACAATTGCTGGACTCGCGTGATAACATTCATTCGGAGTTGGTTCCCGCAAAAACTCGCGAACGCTAAACAGATTTATGTAATTTAAAATGATTACCGGTCATTTGTAAAGTGCCTTTTTAAATATTATTATGTGTACTCGAATACTTTAAGTAAAATAAGACTTGAATAATGATTTAATAAATTGTACGAAATAATATTTTGCGGGATGACGAAATGACTTATTCGGTGTAATACAGAAATATATTAGAAATAGTTGTTGTGTCAAACTTGCCACGTTATTCGAGAGGTTATAAATATTTCGTAGACAATGTCCTTGCCAAGTACCAACGATACTAAGTTGCGTTCATCAATATCTTGAAGTCAGGCTGTGTGTCCGTGCGTCACACACACGCCAGTACTTTACGCCACCCGCGTCGATTGAAGGCTTTCGTATTAATCCTTTGGCATAAATTACGTATGTACATACCTGAATATACTTGTAGTTTAAGATAAAACTAGTATTTTCACACATTTCGTGGTAATATACTGGGTGTCTCACGTAAATTACAATTGAAGGAAAAGTACCAATATTACACCTAGATTATTTAGTTAGATGTTTAGTAATATTAAAGGAATGATATAGAAATGTTCAAAGAATATTTATAATATAGCAATGGGACACCCTATGCCGTAACTATGGCACAGCTTTATTTTAAATATTAATGTAATCTCAGTAATTTTACTGTAAGCTTTATAACCAAGATACGAAGCATACCAGTAACATTATAGTTAGGTAATTCAGGTAAGTAAGTAGCCCACCCTGCACAACAACTACAATTATAACCGTAATAATGTAGATAACAGTTTAAGGTGTAATTAAAATATAGCAATTATGTATGCAGTATACTTACCTTTCCCTGTTTTCAATAGAAGTAAGTAGTAATGAAATAAAATTGCTATCTTAATTTCAGTCACATAACCCACGTTTAATTAACACATGAACCTCTGGACGTATATTTTAAGGTCATCGGTACCTTGTCACTGAAATAAAATAACTATAAAACTAATTAGCAATCTTAGTTTTAGTTTTATTGCGCCGTAAATAAATAAAGGAACCCAAAACGTTCACGTGGGATCTACAGTTTTTGTTTTAAAAGGGATTATGGAGACATCTCTTTTAATTAAACCTTTATATTACCGTTAAGGTTCCATAACTAAATTCAGGTATTTGCCAATTTACTTTTCATTAGTGGTCAAATTGTTATCGAGGCCGTGGCGTTTTGAGTAAAATTGTTCATAAAAAGTATGATATGTGTAAAAATGAATAACAAATTAATGACCGAGCGATTAATGACCACGAGTCCTCAGCGGGGAGCGGACTTAATGAATAAATAACGTATTCCCGTTAATCCACGGCAGAGTGATAGTAAAAACTTAGAATAAGACCGAGTGTACGTCAGAACTCCCCGTGACGTCGGCTATCATTAAAAACGAATCCAGAGCTATGCTTCAATTTTTATTTCATGCCTCAGTTATAAATATGCATCAAGTATCTATTTCTTGATACCAAAGATAAGCGAGGATAGTGGACACATAAGCAACGTAATTATGCTATAAAATGAAATAATTTTCACTTGCCCTTTTAAGTCTAAAAGTGGTCAGCTTAAAATAATTTATTAGATAATAAAATATCTTAATATCGCGTGTGCACTTAGATGCAATTTTAAGAACTAGCTGGTGACGGAATGCCACAGCAATAAAGTGTGTATGCATAACATATGCCTGAGTATTAAAGTTACTTTCTTAATAAAGAGGTAGATTTTACACACAAACCAGATATTGGACATGTGCAAAGAGTCCTGTTCCAAAATAATCGACTGAAAGAATTTAAATAAGGGACCAATTAGATGGACACGTGCATAATAATATTTACTTATAATCTTATATCGAAGCTAAAACACTTTAAGTTGTATGTTTATATCTTGAGAAATGTAATACTTATAATTTTAACAATTAATTTAGGAAATCTGAAATCGATTTAACGTTGGTTGTGGACTGTCTTACAGATTATGTTGTCATGTATACTATAACCAAACATTTTAATGACCTCTCCATGTCGACTCGTGATATCTGGTACCGTTAACGTATAATATAAACAACACGTCCTGCGCATACATTTCAATTTTACCATAATTTACATATCACAGCCGCAAACTGCGTGTGGCACTGTGCAAAAACATAATTTTGAAACGTGAAACAATAAATCAAAGTATAAAAAATACGTGTTACCGCGTACCGTTGTTTACACCAGCCATCGACATTGTCGCAAACTTTTAAACACGTTGTATTAACGATACCTTAAGGCGAAGACATTCGAGCTTCACTCAATAAAAACCGTTTATACGAATACACGATATTAAGGTAACAATTGTTTTCCTACATTTTAAAGGGCTATTAAAATGTTATATATTTTTAATGTGTGTGTGTGTGTTTGTTTATATAACTGTCAACAACAAAAAGACAGTCATTTAAAATAATTAAAATTGGCGTTCAATATCTTTCGACAATGAAAACGCAAAGTGAAGATAGGGATGTGAAAGTATTCTACTTAATACAGAAATCAGTAATAAATAAATACTTCATGTTCCTCATTACCTTACCGCCCAAACCGACCGACAGGTTCATGTCGGGCACAAAAACTACAAATGACATACGCCAATACATGCAAGTACACTTAACGAAATTGAGAAATAAAGTATATTTTTTAAATGATTCAAAAACTGCTCTAATTGATATTTCATTCATCGCATTTCTTGTTGGGTGGCGGAACATAAATAAGTTATGTTACCGGCACTGAAAAGAAGCTGGCGGGGGCGGGGGCGGGGGCGACTGGGCGCCGGGCTTTTGTTTAAGATGGTCGTCTATATTGGCAAGTCATGGTTGTTGTTACTGTCATTGATGCTCGCGAAGAATACCTTGTGGAGCTTACGAATTTATCTTATACAGTAGAAAAGTACGGACTAGTTTCAAAAAGTCTATAGTGACGATCAATGGCAGTTTTGTTTTCTGTAATAAATGATTTCATACTAAAGCAGATGTTACATCGCTCCAATTAGAAATTATATCATTATCGATCATATAGAATAACCGACCCCTTTTTCATTAAAACAATCAATCTGATGTCTTCATTCAACAATTTAATATCCAAATCTTACAAATTACACGTTTATTTCGATCAATTTGTTTTATTTTGTACCTTGTTAACTACTAGTTGCGTGTGGTATCACAGTTCAAACATCAGAATTAAAGCAATCGGTTTCGTGACAATACAAATTAATACAAAATGCGAGTGACTTAGTATTAAATTATAGAAATTAACAACCGGTCCCGGCCCGTTTTTTATGATCAAAGATAATCGCATGCCTCAAAAATTTGTTACAACCCTTCCGTTGGATATTTTTTCTATGTTTTAAATACTGATTGAATCAGTTTAAACAGTGACAAAATACTTGGGACAGTGCCCCTTTGTCGTGACATGGTGGTTGGTGCTCCGAGATTTGTCCCACGATATATTAAGCCTCATGTCATTATTAAGACATCACTTACTTGGTGGCAGCGGAGATCAGAAGCGGTGATAACATTTCGGTCATTTATATCGAGCAATACAAATGAATGTAATATAATTTAAATTCTATTCTTGTGTTGCGCGATCATATGACATAAAGTTTACACTCAACATACTTTTAAATCTAAAGTAAGCTATAAAAAAAATTGAGTCCTTCCAAACTAATTCAGTTAAACGTTAACAAATCGCTGTTCATCGGCTCGGGGATATCAAACACCACAAATCAACCGGCAAAAGCGTCATTAATTAGAATACGACCATAATTAAATTGTAACGTCTCAGCGAATTTAATATTAAGGCGCGGCAGACGTTGGTGGTCCTCGCTGAAGTTAGGTTTTCATGTTGTATACACATTATAAAATGATCATTTCAACGATAAAATCAATTAAACCGAATTGACTACGGTAACCGCCATTAAGTGATCCCATTAAACTTAATAAACTTTTATGGATATTTGCGATTAATGAGATTATGTGACAATTTATTACACACCAGCTATCGGTACTTTGTACGTCTTTTGATTTTACTGTAGTAATAATCTATACAAGTTATTATTTCTCAATAATATGCAATAAAAACTATAGTGTTGGAGCACCCAGAAATGATTAAACGTCAAAAATAAGTCATTATATTGATGAGCGGCGATTGACTTTTATAAAAAAGCGTTAACCACAGAGAATGGATTCATATATATTGTTTAATTAAAGAATTTTCATGCTATAAAAGGCACGATCTAATAATTCTGGGTAAAGAAAAAACAATGGTTGAGAAGGATGGGCCTACCGAAATAATGGAGCTCGGAAGCTTCACTAATAATGATTCTATATTTAAAGTAGTTTTGGAGAGTTTCATTGATGCTGGATTTATTTAGTGATTACGTTACGCAGCTTCGTGTTTGCAGGACTAATTCCTGTTGCACCTAGGGGTCTGTTTTCGAAAATTTTGAGACATAAATAAGTTTTAATCAACAATCATTTTGATGAAGCTGACAATGCCGGTTGATATCAGTCCGGGTTCCTGTGTCCAATCAGCTCAGCACGAGGTCCCCTCAGTTGAAGAGTTCTCCAGAACATCATCAATCAGGGTCAAATTATCGTCTCCGTTCGTTACATTTCAATTTGTTTCGGTGCAAAATAAGAAATCCTAACAAGCTCATTCCTATTGAGTTTTTTATTTTAAATTTGTAATTCAATCCAACAAGATACTTAAATGGAATTAGCCTTGAAAAGAATTTTCAAAAAATAGAAAAATGGTAGAGCTTTAAAGCCAGTCATACATAACGTATGGACATCCATAATAATAATATCCATCTAGTACACATTCGAGTATATAAGCATAAAATCTATCAATAAAATTAGTATAATATTATTTTACCATGCGAATATTACTCGATTATGAGTTCTCAGAAATTGTTTACCTGCAGTGCCGTGCAGTTTCCGACAAACCCAAGGGTTATTTTCAGTAATATTTCAGGTTATGCGGAATATTAATGAGACTAGTTTAATCCATGCAAGTGACAGTAAACGAGTAACCTAGGTACCCACATCAGCTATGCGGTCCAGTGGGAGAACTAGTTCCGAACACGTCGCGAGCAGCATCCAACATGGCTCGGGGTGTGGGGTGAGATCACTTGCGCCGAGCATACTAATGAGAACTATTTTAGATCAAATCATTAAGAAACGGGTCACATAATATTAAATATAGTGCCTCAGGACTTCGTTTACCATTTACGTTACCTACTTGTTTCGAATCAAATTATGTATTGCAAGAAAGAGACGCTAGGATCGGAGTGAGGAGTGTGGAAGATGACGGGCCGTCAGGGCAGGTGTCGCGACACATCTGCGCCTGCGCACTGACCGGCACGTGCGCTTACCCTACTCTACTGAGCTTCAGCGCGAGCGTTACGTCTACGTTCACGTACTAGGTACAACATTTACGTTTTGTAGCACTCGTAGGGCAGTTTGAATAAGCTATGTTAACTCATTCCGATTGTCAAGCAACGTGCAACACCGCCACGCCAACCCCACCGCCACCACAACCGGAAGCATCGGGGCACGTTGCATTATTGATCTCGGTTTTTTCAATCATTTAACCATGTTAGAGGCTTTTAAGCGATCTAAAAAAAATATTTGATTTTCCTACTCGAACTTACTTAATTTTACGTTTACATGGCACAAAGGCAATCTATAAGAAGCGAAGTAGCTTACTTGCCTTGTGTACTTGGTGTTTTTTATATTGCCTATGAGACGAGAGTAAAGCGCGCCGCCCTCTATCAAGATATGTAGTTGTCTATTGACTACAAAGTAAACTGGTAAGTAATAAGTATCTTTATTAAAATTTGAGCATTTCGCATTATCCACCTCTGGCACGAGCGCAAGTCGCCAATTTTATAAGCAATTTTAAGAACAGGAAGGCTGCACGTGCGGCGGGTGATTTCAATAATAAATCGATGGCCCCACAATTCAGTGGACAACGTTTGTAAGGAACACTAGCCTGAAATTATCGACATTGGCACAAAATGTGTTGGGCGGGGACCAACGGTAACTTGGGGGCACTTGGAATTTTTATAGCGGTAGCCAGAGTCAACGATTAGGGGGTTATTACACCTACCACTTGATGCTCTCCCATACGAGTGATTTTATGTAACATGTCAGACTCGGCTCGGCGACTTGCGGTTACAACATTTAATGTTACTTGGTTTCGGTGTAACGATATTCACCTATGCGATGTTAATTTAAGTAACTTTTAATTAAAGGAGTGAGGTGAGTCTCTTTAGTAACGACAGTAGAGAATCAGCTCTAGTTTGACACAAAAATCTCAATTGCACCGTTGTTTCTAAAAGATTCTCATCGCTCAAACAACCAATATCAAAAATTATGAATCTAATATTCGAGTTCTGTTGAAAAAACGCGGAGTACAAAAAGTTTAGGTTAACACCTATAATGAGCCCATAGCTTGTTAAAATGCTATTAATAATGTTTTTGACGTCTACCAATAAACGTTTTAACACCTTTTCTCCAAAGCTATCATTAAGTATTATTTTTTGCTACAGTAAAACAGTTTGATGCCGAATAATATAACAACAAGAAGGTTCTTGAATCGTTGATAAGCATGCATCCCTTCCGAGTTAGCAGCTCCCAAACGTGCGAAACAATATATTACGATGTCGAGTTACATGCGATTAGAATGTTCATATAAATCATTTTGATATGGCCACCGAACAAACGGAATGCCGATAATTTATTTATCTGAGAGTAAATAAAGCAATCCAAGAGTTCATTAAGGGGTTTAAATTTTATCTGCGCAGTTTATGTTAACCACCGACCGAGGCACGCCGGCGCGGCGCATCCGATTCCAAATCGAACTAATTGGAACTTTGTACCAACTAATTAGAATAAGTTGCGACCGTCCGGACCGATATATATTTTGGAACCGACCGCGCTGTAAAGAAAGTGTATATTCGTTTATTAACCGACTTCAAAAATATGCCACTGATTTCGATAATTGTTTCAGTAGTTAAGAGGGTATGCTTGTAGAATACCACCACTTTATCCACTCTCAAGATTAAAAAAAAATATAAGTCTCATAAAAATCTAGTTTAATAACTAGATATTCCCACGCCGATTGCGGGGACGGTGACCGTTGTTAATTTGGTTAACATCCGTTTTGGTGGTTCCTCAAATGACTGATGTAGCCGATTTTGCTAGTAAAAGTTCTGGAGCCATTTCAACAAGTAAGGACGCACCTAGACTAATTACGTACATATTTATTTAACACCCAATATGTTAGATTTATATAATAACAAAAGGATTAATAAAATACATTGTTTTTTTTCCAACTGATTAGGTACAATTATTGTGGCATTTGTATAAACAAAATGTATAAACTGCATCAATGCAATGGTTCAAATAAAAATAATCGAGGATTATTTATAGTTGAATACACAACATCGCAGGTATTGATATGCGCGGCGCGTGCTCTAGGATCGAATATGTCATGAAAACATTTATTTTAAATGGTTCGTGTTATGAATATAAAACCTAAAATATTTTCCTCGATCACTGGCGAAGTACTAAGTAGCAGTAATCCAAGAAATTAAGAACAAGAGATTCATTACTAGAAACACTGTTACAATACATATTTGACAATATATAGTGAACGCGATATTAATTTGTTTAATTTATGCAGATCGTTATAACTTTAGCTAATTAATCTTGCGGTTAAAACTCTGGAAAAGCATTCGTAAATGATAATCATTACTTACGAAAGGAAGTAAACAAATAAAATTCTCACGGAAAACGATCATTGTCATAAAATCAGTGTCATTTAATAAGCATGAACGAGGCGTGAAGTTCAATAGGTCAGTAACGGACACTCGGCGACAGTTCCTGTGGTCGATGAATCATTATAGTAACGTTAAAATATAATGACATTTTATAATTACATTTTTAGTGGTTCTCACTAAACTTAATTTGTCTTAAGTTCTCCATAATTGATTTATTTTATTCGCACAAGGATCTATAAATATATTTTTAATCTAGCTGTGCCCAAGACTTCGTCCGCGTGGAATTTTGGAATTTTCCTAAATTGAATGTAGCCTAAGTTACGCCTTATTCATAAACATCAGCTGCCAGTAAAGGTCCCTTCAAAATCGGTCCAGCCATTTCAGAGATTGGCCGGAACAAACAGCCCGATAAAAATTATAAAAATGTTATTTTGGTATATAGATACGCATGGAAATTGAGTTAGTCAACAGTGAAATTATTTTCCCCTGGTGTGTAAAAATAGTAATTATCTTTAGCCGGAAGTTTAAACAATTGACCACACAATTTAGGATCACCGAGTAGGGGTATAAAACACCCCCAATTAAGGGTTAATGATCACATCCGTGTAGGTGACAAAGTTCCCACGAGCCGGTCACATTTCCATGCACGGATTGGAAGTCGTCAATAGAGGTATCATTTGTTTATGCGAATAGTAAGTACATATTTAAAATTATTCATACTATACAGGTTGAATTGAGAACAACCACCTTCGGCTCTTGAAGTAGGTTACAAAGTATTAGTTCTTAGCTTTAAGTGTGGGGCTAAAGTAAATTCCAGTATTAATAATAAATGTAATTAATGAAACACGTCGGACATTCAAAGCTACAAAGTAGCGCGGACCACCCCCGTGCCGGCGACGTCTCTAACCACAATTTGCCTTTGAGCACGCCGGCCACCAGCCTCTTATCAGCGAATAGACCAGATAACATCTCCTTGGTGACAATTCCATCATTGTCCCGCCCATTAACGCTATTTAAAATTCCAATCAACAAACACTTATTCATCTGTCAGAGTACTTAATGACAGCTCGACATCCATACGCCATGACTCGCGTCTTGCACTGAGTAATTCCGTTTAATTACCCAAATTGTCACAGTCGTGATACAATCATCAATCGATGCCGCCTTAACTCTTCTCTACAAAAACACTTTCGGTTTCCTTTTGTAACCAATATCCTGTGACCCAATAAACTTCGATTTTGTTTTGACTGTAACTAATTTTGTTAGTTTTTGGGCGCCAGTTGTTATAAAAAACAAACAAACATTCCGTAGAACTAATGAGTGTGTAATTTCGTTAGGGAGGCTCTATGTAGGCGGGCTAGTGCCCTTGTACGCAGGCAATTAGGAAACTAAATAAATAAATAAAACTTAACCAAAAGCTTATCTAACTTTAATTTTGATTTGATTTTGATACCTACCCTACTTTTTGTACAATAAAATGCCTAAAAATGGAACCTATCTAAAATACAAGAATTACAAAAAGCAAAAAAGTCAGTACAGTGATGGTACAGTAAAGTCTTAAAAAATCCGCATGTATATTCGAGCTCTCGGACAACCTGCAGTTTGTACATACAATACAAGTCGTAAGTTCATTTAATGTAGAGCATCGTATTTAGGCCGACACATAAAGAGTGGCGATTAAACGCGATTGTAAAACATTTACATTAACCTTTCACCGAGACTATTTAAGGGATGTAATTGATTTCTTCCTCATAAAGTTAATTTTCGGTTCTTTTTATTGTTTTGAAGATTTTGCAGGGAGAATTTTTGGTTTGTTTTTTACTTATAAACAGTTATAACAAATGGTGTTTGTACGTACGTCTTAACTAGCACCTTTATGGAAACATAGGAACACAGTAACATAGTAAAAATATGTTTTAATAATGTTTTCCCAAACTTATTTGAATATTTTTTTCGCAAGAAGTATTTTGATGATGGCCAAAATATTGGTGTCAGGAAACAAAACCTGTTAAAATTAATGAATGGCATACCTTTTGACAAAATCACCAATTTAAGTTCTCAATGACAGTTCCTTTTAACTTCGTAATTGAACGTTATTGTATGAGAGACGGCGCGGACAGAATCCCAAATGATACAATAATACGAGGCTTTATTTTTAATTCAAACTTTTTCACAAATAATATATTTTTCTTCAAGCACAATTTTATTTACTTGTTGTGTAATGGAATTCTTATGAGTTATAAAAAAGAGTTAACTTTTAATTAATCCAGTACATCCCACTAACTATATACTTAAAATGTAAGTTATAATACGTATGTTTGTATATCATGCTAGCCGGGTCATTTTAGACATAAAAATAGTGATCAAATAAAGAAAATTCCGACAGAGCCAAATTTTCGTAGAGACCTTAGGTTTACCACAAGGAATAAAGTGTCAAAAGTCCCCATCAATCCCATGTGAGCTTCGGGACTTATTCGGGTCCCAAGGTCAAAATTTTAGGTTTTTTGGATTTTTCTCGAAAACGGTAAGTTTTATCGAAAAGGTACCTGAGAAAATAATAAAGCTTATAAAATTTTCTATAACTTTAATTCTATCCACTTTTTCCATATTCCCAACCGTTATTGAACTACACGCTCCAGAAATGTAAAAATTAAGGACCTCGGGCACGTAACTATGGAGCCTGCCCCAATGCTCAACAGTGACATGACCTATGTCATTTGAAAGGTCTTGAAGAGTTGTACAAGTTACTCCTAGACAGTTATATCGAATTCGACGGCCAACTCGGTGTTTTCGACCACCGAAGAATTACCACTGGAGGTGCTGTGGAGCCTGGACGGAATGCTCAACAGTGACATGACTTACGCATTTGAAAGCTCTTACAAGTCACTTTTTGATAGTTATGTCGAAATCGACGCCAAACTCGGTGTTTTCGACCACCGAAGAAAAAACACTAGGTGTATGTGCACTAATGTGCAGTTGACACTGATCGTATTGCTCAACAGTGACATGACTAATGTCATTTGAAAGCTCTTACAAGTCACTCCTTGACAGTTATATCGAAATCGACGGCCAACTCGGTGTTTTCGACCACCGAAGTATCGACACTGATCGTATTGCTCAACAGTGACATGACACATATCATTTGAAAGCTCATAAAGAGTTTTATAAGTCACTCTTTGATAGTTACATCGAAATCGCCGTCCAACTTAGTGTTTTCAACCACCGAAGAATGGAGTTGGGCTATGCTATACCGAAGTATCGGCGCTGATCCTAATGCTCAAAAGTGACATGACCTATGTCATTTGAAAGCTCTTGAAGAGTTGTACAAGTCACTCTTTGACACTTATATCGAAATCGACCGCCAACGCGGTGTTTTCGACCATCGAAGAATCGACACTGGGTGTATGTGCAGTTGACCCTGATGGTATTGCTCAACAGTGACATAACTTATGTCATTCGAAAGCCCTTGAAGAGTTGTCCAAGTCACTCCTTGACATGTATATCGAAATCGACGGCTAACTCGGTGTTTTTGACCGAAAATAAAAAAATATATGTACACATTATTTAATAAAGGACCTTGAGAAAATTCCATTCTTCGGTGGTCAAAAACACCGAGTTAGCCGTCGATTTCGATATACATGTCAAGGAGTGACTTGGACAACTCTTCAAGGGCTTTCGAATGACATAAGTTATGTCACTGTTGAGCAATACCATCAGGGTCAACTGCACATACACCCAGTGTCGATTCTTCGATGGTCGAAAACACCGCGTTGGCGGTCGATTTCGATATAAGTGTCAAAGAGTGACTTGTACAACTCTTCAAGAGCTTTCAAATGACATAGGTCATGTCACTTTTGAGCATTAGGATCAGCGCCGATACTTCGGTATAGCATAGCCCAACTCCATTCTTCGGTGGTCGAAAACACTAAGTTGGACGGCGATTTCGATGTAACTATCAAAGAGTGACTTATAAAACTCTTTATGAGCTTTCAAATGATATGTGTCATGTCACTGTTGAGCAATACGATCAGTGTCGATACTTCGGTGGTCGAAAACACCGAGTTGGCCGTCGATTTCGATATAACTGTCAAGGAGTGACTTGTAAGAGCTTTCAAATGACATTAGTCATGTCACTGTTGAGCAATACGATCAGTGTCAACTGCACATTAGTGCACATACACCTAGTGTTTTTTCTTCGGTGGTCGAAAACACCGAGTTTGGCGTCGATTTCGACATAACTATCAAAAAGTGACTTGTAAGAGCTTTCAAATGCGTAAGTCATGTCACTGTTGAGCATTCCGTCCAGGCTCCACAGCACCTCCAGTGGTAATTCTTCGGTGGTCGAAAACACCGAGTTGGCCGTCGAATTCGATATAACTGTCTAGGAGTAACTTGTACAACTCTTCAAGACCTTTCAAATGACATAGGTCATGTCACTGTTGAGCATTGGGGCAGGCTCCATAGTTACCTGCCCGAGGTCCTTAATTTTTACATTTCTGGAGCGTGTAGTTCAATAACGGTTGGGAACATGGAAAAAGTGGATAGAATTAAAGTTATAGAAAATTTTATAAGCTTTATTATTTTCTCAGGTACCTTTTCGATAAAACTTACCGTTTTCGAGAAAAATCCAAAAAACCTAAAATTTTGACCTTGGGACCCGAATAAGTCCCGAAGCTCACATGGGATTGATGGGGACTTTTGACACTTTATTCCATGTGGTAAACCTAAGGTCTCTACGAAAATTTGGCTCTGTCGGAATTTTCTTTATTTCAATTGTCTAAAATGACCCGGCTATGCATAGAGTAATATAATAATTACCATAAAAAACAAAAATGTTTCCAAATTAACTATCACAGCCTATAAAAGCTTTTTTTTCAGATTTTATTACACAGAGCGGTAGTAGGTACGGAGAGCTTTTCTTAGGAATCATGTTAATAAACTTCGTATTTCTTATACTTTCTGACGTGCCCAGAGTGTGACCGATTTAAAAATCTACCCTGTGTATTTAATAAAATCTTCATTTTAATGGTAATCGGTATTGTTGGGCGTTATATTATCTGAGTAACAACGAGCGCGGCGTTGCCGTGGAAGACAAGATTAACGTAAAACAAAACACTCTCGGCTGCAATGAAATGTTTATAGTCGGCTCGCAGTTCTCGCCTCGACCGTGGATAACGAGCCCTAAATGACGTTTACTGACATTCAATCAAACCATTGATTGGAGGATCGATTGCTCAGTTGATTGTTCTCGGCACATGGCAAGCCACAAATTGGAACGTGTAATTAAGTTGTTTCATAGCTTTTGGCCTTTGGTTTGCAAAATCACTGGATAGTAAAATTTTAACTGCCATCGTAAACAAAGAATCGAAATGCAAATACTTATTTTAACTGTTTTACAAGAATAGGTAATAATAATGATACTATCCTCTGACTAGTATACCTAATACTTCATCTTTAAATTACAGCGAAGTTAAAGTTCTCAATAGACAAAAATAAATAAATAAAGTGAGTGTGAGTTTTACTTTAAATGCCAAGCGGTTGTAGTTACCATCACTTTATTTGTAAAGCGGTGAGTACACAGATACATCAAATTTAGGTGGACGTAACTGCTTGAGTGGTGAACAATCAGAGAGGTGGACGGGTGTCATTCAACGCGGGATTCGTTAACGAGCACATGCAAATACCACTCGCGCTACTAACAATATCCTCGATAGGACGCCAGCGTACAAATCCACCTGTAATAGTATGGAACTAGCCTAGGTTTACAATGTTACCATTATTGCTTGTTTTATGTTATTTTATGGCTTTACATAACGGACCAATGCCATAAATATAACATGAATCATACAAAAGTAATTCTTTATAGATATTCATATTGTGAACTCCGGAGGAATATTGATATTATTTGTTTTAAAACTCTATAAATAATATTGAATGAATGGATTCCGAACACCGCGTGATTCCTACCAGTGTACGACAACCATATCATAAAAATGATTTACGCGTGTCGCAAGATAAATGTCTCTACGAGAATAACAGCAATCGGAAGGTGTGTGATGATAATAAGACAGAGACAGCAATGATACACTGATAACAAATTTGCACCTTTATGTTAGTTTGGTAGTAATCATTTGATAATTTACCTAATGTCTAATGTGTAGATGTATTTGAATAAACGTGTATGTCTATATCTTAGTCCGAATATAAAACGACTGTTTCATCTATATGAAATAACCAAAGTATTTTTTCATCAAATCGACCGTGGGATAGTTTAAATCAAAACATATAGCCTCATCAAGGAAATTACATACAAATATGTTTTATTGGCTTTCAATGCAGCTAATTCGTAATGGTTTATGTTATCTAACGACAAAGTTATAAATTCAATTGTAAATTAAATTAATGGTTCAAAAGTAAGTCGTAACACGTTGAGTTAAGGGTCATGTGATTCAGAAACTGTTGACCAGCGAGTAAGGTAGCATTATAATTTGATTTGGTCGGAGATGTCCACACCTCTGGGTGGGCGCCGACCTCCTGCTATCCTCAGATTAGAAAAGTTCAGATCTATAGCATGGCCCATAAACATTTGTTAAACAACCTCATATATTTGTTCCAACGCTATTTCTCTAACGATTAAGTAAATTAATCCAATGATAAACAACTAGCACCAACTAGATTTTGTAAGATGAAAACGTATTAATTTTAGAATCGATTCTCGAAATGAAATTTCAAGTAGGTACTTGACCATCATAAATATTTCATAAATGAAAAGATATCATCGGACTGATTTATAATAGGTATTACAGAAACATGTATCCTATCATTTTGTGATGTCACGCACTAAATTTATTGCACTGACACACCGACAACACTACGCTCCATGTTTTTATAATAAAACGGCTAGTTTAATCGATGTTTGCAACAGTAGCTATCACTATATGTATTATTGTTGTCCAAGTTATGGTAATAACTTTTGCGAACTGTATAATTTAGCACAGAATATAGAGTACCATTAAATATTTATAGAACCACTTTTCTATCTTGAGTAAATTGCGTTGTAATCGAGTAAAATTTTAATACTACTTTTTTCGATGTCGATAAGAGAGCAATGCGAGTTGGTTACAATGTGCTCAGCGCTACTCAATACCATGGACTACTTGAATTAGCCCCAATTAACTTACACTCACTAAATTATTTTATTATTGTACTTTGCGCTGGTCGTTAAATTTAAATTGTCGGAGGGAGCATTGGACTAGTCGTTTCTGAAGCTGTATGTATTTTATGACACATTCATATAATATATCAGCATAAAATACTTTAAGATTTAAAAAAAAAAATGTTCATCAAAACATTTTGTACATTCATAAAGTTACTATGAACACTTCAAAATACTAAGGCGAGTTTATTATTTCAGTTTATTTATTATCTTCTACTAACTCCTTCACACATACCTAACGATCCGATATTTGCATTGACATGTACCACAGCACGAGATAAATTATAAGTTATGATCATTAATGAACCAGTTTTAATTTACGATCAAACCGTTGATAAATAATCAGCTTCGGTACAAAGTATGAAAAAATTAATCAGATGAAGTAGAACGCGACATTCTCTGTTAGTCCAGTTCAGTGTTATTTCATTTTATCCATTGTAACAACTCACTGAACGAGAATCATTTAACTCGGTAAATGTTACTATTATAAGCAATGGAAATTAATGATATTATATTGAATTAATTTATCATTGATTAAAGCTGCTCTGCTACTTTATATCATTGGCTCTTTCTTATATTTAAATTATGACTAATACGATTGTATTCAAAACTGTCATAAACAAGATGTCAAAGGTTTCAAATAAAACCCATACAATGCAATGATAAATATCATGACTAATTTGTCAAAAAAGATTTATCTTGTCATATGAATATTGTAATTCGTGACGGTCAAAGGCTCGCCGAGGCTCCAAAGCAATGCGTCAACTTGATATCGATGGAGCGTCAACACTCTGTTATATTTGATGTCACAGTGTGACGCGTAATCATCAGTCAATATCATTAAGGACCAGTCCAATAATTATAATACGAGTAAAAGTATCCTTTGCATCGTTCCTGCTTACAACTAACGCACCGCATTACACCATTTTATTGGTAAGAATTATCCTTATAAGCCACTCACTGATTGTCAGCGGGTTCCCACAGTACAGATTGATTAACCATTCGCAAACTGAACGTAACCGATCGAGTGTAAAACGAGATGCGACACTATCCTGTTAATTTAAACGGACGCGATCAATAAACAGTATCGATGCATCGGTGACCCGAGACATTGAGATATTACATGTCCTTACGTAAAGAACTGACGTTGCTACACTGATTACTTACTTCGCTACACTACTTAAACTACGTATATTTTATTCGATGCATCGATTTATTGAATTAAAATATCTCCATAAGTATAAATATTTATAATGACCAGCACCACTTAAAAATTGAGAGAAACTGTAATTGTAATAAACAGAAATACGTTAACAACCACATTCGGGTACATGCTACATAACGAATCTCATTCAAACGAAACGAGGCGTAAATAAAAAATCTAAAGCAGTCACTAACAACATCATCAGAACAACGAGCGTACCTAATGTTATTTAAGTCTTCCCATATTGGATTTGAAGCATACGAAATTAATAATTGCACATCCTTATCATAAGTACGTAATTTGGACAGGTGCCGCATGGGAATCGAGCGGTTCGTATGAATCCTTGTTGTGGTTTATTTTTGGAACATTTAAAGACTAAAAGTCAATCATTAGCTGAGAACATCATATTGGTATGATTATTTTTGTTATTTGATTCAGACAACTCCTAAATCACGACGGTGAACGGTGACATTATACAGTGTAAACTCTTTATAACGTCATCCTTTATAACAATAAACTCCCTGTAACGTTGAAGTGAGCCTAACTTGGTTGGTTTGCGTTAAAACCCACATATTGAAACACTCTTTATAGCGATACGCCATTCTCTATTACGAAGAAATGTGTTTATGTTATGTTATCAGGTAACAAAAGACTTTGAAGCTTCGAAACATCCGAGGTCGTTCTAGCTTTTATTATCCTTAATTAACATAAACACGTGCAGTAAGACGCATTGTTTTCTCAAAAGTGATGGTCTTCGACCAAGCATACTGGGTACCTATCGTATTATCAGGCGTAAACCTACTTGAAACTGTTAACATGGCCAGTAAACGTAAAAATTCTTGTTAATTTGGTTGTTTTTTTGTTCACTCCATATAACGATAACTCTCTATAACGACAAAAAATGCTCAGTCCCTTGAGTTTCGTTATAAAGAGTTTACACTGTATATCTCAGAGATAATAGTTTTTGAAGTCGGTTAAAATACACTTACGACAGTATGAACCTATGAGTATAAATCATGGTTTATTAACATTACAAGTTGAATGTCACTTCTAACGCCCACAACACACTTTACGGCTTATTAAACGAGAACATGACAAACGACTACAGGGACATACAAACCTACCTAGATATGAGACTGAATAATGAAAATAAAGTTATTTTCGTGATGCAGTTTAATTTTTTTGCAACATCAATAAGCCCAATCGATAGCAAGCAGTGCTGACTAAACCTAATTAGCTTCCACAGTAGAAACCTACATGAGGTAGAGCAGCCATGTGTGAAATATCCAAACGGATACATAATTTAATGGTTTTAATATAATAAAGTAAATCATGTATGCACACTGCACGGCTCAAGTTAAACAATCATTTAAAAATGCTTCCTGTATAAATTTCACGATCCGTTCATATACAGCATAATTACATATTTAAAATTCAACTAGATTCATAAATATAATATTTGGAGAGGAATCGGTTATCGGTTCAATATGGTCATTTTTATGAGGTATGTGGGTAATGGAATGGCCCTCGAACACCGATGTTTGAGCGCCAAAACAGACGCGATAAACGAACGCCCGTTCTACACTCGGCGTGTTAATATGGTGACCATTATTTTAAAACAAAATTAACTTATTTATTTATACTTTTACCATTTAATTTTTTGTTCGTTTCGGTACCTCTTATCTCCCACATAAAAATGTCTACCCTGTGTAGTTGTAACTCTTGATTGATATTATTTTAAATGTGAACTTGATTCACCCGTTTAGAAACTGCGACACCACAAATCGATACAATTATGCTAAAGCATCAAAGATTTTTTTTAAGGTATATTGTTTGTTTTTGAAACCTACCAATTACCTAAGACAATATCTGAAAATAAAATGTTCGATGACATATGGACTTAGGGATGGATTGTTATTCAATTACGAATTAAATGAATCTTTCCCCGCGAGCCGTGGTCGCCGTAGCGCCGAAGTGAACGCTCCAATAATTTTTATTAAATTGATGTCAGTATTTGAGGTACTGACGCGCCGCCAGCGCCAACTATACACCTTCCTTGTCCAACACGATGTATGGAATTTGTTATCCATAATTTATACAAATGCCTCGAGTATTTCAAAAATTAAATAACATTATTTTATAACAAAATTATTTAACGAGTGTGTCTTATTTTCGACTAGGATCTAAGTACATACATGCATATTTGTTGAAAAATAGTGAATGTCCTCTTCGTTTTACAATATTAGACATGGACTCACATTTTCACATAAAAACAATCTACCTTAAATAGATAAAATATTTTTTGTCTATCAATCTGCTTTTGATGGATGACCGAATTGTACAAAGTTACCAAGATTTGAGTTGGATGTTTTTTAACTTCCCGTCGAAGGGGAGAGTACAGCGGTATTGTTTTACTTGTTGTAAATCAGCTGACGTCGATGGGGCCCGCAGGTGTATCGGACCGAATAGAGACATCCATCCATGTGACAATTGATGTTTTAAAATATTACAACTCTACTATTTCATTGCATGGTTGCATTACGATAACACGAAATTACTATAATCGTCTTTATTTCTGATTTTACAACATCGCTCTTGATTACATATAAAAGTCTTAATTATTAGTGGCAAACTCAATAATTTTGAATTTGAACTATTTATCCAATTCCAACACATTAAACGCCGATATTGAAAAGGTAACTTCCACGGTATTCTAAAGAAATTGTATCCCAAATTTCCCCTGGGATATCCTGAACTGCAGCGAATCTAGGTCGAATAGTCGATAAAGTCCGAATCTGTAATCCCAGACAATGTAATGAAAACGTCACATCACCGTCGTGGTCTAAATATTGCCGGACGCAGGTGTATGACGCCACGGATGTACAGGGCCGGCCCACATCGAAATTATTGATTCATATGAAAAATAAACACTGAAAACATCAACTAATTGAATACTAAGCGATAAGACATTAAGGACTGGGTAAAAAAGGTATATTCTGATATTTTACATCCCTTAAAGAATATCACAAACGCTATAAACTAAATCAATCAATAAATTACTTCCTTCATTCGAAGGACATACCTACCTACACAGCATACCAATCATTCGGCCTTCTTCAAGAATTTGAGACATAGGTTAAAAAACAAAATTACACCACAAGGCCGTCCTATCATTATAATATTTTGTCGAAAAACAATTTATTAAAAAGAAATCTGAAACGCTTTTTTGCTGCAAAAAATGTCTCCCTCGGCAAAGGATTATAATAGAGTTTGATCCGAAACTAATACTGCAATTTGTTTGGGTTAAATTAATTTGAAGTAATTTTAGTTTCGGTAAACATGTTCAAGTAACAACTTATTGCAATATATTTTATGATGATAATATTTAATTTTTAAAAAAAAACCTTTCCTTTGTCTAAATTACGCCGGCTTCGACACGGGCGTGCAAACGCATGGCTTGTGGATGAAAGGTTGAATGTTTACCTATTATATTCGTCTATTTTAGCGTTACGCGGCCGACGACGCTACGCAGCGGATCTTCCGTCAGATGTGAAGCAACCCTAAAGGCCTTCCTAATTCTACTGAATTATTTCAACGCCCCTAAAGTAAACAAATCATTTTAATGACGAATGGTAGAAGCCATTCGTGAAATTCAATTTAGAATCTCTTGCGGGTATTTCTATCATCATCAATCAAAGGCTGGGAACATGCTCTACCACGCGGTCGTTTTGTTGCCGACTCTCTCGTGAGCCCTATGAACAACTAAGAAGGAATTATTCAAATAGGGTGAGTTTCAAAAGTCATTTTTGACCTTAGGGCCAAATTTTATCAGAAGCGCCCATTTTGCTTTTTTAGATCATTAAGAATATCCATCTATCTTGCATAGTATAATTTGAATGTGTATTATCCAGTGTAGCGAGTAGTACAATTGTCCGCCTTAATAATAAACGCGGTGTAACTAAAACACTGATGTACTGTGTTTTATCTCTTTTGCTTTTCTGAAAATGGCGTATTTCAGTAAGTGCCAAATAAACCATTTGAAAGCTAAATTGCTCTTAATACCTACGCGTTTATTAGTATCGCCCTGTAAGTTTGTGTATGAGCCAAAATGAGAAAACTGTATTTAAGATTATTGGTTAACTAAAAACCACATTTAATTTAAAAATCTCCCATCAACATAAAAGCACCTGACATCCTGTAATATTGATTAATATCCAACAGATAGTGAGTAAAGGCGTAAATTGTAACATAAAATAAGCGATGGCAAGATACACTCTTGTTCATTAAAAAGTAATGAAACTTGGGAATATTAATTGATCAAATTACTGAATGGAGACTGATAAAATACGTAAGAAAATTAAATAACTTGATAAACCTGTTGACGGCACAGTTGAAATAGAACGAAACAATACAATGTACATAAACATCGATTTATTATAATACCAATGCGGTGTGTACCTTTATTGTTTTTCATTAATTGGCAACATAGATCTCAAGTTCTATTTTTAAAATATGTTTAAGTATAATAAATTCAATAAAACATAATGGCTTTATAATGTTAAATTAACTGACACTGGTCACTATTATCAATCATTTGTATAAAAATACATAATTTGAAACCTTGTTATATAGTAATTGGACTATCTCAATTACCCAAAATGTTACGAGTACACATAATGTACATGTACATTGTGTTCATATGCAATTATATTGTCATTTAACTTTACGGTTCTCTAAAATAATGTCGTTTTTGAAACACCATGTACTCGTACTGTTGTATATTTTTAGTTATTTTACTTTATCGTGCGCTCTAAAAGGATTTGTAAGTATTGAGTGAGATTTTGGCATTGACGCAAGATTATTTTCGTGTAAAGTGCCCTTTAGTTGAGTGAGTTTATGACCTCGCACCGTAGAAAGAAATGCCTTAAGTTACGAATGTTCTCATTTACAGGGACCTTTTGATTTGGTCATAAAAAGTCTTGAAATATGCAGCGGACCAAAACGCAAGGATTGTAGTTTCACGGATGTTCAAATTGTCAACAAAACTTATGTAGACAGCAAATTAACGGTGTATGAAACTGCAAAAGTAGAAAAAGTTGGTATAGGAATATTACATAAAAATAACGTAGCATTTATATAATAATATTATTATTTATACTTTAGCGGTAAGAAATGTAATATGTCCTTTTTTCTAGGGAAAAATATCGTTGATTTCAAAAGGAAGAGAAAATTTTAGATTCCAGATAAAGAATCCATGTGATCATCTTTTCATTAAACCTCTTTTACAAAGTACTATGAACTTAACTGATGACTGTTTTCTAAAGAAGGTAAGTAGTACCTATCATGACAAATATTTCATTATCTTTGCCCAGTAGATAGATTATAAATCTATACTTCTATACTAATATTATAAAGAGGTAGCATTTGTAAGTTTGTTTGTTTGTATATTCGAGGTAATCTTGGGAATTACCCGTCCGATTTGAATAATTATTTTTGTATTAGATAGCCACATTCAACAGGAAGGTTATAGGCTATTTTTCATTCCAAAATTCCCACGGGGACGGGAACAACTCGGGTAAAACCGCGGGACGCTGTTGGTTATAATTATTCTTATAATTACTCTACATAAAAGGTTAGAAAATGTGTTCGACCGACGAATCAACATTGACGTCGGTCACAACCTGTGGTCACAACGCAACGGAATGCACCTCAACATAACGCGCTATGACGAACTAAATCGAAGCTTTTGTGTATTTTAACAGGGTAACTATTACAATCAAATGGATATTCAAGACATTGTTAGAAGATATTACAATGGTGAATTTATGTATGGAAATTGGACCATAAAATCTGTATTTTACAATGTAAAATGTAACCTGTCTGGTTCGGTGTTGGCAGTGGAGATTGTCCCGTCCAGAGATAAAAGTACATAATAATATGTATAAATAATAAAGAAATGGTTTGCTTTTTTCTATTTCATTCAATCCACTATCCTTTTCAATTCGTTAACAAGTAATACAATACATATTCTAACGTGACATAAAGCTTTCAGCAATTCGGTTACTGTTACCAGTTAACTACATAGTTATTTTTTCAACAACACCTTGTTTTGTATAACAGAATCCTTTATAATTTAAGTTTTGCAATCTTCCAATTTGTTAATAATACTTGACGGACTCAAGTCTTCTTTGATTTTAAAAGCTAACTACAGAACTGCGTTGAAACGTGTACTTAATAAATAAATACGTTTTAAAGTGAAAATGACTTGCTTGACATCCTCTCTCGGATGTAAAGTAAACACTAGGTATTGCGAATAGTTATTAACTGAGACAGAGTAGATATGTAATAATACAATTTTAAGTATGAACGTAATTGACTTATGAACGACGCGTGGTGAAGAACACGCATGGCTGACAAGTACAGTGTACACAGAATTATTTAAAAATATCACATACACAACCGCTTATCACGCAACAAACTATTCCGTAAAATACATATAATTAAATTATCGATAGTTATTGCTTTTCTGAACTCATTTCTTGCTACTTATTTTCAATTGAAACCTATTTACTTATTACAATGTACATGTTTATTGGAAATTTTCCAGTAGAGTTAAGACTTATATTTATATAAATGAGTAACTTTACCACCGAAACTAAATTAAGAATATAACCACCGTAAAAACATTCAACAGTTATAGGGCAGATAATTTGCTGGCTGCCGGTCAAAACTCTATGCTATGTTTTTTGAGAAAAAATGATTTATGTGGCCTCCCGCTATTCTTGTTTACGATGCGATCACCGAACAAAGAGCTGAGATCACAATCGCAACAACTAAATGCGTTCGGCATGATGCGAGAATTTTGACACCAAACACAACCGATAACATCTTAAAACATCTAATGTTTTAAACAAACTCTTTTATGTTAGCTAACTTAATTTTTAAAATGAAATATTTAACTTTTTGTTTGATATATCGACATCCTATTATGTTTTTGGCTATAAATTAATATTTTTTGTGTGGACTCGTTTGTACTGAAAAAATACAAAACATCACTTAATATAAAAGCGTCGTATTAGAGACGCTGGTTTTGCTTGATAGCGTAGCCGTTTTATCTGGTTTGCATATGCAAATGTAATGTATAAACTGCATAACGATTGACAGAGAGCTTAAACAGGTGCCCGCGTCGGGCGGCGCGGCGCGAGCAGGACGAGCAACACTTTCCCCAGCACAAAGTTGGCTCGAGTCATTAGTTGTAGCTATTATTTTACAGCTAACACGACAATGTATCATTTTCATCGATGTTTAAGACTTGTTCGCAGAGCCAAGTATAAAATAATTTAAAGAAATATCTTGGCTTTACTTATTTATGAACTTAACTAATATCATAGTTTAATGGCTCTTACATACCTGTATTTTGAGAATACGAGTAGATTAAACATTAATAATATTGAATATTAGTCGTTACCCATAGTCGGGCAAGTGTAAATTAAAAAATAAATATAATTAAGTTTTAGGAATAAAAAACAAAATTAACGCTTGTAATGAAAATTTGAAGTGTTTTTTAATTGCCACAGCGGCATGTAATTATACCCGTACGCAGCATGTAACAGATTCTATCCGTTATTTGAGTATCTATAAGTTAGTAAACAGAATGCGTTTTCGATTTTTAGTTCGTTGTCTGAAAAAATATAAATGTCTAATAAAATATTACTTTAAAAGATTTCTTCATCACCCCAGCGTGTTTACGTAGTACAAAATCTTTATTTAGTCACTGATAGAAAAGAAAAATGAAAGTCAAGAAATAATCAAGTAATTATTTGATACTTGTGAGAGGCAGTAATAACATTATGCGGGCAACAAGTGGTACCTGCATAAGTTAGGATTTGTTCGCCACTTACTGCTCACCTACAGACCCCTTGCCCGTATTCCCATTTGATCGTAAAAAATAGAAGCTGCAGCGTTAGGATCTAGTCAGGCGAGAGTTATGAAAATGCATGGAGACGACTTCATTGGAGAAAATATTAATCTTGATTATCGAACGAGAGGAACAGCGGTAATTATTCATAGGGGTACCCTATGAGTAATTACCGCTGTTCCTCTCGTACATATGATATGGCTACAGTTATTAAATCCAATTTATTGTTAAACTATTTATTTCTACACCACATAAAATAACAACATGAAAAAGAAGCAATACTTATACTTCATGAACTAAATACTAAAATATATGAAATTAAAATTAAGTACAGTGGCAGTGATGTATAGGATAGACTCAGTGTACGTTTTAAGGCTGTTAGACCCCACAGCACTGGTTTTCAGTCTGCCCCCCCTTGCCCTAGTTGAATGTTCTTGAGTTGAAAAGCAATGCATATTAACACAAATTAGATTAAATAATAATACATATGTCAATCACATAGTTGCTAAACTTCGTTGCATTTACTGTATATACATTTTGTTAAAATTTATCATGATTGTAAAGTAGTTGTTAAACTAAGCGATGGTGATATCAAACTATAGGTCACATCAGGATAACATAAAAATATTTTGTACATAAAATGAGCAAAACACACTCTTTGAGATATAATTTCTAAAATAAAATATGAAGGTACGAGTATTGATTTAGTGCAGGAACGGATGATACAAACGCTTGATATGATCAGAGTTGAGAATTGTTATTTCATTTCAACAACTGACAAAAGTGAATGTTGTCAAATGTTCGACTCCACTAGTTCTAATCATAGAACAGTCCGAGACTGATATTAGTGGTCAGTGCGGTCGGTGTTATGCGTAACTGAACCAGTTGGCAGCTGACGCCCTGGACGTCTATTAAGAAAACCGTCATATACATGCAAATTATTTAGCATTAGACTATTACAACGATATGCATTCACATTGATATATGCGTCTTCTTTATTGTAATTGAAAGAGAAATGACGTTTACAGATAAGAAATGATTTAAAATTTTGAATTGAAACTGCGTTTACGGATACCCTTCGCGTTTATTTTACATTTTTATCTGACGTTTCAGCCCCTTTACATGAACCGAGGTCACAGAAGACAGAATGAATGATACAACATCAAACACTAATTGATTCCACATGTCTGAACAGATTAAATGTATTTTAAGTACTTAAACATACATCAGTTATGAACTTGTGAGATATAAGCTATATTATTCAGTTGATGTCAAAGTCAAATATTTTTATTTAGTTTTGGACCCAAATAGGTTCTTTTGAACGTATCAGTTGATATCTTATAAATCCACTGTTTTGCAATGAAGTATCTACTTATAAGTAGAAGCGTGTCCAAAATATATTCAGGGATATATATTGCTTCCTGCTGAGAAACCACTACAAAAACGCCAGTGTGCAAAGGCCCTCATGTCCATAATAGAGAAGACTATCGTACACTGTGTTCATTAAGTGGCATGTAATGACTCACGTCCGATTGAAATATTTAGATTATTCACTCATTAAATTAACCTGCGCGCGTCGCAGTACATCTAACTAAACAGTATGCGAACACAATAATCCTGATTAAGTTGGCGGCATATGGTAAAATTGAAACATTTTTAACATAAATAACTAGAATTCTATTAAATGAAATACTGCATTAATGTTTCTATAACTATAATTTTTATAACTAAAAACGAACATTGAAAAAGTTTATTTAAATCTACTTTTTTATTTGATGATGATGAAATCCTGTTATCCCTCATCAGGGACATAGGGCTCGAAGAAGAGATCTCCGCTGCTTCCGATCTTTTTATTTATACTTACCCCGTAAAAGTTTATTATATCCTTCATATGAATTTAGAGCAGGCTAACATGCTTAATCATTCATTCAATATCGATTCAACAATTAAATCATATATTTAGTGTTTAAAATAAATCAACAATAACCCTAAATGTTCGTGTAACCAACCACCATTATATCGGTAGTGTTTTTACATTAACTAATAAGCAGGCATAGTTCGATGTAAACCATCATTAACTCGTCGGCTAAGGTCTTGCACCTGCTAAAACTGCAATAATTACTCTAATTGTTTATGAAACAGGTCCACAGGATGTCACCCATAACCAATATGAATCTAAAATGATATTAACAAGTAGATGTCCCGCCCCACCCCATCCTGTTAGCCTATTGTATTATATTGAGCCAATTAATACGAGTAGGTGAACATTTCATATGTGATTAAATAAACTGGTTCACTGGTCCCATTTTTTTGTAGTATATTGAAAAACATTTATAATCACATCGTATAAACATGTACAACCCTTTCTGTTTCAACAAAGGCATAAATAGACTTCAGTTAGATTTTAAACATGACAGGAGGAAATAAAACCAAGAAAATTATTTTAATTTAATAATTAATTTCTACCCCTTCTAAAACAGAACATTTCATAGGTGTACTGGACGTTTTTGTGTGATATGTATGAATAAGTAAGCGACAAGTTGTCGTAAGCTCATTGAGTGGACCTTGTAAGGTCGCGTGGCGGAGTGAACGACCGCGCGCGCGCCTGCGCAGGCCCATCTTAATTACATACCAATAATTGCCAACTTGTATTTAATCTCTACGATTATATACAATCATTAAATACTTCTTTGGCATAAAATTATACCAACTGCAAGTATTTGACTTCTTTATGAACAAAAGTAAGTTGAAACGTTGGGATTAACCAGACGGTTTGTTATAATTTTTTTTATTGAAAATAAAAAAAACTTCAAAATAAATCCTCTCTCCAACAACCCCAGTTATTGGCTGATAATGTACGGCAGATTGTTCATGCAGCATAGTAGCGACGACCTTGATCAAAATGCCAAAGACAATTCTTGTTGAAGTATTTTATAATAAAAGTGACACGTTTTCATGCTATGTCCATTTTAGGGTCGACGCTGGATAGTTCGATTGGTATTGTGAAAATAAAAATCCTAGGGTTGCCTCCGAATAACTACACCATATATTGCAAAGACTGCATTTATTAGGTAAGGAAAAAATTGCCAGCACCGCGCATTGTGTGCAATGTGCATTTACGATCGTTTAATATCTGCTTAATTAATGTAATTGAGGACGTTTTGTTATTTTATAATAGGTTGTAATATTAAGTAGGTAAATTGCATTATGTATATTTAATAAAATTTGTTATATGACTTTAGAGTTAGAGTAACTTTTATTTTTAACCATAAACTGCTCCTCGGGAGATAGTAAATGTGCAGAGAACAATTTGAAAAACATATTAAAACATTGTCATTAGTTTAATATGAAGTTCAATAAGTACGGAGCATTAAATACAAGGTGTTATTATTCCCACGAATATTTTGATTGGTCGTCGAACTGGTCAGTGGCAGGATCAAAGGCGGCGCGCCATCCTGAGCCGTATCGAGCATTGAATCTTTGTCATTGGCACTCGATCCGACACCGCGACACAACCACCGCTGGCAATTAATGTAAGAGAAGATCATCAATAAACATCTTTATCACTTCATCGGCCTGACAACGCCAGTACTTAAACAACTGGGACCCGACATTATAAGTATCGAATACCCGAGTCACGCAAATCTTTCAACAGGCCAGAAGCAGATTCATATTTTTATTTATTTCTGAACTGATCACGGCATATTGTATACGTATAAATATTATGTATATGCGTGCCAACTATAAATGGAAACAAACGAGAATGATAACGACAATTAATAATTTCGATATTACGTGTAGTACTTCTTTTTATAAATATGTCGGTAGCAGCTCCTCAGTAGTTTAGCAATTAATAAAAACGTTGTAAGGTTTATTTTAATACAAAAAGTATAATATTTTACTATTAGTAGTCTAAGTCATATTAATAAAAATTGCCGTACTCTCGTACTACACCGAGAATGCTTTTGGTATATGAGTGGGTACACACGTACGTACATGCGCGACGAGCATGTTTCATCCGAGCATGACTATCTACAAACATGCTCGATCCTGCGTCTACACGTAAAAGCTTGCTCGAAGAACATGTTTAATGTGCGTTGAAACTCTCGTTTCAATCTTGTTCGAATCGAACATTTTGGTTGGCTTCGAGCATTTGTCTTGAGACTTGCATGGTACACACGTTCGTACTTGCTCGAGATCGAGCAAGTTTATCGAGCAAGTACGTACGTGTGTACCCACTATATGACCAACTTACTTCAAATATATATAAATAAATTAGTATAATATCTTTTCTAAAAAAAATCGTATTGTGGGGTATTTAATACTTATGGAAGCAGTGGTATAACTAAAATAAATGCAGCCAGTAACAATAAATAATGTCTTTTACCTATCCGTGTGAAATAAAAGGCTATTTGTTCAAAAACATTGCTCAAAAACGGCGTGTCAATATTTCGCATAAAGTTCCAAAAATACTTCTGCTGTTATTTACGCGGAATTGTTTACTTATCTTTGGTCAATTTGAGATTCTCAAAACGTGTGTTTCTCATCAGATGTTCTCCGTGCTTAGACACGAGGTCGCTCCAGGTTCGCTCCTCCTACCATTGTCTGCTACAATATGTTGTAACTTCTTGCTAACGAGAGTTCTCAAGTTACAAAAAGTAGCGTCGACTGATTAAATAATAAATATTAAGAACTTTTTGAAAAAACATGTTAAATATACAAATATAATATATAAATTAAAATAATTTGTTAATGGCACATTTTGTAATACATAGACAGTTTTAATTACCTCATTATGATGACGAACAAAAGACATCAACGCGTTCCTATAGTTGAATGCAGTTTAGATGGTTCTAATGAAACTAACAGATTTCCACATACTACTACTAGTACTTAGCTGTTTCAAATATAATTTGATTAACTATATAATTGAAATAATCTCTAAAGATTATCAACTTATAACTTGTTCCATTGGTCAGCCTGGAGCAAATTCACATTAGTAAAAAGCATAATAAGCGCCCGCTTTTGGCATATGGTATTGACACACGATAAATATTTGCAAGATTACAGCGCACTCAGATTGCTGCTTTGATCAGCTATGACCTGGAGGCATGAATCTGTTCTGTTCCAGTAGACTGGTAGTTTCCCGTGGGTGCTATACGCCATTATTACGATAATCGTTTTACCTATTGATGTAAATAAAACATTACAAAATAACGTTCACATACAAAGACTTATTTTAGATTCAACTTCAATTAAAACTATTGCTTTCCCAATACCATTTCAATGCTATATTCAAACGAGTAGCATAATGGGAGAGCGCCATAACAGCTAATTGTATTAATGTGTTGGGGAGGAACCAATGTCTACAAAGAATATTAGTGTAATCAAACGCAACCCACCTCCACGTTTCAAAATAAAATAATAACAAAAACTATTAACACGTGTGTGCATTAATAATCGATGAGTCTTTAAATTAATACTTTCTTTTACCTTTTTTAAATTCGTTAATTCAACGCAATATCCAAAGGAATGCTGAGCGGGAGCTACCCTTAAAATACCTAATTTAATTTAACAGGTAGGCAGAGTTCTTTAATCACAGGCTTTGCCTCAAATTACATAGTAAGATAATAGCTGCCGAGCAATCGGCAATTCTTCATTTTTGCTACTGCTTTTTGTATCTATGAAAAAGTAAAGCTTTACACCCAAATCCGGTTCCCCACTTTTAATGACCTACCGAAAGTATAACAGTAACGCTCACCGCTAACAAAAAAAAAAACAAAAAACAAATCTGGCTGAATGGTAATTCAGACAAATCTATTTCTTTTTATGTAATAGCCATTATACATATCTACTATGAGAGAGCTTACAGTAAATTCAAAAATGGATTTGCTTTATATTCTTCATACTTGAATGCTTTCTCTAAAACCATTACAAATCACAAATGATAATCAGTACCTTTTTACAAAAATTACAGAGCGCTAGACAGAGAGAAACTATGATAAGATAGGACGCATCATTAAAATGGAATGACTCCGCAGAACGTGAATATTATTAAAAAACATGAGACTTGGTTATGATCTGGGGGCAAGTCGCGCTGGCACGTATTTTGGTTTCTCAGACTTTTTTGACTTCATCAACACACACGTCTCCCCAAATTACAGGGTTAATGTGAAAACTTAGCACTTGTTAGGTGTCAAAATTGCCATAATTTGAAAGCGATGTGCTCGCCCCGCCTTGTGTTAAAGCACGCCGACTTTTTGCTCAAACGAAATACTTCCAAACTCAATATTTTTTTAATGATTTGTGGCCGCAACCGATAACCTAAAATTGGATGATCGGAAACAAAGTCGCTGCTTGAAAAAATAATAACGTTCTGTAATCTTCGGCTTCCTCAGTTTTGTAACTGCAACAACTTTGTATTTACGTATGATTGATTAAAGTTCATACAGCTACTTTAAAGGGCATATTTGAATTTTTATAGTACCATATGTATGTATAAACTCATCCAGAAGTTTAAAAATATATATATAATAATTCATAATCTATTTTCTTTTTATGGGATGTCTACGGAAGTTGCCTATCTCAAACGTTGGCTTATATCAATCAATATTGTTAATAACAAAATATTTTTTTCAAAAAGAGATAAAAATATACTCTGCCAGGCTAGGCTTCAGAGTTTAATGAATAAAGAAATGAAATGGCTTTGCAAGACACAATAGTGTGTAGTGTCTAGTCTAGTGTAGCTATGTTTTATTGTACTCCTTTATTTAAAAACTACATACAAGTGCTATTGGCATGTTTAAGTTTATGGTATCTTGTAAAAACTATTGGTAGTCCAGGTATTGGTACATATAACTTTAGGGACCATCTCAGAAGTAACTGCCATTATTTCGGCTATATCACTTTATTTTTATTAATATTGTATGGAAATTACCAAACTTGCCTTAATTTTTCACTTCAGGGAAAGTGGTCCTTGGAAAGAGTACTTGAGGTATTTACAAGATTTTTGATTAATGTTGTTATTCCAGAAAAACAAACCTAAAAAGTTAAAGTTCATAAAATGCTATTTAAAGAGTATATTGTGAGTGTATTAGTCACGGTTAAGTTTTGTATAGATACGTTGATTTCGAACAATCAACTTTTATTGCCTTGCTCTGCGTCAAACTCAACAATTGATCTATTTTAAATCGATTGTATTCCTGTTCGATACTTTATTTAATTGGGATCAAATGTCTGGCGTTTTTTTTACGTTTGAGATTTTGGTAAAGTACTTATGATGGAAATAACTATGATGTTCATTATAATCCTAAATTTTAATAGATTTTTTTGGCACATATGAAGCATTATTTCTTACAACGTTGCAAATCATTCTTAGCCCGCCTATTTTACACTTCATTTTCCACAATTTGTTGTTGTATGACCCAATATTTCATACTCTGATGTGTATTGATTGATACAATTAGTTACAAGCACTTATTTATTGTGGGTCAACCAGTCGTGAAATTGAGAATGTTTGATGTTCCGAAGAGTTATGTGGCGACAACAACCCGTTGCGGTTTATTATTGATTTGGGAATTGTGCAAAAAGGGTTTACCTGCACTTTGGTACAGTTTTGCCAGAAACTTGTGGTCAGGACTACGGTAAAATAAAGCGTTCGGGGTAAACCTTTCTGGATAGATTGTACAAACGTCTCGCTACATTACACAACATTCACAATAGAACCCTTCGGTCTACTCAAGATTTTTTCCTCGTCTCATTTTGAAGTCAACAAGATGGACTCAATGTTTGTTGCGTCATGGTCAATAGAATACGGCTTTTTTTGCACTTTTTTTTTGCCAACACGTTCGAGTTAAGCTGAAGCAGTTATAAAGTATGAAATCCTAATTTGTTTGGCGCCGAAGGATGTCAGACATATACCGGTTTTTGTGTATTATGAACAAGTGAAGTAACGCAAGTGCAACTAATTATTTCTCACAAGGAGTAGAGTAATTCATGACATACTGTATAGATAGGTATAGATATTTAGACAGTCTAATACTCAGAAAAGTCCAATTTAAAACCGATTTTGCTTTTTAAGTAGCACAAAAAAAATATCTTCAGATAAAATGGAGAATATCACAAAGAGATCATTTTAATTATTTTCATTTAAGTAGCCAACCCGGGGTCGATCCCTGCTGTGATTCTTGATACTTCAAAACACAAATACCCATCGGATGTTGCTCTATTACAATGATTTGCACAATTCGGACATCCTGCAAATTTATTTGTGTCGTAATTTGGTGAATGCGAGTCTTGAGTAGGGAATACAATGGATGGTCAACCTCAATAAATCGTCATAAGTACACCAACGACAAATAGCAGTTCCAACAATAATTATTTTAATACAACACCTCACGCCTCCAAACGCTCGTGCCATTACAAAGATTTATATGTATTTTCACACAATCCAAATTGTAAATTCCTATCCGACTTTACAAATCTATAACAATTCCTCCAGAAGGAAATAAATGGCGTAGCAATAATTCAGGGAGCAGTCGACCGGAAGTTTTCAAGTATTTTATCGGAGTATCTTTTGAACGCAGAATTGATTTTAAACAAATATGAAACGTAAAAGCGAACGTTTAAGCCGAGTAGAATAGAGGATTACACAGAAATCCTGTTTTGTTTGTTTTCTTTGGCGTAATTCTATTGTATCGGTTCGGTTTGACGGCTTATGTATATTTTAAATAAAATTGTATGTTTTTTTTTAATTTTAGGGAAGCTTAACAGGTACAGGAATTATATTTGCGTTCAGGAATTTTGAATAAATTATTTTAATTACGAGCTTAAATTACCTATATTTTATAAAATTTTACATTGTAATATGTATCTGTAAGAGCATAATACAAATACCTCGTATTATGGGTATGTAGTTACTAATAACTATTTGTTCCACAAATACCTTTAAACTAGACAGATCATGTTATACTTCGAAGTAAACCAACACAATTAAAGTTGGTTCTCTATTTAATAGTGTCTCTCTGAATTCAATCCAACAGATTCTTATCGAGTAACCAGACAGGGAAAAAAGTCGTCGTACAAAAACAGTTCGTTAAAAATATAAAGTAACACGTTTGCGATTGGAAATATCAAGACGGTTCATTTGTCAGTAACCCTGATGCTTTATAAATTAAGTTGGGAGATAGAAGCTAAAAGCATCGGCTTCTGTATCTAAGGCAAGGCGTCAGAATTATCGAAATTAATTCTATGAATGATTGCTGTTCGTATACGTGAGAACTGATAACCAACTCATTATGTACCTACTTACTCAACGAGAACTTTACACCAAGTGCGTATTAAAGCTCTAACTACCGCTTTAAAAATCTCGAGTGGCGATGTAAATGTCGGCGTCTATTTACGACTGCTCGATATCGGTATTTTCGTATCATTTTCTTGTTTACTTATGTTTCTCATTGATACTGTAGCTATCATACACATTAATAAAGTAAACCAATATCTTAATCGAACAGTACAGTTTTAGTTTAATGAGTTTCAATCCCAGAATATTTTACAATTAATAAGAGATTTTCCCATTGGGAGTTTTTTGTTGTTTCAAAACAATATTCTTTATAATACTAACGGGTATTTCCTCTCAGTCGATCCTATTTACATTAGCAAACAATCAATGTTGTACACCGTCCGTTACATTAGCGGTCACTTATAGTAGCAGGATTTGCACCTGACTGGTAGACTATACCAAATTATCCTTAAGCACTGTCCGTATCGTCTTTTCCAGCCACATCAAAGTAAAGGCCGACAATGCGCCCGGATTTCGATTCAAGCAGAACACTGAATCAAAGACGCGTGCCCATAATCTCTATTGATATAACGGAACAAACGAAACTTTGTTGAAACACCTTACCACTCACCCTCCGTAAAGACGTCCTTATAAAACGATAGACCGCTACTTTATATTATTTGATATTAACCGTTAGGGTACAAAAAGGCTTGTCTAAACTGTTACAGTTTTCAACATAACTGTATCGCATCCCTGATTCAGCAGAGAAGTTGAAGATCAATATGATACAAGGTGGAAGGAAGCAATACATTATTTTTACTCGCCGATCAACATTATGTTATTGAATTACTTTTAAAATTGATTTGGTGCCTTTAGGTGCGTTGTTTGCACAAGGTGTGCATCTGCTGAGCCAGGTTTTTTGCTTTGTCAGCTATTCAAGAGGACTGTTTCGATGTGGGCCTTTAATTACGGATCACGTATATGAAGATAATTGTAATATAATCCTATTGCAAACAATTGTGAATGGCAAGGTGTTTCAAGAACTGACTCCCGAAAATGTGTACGAAACGCGATATGGTATTCACTGTACGACATTCAAGGTGTCTAGCAATGGCACGTTCCAATTTAGGACTCGTTATCTATTGGTATTGCACCTTGGTCTTCCAGAGAGACAGTTTACGTATCGTATATGAATATTTTGCAGCAGATGTAAGGGTTGTATTTATAATTGTATAGATTTCAATAGAAAATTTTGGCAAGGTGTGCCCCCGTTTTTGTAGCATGTGCTCGAGTTATGCCTTATCTAGTCGTTGCTTATATTTAGAATACTTATGTCGTGTACATTTAAACGACTTGTCGATATTTTTCAATGCAATGTCGATGTCGGCAAATGTTCAAAGGGTTTATCGGCAGATGACATATTGATTGCACAATACGGCCAAATGGAAGGGTGGTGGTGCATTGCAATGCAACTCATAGGGGCAATACATGATCAATGTAAACTGACACTTTGCAAAAGCTCTCTGGTTGTCAAGCACGTGTGCCAGCCAGCCATTACTTGTGTTATTGATAGGTGATCTAAATTACCTCAATCTCATCAGTAAATATTGTATATTGTTTTTCCTATATTAAGTATTAAAGATTTGCCCTAATGTCAAATTTTAAATGTCTAGTAACAACAAAAGTAAACATTATATTGTGGACGGTAAAACTTTATTTGCCCTGAACAAATATTGCGGTTTGCCCACTGGCGCCTGTAACTTGACACTGTCCTAAATGTACAATTTTTGCATTTCAGAACAAACTTTCTGCAAGCAAACAAAGAAGATATACATACATTATATATCCCTAATTATTTGACAATTTATGTGTACGAAACGAAAGAGTGCATCTTAATATTTAATGAATATAGGGATAGCTATATGGACATATTAAGACAGTTGTTAAACCTAACTTTAAGCTGTAGACTCTAAGCTTATGTACCTAACTACCTTGTTTGTACTTAGTATTATATTTGGTAGTACTTTTTAAAATACAGACAAAACATATATAGTAAAAGAACATAACAGTAAAGGAACTGTTCGAATGATGTTCGAATGATGAAAGCAGGTACAAATTATTGCGAAAGGGCTCGATCATTGAGATTGTGGTCAGCGATAACTACAGTCACTATAAAGACATAATTTAGCCAAACACAACAAAAAGTATTAACACAACTAGATGAACGATGTTACTTTGTTTTTAATGAACGATCTTCTTTGCGATTGAGATGTCCTGTTTGCGACTGATTATTTTTATTGTGGCTTTTTATTTTTTATACTTTTATTTGAGAAGCACAATAGAGCACCATCATAAATTCGTCTACCGAAATGTCTGAAGTTTTTATAGCAACATACATAATAGGTAGTCTAAGTAAAGCAACGGCAAATGATTATCCAGTATGGAAAAGAAAGTATTTATTGGCTTATTTATATAAGAAATCCTGTGCATTGTCGGCACTGCAAAGGGTCTCAAATAATTCGCTTGTATAATATAATATTCCATAATGTATGGCTAATGAAGCGAGCGTACTTCCTGTGAGACCGATTGAGATGTATTTGCAACCCGGAAACGATATTATACCATAAGATGCGAAAACGAAAGGGGTATTGTGATTTTTATGCCTATATGAGCACTTGGCAAAGGAAGTGCTTTTCATAAAGATTTTGTACTAAAGAAATGGTGTTAGCTATGAAATCGATTTGGTATAAGAGTGGACTATTGTAATATTTGTCAATATAATATATTTATAAACGAAATATTATCATATAAAAATTAAATATTCAAAATTTATAATTTAGTCCAATTAAATAATTGTCCAAGTAGATATTTGGTATGAATAATACAAATCGGCATCTCAAACAGTACTGTTTTTTGTGTGACCGACATTTTTGAGTTATGGATTGAGTTGGTGTATAAAACATGTTTCCTTTGTACCCTGTGGTGATTGGCCACCCATAGGTGCGGACAGCGAGTGCTCAGCGAGTGTGTGTAATATGTGACCACGCCGTCATCACACGCAGAGTTATTTGTTTAGATTGTTTGAATTGACCGCCGACGCCGCACGCGATCACTAACGTACAAAAGAAACGAAACATGTTATATGACGGTATTATTTGTATCAGTTTTTATGATCATTGAAGATAAAAGAGGTAAAAAACAGACAGTAGGGTATTAATTACTAAATATATCTAGTTAATCTGGTGATCGGAGAAACCGTTCTCATCCCACGAGCGCCATAACATGTGTAAATTACACAAAGCGAAGTAAACAAGCGATATAAATAAATTCGTTCGCATCAATCGCACATCGACGTCCTCCCAAGATGGCTCTTGTAAATCTGAGATAGCGATCTTGATATAGGGACGGATGCAAAACGGGATCTCAGACTACCACAGTTTGATTTACGGAAACCTACGTATACTGAAATCGAAATCGTATAAATCGAATAATAACCCAAACTTTACATATCAGAATGGGATCTCGATTGTTCAACTCGATTATCTTCTGATAAAAGTAATTGATTCAATCAGTATTTGATAAGGAATCGAAACAAAATATTAGAAATCCTTGTCTTTATTTTGGAAAAACATGTTTAATATAGCCAAGCATAAAATCATACCAATATTCTTTCACAAGTACAAGAATAGTTATATAATTTTGTGCTTACCATGATACTTTTACTAAGTTAAAATAAAACAAACAAATTATAAATCATAGTTATAGAAACCTATCGAATTATCATAGATTAATCTAATTAAACTGTATCTAAACACCCGTGGTGAGTATTTATCATTGTGTAGGGTGAGGTTCTCTCCTAATAAATTTAACAATGACCCTGATTCTGGAATGTTTCGGTAAATTTATGAAGGTAGAGTAAGAACAAGGGCAGTCACGGCAGAGCCAGAGTTCTGATGCAAATTAACTAGGCTTTACAAAAACATGTAGGGTGTGTTATAAACGCCACTGACGTAAAAAATAACATTTTTCACATCATTTTTTGACACCAACACGTGTCACGTTACAAAATTGAAAACAAAAGCAAATATTTTGGCAGGTTCGTTAACGACTAATGGTATTTTGTTTGGGCAGATGTTATTTCAAGTCATTATACGAAAGAAATCAATTAATAACACCAGTTTGTGTATAAAATTGATTACCGTCGGCTTCTGAACTTCATCGTGTGAACCTGAAAACGTATAATTGAATAAAATCTAATCACCGTCTCCGTCTCGCTCTAACACTAGCGTTTCTCCTGAGTGTTGAATGAGAAAGTCAAACTCTGTTTCTCCTCCTTACGAACTGCAATTTGATTGATGAACAGAGAAAACGCCTCGAGTAAGTTAATCACGCCTAAACTTAATTCAGGAGATGTACGAAAACCATAAATGACTTTTTTAGTGTTGCGTGTTTGTTTTGTGTAATATAATAAGCAGTTTTGTGAAAATTACGTTTTATGAATAAAATATCAGTGGCAAAGTTCAATCTATAGACCAATTTTGGTACGTTACTTATCTATATATTTCACGGCAAAAGTCAGGAAAGAAAATTAAATGATGTTTACCATATTTATGAAATAAAGTCCGATGATCCCCTTTTTTGTCGTCAATCACAAAAGCAAACTCAAACGATTAGGGTTGCGTCAAACTTTACTACGAACACTAAAATTAAGATAAACGTTTTCTATTAGATCCATTTAATGTTGAAGCTATTCGGGTCTATAAACATAATGTTTTTAATCATAGAAGGTGAATAGGCGAAGGTAATTTGGTGTAATAAGAACACGAAATCCATTGACTGGTTTTCGTATTTGAGAACAAATAGAATTTGATGTAAATTAGATTTTGTATAAGTATTTTAATGATTGAACATTATACAATAAACTGCTGCTTTTATTTTTATACAAACGTATTCAATTGTATTCTGTATAAGTAATGAATTTAGTACCAAAAAAAGGTCTTTACACTATCTTATAAATGTTATATGTGCAAATGATTTATTTACAGTTTAATTGTTTGCTGTTTCTTAATTTTAACAACATAAGACGTCTCCATAACTTTCCTCTGTTCTAATCTTTTAAACGCCCATCGGTCATAGTTCTTAGATAACGCATAAATAAATAAATAATAAAGCAAATTGAAATCCCCGTAATTGCGGCGGTTAGGGAGTCAAATATAGACGTAATGACATCGGGCGCTTTGAGCCTCTTCACCGCTTACAGGAATTGTTTAAACAAACACTAATTTCCTTCTATTTATGGTATAATAGTTCCTTTGAAACGGTGACGCGTTCTGAGTTAGATCACATAATAATTCGCTGAGCTTTCAATCGTCGTGTGCATTTTATTGGTGGCTATTAGTTTTGTGGTGTTAACAAAATAAATTAGACCTACTGTAAAATAACCGAATCATTTCGAGCAATTTCAATACATTAGTTATAAAGAAAAACCGAAAATATTTTTTGATTTTTGGTAAGAAAGTTCATATACCTACTCTACAGATATGACATGATTTACATATATAGATGGTATGAATAGGTTTGGCGGAAAATAGTGTCCTTTGCTGGTATAATAGAAAAGCACAGGTATTATCTGACAGGCAGATGTGTTGAACTTGTTATCTGGATTGCGTGGGTGGACGTTGGTTGCCAATGAACTGATCTCAATGATGTCCATTGTCGGTTACCCTTACACGCGTCAACACTCAACATACTTTACTTCCTTATTTGCATTGCTTATTTACTTAATATAATAATAGAAGAGGTGATATTACTTACCTATATTACATTGTAATCAGCTGTTAGCGGCATGTACCATTACGTTTGAATCACTAGTATGCTTTAGGTACCTCCCTACAATCAAAGCTGGGGTATAATATAATATTAATTAAATGTGAATCGAATATGAAATGTTCAACTCAAATGTAGTGAATGAACTGTTTGCCCTGAGGGTAGCGTTATCGATACCGAAGAGAAAGGGGTCGGCAATAATTGATGAATCACAGCCAAATGTTTCACCCCATCGTAAACGTAAACAAAAATTATTGTATAGCTAAAATGGCTATAACGAAATTTCCTAATTTATTAGTAACTAGCAGTGCCCGCGGTTACACCAGTGATATAGGTACCTATTTTGTGGGATTTTCAGGAAGTACCCTATGTATTATTCCAGTGTCTTATATAGTAAAATTTTAATCAGTAGTTTTTGTGTGAATGAATAACAAATATTTCTACATTCTTATATCCTCATAAAATTATGCATTTTTAATTGGAAGGAATATCTCACGTAGGTACACCTTTCGAGTAATATCTTGTGCATACTCTTAATTTACCACACTTTTATTTCTGGAATGTAATGAGGTCAATGATTAAATGTGAAATTGAAATCTAACAGGGAAGGGTTATCATCCAAAAGTGCATTATAACAAATTTCTGTGTGAATGATATAACATAATGACTTCTATTTTTTCATTGAAGAAACGGTACAGTAATGATGGATGTACCTTTCTGAATGAGGGTAGACCGCCGGCAGAGAACCACCCTCTGATTTTATACGTAATTATACACTCATTAGAGATAAACTAGTTAATTTTATTTAATGAATTGTATCAAATATGAATCAAGTAAAAAAAAAAATCAGATGTAGAACAATAGCCGAGTAGATAAAATATACTTCTTTATTGTGAAGTAATTAAACACCAAAATCAGGGTTAAATTAATCATAACAAATGGTTCCGAGTATCACTAACAATATTAGTAATCTCATAATTCAGTTCAAGAAATTAAATATGTATAACCGTCGTTTAAATCTCGATAAGTTATCAAGTTGCAAAACATTTAAGTCAAAGATCGTTTAGTTTTAGATTTATGGCGTCAAGCCGAGAGCACTGGGGTATTTAATTTCGGCGGCCCGTGGCGGCGAGCCGGGAGTGCCGGGACCTCTGCCCTGTGCATGAGACTGCTCTTATTTATAGCACACACTCAATGGCAATACTAATTTATTAATAAATTTTATGTAGTACCTTTTGGACTTACTCCAAAAGGTACTCCTTACATAAACATGTAGTTATAACGTGTAAGCACGCAATTATGCAATATTGCCAAAATATCGCAAAAAATCTCTACGAAGCTCATCGGTGTCACTAACAGTATTTACAAGCTATATTTGATTTCATCAAAATTCTATTGGACTATCTATTAAACAAAATAAACAGTATTTTAAAGAGAGTTTGAGACCCTCATATAACCCCCGTTTATATTGCAGTGTAAATAAGAGTGGTACATATTTCGCACATCCGATCATAATTAATAAGCCCGGGTCGGAGTATCGTGACCACCGAAGGGTGTCGTGACCGCGGCGTCTCTGACCTCCGAGATTGAGATATCAAAATCTGCACTTTCAATTCCGAACTGATACATATGTTTGTTTTGTTGTTATCTCTTGCATTAGCCCCAAGGGTCGGTCTTGCTTAGTTTGTTATCATTATGTTGCAATTATTTTGTGATGTTTATTTTTTACACAATACCTACCTATATTTCCATTATCGCCTTCGTCGAAGCTCATTTAAAATTATAGATTCAATAAAAAATCTTTAAATGAGTACAAAGGGTCGCCAGCCGGCTTTATCTACAGCTAACAGCCAGCGTCCTTCTGCAGAATTTATTCGACTCAGTCGCGAGGTAATGTTAGCTGTTGGTTCAGTAACGTTATCTTGGATCTACGTAATGGTAACAGCTAACTTGCTAATTGTTTTTGTTTGCGATAGCAAATTGTTATATCCGTTCATCCGTTGCGTTAAGCTCACGAGAGGCAACCTTCATCGATAGCTCTGATTTATATTTGGTTTAAGATGTATCTTGTGCTGGAGGGTATCCAATTGTGATTCTACATTCAGAAAGAATGTAGTGGAGCAGGTCCTCTATTAAAATTCTCGTTTTAATACTTACCATCTAACCATCCTAGAATAAATAATTTCAAACAGATTCGTTTTGACAAAGTTTACGAATGTATAGTTATTTACCTTTAGTGTACAATTTCTCCCACAGATAGGATGTTCACCACCAAAATATTTTACAACCAACTCGCCTCACTTTTACTATGAAAACCACCACCCTTATTTTTTATTAATTCCTTAAACTCAATTTAACATTTATATAAATTGGCATATCCATCACTTATTACATGGTAGTCACGCTAAATTAAGTCATAAAATTATAGCATTCGATCGAGATAGCAAGGTAAGCTCTGAATCCTATCTTTTAGGTGCTTATCAAATAATTGTAACCAACTCTATCTCGCGCCATAAGATATGTTACGCAATTATTCTTTCATATAAAATTGGTTCATTCGCTGTCACTTTTGAGTTGTTTTGCATTTGATTGTAAATATTTCGTGAGCCGGCATTATTTTTATAACAATACCTATATATTGGCTATGAGTTTTACTTTTGACTTTTATAAGATGAGAACATATTTCGTAAGGTCTCTGTAGAACTTGTAAATCAAAAGTATTTATGAAACTATGTTTAAGAAATTCGTGCTTACTTGAAATTCAGGAAGTATCGTTTAATACCGTTGTCCACGCCCATGGCAGATGTGTCTTCTCTTGACCGGGAGTCGCTAAACCTCCTCAATTCATGAACCATAACCAATTAATTTATAAATCAGGACCTATTACATTGAATGCGAGTATATTATGTATTTTAAAGCGTCATAAATAATAATGAAGTTGCAAAAACATTGTCCATACCAAAGACATCAACGCGTAGTTACTGTGTGCTTACACACTTTCTTTTAATAAAATGTAAACCCATCTCTAACATTATTTAGTTTGATATCATGGTTTCAAGAGCACACAGAAGCTTTTAGTACAAAGTGTCTTTTTTAAGTATGATTTGAAACGTGTTGTGTCAAGCTAAATCTCGTATTTTTATTCCGTGGATAATGCAACGTCAATTTATTCTTGAAATTAACCTGTCTCATGCACTTAAGACGGGCTGGAAGAGAATATCTTAAATGAATCGAGACAGTTTGAGACATTAATGTTTAATATGACGCTACTATCAAATACGTACCTTCAATAAAATCGAACATAAAATTATATGAAATATTATTTGCAAATTTATAAGAAAATATTAACTATAAAACATGATTTTTAAATTCACAATGAGGTCCGATTTTAGAATATATTGGTAGAGTTTTAATAATACTACTACGTCAACTAGAACTTTAGATATTACTCTAATAGAATTACTCTGATAAAACGCCATGTATGACAGAATAATTGCTAACATTAGATTAAGTGAAAAAATGCTATTTCAAAATAATCTTTATTCTTACATAAGCTGGAGCTATTTTTAAATATTCGAAACTAAGTGCGTCTTGCTAAAGCATAATTATCTAGAGTTTCAAGTCATAGCGTTAAAGATTCCATACGACCATTACAGGCGTATGACAGGTACTTCCAAGATTATTTATGAAATAATCGGGAGCACTGCTCCCGCGCGTACCAATTATACTGATTTTTATTACTCTTTCTTTCCCACTATGCAATTTTGTTATTAGATTAATGGTAGCTTAATTAAACAATCTGCAGAGATTGATTTCAAAGTTTTCTGTTTATGTCACGGGTCGTTAATTAATTCAGTCAGTGGGTATGTGCAGGCAGTACAGAACACCTGTCTCTGAATATAAACGTCATATTTTAATTCCATTTTATTAGTCAATTAATACAGGCGTTTTGGAGATAATATTTATTATATTATATGAAAAACTGAATTTTCAACGTTTTCAACAAAATAACAAGAAACGAATAAATACCTAAATAAAACATGATAAATATAAGAAGTTACCTAAATTGAAATGATGTTTTTATTATTGATATTATTACTAAATGATTACTAATTCAAGTTCGTATTAATGATTAAAGTAAACTCATAATCATAATTGTGGCATAATTTATCATAGTAAGTACAACTTTATCGTTTAAGAGTGTACACTACCTCAGTTCGCGTATTCAGATTTTCCCCTGAGCCGAAGCGGGACAGAAACACCTGAGCGCTTGGTGTTTCGGCCCGCGAATTGTAGGTATTTGCTCCCTACAAACATTATGGTACTCATTTGAAAAAACCGCAACATATGAATTGTTCTGTAAACCCTATTCAATTTACTACACTTTATTTTAATTCAACAACTTTTGTATTTATTGAGATATTAAGATTTTAGTAAAAATTTAGAGATAACTTTGCGATTTTTTTCTATCGAGAAAATTTCATGGAGTCGTGTTTTCGAAACATATGATCGATAGATTATCATATCATGAACTTTACCATACATACGTTTCAAAGTTAAATATTGAGTAACGAGGAATATATGGAGATCCCGCCGAGTTGAAAATAAGCGATTTGAGGTAGTATACACTCTTAAGGAATTTACAATTTAAAACCAAAACTTGCGCTTATAAAAAGTAGGACTAGAAGCATATTTCTTATAGACAGAACATTTTTCTCGAACAATTTATGGAGATGGTTTCTTCCATTTGTGTACGAAAAATAACATAGCTAGGATTTTACCCAGAGAGTTTACCGGGCCCTTAAATTGTTCACATATTAATAACCTAATGATAAGGTTATCGTGCCTTTAAAAGTAAATATAAGGTTTACTAGAGTAAAAAAATCTCTAGTGAGTGTAATCAATTATTAATAAGTAATAAATATCTATATATAAAAACATTCATAGATACGGCCGAATTGAGAAACCTCCTTTTTTGAAGTCGGTTAAAAAACCGTAGTTTTGAACTGTAACACTATAGGAGTTAGGGTCAAAAATACATGAACAGTACACAATAAGGATAAATTGATTATGTTTATGAAATTGGTATTAATTCTATTTTTACCTTATCATTTAGTAATTGGTAATGCAATACAGGAAAATGCAATTGTTAATTAATCTTAAATTCATAAATACTTCACAATGTCAACTCTATGTATTTTCTGTTTTATAGTTTTCAGTAAGGCCGGGCAGGTGGTAATCAATTATTAATAAGTAATAAATATCTATATATAAAAACATTCATAGATACGGCCGAATTGAGAAACCTCCTTTTTTGAAGTCGGTTAAAAAACCGTAGTTTTGAACTGTAACACTATAGGAGTTAGGGTCAAAAATACATGAACAGTACACAATAAGGATAAATTGATTATGTTTATGAAATTGGTATTAATTCTATTTTTACCTTATCATTTAGTAATTGGTAATGCAATACAGGAAAATGCAATTGTTAATTAATCTTAAATTCATAAATACTTCACAATGTCAACTCTATGTATTTTCTGTTTTATAGTTTTCAGTAAGGCCGGGCAGGTGGCTCGGTCGGGCCGTCCACACACTTCTTTCATTAAAATTAATACCGATGTCGCGTGTACACATTCTTACCCGATAACGCCTTGGCGTAATTAAGCCGGTTAGGCTGTTAATACACAACCAAAAATATTCTGCAATATTTATTGATTAAAATTTTAGAACATTTTAGAAATCGGAATTGTTTTTTTGTGTACCATTTTCTTTAAATGGTACTAAATAATTGTTTTTTAATGTACTATTTTAATTTTGTTTATAATGTTATAAAATTAAACACCTTTATAAAAATGATTTGCAGAATTTTATACTTTCAAAATAAAAATCGCATTAAAATAATTAATGTAAAGAATAGTAATGTAAGTACTTGTCGAACCGTGTATTGTGTGCCTAAACCCCGTTTGTGGCCAAGATGCGCAGGCGCAGTGAAGCCGCGCGCCCGCCACGCGCCTCAACGGTACCCGAGGAACGTTTAACGAGAATTCTGCATTAATATTTTTGTTTATCATAACAAATTAACATGCCCACTTTGGTAGCAGGATTAAGTGCTTACTTACAGTGAAAGATTAATTCTGGGTTCATTTACTTTTAACGAAAACATTATAACCGATTAAACCTGATTTTTTAAGACGGGCTTGTAAAAAATATATAATTTAATCTAAAGGTTTCATAGAGATAACTCGATTTAAATATTTACTCGATATTTCTTTATGGTTTGGATCCTATTTCAATGAAAGGCTAATGATAATTTATGCGATTGTGTTTTTTTAAATTATTATGTTCTTTAGAATTTGATACTACCTACCAATGGGATAGATATTTTTAAAATAATTATAAATACCTACTACTTATCATGTTAAAGATCTCCACAGTTTAAGTGTGCAATTAGGCTAAGGCGACCACCGACAGGTACATTTTGAAATCTTTAAAGTTCAAATTGTTCAATAATATATCTCCCTCGTGTTTGTCAATATTTTATTGATTGTTAATTAGATAGACGGTAGTATTTGGCCCTAATAACCCACGCTATACTCGTAGGAAAATAAAATTGTTAAAGGTGTAATGTCAGATCCAAAATCTTAAATTTCGAGAGGTTTTATTTTTTCATGTTTTAGATGGGGTTATATTGGAACAATACTAATTACCTATTTAAGGGCCATCTTATCACCGTAACTAACGAGGTGCTGTAAACCAATAAACGAACGCTACGAGGCTTGTTTGTCTACAAACGAGCCGAAATTTTCTCAACGAGCCCATTTACAACTCGCTCCAGTTATACTACTAAAATATAACCCACTAAACGAAACATGCGATCTCGTTACCGGACCATTTTGCATACTGTCAACACACGTCTTCCAACATTTTTATTGACTTCGAAGGGAAACTCTAGGATTTTGGTAATAAATGATTGCTAAATGCGTTTAACATGAAATAAATGGAATTATCTTTTTAAGAATCGCATGGAAGACAAGAACAGATGTTAACAGGAAACGGATGGTGTAGCAAGCCGTATTACATCGAGCAATTCATCTTGGTGTTAAACAATGCATGTAAATATTGTGTGGTAATGTTTATGTTTGTGTTTAATTCGAGCGTCAATCGTTTGGGCACAATGAGAATGGAATCACGGCAAGTGTATCTCGATCACAATCGTCGGGACTCGGCCGGCCTGGCGCGTCGTCGCGGGACGTCACCGCTCGTCCGCCGGGCGTCACTGTCCAAACATTCGACGTCAGTCGCGACGTCACCTGTAGGTGGCGAACACTCAGCGAGCGCGATATGTACACACACGCGATAACTTTCTGTTTTACAAGCCTCCAAGACAGCTTATTTGCATTTGGGATGTCTTCTAAAACGACACCGGTTATCTGATCTAGATACGCGTAAGTGGGTGGACGAGTATATTTTAGTCTTCTTTATAAATACTTTTTGCAATCGATAGAGTTTTAGATCTGTTTATTACGTTGCTAATGTCTTAATGATTGTATAACAGAATATATTCGTTGTAATTTAGTTTATTTTCTTTTTAGTGAATATCTAAGCAGATCTTTTCTTGGCGGATAGTTTGTTTACATGAACATTCTTTCTGATAAACAGCGACTCATGGGGTTGGTGTCATTGAAAGGCTATGGAATGAATGATATTGAAGGATCGACTTGAGGTGAAATACATTCTCTTTATTAATTCTTAATACGATCGCTTTTTGGCGTCGCTATGAATAGGACTCACTCAACAAGTCGTTAATCAAATGATAGCTATTGGATTGGAATCAGGTAGTTCTATTGTGCTACGAGTGTCGGCGTCTCTGTAACCATGTATGATTAATTGAGTGTAATTCGTGAATATCGGATCAATATGGTGATGTAAATGGGTGCTCAATCGGGCGGTGAGCTACTTAGTTCTCGTAACACCGGTAAGAGTTGTTTACGGAGGATGACACATCACATGTGTAGGCTCGGTTTGTTACAAGAGTGTTCAAATTATAATAGTGATGTAGTGAGTTTTAATGATTGGAAAGAACGTATCTATAGACTGGCAATAATTGCACCGCTGACATATTGTCCATCACGAGCCACTGAACCATGTCGCCGCGCAGATGATGTGTTCCCACAATCATCGCATCATCAACTGACCCTAAAATCCCACGTTTTCCACATCTCTAATACAATAATTATTCTTTTAATCGATTTTTTAAACAAACATTTGAACATTCGTAAATATTTTATGTGTAATAGTTAACAACGCCATTTTTACCACTGTGTGCGAGTGAGGGTCTCTTGAAATTAAAACATTTCCGATTTTAATTAAATATTATAGCTTTTTTAACCATTGGTACCAAAAACGTGTTTGATAAAAAAATATAATATTTACGGAACCTATTAACGCCTATCCTGATGTTATATCCGGTGTAAAATCACGGGGTGTGTACCCTAGATGACTTGACGAAGAATCAAAATTTGAACATAAGTAGGTATATTGTGTGTGATAGTATCGACGGACAGGATATGTACACGTTAATTTAATCAAAGTCGTTAACCATTTCACAGATTCAGATTAATATATAGAAGTGCATTCAATGTTTACGATTACCTCAATATTCTACTACATATTAACTACGACAAACTATACCAATTGATCTCTTTCACATAATTATATAGAAAGTGTGTTTATAAAACTTGTTACAATTTTGTAACGTCAATAAACTTGCTCCCGACTAAATGTTAAATGATCCCTAATTGCGCCGCCGCGTCCGCCTGCCGACGTCATATTAACCGCCAATAAAATGTACTAAACATATGTCTGTGCGTTGCCTAATGAAAACAAATACCAATCGTACGAAACACTATCCCGCATTAATTAGTAAATTTGAACAAATAGAATGTGAGTTATTCGTTTTGAGATTGACTTGAGTCGAACCCTTTAATCAGAAAGCCGACAGGGATAATTCTGTATAAAGCTTCATGCTTCAAATGTTTTGTTCAAACTTCAATGATAATCGATCCTATAAAAAGTCCCTTGTCATTTTGGCGGCGACTCTCACACGGTCAAATCACCTTTTAATAAATATAACGAGGAAGGACATCGATAAATATTGAGTTTCTACATAAAATATGTTGTTTTGTCTGGAATAGTCACTGTTATCGTAATAATAATCTGAAAAATGTTAAACACTTGTTTGTCGTTGGTCAAATATCGTATATTGTAATGTTCAGCCTCATACCTTTACACTAAATTTATATTACAAGCAAAGTAATAATTATTTTGTAAGAATTTTAATGTTGTAATGATTAGCTATGAGAGACAAATATCTTAAAAGTACAGTTAGGTAGGACTCCACATTCCCGGATGGTCAATTTGATAGTAAATAAATTACGTTCAGGACTATATTTAAAAAACTAAGTTAGTGCCTACACGTACATGCTTTTGGACACATTTTAAGGAAGATCATTCTATTTCCAAAGAATATAATTGGCCACACCTTTTTTTTCAGAAATAGATTTCATAAATAAGAAATTAATATAATTTACGGCGAAGTATGACGAACAAAGGTAAACTTTTTACAGATTTTTGGAGGGGAGATCCCTTCCATGTAATTTTAGCAAGATTTTAGTAAAATAATTTGAAAATATCCTCACTGCAGGTCTAAGACCTCGCGCTCACTGAACACATTACTTACCTATAACTAAAATATATAATTCGTGTACGGTTAAAGTACTTAAAATTCCTTTTAAGTTTATTTAAATTGTTATTTAAAAAACGTTGCAAATTCAAATAAAGACAACCTTGTCGTACACTTCTAGGTATGCAATTAATTCATGTTTTTATGTTATAACGTTCAATGGTCAACAGGAAAAAAACTGGGCACGCGTTAGTGTCGGCCGCCCGCTCGCCGCCCGCGCCGTCCCTCGGAGCCCTAACCAGTACGCCAGGTACAAACCCGCACGTATAAAGGGGAAGGGATGATCGAAAATAATAGGGGAAGAGAATTTTGAAATTTATATTTTTTTGCAGCCGGCGCAGGTGATATAACGCGTGCGCAAGCGCCGCCGCCTCACTTGTGCGCGGAGCTCCGGTGCCGACCGCTCGTTCCCACTCCGCGGCTCCCTCGCAGCCTTCAGTGCTTTCCCGATCGTTGCGCAAATCGCCCGCGTGCGCCCGCGTAAACAAACACGATGTTACAAGAGATACACCTCACTCAAGGACAGGCGAACTACGTCGTCGTCTCGTCCGGATATTCTAATATGTCCAAACCGAACCTAGACAAACGTAACGTGCCAATCGCTCCAGCGCCTGAAAAAAACTACGTCACACACGACACCCCACCGAACCTTCAATATAGAAAGAAAGTGCATTTCAAAAACAATCCTTACACGGGACCTCAAGCCGCCTCCATCGCGCGCCGCAATGCCCGCGAAAGAAACAGAGTGAAGCAAGTGAACGACGGATTCAACGCTCTTCGCCGTCACTTGCCAGCCTCCGTCGTAGCCGCATTGTCAGGTGGCGCAAGAAGAGGATCCGGGAAAAAACTTAGCAAAGTAGACACGTTGAGAATGGTTGTGGAATATATCAGATATTTGCAACAGTTGTTGGATGACAGCGATGCCAAGTTGGGGATCACTCGTGATCAGGAGAATAGAGAGAATATACCGAGCAACAGTGCGCTGCAGCCGATGAGTGAGATGGACGAAGGGTTCTTCTACAGCAGCGGGTCGCCGTGCTCGGAGAAGGCCGGCTCCCCCGCACCCTCCGAGTGCTCCTCGGGGGTGTCGTCCTCGTACTCCGCGGTGGACCGCTACGACGTCACCACGCACCAACAACTCGGCTCCATGGACGAAGACGAACTGCTTGACGTCATCTCATGGTGGCAACAGAAATAGCATTGTAAGTTATACCTCATTTCATTACTTTATATCCTCATTTTTGCCACGTAGGTCATGAAATATTGTGACATGTTATTTAACACCACATCTTAATACTAATCAATCAATCTTTTATACCACTTTATCATCTCATTTACATCAATATAGAATGTAGACTTACAAAAATACAATAACAAAAAAAAACTCCATTGAACAAAATGTTTATATTTAACCACAATAAGAATCGTGTAAGAATAATTTATTTTTTGTTCACAGATTACAAGGAATCAGACTGGTCGACTCCCTCCGAAAATATTTGCATTTAAAGCTGCATTTATTTGTCAATAAGTACGAAAAGACTCCTGTATATCTAGTCAACCAATAGTGCCTTATGATTTAGAATGTTAAGTCTCACCTAAAATACAGCGAATAAAATATAAATGGAACCTCGAAGAAATTTTAATGTTAATTCAACAAATTGGTGACTAATTCGCAGAGCTGTTGTATAAAGATATGAGTTGATATTATGTGTATATTGTTACCTGCTAGTGTTAAAGTTATTGTAATTTATAAGTATGAAACCGGTCCAATACTTTGTAAATATTTTATTTGTAGACTTAAGTAGTGGAATAAGAAATAAAATTATTTATTAACCTTAATTTATTCTGGTGTTGCTTTTTAATATTCCCTTAAAATATTATTTTTAAGTAACTTACATTTTAGCATACTGAAATTTTTATTAATGTCTTAAAAATACACATTTAAGTATCAGATAAATCAACATTAGGTATTTTCCCAAAATATTATTTTCGTCGCAACTGAACAGCCAAACTGCAAACTACTATCGATATATTGAAATAATACTAGTTTGCCAAAGCAAACTAGTATTATTTCATCAATATTGTTTTAATTCCGTCAAAAGTAAAACTAGCACAATATTGAATAACGAACACCATATACATGTACTCGTATTATCAGGTACCCATCCTTATAACTGACTTAATCTTCTACTTAATTGCTAAGTGCATCTTGAATATGGTATGAGGTAGGTTTACTTAATCCACAAGAAAAAGTATATTTTTGACATAGCCCGAGTTTACAACCCGCGAGTTCTATAAAAATGCTACCGAAAGTTTGTGAGGTTATATCTATAACTCTATCACACAAACACTTAAGTTCTACATGGATTTAGTTCCTGAAAGTGCCCCGGGAAGGCATACAAAGTGGGTTAAAGTTCGGAGAACAGCTGAAGATGTAAACTTTTCCAATACAAGCCTAATTAATTTTTAAAACTGATGAATATCCTTGACTGGATATTTTACTGTAAGCTCCATTCCATGTTTTACTATATTTACTATTGGGAATGACTGAAAGAATACGCATTATAATAAATCAAGCAAATTAAAAGCCTCCAACACAGCGGGGAGTCAAGCCGGGCTGAAATAAGTGATTTTGTGTAACTGGCCAGATAAGAACATTTGTCTTTAAAACACTCTTACTTCGTTGAATAAATATAATTAAAGTATTTTAAGATAAATTAATATTAATGTGTGAACATCGCACCAACATGTACTTATTTAAATAAGTAAGTAGAGACCAGCCAGCTGATCCAAGACTGTGATGGGTGAACGTCAGTTAGTGACTACCCTACTTCAAAGAGCGCGTTAAATTGTCGGTCACGATTATTTTAAACGTGCAATCATATCGCAAACTGTCTTAACTAAATCATGGCTACTATCCTACTCTTTGTTTTTCCAATAATTTCTTTATTTTTTTATTACTTGTTAAGGTAATTTTCATTGTATTTTGAACTAGCAACAGTCGTTATAAGAAGATAATTAAAAAATATACTTAGTACTATATTTAAACTACTATATTATAATTATAATAAGCAATTAATTATATTCTTCGCTGAAGTCAAATAACTATTAAATAAATATAAAAGTTTGTTTACATTACTATAACAAAATAAGAAACCGAGTATCTTAAAGTTAGTTTTACAAACAAAATGTAGAAAAGGTCCGTGTCAACCGTGTTATTACCCTTTAGTTATAATAAATCATCGTTGCCCAGATGCTCAGAATTAGCGGGACGCGATGCGATCGCGATGTTATTCCCAAAAATAATAAAAAAATACCTCACACGAGCCCAATCAACCATTATTATATGACACACGGATGAGGGCAGATTCTATTAATTTATAACCAATGTGGGTGGATAAACTGAAATTATTTTTTAACATCACGTGGCTCCACAAAATCACTGTAATCTTAGATTTTATTGAGTCGTTGGTTAAAAATATTTTTCCTAACGATAAAAATGGCAATTGCATCAATGTGTGTTTGACTTAGACCTATGTATATACAACTTATCAACATCTTCTTATTACATTGATTTTAAATAATGTAAATAGCGCCATACGTCCAAAAATAAACACTAAAGTGAATTAACTATAACGTCTCACTGACTTCTCATCACTGAAAAAACGTAGTACCTACATAATTTAGATGTCTTCGTAAATTGTGTTTTATATGTTCATTAGATCCATTAGAACTTTTCTTGACAAATCTTACAATTTACCTTCACGTGGGAGACCGAGCGTGATTCGATGTGTCTAAAACTTTACCTATTGTTTTGATAAAAAATGAGATGCCATACACAAACAATCTGATAATAGGCGTAGGCGGAGCCACAACAAAGAAAATTTGTTAGCACCACACAACAACAATACAGAATATTTTGATTCGGGTGTAAAATTAAAATTAAGATCTCAAACTCAAATTATTCTTTCTTTTGTGTGTTCTATCATTTTTTACGTATCCCGTCAAACTTATTGTCAGTTTGTTTAACAAATTGGTCGAGAACTACTGTTTTATTTTCTTAACTTTTGTTAAAATACCAAGTTTTAAATTACTTTCCCAAAAATAAACAATGATCGACAATAAATATTAAGTCATATTAATAAAGCTTAACATGTAGAACATTAGTTGTGAAATTAAGTTTGTTGTACTGGATGAACGGAGATTATCAAATGTTTTCTTAGTACTCGTACACTGTTACGTAATTTTATATGGTAATTCTATTTCTCAATGAACTAGTAGAGATATCACAGCGATGTTTCCCGACGACGGTTAAGTAAAAGCCACGTTTAGGACGTATTTATCTTGCTAATGATGTTTTACGATGTAGCCATACTCAAGTTTATCTACGACTGTCGCCTACGGTAGCTAATGCAGCCGAAAATACGAACTAGAAGAAATAATCCTTATTTTCACTTCAAAAAGGTATATATTTCCATTTAAGTAGCCGAAATAGTAGCATTTTAACTATATATTTGCCGCCTCTCATATCTGAAAGGAAGGTTAATTAATTGAAGTATTGCGGGAGCTATGATAACTTTTTGTGTAACAAAATAACTCCTTTGTTTGAGACTTTTTGTAACAAAATATTTGCCTCACATTATATTTATTGTTAATACATAATGATAATATATAAAATAATAATCGTATTATGTTGATATACATTCACAACTCATAGATCGGTAACATACACTCAATGCCCCAACCACTTGATAACGTGCTCAATGTACTACAAATATTTAGTTCGCCTTTGTAGTTAACAATGCTACAAAAAAAAGTGTCAAACCATTTAAGAAACAATATCGATAGCCCACAGCCTGACAAGCAATTGCGTCCAATCATAATGCCCATAATGGATTATAATAGCTTACTAAATAATCGTTTGAAATTCGGGTGGAACAAAAGCCGGTAACACGGCTGTCCGCATTACCGGCCTCCTATAATAAATCCAGGAGGTCCGTCGCCATGGGGCTAATTACTCTGAATATCAGTTGATATATGTCTACTTAGGAGCCGTGATGTATGGCCGCACACAAAGGATCGGACGCCGCAAGCCTCGCGGCCAATTGATGCTACGATTATAAACCATAGTTTAGGCTAACGATTGTCGACAACAAAGATCAGATTAACACTCGTATCGAATAAAATTGCTGTTTCGTTTATTACAGCCATTATTTTCATGTATGTAACTATATTTTTGCAATAGTAATTGTTATTGCACGTCAGTCGGTAGTGCATTGAAATAGTAAGAAAATATCTATATGTATTTGTGAAAGAATTCAAGTGATTGTTATTGAAGAATGACACCAAAAATATTGCTTTGTCATATTGTAGTACAATGGCACACAATATGATCTAGATTAGTGCCGCGCATTGTGTCTCAAAGGGTTGCGCGGCGTCATTGTGCCGCGAAGGTACCCCGCCCGCGCTTGCTCTACACAATCCTGCGATGCGCACTTATTCTATGAATTTATAAAGAAAATAAATATGTTCATTGACGAAAAAATTGCCACGGACTCAACAAATTAAGTAAACAGGTTTAAAGTTACAAAACAAAAAAATGTTTACTTAAGAAGAATGATTCTTTCTAATTAAAATAGTCAATCCCATTGAATGATTCAGGCCAGCACCAATAGTATAAACTCGTACAACAGATCGGTTCACACCTATGAACAAAGAATACAGTAGAGCAGAACCCACGCATAAGATACGAATCTCTTTCACAAACATACAAACAATTACATCAAAAAATAACAACTGTCAATGTTGTTAAAAGTAATCTATATTCGAAGTAAACCACAATAGAATGGAGCGATAACATCGAAATTTAAACTTCAGTAGACAAATTGTTCACTTCCACAGAGCGTTAAAGTCTATAACGCATACAAAGTGTTTACAAAACATGTCGATCTTAGAGATTTAAATTAAATGAGGTTTCACACCGTGAAATTGATTCCACCTTACACGGAAATGTGAGTTTTGGTTATGACAGTGAGATAAAAGTTTACAAAAATGTAATAACTTATCGGAATGTACTATTAGTCGTTTGAAATAATAAATTGGTATTCTGAAAAAAAATACCACATCTTACAAAGTAATTAATGCGATGTGCTGCACACAAATGCGTTCAACCTACTTTTATAATGGGACTGATCGAGTTGTTACATATAATTACTGAAATATCACATATCAGAAGCTTAAATTTCAATTAAAACCGTAGTTCCGAATGTGGGCCAGAAATGGGCAGATGTAAAGGATTGCAAGGTGTCCCTCAGGTGCCGATTGAGTGCCACAAGCTATAGTTTTGTCATCGTGTTGCACAGTCAATGACAAAACTTATAATCACGATATTTTTACGACATGAAATATTTTTATGCCATATTTTAACATTCTTATTGAGTCATATTTAGCCCAATTAAGTTTTGTTACCATTAACTTTAATAATACCAACGTGTAATAGGAAGGAATCCTTAGATTATTTTACTTTTCCCAATACAAAATATTTGAATTATGTCAAAACATAAATAAAAAGGCAGTTTCATAATGCAAAAAATGTTATTTTGATACGTTAAATAAAACAATTTTAGTCCCGACAGTACGAAAGATGTCGTCTGCAAAGTTTTTCGACATCCGCCTTGATACAAACATGTAATGCGCGAAAGTGGCACGAGACATTAAACATTTTAATATACGATATAATTGACTTAATTCGTGATGTTGTTGTTTGATACCAGATAGGTTAATATACATAGGTAGCCAACATAAAACATAATCAAAAGTCGTAAGTAAAAGTCTTAGCTTTTTAGCAAACCATTGCCCTTTAAAATTTCACAGGGCAAAGAACAAAGGCTTCTACGGTCGCTGAATAGGTCCAGAACAGTGAGGACTTCGTCAACTCAACTAACATCAAATGATTCACCTACTATTAATCTGGGGTTAAAAAAATATTATGCTAATGTAAAGTGGCCTTGGCGGACTTTGCATAACCGCGCTTATTTATCTATATAAGGTACACATATAATGAGTGAGTAGGAGTATTGTTAAGAATATGCCAAAGAAGATACTCGATGTGATCAATGGACCAGAAAAAAAGTTGCACAAATACTTTCTTTACACCCTTTACTTTTACATCTGCATCTATACGAATTGTAGCGCATGCGCAGACAGATGTCTACGAATCCATATTGTGCAAGACAAGGTGTGATATAAAAATAAATAGGTTAAAGTAATTGATAAATTTTATAATTGTATACTAACTGGAATACCTAAAACATCACTCAACATATTTTACAGTTAATTTAGTAACAAGTAACTAATTCCACTTTTATAGTTTTATAAGTATTAGAAAAATATTTGAAACTGTATTATTTATGACTTGGTGTTACTCGTACATGTCCGAAGGGCTATTAAGTCTTCAAATTTAAATAACAATGTTATGGTTTGTAAAGCAAACAGCGGCAAATAAAATCAGTATCAAATATTTATTATAGTTAAACATCAGTGATAACGAGCGGGTCCCCCATAAAAATATCTTATTTCACCATAAATCTCAACGAATAGTTTCGGAAGGAGACATCTCAATGCCAGCGTATAAATATTGGGTATTAAATACATACTTTTGTGGCATTCAAGCTATGAGCGGTGAAATTTTTAATACATTTTTTTATTTTACCAAAAACGATGCATACGAACTGACACTTTTATTCTCACACATATTGGGATAGAAAAAGCAGAGTATGTGTCTCGCACACAAATATCTTGACCGTGCGTTATCTCGACTTTATCTTTTGCGGTGACCATTTTAATGAGTTTCTGATGTTGCGAAGGAATTCTATTTGGTTTCTATACATTTTTAATTTTTCGAGTTCAATACTTCAAGGAAATAATCCTAAGAGGACCTCACAGTTGTCCGTCTGTCTGTGTCTGTCTTTTTTGAGTGTGAAAAGAGTTTAAATTGTCGTAGCAATTTTATCAAATGCTAAGAAGCTACATATTTTTTTTTACAAAAAAGCTAAAGTAACACTTAACTGCATTAATTAGACCAACTACCGAGAGAGAAGGATAATTTAGGTATAAATATTGCGGTAAAAATAAATCCTCATATCAATTTAAGTTCTTGTACAATAAACGTACTTTAAATGCTGACATTTAGCAAATGAGTTATTGAAATACTGAAATATTTGTTGCAATATCAATGATTTAATTTAATGCTTTTAATGTGTTAAAACCGAGATAAGCCGCTAGGTACCCATCGTGGTCTCTTTAAGTGGTCGATAAGACTTCGAAGGAAGTTATTTTTTTAATTAACACATTAAAAGGGAATATATCTTAATCTGTATGGCGCCAAAAGTAAAAAGACTTCAACCCTTGATAAGTCAGGAGACGACTTTATCAAATGCCCTCAGGAAGAGCGTTTGGAATGAGATCGGTTCTGTGCAAAAAATCTATTGGTTTACTTAATGAATGGTTAGAAATCAATAAAAAATTGGACCACCCTTTATTTTCTGAATATGTGTGGACTTTTTCCTAAATATATTATTAAATATACTCACACAAAATAATATAGGTACACTTATTCATTATTATTAATATGTATTTTATTTTTAAAAAATAAATCCCAATCAAGACAAAAAACTGCTATTTGTACATTTATACAAATGATTGGTTTTTGTTTTTCATTTAAGTGTTACTAGCTTATTACTACTTATAATAACTGTTTTGACCTCTTAACTCATTAAATATTTTTTCTTCCTCGATCCCACTTCCAAACTATCAACATCTACTATTAATAAACTTAACTACTTATTTTAATTAAAAATAATGTTTTATTACTATTGCATCTTACAATTTAATACACTGACTTATTTTGTGATGAATTGATTACTTAATAGTCAAAAGATTATAGTTCATAAAACTTCACTTATTATTTAGTTTAGTATGTTTTATTGCTAGAAAATTATAATAAAGATAGTGTTACTATTATGTACAGATATTAAATGGTAATAATTATTACGAGTCGTGGGAACCCGTTTCCTACGGCAGTCGCTGTCATAATGTAACGAAATCCCTCCATAAATCACACAACGTAATAAACTCAGATTTATATGGCTTAAACGGATGATAATTATTACGAGAATTAAACTTAATGGATTTAAAAGTGATGTGTAAATAAAAAGTAAGATGACATAATTTATGTAATAAGTAACTTTAAATGTTGTTTTACATAATGAATGGGCCTCTTACAAAAATAGTTCATATCTTTAATGAACTTTATACATTGAGCATTAAGGTTAAAGTACGATTTAAGTATAACCATGGCCATGGCCACCTTGAATTCATCAAATCGTGAGAAGCTGTATACATTCAATAGGTGTACCTTAATTATTTACTATCTGCCTCATTCTCTTTTAATCAGCTTTTTACAATTCCTATTACAGTCTACTTTTATTAAGTTAAAGATGAGTTACAGGCCCATATTTTTGAAAATTACTAGTAATTGTTCTTATTCAATGTCATTTTCAACCATTTTATAACTACAGGTTAAAAAACCGAGCCTGAGTGCGTAAGTGAGCCAAACATTGAATTGGGTAAGATTTAGCCAAACCACGATATAATAAATACACATTTTTCTACATCAATAGATTAGCTTATGTGTTACATTTATAAGTAGTAGACCATTTTGCTAATTATTATTTATCAGCGCCTATATCTTTCCGTTCACTTTCAAGTTTGTTACATACGAAGTGTAGCAGAAAATGTATTTTAAGATTCCAGATTACGTTTACTTTGTAAGTTTATGTATTCATAATTTAAATATGCAAGAAAAGGATAACAGCTTTATTCAAGTAATTAAAACATTCGCTTATCTATACTTGCAATATCTTTAAATTGTTTTTACCTTTAAAACATCTACAAGTTGTATTAATCTGTTGATTATGTTAATTGCAATAGTACATGAGAATAGTATCCATGGAATGTGCCTTATCATATATTCCATTCAATTTGTTGGCACTAGCTGGCACATTTCTCAAATTCGTTAATATCTTCGGATTACAGTGAACCTTAGGAGAGTTTTTTTAGTCGGTGGCCATATTTCACACACAGTAATAAACTTTTGAAATATTACGGCAATTAGGTATAGAAAGGAAAAAGGTAAAAAATAAATAAAGACAAAAATGTTTAACCGCAGGCTACTTTGCGGAGGGCCACTGTTCGCTACATTTAGGATGAACTAGCACACGACACGGCTTTGTTTGATTCAAAAAAACTGTTTTCATCAATATTTTAATAAACATGTATAAACAAACCCTCTCTTTACTTGAGGTTTTGAAAATAAATACTTGCCTACTTATAATTACCGCTTTCTCTTTACCTTAGAATTGACTAAAGCCTATGTTCTTGATCTTAGAGGCTTTGTTCATGCAGTCCTATTTTAAGTGACAGTAAAATCTTTTTTAATGAGAAGTAAAGTCAAAATAATACATTTTAAAGCGTCTACAAACGAACATACGTAGTCAAAAAATGTATAAATATATGGATACTTAAGTCCATTTTTTACTTCGCGGATAAAGAAGACCTATCCTTATGATCTCACACATGATTTATAGCAGTGCAGGTTCGATGCCGGCGTAGCACCGCTTGTTAGTATTCAGGATATATTTGCATCCAATTAGGAGAATTAAAATTAAGTAATGTACCGTATCGGATAACCCACATTTTTACTATTTTTATAGGCCGTGGGTGGTTTTAAAATATTCAAACAAAAGTGCAAAGTTTTACATAACGAGTATGTCATGAACATGAAAGAGTGTATAATGCTTGAAATCGTAAAAAAGGTTCATTTAAATTTTAGTAAATATCTACTTAAATCATATAAATATTTATTTTAATTGTTTATAAAAGCAACAATTACATTTACATTCATCTGCATATAAAAATAATAAAAAAAAGTCAACGTTGTTCTTTGAACGGAAACACTCAAGGTAAGAAAGGGATCCCACGGTAAGAGTATTGATGTACGTTCTCTGTGCACTTAATATAGATTTCTGTCTGAGGTAGATAGTTACCTATATTAGAACGAAATCAATAATTATTTTGAACTAATGTCTTCATCAAAGTTAACATAAAATCAAGATCATTTTTTTTTCAGCCTTGAAAATATCTCATTACAGAATTTCAGTTCCATTAGAATGCATTTTCATTTAAGTACGTTTTAATCTGAATTGTATGAATTTGATTTAGGCACGATTCTTATGGTGTTGTATGTATTATCGAAAACAAGTGCCAGTATTGGATATAAAATGGTTTGTATGTACAAGAGCCGGCGGCTACCGCGAACGCCCAGGAAGCGAGACTCAACGCGCGAATACGAAATAAATTCCATGGCAAGCGTAACAAAGGGTGAAGTAAAAAGGAAGCGTATTGCCTTCAGGCAGCTCACCGAATGCACAGATTTATAAGAACCTTATGAGAAACGAGAAAAATAACGCCTATAGGAAAAACAAGTTGTCAGCCATTGGATAAGTTGATAGGTTTGTATTTTATGCGTGTTGGTCTGTGGTAGTGGAGTGTAACTATGTTTTGAGTTTGTTATTTTATCATGAACAGGTATCAGTTGTCGACAAAGGTTTTGTAAATCGTTCGTAGTAAAACATAACGAAGGGCTCAAGCCCAACTCCTATCCAATTAGAGATTAAGATATAAATCTGCGTGATACAACAGAAGTGTTCAGTGACACAGTGTGAGGTGGAAACGATTTGTCTTACAACATCAGATAAACATCTCCTTGACCTTGTGCCTCGTGGATTCTCTCCCCAATAAATATTGTTCATATTGGAGATGGGATTGGTTAGCAGCAAACACGGAAGAGAATCTGGCACCAAGGGGTTAAGTAATACTAAAGTAACTTTCATTCACGATTATGAATGCTTTAAACAGTTTAATAAATCAAATAGGAGACGATAGCCTGTGGGTAATATTAACCATATAAAATACTTTATAATAATGGTTTTATAAGTTATATATCTACTCATGAAATATATGACTAATATTGATAATCAGGACAACACATGCTCATCGCAATGGAATATTGACATTCAGTAAAGCAATTCAGTATTTGATTGCTGCTTTGTAAAGCGTAATAAAAATTCAGATAATTTAAGTAAGTGCAGTTTATAAGCCTGGCCGCATACGTGCGGAATCCGAATTCGTTTTCCGCATTCGTTTTCCGCATTCGGACATCTGAATGCATGGAATTAGTAGAAAATACATTATTTGACGCACACGTTCGTTTTTTTTTCAAACGGAATAAGTTCCGCACGTACGTTTCGTTTGCAAGCCGGCGCGTTAGCCTGGCCGCATACGTGCGGAATCCGAATTCATTTTCCGCATTCGTTTTCCGCATTCGGACATCTGAATGCATGGAATCAGTAGAAAATACATTATTTGACGCACACGTTCGTTTTTTTTTCGAACGGAATAAGTTCCGCACGTACGTTTCGTTTGCAAGCCGGCGCGTTCGGAGAAACCTACTCGAAAAAACCTAATGACGTCATGCGGAACGCAGCACTTGCATACATTTTGTTTGTGCCGGCGCACACATTCGGAAATTTCTATTCAGTATCGCGCCCGCACCGAGCGCATCGGACATATTGTAACCGAATGAGGTTACTTCCATTCTATTCCATGGGTAATTGAATATATAAAACCACTGTATACTTTAAAACATAATATATTTACACACACCTTTTAGTAATGAACATAATAGACATTCCTTTGAATTTAACATAAAGATATATAAACTTCATATCGTTATAATTACCTTATTATGAACTTACACTTGAATCCTTACAATCCTTTTTCTTTTTATTCCCCATTTTCTCCCACGTCCGTGGCCTTCTAGAGTTCAATCAAGATTCCCGCCCTTTTATTCTCTTTCCCTCCAATAGTTTGCGATGTAAACGAACCTCTTTTCATAAACATATAAACCTCTTTTCTTTAAAACATACAAAATTCTGTCAATAATTTATTGAATGAAAAAAAAAAACTGAAAACGAATGCGGAAAACGAATACGTTTTGTTTGTGCCGGCGCACACATTCGGAAATTTCCGTGCGGAATTAAAAACAAATCAAACCAATTCCCCACTGAACGTACTGGCAGTTTACAAATCCTAATGCAAAAAAACGAACGTCTGCGCTAGGTCCACGGAATTCCGCATACGGAAAACGAATTCGGAAAACGAATTCGGATTCCGCACGTATGCGGCCAGGCTTAAGCGGTCCATCATTTCGGAAATATTTCAGAGTGGTGGTTACGGAGCACATAAAGAGTAAGGACTCACGAAGCGGTTTTTACCCGTGCCCGCCGCGGTGGCGGAATGGAGTTTTATTTCCAAAACTCACGAGACCGGAGTTTTGTGCGGTTACGCAGCCGTCGCGGTTGCGATTATCGCCCGCAAACTTGGCGGTTGATAATCGCAAGACGGGCGGTTGCAAGACGGGCGGTTAAACGATCAGTTGAGTTCCAGACCGTCATGGACACACACCAGAAACGAGCTGTTGCGTTATACTTCCTTCACAGAAGAATTAAAAAAAGAAGGCCTAAAAAATTCTGGATACATCCACTGATTGCGGAAAGAGATCGTTATGGATTATTTGTTACTCTTAGGCTAAGGACTCACGAAGCGGTTTTCAACCGTGCCCGCCGCGATTGCGGGCCCGCAGCCTTTGTAGAATACAGATATTTATGTAAAAAATTAAAGCACATTTCACGACGCGTTTTACGCCCGCGGCGTGTGCGATTGTTTGCGGGTCCCGCTGCTCCGGCGGTCATCTTGTACCGGCGGGCGCGGGTCGCGGTCCCGCAGCCGCGGCGGGTTGCACCCGCGCGTTCTGCGGTCGGTTGGCGGTTTAAATCATTAATAAGAGTAACAAATAATCCATAACGATCTCTTTCCGCAATCAGTGGATGTATCCAGAACCTTTTAGGCCTTCTTTTTTTAATTCTTCTGTGAAGGAAGTATAACGCAACAGCTCGTTTCTGGTGTGTGTCCATGACGGTCTGGAACTCAACTGATCGTTTAACCGCCCGTCTTGCGATTATATAATATGCGATAATCGCAACCGCGACGGCTGCGGCACGGGTGAAAACCGCTTCGTGAGTCCTTAGCCAAAATCATTCCTACCAATTAGGTAATCCTCTCAGGATGACAGTGAAGTTCTTTGGCGCACGCAGCATCGACTGACCAATTGGGCTTTTGAAAAAAAAATTTTTTTGTGATAAATGGAAAGATTATATATTAGTTTTATAACAAAACTATTTTTATTTTATTTTTTTCGCAATAATTCAAAAGTTATTTCAAAATAAAAATTAATTTTTGAATCCAGTACCGAAAACACTCGGACAACTCCCGAACAAACCCGAGCGCGTGTGACGTCATAATGTGTAATAGCCGTAAACGCTGTACGTACTTATGGCACAGATTACTAAATAGTTACTACGTCTTATGGTTAAATAGCTATAACATTATCATGTCACAACCACGGTGACCAATTATGGCGCGTTTATAGTCACGTGATTTTTATTCAATTTTTAATTGTTTATAATTAATTGAAAAAATATATTTTTTAAGTTTTTTGCATTAAATATCAATATTATTAATAATAAAGTTTTAAAATACATAAAAAAATCATTTTTTTTTTTCAAAAGCCCAATTGGCCAATAAGAACAAAAATCTGACAGTATTTGTTATATTGTTTAAACATAACTAAGCTAAAGTATTAAGCATACTAATTCATAAATAAATAAATGTTTACAGGCAAAATTCAGACATGGTTAATGCGACCCAAACTAATCTCTAAGCTTGTAGTTATAAGTCGGAGAAGAAAGAAGAAATACTAATTTTAATTTTACTTTTGGATACATTTTGGATCTTATAAAACACGATTTAAAAAACATAAGAATTACAGATATGATGATTAAAAAGATAATTTAGTTAATTTCTTATCGTTGCATCGTTCCCAAAAATGACATAAAATAAGTTAAGTCTCGATATACTCGTACATTTTTAAAGCGTCTCTTTATTTAATTCGTGGTTCGAGTTCTGTTGAAAGTTATCGCACCGTTAGTCCAAGCCTCAGGTTACAAAGTAATAAGCAGTAAACACACATGAGACCGCTTCCAATATTTTACATAATTATTGACAAAATTGTACATGCGCTAATGAATGCCCCTGACTCTAATCGGTGAGCTTCTTCCTTGAACACCAAAGATTGGCCGTAATTTACGATCGCAGGGAAAGTAATAACACAAAAATGAAAAATACAAAACGGGAGCTAGTTATGAAATAAATATCGTAATCGCAAACAAAGTAAGTATAGGAAGCGGGGATAAAATAATATTTTTCATTTCCTGTTTGATGATCGAGTAAAATGTTTGAAATGAAAGTTTTTGCATTGTTTGGTATCGTGGGAGCAACTACCTGGCTCCCGCTGTGGAGTAATTTCTTATAAATCGACATCGAGTGAGATATTCAGAGCGGCGGTTTTTTTCCCGCAGCGCACGGGCGCGGGGAGCGTGGGGTGGGGGTGCGGGGGTTGACGTGTCCGACAATGGGCCACAATAGCGCACATGATCTAGATTAGTGACGCGCATTGTGTCGCCAAAGGGTTGCGGTATTGTGCGCTCTCGTCCCCGGGGCCGCGCCCGCACACCACAATGCGACGTCGCGCACGCATCTCACAAACACTCAATTCGCACAAATTCAATAGATTTATAAAGAAAATAAATAATACTTTTGACAGCAATTCAGCCATCGATGGTCGTCGATATCGTTATTTGGCAATTGTTATGTCAAAAATATTGCAAATTGTTATCTAGAATTTTACTGGTAACTTTTTTTCTTTACATTTTACTTATACTCATACATTACTTTTTGGTATCTACTTAACAGTTTTAAGTGAAAAAATAACGCACATTGGCCTGGGGCAAAGTAGTAATAATTAATATCTTTAAGGTTAATGGATGGCAATCATACTTTTAGCCAAATTAGTATTTAGAGCTGACAGAACAGATAAAGGGTAAACAGTTAAATACTACCCTTGGCCATGAAATATTCTAATAGTTTTTAATAACCCTTGTGTCATTAATTTAGACAACCAACAATTAAAATTGTTTGGAGAAAAAATCGGGTACATAATAACAGTCTGCATAAGGGTAGTTTCTTGAAACCATTTGACTGACTTTAGTTTTAGGTATTTAAGGAATGTTTAAAATGTTTGTACATAAACGATTAAAGTATTCAGAATCTTTCGTTACGTTGGAACATAAAAATAAATTTATGATATTTAACTTGTCCTCTTATATCATCAGGGCGAAGTCAAAATATTTTATGGTTGTAAATGTTAACACGTTTGTCAAAGTGGATCACCCGCAGGAAGCACAAAGGGTACCGATGTAAATCTTACCTTTTATACGCCGCTAAACTATCCCGATCTACCCCATAAAATATAGATATAACCAAAATACTGAATGCAATAAAACCTCCATTCTTAAACGAAGAAAAAACTTAGATCTTAATTTTGGAAAAACTTGTCCAATGTAAGTTTTTTGTGTGCAACCTGACCGCTACCATTGTTAATTTGTGCCTCTAGAGCTAAAAAATGAATGAATGGGGAACATCGCTGTCTTTGAGCACCCAAGAGTTGACAAAGCTGGAAGCGATTTGTCTTACATGTTCACGATTCGATCTCAAGTTTGATCTCTTTTTTTTGCACCTGATCACAATTAGTTCGATATATTTGGACATCTTTCCCAGAAATGTGACCGATATTTTTAAATTAAATAGTCAAGTGGACGGTTTATTTTTATAGTTTTATTACTTTGAAGATATTCTACAAAGAAACACGATGTTGTGCCTTCGTTCATTCAGATGCACCCTCTTAAATCATTGGGTGACCATTCATCACGTCAGTGACATATCTGGTACTGAGTAAACACTATGAATTAACTGAAAAAGCAAACTAAAATATACCTTATGATACTTAAATTAAGTTGAAGTTTTGTAATAGAAACCCAAATCTTAATTCAAAGAAATAAAGTTTAGATGCAAGCATTATGGTGAATGCACTATCTAATTAGATAATATTATAATTTAATTAAATTCCTTTCTCGCCTTTGGGTGGCGCTGTATTTCCAAGACTCTTATCATTGAAGAGTACTCAACCCACTCTTGGTTATCACTTCATTAAGTAATTTATCAAAAGCTCCTACATAACCGTGAACGTGAGATTGTTGTTTTCTAAATTATATTGTAATTCATTAACCAAACGTTCATTTAAAAAAAAAAAACAATAGGAGGATTATTTGCATCTTTTAATAGAACTATTTGCTCCTAATAAATACTGTAATACCTATAACTTTGAGAGACTTTTATGGTATAATAAAAAATGTTCAAATAAAGTAACTTATAAAAAGTAGTGACGGAAGAGGATGGGACCTTACCAATATTAGTTTTATATTCGGCAGAAAAAAGGCACGACACTTGAGAGGAATTGTCGATCGGAATAATAATATTGGGAACCCTTTTAGTGTTGTTTGAACCCTTTCACGAGCACATAGAGGCACCTGATGCGGAAGCCGATTCGCACAGTACGTGGGAACGTTTTCCATTACGATCGGTTTACATGAATCTGTGAGAAACTTTTGTGATTTATTAACTATTTGGACAAATTGTGTTCAAAGTTAACACTGGCTAGAAAAGGAAACTGTCGATTGGAATTTACGAAACAGTTTATTAATTCGAGTGTTTAGAATACTCTCAACTATTACTACTACTTTAGATCTCTGTATTTCGAGAAAATACCTATTATGTTCACATAAAAATCATTAATGGAATTTAAAACATAACCTCTACATGGCACTGGGACAATTTTTATTATACTTATAAATAATGTTTATATTATGCATCAAAAAGAACGCAAGGTGCATCATCAGGGTGCTTTTGATTTAGTAAAAAATTAATTTAAGGGACAAAATGAAGGAGTGATCCGTAAAAACGTCGGCGTGAATATCATAAAAGGGATTATGGTCTGGGTTCCTAATGCTAGGATTCAATTAGACGAAATAATCTTAAGTGGAGAATATCCGCTGTTATGACAGCTTTCGAATTACCCCAATGGCTAGCTTCCGTCGTATTAGGAGCTTTATTTTGAGGTGACAACCCTATTAGAGGTGAATTTTAACTTTTTAATCAAATGGTGTATGATTATATAAATAAATTTTATTATTTACGGCGCTTGACGAAGTATTTTCTTTTTTTATAAGACATGTTGTTGGGCTGGGCGTAGCTGGTCAATGTAGCTGGGCATGTAGCTAGATGCAGATTTCAGTCAAGTCAACCTGAAGTCTACAGTGTAGACTGTGTTTTGATCTATGAAACATGTAAAGTGTCCGAAAAACTATTGTCTCTAATATACGCAATTTTCATAAATCAAATCGGTTCAGTCTCCTGCTTTAATGACAATTACATAATTTTAACTATGAAGTCAAACTGCTGTTGCTTATAAACAATGGGTATACTTATCAATATGTAAAAGTATTCGGTACAAAGAGTCAAGTGTAGTCAACAAAGATAGGTTTGTCTCCGATGCATTGGCGCGTGCATCAACATGCGGGCTGATTCAAACATTCTTATCTCGATGTATTAAGGTGTAATACTCTTTGAAACTTAATGTTAATTATCACTTGGTCTTTATTATAACAGCGGTAGAGTTTAATTTAAATATTGTTGTTTGGTTAGTTCATTGTCAAGCATTCAGGACGTGACGGACAGTTACAGGTATTGAACTTGGATGTGTTAACTAGATGTACTGGAAACTTCTTTTAACGACTAATGAAACAGTGACATAGATATACTGATTCAAGTCTTTTTCCCCATATAAAATAATGTTCATTGCAGTATAGTAGTAGCATGCCGAAGCTATATAAGCTCATTATTTTTAAGCAACGAGCAGCGCTGCCACTTCATGGATAGAGGTTGTTTTTCTATCCGAGCCCTACCGTGTTTTGGAAGGCACATCAAATTGTCGGTCTTCAAATAGATTGTTTCAATCGTTTGACTATAATTTGATTTTTATTATTATTGATTTAATAGAGAAAACAATATAACTTTGTATTTTATGTTTCAACAGGCAAGCAGCGGTTTTATTATTATATTTTACGTCATACAATATTATTATCTAAACAATAAGTTATTGTCACTCACGCTGAGCACAGCAGCATCCCAAGTAAATCACATTTCCTTCGCTACTGTCCTAATATGAATATATTTTATGACTTAATAGAGAGCTATAAGGTATAGAATACATATATCGTTACCTACTTAAACTTTGCAATGAATTTTCCTTTTTTTAGGAGTTGGCGATGTAATTAAAATTAATAAAGAAAGTAAAACAGCTTAAAGCATTACAAGTTTAATTTACAGCGCAGCGATAAATCAGCAAATTCCTATTCCATTAAGATCTATAAAATAAATCGTTATACAATGTTACACAAGTTTAAAATTTCAGTTAATAACAAAGACAAACTCTCCGAACCACTCAATTACGATCGATGTTCGATGAATACATATAATATGTAGTATTTATGAATAAACTCACAATTTAATGATAATAAACTACGATCAATAAATCCGTGAACTTGATATATTTATGAAAATTATAAATAAATGTTAAACGTAAACGCTATTTAATTTATAAACGGGACGTATAGAATAGAATTTTGGAAACATACATTTGAATGTAGTAGATGCTATAAAATACTTTTATAAAGGTTCCAAAGGTTGAAGATGTCGGTAACGTTCAAAGATGTGAATCATTGACGAATAAAAACCGCATATGATTGCGGTACCATTTATTGAGCAATCATTTTAAAGAGAAAATCGCAAAAACAGCCCTTATCTTTAAAAAAAATACTACGATTTTTGTACACCCAACCACAACAAAAAGCTCTAAAGGAAATTAGAAAAAATGTAGCAAAGATGAGTGTTACCTTATTTGATACATTTCATGCGGAAATCAATCTCAAATTGCACATTCGTAAGTGCATCTTCCGATTTCTTTTGAACAAAACTTTTAAAAATTTATTAAAATTTTAAAGTTTCCTGTTAGTTATGAGTTATTATCTAAATCTATGGCAAACATTTTAACAATGGTGCAAAAATATTGTCTGAGCCATTCTTGATAAATGTAATAGGATACTTTACAAAACTGCGGTCAAGCGGTCACTACAAATGAATGAAACTGGTAATTAATATTTTAAATATGTTTTGAATCTCTATATCTCATTTGGGTGTTGCTAACAGATGTTTTCACAAGTTTGCATTTTCGCTACTGTAGAATTATTTTTCTGACAAATAACAAAATAGCGGCTCCTGTATTTTAACACATGGCGATTTTAGTCCTCTCATTGCTGTGGAATATGATGATATATGTATGTGAAATAACTTAAAACGTACATTGGATAGGTTTTGAAATATTCAACTGAACAAGAAAGTGTTACCTATAAAATCCTTTTGCAAGGTTGAGCCTTGCCTTAAGGAATTTCTTCTAATTGTATCGCCTTTTTCAAAAATCCCATAAAATTAATATCCTGACTTAAGTGTAATTTAACTTCCAAATAAATAATAATAATTATTATTAAAGCCTTAAGTGTCCCATTGTTGGGCAAAGGTCTCCCCTCATATAAATATAATACTTCCCATAAATATAACTAGCTCAACCACAACTTTAAATCAGAAGCAGAACATAAATTACCTACGTTTACGATAAATTAAACTTAACTCAATATTACCACATCAGTGAATCAGTGATCGTTTTACTAACCAATACTATTCCAATACATCGTTAGTTACAATTCCTTTGTAAATTATCTTTCTTCATCCAAATGAAAGCAGAGCCTGGAGCTACACACGAGTCGAGCGCTATCTCGTAAGTATCCATTGATAGATTACGTACAATGAGATATTTTGTGGGCTTTTAGTGCAGAGAAAGTGAAAGATTAATTAAAATATAACAGATGAACGAATTCTCTGATTTAATTTCCAAGTGATAACAACAATTGTTCTGAATCAAACAATGAGGGAGTTTGTAACAACAGTCACCCCAAGGAGATTGTATTTAGAGATAAATATCGGTGAAACACTAATGGATGGTTGGATGAGCCACAAACTACTTATAACAAAAGAGCAACTAAGTACATATATTGTGAAAGAACAAATTAATGAAACTTTTTGATATATTTTTCATAAATAAGCTACACTAAATAATACAAGTGCTTAAATTGCAATTTCTATCGAAAAATACAGTGAAAAACATAAAAAATTATAACAGGAGACATAAAAGTGCAAGTAACATAAAACTTGCGATTTCACACATATCAACAAAAAGTGTACAATTTGCTTTATCGCGCAGATTTCGCTAAAAGCACGAACATAACACGACTCACGTGCCATGTGTAAAGAGATTACTAACAATACAACTCACATCCGAAAGACGTCAAGTTTCCGGAATCGTACTAAATTACATCCTTATGACATTTTTTATTTTCATAAAAAAGCACAATGTAATCGAATTCTGCAACGTAATCTTAAAACATGAATAGACAAACACGCTTCATTATTCGTATAATTCCCTCGTAAGTTTAGAAATAAAAACAAGGAGAAGTCGGGATATTTTAAAACCTAAAGTTAATCTTAATTACATTCGTTAGCGCTTTCTATCAGAGTTTTCAATAATCGTAAACTGCAATCTACAGTTATATCTGGTGGGAATAAATTCGTTTTAGGTGACACACGGTTGAAAAGATCTTTCTGTGTATCTGTTGCTCTCTTTAGTTAAAACTGATTTTGAGTTTACTTAAACGTAGGTATATCGAAGAATACAGTTCTTTAATTAAAACTAAATATTAATGGATATACTATAAAAGTATATTTGTCATCAGCATCTGCATATTAAATGGCAGCTAGGACCATATTAAATAATGTCGATACTACATTTTGTCTTTTTGCATCCAATAAGAATTGCAATAAAGTTATCTACTTTGAACGATTATCTTTATGTATGACATTTAGAAACTCTATAATATACTTTGTCAAACCTATGTATCCGTGTGTCTCAGTGGTAAATGTTACAATTGGTGTTGGTCGCGATTCTTTGTCGCTTTATCAGTGTCTTTTTATTCGCACATGTAAATGCATTTAGCTTCCTTGCCTTATCGAATGTTACACCATTAATCTTGTATAACAATGTACCAAAGCGACGGCTCGTTCGAGCTTCGATGCCTTAATCAACCGGGTTACGATACCGGAGCTATTCTTTTTAATTTATGCAGATAATATTATTTGTTTGGTCATTATCATGCCATAGATTTTGTCCTCGTTATTTAATTGATACCACGTCGTAATTGAAAGAGAAAATAGAGGTAATAGTAACAAAAATGTAAGATACATTTTGTTTTCTTTTATTTGTGAATGTGTATATGAATTTGTGATGAATAGTTTTTGTAAGTTGATGCAAGGGTAAAAAAAAATTAAACAAAATATAAATTCACTACATATATCTATGTATATTTGAAACATAATATGCTATTGACAATACAGTCTTATACTATACTATGTATAATTTACATTCACAGCCACTTAGTACTGAATATGAATATATTATAATTTATATCAATTTACAATATTTTTGAGCAATGACAAGCACTAACAATGGCTGTGTCAAGGGCACTTTTGACTAGATTACACGATATCCGAGAATATATCATTACAAAATGTTGTCACTTTACTTCTGTTGCCACCACGTAATAGTGTCAAGGAGTTCATTTTCTTCTACAGGACTATAGGTTTCATTTTGATAGGTAGGTTGAAACGCGTAACTTGTAGAGTGAGCTGAAGAAACGCCCGAGGAACACTCAGAGCTGCACGGAGACGGCGCCGACTCCGAGTATGGAGAGTTCCTATCGAAGATGCCTTCATCAAGGTCCATGTTCTGTTGCACAGGCGGCTGGGTCCAGCCCACGGCAGCGTCGTTCTCCTCAATCAACTGCTGTAAATACCTGATGTATTCCACCACCATTCGGAGCGTATCCACTTTGCTGAGTTTCTTTCCGGATCCTCGCCTGGAGCCCCCAGACAGAGCGGCGATGACAGACGCTGGCAGTTTCTTCCGCAGCGCGTTGAATCCATCGTTGACTTGCTTGACGCGGTTTCTTTCGCGCGCGTTTCTCCTCGCAATCGACGCCGTCTGAGCACCATTATATCCAGTCGATTTATAATTGTATTTTTTATCTTGCAAATCTGACACGTATTTGTTTTCAGGAGCAGGAGCGATGGCCACCATTTTCGGTGAGTACGAGTACTCGGAATGTTTTTGAATTCCTTGCAACATTGTCGTAAAAGTTCAACTGCCGGTACACTGTTTAGAAACGTAGCGATCTTCTCGGTAACTATCTAATGAATGAGGTCCCAACTCTCCCGGGCCTGTTTATATGGGCGCACCTGAGTCAAAAAAATCGGGTAAGGTAAGGAGAAGGACCCTCCGCTTCCCCTGTACCACAAATCAGATTTTTTGTCCTTACCTGGAACTTGCTTTCAAAAAGTATTGGTGGATTGTGAGCTAACGCGTGCCAATGAGTATTTTAAATTAAAAACATAACAATATTAAAGTTTTCAAAAATAGTAATTTGTAAATGTGTTAAGAAAGTTATGCGTAATTGTTTAATGATTAAATAAATCAAGAAAATCCAAAAATCTAAGACAAAAAATAAGATTTTCTTTTTCCTAACTATACCTACGGAGAACTTTGCCCCGGACGGCGCTCCTTCATCGCCCCATCGATTATTATTGAGTGAAACCTTTTGCGAACATATATTCCATAAACATATTTTGATATTAGCAAAACAAACCTTTCAAACTATCCTTTGAAATTGTGAAATGGAAATTGTGATGTTGAATGGTTTCTCGAAATTACTGGTAATAAGATTTTTTTGGCCTTATCACGACACTTATTCGAGGAATCTTTAAGGATGTGTGTTCAAGGATGTTTTGCAATTGGGAGTGTTCATCAACTTTTGTATTTGACTGTACAATTATTAGAATGCTAGAGTTAGAGTAAATAAAGTCAGAGTTTACTGGCTCGAATAAGTCAGCCTAAAGACTATGTATGAACATAATTTGCGATGATCCATATAGAGATACTTTGAAAACTACTAGAGCAAAACTAATTATATACCTATTAGTTATTTCTGAAAATCGATAATAATATCTTCATTACATTTTTGTAAGAGTGTAACAAGTGTGCGCCTCCTAACAAATAAAACCTGACACAAACCATTAATTTATTACGGTCAAGTGAAATTAAACAGCAGATTTTATTGTGTTTTCGGTAACAACGAATACCGTGACCAATAGAAATACCTACAACAAAACACAATATAAAGGACAAAGCAAAGTAGACTCCTAAAAAGTTAAAGCATAAGGGTTATTTTCGGTAAAGCATTCCATTATTTTAAGTCAAGTACTTGGGTGAAGTTTAGAGCTTGCGCTCTGGGCGGTTGCCTTCAGTGAATTGCTGAAAAAAAGTTACATTAATGTGGAACGAAAATCTTTTTTTTACGTGCCACTCAATGGCAATAGGATCGCCATTGTCGCAGCCATTGTGTTTTAAAAAGATTACACAAGGAATGTGGACCAGCCATTGAGACAGGGAAGAATGAATTGTTTAGAAGCTTTCAATCATCCCATTGAAGAGGCGCTAAAATTGAGTTTAATAGACTCGGTGTCGCCTCTGAGAAGTAATTCATATTTAATTTTGTCCCATTGACTGGAGTACCTGCTCTTGAGACAAGTTGCTTTGTTTGATATTCTGCTGATGTAATTGGAAGATAATTATGGTGTATGTATATAAATTGACTAATTTATAATGTATGCCTGCAGCAGGTAGTACATAGTAATAAAATAAATAGATTACTTTACCCATGAATTGGGGCAAAGGTTCAACGTAGGTAATGCTTATTTTTCCAAATACCTAAATATACCAAAGGTTGGCACTTACATAAAGTCATTTATAATACATCCCTAGAGTCAAATAAAGCTCTCACAAATATGAACAATCGCACACGTTTGGATCCCATCCATCATCGCAGCTCAAATCTCCTTCCTTTGCAAGTGAATTCGCAAAATAATAAAATTGTGGGAGTGATACGTCGAATAATAAAGTAGTGTTCACAATAGCGCCGCGGGCGTGCTCACAGAATTCTCGTCAAATAACACTTAGCCAGCCCACACCTTAGAAAATCGCAAAATAGAGACATCTCATACAACAATAGCTCATGAAGAAGCAAACGGAACCATAACCGATAATTACAACCTTTGTCACACGTATATTTTGCGACTTTAAAACGAAACCAACAATGAAATGAATAGATTCCTATTGTAGAAATTGAAATGAAAATATTTTTTGATTGAACGATGGTATGCGATTTGGTAAATTGGCATATGAAGCAATTTTATGTTCCCAATCAATACAATAATATACACAATATTCAAAGTAATTCACTTATTTTATCCAACAATTTTAATTCTATATTTTTAATTAATTTGAATTTAATACGAGATTAATACTTTTCAATTACATTTACATTTAATGAATTCATTAGAGTTCAAAATACGGATAGATATAACCGTCAGTTGGTATTTACTGTTAAATAATCTCAATTCGATATCAAAACGTCTGTATAACTTGCAAAGCCTTTTCTATTTGATATTCTTGTAGCAATCAGCATTTACAAGCTCGTGCATAATTGGACCACTATTTTTAATAAACTCATTCTGGACCAGATTATAATATTGTACTAAACATCGAGCTATATCTGCTGACTGAGTCATTACATACTCGACTAATATCTGTGCCTACTCGGTGCTGACTATTAATGTGAACAAGGGTGATCAGTAGACTAATTTTATAGGGTTCTGTGTATTATATAATTTAATGTTTTGTTTACTGTTTAAAGTATGTAACCTTATAATCACTTAATATTTTTGAGTTCTTGGTTTGATTACCTGCACTTGCACATGAGTTCATAAAAAATAACCCATATGATACTGTGAAAAATTTCTCTTTCTATTAGTGAAAATTGCATGAAAGTTCAGTGTTCATCGCAATTAAAATAGTGTGGAGATTGCGTTAAATACTTATATAGGTGTGTAGTATGTACATATATGTATAATGCATATGTTTAATTACACGTTTTATTGTATGTTAACATAAAAATTGAAAGTATAAATGTCATCTTCCTTTAAATTACAAGCGATCTCTAAAATAAGGTTATTTGCAGACATGAGCACGGTGGTCTGTCGCTGGGATGTCTTTGATAAAGTTGTAACTTTAATTACTGGATCGCTTTGAAACTGACCGCGCCACGCGACTCTCGGATGCGAGTTACTTGTCCTGAATCGAACCAAATTATTGGCTACAAGAACTTTCTGGAACCAAAAGTCGTCGTCTTTTTGGTTAGGTACAATTTGTTGCATTTTACTTTAATCGATAAAGTTAAAATACATTAATATAGTATTTTGTGTATAGAGGGTTAATTTTAAGGGTTAACATTTTATCGTCGTCTGCACAAAGCAAATGTAGAGCACTTTCTAATAGCCTATACTAAATAATACAGTAATGTAAAAGGGTCAATAGTGTGTGAAGTGACAGATGCAAACCTAATATCATTGAGATTGTTTGCGTAGAAATGGTATGGCACAAGTCATGGATGCACCTTGTCGGCATGTGTGCAATCCTTTCACATCTGCACTGATTTTTATGTCTGAATAATATGACGAATTATGTCTGGCCTTTCATATCATACCACCTTTCCGGATGCGATTCGACAGCGGATGTATCCTTTCTGCGAAGTTGGTTTGCCGAATTTATAGATATTGATTTAAGTGTAGACCCTAGTACTGATGTTTATTATAATAATAAAACACTCCCAACCAAATGTACTACCTTATTAATAGCAATGTGTGAACAATTTCAATCAGAACAAATACCTACCGGGAATTCCATAATATTGCTGAACCACACATTTTCACCAAAAAAAACGTCAACCACTACAACAACGTTCTAAAAACCAACATTAAGACATTTTAACATCAATTTTAAGCTATCAATCGTCCACGGGTCTGTTTAATAGCATTACACGACCGAGAGTGCAACTTGAATAAGCTATTGTTGTGCAACATTATGTCGACTATTGACATATTAGCTTTAGTGGGCACGACTATTGTAAGAGATATTTAGTTTAGGTGACCCTATAACACGTGGTAATCCATTTTGGCAGCATCTTGTGGTAGTTTTTATATAAAAAAGTAAACTGAAAGCTTTTTTGTGCATACAATACTAAAGGTAAGAGAGGTGCACAACATGTGCTATTAATGTGCTCGTAACCACTTAAGGCCTACATTACGAATCTAATGTAACTAAAAAACAGGATTTAAACCAAGGAAATATTTCCGAGTCCCGTTATAATTGAATTTAATAATTTGTTTCCTTAACTGTCATAATATCAATTAGAAAGTTTAAATGTGGTATAAAATGTATAAAATCATATTATCTGAACTCCAGGATCCGCGGCGCGCCCCGTCGGGAGACGCAAATTTAAATCCAATTAACAAACTATTACCGTAAATATTAACACAGAACTAGCCGTCCCGGGCCTGGTACGAGCTGTAGGAGGTGAATATCAATTAAACGGCTTAATTATTATTCCAAATGAAAATTAACTGTTTAACATAACTCATTTCTTAAAGACCATCATTAGAAACGAACTGCGGCCGTAACGTGCGGTTATTAAAACAATAATTTCACTTCAGTTTTTTCACTTCAAATTACAAACGAAGTTCAGACAAAATGAAATATTTCTCAACTCGAAATGCCCTCATCAGGTGCCGCGGTATATTCACAATACTATAGTAATTGATTTCATTATCACATAATTCACTTTAAAATGGCTATTGCGAGATAAAGGGTACCTAGGTATTGGTTGTTAAACTAAATATACTCTTAAAATACAATTATTTACACCTATAATGGTAGATTTTACGCAGTAATAAACGCATTTTATTTTGCACAATCAATGAAGTTAGCTGTTGACCAGTGTTTGCCGATATTAACTTGTATGGGTGCAGTTAATAGAGAACGAAGTATGTATATTCAATGTTATTAAAATTTAGTTCCGATGCCAAAAAGTTTTTACCTCGTTGAGTGAGATTGGTCATTAACATTGAGTTATGTACATATAACTCAATGGTCAAGAAGTTTTTTTTGACTGCCATCTTTTATGGTCTGCCGCAAAATTTACTGTTTGTACATTGTGCAATAGTTACGACTTGACTTGACCAAAAATAATTAAAGTGTTTTCTGATGTTAAATAAATAAATAACAATATTTATGACGCTTAGACTAACTAAATAAAATAGCTTATAAAATAAGCACATAAACTGGTAATAAAAACTCATAAAATAAATCGAAAGCGTACCTTGTGTATTTGCTGAGAAGATTTTTCTACAGTGCACTTCTTCTAACCAAAACTGCACTTGTAAATCCTTGTACTTTTCACCAACTGCACAAAATAGTAAAAAACTTAAATCACACACAATGAAATTAAATGTAAAAATACTATTTAAATGTCCTAACTAAGCTTGACCAAGCCACCGAAAAGCAGGAAAAAATCGTCATTTGTTTTTCTTTCTATTTTAAAAATAGGGTTCTAATTTCAAACAAAAGAGGTTACATACCTATAAAACCTTAGCTGATAGCCAATAGTATGAAGCTAGTTACTACAAAGGTTTTATGGTAGGTATACAACCTCTTCATATTTATTATAATTATCTAAAAAGGTTTGGTTTTATTTTAAAAGTAATCAACCTTTCTAGTAATTTGTATAAATACCTAGGTAACTAGGTATGTAGTTTCCACAGCGATGAACTATGTAAAGAAAGTAAGAAAGTATAAGTTTTTATGAATCAGTCTGAAGAAATTCAGAAATTCACAAAATTAAAATCAATTTATTCATAAGTATTTTTAATCTAATAAATATTTAATGAAACTAGCACTTTACAATCAGAAGACCACCAACATGGAGCACAAAAATACACACGTTAAAATTTCATAGAACCACTTCTCATTACTTAATTGATGTTAACGCGTTATTAATTCAAATTTAAATTATATAACTTTTATTCGTATGGTGGGTGGTCTTTGACCTTGACATCGGGGAGTATTTCACGTAATATATGGAGCATTTAAAATTGCTATCATTAGAGGAGTCAGCGCATCTACTGGTTCGGTAGTAGAGAAGAGTCGTAAACATTGATTTACCGTGAACGAGTTCGGAGCTCGATATGATTTTATAACACTTAACTCAACTATGGAATTTTAATATTCAATAATAGACCGACATTCAATACCATTATGCAATAAATCTCTTTTCCAGTGATATTAATTTATTTAGGAATAAATGTAACGGTATGATAACATTTTGAATACCCAATTTTTTTTTTTTACTAAACCTTGAATTGAATAATTATAATTAAGATGATTTAATATATGGAAAGGACTCCATCGAGATTCTAACTCTTAAGTTTAAGTAAAAGACTTAATCCACGTCAAGATGAATAAAGTTTTTTCTTCACCAGCCAACTTTATTTCGTACAATAAAGTAGCACCCATCCCTCGAGTCATATGACACTTTATTTTTTATCCATTCGATCTCAAAGCATAAAGACATTATTAAAAGCTCTTTCCCCATTTAATACTCAATGGTTTCGTGTTGTAAGCCCCTATTAAGAGATCATGTCACATTTTGACTTATTACGGTCTTTAACGTTCATTCATTAAAGTTCATCTTAATTTGCTATGGAAAATTAGATGGAGAATTCAGATTTATAGTTGATGACAGACTTGAGGAAGTACTTTGCAATATATAGGGCACACGATTTTTAGACCGCCTAAAGGTCCTAACTAAGTACTAAAAAGGAACGTAGGAGGTGTAATAAAAGTATCTGAATTATTTTTAAAGCTAACATGTTAATGTTATAGCTCAAGGAGTAAATTACGTGCAATTACAAATTATAATTTAAGTTATAACATTTATGAAATAATTATATAATAAAGGATACAAAACTATTGATCATGAAACTATGAATTAAAAAAAAAAAAAAAAAAAAATCATAGCTTTTCAAATTGAGGTGCGAGTTTAACATGCTCTGTAATTAGTTATGTTCACATCAAACAACTCAATACGAGGTTTCAACACGAAAATAATGGAGTAATTCACACCTCTGTGATACTTTCACACACCGTTTAACATCTCAACTGGATCTCGATAACAGCAATTCAGTTAATTGATAACAACAAACCAATATTTGTAGTACCTGAGTTGTTATTTACTGCATTTCTTAATATAAATGTTGCTGATACTTTGTGGCCTTTTTCCTGCTTTACAATGAACAAATAAATTTAAATAATTCCCCTCTTAATTACAGATCTAAACAGAATCAAAAGAAAGAAACACTAAGCAATGTTAACAAGCAAAGACTGTAGGTACAGCTATCCAACTAATGAATTTTAATTATGGACTACACACGCTTGAATAACTAACTAGTTTTTTAGATTTGAATTCCGACGATTCCTACATCCATTCAAAGATTTCATTTAAATAATAAGAGCTAAACAATCACGACCGATTCTGAGGACACTGATTTAAGAGAAAAATCAGATACATTTATTTCAGATTCAACAGCGAATATTCTCACATATTTTTTTCTACCGGTATTAGTATCCACGTTAAAGAAAACTAACAAAAATAACTTCGATTTTATCAGCTCAGCCGCAGGGTGTTTGAATAGCAAATCGTGTAATCATGTCGAGACCCAATCTCTGATATGAAATACAAATTAGTACTCTTTAAGTTTGATAAAACAAACACATTTTACATTTATGCTCTCGAGAGTTTTGAGAGTTTTTAACATTGATTTTATAAAGAGATTGACGGTTATCAGAAACTTTTATATTATTCCTGTAAGAATTGGTCACACAAATGTAAAGTCCTACAGTCCCAATTACTTGTATCAAACAACATTTTGATGTCTATGGTATACCTTTAACATGTCAGTTACGGTCCGTAACTGACATGTTAAAGGTATACCGTAACTTACGGAATCAAAGTCAAAGTCAAAGTCAAATATTTTTATTCAGTTTTGGCCCCATAGAGGCTCTTTTGAACGTACCACCTATATATAAAACTTTTATTAAAGTAACCAATCCATTGTAGTACTAATATGAAACAATTTTATTATGAATTGACACGCGAAATAGATGTACTAGTACAACGATAAAAGTAAAGCTGATGTTAAAAACGTTTAAACTAAAAGGATCAAAACACTTTGTTCCATATTCTGGTAGCGTTTCTTTGTTTGCCGAAAACAATCGAACTGCCAATATAAGTAATAGCTTAATATTAGGTTGTGTCTACCGAGGTGGCTGGTTTCTCGGCTCGCAGCGCGGGACGTTTAACAAAACACATGTTATTAACAATATCCGCTTAAACAAGGGTTAAACAAACATAACCATAGCGTTCGGACGATTGTTTTGCAGATTTATTCGCATTCGATAAACGGTGCTCATTTCATACTTTAGTTCAGCTTATAAGCAGACTTCTTAGTTTTGCACCCCGACCAAAACTTTTCGAGCAGGAGAAATGCTAACTAAGTATAACTTATATCTTTATATAAGATTTTCAAATTGTAATTAATCGTTCCTAGCGTTACGTATAATTTTTTTTATTTTTTACTGTGATCATTCTTGAGACTAGAGAGCTAATGTTCTCAAGAAGCAGAGCCCACCCATAAAGCGCCTCGCGCGTCGTCCTCTGCCACTGTGACGGATCCCCGCCACGCCCCTCATTTGTTATACAAATTTTATACTACCCTCCGAGCTAAATGCAAACCCTTCAGAGTTCACCCGCGAACAATGGACTCCAGACTTCAATAAACTTTAACCGTGACTTATCGACAAGTTCAGCGCCGATCAATCCCTGTTACGATGTGTGTGCCGCAACGAGCTCTGTCTGAAGTCGCAGTAAGACACATGAGTGATCTGATTTTTTTTTACAAATCGCACAGCATTTAAATAACAAGAGCCTTCCAACGACATGCAAACAATAATAACATACGAAATAACACGAATGCAATCTCAAGCATAAAAACAACTACCGAAACGTGCGCAATGTTGTAATACAATGATCCGTGAAGAAATTTCATTATATTCTCTATCACCTGAGGTCAATGCAATTGTTCAGAGGCAGTTGTATTGAGTTGGCTGGCGAGGGCCCGCGGCTGATGACAGTTCCACTGGCCCTTGATTAAATAAACCTTCAGGTGGACGTCAGCTCGCGCCGCCGGCGCCCGCGCCAGCGTAGCCACATATTGCACAGATCCCACTACTGTCATTCAGATTGGTTTCATATAATAGGCCAGAAATAAATAACCCTACACAAATTGCACGCTACATGAATCTTGTAAACAAATTATTGAACATGGCAATACGTAACAAATCGTAAGAAATATATACGTATTTTGTCTACAAAAAAGACCATTTATCAAGCAGTAAAGTTTCTTCTCATGGTTCAATTTATGAATCGATTGTGGAATAATCGAGTTCATCGAGTTTTTATTCGCACTTCGTTTAAATATATTGGACTACTTCAGCAGAATTTATCCTGCTATTGTAACTTTACGTTTACTACATTTGACAAATGATTTAAGAAATTGATCGTACCGCATTTTATGTTAATAAATTATAAAACAACATTCAAACGACAAAATTTTGTTCCGCCCAAAATTATGACTTAATAAAAATGTAAGGTGTGTCATAAGTCTAGCAGTGATAAAGAAACGGTGACGGCGTGATTATAGCTTGTAGTGTAGGAGCGGGAAATCTATTAACCACGCCTTGGAAGACTTAACTCGCCTACATTTCATTAAATTTATTTTTATTCGGATTCTGGTTATTATAAATTTACATAGATTAAAGGTTTAGCCACTCTATAAAATGCAGCAGTTTCGAGTATAGCCTCCGTAGTAAATATCGGTAGGTACATATTTAACAGACATATAAAATACATACATCATAATCAGAATATATACATGTACATCATGTTGATACATGAAACATATGTGAAACCATAAATTAACAATCAAACAATGCCTCGGTACACTGAAAAGGATCTTACATAAGTCAGTTGAATCAGTGCGAGTACCTAATAAATTCAAAGGATTGACTCGGCGCGGTGAGAACTCGACGATTTAACAGAAGCCGCCATATTGCTGGCGCATAAATCTAGATGGAGTCATCGGAGTGTCGTCGGGAGTCTGCCCTTCAATGGACTCGATATGAAGGATGAGCGAGCCGCCGCCCGCCGCCCGCCGGCCTCCCGCACGCGGAACCTTTGACAACTAGCCATGTACGCATTGAAATATGAAAGCTCTCATACCGATCTCACCACGCTACACTATTCATACAGGAACATGAACAGTTTCAACTGTCGAACCTCTTTATTGGTCGAAGTTGATATGATTTACGCAACTCAAATATTTGAAACAATGTTAAGTCAATATGGTATACATATATTCAAACTTACTATACTGTTGCACTTCAAGCTATTGAATAATTGTAATCGAGTACAATAAAATAGTTGGGACAAGTGATTAAATTGCTTTCAAATGTTTCATTAATGTAAAATTATTGTAATAAATCAATCACTATTCAATCACTCCAAGACTATGGTCAATTTAGCGGTATTAAAGCCGAATTCAAAGACAATGAAAAACACAATAGGATTATACCAGCCTAATGGTCGGCCGAACATGGTCATTTATCAGGTCATACAATATTGATGCGCTCACAATTTATGGGCGATGGTTAGAGAACGATCATAAAGTCAAAACGGCTTATTAATGTGTGAAGAGGCTCACCTCCTTCGGGAGTATTCCAATGACACAGTCGAGCGATACCCCGCCGGCGCAGCTCGTTAGAGAAGTATTTCGTTATCAACAACAGAATACAATTGAATGGGAACGTCAAAAACATAAGTCATAATTTTAATATCACTATGTTTTGTCGTTTTGAATATATGTTTGTTTGTCGTCGCGTTCGGTAAAAACCATCAGGCACTGTTAATATAAACGAGGCGAGCCTCAAAGCGCGGTGACATTGTTAAGTCACAAAGCTGACTTTAATCTCCTTAAAATCAGAAGACATTCGGTTCCAAATCACGTTCTGTGATTGAATGGATTTTAATCTGTTTTCCCTTCAAGGGAGGAACGTCATGTTTGACTTATTTTTAATCGTTGAGTAATTTAGTGGCACATGAGTTTGTTCTTTTTGTAATATCAATAATTTTGCCCCACATATCTGTGATATTTATTTATAAATCGTTCTTGTATCTCAAAAGTGGATCATAATAAAAGAAACTTTAAGTATAACTGCTCAAATTCATATTGCACTAAATTGTGAAAGGAATTTTTAAGACTATGTTATAAATTCGTTTATAATATAACCCTTTATTATTTAGGTGGGACGTTTCATAATATCTTATATGAGATAATAAAAGAATTTAGTAAGCAAAACGTGACGACGGGTGCTCGGAGCGATTGTCAGCAGCGGCAAATTATACCAATCATGACACCTTAGAGGCGCTAACTAACCGCAACCAACAATTTGCTCGACGTACCGGCCGCGCGGCCGTACGCGAGCGCTGATTTACTTTTATTTGTAAGAATTATATTCTAAGTATCGTGGCATTATTCACGTATAACAATCATTATGTCAAACCTCGCTTCTGGCCGAGGCTTATCTGGTGAGGATTGGATCCGACGTAACACTATACTTAAATTGTGTTGTTTCAGTTCGTAGGGTCGTTTCACAAATACATTTTTTTTTTTAACATTCAATTATTGTAGAGTAAAAGTGGCATGGTGCAAATACAAAAATCAATGTACAATTCTATATGATCTAATATTGTGTTATTCTAATGCGATTTAATAGAGCAAAACAGTCACGATAAATTAAGGTTCTTAAAATCCTCCCAAATACTAAGATAAAATCTGGCAGAAGTTGCCTACCAAACTGTAGCTGCCGAGCGCTCCCCGGTGTAACACAGTGCAGCCGCGAGCGCGCTCGCCCGCCCCGCGCCACCCCGCGCCGCCCTACGTCCCGGAGACAATACCCGGTAAAACGCACCGATCTATATTGAAATCAGGCTCACAATCTGTGCGCAGCGTAATCTTACAAATATTTATTATATGTCAAAACAATATGCCGAAATGGAACGCTTATTGCGGTTTTTACAAATGTGTCTGGTGCGCTCGGAGCGCTCGTTAGTGTGAAGTACGAGGCATTGTGGGGCACAATGGAGGGCGGGGCGCCCGCGAGCGCCCGCGCAGGCGCAACCACCACGACCGCACTCCCACATTTAAATCAATGACAGTTCACACGGACTATTCGAGAAACAAACATTATCAGCACGCAATCCTCCCAGGTACAACAACTCAACTCTATTTATTGGTAACTGTCTTGAGATTACGTACGTAGACTTACCTATAGCTTCTTCGTGTAATATACATACATTTTACACACTACATTTTCATATATCTTATCACTCATTCGTGTTACCAGTGTAGTAATATTTACGCTTAATCCGTCTAAATCCCTCTCTGTTTAAAGTATAACTATTTGTCGTAAATAATGTCGTGTTACAACGCCTAAATATGCAATTCACTACAATAATGAAACAAAGCTGGACTTTTAATAAAACGGTGTAACATTAGAATTTCGTAAATCAAAAAAACAAAAAAATCAAATTCAAAATTTTAATTATTTATTTTAAGAGTAATTTCTATTTGTGTTGATAATATTTAAATGATTACTCGTTTTAATAATTATTTTATTAACAGATTCTTCATTCCCCTCGCCGCTCTGTATATTTGTGTAGTTGTCGTTATAAAGGGAATTATTTATTTCGAGAGAGTGGAACTCATTCCAATAATCGTTAAGCGAGTATACTGATAAAGATATAATCGCGGTATCTGGCGAGTCCCGTTGGGCTGGTGTCCGCGAGGCGCGTGGCGGTCGCAGGCGATCGCGTCCTCTTTCAGTTTTACGACTAAATAATATTCTTTAATTATAATGAAGCGTCGTCGCGAAGTAAAAAGGCGGCGCACGCGACATCTGTATTAAATTTTAATGGAATAACCGTTGCACCTGCGCTTGCGCGGATCGCCGATCGAGTTTGCAGAAGCATACCCAATCACTCCGCACTCGCCTCTCCGGCATCTCCTAACTGTATCTAATTAAATTTTAATTACATTACTTCTTGAATTCCAAAACGTCCCAGTGAGTTAAAATGTTTAACTTGCAATCATTTAACGAGGGAGATCCGAAGTTTCTATGTTTAACTTTTAATCATTTAATAAAGGAAGCCCAGAGTCGAGTTTCATGGTATATCTATAAAATTGATGACTATTTATATTCAATTGCTTTATGAGGCTTTTCAGATTCAAATATTAGCATTTGTATTTTGAAAAAAGAAAAGTAACCCTTTAAGTACTTGACACTTAAAACCACCCGCAATATCAATGTGGCGTACAAGAACATTAGCGCGCGCGTTGATGTCTAATACAAGAACGGTAGTATACAAGACAACAACGCGAGTCTAACTTTTTTACATGAAAATGAAAACTACTTTGTCTTGAATAGGACCTTCCATATTGAACCCCTGAAGCCTTTATTTAATATTTATTTAATTTAATAATATTGGTTATTAGTGACAAAGGAGTGGTCTCTTAATCTCTTAGGTCTAGTAGCCAATCAATTTTCCAAACTTGTTCAACTATTCGATAAACGGCTAAAATATGGAAGACAAAGAAAATTCCTCTTTGGTAGCACGTTATAATACAAGTAGGCTCTTGCACTTATGCAATTAAAAACCCGGCTGAGGGCACTGGTCATTATAACCGCTCCGAGGTCCATTCTAGTTACCGTCACTTTGTATAAATTACATAAAAATAAGCACATAGTGAGAAGGATAGATGTATTATGATTGGTTAGTGTTAGAGCGTGACGGGTGAAGTAAGGGCAGGTGTCACGATACATCTGCTGGCCGCAGTCGGCACGTGGCTCAACCCTATAAAGCGACCTCCGACTACCAATGAGCGAGGGAAAACGTCGGAATACCCCTCTGTATCCTGTAATAATTAAATTCGAACTGATTTGAATTTCTCGGGAAGGTTCTAGGGGTTGAAAACGGATGTTAAAAGAAAAAGAGAGTTGTAAATTAAACTTGTATGCCGATGTCATAATAGTTTATTGGTCTAATTTCAGAGGTAGTAATGACCCGAGAGGACCGCCATAGTAGATGTTTATAGATCCTTTTGTATTAGATTATTTATTTTCTGTCCCTTCAACTGGCAGCAAGCCCCCGGAGGCTTTCCGCTAGGACCGAGTTTCTAGCAATTTCAAAAATCTTGCGAGTCAGATGGTTCAAGGCAGAGTTTTGGTTTTGCTACAAAAACTGCATTACCTTCAACACAGCTTTTTAAAAAACCCATTTTAAAAGAGTTTGAAGACAGCTACCTCTTAATATAATTTAGTTACTAGTGGTACCATCTTGGAGTCTTATGTTTTTACATATACCACGATAAGTTTCACAATCACTAATTTAACGATAGCGATATAAACAATTTTAAAATGATATTCCTTGATTTTAGAAGTCTTGAAAATTAGTCAACATTTTTATTATTTGAAAATAGTGACAAGGTCATATTTGCCCAAGTTTAAATTAAAATATTTATCTCTCATATCAATATCTTTTTATATAACCTTTATAAATTTATTTTATACCTCGAAATTTTTAGGGAAACGGGCACAACGCTAGTTAAACTGCAGAGCGCCGGCGACGGCTACAAATATATTTTTGCAGTGGGTTGAATACAATATATAATCATTTTTATTTTCCGTGATAAATGGAATTAGATACGGCAACATAACTTTTATGAAGGTACAATAATTGTTATTACTCAAATACGAATACATTTTAGCTGCAATACTGTATATTCTTGTGTTGTTAACATATTTTAGTATCGTGGATATGTTGAGAGCAGAAATCAGATGTTATCTTTATAAAATAACACCAGTGCTGGACGCGTCACCGCGCTAACTCCTGCGCCGAATGGTAACCACTTGTGGTTGTGTTTACGGACAGTCTCGTACTCAACCTTATTGGGGTCGTTTCGTTTAACTGCCCCATACTTACATTTATTTCAAATCGTTAATGTCTCTGTGTTATTCGCGAGTGTGCAAGGCAAATGTCATTTTCGAAGATCCTTGTTAGTTAATTTATAACGAAGGCATGTAACAAGTAACAAATTAAAAACAAAAACATGTAACAAATCAAAAATATACAATACCTGCCCATCAAAAATGTATAATATACTGCCATTAAACAATTTACAAAATATACTGCAAGAGAAAGTGTATAAATAAACTGATAACACTATAACTTTAAAAAGTTGGCTTTATGTTTGTCATACGCCTACAATTTTGTAATAGCAAGAAGTGACTAGCCAATTGCTCCAAGATTTTCCTAGTTACGATTACATTGATGACAATAATAAATATTTTGTATTACAATATTTCTGCCCTAAAAGTAAAATATATATGATAATTACTCAAAATATTCCCACATTCCTTACCCTGCGGTAAACATTATGCATCAAAAAACTAATGCTGGTTACATTCCTAGGCACGTGGCTCCAGGTTTTAAGAACTGGAATTATTGACAGGTTTCCTAAATGGGACAGCCCCAGGAATTCATTGCCATTGAAAGTAAAATGAATTACAGAAACTGGTTCCAAGTATCTACATAGTATATTTATAACAAAGTACTACGTAGCGTTTGCATTTAACTATTGTTTTTATTAATAAAGCTTCTATAAAAATCTTCACAGGGAATAGGTACCAACTATATAACATAACTAGCAACGCCCTATTTCTTAATTAAAATAGCATTTAATCTTCTCATTTAATGTGGCTTCCCATTCCAAAATAATTATTCGAATCGGACTGGTAATTGCTTAGGTTAGCCCGAATATAAAAACAAAATTACAAATTTCACCTCTTTATAATATTAGTATAGATAACATAATAAATTAACATTACTAATATGTACCAACCAACGGAGATCACTTCCACCTTACCTGTGGATGCTGAGGAAACCTTCACCAATTCCTTCAGGTCAGTAATTATTCGTATTTGTGGGGAACCGCAAGTGACGCAAGGCTACATGCCATAATTCACTAATTAATTTTGATACATTGACTTTTGCTCAACTACACCTACTGAATAAGTAAATAAAAGTGTCAATAACCTCAACAGAACTATGATACTGCGGTAATAAGATATTTTAAGGCTAACATGTATTGAGATATATAATTGAGACGTTAAATTATACGCCATATAGTTATTTTTGTAAAATCCAGTGTTTTAGTAACTGCGCTGTTTTGAAACATCTTTTAGCTGTAAACTGGAGCAAGTCAACCCGACCGGATGCCATCAATGCCTGTTTATTTATAAGATAATTATCCAAAAGTTAGCAAACATATTAGTAGATAAGTAGATCGTTTATAAGTAATCACAATAATTGTACTGTAATGTATAGGTAAGCCAACCTATTAGGATGTTTCACAGTGCGTAATCTTATTTAGACTCAACATCCTCCATAAAATGAAGCACAAATTATATAATGTACCAATTAGTTAGTATTCTAGTACCACTTATTCGTTTTTATTTATAATTTTTGCAACAATTTTATATTATTTTCAGTGTGAATGTTACTTACGTACTTACGTACATTCTCGAAATCATCATAAGAGAAATACTTCGCAAGGTGCAAATTCTCTTTATTAGGGCTTTTTATAATATATTTTGGAATTAAATATAAATAATATTGTAAGCAGATGTAAATGTATCGCTGCTGATTCACTGCCGTACTTGTGCAGGCAATTCAAAGTAAGACAAAGTTGCTGCTCTACTGCATACATAAACAATTCTCTAAAAGGTATCGCAATAAAGGAATCAGATAAAGCATTTTCAAAATGTCTCATTGCATCTCAATTGTCTATCTCTGTTGAATACTTTTTATAAATACCTACCTACGATTTAAATATGAAATAGACGCTTATTTTATATTTTGGTTTTTTTACCTGCGTATGTATTAGTAGTATTATCCCAAAAAAATTATTAAAGCTAAAATATAGAGACAGAGAAGGATCAACAAATGTAAAGCACACATTAACATTTATTTTCCCAAATATATAACACGGCACGCAATTAAAAAATTCTTTGTATTTTTTATACAAAGGTTTTTTGTGGCATTTCTATCTGAGCGCTACCGTGCTTCGGAGGGCACGTTAAATTGTCGGTCCCGGTTGTTTCAATCGTTAGACCATGTCGGAGGCCTTTAGGCGGTCTTAAAAACACCGACACCAGGGTTGGCCACTAACCTGCTCGAACTTACTTTTTGTATAAAATAAAACCCTTAAAGCTTTTAAATAATATTGGTTCTATCACTGTTGACAAACAAATAAAAAATCAAATCTAACACACGACGCACAGCACGATGATATAATCTACATCCCGCTTAATCTCCAACTCCTGGCTTCATTATCAGAGCAAACATCAAGCCTTATCGTATTCGTATAGTGTGTGTGTCGCGACTCGCACTCGCAATGTGAAGGAAATCTTTATTATTGAAGAAAGGGAGAGCTATAACAACTATACAAATGATAGTTTACTTTTGTTGAAAAACGCAAACAATTAAAACCGTATTAAATTGATAATTGCACGACTCTATACGATTTGATGGCTCGCTTGAATACAGGAGTAGACTCAGTCCATCGATCGATACCTACGTAAGTCACATAATTCACACTTTCCCACACGGTCGCTTTTTAATTTTTTATACATTCTATCGCAAATAATCTACTATAGGTAATTTAACATTCATTTGCATCTTGAACTATTTTGCAGTGTATCAAATCATTTCACTTGTTAGAGTTATCGGATTGTGTAAAGTTGCCGCAACCACTTTAGGTACAATCAGGCACGTATCTACCTCCTATAAAGATGAGATTGAATCTGAACAAGCTCTTTAACCGATTTTGCTTACTCTTTGATCGTTAACCCTCCCTTAGATTTTTAAGTAACAATAAGTACAAGTTATGAAATAATGGAAAAATGATAATAATAAAATCAAACAATTTAACTGCCAGTCATAAAGCCACTGTGTATTCCACGTTCCGCTGTTATTGGAACACGATAAGGGTGGAGAAACAATCGTTTTAAAAACGTATTTTACGTACTCAATCAGTAACTCCTAATTTTATGAAACCAATTTACAGAAATAAACTTTAATCACGGCGAACTCTCGTAAAGATATAATCACACCAACACTCGAATTTCGTACAGTCGTTTGTAACAGATATATGTATAGCCAAGATACACATTAGTGCAATATAAGAAACTTGTACCTACACTTTTGTATTAGAAATAACATAAAGCTTTGTAAAAAAACATCGAATACCTAATTGTATTGTTTCTTACAATGCATTTTGATGTCTGAGCAGGCTTGTACAAAAATAGAGATAACTTTTGTCAAATTCACCCGAGAAATTCTAACATTGAAGAATCTTAACAGACATGCAGTCAACACATTTGTGATGTTTCTAATTGGGTCAGTGATGTGTTGAGCGGAATATTAATTATTGTTTAAAACGAGTTTTTACAGAGTTTTAGGTTCATTCATTCATCAAGCGCTATCGGTCAATACATCGGCACATTACTAATACTCGTATTACCATTTTAAATTAAACCTCTTGGTAGATAATGTTCATTGATAAATTAAAGTAGGTATAACATGTTGAGTGTTGTTTTACTTTGATCAATGGTGGTCACCGTGACCTCGCTTCACCGGAATCAAGATATATATCTTAAATTAATGACATACATACCGGAGACATTACTCTATCAATCCACCTTAGATTGATACAACACAAAAAGGCTAATAGAGTTATGGAAAAATCGTTGATAAAATGTTAACAGGCCCTCGTCCGGGTAGTCATTGCCCGTCAGTCATGCTCGTGCCTCAAAGAACACAATGTTTTCTTGCTGAGAATTTTCATTGACCACCCAGACAGGACTAAGTTGTCATACCAATGTTTTTCTCCTTCTGTCATTGTTAGCAATAATTTATGGAGCTCTGAGGCTTAATAACTTGAAGGTGAAATAATGAACTGTGGTGTGATGTTTGACGAAATCATAGTACCTAATTAAGTTTATATACGTACATATACCATATGCGATCAGTGAGTTGTGTTACCGATATTACTGATTCGAATAATTTGAATGCATTACCGTCGTAATCTGTAAATAGTAAAATTGTTGACTTCCGCGTGAATTCACTTAATCACATTTCGTAATACATGATTACGAATTAGTCAGATTTCAATTTCACGTGAAGCGACCACAAGACTCAAGTAATTTCCTCGAGCAAAATCAACCACTCCAAACTGAATCATGTCAGTTGCAACTATTTTTTGTGTGTATTCGTAATTTTTCATAATCTTAATACCGAATTCATCTTTCATTACTAATGTGATCAACTAATGACGAGTGATGTATTCCTAAATATTTCTACTGCCTGTAAATATTAAGATCAAATTATGTTATGTATTTGTTATGTAGTAGGTAAACGCAAGTAGGTTTAAATATCGAAGTCGCCATTCTCTTTTTCTCTTTTAAAAATTCATAAAATAACGTAATCTGTATAGTCGTTAAAAATGGGACATTCAAAATATTCATAATTCGGCATGTTATGTGCAACCTATACTAAAGTAAAAATAGAAAACTAGGTTTTTGATATTCAAATCATCTCAGATCTTGATACAATCTGTTGCGAAACTAAACACTACAAGCAACTAAAATTGTTATATGGTAGTATTTAAAAAATATTTAATTTTCTTAGGCAAGCGTCTCGCAAGCGTGTTTATTACGCCTAATCCACCTCACTGTAATGATATCTTCGGCGAGATGAATGAGAGCCACAGTGGGACATTACAGGCTAATAATGCTAGTACATACTACTATTTGTTGGAAGTTTGTATGCTATGTTTTTGGACATAGTTATTTTTAAAGATAATTGGTTTTTTTTTTTTAACAGAGCATAATACATACTATTATTTTACATAAACATTTTGTTAAGTATAAAAGTCAAACTAAATGAGGAAATCAAAATAAGTTATTAATCGGCTGTTCATAGGAAGCTGGCAAGGTGACGAGGCCCACTTGTGAACTAATGGAAAGTTTCAAGTTAGTTTTTGAACCTTGAGCACCAAAAACGAAATTCATTTTGCATATTTCGACTTCACTGGCCTAGAAAAAGACGAAAGAGCTATGAGAAATGTAATATTATTTAACTCGTAGTAAACATACTCAACTAATAAACCAAAGCTGTTCTCAAGGTCCGCAAATTGGGTGTTGGGGCGATTAGGCCTGCTAGGGATTAGGCCTGTAGGCCTAAATGCTCAAAGAAATATTCTGCGTAATTTAGAATTATGTAAATCGAATCATAATTTTCAAACATTAGTTGGGATCTTTTGACTCAGGTACATTATTTTTCTTTACATACCTACACCTTATTATATGTTTGGTTGAGATCTACAAATATGTAATGGTAACTAAGCAATTAAGTCCATAATAATGATCAGACAAAATCTGCTTATTATTTTAGCAAACCACCTATAAAAAATATTATATAACATAATATGTTTTTTATAAACCTCCGTGAAGTATAAAATATTTCAAGGCATTTAAAGGCATCCAAAATATTATTTCAGTTTATTTTTAAGTCGCGGCCGTGATCTCACACAAGCAACAATCTCAACGGGAACTTCCAAATATGTAGGTTCGTTCAGTTTTGAAATCGAAGTTATTTCGAGTTTAAAATTACACCGAGTAGAATTTTATAATTACACGAAGTATAAAAATAAAATGTTAATTTCGGAAATAACAGACATGTGGCCTTCACTACGATCTTGACTTTGATACAAATAAGGTCTCGCAGCCCACTTACCTTAAAGTACACATTAATTTCATTTGTTAACAATCAATGCACACTAATTGATTGTATTACTTAACTTTACTTTATGACGTGTATGTAATAGAACTGAAAAACGATCCTCTATACGTATACCTAAATTACTTACTGAGATGGAAAAGTTCGAAGACCCATTCATGAGGAAGGTTAAAGACTATTAAACAAGACTAGAAAACGTATACAATATAGTTAAAACCGCAGAGACAACCCTAGTTTGAAATAAAAGTTAACTGTTTATTGGTAACCCCTTTTTTTGTTCGTCTGCAACACTATAAAAAGAAGCTCAAAAGTGTTAAAACTACTCTAAAAACTAAAACAATCGCATAATTAATATATATTAATATGGCACTTGGCGACGCGACAGGTTGACAGGACCTATAAATAAACCTAAAAATATGTTAATATTTTTCAATGACAAAAGTGTAAGGGCCGCTCTCTCGGCAAAACTTTTATCGCCTGACCGAAGTGAGCGTGTTCGTAAGGAATAATTGCAAGCTAATCAATTCTTCACTCGATGAATATGTTAAATATTCTACTATTTATATTTTGATGAAAGAAAGTCTAAAAAACATAATTTTACGATGTTCGAAAATCGCAAGCATAAATCGGTGGGTCTGTCTGTGCCCGTAAAGATTTTAATTTATTTGTCATTTTTCATTAATTACGTTTATTAAAAACTTATTGTGTGTTTGATAGTACATTATTTAAATATTAATTAAGTGAACCCGCAATTGTTTGAGTGAACACTGAACACCTATTTCAAGGATTGTGATTGGAGTTGAAGATATGACGTGAAAGAGAGAATCATTCATTCATCTCGAATAGGTCAGTGGCCATCCTGGTGACGAGTTTTCAGACCACTTAAAGACTTTCAACGTGGTCAAACTATTGAAACAACCAGGACCGATGATTGCTTAACTTACACGAAGCATAGCAGCGCTCAGATAGAAATACCACTATCGCGAAGGTGGTAGATTGATGAAGGGATGGACTTAGTAGAGCACGAATTTTCGATATCCTGTAGGCTTAAGTGTTAACTGGTGATGGAATTTGCAGTATGAATTTGTGTTCATTCACAGGCTTTGCAAATTGCCAACAGTTCAATCAAAATAGCAACATAGGTAGAGACTGGTTTCAATCATCTAATAACTTTAGTGGCAAAACCTCTGTTAGGAGACTACTTGGTCGGTTTTATAGAGATAGGGGAAACCCAGATTTTAGCAGCCCAGGAAATGATTGGTTCTATTACGTGTTTGTAAACGATACTATTATTTTAATGATTGTGTATTGTAGAGATTTTTACATTATTTTATTGTGTAATTGACATGTAAGATTATGATCTATAATGATGCCGAAATTTTTTTTGGAATTAACGAATTGCCGAAATAAGTTGAAAAGCAATAAATTGTATTTTTGTAGGTCCGAAGCTCATCTTATTACGCTCTACTTTATAAGTTGAAGAGCATTATTGGTACCGTGTAGCAGTTACAAGATGGACTCAGCCCGGATAATAAGCAACACAACGTCCACGAAGGATGCATTGACCAGATCACCCACTGCGTTAGCTAATTCAATAGTGGCGATGTCGAGTGAAGTGCGCCTAAAGAAACAAACGCACCATTTGATTAGGGCTGCCGTGGTTGACGAATATTTGTTTTTGGTTAATTATCTATAATTTATTTTATTAATTAATTTTAATTAATAACAGGTCTTTTAAATGAATTTTTTTTTTCATGTACGCAAGTGTAACGATTGAATTAGTTTTTCGGTATGCGTTGTCCATTTGAGTAAATACTATGTGTCTCCATTATCAGTGCGAATAGGTACCGTGTATTTTATAAATACTTTGAGATACAGTCTGTTTATTTTTCCAAATTTGTATAAGTATCTATATTTTTATAGCAATAATCACTATTTTCAATAGAAATGAAATCAATTTGCAAACCAGACACATACACCTCTCATATGTATATGACGGAACAGTCATCGCCAGCAGACAAAGAGGGCTAACTATAAAATTAATCAATACAAAATGAAATGACCAAAATAATTCGAATAGTATGTAGTTAATAATATAAAAAAGAAGTTGTTTTTTAACAAAAGCGATTCACCAATAATGTCTTAGGCTCCTCAGACAACTTGCTTGCACCACGGCTAAAGCAAGAGTACCTTAATTAATCACCATAACAATTTGCAGACATTAAAAAGGTAATTAGCAAAATGTTTAATTATTAAACATATATAAGTTACTACCGACCCGCTCCGCTCTCGCTTCGCTTCCGATTATCAATATTTCTTGTGGGAAATGCGAGATGCTTAAAACAAAGCGTGTCCTACTTATTAATAATTTGACGGTTATGTTCATCCCCGTTCATACCTATGTATTCGTAAATCTCCCCTATTTTACCCGCCAGCGGGTATTGTTCCACCCAGTGTTCGTCGAGAAATGGCTTGCAGAGTGAACTATTTTGTAGTAGGCGTTTGGTGGTATTATGTGATATCAATAACAGATTGTTTGGTTTCGATTATACCTTTGACCTTGGATTACATTTCAGCAACTATTGAGGACGGATCCCCGATAAAATAAAACTTGAGAGGTGTCAAGGGACACCCGGATGGAACGAAGTTTATTTATTATCAACAAAAATAATCGTCGCGACACCACACTGTTAAATGCGAAATAGAAAGACGAAACGAAAATAACTATTCTCTGTCTGTCTCTTTCTGGCGTGCGCAAGTTTCTCTGTCTGTCTCTCTCGCGCATGTTTCTCCGTCTGTCTCTCTCTGGCGTGCGCAAGTTTATCTGTCTGTCCCTTTCTGGCCTAAAAAATGTCGTTACCATTTTCCGTCTAGCCCCCTTTCGTAACCCGCGATCCAATACCTCTACAAACAGACATTACCTCTTTGTAAAATTAGTATAGTTGAGCCGGCGCGCGGCGGGGCAGGGGGAACTCCGGAACGAAGGAGGTTAAGCGTTCGCTAGACGGGCCACTGCAAGCCAGAACCTGAAGGCAGATGTTCTGTAGGGGTACATAAGTATAGGGGTGAGGCTGGGTGGTGTGATTTTCAGAGGTGAATTACCTCCTCCGTTGGATACCCAAAAGAATATGTTGATTTATATTAAATGGCAAATGTAAGGAATGAAGCAGTTATTTAGATAAGACTTAATATTGAACAGAGGAACACAACCAGGAAAATGACGTAATGTTTTTAATTTTGAACATAAAAGTCGTTTTGTGTGTTAATAATGAGAGATTTAGTACTGTCTTTGTAGATCTAAAATTATCTAAAGTAAATTACTTTAGGGCATCTCCGCTGTTTTACACGGCACATACGAGAAGAAACTCCCAGTAGCCGAGACTTTTTACGACCGCGCGACCTATTCAATCTTCCTCTAGATGGCACTATCTTTTAGAGAACATAGTACAACATTTCAGTATTTTTCAAGAAAACCAATAACACAAAGACAAATAGTTTTTGGGGAATTTCTCTTATTTAAACTTGTTCTTAACACATAAGTAGCTTAATTACTATTACGCAGCCATGTATTTTAATATTGTCGTTCAAACTTGATAAAAACCACTTAAATATGACTCAAATATTTAATTGAAAAAAGGTAAAATCCAGCTTTCTGAATGAACGAAGGACCAAAATACAAAACTTGTACATGTTATGCGTAACTTGACCAAGTTGGTAAATACTGGTTAAGGAACTCTCATGTAATCTTGGAAATCATTGCGATAGGCCTCTGTGCAGTCCATCTGACTACAACTCGCACCACTCATTGTTGATTAATTCAAATGTTTGTTAACCCAAATTGCTTAATCGCAGATGAAAATAATCCACAGCCTCACCGCAAATTATGATTAATGACCAACATAATATCTATTGTGATGGTGAGTGGCCGTGATCGCGGAATCAACAACAACAAACTCCGAAAAGAGAATAGGTAATTACTTGAATAGACAATCTAGGTCAATTACCCCTTACGTAACTATAAATAATATTCTGAATCAGACGGTTCTTATTAAAACGCAGATGAAACATTTAACGAATAATTTACCAGGAGTTATTGGAGATATCTAATGAATAAATAATTGTTCAAAGTAATTAGTTATGTGTCCTTAATACTACCTGATATGTACTAATCTCGAAATAAGATAAATCTCAAACCACATGCATGTCGCTATTTCACATTATTACAACATCTAAAAATGCGTAATGGCAACTAGATTTTGACATTGATATTTTGACTTCGGACAACTATCTAATCAAAAAGCCTTGACCAGCTGCATTTAAATTGTTTTTTTTAATCGTAATAGGCATGTCTCGCGAATGACACCGGAGAAATGGGCCTACATACATCCACATCACATCAATGGGTACCTGGAGGAAATCATACGTAGGCCGAGAAAGCGTTGACGGAGCCAGCTCGGTGATTGGTGGACAGGGCCGAATTTACACCCTCAGGGCCAGAGCCATCCGGCTTTCGCAACCCCACATAGATTCCATGGCCATTTACTAAGTAACTTTACTATATGTCTCTGGGGACTCTGGATGCACGGGGCTCTAGGCTAGTTTTTTGCCATAGTATAAATCTGAACCTGTTGGTATGAGATAGCGAAGGATTTGTGTTTGGGAAAAATTATGCCCAGATGACATTGTGTTGTACCATGTGATATTTTGATGCCTACATTTTGAAAGTTTAAAACCAAATAAAATTATTTAGCAACTTGTGTGGTTAATAAAAAAAGAGATAATTGTGGGTTTCCAAAACAAGGTGTTTGGATCGACTCTAATAAGTCAAAATATTCTAAAATACTCATTTTATAAAATAAATGTCAATAAAAGCTTGTTAGTATTAGTCGTGGTTCTCACGCAGTAATATTTTATAGACAAAGCTACCTTCACCTAAATTTGAGTTTTATTTATCATGTCATTGGATTGAAGAAAGGTACTTCTCGTACTACTGCTCCATAAAATGTGTGTACTTTTGTGGCACTGTGATTACACAATCTTCATTTAATTTATTAATTACCGAGTAGACCATTAGAATCACACACGCCAATAGACCTACGCTCAAGATTGCGCAATGCTATACAATTCGTATTAAATAATATTTAGCAGTTATAAAAATGTATTCCTTCTATTACTTCATTAAAGTCCACTCCGAAATGTCTTTGGTTGGAGATTTAGTCATGATAATTAACATTTTGGGACTTGTGAGAAGAAATGTATTGTATGCAGTATCAAGACCGTCGGTGTTCAATTATGTTAGTTCAAATTAACAATCGAGTATCTAAGAGAACCCTACACGTGTCATTTGTACTAAAGCACGGCACCCTCTTCAAGCTAATGCACCTAACAGACATTTTACATTTAAGTAACTTTATACTTTCCAAACGAAGGATATGGTAGGTACAGGCAAGTTCGAGGAAATCCGTTAATGTACAAATCGTGAACAATATCAATCTATGTGTCCGTTGCAGTACCAACTAACACAGTAATTTATCAAAAATGTGTTGCGTAACCCGGGAGTTTTATTTTTATTAAGTTGATTTATTCAAATCTGTAGTTTACTAATTTTTAAAGGACATTGTTATTTTATGTTGTACATTAGGTTATAATGTTTTATGTAAGTTACGATAAAGCTATTATCCATATAAATGATCACACTTAATTTTCTACTTTTCTTTCCGGAATAATTAAAAATGCAAAAGACTGCACGGCACGGTCATATTGTTTCACCTGATGAAATTCTACATAAATATGGTATAAAAATACCTAAAAATTCAATTTGGGAGACAACAGGTAACAAACATACAAACAAAGGGTAAGCCGAACTGAGAACCTCCTTTGAAGCCGTTTTTGAAGTCGGTAAAAAGCCAACTTTCAAAAAACCTTGATTATGCCATAAATCATAATCCAAGCATTATCTAAAGCAGCAGCCAGGAAAACTCTCCGGTCCCTTGTCCTAGAACACAAATCGTGCATGGCAAGAATTAGTCTGATGGGTGTGCGGAATATTGAGGTCGCATTCCGAGTGCGTTCCGTTAAATGGTGCATATGGCCTTTCTGCACAGTTATTTTAGAAGTAGACCAAGTAGTACTCACGTTACTAACATAACATGACAATCTTAAATGTTATATAATGAACCAACCCTAAAATGTGGAATCATCTCTGTCTTAACACTTTATGATGGCAAGTTAATATCTACTTTGCCAATAAATTAAATACTTAGCAAAACACATACCTTTGTACAGTATGTATCTGAAAGAAAATCAAAGCTGGAAAGTGAATTATGAATGAATGAAGTGTACTGTAATTGCACGGTGACTTATGCACGTTATTTTTATAAATAAAGTAAAGTTTTATACGTTTTATTTCCAATCGGTGAAAAAATATTGCGTAACAGCATCTGAAGATAATTGTCCGTTTCCTTGTTAACAAACAAATAAAAACATTTCACCCATTTAATTAGACCCAAAGTAAGCTCTAAGTTAACTCACCTGATACTAATAGGTACATATACATAATTATGTAATGACATGTGACAGTCAAATTAAAAATGTTATTGTTGTGATGACGAAATATGTACTTACCACAAAAACTGTGTTAATTTCGTGTTAATTTATACATTATTACCTAGTTTAATGTAGTACGTGGTTAAAGTGCTTTTATTTTTCATGTAAACTAGTGAGATAAGAAACGCCGTCATAGTTAAAGACGTGGTAATCTTTACTTTGTTTACATTAGGAAACTGACATTATCTTCACAAGATGATTCAAGTTTTGTTAGTAAAACTAATAAGATATTAAAAAATACTGAACATGAAAATAAACCATAGGCCATTCGATTCCTATCAACCAGTTTTCAGCATTGACCTTCAGTTAAAGACAGCGTTCCTTGTTTCAGAAAAGTAAAGGTAAGTAAGCTGAGCCCCGCGGTATTCCCGCAGGATGTTCGGGATAAATTATATTCCAAGTGTTATTTTGATGTATTACCTATATAAATTACCACTATGACACCAGGATTGGTCTGGTTGACTATCCCTCGATAAGAAGAAGAAGACCTATATAAATGTAAAGTTTCATCCAAATCCGTTCAGTAGTATTTTCGTGGAAATGTAATATACATACATCCATCCTCGCAAACTTTCGCATTTATAATATTAGTAGGAGTTAGAGTAGGATTTGGTGCTTGAGATATTGTAACTAGACTCTATATTTTCTTACGAGAGGTTCGATGTGGACTAATGGGACCGATTTTCGAAAAATTTTTAGTGATTTTATTCCATTCTTACCCCATCACTGAACCCTTTTCCTCAATGGAAAATGTCTTTGGTTGAAAAATCAAATTGGTTGGAATTTTAACTCTCGTAAGAAAAATTGAGTGTACACAGAATGGTCACGGTAGCGCGAAGTCTGCACCTATTAAATAATTGCATCTACGAGAGTTTCTTAGTTCATCTGCAATTACATACATATATCTACCATTTGACGTCACGATACTATGCAAAATTATGCAGCATCGATTGATAGCTCATTACAATTATGTATGTAAGTACATTATGCAAGTTTCTAGTGATTTAATTAAAAAGTGAAAAACTAGGATGTTTGTAATTATAGTTGTTATCATAACGGAGCTGGGTGGAGCGCGTTAACATTTGTTATCAACAACTTAGGGCTCTGCAATTTAAGCGTTTATAGTCGTGATCCAACGTCCTGCGGTGGCGTTTAGTCGTCTGCGCGCACGGATGTTCTCCGTTTTTTATTAAAAACGCACAGTATGACCACTGAAAGCGCTTAATTTGAAAGAGCCTTTACTACGGATTGAGTAACTGATGAAATATTCCACTCAATTAAACACCTAACAAACATCCTCCGTCATCGGAATGCAAACGATTAGCAATCTCATAAAACAAAATTAAATCATTAAGATAAAATCAATATATGGATTTATCAAATGCATATCTTTTGTTTAATAAGGCTTTAAAGTTGGAGATCAGCAGCAATCATTACACAATAACAATCTCTCAACAACACTAGACTTAACTAAGTATAATATCACGCACGATGTAACCTATTTTTAATCGTCAGTCGTTCATACAAGGCGCGCAAACAAAACATATGGATTGTCCACAAGCCCGTTAGCACAGTGGCAGTGAGAGCGCTTACTGTGTCTGGGGTTGCGGGTTCGATTCCCGCCAGGAGTCAACAATATGTGCAGACGTAGTTGTTTGCGAAGACGTCTGGGTGTCATTTATATATTCTTATAAAGTATTTGTGTATGTATATGTATTAGTATCAGTTAGTTAGAGTCCATATTACAAGCTTAGAGCTTAGTTTGGGTCTAATTAACCATGCGTGAATTTGTCCGGGTATATTTATATGTATTTAGTATTCTTTAACTGTTTTAAATTCCTTTAGTAATTAATTGCGATTACTTCTACCTTGTTTACCTCCATTGTCTTTTTTCTGGTTCAACTCGTTTCTGTAACGCAAAAATGTATCATAAATTTTACTTTTATCACGATTAATATAAATTAGTGTGAAGTAAGAGCTTTTCCGTCAAAGTGTAACAAAGACTCTTACATAATTATATATAAGTGATAAAATTAAATGTAATCATTCGGCAACTATTCAGGTACGTTTAAAAACATAGTTATATAGGAAAGTATGTTCTATAATCTCAAAGAGCAAGCATTATAACCAGTTACGAAATAGTCTCGGTTAAATACTCATCTTCCGCGGACAATTGTACTAGTCGTCTCAGTAACTCGGTTAAAGGTAATATGCCAGCGCCCAAAGGTCTCTTAGGCAGCTATTTAGAGCGCATTCGTTCATTTGGCCAAATAGCAGTTTTCCTCACTACTCACCGTACTGACATGCCTGCGCGTTCGATTCCCGCGTGATGTCAACCACATTTTATCCGTATGCAAATCTATTATCTGTGAGGTCTCAATACATATTTTAAATGGATAGATATATAAATATTTATAATTTATTGCCACCTTACAATTCGATTGTAAGTGCAACGTTGTAACAATAAATAGATCTTGCTCATTGCTTGCCTGCATGCTTAATTCGGTTTTTTTTTTAATTTAGAGCACTAAAAGTAGGAGCTTTTCTGTATAAAATCATAATGTCCAATGATGTTATAAAATATTTGACTGTACTATGACTTAATATTATGTAATGGGTCAATAAAATTTGAATTTTGGTTTTGAGAATTTTGAAATACGAAAGTGTTTCGAGGTTTACGTAAAAATTTAATATGCATTAATATTAATCCCGAAATATGCTTGATTTCGGAAATAATTCAAATATCAGTAGCTGACTAATGTTTAATATTTTTCTATTTCGTTTGACAAATATCATTCATAATTTTTTGTTATAGAATTCAACTACAAACCGACATGGTTGTTTATGTCTTGGATGCCTTTATGTCATGTTCGCTGACGATCAACGCGCGTCCAGCATAGGTACCTATTAGTTTCTTCAAATAGTCATGTTAAGTGATAAGGGTGACTATTGCAACATATTGGTTTTAAATAATGCAGATATGCAATTATGTATCCATCATACCACTACAATTCAAACCATTTTCATCTATTCATATACCTAATTATTGTTTACTTTGAATTATTGAACAAAATACGATGTTGTTTAAAAATCCTTTATATGGGTGCTATATTACCAGATCTTTGCCTGTAATATATTTTTCCTCTAAATAAGAAATATTTTCGAAACAGTAATGGCTATTAGCAGTGACGTCGGTGTATGACCGCCTCTATAGCGGCGACGCGGCGCGCGGGCGCGTCGGGCGGCGGTGCGGCGTGGTAGGAGGTCCGACAAGCCTCTTTTTATATAGTAGGGGTGGTTCCACCAAATTCATTCGATAGACAACTGTCATAGCCACTGGTCACTGCACTTTAGTGTACGTCTCTTAAATAAACATTTCTAGTAAACACTTACTTAGTTTATTCATTAAGTACGTTAAGACTCGAAGCGAAGTGTTAACTTGCTGTCTCCTTTAGTGAAAAATCTGTGTGATTATTCAAATTATGGGATCACATGTGTTGCAGACAATAATGTCAATATATCAATATTTTCATTTGAGATCCAGTGCGTGTTGTTTCAAAACGAAGCATTACTAACTAATTAACAACAGATTTCTCGCTACAGAAGCTAGTTTTTATGATATTAGGTTGTTTTCAATGTTGTTCATTCTGCTGTTCCACTTAAATTTAAAAACACATCGTAAAAAATGAGTATTATGCTGAGGCCAACCTAAGCACTTTATGACTTAACCATTTGATAGATGATAGATTAACGATGTGTAATGTCCCCAGTACAAGCATGTCGTTTCGATTCGTGTTGTGGTGCGGACTGGTGAGCCTGGCGTCGGGCGCGGTGCGGCTGCAGGAGCTGTTCTCGTGGAATGTGATGGACTGGAACTACCCGGACGCGTACACGCGCCAGCAGGCCATCCAGCTCGGTGCTCTCATCCAGGAGAACGCTCTGCCCGTCGGCATCGAGCGCTGGAAGAACAAGCTGTTCGTCAGCGTCCCCAGATGGAAGGAAGGTCAGTTGTCATGCTCTGTTCATTCGATTCAGGACACCAGTGAAAGTTCATCGAAATGAAAAGTGACTAACAAAACTTAATAAGTGCTCTTTGAGTGGGTGACAGAGAGTGGTATCATCATCACTAGCAGCGCGCCTCGGTTTAACCCGCGTGGTACCCATTTCTTTGAGAAATTCAGGGATAAATACAACCTATAACTTTTCTCTTGAATGTCACTTCACACAAATATTATTCGAACCCGGCTTGTAGTGTCTAATTACCGCGTCCAAACAAACAAAAAATAAAACTCTTTAGCTCTACTACAAATTTACACGATTGCACTATGTCTAAAATTACTAAACAACTGTATGGTACTGATGTACTCTGTGATCAAAGTCGTTCACATCACTTACATACGTGGACGTGTCGTTAAATTTAAATGAAAGAAAATTAAAGAGCTAGTGGTATTTCAATAGGTAATAACAGAGTTTGTGAATAATTTCATGGTGATCAATAATGATAATTTCTCAAAAATCTACCAAAAAACAAAAAAACTTACTTATATTTTACTACGAGAATGGGAGATGACTGAATTTGTGTAGCATTGTTTTCTCATGATGGTAATAATTATTATTTCGTATTAAATTAACTTTACTTCATTTACACTGAAGATAAATATGTGAAGCAGTTGTCTCGAGGTCACTGGGCTTCTGTCAAAAACTAAGAAGAATGGCGATTTCAATTCACATTACACCAATAGAACGATTTTATAATTTGCAACAGCCTATCTTGCAATATTTATTCCAAGCAACATTATCTTTTTGAATAACACTGTCAAACTTAAACTAGGTCGAAATTATTTTGCCTAATTGAACGTTCATTTAAAATTAACTTTAAAACGTTGGTTCCGGTGGTATCAATCGAGAGACGACGAGGGCGGCCTTAAGGCGATCTCTACTTAGACACCTGGGTTAGCCTCTAACCAACTCAAACGTTTATTAAAATAATTTAGACTTACAACTGTTGATGAAATCAGCCCCGGCATAGTGGTGATACGGCCGGGGCCCGGGGGACAGGGGCCCGAGGGACTGGGGCCCAGGAGTGGAGCAATTCATTAAATTAATTGCCACGGAGTCAAACAATAGACCCATTACCCAAACACTCGTCTTCGGATATTAATCATATATTTACAAATAATATGTTAATAAAACCTTTGCGGTAAACAACACATAGAAGTACTAAAGAAACGCAAATTAACAATAATTTCTAGAATAATAACGTAATGTATCCATTTGAATTATATAGCAAAGTAGTTTAGACCATGTTTGGAAATATAAGGCTTTTCTTCGTGTGGAGATATAAAAAAATATATAAATAATAAATCTCGTGAGGTGCCCCCCGATAACATTGCGGTGACATACCCCACATCGTCGTTTGCGAGTAGTTCTGTGTGCAATAGGCTCTTAAGTACAACCGAACAGTTGAAAACCTGAGCCCACTTTAGCCACGTTTGTCCGGCTTGTTCAACGCGAGCACCACTGTCTTTAATAAATGTCAGTACGAATTCTTTAGTCTGAGGTAAAAGAGACCCATCTTGTATTACAGTCTCCACTATAGTGTGCTCTGCTTTTAAAATAATAAACAACATTGTAAGCCCAGATGTCTATATAATATTTGTGCAATATTATGGTTCACTACTCACACACCTACATCATAAATTTTAATCAATGACATTCTTGCGCAATCCGATAGGCCTAATGTAACACTAACTGAGCAATTAAATAAGATAAAAAATTACATTTTTATTTTTTTAAATAAAATAATATATCTTACTTTATTCAATTATATAACACTTAGTTGGAATGAAAGAACTGCGATAAAAAAATAGGTTAATTTAATTAGATGCATTTTATTATGGTCTAATAACTTAAAGTACATATAACTATAAGATACGTAATCAAAATGGCAAATATTATAAAGTTATTAAAATATTTTGAACGTTTGGAAACTAATTGAGTTCCACCTTAGTAAATATAAATTAGCATGACGATAATACGAAAAGTATCGGCCAATGACGCGACTACTGCTAGTTAATTAATTCAACATATACGAGTATTATGGCTGTTGGAAACACTCAACATGATTCATATACTACAAGATTAAAGATAAAACTGCTTAAGATGTTATCATGAACTAAATTAACGTATTAGCGCCACTTATGAATGAATAACAAGTAAATAATTTGATTTATCTATACTAATATTATAAAGAGGAAAGGTTTGATTTTTTGTTTGTTTGTTTCGAATAGGCTCTGAAACTACTGCACCGAATTAAAAAATTCTTTCACCATTCGAAAGCTACACTATCCCTGAGTGACATAGGCTATATTTATTCCCGAAATTCCCACGGGAACGGGCACAACGCGGGTATATGTAACCCAAGGTATGAAAAACATGCCTAAAAAATTGGTTATTGGCGTGCGCTACTAAATCTATTGATGATACACAAAAACAATGTTCTACACAATCAAAGTACATATCATTGCGAACAAATAAGTTCGCGAGGGCATATGTCTAACTATTATAGTTAAGACACAATAACCGTTTTAAGTTAAAATTAATTAGTTAAAAAAGGAGTGTAATTTTAAGTTGATGATATTCATATGATGATATGAATCTACATCAAAATAAATGGCTCTACAATCAAGGTTAATTATGTTTCTTTGTATACCTCTTTAAATTATTAAAATCGGACAGTTAGTTTCAGAGTTATGATGAGAAATATCACTACATAGTATAAAATAAAGTCGTCTCTGTTTCGTGTCTGGTTGTCTGTTTGTCTGTATGCTTAAATCTTTAAAATTACGCAACGGATTTTGATGCGGTTTTTTGTAATAGGTAGAGTGATTCAAGAGGAAGGTTTTTATGTAAAAAAATTCCCGAAATTCCCACGGGAACGGCCACAACGCGGGTAAAACCGCGGGGCGCTGCTTACAAAATAGTAATGCTCGATTTATGGCTAACTGTTTCGTGCGGTCAAAGCGCGCGGGGATATACCTACCTACGAACTACGAACGACGAAGACGAGCTATGTAGGTATTATCCCGAATTCTTCCTCACATGAAATCTTGACTGTGTATACATATATACTCGCGCGAGACATGTAATATTTTATCCCCAATTTCCCACTTGAAATTTTGATTGTGTATATTCCTGCGGGAGACACGCAATGTTTTATCCCGATTTTCCTACATGAAATCTTGATTACCCGAAGCGAAGCGAGGGCGGGTCGCTAGTTGTTTATAAAATAATACATTTTAGAATGAAGCTCTATTGTTTTGTTTAACGGGAAATATGTTATTGATATTATATAACTTTACAATATAATTTTTTTTTCTAAAAATGTAAGTAAGTACAAATTATTATAAACTTCAAAGTACTGCTGAAGGATATCTGATGAAGGGCTGTCCCTGACCCTGGAGCCCTATAGGGTAACACGTATTAACTCAGAAAGTGCATTAAACAAAACATTGCAGCAAACTGTTCGCATATTACTAGTACTACTTTCAGAACCATCTGACTTAACTAAAGAAAAAGATCGACTTTTCCTTCAAGTTTGTAACTTTGTGTAGATATTGTTCGTGTGTGTTGTTAAACCCGGCGATATTATGTTCCGTGACTCATAAAAAAATATACAGAACTGAATGGAATTTTTAGAAATCCAAATTTTCATTAATTATTGCAATTTAAATATTTTCTCCATAAAAGCCTATGGTGGAATCCATCCATAATATTGCCTAACCATCAAAATATCACTCATTAATTCAATATAGGCCTATTAAAAGCAGGGTGTGACGTAAAATGTCGCTTCGTAAATATCGTATCATTAACATAAAATACTTGCACAATATTTATTTCCAAAATTCTAATAATCGCCGCCTACTGATGCAACATTTTAAACTACTCTAAAATGTAAATTTAAAAAATGAAAGTAGGTACATTTGTTGTTGATGTCTCGAGAGAAATTCATTATGCGTCTTTGATTAGGATTGTATTTAATTACCAAGCCTTTTAAATTCGTATCCTGTAACATTAAAATATTAGGACTATTCCTGCTTATGGCAGTAAATAATACACAGTGTCCGAGATTAGACCTCCGACTTATAAATTATTATCTTATATATGAGTGTAGAAACATTTAAATTAAAATATAAACAGGCCTTGTTAAAAAGGCAACTTGCTGCTGAAAACTTAACGCATTCTAAATGGACACACTTTCCACTTAAACTATTTTTCTAATAAACCTTTTTTTCTTTTTTTTTTATTGCTTTATATCATAAAACAAACTTTTCATAGGTACCAATTCTTGCACGTATCAATGAGCATACACACACACACACACACACACACACCCACACTCACACAAACCCACACACACACACACACACCCACACTCACACAAACCCGCACACACGAAACACTCGCACGCGCGCATACACACAAACCCGCACAGACACAAACACACACACTTTAATTGATTAGGCGACCCCTCTCCTATTTCAACTCCCTCCTAAGATCTCTGGGAGTCAGGAAGGGCTGAAAAACAGCGTTGTGTAGACTCTGTCCGCACAACACACAGCTGAGCCCCTTACCTTTTGCCCATTTTCTTCAAATGTTATTAATTTTAAGTTTAATTTTTTCTGTATTGTACTTTCCTTATGTGGCAATAAATTGATTTTTATTTATTTTATATACAATCCTACGTGCTACAATGCTTATACATATCTAATATCCTAACTATCTTATACTTCCGTGATGTAGTACGTAACCAGGTGCCCCACTGCACCACCATCCTTAGAAAAAAAAACAAACAAAACAAAACATTTTTTATAGTTACTAGCTTTTAAATTATCTTTAGCATCAGCTTGAGCTCTCTGTAATCTTTAAATTCCAAAGGGTAATTATCAAAATTATACAAAGGTTGAATACTTCCATCTTGTAAGTTACTCGGCAATCTGCATAATTTTCCAAGAACTACATAGTTCGTAAAACGTTTGAGACTCGAAGAGTGTATCATAAATATGTTCATCTGTGAGCGCAGGTATCCCCGCGACGCTTAACTACGTGCCGCTGGACGCGCCCTACGACCCGTCGCCGAAGCTGAATGCTTACCCGAGTTTCCAAGGCAACGAACTCGGCAACTGCGAGACGGGACTGACCACAGTCTACAGAATCAAAGCCGACAAATGTGACCGACTCTGGGTTTTGGACGTGGGCACTTATGGATACGGTGAGGCTTAATATTACCTTGTGTGAAATAATTTATTTAGTTTAGCATTTTTAGGGGCTTGACTAAATTTAAAATAGTAATAGAGATTAAAACCCCTCGTAAAAGAACTAAAAAACTGGTGACTGCCGAGTTATACTTATCCAGATTTTGACTTTGCAAAATGTCAATTGGCAGTTCGAATTAGCTTAGTTCATCGAAAAAGGATATTAATCCAAGTGTGTCAATCGTAAGATGAGTGTGTATATGGTTCATATTTGGGTAAAACAATTGATGATTACTTTCCAGACAACGTAACCAACCTGTGCCCGTACGCCCTGAACGTGTACGACCTGAACACGGACCAGCGCATCCGGCGCTATGTGTTCCGTCCGGAGGACATCGTCTCCACCACTTTCATCGCCAACATCGCCCTAGATGTCGGCGCCAGCTGTGACGACACCTTCGCCTACTTCTCCGACGAGCTCGGCTACGGCCTCATCGCCTACTCCTGGGAACAGAATAGGTCCTGGAGATTCAGCCACAGTTACTTCATGCCCGACCCTCTGGTTGGGGACTTCAACATCGCTGGTCTCAACTTCCAATGGAGCGCTGAAGGTATTTTCGGCATCACTACGTCCCCTATCGGACCAGACGGATACAGAACTCTTTACTTCAGCCCGTTATCCAGTCACACAGAGTTCGCCGTATCCACCCGAATCCTACGAGATGAATCCAAAGTTAAAGGATCCTACAAGGATTTCAGAGTGGTAGGAGTGAGAGGGCCGGATGGCCACACCACCGCTAAGGTGATGGACGACAGAGGAATCCAACTTTACAGTTTAATTGACCAAAATGCTATTGGTTGTTGGAACTCTGAATACTCTTACAAGCCACAAAACTTAGGTTTAGTCGACAAGGATGATGTAGGATTAGTGTTCCCAAGTGATGTTAAAATTGACTCGCAACGTAATGTGTGGGTAATGTCCGACCGGATGCCTGTATTCTTGGAGGCTGATTTAGACTACAGCGACATCAACTTCAGAGTTTACACAGCGCCTATGGACAGTTTGCTGCAAGGGACCGTGTGCGAGCCTTCCTTCCAATACCTGCGGGCGCCGGTGTCTCCGGCTAAAATTGTTCCGCAGGACATTACTTTGATAAATCACGGAAATGCCATCATACAATCGGCATCACCCAGACCTGAATTAAGGCTGGCAGCATACAGACAGCCGCTCGCCCCCAACACCATCCCGCAATCGCAAAGCTACGTTCACTTCACCAGACAGCCGAGCTCCGGCTACGTTACAGGCAGAGCGGTTCGACCTAAATCTTCTAGAAATCAATTCTGGCTCAGAAATTATGATGTTTATGAATCGCACTAAGTATTAAAATAGGATTTAAGAAATGAGAGCAAAGCCGTCATTTATATATTCGACGGTTAAAACATATAATCAGCTTTAAGCCAATGTCATAAAAGGAAAACAAAACAAAAAATGTATTAGTAACCTAGTTCTACATGATAAGTAACTACTTAGAATTAACATATCATTGTGTAAATTCCGATGAGATATTTGTAATGTGGATCGTTGTCCATATGTCCCAGTGCCTTATTTTCCTTGTTAAATTAATATTATACTTATTCATAGGTTAAGTGTTGCTACTTGAGCAGTATTTTTATATGACATGTAATAAATGCTATAAAATTACAATTACTTCATTATATTTAAAGCCGCTCCAGGTAAACACAAACCTAGTGGTACACACCAAAAATGTGTTAAACGAATCGACCTTCCCTAGATCCTTTCTTTCATTCATTTGCTACTTTACCTAATGACACTTTCTAATGTACACCTATTTGGTAATGGGCACTAGCTAGTCTATAATAATACAAGCAGTGCCCCACGATTTTAGTCACGTAGTGCCCTTTTCCGTGTTTCCTTTTTCGTCCTTTTCGTTATTAAAAATGCCTATAACCTTCCCGTTAAATGTGGCTATCCATTCCAAGATTAGACGCCACGATCTAGCCACATTAGACCTCGTACAAATCGAATCGGTAGTTTTTGAGAGTAGCGCGTTACAAATGAAAAACGATTTTTTCAGCTAGTACCTCCTCGTATCGACTTGAATAAATTAGAACATGGCATTATTTTATATGCAGATAAAACAAAAAAAAATCGAAAAAGAAAACTTCGTATTGTTACTAGATCCAGTTGTACTATGTAGTTGTTTCCAGCAGTATGTTTATCGTTGTCGATTTTTGTATCTATGTATTTTCAAATTTACTAATTTTGTGAACTGAAAACCACATAATACTCGTATCGCAGTACGGCTTCGGATATAAAGGGAGCTCGCTCACTCGTGCTTGACGGATTTATCCTTGAAACAGCTCTTTGTTAATTCTTTGTTATTTTTCTTTAAATCTCTAACAATTACTTTTGTAAAAGTCTCATCGTATACACGTCATATAGACTACTGAAAAATCGTATGACGTTGTTTGGTAAGTCACTCTCAATAATGAGATGAAGTCTTAATTTCAGCGCGTTCACATATCTTAATTTAAAATAAACCAGTTCAACTGTTCAAACACAATACATCATACAATATTTAAAATTAAAATTCAGGAACGCTAACAATACGGGTATCACATACATTTTTATTTTAAATTTGTTCAAGTGAAGTTATTAGCGAAAGTTATGAAGGATAGCCTAGCCTTACTTAAATTAACCTTAATTAATTTACGAATACAATATATATTTTTAAGTAACATAAACGTGACGAGAACCTTATCTGTTTGTGTGTAAACGTGAGATTTCATTGTGTACAAGAAATAATTCCTTAATTGCCTCATATAAAGTAATTCATTTGAATTAGCACCAAGGCGATGAAGGTACAACAGGTGACGGTGGATACATGTTGTGCCAGTTTAGAACATAGGGACGGATTTATATTATTCAAAATTCTGTGATTGCTTTATAATAATAGTTGTTAACAGTATTTTTTGAGTTAGCGTTGTCATTAAAAAGTATTTAGTACCTGAGTGGATGTGTAATGTGCCGCAACTGCTAGCAAGTACGATAGTCTGCAGTTGAAGTATACTTGTGCCACGATGAACATCGACAAAACTGAGGATCAGAAACAAAACTACAACCCGTTCGAGCATCGGAAAGTTGAAAAACCTAATTCGTATGTATAATATCAATCGTATTTCAACTACTTTTATTAATAAGTACCTTGTCTGACCCAGTGTCAGGGTGATCTCCTATCCTTTGATCAATCTCTACTTCTGACTCAAAAATGTTAAATTAGAGTTATCTTTCCTAGTATTACATTTGTTATTGAATTATTAATTTCATACTGTGTTACGAAAGTGCGTATAATACGGAAGATTTACTCCTATGCCTGATCTGCCTAATACCCAGGTAATGCGAACAAGAGGGTGTTTTCAATTCAACAATAAATTAAAAAACTAAAGAGGATCCTGTCCAAGATCCGTCATATAGAAGAGACAATACCGATTGATATTCAAATATTAATATTTAGTTTTTTCCTCTATGAGGCCTAGAGTAGACTCTGCCTTACAACTGTGCATAATGGTATCAAAATTCGTCTCGGGAGAGCAGAGCAATTCAATTGTCAAAATACATCTTGATTTAGGATACGTATCATAATCAAACACTGAACAAATCACGTGTAAACATTGCTGAATTATTCAGCCGGCTTCTGGTAGCATGCATGCAGGTACATAAAAAGTTAAGAAATAAAATGGAACACTATTTAATTGAAAGCAGTCAATCTAAAATGCCTTGTTAAAACACCATAATTGACTTTTAATTAAGTGGGTTACTTTAAATTAAAACTATTCGAAGGTCTACAAACCTTTCCGTAGTTAGAACCATAAATTATATTTCTTTGTTTACATACAGATGCAATATCGAGATGTAAATTGTGAAGGTTAGCCTTAAATTGTTGTATTCGGTTTCATGTTTTCGTCATTATACAATGTACGATTACACGTGTGTGATCATTGGTTTAAACTTGAAGTGAAACGGATCGTTAACTTTTTCGTAACATTGTGTAGTGTCGTCTCAAAAAACAATTATCTTGAGTTAGTTACATTTGCATGACATGTTTGTATAGTGTGCCCGTTAATTGTATTTAATTAATAATGTTTTAACTGTTATACTAACTTGTTTTTATCACTTTAGGTTACTTGTACATACCACAAGATAATTTCGTTACTCAGTACAGTAAACATGTTCATTAATACCTACGAGTATGTAGGCGTTCTACATTATTTTATTTTTATATCATATCAGAAAAGATAATTTATTTTCCCTTCGAATATCTCTGGGTTGATGTCATAATATTATGGACACATTCCATCAGATGACATCTGTATTTTCTCGTGTTATTTACACCCAGTTACACCATTGATAACTCGAGAACGGCTGGGCCGATTTTAATGATTCTTGTTTTACTTTATTTATCTAGGTCAGGAATAGGATAAAAAATAAGTATTAAAAATCCTGAAATTCCCACGGGAACGGGTGCGCTACGGGTGAAGCCGCGGGACACAGCTAGTCTATTGTATATAGTCACTGTAGCTGAATTTATTTCAGAGATGTAAGATCGACGGCTAATTTGATAAAAGCGTCCTTGGGCTCGGGGCTCCTCGCGGGCCCTCTGGCTTTCGCAAACGCAGGATGGGGGATTGGCATCGTCGGCACCTTGATCGTGGGCATCGTTTGTGGGCACTGCATTCACATACTTGTAAGTAAGAATGCGGTTTTGTGGTTTCGGTTTCCTAGTATATTACCCTTTTCTGGAATGTTCCTATTGTATACAAACATATTTTTCAAACCTGACAGGAAGAAAAACTCTTCATGAATATTATAGAAATTAGGTAACATTTATCATGATCTAAATTGAAATTAAAATGTATTGATCAACGAACCTAGTAATGACTACATTACATGAGTGGTTCGAATATAATTTCCATACATTACTTACTTTCATTTTTTGCTTATTATCAGTAAGACGTAGCCAAGTAGCATTATCTCGGAAGTATTTGCTTTTCTATTGATCGTCCGAAAATGATCTATACAATTGCACAAAAAATACTATTTTTCCGTGACTTAACTGTCTGAAGTCATTAACTCATGATTTGTGCAATTGTGTCACGGTTCGTTAACGCAACGTATTCATGAAAGATTAACTACAGGAGTGATTACATACCAGCAAACAGCATGATGCGCTTTAATTGCGAACACTCGCTGTCACATGGGCCCTTCATGAGTAACACTTAAATAATACCTATCATCAAAGCGTGTACAATGAGGAAGTCATAACAGCACTGCTGAATGCAGCAGCAATTATTATAGAATTAAAAATAAATACTCAAACTCATGACTGAAACAAATGCTGCCTGCTTCATGGCGGAGCTGTTGCTGTTGGCTGCCCGTTCAGTTCCCAGATCAAGGCAAAGCATCTCTATAATTAATTTTCATCCATATTGTGTTTAAAATAATCTATCCTAGCCAGACCTTGCGCCGTTATTTCTCTTTAAAATGCTGATATCTTTAGACTCCAAACTTAAGTTAAGTCATGAATTTAATTCACTTGTCAGGTGAAAACTTCTAGAGAATGCTGCAAAATTGAAAAACAGCCTTCATTGGGTTATGCTGAGACATGTAAATCGGCGTTTTCTAACGGCCCTCCGCGCGTGCGACCGTTGGCGAACGCGGCCAGGTGTGGTATTAGTGTTTTGTTGTCACAACTATTTCTATATCAACTCTTATTCCACACGATTAGTTCATATTTCTTAGTTTAGTTTCATCATCTCAATAACTAATAATCCCACTGTCAAGGACACCCATTCATTGTGGAAATAATCCTAGTTAGTTCATGGCGATATTAATATTAGTGAGGCTTGATACTAACTTATGTTGAGATGTTTGAACGTAACTTATTAACTGAATAGGTAACTAGGCACCTAATCTACACTATTGCCAGAAAATCATTTTCATTTCTATTTACATATCAATAAATTACATTTCATAAAATGTGTTTTAAAATTACTCGTACCTAGTTCAACCGGAATGGCTTCTATACAAATGTCAAAAATAGGATTACACTGAACTGTTCCTTATCTTCTTTTTTTCAGCATTTTCGCAGAATTTGCTTTATGTTCAACTTACGTGGGCGTCTGTTGCATTTACACCGTGCTCATTGCAGACTCCGTGAAACAAGTATGTTGTTTTAGTAACAAACTAGCAGCACTCCGCGGTTTTACCCGCGTTGGGCCCGTTCCCGTGGGAATTTCGGGTTGAAAAACCTTTCCGTTCAATGTGGCTATCTATTACAAAAAGAATGACCCGAATTGGAATGGTAGTTCCCGAGATTAGCTCGCACATACAAACAAACAAACTTAAAAATTTTACATCTTTATAATATCAGTAAAAATATATTAGGAGGAACATACACATTCCATCAGAATGTTAGTTACTGATTTATGCCACATACATAAATTATCGGTTTGGCAGCGACTGTGTTAAGAAGAAAAATATAAACACTGGTCCCTTTTTTATATAGCTATTGTAGAAAACTTTCGCAAGGCAGGATCGATGGCTGTTCTTAATCTTAGTTCACCTTAAAGGTTTGTACGTAATCGCTGCTCGATTTCAGCTCCCATTTAAAAAATTTTAAGTAATAACTAGCAGCGTCCCGCGGGTTTACCCGCGTTGTGCCCGTGTCCGAGGATCTTTTTTCTAAAATAAAAGTAGCCTAAGTAACTCCTTATTACATCAACTACCTACCAGTAAAAGTCCAATTAAAATCGGTCCAGCCATTTCAGAGATTAGCCGGAACAAAAGCGGTTATTTTAATGTTACAAACAGACACTTTAATTTTATTTCTTCGTATGGATACATATCCTTTTTCATTTCAGTTGGTCGACAAATACGTGCAGTCAGTGAATTTGCCAGTTGAATATTATTGTTTGATATTTCTACTGCCACTCATAATCCTGTGTCAGATTAAACATCTCAAATTCCTTGCACTATTCTCATTAGCAGCCAACTTCCTGCTTGTCGCCACGTACCTGATATGTCTCTATTATATATTTGGAGAAGATATCAACTTATCGGACAAGATTGTCGTTGGCAACCCTGCAAGATATCCGGCATTCTTATCGTAAGTACTTAATTATAACTAATAATCTATGTTGGACAGGCGGAGTGTGAAAATATTGAGCATCCCGAGTAGAACCTTGTCATATTCACCTTAGATAAAATCTTCTGAATATTGATCCCCAACCTTTTTTGGACTGTACATTGATTTCAGTATATTATTATGTGCCAAAATGTTTCTACCATTTCCTTTAAATCAAAATTAATTTCAGAAATTTCTAATTACCTGAGTAACAAGTTGGTTTGCCCAGAAAACGAAAAATTGACCCTAATATTATTTGTTACTTGAAATGAATATATTGGCAAATATTACTCAAATTTAAGTACATTACATATTCATTAGAGAAAAGTTAAGTCACATTTAAGTACAGATTCAGGTTCCACTGAAGAACCCCTTCATAATTCAATTTCAGCACAGTAATATTTGCCATGGAAGGCATCGGTGTGGTGATGCCGGTGGAGAACGTGATGAAGAAGCCGCAGAACTTCCTGGGCTGCCCCAGCGTGCTGGTGGTGGCCATGTCAGTCATCGTGTTTCTCTACAGCACGCTCGGCCTCTTCGGATACTTCCGCTACGGCGACGTGCTCCGCGGCTCCATCACCTTGAACCTGCCAATTGATGACTGGTAATAATATGCCTTGCTTACTTATAAACTTATCTTATTTCAATTTACCATGACCGTCATCTTTATGTAAGGCCTCGTTTTGACTCAAGGGTCTGGAGCATTCTTCGTTCTAAATGAAAAAACACTTGAACGTGAAACCATGCTCAATTACTCAATGATAATCGGCCCGGAACGATTGATACTTTTCTCATTAAATGAAGAGAGGCCTTAGATTTTTAAATCTATAGCTTCGAGTTCTAGTAGCTGAAACATTTTCTTCAGGCCAGCAGTTTGCGCTAAAGTGTGCATAGCACTGTCGATATTCCTGACGTACCCGCTGCAGTTCTACGTGGTGATCGACATTTTCACCAAGTACACGACGCCGCACATCAACAAGAAGTACCTCGGCGTGACACAGCTGGTGGCGAGGACCGTGGGCGTGTGCTGCTGTGGTGAGCTCTGCACTACGAAATAAATACACCTAGATAGTAGGCCACCGACAACACGTTGACACGGGGTGATTTAAAAGAGTGTTTACTGTGTCGGGGGTTGCGGGTTTAATTCCCGACCTGAGTCAACAGTATTAAGTGCAGACATTTGATTGTTCTACGGACGGGGACAACGTCCGCGTGTCAATAATATATTCATATGTATTTATATATATGTAATAGTAATTATCTTCCATGATGCAATCTAAGAGCTTAATTCGGGTCCAATAAGCTCTGTTTTATTCATATGTATGTACAAAACTACTCCTTGAGCTTTTATCAAAGCAATCTACTCATGATTGCTGTACATTTTGTAGTGGGCATTGGCATCGCGCTGCCGTTCCTGGAGCAGATCATCAACATCGTGGGCGCGTGCTTCTACTCCATCCTGGGGCTCATCATCCCCTGCATGGTGGAGACCGTGTTCCGCTGGGGCGCGCTCGGCCGGTTCCACTGGGTGCTCTGGAAGAACCTCATTATCATCATATTCGGACTAACAGCACTCATATCTGGATGCACTGTCACCATTATGGACATCATCGAGATTATACACAGGAAACAATAGCGCCCAATTTAATTAGTGCCTACTCAAATTATTTGATTAATTAGGTATTTATTATAATAAATATGTAAGTAAGGAAAACGTTTTGGTCTTATCTTTTGACAGACTTATTTAAATTATCATTTTGCCCTTCAATCATAAAGAAGAATTATCGTTCCCTGAAGAAGGGCTGTTAATATCATTGACACAACATCTCCTATTATTATTACTTTACTTTTAATTGCTGTACACTTATACGTGAAAATCGATAAAGAAGATAAAATGATAAAACAAAGGCCTTATCTCGATTTTCCCAAGGGATATCTATATGCCCGATACCATCCGATGACTGGGCGCTAGTAGACGAACGTGGCCTGTTATTGTCAAACGCAATCATTAATTTAGTTATCGGTCGGAGCTCGGGCTAAGCGTACACTCACTACCTACTCATATAAATACACCTTCAGGATTTGCACCTCAGCATAATATCATTTGATGTTTAGTAGTTCTGTGAGCATCGAAAAGAAACATTGAAGCAAGGTCAGTTATTTGTACACCATAATACTCTCTCTGCACCTTTCATCTTATTTTTCAATTAATTAATTTATATGTATTCGTTTAGTTTCAATCTAAAGAATAGTATACATTATTTTAAGTCGTTTATAAATGTCCGTTTATTTATCGTCTGGTTTGACCTTCATCATTACTGAAATCACTATCATTTAATGTAAATATGAAAGTATTGCTTATTAATAAGTATGTAGTCAATTATAATAATAAGTTTAATTGATTTGAACGTCAATTTAATGTTTCAGCTAAAATGCGTCTTCTTATGTTGGGTATTCTGATTCTGTGGCCCGCGGTCCACAGCTACCACATACTCTGTATTTTTTCGCTGCCGTCAAGAAGCCACAATATATTAGGAAAAGGAGTTGTCGATTCTCTTCTTAAAGCCGGACATAAGGTAACTATTTGTAACCATAAATTCAACCACGAACCTTGCGGGGCTATATGATATTTTAACTGATGTTACCATTTTCCGTAAGCTATAACTTTAAATGTATTAATTTCAGGTGACATGGGCGACACCGTATCCTCCAAAAAATCCCGTCAACGATTTGACTGTTATAGATATTAGCGACGTCTTGTCTACCATAGTCGGTACTAGATTATTATGATATGAACTCATTATTCAAAAATGTGAAAACTAATATGTAATCCTACCCATTGGGGTTTCAGATATCGATATGACTCAAATGAAATCAATCAGTTCAAAAGTAGATACTTTACTGACTAACGTGAGAAACATCTCTGAGATAACTCTTAATCCGACTCTGCAGAGAACTCTTGTGGATACCCAATTCGATGCCGTGGTCACCGAATTGTTCTTCAACGAATTTGATTCTGGGTAAATAATACATGTATCACTCCCAGACACCGACAGGCAGATAGAAAGTATATTAATATTTATCCAATTTTATTCCACAAAGAATGTTTTTCATAGAATAATCTTCTTAATTTCAGATACGCAGCCATTCAAGGCATCCCTTGGATAGCTCTCAGCGGGACGGTTCTCCAGCCGATAATACAGACGAAAATCGACGAAGTTAACACAGTACCCACTATACCTTTAATGTTTACAGACTTCACGATACCCATGAACATATGGGAGCGATTTGCCACAGCTGGAATATTTGCAGGAATGACAACTATTTCATGGTTAATAATTAAAACGACATAAAATACATATTGCATATTGTTGAGCAATACTTTGTTGAATGATAACATCCCGGAAGGACAGTTATCTTTTCAATACCTGTGATTTGCTTTATCAATATTAAAATAAATGTTATCTTACATTTTCAGGATGGCTGAATCAAGTAACGAAGACTTGTACAAATCTTTGTTCAACAACTTGGCAAGCCGTAGAGGAGTAGTTCTTCCCCCGTACGCGGCCGCCGCCAACAACATGTCCATCCTGTTCCTGAACTCGCACTCCTCCTACACTGACGCCATAAGCCTGCCTCCCAACGTGGTGGAGGTCGCGGGCTTCCATCTCGAAGAAACTGCTCCTCCACTGCCAAAAGTAACTTGCCAACTATTTGACTGGATAAGAATAAAAAATGAAAAAATACAATGAGAGTTTGTCTTATCTAGAAATATGCATAAATAATAAACCGACAATCATAGCTACACAAAATCTCACTCATAATACCTGTAATTTGTAATTTTTGGTCGCTTTCAGGACTTGCAAGATATAATGGATGCCTCTCCTCGAGGCGTCATTTATTTCAGCATGGGATCAGTCGTCAAGTCAACGGCGATACCGCAGCAAGCCAGAGAAGAGTTCATAAAAATATTTGCTAATCTACCATACACTGTACTTTGGAAATTTGACCAAGAGATAGAGAATCTTCCGTCAAATGTACATGTCCGTAAATGGCTGCCTCAGTATTCTATACTAGGTGATATAAATGCTACTAGGTGGTTTTTGATAAATTAAATTTGTAAATATTACTTAATGGATTTATTTTTCAGCTCACCCGAATGTCCGGGTGTTCATAACGCACGGCGGCATGCTGAGCCAGATAGAAGCGTTGTCGGCGGGCGTTACCTTGATCTCGATCCCCGTGTTCGGAGACCAGGCCGCCAACGCTCGCCGCGCAGAACGCCTCGGCTTTTCAATAGCACTCACCTTCGACGTTGATACATTGCCGCAACAACTTGAAAAGGCGTTGAAGGAAATACTCGACAACGAAAAGTAAGTTTGACTTCTTCTATCATCTTTCACTTTTTTCCATTAAGTTTGAAATTATTATCTATAGATAATATATAGAATATAATTAAAACATACTCGTCCATCTGTGTATGTATGTTTGCATCAAGTACTTGTTTGCGGTAAACTAATAAACTTCGGATACTATTGCGTTTTTTCTACGGACTACGAATTTAATACCAGAGGGGAAGAGTTAGCTTGTTTAATTGACTACATTATGCTCGTGAATTGGACTATTCCAGGTATCATAACCGCGCCAAGGAACTGTCCTCGATATTCCACAAACGGCCCGTGTCTCCGTCCAAACTGATAGCACACTACATTGAGCTGGCTATAGAGACGAAGGGTGAGTTCTATGCATTTGAAATATTGTATATTGTTTTTAGTGTTATTTAGAGTTTTGTGTGTGGATATAGGTGTCAACATAAAAACTATTTCATGGCCAGCGTGTCTGTGGTATCGTTGTTCCTTAACGGTATCATGCTTAACATCAGAAACACTACCTTACTTATTACCTATTCTAGATTTGTATTAATATATCCTTGTGAAGCCATAACATATATATATCCCTATGAATTTATAAGAAATAATGTTTTAAGGATGGTGGCTCTGCTGCAGAGCATTACACTCAAAACGAGTTGATCGATTTGTAAATTGTATTTTTGGACCTGTGCTTTCTGCTAAGCTAATAATTTAAGAAATTATTTTATTTTAATCAGAGTTACAACGTGTTTTTTTGTTTTTATTGGTGCAACTCGTTGCAGGCGCGGTGCACCTTCGCTCGAAAAGTCTGCAGTACAGCTGGTACCAGCGCTGGATGCTGGACGTGCTCCTCATTCTACTCCTCACATTTACAATACTCTACAAATTAATCAAAGCATCAATCTTATTCTTTATATCGAAGTTTAAGGGAAGCCCAAATAAAAAGAAAATAAACTAATTTAATTACTTACAGATCTAATTTTCATTGATAATGTTTATAATATGATATCCTTTATATAAGCAAGACATGTCGCCGTTTTTTACCACTACTAAGTTAACTAGCTTCAAACTTGAACGCGGTTTAAATAAAATTATTTGGTCTAAGTTTACCTTTTCGTAAAGAAATATAACAGAAGAGAGAGTACTACTGTTCCACGGAATAATATACCTACTGGTTAGATTAGACTTTTTGTAATGATAGCATCATTGACTTATAATGTACTTCGTTAGTACATATAACTCAATGGATAGCAACAACAAATTCTAATTTGCCTAAAATCGGTTTTCACATTCATCACATTTTTCCTCCAGGCCTGCCCTAATTGCGAAATGTTTCATAGTTATCAATACTATTTATGTATCCTCTTTCATTTTTTCTAATAATTGACACTATAAGACCATTTCTGGAACCACATTTTTGGCAAAAGTTTGCATCAGGATAGCTGTTGTTTTTTTGTGTGGTAAGATTTATTTTTTAACTACAAAAGCGGTTCGATACGCTTGTAACTTATTTTTTTAAGCATTTATGCTTTTATGTAAGTAAGTATGGTTTATTCTGTAACCACCGACATTAAACCACCAACAAATAAAGTTGAAACGTAGCCTATTTTTCTTGCGTGTCTATTGCAGGCATAGTCAGCGTTTTCCTACCGATGCTGGAGCAGATAACAAACATAGTGGGGGCGGTGTTCTACTCGCTGCTGGGGCTGGTGATCCCGGCTGCGGTGGACACGGTGATGCTGGGACCGCCTCGACAGGTTCCGCTGGAAGATCTCGATCGTGCTCTGGAACAACGTGCTCATAGTGTTGTTCGGCTTCGGCAGTTTGATCTCGGGATTAACTATTTCTATTCTTAATACGAGTATCAAAGTCTTTTTATTTACCGTCGTTTTATTTGTTTTTATTTTAAATACCTTGTTTTGAATTATTTCGCATAAGAAATGATTTATCAGGTCAAATATGCCGTTGAAGTTATTTTAATCATGAAGAATTAGATGAACAGCAGATGTAAGTACATATAATTATGACTATGGTGCTAGCTATGGCGGTTGGTGACTAAGAGCTTAGAAAAAACAGCAGCTGTGACGTTCCGTGGATACGCGATGCAGCGTCACGACTGCGTGAAACAAAAATAAACAAAACAAAAAATGTTACATTTTGTAACCCGCGACCGATTAGTACTTTTCAATCAAAAAATAATTAAAATCGATCGACTCGTTTGAGTGATCTTGGCTATAATAGATAACGTGAGATACGTACTAATTAATTACACACATACTCGTACAAGTACAACTCAAACTTATAATTCCCCTCTTTTTCAACGGGGGGCTAAAAACGAGACGTCCTGCATGTTTCTGTTGTACAGAAACATGGTAAATTATATTCAACTCACGACAAACTTACTCAAACTAAATTTCGGACAAATTGACATTGATTACTCGTCTCTGACCCCACTGTGTCTGTAGTATTCGTCCATTCACCACTACTTAAATAAAGCTGCCAATTTGATCACACATATCGGCCCTGTGCCGCCCTGAAATGCTACTATGATGCCGTGGTTCCACTGCAATTAACCACATAATAAATTCCGTCCATTTATAAATAACATAGCATGTTTGATCTAGATTAATATTTATTGCACTAACAGTTAAGGTGATATTCAGTATGGGATCAAAAAGCGTTCAGCTATATATAAAAAGTAAGTAACTATAATTCGTCGATTGAAATAAATAGAGCCACAATTTGACATGCACTCCAATTCACAGTAGCACCATGTTAGCTTAACACACAGAAGAATGTCGAATAACATATGTTAACTGTTTTACGATTTCGTCTAACCGCCTATCTTTTATCTAAATTGGCCATAATTAACATTCAGATAAACGCACAATTAGACACCACTAGTAAATAATTCATAATTAGTCTTAATACTCAGTGTCTGAAAGCCGTGTCATGGATAGCATGAAATGATTTTGGTACTGTGACTACTGAAACGAATTTGAAAACACTCGTGTTAATGGATGAGTTGCCGCATGAGTTACATTGAATATTATATTGTAGAAGATTACTAAGTTACTAGGAGCCGTCGCTTTTGGTTCTGACGATTAAGCTGAAGAACTGGTAACAATGAAGAACACTGAGGGTGCGGTTGTCTCTGTGAAGAGTTTTAAGCACTCCGGGTCCGATGTAACCCACGGGGCTGGGGCTGGACCTGTCCCAAATGATACAAATAATCCAAGTAAAGACCCTAGAAATGCTGACACTACGGGAATAAATGTTATCCAAGGAGGCACGACTTCGAGTTCTATTACGAATAGTCAATACGATCCATTTGAACACCGAAATGTGGAAAACCCAAGCTCGTAAGTAATATACATATCGCCCTCGTATTCGTGCCAAAGACGTAGTAACGAATGACAGATAATAAATAACGACCCTTTATATCCATGCAATCTAATTTTCCTTGCTAATAACTAACTTTGTTGCAATTGTATTCTCTTTTTCAGAACTATGAGATCGTTTGCCAATTTGTTAAAAGCTTCATTGGGAACAGGTATATTGGCTATGCCGTTAGCGTTTGCCAATTCTGGATGGTTAGTTGGATTAGTCGGAACTGTGGTCATAGCATATGTGTGCGGTCACTGTGTTCACATATTTGTAAGTAGTTGAGATATCTGGCATTATTGTCATACTATGCACGTTACCATAGATTTAATTTATCTACTATAGTATGAGTAAATACGTCACAACTAAGTTAGTTTTATTCAATTTTTAATTCCCTTTACAGGTGACGACCTCAAGGTTATGTTGTAAAAAGGACAAAGTCCCTGTACTTGGTTACGCTGATACTTGTAAGTCTACATTTTTAAATGGCCCTAAAAGTATCAGGAAATATGCAACTTTTGCTAAGTAAGTCATAAATTAGTAATGAAGAAATTTAATAATATTAATAAAGAAGTTTAAGCAGAATCCGGTGCAGGGAACAAGTAAGTGAGTAAACAACGTACACATGGTGTCCCGAAATGTTAGTAGATCCACCTACTAACACCCGCAGAAGAGTGCCTCAGGATGTCCAAAACATGACGCTAAGTATCTATTGTATGGTGGGCCCTTAGTTTTCGAGTTATTAGACCTTTTGTGATATGTCAAGGAAATTGTAGCCGTCGTAATTTTACCCGTAATTTTTGGGATTCTGAATTTAGAAACTATACAAAATAATCTATAAGATTACAACAAGGACTTTTGTATATTCAATCCATGTTACAACACTATTATTACTATTTCAGTGGCTTTGCAAACTTTGCAATGTTATCGACGTACATGGGCGTTTGTTGTATTTTCACAGTTCTTATAGCTGATTCCATCCAACAGGTTAGTAGCGACAGAATGATATAAAAATAACTAAATTAAGTCGCATTCAGACTTCTCGACGAGGTATACGTGGCAAATACATACATAATTATGATAACGTAAGCTAACCCATCTACGTCAAACAGCACATGCTCAATTGCCCAAGCTTAGCGTGCAAACAACCACACAGATTGTATATTCGAGCTATATAATTACTGTTTGTTATAGCTTTATATGTAAATACACTTATATTGATTCACTACACGGCACTGGTACACTGGGTTTTATGATACAGGTTTTCCTAGCATAGAAGTCAAGGACGAAGTAGTGTTTTAATGCCAGTTGGCTGATTTGCATTTGTTAATATAAACTTTTACTTATTTATTTCAGCCTCTAGACGAATATATGTTTAAAAGAAGTATACCAATAACGTACTATTGTTTGGCAATTATTATTCCACTTTGTTTAATAGTACAAGTGAAGCATCTAAAGTTTTTAGCCCCGTTCTCGGCCATAGCTAACGTTTTGCTAACATTGACTTTTGGTATATGCCTCTACTATATTTTTCGCGATGGGCTGACATTTGATGGAACCCGCGCAGTAGGTGATTTTGAAAGATTTCCAGCTTATTTGTCGTAAGTGTGTGTCTTATATATAAAGTCTGGGTTATGAACTCAAACCTATCAAGATACTACTTAGGTTCTGCGCATGCCCAGCTGCATAGTGCGGTTGAAAACTGCGGTTTTGTACAAACCAATACCTACTCAATGTCTTTAAAAATAAATTTTACTCGAAGATCCTCCAGTAAAATTTTCTGTTTTCAATATTCAAAACATTTGTTCTACAGCTTCATTCTAACAAAATGCTTTCTTGGGTTAGGACTTATTTACTATGCCTGTTTTCTTTTCAATCTACTGTATCTAAGTATAACTATCTACTAACAATACAGTAATAATAGTTTATGTATTTGTTTTTCCTTTGAATCCATCTATTATGTGTATGTAATGAAACGTGATGGTTCACAGAACGGTAATATTTGCCATGGAAGGTATTGGAGTAGTGATGCCCGTGGAAAATAATATGAAGAGCCCAAAGCACTTCCTGGGATGCCCGAGCGTGCTGGTCGTAGCCATGTGCCTCATCAGCGTCATGTACATTGTTTTGGGCCTGTCTGGGTACCTCCGATACGGCCACGAGCTCAGAGGATCGATCACACTTAACCTACCAATCGATGAATGGTAACTTAATCTTTACCTTATTCAAGATGTCCTTCATTGAGATAAAAACATATAAAAATAATTAAGTGAATTCTTTCTCCATTTTCAGGCCTGCCATATGTGCGAAATGTTTCATAGCTCTGTCTATATTTCTAACTTACCCTCTACATTTTTTTGTAGTAATTAACACTTTAAAAATTTGTTTTGGACAACACATGAAGGATAATCTTAAGACACAAGTTGGCATCAGGATAGCTGTCGTTTTACTTTGTGGTAAGGTTTCAAGGTTCAAAGCTACGGTTATTATGACTGTTATATGAAGTTACGATAGCTCAAAACAACTTGGTTTTATTTGGAAAAATGACTTGGTTTAATTAAGTGTCATTACGCACTGTCGACTAGTCGCCGGCGACTCGGTCACTTGCGACTGTGACTTACTACACTTTAAATAGGTGGCTACGCACTTGGTCGTCGGTCGCCCAGGCGACTCAGCGACTCGCCGCGTAGTGGCGACGCACAAGCGACTGCCAGTACCCGGCCACCAATGGCTTCAAATGGAAGCATTCACACTGCGAGCAACTGTCGTAACGACCGGACGTCGCGCACAAAAATGGCTCAGGCTTTCGATACCGAGAAATTTATATTGGAAATACAATCCCGAAAATGTTTCTTCCGGAGAAACATTATAACATTATAGTCAACAGTGCGTAAGCTCTCATCCTGATTTGTTTATCGCCAATATCTCTGTGATCCAAAACCTCCAAATCCATTTACTTAAATTCAGTCATGCCTCAACACCGTGGAAATCTCTCCATAGACTTTGAACTAATTCGATACGATGAAGTACCGTTCTAAGGGACGTTTCTATTGCAGGCATAATCGGAGTTCTGCTACCGATGCTGGAGCAGATAATAAACATAGTGGGGGCGGTGTTCTACTCGCTGCTGGGGCTGGTGATCCCGGCCGCGGTGGACACGGTGGCGTGCTGGGACCGCCTCGGCAGGTTCCGCTGGGTGCTCTGGAAGAACGTGCTCATAGTGTTGTTCGGGCTCGGCTGTATGTTCTCGGGATTAACTGTTTCTGTTGTTGATATTATACATAAGTATTCAGCAAAATAAATGATAATGCTATATTTTTTATTATTTATCGTCAGAAATAAACCGAAGCAAAGCGAGAGCGGGTCGCTAGTTGTTATATATTTAGATCTTCTTTGAATGAATGCACACAAAAACGGAGCTCATCATTTTACGGCGTCTGCGGAATTTGTGTCATGTGAAAAATGTATGTCACGTGCCGTCCCTTATAGTGTTTACAGAAAATAAAAGTAATGTGGAATATCAGTGTGTAATGTGTCCTTGCAGGGCAAAGACCTCTCATCTTGCTGAAGATATCAGTACATTACAGCAGCGGGAAGACTGACCACGCCACTGAAATGGGCTATGGAAGGGATGTAGTTGTGGTATGGATTTTTATAAATACCAAAAAATATACAAAAAGAGATATGTAAATAGGTGTTTTTACCTAGTAGTATGGCTTTTCGTCAACCCTGAATATCCATTCAATGATAACTGGAAGTAAATTATTTTATTTAATGAGCCAACTGCGCAGTCGTTTTAGTAGATGTATTTTATGCTTCTGGCCTTTATGACATAATAAATAGCAGATAATATACAAATAATCATATAGAAAACTGTTGTTATATAGAAAAATGACCAGTCCTAAGAACAAACCATGCTCAATTAATAATATGCTATCTCAACAAGGAATTGTCAATTCTTGCAATTAATTAATGATTCCGATCTGAAGATTCGAATTCGAAGGGGAATACAGCGGGAGATTGATAGATACCATAATTAAGTATTTAAAAGGTTTGTTTGATTTATCTATTACGGGGACACTAGATAGAAATTTATAAAGTGTGGTTAAAACTAGTGTGTGCATCGCTAGTATCCCTCGTGTTAGCATCCTACCTACAGAAAAAAATGATGATGATCATCATGTTGTGACGACATCTTCGGTCTCCCTGAGAGATGCTTCAGTCAGTCAACGATGACTATGTTTGTCAAGTGTAGGATCTTTGCCAAATAACAAACGGGAGGTGTAGGTAGAGTCACGTGTAGGCGCATAGATACGTGTTTCGTTAACTATTTATAGATATACCTACTCCTGTGCCAACTGCAACATAATATGTACAATCGTAACTATCGTTAGTACTATAAGCTACCCATTTATTTTAATACTTTTTGTTTATTTTCACACATTTTCTTTTTTTTTGGTCCGAATGTAATTTATGTTATTTTTAAATTGATATGTGGTAAAACTATTTTTAAGAAAACGAGGGCCAGGCCATCGACAAAAGTAGGTCGACACAATATTTATAAGCTTGTTTTTAAAGAAATATAAATATTAAATTGCGAATGCTACCATTGGCGTCGCGTTTGACTAAGCGGTGGTAAACTCATCGAGCTTGTTAAGCAATGTGCTTGCTCGACCCCTACATGGATGGGCGCCCGAAAGAGGCATTTTTATCTGAGCGCTGCCGTTGTTCAGATAGCATTCAAATTCGGTCCAGGTTGTTTCAAGAATTCACTACATCGCAGGCTCATACACACAATCCAGCTAGCCATCCGATGAACATAATGCGGATGCTTTAGGATTCATTTAAACACACACTTTTGTAACAGTTTTGCAGTAACCGGTAACTATTTTATGCATAGTTATTGAAAATATCTAATCGTCACTATTCTTCCCTACAGCCCTGCCAAACCACAGCACACAGTCGTTGCTTGCTCCGCGCGCCACAACACCACACACGACACACATCACTAGGTTTGTATACGTTACGACCATCACAGACTAGACAAACGATCATTGAGTTTGTGTCCAACTAAGATGCTGAGTGCACGTCATCACACACGAGAAAATCTTATTAATTTTTATTTAACTGGCTGTGTTGTGTAAATTGATACCGAATAATTTATCTGTGATAATGTCTAATAGTTACAATATGAAGGAATTTAGCTCAACGTAAGTACCTACCTACCATTTGTTTTATTTTTGACGTTGATTCCAAATAGGTACCTGCCTACTTATGTTGATCTTATTAAATTAGCAAAGATTTACTTACAATCATACTTGAATTCCTCTTATTTATAAATGTTCGCCCAACGTTAAAACTTATCAATAGAAATGTAAATCTTCTCTTCATTATGTCACATTCGCGAATTTCTAAACGAGCCGAAAGGCTTTACTACCTACTTACATAAAGATTCGTATAATATCAGCGTATAAAATGATTGTAATAAAATATTCCAGTTTAGAAACCAGTTTTGAATTAGTCATACCTAGTACTAAGAAAAAGTGGCGCGAAAACTATCAAAGTGAACAGCGGCGTCTGGCAACACTATGGAAGCGGCTAAATGAATGAGAGTATTATTGGATAAAGTATGTGCATATTAAGCATTCCTGCATTCACATTCACACACCAATAGTTTTCTTAACACACTACGTACTTTAAACCTAAAATGGTCATGATAGAGAAGGCTGATGTCTACTTAGTTAACAGGTTTTGTTAATTGGTTTATCTTAACGTTTACCTTGTACATATTATTATAGCGATTATAGGTCGGTACATAAAATGTGTTTTTAATGTTTATAGATGTTATTTGGAACCGAATGAGATAGTAACCTACCTAATCGTTTTTAATTTCTCTATGTCGTGCACATTTGTAAGGTACTTGCGTATGATGGAGTTACGAGACAAACGAATAGGAGCTGTTGCACTCGACTAACGGAGTGTTTGTTGAAAGTTTCATTTTTTCCAGATTTTTGTATGAACATTCCATGTGCCACATGCTGACACCTACTAGTTAGATTACTAGGTACATTCAAGTCGAGAAGTAATAAAATACTTCAACCTATTATTTATTTAATGATGATAAACAGTAGGTAACTATACGTAAATAAGTGGGTTTGTAGAATGTTATTAATAGGTACGTAGTAGGTGGATACGTCGCGCTGAAATATGTATGTATGTATACTCAACGACTGAAATCTATTTATCCATGGTGTTACCTAGCATCCGACCGTCAGTGGGCGGATGGCGCATTGTGATACATTAAAATAACATCGAAACGTGAAAACGAGCTCGCCAATGCATTCGCCGCTCTTTCGAAACATAGAACATTTATCTACTCAACTATGACGCACTTCAATCCAGTGTAAGAGTGTTTATTTTTGAACGTTACATTGTATATGTATGGTAATTAACTCCGTAGATACTAGTATTTTTCAGTCAGATAAATAAATAATAAGATAATTTAAGTAAAGAGATCTCTCAGGTACATATATTTTGCCTGTCAGTAGATAAGTCAGTGCGCTCTGAGCCAGGTCCCACATGCATGACACGCGTTTACGATCCTCAGGCAGAATGTTATCATATAAGCCTTTTAATAAAACGCATTACTGTTTAAATAAAACAGTTCATATTTTAGCTTTTATTTATATAAATCAAGAGCGCTATTTTCATTACTCAATGTTAAATTAAATCTTTTAATCTTGGTATTTAAGATAAAGCAATAATTAAAGATTATACTGTAGGAGTGGGGTTTATTACACTTTTTATGGTAAATTAAATCCTAAGTACCTATGAGATAAGTCAGACCTGTATTTACAGGTACAGGTACACCTGTTCTGTATTTTTTCCTACTACTCTACACCACAACCACCTACAGAACAGAACAAAGATACATATACTATACACCTATCTGTCGTAGCTATCCTTGGAGTCCTTGTGATAGACTTCCTAAGTATACTTTGATCCAATTCAGTTTGGAGACTTTGCCGGGGATATCAGTACCTAAGTATAGTTTCGTAAATTTACCACTGCAGAAGTAAGGACAGGCCGTCTGACGACAAAACACACTTGAACCTGTACCCCTCTGGCTGGTGAAGGCAAGACAGAACAGACAAGGACAGGCTCATCAGGCTATGCAGGCTCTGCAGGTCTCGTTTGGGTCTACACTGACCCGTGACCATTTCTTGGAAAGACTAACAGAGGCATATCTATCTGAAGTACCGTGCTTCGGAGGGCACAATAAAAGGCCGAAATCCTAACATTGTTCACAGGACTTTAGGTGGTTTAAAAACTTCAACAGAATGGATGACCCATCTATGCGAGTGTGTAAAGGCACTTATGTAACATTTCGTCACAAGGTGCCAGCACAGTAACCAACTGTCTCCTATCTAAGATGGCGCCGAACAGTGAACGATCCAGCTCCCATCAAATAATACATACCTGATTAATATTATTGTATTCCGTTACAGTGCAGTTATAACAGACAATGTGATGTACCCGTCTACAATATCAATCAACACAATAAACACGAAATGCAAAGACAGTGACCTGGAGACCAACATGCATGACGAGTATGATCCGTTTGCTAACAGAAAATTGGAGCATCCCAATTCGTAAGTATATTTTTTTAAAGTACAATAGACAATTTTGAAAAAATATTATTATGTTCATTCGAGAAAAGGGTTAGTTTATTTCCTGGAATTACCGCGGAGCGGGTACATCCGAGACTAAATAGCGGGGCTCTGCTGGTTAATTTATTATTAACTACTGAAATTGTATTTCCGCTATAAAAACGTGCTTAACGGTGAATTAACACATCAAGAGGATACCATCGGTTCAATTTAAGATATTTTTACCACCACCTCTACTAGCTTACCAAGCCCAGACAGTGTAGACTCCGGAGCTGTGTCTATCATCTAGCCTCTATTACATCTTTAACAACTTACTTCAAATAAATATCTGCAATAATGGTTATTTCAATCACAATTTCTTTTCAGAGATGTTAGATCCTTCGCAAATCTGCTAAAGTCATCATTAGGCTCTGGTATTCTGGCGATGCCGGCAGCATTTAAAAATTCCGGAACTGTTGTTGGGATATTTGGAACTATCATTCTGGGGTACATCTGTACGCATTGCGTCTATCTTTTGGTAAGTAAATTTACACATTATAGTAAAAACACAGCAGCAAGAGCATTTTACCATTTTTAAACTTTTAAATAAGCGTAGGTAGAAGGTATAATATGCGTAGACCCTAATATTAGGGATACGGTTGTACATAGACATAGCAGTTAGCTTATATATTAAATTAATATAAACTAAGCGCAATTCAGTTTATCTATAGAACAACCGATAATACAATAATGACCTTCTTATATATTATACAACTTCGAGCCTCATCCATCCTAATATGTCTTTAATCCATATTCTGCACATGACCACACCTACGTACACCAACGCAATCTTAAAAATGTTGACTGAATTTCTTTTCAGGTTAAAACGTCACAAGATGTGGCGAAAGTGTCGAAAGTCCCTTCATTAGGATATGCGGAAACCGTCGAAGCAGTTTTCCTCACAGGCCCTAAGCCTTTAAAGAAGCTCTCGAAAGCCGCCAGGTAATCACTTAGGTCTAAATAATATTACAGTTACTAATAGCAGACACATAACAGAATTATCATAATGACTATGTCTGTGGGTCAATAAGTTCAGAGGATTTTAAAAAAGATGATAGTAGACATAGATTCCATTAATAAGTCTTTAATAAGTTTTATTTTATTTATCGGTAACAAGCTCATAATATTTAACGTCTACCGAGCCGGTCACAATCGATCCTCAATGATATGCTTTGTTCAAGGCTATTTCTTTGTGGCACTAATTTATTTTTATTTGTGTCATCGTCAACCAATTTAAGATAATGTTCATTAATGTGCTTACTGCGAGACATTTTTCAGAGCAGATAACACAAACTTGCATTCCATCAAAAATTCTATAATTTTAGAATAAGTAATCACGAAATAGGATTTTAGCATATATCCTACTTCCTCCTATTATCTAATTTGAGGATTTGAGGATTTCATTTGAGGATGTTGGTTACCAAAAATATAGTCTGGCATATTATGAAAAACGGGTATTAAGCTAGTTAAACAGCGAGTAAGTGCTAAAAACAGGCTAGTCTCGCTATAAAACGAATTTATGCTCATAAGCTATGTTTGTTTTGTTTGCTTTACTACAAAGATATAGGAATCCCATTTAGGTCTTTATTGTATGTGATTATTTACAAAGTAACGCACGTGTTTCAGGATATTTATAGACTGGGCGATGGCTTTCACCATTCTTGGCGCCTGTGCAGTGTATGTCATCCTCCTCGCAGACTCCGTAGATCAGGTAGGTCGTTTGGAAAGCTGACAATAATTATAACCGCAGGTACCTATAAAATAAATAAAATAAATATACCCGGACAAATTCACACACGGTTAATTAGACCCAAAGTAAGCTCTAAGCTTGTGTTATGGAATCTAATTAACTGATACTACTACTTATACATACACAAATACTTTATAAGAATATATAATTGACACCCAGACGTCGTCGCCAACAACTATGTCTGCACATATTGTTGACTCCGGGCGGGAATCGAACCCGCAACCCCCGACACAGTAAGCGTTCTCACTGCCACTGTGATTAGACAACCTCAACCTATAATTAGACAACTTCAACAGTTTTCTTTTCAATGTTATTTTTAAAAGCATGACCTCTCAATAATTGTTTTTAAATGCTGGCTAGTCAAATACATGGAGAATTCAGTAAACAACGAAGGTTAAAAATTTCAATATTTAAAACTTAGTAAACCGATGTATAGGTAGAATGACGCTTTTATACCACGTCAATTAATCGTATGTAACTGTAACAGTGCCGAAACTCAATTCGTGATTTTAAATAGTAATGAACTACTTCCAAATGCTTCTCAGGCATGAATAAAAAGGTATATTTCTTTGCAGATTGTGGATTTCGTCTATCCGGAACTGAAATTATCCAAACCTACATATTGTCTCATGTTCTTATTGCCACTACTTATATTTACTCAAATCAAAAACCTGAAATACCTGGCACCATTCTCCGGTTTGGCCAACATTCTCCTGGTGCTAACATTCCTCATTTGTCTCTACTACATTTGTATAGATTTCCCCCCCGTCTACTCCAGGCCCGTGTCAGTTGATATCGGAAGATTACCGCTGTTCATCGGGTAAGGTTCAAACATTCCTACTAAGAACAGCAAATAACAATACTCAACATATCTGTATTGTATTTAGTTTGATTGTAGCTATTTGAGCGTGATCTTCATTCCAGTACAGTTATATTTGCTATGGAAGGCATAGGCGTAGTGCTCCCGGTTGAGAACACGATGGCGAAGCCGCAGCACTTCCTGGGCTGCCCCGGCGTGCTCAACGTCACCATGAGCGTGGTGGTGCTGCTCTACATGGCCATGGGCTTCCTGGGCTACGTGCGCTACGGGGACGACGCGCTCGGCAGCATCACGCTCAACCTGCCTTATGAAATGTAACATATTCCTACCTCATTTACCTATTCGGAATGCCATATACATAGAATACGGAATCATTTAGATAGAGCAATCTACGAGGCGATGTAGTCTCCTGTACAAATCAACAAAGCGTTTATCAACTATCGGTACCTAGTTAACCTTGCCAATCACACGGTTGATTTTCGACCGCATGCATGCTTGCAACCAGTACCAGTAACGTTTAGTTTTTGAGTTTAAATTAAAACTAGTAGCGCGTTGCGCCCTTTCCCGTGGGAATTTCGGGATGAAAAATAGCTTATATCCTCCCCGTTGAATATCAATCCATTACAAAAATAATTATTCAAATCAGATCGGTAGTTTCTAAGGTTAGCCCTTACAAACAAAGTTAAAAACTTCAGCTCTTTAAAATATTAGTAAAGATGTGCTATTCGTTGTTTGTATGTGATAGAAAAATTGTATTCTATAAATTGTATAATTGGTTTCACATTGTTTTACAGCCCCGGATTTATGGCCAAAGCATTTATCGTGGTGGCGATATTCTTCACGTACACGCTGCAGTTCTACGTGCCGATGGAGATCGTCTGGCGCAACACTAAGGACCGCGTCGCTCAGAAGTACCACAACCACGCCCAGGCTCTCATGAGAGCCATCTTTGCTACATTGACAGGTATACTTTAATATTACCTTGTGGGCCCATCTACTCCGAAGGCATTTCGACCTAATGCGATCTTTAGTGATCTTTTCAACTTCACTTGACTGATTTCCCTCTTTAGTCGCAAAAAAGAACTGCAGTACTTAGGGTACCACCAAGTGGAAGCTCCTTGTAGTCACTTAACTTAGGATCCGCTGAAGAAAGTGAGTCTATACGTCTCCTAACTTTTGAGTAACATAGTTTTGTTTTTGAGTGACAGGATATCTCATGGTATCTATTCCTCACATGCCCTTCAAATGGGAATTCTGGAAGTCTAATTTTGTGAATATGGTGACAGACAACACTCTGTTTCCACTTATCCTGTGAATGCATTGGAATATAAAGTACATATTAAGTGTACTTGTAATCTATTTTACTTTTGTATGATAAGATAAAATTTGTAACTAGTCCATTTATTTTAGTATGGACAGCCAATGAAAGATACATTAAAACTTAGCACTAAACTGACACATAAATGCATTTTCTATAGAAGCCACAATAAGCGTCTACAGCTACACGGTTTACAGTAGACATTTTCACTACCTCCCTAAGAGGTCAAATGTCATAATATAAACCTACTATGCAAAAAATAAGCGTTATTCAAGTACTTACATGGACATTTTGGTTGAATGGTTGCAGTGGTGGCGGCGGCCACGATGCAGCGTCTGGAGCAAGTGATCGGGCTGGAGGGCGCGTTCTTCTACTCGTTCCTGGGGCTCATCGCGCCCTCCATCCTGGACCTCATCTTCCAGTGGGAGCGTGGGCTGGGCCGCTTCAACTGGATCATGTACAAAGACCTCACGCTCATTGTATTCGGCTCCTTCGTCTTGGTGGCCGGTGTCACGCAGAGTATTAGAGAAATCATTCGGACTTGATCATAGAAATGTGTTATGATTTATATTTATATGTATGTAGATAGATTTTATACCTAGTTTCGTAAATCGCTTGTAAAGTATTACTTATATACCTGTTTGTATGTTTATTTAAGTCATCAATCAGTATCTACTCGTATGTATATAATGTATGTAAGAATACTGCAATCTTATTATATACCTACAATACATACATTTCTAAAAACCGTGTATACTCACTAGCACGACAAAAATCAATTTTTCAATAACATCTTGCTTGACATATTTAATCCCCAAAAATTTTAGTAAAATATTTAAAACTGGAGTTCTTGTTCTTCTCGTCTTAATTCCGATTGGAATCCATAGTTTTTGAAGAATTAAAAATGGCCTGGCAATATTTCGACTTATGTACTACTTCACACTTCTACAAAGGAATCAATATTTGTATAGCATTGGTTTAGAAAATGTAAATCCCATTTAGTTATGCTTTCTTATTGGATGCCTAAATCATTATACAAAGAACACACCCTCCAAGTTTCAGCTCACTACAATTATTAGGTTGTGTGTTGATCCATCAGTTAATCAGGACAAAGAATTTTATGTGTATAGATTACCATTAAATAGAAATAATTAACATTAAGTAAATAAAAGTATTAATAAAATTTGTTATTAATTGTTTTATTATTTCTATAAAATTACTAGAGGCCAAGTTATAACTATATTTTATCAAGAATATAAACATTCAGGAATACTTAACAAATATACAAATTAATTAAACATTTCCTAGTATCAAATTATAACAAGTTTTTAAAATATTTTTCTCGATTCTCTTACAGTAATGGTAATGATAAAGTTATCATTGTGTTGTCACAAACAAGCCATCGCAATCAGCATTATAAAATAGATGTACTCATTAGTAGTAATTTCAAGGTGTGCAAACTAATAGTTACATTATGTAGTTTTCATTCACAGGGCTGAATGCATCATGGAAAATGAATGTGGGAAGAGCAAGAGAGTAACACTTCAATAGTATATCTAACTATAAAAATAGGTATTTAGAATTTTTTGGCAAGGGGTAGTAGCAAGTTTAGTCTAGAATGTACACACAAATCATATTGATACACTAAATGTATGAAGGGAAGGGTAGGTAGTTAAATTACATAGCAATGCTATGACTATTTAAATAACTACTATTAATAGTTAGGGTAGATAGATTACATAGTATGACACTTCCTGCAAAATCATTTTAAGTCATATGAGTGTCACATTTATGATCACAATAACTTTTGGAGAAGAAAAATGTAATTAATTTATACAATATGGAGGCATAAATGGAGTGCTGCACTTGAAGTAATACTCATAACATTATTCCCCTAAACACTTATTTCACCAAAGTACACATCCATTGGACTTTTTAAAATATATTATAACATTTTAACTGAAAGTTCAAGTAATTAAGCTGCCTAATATTGGAATAGATTATATTAACAATTAGTAATGAAAAGACAATAGATCTATTTACATTACAAATATTCTAATTTCACATTACATTCCTGTAATAAGTCTGATTACAACAATTATTGGCTTGTACACATTGTAACTAACATATTAATATATGTATAGTAATAACATGGTAATGACAAAACAAATAGTAATGTAGCTTAGCTTTTACTAATCATTTACAAGATGAATAATATACTAGAATACTAGAACCTTCACCTCTTTTATAAATTGTACACTACTGAGCACCAACATAGCTGGTTTTCTTCCCAGTTTTTTTGATAGCCTCTAATAACTGATCTGCACTCAATGTGGACGTGACACTCACTTTCTGATCAGGAATACTTATTTGGACGCTGTCCACACCTTGTCCCTTCAGTCTGTTCAGAACTCTCTCCACGGCTCCTGAGCACCCTTCACACGTCATCTCAACGTTGAAAATATGAGTCTGAAATTATATATTGCCATTAATTTCGATTATATCAAAGGACAGCTTAGGTTACATTTTATACAAATGTTATATGTACACAATGTTAAGGATTTTGCTAAATTGAAAATATAAAAGTACTTACAGTAGACATTGTCTGTCAGCCGGTAACTTTATCGCTTTTGTAAATCCACGTTTATCTTTAGTAAGATTTGCACATAGAAATCATTGATTTGAGAAGTTTACGTGGGGCAAGGGACTATTAAAATTTTCACGGATAATTGGTACAACTTTGATTAATTTTTTTATTGGATTTAAGAGATAAAGGCAGATCGTTCGTGGCAGATAAATAAATATTTGATCATTATGTACAGTCCCACCATCATATCTGTTCAGTTGACGGCGTCGCTAGTGGAGAATTTGGTATTGCCATATAAGAAATTCACCAAGAAACAAAGGTAATTAAAACATGTCTTGGAAGTCAGTCTATAGATATCATTAAAATTTAAGAAACTACAATATCAATCATATAGAGCGTAAGCGTAACTAACATAGTATAGTATAGATTCAATATGGCTTAATTATAATAAAAATATATAATAAATTATAATATTAACATGCATATTCCAGGTTTACTGTGTTCAGTGTTTACCAGCTTCGATCACATCGTCACTTACCATCAGGTGAGATAGTGATCAAACAGGTCAAAATTTGTGACAGGCTCACAATTCAATAAATATAACATTTAGCTATGAACCTTAGTAACTACATAAATAAAACAATAATGCAGCACAATAGGATTTTATTTATATTTTATAAAAATAATTGTGGTCATGGTTTCTGAGCTCAAGCGGTCGCACTCCAGGAATTCCGGTCGATGTTCCTGAACCATCTGCTGATTATATAACCACCAGCTATATATATATTTTTTTTGTAATAATGAGTGATTTAAAATTTCCATATCTGGCTACATTGACCTGTCGCGGCAGCAACGCGTTCATTCAGCTTTTCAAATGGTATTAATGGAGCTTGTAGGCGTTTCTCTTCTTTCATGAAAGATATAACTTTTAAAATAATTAGCCGTGCATCACTTTTGAGAGGTTTCGGCATTTTATTTGCTTTTTTCACAATGAAATCCAATAAATAAACACGGGAGCACTCGCACTAGACATCAACTGACAGCGGAATGACGTTTAGGAAAAAACGGCTGACGCGGCTGTAGTTCCCATTTTGCCCACCTGAACAGATAAGTTGGTGGCACTGTACCTACCTATTTGATTTGCTGTGACTGACTGATTACCACAGACCAAGAAACTAAAGACTGATTACCTATTTGATATTGATTTGACATGACAATGACAACCACAGGCCACAGTTAACAACCAACCAACCACAGACGAGGAAACAAAGATCAACCAATCAAACACAGATAATCAATCAACCAAGTCTACTACAGACCACGAAAAGCCACCCATAATCAATCAAACCACAAATCACGAACTGAGATTTAAATATTCACACACAGATTACGAACCAAAGATAATTTGGTGGACTCACTGAGGTGGACTGGACGCGCCATCCACACGTCGATGGATGCATCTGCACATTGAGGCATCCGTCGACGTGTGGATGCCGGATGGGGTCTTTAATCGTCTGCACGAGGTTAAGGGTCCGTTCACACAGACCGGCTCGGAGAGCATCGGCGCGCATTTTTCTTTTCACACAGACCGGATCGTATGCGCTTGGAGTTGGTCGGAGCGGAGCCGCCAACTATTTCACATAGACCGGCTGGAAGCGACCTGAAAGCGAATGCGGTCGGAGCCGGTTGGATGCGCTCGCAGCCGGTCGGAATCGCTCGCAGCCGGTCGGATACGCTCGCAGCCCGTCGGATGCGCTCGCAGCCGGTCGAATGCGCTCGGAGCCGGTCGGATGCACTTCGTTGAAAGGATTGTGCTATCAAAATGGCGGTCGGCGTGGAGAAGCGCGGACGCAATCGGAACCGATTGGCTGCGCGAGCGAGAAAGAGCACGCAATCGGAGCCGATCGGCTGCGCGAGCGAGAAAGAGCACGCAATCGGAGCCGATCGGCTGCGCGAGCGAGAAAGAGCACGCAATCGGAGCCGATCGGCTGCGCGAGCGAGAAAGAGCACGCAATCGGAACCGATCGGCTGTGCGAGCGTTAAAGAGCATGCAATCGGAGCCAAACGGCTGCACGATCGAGAAAAATTACGCGATCTTAGCCGGTAAGCTCCTCTTATTATTTCACACCAAGCGCCTTCAAGCATTCTTAATCACAAAAGCAGTGCACATGCAAAAATAAACCTTAATACAAATACTAAAAACTCTGTTTTCAACGTGATAAGAATCTGCTCTCCTCTCCGAGCCGGTCTGTGTGAACGGACCCTAAATCGTCAAAATAAATAAATTTCAGAATAATGCAAGAAGACATGGTGTAAAATTATTCACTCGTTCTTATGTTCTTCAATATCTGCTGTCGTGACGTGGCTCGTGCTGCTGGCTGTCAGATAAATTTGTCAGTATGGTTTGTCATGAATTTAATTTCATTCACATTCATCTCATCTCATTCATTAACTCACATTTATGTCAAACACTTAACTAACACATGTCAAAGCATGGATGGTGTCGCCTGTCGGCTGTTCTGACGTCCTGCAAATCTGCAAATATTGTACCGACATTATTTTGTTCGTATTTCTTTCCTTACCTGCTATTTCCAATAAGTATTAGACATGCTCCAATAACAAATAAATACAAACATGTCGCTGCAAGAGAGTCTCCGTGAGCTGGGATGGTAATATATTAAACGAAACTGCCTTTTCAGTAATGTACTTTTGACCATAAGATTTATTCATAAGACTTCTACTTTCCAGGCATCTCAGCAAAGAAGGTGTTGATTCTGTCAGTGAAGATGGTCAAATACAGGATGTAAATATTCTGAACCGAAAAGCTTTAGATGTAAGTGTTATTGTTGTATTTAATTTTAACCATATTGTGATGTAGGGAATCGTCATATTAGTCACGTTTAAATTGTATGATTTCAGTATGATTTGAGGGATATCGGAGACGGAGCGTTTCCCGAGGAATTCACTAAAGATACGACAAAGTTGGAAAATCCAATAATAGTTCAGATACAGAAGATACGAAATGTTTCTGCACCAAAGGCAAACGAGGAATCATCTCACGCGCCTCGTATGTTGAAGCTGACAATGCACGATGGCAAGACTACCTGCACAGGCTTGGAGACCAGCCTCATCACTAGTATAAGTATTAACACTCCACCGGGGACTAAACTACTGCTCCAAAATGAGGGCCTTGAAGCCTGCCATGGCATTCTCTGGTTGACACCCAGTGTAGTAACCATTCTAGGAGGAAAAGTTATTCATATGATTGAAAAATGGGAACTCAATAGAAGTCTTGCTAAACACACGCGAGGTAATATTCAATTAACTGTATATTCCGTGTTTGTATTCATGCCTAATTTCTTTTAGATTATCCATGAATATTGTTTCATAAATTGATTCCAGGAGGGATAGGGGCAGATGGTGGTCCTCCTCCGTGGATACCATTTGGTCAAAGACTGGAAGCTCTCATGGTGGAGAAACAATTTAAAAGTCTTCAGGATCCTACTAAACAAGATAACCCTGAATTTGAGGCCCAAAGGAAAGGGGCAATCGCTGAGGCACAGAGACTGTCGGGCATTAAGAAGGTACATTACACTCTGTGTGATGGATATGCTAAAACGGTCTGATCTAATTATATTTATTAATAATTTCCAGGTATTTGGTGGTGGAACAAAACCTTTACTAGATGCGAATGTACAGAAAATTGTTGATGCAGGATTCTCAGAAGAACAAGCTGACAATGCACTTAAGTATACTAAGAACAATGTAGAAAGAGCTTTAAAGATACTGCAAAATAGAGATAACTCCGAGGGCAGGTCAAAAGACAAACAGAAGGAGTCAGAGCCACCGAAACGTAAAGGTCGCAACAAGCAAGACTCCACAGATGATGATGGTATTCCAGTAAAACCAACATCCAGAGTATCCCTGTTTGATTTCTTAGAAGACAAACTTCCAGGAGTCCCACAGGATAAAGAAAAGAACAATCGACAAATAAACAACCATGGAGATGACAGACATGATCGGCAGTATTCAAGAGACAAGCAGGGGGGCAGGAGCAATAACAGAGGTCAGGGTACTAGATTCGATAGAAATAAATCAGATGGGCGAGGGCACTACTCAAATGATCACCAGCACCGGGAGGAGAGAAAATATCAAAACCAAACTGAAAAGCCTCCCCGGTTTCAACGGAAAATTGAGGAGAGGCACAAACAACAACAGCAGCAGCAGCAGCAACGACAGCAGCAAATGCAACAACAGGCATGCACCAGCAACTCAATGAACATGGGCCTCCCATACAACATGCCGTACCAGAACTCCATGCCCAACAACTACCACGAGATGGCCATGCGTAGCGAGAGGAACATGAATATGAACATGAACATGGCCATGACAGAGGGCAAGATGCATCACCCGCAGATGATGCAGCAGCCGCCGCCGCTGGGCGCGTACCGCGGTGCCGAGGGGCTGGCGGAGGCGGCGGCGGCGCTGGCGCTGGGCGCGCGCGAGCCCGAGCGGTTCGCGCCCGACCACTTCCCCAAGCCGTACGCGCCCGAGGCCGCCTTCCGGCGCGACAACAAGTACGCGGAGCAGTTCGCGCGGCGCGCGCAGCCCAACGGGTACCTGGAGGCGGCGCTGTACTCGGGCCTGGGCTACGGCGCGGGCTTCGCGCCGGCCGCGCCCGCCGCCGCGCCCGCGCCCGCGCCGCGCCAGTTCGCGTACGGCCGCCAGGAGTACGGGCTGCTGGCCGGCTCGCTGCTGGGCTTCCAGCACGCCGCCGTCAACGAGCAGGCGCGCGCCATGCTCGGGGTCAGCGACCTCAGCTGGACCGTGGGCGACCGCTGCCTCGCGCTCTACTGGGAGGACAACAACGTGAGCACACACATACCGATACTAACCAACCCGACCAAATACTGTGCATCACAGAAAGAACTAGTTCCTTTTTTCTCCTACTAAATTAGGACTTAGTTTAGTAGAACCCAGATGGAAATCTCTTGTGGATTTTATTCATTCATGTGCAACAGTGTAAAATAAAACCTATCATGAGGGCATTTGTGTGTAAAGTATTTATTATAAAATTTAGCTACTGTTTAGCTTTCTCCGCTTACACCAGACCAGATACTGTTACTGTTGGTCGCTTCTTGCGCAATTAGGCGTCCTTGTTTCGCCCATTTTACATCAGAGTATTCTGATCCTGATTTTGTGGTTTCAGTTCTACGAAGCTGAAGTGACGGGCGTGTCGGCGAATACAGTAGTGGTGAAATTTTGCGCCTACGGCAATCACGAGGAGGTCCTCAAGACTAACTGTTTACCCTACCCTAATCAAGGTAAATGACGTGAACCAAAAGTAGTGTTATGATGTAGCTAGTGTTGTTGAAAGCACGAAGTAGATAAATAAATGGAGTTACTGTAACACGGATTTTCTATGCAAACCAGTGATACCAAACGCACTCTTTGAACATTACTTATACTATGATTCCTAGGTTGGGTGGGTGAGAACTATCGATTATAGGTAGACATAACCACGAAACGAAATAAACGATACTCAATAACACTATGATCTTTGACATCAAGTATTGCAGCCATTCATTTATTTGTCCAAAGACTGGCTATACTTTTCTTTCTCGCTCACATACAACTTCCCTTAGTTAGATTATTCGGTATTTCATGGTTAAACTTGTTTTGTAAGTGTGTATAATGTGAGTGTGGTGTGGTGCGCAGGCGGCGGCGCGTTGTTCGGGCGCGGCTCGTTCCCGCGGCGGCCGTAGTGCAGCGCCGCGGCGCCGGCCGCCGCCTGACCGCGCTCGCGCCCGCGCCCGCGCCCGCTCCCGCTCGTCGCTCGAGCCCCCACCGCGTCTCTTCTTGAATCTATCCTTCCTTTCTGTTACCGACTCTTTTTATAACTTACATATTTCGAAGCATAATGGTGTTGCTCGGTTTTCAGGTTAACAAGACCTATTTTAAAACAGTATTACTTCTGTAAATTTGTTTGCAAATGATTGTACATAACAATGTGAAAGGTCTGACATAATTATTTTGTTTCAAAATCATTTGGCTGACTATTTATTGTCTATTGTTGTATTTATATTTTATGTGCAATTTTTATATAGTATCCTTTTTTTGTATCTCAAAAAATTACTGTTATAGTTCATCATTAATATGTAATGTGTTATTCATCTTAGTATACATTACACAAGTCATTGTAAGTGAATTAATCAGTTATGCTTTATGAATTATGATGTTACAGTTAGTCGTTGACTATCACAGTACACAGGGACTTTTAAGTATGAAATGGAATCATTCAGAAATGGACATATAAATGTATTGTAAGTAGTACTAAATCAATTACATGTTCGCACAAATACTTGTCAAGATAAACCTTTGGTAAGAATGCCCATTGCCATGTTATTGTTATTACAAATTAACATTTTTGGAGGATATACAGGGTGGGCCGGAAATTTGGGTGGATTTCAAACCTTCCAAAAAACCTGCTTAAAGTACACAAAAAAATATTGTACTGTCCTTGAAAGCCTCTCAAATTGTGCCCAGCCCGCATTCTATAAAGTTTTTTAATTATGTCGTTGGTCCACTCTCTATAATCACCTGTTGCGTATTCCGTGTTAATCCCCTATCTAATCTTATCCCTAATGATGATTTCACGGTAAAACAATTTGGCGCAAAATCGTAAAATTTACTGAAAATATAAATCTCATATTTGGGAACTAACAGAAAGGAATCTAACGCCGAAACATGCATAATTTGCGTATAGCATCATCTACTTTATGAGATATGTACATTATGTGCACATTCGCACTGGCCTACAAGGTACCGCTGTATCATGGGTAGTCTATCGTGAAGTGTACGTATTCTTGGGGGAATTGACAGTTCCTTTAGTGCAATAAATGAGTCGATGTGGCCATTAGCGGTGCATCGGGCCGACAGCCGCTAGTGTGATAACAGCCTCTTGCCTTGGTATCGCCGTGAATGTATGATGATGGCTAATAATAATGTAAAGATCTCGCACTACCTTATACTTGTTGAAACTGTACCTTGAAAATTGTTATCTAAATGTCTAATTAATCCAATTCTGACCGGATCGCAGTATATCTGCGTAGCTTCTCTGGTGTCAAGCCGTTTCTCTATTTATAAATGTATATGTGTATGTATTGCATTATTAACTAACTGTCAAAATCAAATGTTTTAATTGAAATTATGAGTGTTTTAGAAATGATGAACATATCAACGTCTATACAATGTTTTAAATGTTTTTTCGTTACAACTACTCGGTGGTCCGGTAGTGTCTGGAAGCTGCGCAGGTAGCGCGTGAACTCGATCTCTATCAAATGCTATCAAATATGACTTGAACATTTCAACAAATATGACAGTTATATCTTTTAAAAAATCTGTTTCTTGAATTGAGCTCTTAGTAAACTGTGTAGTGTGTTGAAGACTGTTTAAATTTGTCAAAATTGTATGTTTCGAAAGTTATTTTCGAGAAATAAGTTGCAGTTTATTGCAATTTTCACTTTAAAAAGAGCTACAGGGCTACATTCGTTGTAAGTTTATGTTGAAGCCACACCGACTGCAAATGACATTTGCTTTTAATATTCGATCGATTACCTTATTTCGTATCTTAACGACGGATGTATTTTCCATACTAAAAGCGTTATGTAAAACCCTATTTCACTATACAACAGGGGGAGGTCGTTATTCTGTTCTGTCAATTGAGTCTCATTTTGATCCAACATTTTGTTCCTAACCGTTTACCAAATGTGCGTAAATTGAGACTGTCTCAATTTAATCGCGATATATACCAAATTTGTCAACTATTCAACTATTCAAAATTAGATCCAATTGAGAGTCGATTGACACACAATATATTTGGCAGAATTGTACCCCTGAGCGGTATTGCTGTGGGAAGTACCGAGGGGGGGGTGTGGGTCAATTGTTCACACTTAATAAGTATGTTATGTATCATTTTTAATTTTCGGAGAGGCGGAAGTAGCCCTCAGCTCAAGAGATGGGAACTGAGTGAATGATCTTGCGTTCACTCAGTTAACACATCTATCCACTAACTCCAAATGCTGGCAAAAAAATTACGCTCTGAATAAAAATCACGCGACACAACTAGGGAAATAACGTAATCACTACATATTTCAGAACCGGCTGAAAGACATCATAATATATGAATATAGGACAGAAGCGGATCCGAGATTTAGATTTGGAGGGGGTTGAGGATTTTGAATTGGAGGGATTTGCTCTGGTAAGGGTGGGTTTTATCAAGGGATACTTGTTTTTGGGAGAACTAAGATTTTAGGAGTGGGAGGAGTACTAGAGCCACCTAGCGCGCGGCCGGATCCGCGATTGTATTAGCGCCGCTGAATCCGCCCGGTAATACCGGTATTACACGCACCAACTAGGTACAAGATAATGCCATGGCTTGAACACACCTTTAGTGGCCCATTAGCAAATTATACTGATTAATTCCGATATATGTAGTAACTCATTGCATAAATAATAATTTATTGTCTGTATGTTACATTTAGAGATTAGTAGCGAATAGCTTGTATAAGTGTATCTATTTGTTGTAGGTATGGAAATGGAAACCATGTAATATATTGAAGTTACGATATAAATTTATAAATACATATATAATTTTCAAATAATCTGAATGTTTACTTGATGTACGGCCCATTTAGACGGAGCGAGTTTGCAAGCTACAATACTATGAGCAATTTCACTATTAAGTGGTACACTGTACTTGGCCCAAACTGTTTTACCTATAGGCCTCTTGAGCCACATAGTAACTTTTTCGGCCGATGCATACATATAGACATGTACTAAATTATGATATTATGCCCTGCAAATTAGGAAATAATTTGCAGGGCATGGTAGATATTGATTCGGGTGGAGAAACTGTAAACTCCCTTTGTCTCAGTGGGCCTTAATAGAGACACAGCGTTATGAGTAGCTTTTTAATTAACTACTTTTGTTTTTGTATAATAATATAACAACTAGGTAGCTGAATTACCTCAAAAACCGATGAAAAGCTGAAATTATTCGTATAGTTCTGTAAATTAGCACATCAGGGTACGAGATATCCTAATAAACGTAGAAAAATCGATGCTTTTGCAGCAGTATCGAGGCAAGTACGTAAGGCTACATGCGACAGCACAAGGACCAGTGTACTACAAGACACAAAACAATTGAAGAATTTTTAAAACCTTTGGAAAAGGAGGCTTTTCCACTCCTCTGCTAATGTACGAATTATGAAAATTACACGAATAGTTTCGGACGATTTATTAATTTTCCTCGGTTATTTTTTTTAACGTGTGGCATTATGAATGCCGATTAGGAAGCTGCAAGAGACGTCGTGAAGCACGTGTGAAACAAAGCTCAATGAATCAAACACTGCGTTCAGTTGTATAGGAGGTGAATGCTCACTCGCTGGTACTAAACAATCTTTACATATTCGTACCGTTCAGAATTTTATTTTAAGTGAAAATAAATAATAACAAAAGCTATGTAATAAAATAAACTTTCAAATAATTGTTTTTTTTGTGTATTATTTCTATTTTGTGTATTATATCTATACTATATTTTTTTTAGTTTGTTGGTATGTTCGAGCTAATCTCGGAACACATAGTTTAAACGTACTCACACGGGTTTTTTCGTGTTAGAAAATTAATAAAGCAAGTAATAAAATAAAAAGTAAGTTATTACTTGCTTTATTAACTTTCTAACGCGAAAAAACCCGTGTGAGTACGTTTAAACTATAATCATTCCGATTTGGATAATTCTTTTTGTAATAGATAGCCACATTCAACGGGAACGAGCCCAATGCGGGTAAAACCGCGGAGCGCTGCTAATACCTAAAAAAACTGAATCCTAAGTAACGTACTAAGCATAGTTATAGTATTGACTAGACCGACACTAAACGATCTACCACGCGGCAGGTGCGCGCCCACGGAAACAGAAGAACAGAAGTGTGGACATTGCTTCAGAAGGCATGTAATACGATTCCGCTAGAGATACGATCCAAAATAGATCAACTGGTGAATCCATGATCCGGCTATTGAAATTAATCACTATATTCAATTACTGGCGTCTTTTTATCAACTTGCAGGTACTGTCGTAATTTTGATATTTAGCATGGAGGAAGATTGACCTTTTATCACTAACATCCCACGGGAGAGGGTCGGACGGTAGTAAAACCGCGGGCTGACGCATGCTACTGCACCAAGGTAGTAGTAATACGATATATTGGTAGGTAAAGGTCAATAGAGGTATACAAAGGATTGAATAAAAACATATCAAGTGCAAATGACCTGGTTACCGGTTTGTATGAAGTTGCTTACATAGCCTCATAGCCTCCGAGCGAGGCTGCCCTCGCGCGGTGTGGCGGGGCGCCGCTGCCTTCGTCCAACACAACGAGACCAGTCGGACCGAACCCACCGGAGCCCGCGCACCGCCCCACACGCGCCAACGGACCCACTACCGCCAAACGAAGGAACGCAAGTGACAGTGAAGCTAAAGTGAAACCGTGTCAACACTAAACGTAAACCAACACATAATATGAATTACATAAAACCGTGTTACTTTTAACAGTTATTTATCACGAAATGCCGATCGGTTTTTCAAAACATCGTCCATTTTAATCAAAGGTTTGTATTGAATACAACTTTCACTATCACTAGGTACATTAGATGAACCTTGCGACAGTAAGCACCTTGTAAATAATTGCTATTACGACCTTGAGTTGCATCTGTGTACAGAGAGTGCAAGTGAAGTACCTACATTGTTAGATAGGTAGGTACGTTGGTTAATGTATGTACGGATGTTCCTATCGCAAACGCGCGTGACACCACATAGGTACAACAGGTAACTCCAAACATTGAACAGCATGGTGACAACTTACACTTAGATACAAAGTTTAATGTAGGTACCTAGTTCAATTTACTAAATATAAGTTACTTAATTAATAAGACTTAATAATTTGGTCCATATGATGGACTATGAGTACCTACATAAAGCATCTAATGTCCCCTAGTGCTGGGCAAAAGCCTCACATCTAACTGAAGATATTGTAAAGGTACAGGGAGGAGGATTAGGCGTCCTGTACCTATCTTATTGCCATCCTAAACAACCTATTTTATTTAATACTTGCCGCGATCGCCGCGAACCCTTTCCCGTGGAACTTTCGAAAAAGATATAATAATTCAAACCGGACCATGAAATTAGCTCGTTCAAACAAACAAGAAATCAAAAGATTTAAATATAGATATTAATAAATTAATATAGTCAGACCCAGACCACAAGTCTCGAGGCAATATATCTCTTCTTTAAAAAACTTGCAGTACAAGTTTACTCCCAAGTTAGCCATCGATCATGGCAATCTAGTTTATAGTGTTTATAAAAAAACATGCGTAGTTACAATGTCACAGTACGAAATACAGCTATGTCTATAAGTATAGTTATACCAATAACAAACTTACAATAACATAATGAATCCAGCACACCATAGCAATGCTTATGCTCGTGAGTAAGTCTCTTTTTAAAAGTCTATTGTTAATTAAGTTATGAATGAACCTCGCTCAAATGTCTGAAGTTAGCTAGCGCCCCGCTGTCATCGCGGTTTTACCCGCGTTGTACCTTTTGTCGCGGGAATTTCGGGATAAACTATATCCAATATCCTATTCTGATGTATATCCTATATTATTATAAAGATTTATTTAAATCCGCTCAGTAGTTCGTGCAAGAAAGAGCACCAGACATACGTTCTCCCTCACAAACTATCACATTTATAATAAAGTAAGCAGAATAGGATGTTTCGTAAGTATATTACAATGGTTAGGTACCTAAGTATCTATTTCTTTATCTTCTTAGCTTAGGTGTAATTGGTCATGTCGTGCTGTATTATACCTAGATATGCATATGTCACATATTTAAGTAAATAAGAAATACCTACTTATTTTGTTTGTAAGTTTGGATATTAAACTACACATCGACCTGCCTACCTCACATATCTATCTCTTAACATATCCACTTGCCTACCTAACTCATAATAACTTACCGAAAAAGGTGGTCGAGATTTTAACCTTTTGTTGTACTCGAATTAAGCCATTTAAAAATAAAGCAACTCCTTACTAACATTGTTATGAAATTGGCAATGATTTCAGGTCAGCCATGGGCATTACAGGTGCGATGGACAGCTGCGGCAGATGTATGAAAGTGTCGCTCATAAGCATCAATGTGGCTACATTGGTAAGCATGTTCTATCTCGTCTTAACTCTGTCTAATATACTTACTGCTCATTTCATTCTAGTCGGAACATTAAAAATAATTATAACCTCGGATTACAAAAGTCGCCGATAGTAACTAAGGTCAATTAAAGCGACCCAGGACAACAAGATAGTATCTACAAAAATATGGCATAAAAATAATTACTCTAAAAAGATAACATTTCTGTTAACCTAAGGGAAATAATAAGTGCAACTTAAACCGTCATTTAACCCCCTGTGTTTTATAATGTTCGTACATTATAAAACACAGGGGGTTAAATGACGGTTGGATTTGGTCTGCTGCACTGCTCACATTATGGGGAAGCATTTTGTATTTCATTAAAACCCTAATATCGTTGCTAAAACACATTTAGAGAAAAATAAACTAAGAATATCTTTCTTCTTAGCAGCTTATTTGTTTTTGAGCACTTTCCAAAGTATAATTGAGTAAACTGTTTACGCACACATGTTCGGTGTACGAGATACAAAAGCTCTAGAAACGTGTATTAGATACTGTATGTGTACTCGTACACACCTGCACTCGTGGGCTTTGTCGCGGTAAAAGAGTATCCCACCTTTCGTTTACTTAAATAAGAAAGTGCGTAATTGGTTTAATTGCTTTATACCAACACTCAGAAAAACTGCGTGTGCGCTATTATTGATAAAACTGACTATTGTTTAACTGTTTCATTCCAGGTGGGAGGTTTAATAGCGTTCTCTGTGGGGGTATGGATCTGGTCGACGCGGTCGTTCTCGAGCCCGCTCATGAGCAACAACATGTACATCGCGTCCGTGGGCGTGGTGGTGGTGATGAGCGCCGCCGTGGTGCTGCTGTCGGTGCTGGGCTGCTGCGGCGCCGCCCGCGAGGTCAAGTGCATGCTGCTCACCGTCAGTACACTCTTGATTCATTAACGCCCGTTTACCCCACGTTTACACAGAGCTCGTGGCGTAGTATGCTAAGTGATGTTAGTTCACTACGATTCTTAAGCAACGTGCAGCTCGGCCCCTTATAGGATGGATGGCCGAAAGTGGCATTTCTATCTAAGCACTACCGTGCTTCGGAGGGCACGTCAAATAGTCGGCCCCGGTCGTTTCAATCGATAGACCAAGTCGGAGGCCATTAGAAGGTCTAAAAACTCAGACACCATAGTCGGCCACTACTGTACTCGAACTTCATTTTACCACAAATAAGTTTTCTTTATTTTCTATAACGTAACAATGTAAAATCTGCAACGAGGGTTGCTTATTGGCATAGGTACTTATGAGACACTAGCAGTGCCCCGCGGTTTTACCCGCGTTGTGCCCGTTCTCGTGGGAATTTCGGGAATTTATATTTAATAATTAATTATTATACATATAAACCTTCTTCTTGTATCTCTCTATCTATTATAAAAACCGCGTCAAAATCCGTGCAGTAGTATTTGAGTTTATCGCGAACAGACAGACAGGCGCGGCCGGGAACTGTTTTATAATATGTAGTGATAGTGATATTTAGCGCCAGGGAAAGTAACACACAAAACTATAAACAAATCAGAGCTTAGTGTAACCGTACGTAAATAAAAATACAACATTATAAGAAGTAGATAAACTTCACGAGAATCTTATGTTATATGATATACATTGTTTCATTATTAACAGTAATTCAATTAAGCCGAGCACTTTAAATACCAGCTTAATTTGAATGTTCCAGTACTACATCCTGATGTTCATAATATTCGTGGCGATGCTGGTGGGCGGCATCCTGCAGTTCGTGTTCCGTGAGAAGGTGGTGAACACGCTGGACCGCGAGATGTTCGCGTCGGTGCCGTACTACGGCGCGCGGCCCGAGCACACGCGCGCCTGGGACGACACGCAGACCTACTTGCAGTGCTGCGGCGTGCGCTCCTTCCGCGACTGGAACGACAACCTGCCCGACAGCTGCTGCAAGGAGCTATACCCTGGAAAGGTCGATAATACATTGCTCAATAATACACTGTCTCAATATGTATGGACCAAGATCCCGGTGCCCCCAGACTTACGTCATTTTAGCAAAGCTGAAATTTTGAGGATTATTGATCTGATATGTAGTGAAGACGGTATGTGTACTTACTGGCTTGAAAGTGGACCGTTTCAAAGGTAGCGCGAACTAGAAGCAAATAAAAATACTGTCTCATTGTACATGTACTTGTAAGTGAGGGACAACTCAACAGTAACCTCCGCGTACGTAAGTTCCCGTTTCAACAAATAATAAGTGCGAAAGCGCCTAACGTATGTAGTTATTTACGCAAAGAACTATTAGTATCAATACTACCTATTGAAAAAATGCTTGTTTTGACTCACCCCGTAATACTGTCCGTATTACCGTTTTGAGTGCAAACTACATCTAAGAGGCTAAAAAGTTTTGTACCTATATGACATATCACAGTGCAAAAGAGATTTAGTCCAATTGCCTTTGAATTAATGAATAATCACAATATTAAAGTTACTACTACTCCTTTCTTGATTGCTTCGCTTGCAGCGCCTGGACTGCAAGTCGTCCCCCAACCCCACCACTATGCACATGGAGGGGTGTCTCTCGAAGGCCATCGACTTCTTGAGAGAAGACGCGCTCTACGTGGGCGCCGTGGCCATTTTAATCGCTGTTATTATGGTAAATATGGGAATGCCTTTACTTTCTTATATTAAAGTAAAGTCTGTAATGTCCCACTGCCGGGCAAAGGCCTCTCATCTCACTGAAGATATCAGTATAGTGAGGAGGATTAGGCGTAATCACCACGCTTGCCTAATACGGGTTGGTGATCTCAAACTCGAGCCATATTTGAAAAGTAGGAAACATGTTTTCGCTCGACCCGGGATCATCAAAGGTGCCACCCAAGCGCATACGTAAAAAAATAATTAAAAATCGGTCCAGCCGTTTAGGAGGAGTTTAGTGACATTCACGCTTATAATGTTATTATAGATATAAAGATGAAAACTGAAATCCCTTATTGTAAGTAGATGAAATGAGCTGAGATTGCCGCCTCACCAGATCCTGCTCCGCACCTGCGGCAGTGTGCAGCATTCTTATATTAATTTAGGCATAAAAAATTTTAAGATCCTTAACTTACTCCATCCTTGTTGAATAAAATCGACCGTGAAATCGTACCTGTCCAACAAACAGTCAGATTTTCCCGTCTTTAATACCCGCTTAGTGCATTAAAATCTTTTAGTTAATTTCATTTTGCCACTAACAATACTCTAACACCTATAATTTATTTTCATGCAATCATCCTCTTCTTCGAGCCCTGTCCCTGATGATAAAAGTATTTCATCATCATCATCATCATCATCCTTATTATTTAGTAGTTCTGTTCATTAGATTTCTACATATAACAAAAGTAACAATATTGTGTTTTTGTTTTCAGATATTCGCGTTGATATTCTCATGTGCATTGTTTGTTAAAATAGAGTGAGAGGGATATCACTCTATCTCATCGTAAAGACCATTGTATACAATAAACTGTAAATACTTATTGATTGACTGATTTGAACCTGAACTAATCATTAATCGTATATTAAGATGATTGATTAGCTTTGATATGATATTGTCAACTCACTGTAATGTGTAGTTTCGGATAATTTATTTTTTATATTGATTTTGAATAAAATTGCTTTTATAAATTATTTTCTTTTTTAATGAGCTATGAAATATATTTAATCCAATTTGAAAGCTTACATGAGATAGGTCAACTAAAAGGCACCATATGTTGCATTTTTATTTATCATAGATGTGCCATTTTACCTGTCTCATTAATTAAGTCAATATTTAGTTGGATTGTACTAATTTTCCTAAATTAAAATATCTAATTTTCTTCCTAATATTTTTAACCCAGCCAGCCCTTAAACTAACTTATGTACCTAGAAGCAAGATTATATTATTTATCCTAACCTAACGCCTATCGTTATTAATAATACAAAATAGCAAAACATCGGCCACTGGGTACCTACTGAACTGTTTGAATACGAAGACCAATCCAATCGACCTGTAAATAGATGCGATTAAAGAGTACTTAGAACACAAAAACATACATAATAGCTTCCTTTAAAACTCAGGATAGGTAAAACTGTACATAAAACAGCGATTGTTAAAAATAAGCTAGTTCATTAGATGATGTTAATACACAAAATACTCTATATTGGTGTTAATAGGCGATAGCTTCGATATCGTAGTCCTCGTGCGAGTTGGAGGTGTCAAGCGAGGGCTCGCAGGTGACCACGGGCGCCGCCTGCGCCGTCACGTGGAAGCTGGCCACCTCGTAGAACACGGTCAGCGTGTTGCTGTGTCGGAAGAACTTCGCGTTAGGCACGCCACCCGCCACCTCCAGCCGCACGTAGTTCACACTCATGCACGGCGGGACCTGCATCAAAGGTGTACAATAGCACAGTTTTTGTTTCTTAAACATATTTAGGTACTAAATGGTGGATATTTAGGTGCAAGCAAGAGTAAGTACATCTATTACTAGCCCGGCGGTGTTACCCGCGTTGTACCCGTTCCCGCGGGAATTTCGGAATAAAATGTATCCTATATGTTATTCTGATGAATATCCTATATTACTGTAAAGTTTCATCCAAATCCGTCCAGTAGTTTTTGCGTGAAAGAGTAACAAATAAACATACAACCATACAAACTTTCGCATTTAATATCAGCACATAATATTAGTAGGATAACCTGGCCCAACTGACGGTCACTTTTGCCCGAGTCGTTATAATCTATGCAGGTATCTATTTATATTATTTTATTATTATCAAGTGCATGGTTGTAAGTGTATTCTGGACGAATGGTTCAATGGGCAGAGGCTCAAACGCGGAGCTGGTAATGCAATAAGCCTCACTTGGTGGAAGATAGGCTGACTGAACAGTGTTCTAAAATCCCCAAAGCCTGTCATTACGTACCTTCCCTTCTATTGATACATTACATGGCAATGCATTCATCTCCGCACCTACCTTGCAGCGGTGCATCTTCAATCTCCTCTCCGATATTATGGTCATACCGTATATAAATGGTCATAGTTTTGTAACTTCCCTTGTACTCCTCCGTATCGTAGCATAGCGCATGGTAAATTTCTGGTGGAAATCAACCCCTCACAAGATCTGTTACCATAGGTACATGTTTAAGGATGCATTACCTGAGCCAGAGCTACACAGTGCTATGTTGCTATCATTACTGTGATAGTATATTACTTTTCGTATCCTTCGATCCTTCACCTAGATACCTACTTTAATAGAAAGCGGTTTCCTTTTCTATTACAAGTATAGTTGTAATTATCTTCACTGATATCTGTACTAGGTACATGTTACATGACTTACATTGAGCGGTATCCTTGTGATGGGCATCGGAATGTTGATCAAACCATTTTCTTCTTCTAATGCCATATTTTCAGTTACATTATGACCAAAATGCCACACTCGTATATTTATTACTACTTTCACATAAAAACATAAAATTAAAATTATTTTACTCGTGTACATCTTTTCAGGGCCGTTTGCATAAATTAAGTTATGTTAGCGTTTACGATAGCTACTTTTTTGCTTGTACGTTTAGATTGGATAATTTCAAAGAATAAATTAAAACACAAAAGTGATTAGGTAAAAGAAATAAATATATTCATCAATAAAACATTGTTAAACAAAATTTACAAAAAAGCAACATTTGTTTTTGAATCGATTATAGATGGGAAGCTTTACGTGCTAACCGTATAGTCATTAGACGAGCGTCACTGAGACCTATTGAAATTAAGATAAAACAATAAATTGGGAATCGGGAACAAATCCAATGGTGGGTTGAATGTCAAGGATGTGTCAAGTGTAAAAAAATATTTAATAATTCGAAATTCTGGGACGTAAATATGAAACACACACACTTAATGATAACTCGGTAACACTATAGTCATTGGGACTGCAATTTTACATGTTCAAAAAGTGGCCACACTTCCCCTGTCCCGTGTTAAAATCAGCCGAATCTGAACACTCGTTTTCCTCCATTTTTAATGTTTTTTTATGTAACCATTTTTAATGTTTTCGTGCTACGCCAAAAATGTTACGCCAATTTAGATTTTGATACTGCGCCGTAATGTCCCCACGGGCATCACTCAATGGCGTAGTTGTATTACGTATGACATTTATTATTAAACTCATAGAAGAAAATTAGTTTTTAGGGTTCCGTACCCAAGGGTAAAAACGGGATAGCTAATTAGTTGAAATTTTCACAGATTATGTATTTCTATTGCCGCTATAACAAAAATACTAAAAATAAAACAAATATTCAAGGGGGGCTTTCATACAACAAACGTGTTTTTTTGCCGTTTTTTAGGGTTCCGTACCCAAAGGGTAAAAACAGAACCCCATTACTGAGACTTCGCTGTCCGTCCGTCCGTCTCTCACCAGGCTGTATCTCAAGAACGATGATAGCTAGACAGTTGAAATTTTCACAGATGATGTATGTAAGGGGGGCTCCCATCCAACAAACGTGTTTTTTTGCGGTTTATTAAAGTACGGAACTCTACGTGCGCGAGTCCGACTCGCACTTGGCCGGTTTTTATAATAATTTCACAAATAGAAAGCTAATATTAGGCTGAGGCATTCAATATGGTCCAAGATATTTTCCTAATGTTAATATGTTGCGCTCAAATGACTATACGTAAGCACGTTGCCTGTCCTTACTATTATAATAATTTAAGATGTGAAGTCAAAGTTAGATGAATTGTTGTAGTATATATTATTTTTTGGTACGCGGGGGGAACTTGATGGTGTTGACGCCTCCTTCGCGGTACTGGCCGGTGCGCGTGAACCAGCCGACCGTGTGGAGCATGCAGTCTGAGGTGGTGGTGCCCAGCGGCAGGCCCAGCGCGCTGATGCGCTCCAGCGTCTGCGTGGGACCCGCCACTATCTGCATCACAACACACATATCGAATAATCGCCCTACACAGAGACGTCATACGTATTCGAATGGACGTTAAATGAGTCATTTTTGACATGTAATATATGAAATATTATGTCAATTAGTCATTGAACTTTGAAATTGAGTCAGATCATGGGATCATGTACCACATAGTTAGATCATTGCTATGATCTACTCGTATAAAGTCACTCTACCATGAAACTTGAGAGGCACTTACCTACAAACTCTATCATTTACTACACTTGTATAAATTAATTTGTAAATCTCTTAAATATTCATACTGCAGAAGCATTGGGATGATGATGTAGCAAGATCTCTGGAGGTAATCGGATAAACCATTAATTTATAATCCAACTCGGCAGTCTTTAAACCAAGAACTAAGTAAGTGTACAAACTAAGTGCGACACCATTTAATTCATAAACATCAATACCCAATCTTACTAAGGCAATTTTTACTGGTGCAAATTTCAATTGTTTAGTCTAAACTTAGTTCCATAAATTCCATGATCTAAGAGTACCCACTCTGCCAAAAACTACATGTTTTCCGTCGAACTGCGGCAGCGGCTTGAATATGATGTTGAACTGGCCACACACCTCACCGTCCGGAGTCACCACCATCGACAGAACTCCTAAATACATCTATATATTAACTTAATTCAATTTCAATGCTTACTGAATATGTTATTAACAAAACACGAGTTATCGATAAAAACAATTCAATGCCTAGTTGAAATAATTTCAATAAACATCAAACCGTGAATATCAATAGGAATTGAAATTCTAGCTGTTGACAAAAACAATTTCAGGATCCAGAACCCAATATTAATTTGTAATAAATTGTAGGTTAGTATATTATTTTATTTTTATAACGATAGATTATAATTAAGATTATATATAACAATTTAATAACAGTTTGTGTGCTTAAGCTGCTAAAGGAGCTTACATCGGGGTACAGGACAACAGCCTACCCTTAGGTTATACTCGTATGATATAGGTGTTAAGGTCAGTTCGCGTACCCGGCACCGTGTGCTTGAGCTGGAAGCTCTCCGGGGTGCGCGGCTCCAGCTCCCCGGCCGGCACGAAGCATCCGAAGCCGTTGTCCTTGGTGACGTCACCGCCGCGGCAGTACAATTCCGGCACTATCCTAGAACACCATTCATTCCAACAAGTTTCTAACGGAGACAATCTGAGGAAAACTTCGCAAATAATTTGACATATAATATTGGGGTATGTTTTGGCATCCTAAGAATTTCAATAGCATTTGTTCTTACTCGGATTTCTTGTAATCATTTCAACCATACTGGTATTATATACCGAAGAAATTTCGTACAATCTATCTATCAATTGTCGTCCGTTTGTATCGCTAAACTCAAGATCCAACCGGGATCAATGTGACTGTTTTTGATCTTAAAATATTTGTGGAAGTTTAGAGAAGGATGAAGAAAAGAGGAAGGATGAAAAGGTTAGAGATAACTTTTATTGATGGTCCGTTATAGCAGGTCAGCTAGTAAGACATAAAGATTACCTAAAGAGCCGAGTGCCCTGGTAGGCGTGGCCTTTCGAGTCGCCTTTGACCAGCAGCTGGAACAGCGCGCACGTGTGCGGCACGATGTCGTTGAACAGCTCGATCATCACTTTACCGATCTTGGAACCACCCGCTACCCAAATCACTATCGAAATTCTGCGACGCAAAGGAAACGACAGTTGAGAGTACGAGCAGAGTACAGGCCGAATTTACCCTTGAGTGAAATAGGGCCCTCATATGGTATACATACAGTAAGGTCAGTAGTGCGAATAGAAGTTCTATTGCCAGGTGCGTAAGATCCCTGAAGGCTTAATTCCGACTCGTACCTAGTTATAGGTAACTAGGTTTAAGTATTATATTATGTGTGCTGTGAACAGCATTAATGTTTCTTGTTATTGTCGAATCAACTTACTTTGTGCGAACTGCACCTGGAGGTTTATCAAATGCAGGATCTTTTATATCACGATCCAAACTTCCAGTTTTGAACAATATAAACGGCAACCTGTAAACTTTTCTTGGTCATTGTTGGTCAGAATTTTAAGTATAAATCTATTTTGACAAGCCCTTTGGCACAGTGGCAGTGAGAGCGCTTACTGTGTCGGGGGTTGCGGGTTCGATACCCGCCCGGAGTCAACAATATGTGCAGAAATAGTTGTTGGCGACGACGTCTAGGTGTCAATTATATATTCTTATAAAGTATTTGTGTACGAGTATGTATAAGTAGTAGTATCAGTGAGTTAGATTCTATAACACAAGCTTAGAGCTTACTTTGGATCTAATTAACCTTGTGTGAATTTGTCCGGGTTTATTATTATTATTTTTATAGCAAAACAGACAAAACACTTTAAAACGGTGTTTTAGTTTTAGTTATGGAACGTTTACGAATATAAGGAGGTAAGAAAATAATGAACTATATCTAAACTAAACTTACGAGGCACCCAAAATCAACTTATGTTTCGTGTCGGCCCACAGAGCATCCAATTCCGACGTGAGCCATTGTTCAGACCGCTGGAAGTAGAAACAAGTATCCAAGAAAAAGTATGTATAAGAAGTTTAGCTTTTTAACTGAATTAAAACATCATGCTTATGTAATTTAAACAACATTTGAAATGAATTCATTACTCACCGCAATAAGTAACCTCGAATAAAAGTAATAATTCTTTTTCCGAAGCTCGTTGAGCAAGCGTTGTCTTTGGTCACATAGTAGCTTATTATAATTGGTGGCGGGCTGTTTGTTCCAACAATCTACGAAGCCCTGAAAACAATGACCATAGAACTCCACCAGCTTGTGATATCAGAATAAAAAACCTGATAACAATAATGCTGCGACATCATTTCTATATTGATATTATTGTATAGACTTAGGTGAACATAAACAAGTTACTACTTAGTAAAATACTTTTGCTATCTACTCGAACTTACTTAGTTACTTTTACTTTTACTACTGTATTTATCCTGAGCATTTAAAGATTGAAACTTTAGTTTTCTTACTCCAGTTCTCTGTATGAGGTTAATTCTTTTGAGCAGATCTTTGTTGACCAACATAGTTGCTTCGAGTTGCCTCGCGTAGTAGTCAAGTCGGCGTGGTTTCAGGTACAGCTCGGGAAACAGCCCTGGGGAACTGTCGTCCACTATGTGCTTCGCCATTTGTAACTAAAGTCGATACCCAAGGTTCAGCTTTCAACGATCACTTCTCAGAGTGGCATGTCATCCCGCCCAGGGGTTATGATTTTTTGTTATAATTCACGAGAAAAATTGCGGGGTAAGCGTAGTGCTAACTAAAGTTAAGGGCAAATAGAAATAATCGGGTCCCTTTGAAAAAAAAATATTTTGTGCATATATAGAATAACTTGATAGAACGCTTAATGCGTTAATAAAAAGACAACCAATAGCCAATATTTGCGTTCTGTATACACATGGTCTTTATTCTCTTCATATGACTCCTTTAGGGTGAGGCCGTGCGTGAAAGCCCACATCGACTAACTACTCCCCTACAGAAGTACAAGAGAACTATAGAACATGGTTCGAATACTCACTTCCTTTAAATGGTTGCACCAACACAAGTATTGCTCCACCGAAATCAGCGGAAACCGCGGCGGCTGTAACACATCATGCATAACGCTTCATGGAAGTTGTATATCACTGATACGAAGAAAAAAGCAAGTATGAACTGATTTGAGAAAAATAACTTATAAATATTTTTCTTCTTCTTCGTCGAGGTGGGTTTTGTATACAATTTACATGTCCTAGTGTTTGGGTATCTCGTGGATGTATGGTTGAGTGGGATGTAGGGGATGGGAGGTGCTGACCAGTTTGAAGACCCTGGGCTTGCGCACGCGCGGCGGGCGCGGCTGCTCGGGCTCCGGCGGCGGCGTCTTCAGAGCCGGGTCCGCCAACACGTCATCGCAGAACTTCTCTCTAGCTGGCAGCATTCTCTTCCTTTATCTTTACTGTCCAATAATGTATCTTATACTCTGTTATTTTTAATAGTTATTGCAAGGTATTCCAAAAAGAGTATAGCTATTGAGGGGAATTTACATAGAGATATAATAGCAATTTATTTCATTAATTTTTTTGTTGCAAATTGCACTCCAAGATAGGTATCATAGAAGAAATAATCACTACGTTTTACGTTTGGTCTTGATAAGTGATGGATGACGGTAGTACTTACTAATTCCATGGGATGTGATAACATCTCATACGCGGTCAAAGAGTAAACATTATGATTGATCACCGTGAATGATGAGGTCATGGCAGATGTATTCAGATTTTATTTTTTATATTGTATAACCTCCTAATGCGCCTATTACACCACAGAATATTTTAGTCGGTCGTACTAAGATTCAGCGCGGTGTGATAAGAGTTAGACTTTTATTAACTTTTATTGACTCCCAACTCCCAAAAGTGTAAATAGGTTTGTTGTGTTTAAGTTTTAGTTATTCATCTGTTGCAGTGATCTGTTGTGATTATCAAACGAGTACTTATAGTGATTAGTCTATGACATGTGTATGTCACTATGTACTACTTTAAGGTTTTGTAAAATAAAAGCCAGTCGATTACGAAAAGCTAACGTGTTTTAATATCATCATGTCTTTTCCCTGCAAAACGTGTGGTGGAACCGACCATACAAGAAAAAGTTCAAAAAAGTGTAAAGAATATTTACCACCAATTAGAAAATGCAACTTAAGACACCAATACCGAGCTCGAAATTAACACCATCATGCGGGGCCTATCCTCCCTAATATGTCCACTTTTGGCGCGAGACTAGAATTTGAAACAGTTGGCCCAGATTCGTCGAGATGTTCGAGACATATCGCGAGCTAACATCGAGTTGGGAATTTGGATCAAGTTTTACATGAAAACTTCACCACAATTACCATCTAAACTTGATTGGATATCTTGAATTTTTTGCACGCCATGAAAGGAAAGGGTCCGTATTCAGACACATATCGAGCCATGTTTGGTAATAGGATATCAGAGCAAGCTCCAATGGTGTTCTCGTTTATCGTCGTCGGCGATCGAAGAAGCGACGATTTCGATTGGTGCTTTTTTCAAAAAATAAAGATGAACAAATGCGACGCATTTGTACCATCATTGATCTTCTTCTTCTTCGTGTCGATGGCACATTTTTTTTTTACCATCATTGATGTAGACACGGTAAAGACTACCGTTCCAGAATGTATCAAGATTCAGGAAAAACTCAAAGATTTCAATCTATTTCCCCAACCATCACATGGATTGAAGCATTATTACGAATACATCCATAAGGTGGCATGAATTGCCAGTGGATCTTTCGTCCATAACTAGTGGCTGGGGTCGTATAGAGAACCATTTCGAAGAACTGTGGAGCCCTTGAATGGATATTGATGTAAAAAAATTGGATGCTCATTACAGACTGATGTAATTAGCACACGAGTAATTAAACGGAAAGCCGTTGATAAAATTCAAAATATTCGTAACGTCCTTCTGCCGATCCATTCTTATTACTTTAAGGTTCTTAAAAATGACAACATTTTCTGTAAGAAGTCAATTTGATAATTAATTCAAAATCGGTTCACTAACAAAGAAGTTATCCGCGAACATATGGTCATAAAAAAAATATAATAAGTAATATTATAATAATATATACGGTCAAATTGAGAAACCTCCTCCTTTTTTTTTGGTTTCGGTTAAAAAACGTAATTCAGCCCTGAGAATGTCAACTGGCTGTGCCAGCGTAACCGTTTTCGACATGTTTTCCCGAATCTTATTTTTATCGGATCTGAAAAAACCGAATGTTGTATTCACACAGCACATCTTGCATTGCCGTATCCCGTGTGAACGCATCATCCGGTTTTTTTTCAACAGTTGGTGCCTTTATATCTCTGATGCAGCAGTTAAGAAATGACCTACATTTGATAATCTTTTGAAAAAAGTGGAAAAAGACCCCACACACAAAAAGACACCCCTCCTCCTCCGCTTGTGCGGCCCGACGCTCGGTTTCCAGATCCGGCAAAAAACCGAATCTGCCCTGCGTGTATCATGTGAACGCATGTATTGAAAGGGCTGTACCACTGCACCGGATCTGACATTTTCCAGTAAAACCGGATCGGTTTGTTGTTGCAAAATCGGATGTCAACTTCAGCCAGATCCGGGTTTTTTGCCGTGTCTTGAAACCTAATGCACGTGTGAACTCATTCATTGAAATAAATCTAAACCGAATCCGGCAACCGATACCGTAGAGAAACACTCGAAGCCGTGTGAACGGGCTGTAAACCGTTTGGTTTTTTCAGTCTCGCCGCGTACGCGACTAGCGGCCAGTGGTGCACACATGCCCCGCGTGCTTGTGGTGCTAGTGGTGCAACATGGTTGCAACATTACGCAATTAGCTGCTTCGCTCTTCCGTGAGTGCAACCGATTCGCGCGGTTGTATCTCAGTTTCGTTTAACTACTACTTTCGATTACCCATTGCAGCATTTAGAGTTTAAATGTGGTCAACAAAATGTGAAGACATGGGTGTCAATATATATTCTTATAAAGTATTTGTGTATATTATATACCATATATATGGTATATATGGTACTAGCAGCGCCCGCGGTTTTACCCGCGTTCCCGTGGGAATTTCGGGATGAAAAATAGCCTATAACCTTCCCGTTGAATGTGACTATCTATCACAAAAAGAATTTTTGAAATCAGACTGATGCTTCCTGAGATTACCACGAACATACAAACAAACAAACAAACAAACTTACAAATATCAGTGAGTTGGATTCCATAATACAAGTTTAGAGCTTACTTTGGGTCTAATTAACCGTGTGTGAATTTGTCCGGGTATACTCGTTTTATATTATTATTAAATATGTACGATCGCATACGCTAGAATGGAAGCGAGAAAAGGCACGTTATCCACGTTAATCACCTGAGCTCGATCACCCAGGTGATTATTTATGTCTTCTGAGATCCCCCAGGAGCACAGAAGACATAATTAGTTAGACATTTTAGTTCTGTGACTTAAAAGACTAGGCTTTACACCTGACTTTTATCTAGTAAAAAAAAAAAATAACCCTAACCTACCGAAAAAGAAAAGGTAGACAAAAAAGTGTACTAAGATCCACGCAGGGGATCCACGCAGTGGATCCAAGTGGACAGCAGCAGAAAAGGTACAAAACAAGCTCAGTGAGGAACAGGAGCAAAAGGCGCGGGAAAAGTTAGAATTTGAAAAAAGAAGAAAAAAAAATCAAATAATACAAATCATGTAATTAACACCGTTTTTCTTTTAACGTGGTTCAATGTACGACAAGATCCATATGAAAGACACTCCATGTTAACTAGACTCAAATTGGACAATTAGTATATGTGTGAAGAGAAGATCATCAAAGTGTTTGACGGCAGTGGAGGAATGGAACAAACTCTGGTCCTTTATGGAGCTGGGAGTGAGTTTATAAATACCGCAACGTTTAGTGGACGTAAATTCAAACACGATCCCATCATCAAGCAGCTAAGAAGTAAACGAAACACCTCGCAAGCGTGCTCCTCGTGCAACGAAGACTGGAAAATTTCACAAGGTGCTCATGAATCACAAACCACATTGGGGAGTTTGCCTAAACTGCAACAGCAAGTTCGATCGTGCTGCATAGAATATTCTCATCAACTATATACGATCCACCATCTGTGGGCCATGATGGGGCATCGTAGCCTCCTATGTTGTACACTCGATAGCACTAAGGTTCAATTTCCAGTTGAGTCCTATTTGTTGTTGGGTCTTGGGAGGATAATCACCGATACCAAAAAAGCGAAGGTTTGAAATGCGTGTGTTTATGCCTTTAGGCGGTGGTGTTGAGCTCCTATAAATAGAAAAGTATTAATCAGTAAGTACTTCTCTCCTTCGTGGGTATCAACGATTAACTGGCGTTGTGTTACATAAGAATCTCATTAGGTATATTATTTTATAGGAGTAATAAAAGCCATCATGCAAACATAAAAATTCATAATTTTGTACACGCTCATTATCTTAATTCATAAAAAAGATAAGAAATTTCAATTATTCGCGTATATTTTGTTTTTAATGTCCGCAGTTTATGAACCGATTACATTTTTAAGACTTTGATTACATTTTTCTTTATTTAATCGGTTAAGGTTAAGGACAGTTCTTATAAAACCAAAGTTTGAAGTTGGTCTAAGTGTACTAATGTGAGTGACGCCGAAGTTAGTCTGGAAAGTAGCCGTCGATGTCCGGTTGGTCGTAGTAGTGGTCGGTGCAGTAGGGCACCGGTTCGGCGTCGCCCGTCACCTCAAAGGTGGAGACGCTGGTCTGCAGCGGACGGTAGACAATGGTGACGGTGTTGGTCTGCCTGCTGAACCGCACCTCTGGCGTGCTCAGCATGTTGTTCACCACCACACGCACCTGCACCAGTTGCCGGCAGGGGTGCACCTGCACACACCACACACCACAATACTGCATCACATCACTATACTCAAGAGTCATTGTTTTACGATACTAATTGTTCTAAGCCTGTTGGTACAGTGGTACGTGAGAGCGCTTGGTACTACGTCAGGGGTTGCGGGTTCGATTCCCGCCCCAAGTCAACAATATAATGCAGATTTAATTGTTAGCGACCAAGTCGGCGTGTCAATTACATATTCATATCACGTATTTGCGTGTAATGGTATATTATTAATTCGTTTTCATTATACAAACTTAGAGCTTAATATGGGTCCAATTAACGGAGTGTGAATTGTTCCGGGTAAATACACCCGGACTTCGGAATTCATTTATGCTGGAGGCCTCTAGGATTCTAGGTAGTCTGAATCCTCCGCGGGTTGGCCACTAACCGACTCGAACTTACTTACTCACTGACTCTGACTCGGAAAGTCTGAACAGTTATACTGTTCTGCAAATCAAGGTACGCTAGGCACGAAACTTATGTGTCTACTATTATCAGTACATCGTTCTATTGACGATCTTATTGATGGAAACTGTATTCTCTGTACTCTTGCTTCGTATAATCGACATATACTTTATTATACACAAGCTGCGCCCGCAGTTTCATCAGTATTGGCATTCCAGAAACTAATTATCAATGTAGCTCCCAATTCGATCAGTAGTTCATACGTTCAAATGTCTATGCAAAAAGCTTCAGTAGTAGGATTATTTGGATTGAGTAATTAGATACTTGGAAGATACCTTAATAAAATAATATTGAACTGAACTGGAACTCAAATTATATGCTGAAATCCAAAACAATTAGTATCTGAGAACTAGGAGTACATGTATTATGCGCATAGCAACGACTTATATATCCCTTTTTGAGAAACAGTACTCACAGAAGAGTGAGTGTGCGCCTTCCGTCTTCTTTGACCTCGGTTTATGTAAATGGCTTACGAGGAGGAACGTAGTTTCAATTCAAAATGTAGCGCTCGTGGCGTGGTTTGACTAAGCGATGTTAGTTCATTGTGATTGTTAAGCAACGTGCAGCTCGACCCCTACTTGGATGGGTGGCCGATAGTGGTGTTTCTCTCTGAGCGCTACCGTGCTTCGGAGGGCACGTTAAGCAGTCGGTCCCGGTTGTTTTAAGCGTCAGACCATGTCAGAGGCTTATAGGCGGTCTTAAAACTCGACACCAGGGTTGGTCATTGACCTCTTCGAAATGAATGAATGAATACACAGGTATATTTACAACCATTTTTACAACACATTAAAAACGTGCCACAGTAAATAATTATATTTAACACATTATATAATCATATTTAAGTGGAACTAATCGGTGACAGGTCAGGTGATCAGGTTCTATTCTACATTGTAGTTACCGTCAATGGAATCCGCACTAGTTTCTGATACATATTTATATGTCCACTTATTGGTTTTATCGGAATACTATCGGAGGGTGGATCGGTTGTTCCAAACACCCATAGCGAAGATTTTTGAGCTCGCACTAAGTAACGTTGTAAAATTATAAACACCGACAAATATAATACTATTTGCTTGATCATTTTCTGTTGACAGTGGCCGCACATGTGTTGGAGATTGTTCTAACTTTACATGTTCAAATAAACCATAATTTAAAATCAAGGCCGTAAATAAAAACATAGAATTACACGTATTATAATACGATAACGGAAATCTCATTATAATTACCCATGTTTTGATAATTGTTGAAAACGAGAATTTTTTATTTGCCTTATGATTGGTTACCTTGTTACATGGCACAATGTTGCGGCTATGAGTTTCTCTTCGAGAAAAACTCCTTTTAAAAGTTGTTTTAGTTTCAATTTGATTTCAGTTTTATGTCACAAGTGATTCTTAATCATACTTTATGCGATTAACGGATGTGTATGACTCGTTACTCAGACGATAAGATACCTTAATAATTACGTTGTGTAAGGATGGTCTGTAAGGGTCGCCTGTAAGGGCAAGCCAAAGGTCTCTCGGTCCTTGCATTCTCGTATATGTCCTCTAAGGAGGGTTGGTCGCAATCACCGTTATTGGTTGTCTAGACAAGACACAGTTACTAAATAAAACATGAAGGCTTTTACCTTGAGTAGAACCTCCATAATGATGTGAGTACTTATAATCACGCAATCATTGCAGATAAAATAAATACACGTTTTATTTTGATTGTATTGCACTTTATTACTCATTAAAATTTATTTTCAATTTGTGGTTAACAGTTTTCCATAAAAAGTTAAGGATTATAAAAGCAACACTGGTATATAATCAATGATCTAATTTTGCAGTTCAAAAGTTAATCGTAAGCCCATCAGAGGAATGCCCGTTTGGTTTGTAATTTTCCTCTTCCTCTTGAGATGTATCAGGTTCTTGGGAATCAGCGGATTGTGCATTGGAGGGATTATTTATAACTGGCATATACTGTGTGACGGGAGGAAGTATTGTAACCGGTACTACCGGATAAAGTGGTTGGACTGGTTGTATCGGCTGCATCGGTTGTATCGGTTGTATCGGTTGCATCGGTTGTATCGGTTGCATCGGTTGCATCGGTTGCATCGGTTGTATCGGTTGCATCGGTTGTATCGGTTGCATCGGTTGCATCGGTTGTATCGGTTGTATCGGTTGCATCGGTTGTATCGGTTGCATCGGTTGTATCGGTTGCATCGGTTGCCTCGGTTGATATATAGGCATCTGTTGTATCTGTTGATTTGAAGGCATCGGACAATCAGGCGATTCTATGTAATCTGAATATCCTACAATTTCATAAGAACTGCTGCTGAACTCCAGCAGCTTGTATCTAATGGTCACTTTCATGGTCGATATGTCGTAGTTCACGTTCGGAGTGCTGATCAAGTTGGACACAGTCACTGCCACGTAGGTGATTGCTGTGCAATGAGGAGTCTGAAAAAAACGGTTAGGTATTTAGTAAGTTTATTATCTACTAGCAGTGCCCCGTGGTTTTACCCGCGTTGTGCCCGTTCCCATAGGAAATCCGGGATAAAATGTAGCATATAGCCTTCCTCGATAAATAGACTATCTAACAGTGAAAGAATTATTCAAATCGGTTCAGTAGTTTCTGAGATTAGCGCGTTTAAACAAACAAACAAACAAACAAAACAAACTCTTCAGCTTTATAATATTAGTATAGATTATAATATATATAGGTTCTGTTTAGCTGATACTCTCTGTTTGGCGTTCTTGCAGTGATATTTAAAAATGAGGGTCCTGTCGAGAGTCACTCCTAGGTATTTGGGAGTAGGGAAGTACTGAATGAGAGGCCAGCCACTATATTTTCTAGGGTATATATTTAAGGGTATAGCCAGCTAGGCTATTGTTCAAGTGGAATGTACACGATACAGTTTTGGAGGGGTGTAGTCTGACTAAGGCATAATTATTATACTAAAGAGTGAGTTCGTCCAGACCGCTGCCAAACCTATGTTCAGCTTCTTTATACGTGTCTGATTGATTTGCGAGTGCCGGTCATCAGCATATAGAAACCTTGCAGAGCCTGGAGAGTGTGGTTAGTTACTGGTGTAAATATTGAAAATCGTCGGAGACTAGACGCTTCCTTGCTTTTGTCATCCTTAAATAGCACGTGATACCGACGGTTGCGAAACATTTCGCCTGGTATGGAGACAAAGTCGATATCTTTGGTGATCTTCAGAACCTTTAATATTTTCTTTTAATATTAACTGTGTCGCATGCTGCAGTGAGGTATAAAAATACTAATCCTGTATCTTTTACTGAAATAGTGAGTGAGATTGGGAATTTGGCCTGTACGTACTAGATTACAATAAGGGTTAATTACCTTAATATGGCGGTCTAGTAAGAGCCGTTCAAAGAGTTTGATGGTATGGCAAAGGTCCCTCCTTTGCCATACCAGGTTTGATCCGAGCTATTTCTTTGCCGTTCTCCACAGCTGTTTGTGCTGAGAAAAGCCAAGGAACCGATGCTAGTTGTGAAAACAATCAAAACCAGCAGTCATCCTGTGACCACGAGCGGTGTAATTCGCTCGAAAGGTCGGGTAAGTAGTTTAATAAAATACCTTAAATTATCTAACGCGATACAGACCCGTTTCATTTAGCATAATCAAAATCAATACTAAACATACTCGTAGTAATACTTACAGTTAAAGTAACTTCTTTTGTTTTTTCAAAGAACCCTATTGATCCTTTGTCAGAAAAAGTCTTGAAACTTGTTTCCCGCTTTACACCGAAGAACCAAGTCACTGAAGAACTGTCGTAGTAGGCGTTCAAGGCTTTTACTTCTTTACACATAAATACTATAATAATTGGCAAAAATAAACTGCGGATATAACACACCATGGCGATTCTTGTGATTCAGAGGTAAATATAAAGGAATGTCGATAATAAATATAAAGGAATTTTTAAAGCTTATGTTTAAATTTGATTATTTTTTTATACATATATTATGTTAGTCACAGAGTGCAGCAAACAGGCCACACTCGTATGAGTCGATAGCCGACTCGGCTAATTCTAACGGCGAAGTTTATGATGCTCATACGTTATCGTGGTCGCCGACTCATAGCTTTTACAACTTTTAACATAGGAAAATATTGATCAAATTGAAAAAGACATGATTTTACAAAAGCCGCTTAGTGGTCAACTGGGCCCGCAGAGCACTGAGCCTGCAGGTTCAGTTACCCACTCCGTTTTTTTTCATAGGTGACTCGACCCACACTAATCGGATAACTCGACCCGCGGGTTCAGACGACTACTATTTACCGATAAGGGCCTGCTCAGCCCACAGGTTCAGTCGATGTCAAGTATATTGTAGTTAAATTTAAAAAAAATAACCCTAACCTACCGAATAGTACCTACGCCCACGGGCTGAATTGACCCTTAGGTCGAGTCGCCCGTAAAGAAAAAAATGGTCAACTTAGCCCGTGGGCTCAGTGCTCTGCGGGCCCAGTTGACCACCAAGGTGATTTTACATGCTTACCTACTTAAATAATTTTGAATTGAAACTACGTTTACGGATACACTTCGCTTTTATTTTACATTTTAATCTGACGTTTCGACCCATTTAGTGGAACCCTGGTAACACAAGAAGGATTCTTAACGTTACATAAAAATGTAAAATAAAAGCGAAGTGTATCCACAAACGTAGTTTCAATTCGAAATGAAAAGTATTTTACTTAAAATAATAGTTAGATCCGAGAATAAATAAAATGAGTGGTTACTAAAACATATTTTTCGATGTTTGATAACCATTAAACCGTAACAGAAGGTCTGATTTCGTTGGCCACAACCTTCCGATCGATTGATGTAAGGTACTCGTAGTGTTGTTCCAACATCACTGTTAACACTTTTAATAAAAAACGATTTTGAGGATGCGTTTTCATTTAAAGCGGAGCGGAGCGGTACGAAGCGCAATTTACCAATCACAGGGAATTGAAATTGTTAATTGAAACATATTGACAATGTCGAAATCGTTTCCTAATGCACTGTGATTGGTCACTGGTCAGTAGAGCTGCACAGCTCCGCTTTCATAGAACCCTTAAAGTTGGTGAGCCGAGCAAACTGTACTGTCTGTTACGGCAATTGGTCAGCGGTCGGGCATCATACTACCCCTGCCCACCTGTGGCCGTTGTCCTCCGCTCCCGGCCTGCCGCTCGCTGCCCCCTACCCGCAGTCAACTGGTCCGTAAGCGTTCTACCCGCTCCACCGCCACCGTTAGGGGCAGCTTGCGTTATAATCTACTCATGCCTACACGGTCAGATCGTATCTGTATACAAAATACATAGAGATTGACAGATGTATACATATAATGACAGATATTCTCCAGACATGATGCCAGCTACGTTTGCAAAACTACGCTCCTAGCGTGTTGCGCGTAGAGGATTCGGTCCCGGGATCCCGAAGACCGGGATCCCGGGATCCCGGTCATATTTAAGTCCCGAAAATCCTGAGATTACATTCAATGAATCCCGGGATTTTCGGGATTCATATATTTTTTCTATAAGTCAATAAAAATTACATGAAAATTAAACCCACATAAACAACTAGTAAAACTGATTTAACATTAAAAGAAAAGCTTCAGAACGAAATAGAAAACAGCATGAAAACTATAAATCCTGAACCATATAAAGAACCTGATCTTTCTAGGATCATTAAACAAGAAATGAATCTATAAGAGGCTAGTTCCACACGAGGTCATAATTTGGATAAGGCTTATAAAAATTTATTGACGATTCCTCCAACTTCCATCGAGCCTGAAAGCGCGTTTTCCGCTGCTTCATATTTGTGCAACAAATTAAGAAGTATGCTTTCGGATGAGACGTTGTTATTTCTTAGATTTTATTTTCGTGGCTTAAATAAGTAAATTATAGTTTCTGGTCTATTTGATTTAAAATGTGAGTCCTATTAACATTGATCTCTTTCGAAAAAATTTAAGGATTTTTTAAAAGTTTATTGGAAAGTAAAATAAACAAACTAAGCAATAATTTATAGCAAAAACTATTTTATAAAGGCCTAGTTTGTTAATTTTATTAGAAGAAATTATAATTTTGTTTTGTTTTTGAAGATTTAAGTAAAGATTTAAAATAAAAGGTTGATTTTTATATGTTTTACTTTCTTTTTACTACCACTTTATAATATTACCAATACAATCCCGGGACTATCCCGGGATCCCGGTATTAACTGTTGATAATCCCGAAATCCCGGGACTAGAAAAATCGACCGGGATCGAATCCTCTAGTTGCGCGCGATGGCACAAAAAAATATATAATATACAGCGCCCCGCGGTTTAACCACGTTGTACCCGTTCCCGTCGGAATTTATTAACCTTCCCGTTCAATGTGGCTATCTATTACAAAAAGAATTATTCAAATCGAACAAGTAATTCCTGAGATTAGCTCGAACATACAAACAAACAAACAAACTTAAACATTTTACCTTCCTTCTGATAACAAAAGGTCCTATGATTAATCTGAGAAACTGTTTATTCACACGTTTGGTTTTAGTAGGTGTAGTGGGTGTAGTGGGGTAGTTTGGGGAAGTGGGCAATAGGAATTTGTTATGTAATCTGAACATCCTTTTATTTCGTATAAACTTTTGCTATTCTGCAGCTTTTTTATATTTGATGGTCACTGTCCTGGATTTTTTGTCAAAATTCACGTCAGGAGTGCTTATCAAGTTGGGCACGGTTACTGTCACAGAGGTTAATTCTGTGCAGTTAGGAGTCTGGAAACAAGATGCAAATATGTACAAATTAAACAAGTAATACATGTTTAGACTAACCGCCGCACTCAGTCACTGATGATTCTTTAAAAGAGTTTATCGCGTTTAGCGATTTTTAACATGAATGAAAGATGACGTCAGTTAGTTAATTGTCGATTTAATTAACGTCTCTGAGTGAAGCAATAGGGTTGCCTTTACAATCTACGAAGGCAGGCGGCGGGCTAAGTGTTCAAAGCACGCCGCCTGGAGAGGTGGGGTAGGTGCTGTTGCACTCCCTTTCCTCCCTCTGAGGCGTGCTCGCCTACGAGACCTGTCGGCGCGACTGGAGGAGTGTGAAGAAAAGCCGCAAGGTAGCCCCGTGACTCTTGTCAGTGAGCCGCTGACGACACACAATTTGGAGGTTTAGTAGGTATTTCCCGGCCCGAAATGATCCTGGTTATGGGGTGCTCGCGTCCCACATATCCCGGTCGTTTCCCCGAACGGCCGGGGATGGGTAAACGCATTTCTCCTACTCACAAAAAAGCTCAAACGATGCGATAAAGTATAAAGAATCTAAATAAGCCACATCGGTTGCATCGGATGCATTGGTTCTGTTATGTATTAAAACACATTGTAGGCATTGTTAAAATAACGGTGCCTTTCCACCAGAGTTTGATATTCACCGATCATTTTTACTACATGCTACGGATACATGCTACGGATGCATGCTACGAATTCATTCTACAGATGCATGTTGCAGATACTTGCTAATGTCCATGTCTGTCCAAACTGACGCTGCATCGCTTAACATCTTCCCCGCACAGCTACACAGCTTAGTATTAGTGTTTTATATTTCTCTCTGCCTTACGTTATGCTGTGCTATGATTGATATCCAACAAACAATGTAAAAATTAACTCAGTTACGCTATCTTCTTTATGGAAAATTGCATTATATGCAAAATATATCTAATACAGCATTGATTATTCTTTATTAACGTTATATAGGCAATGTCTAGTTCAAAGTAAAATTAACAATTAATATTTAGGCTATTCAAAATCTATGATCTGATCAGGATGGTATAATGTATTATACTGAGCATTATACAATGCATTCTAACTTAAAACTTGTCTTAGAGGTTATCCTAGTCACAATATTAACGTCGTATATTTTAATAAAAAAAGACATAATATGTTTCTATACAATTCACTTCTTTAGCAAACATTTAGGTTTATTGATCCGTAGTTAAACTAAAACAGTGAAAAAGGACAGCTAAATGAACTTTTGTCATATTTGTCGCTGTTAGCTTAACTATGGATCAAAATCCGGATCTTAGGTATATCTAACTAAATGAATGTGAATGTGAATCATGTGTATTAAAGTCCTTATGTTATATTTCATAAAATTTAGCCTTCATTGTCTGTTTGGGTGCCTGATAATAGGGCCCGACTCCAGATGATATACAATTCGGTGGGTTTAGCGCGTAGACCTCCACCTTGTACGAAGAGTAGCTGCTCTGATGCAGCGAGTAGTTGATGGAGACGGTGGCGGACAGCGAGTCGAACGTCACCTCCGGGACATTGACGAAATTGTTCACAAGTACTGTCACTTGTGCTATAGCAGTGCAGGGTGGCACCTGGAGTAAAGGGACGGCGAGGCCATTAATAGGATTAAATTTAAAGTGACACTTATAAAGTATATATATCACAGAAATATTTTAATGGGTATTTTGCTACATGGCATTTAATAAAAACAAAAGTCATAAAAATCGGTTCCACCGTTCTTGAGTTACCGATTATAAACTTACACGATTCACGACGTTGTTTTATTTGAAAAAAGAAAGATGTAGGTATGACGACAGTAAAGAGATGAATTTACTTTACAAATGTTAAAATTAAATCAATCAGATACTTACGTTTAAAGGAATGTCTGTGATTTTATCAAAAATTCCAATTATTCCAATTTTTTGATCAATTAAAAATCTCCCTGGTTCATCTGATCCAAAATTCCATCTGTAAGTTGCGCTCTCCACCAATTGAAAAATCAAATTTATCGTAATTAAAAATAAATAACCCGCTTGTTTCACTTCCATGATTTCTTTTTCTAATATTAATTTCACTTGATATTATAAATCAATTTTAACTACATTGTTATTTTTAAAGACTATTACTATATTCATGTTCGCAGTTTGATATGTAATTGCTTGGCTTATCGTAATCGAAGTAATGTGTTATATTACTATTCATATACATATAATCATGAATATATACTACAGCGCCCGGTGGTTTTTTTCGCGCTTTTCCTGTTCCCGTGGAAATATCGGGATGTCACCTTTCCATTTAATGTGGCTATCCATTATAAAAATAATTATTGAAATCGGATTTTCTGAGACGAGCGCGGCCAAACAAAACAAAAATCAAACTCTTCAGCTATTAGTATAGATAACTAGAAACTATCTATTGAATTGATAAACATTGCATTATTTCCTTTCTCAATAAATGTATTATGTTAAACTGATTAATTGTCTGCTGCCACACCTCAGAGCATAGAATCACCGGCGCGCCGGCGCGTGGTGATCCTTTGCTGTGTGCCACACTGACCGGCGCCGGCCGGCCCAACCCAGCCCAACCCGGTCCGGCTCGACACAATAGCTTCATTTTTATTCTAACTACAGCACTTATGGTTACCATCGTAGCTTGATCATTTCCAATATATATAGAATTTATATATGTATGTATAGGACCAAAAAATAATCAGTAATTTATTATTTTGATATTTATTGCAATCTCTATACTTTTCGAAAAAGTTTACATCACAGCCTCCATAAAAGTTTACATCACAGCCTCCATAAAAGTTTACATCACAGCCTCCATAAAAGTTTACATGTGCGCACAAAATATACGAGCCTGTGCTTACGCAGCTGGGGCGGACTGGAGCGGGCTGGGGCGGGCTGGGGCGGGCTGGGGCGATCTGGGCCAGCCCATGTACAGTTTGGTGAGTGTGATTAGAACCATTGTTTTAATATGAAACATCCGGTTATTTAATCTCACATCAACTAAAGGATAGAGGCTGTAGTAAAATATACACACAAGATAATATTTGTAAATGTAAAGAATAGATATCGATTATGTCTGAGTATTATGGCGCTACATTATTACACTAAGTTAATGGACAAATTCTGCGAGTTATTTGCATTCGAGTGACAGCAGACATCTCCTAGTTTCAGTAGCCGATGGAGACCACGTCAAGACAGTCAAGTCTGAAAACACACATATTAGAACGCCTAGTTATCATTATCAACCCACAAAATTAGATTGTATGAAAATTAGGAGTATGCAAAGATAACGAAACTACGGTTTTTCGTTTGCTAACCGTCGGCTTAAACAATACTGTTCTTTAAAAACGGTAGCTTATATTTTCACCGTTTACCCAGAATAGCAGGATATGGTGTAAACTTACTTCTGTCAGCTGTTTAACAGTTTTAACCACATAATATGTGGCTTTACTTTTGTAAAACCTGCTAAACGCCTGCTCGCCCTGACAAAACAGTATTACATTCAAGTAGGGTTCATGGCCTTGTTTGACTCAGCGGTGCTAACTGATAGTGGTTGTAACCAAGTGCAGCTCGGTCACTACTTGTTTAGTGGTCGATAGTGACATTTATATGTTGACATTGTTGACTATTGGGCACTATTTGAGCGCTCCGTGGTTTACGAAACACGTAAATTGTCGCTCCCTGTTATTACTATTGTTAGACCACATCGGAGTCCAATAGGCGGAGTCCAAACCTACATGAGAGTTAGTTCTGCGTGTCACTTGGGGTGTTCAACTGAATCATCGAACTATCAGGAATATTTGATAGTACTTGGGAAAAAGGCATAGATATTAAAGGAGGTTCACTATTTATTAATGTGGAATCTTGATTATCGGGGTCCACAACATGAGGAATAATTTTAACTTCATAATAAATAGATGGGCTTGAACTTGAGGCATTGGCATCGGTCATAGAAACACTTTGTTGTTCATTCATAGCACCTCCTTCACTCTTTGAATATGTTACATCGTCGTAAGTTAAAATATTTTGACTATTTTCAGAATCATCATAATATACACCATTGTTAGAGTAAAGATTACCACTATAGCTGTAATTATTTAAATTGTTCAATGCAGGAGGAGAAGGATACATGAGCTGCTGATTATTATTGTTCATAATATTTCCTTCTTCATTCGAACTTGATTGTTTAACATTGTTATTGTGTATCGATTGTTTAATATTGGTGTATGGCACGCTTATTGGAACTACTATAACATCTTCTAGATCAAAGTCAACATCATTAGACGTCTGCTCATTACTATTCGTAACTTCTTCATCGTATAAATAATAACTTTCAAAACCTAGTAGATTTTTTTTTTTTGAATCAGTTTGTTTTTTTTTATTGTAAGCAGTATTAATATTATTTTGGTCATCGAGATTCTTATATTGTGATTCATTTGTACTAGTAAAATTAGATGAATACTGATTTGAGTTGCTATTCCAATCAATAGACTTGATGTCATGACTATAATTATTAGCAAGCTCATCATTGGTTTGTTCATAGTCATAATCCAACTGGTACGAAGTACCATTTTCTTGTTTTTTTGTGTTTTTAGAGCTCTCATTTGTTTTGGTGTGACTGTGTTTTTTATTAATTTGTATAATGTTGTTATTGTTGTTAATCATGTGTACATTATCGTTTTTGTTCTTCTTATTAAGTATTTCATCACTCTCTTCATGCGAATAGTAATTATTATGAGTTTGTTTGTTAATATTCTCTGTTATCACACTGTTGGGATGGAATTGACTATTTGGATCAATACCATCGGGGACAAAATGGGATATAACAATGTTGGGATTTAATGGGTCACCACCTGCTGATCCATCGTCTACCGGAGTTGTTGGTGGGAATTCATAATATGGATACGGTATATTATTAGACGGTTGGTTGTTATTATAATATATCTGATTGTCATTCTCCACGCGATGATCACGTTCCGTTTTACTGTTATAAGAATGTTCATGTTCATTTGTTTCGGTGTGATTGTACTTTTTATTTATTTGTACAATGTTGTTATTATTATTCACGGTCTTCTTGGTAAGTGTTTCGTCACTCTCTTCATGCGAATAGTAATTATTATGAGTTTGTTTGTTAATATTCTCTGTTATCACACTGTTGGGATGGAATTGACTATTTGGATCAATACCATCAGGAACAAAATGGGATATAACAATGTTGGGATTTACAATGTTGGGATTTACAATGTTGGGATTTACAATGTTTGGATTTACAATGTTGGGATTTACAATGTTGGGATTTACAATGTTGGGATTTACAATGTTGGGATTTACAATATTTGGATTTACTATGTTGGGATTTAATGGGTCACCACCTGCTGATCCATCGTCTACCGGAGTTGTTGGTGGGAATTCATAATATGGATACGGTATATTATTAGATGGTTGGTTGTTATTATAATATATCTGATTGTCATTCTCCACGCGATGATCACGTTCCGTTTTACTGTTATAAGAATGTTCATGTTCATTTGTTTCGGTGTGATTGTACTTTTTATTTATTTGTACAATGTTGTTATTATTATTCACGGTCTTCTTGGTAAGTGTTTCGTCACTCTCTTCATGCGAATAGTAATTATTATGAGTTTGTTTGTTAATATTCTCTGTTATCACACTGTTGGGATGGAATTGACTATTTGGATCAATACCATCAGGGACAAAATGGGATATAACAATGTTGGGATTTACAATGTTGGGGTTTACAATGTTGGGATTTACAATGTTGGGATTTACAATGTTGGGATTTAATGGGTCACCACCTGCTGATCCATCGTCTACCGGAGTTGTTGGTGGGAATTCATAATATGGATACGGTATATTATTAGACGGTTGGTTGTTATTATAATATATCTGATTGTCAGTCTCCACGCGATGATCACGTTCCGTTTTACTTTTATAAGAATGTTCATGTTCATTTGTTTCGGTGTGATTGTACTTTTTATTTATTTGAACAATGTTGTTATTATTATTCACGGTCTTCTTGGTAAGTGTTTCGTCACTCTCTTCATGCGAATAGTAATTATTATGAGTTTGTTTGTTAATATTCTCTATTATCACACTGTTGGGATGGAATTGACTATTTGGATCAATACCATCGGGGACAAAATGGGATATAACAATGTTGGGATTTACAATGTTGGGATTTACAATGTTGGGATTTACAATGTTGGGATTTACAATATTGGGATTTACAATGTTGGGATTTAATGGGTCACCACCTGCTGATCCATCGTCTACCGGAGTTGTTGGTGGGAATTCATAATATGGATACGGTATATTATTAGACGGTTGGTTGTTATTATAATATATCTGATTGTCATTCTCCACGCGATGATCACGTTCCGTTTTACTGTTATAAGAATGTTCATGTTCATTTGTTTCGGTGTGATTGTACTTTTTATTTATTTGTACAATGTTGTTATTATTATTCACGATCTTCTTGGTAAGTGTTTCGTCACTCTCTTCATGCGAATAGTAATTATTATGAGTTTGTTTGTTAATATTCTCTGTTATCACACTGTTGGGATGGAATTGACTACTTGGATCAATACCATCGGGGACAAAATGGGATATAACAATGTTGGGATTTACAATGTTGGGATTTACAATGTTGGGATTTACAATGTTGGGATTTACAATGTTGGGATTTACAATATTTGGATTTACTATGTTGGGATTTAATGGGTCACCACCTGCTGATCCATCGTCTACCGGAGTTGTTGGTGGGAATTCATAATATGGATACGGTATATTATTAGATGGTTGGTTGTTATTATAATATATCTGATTGTCATTCTCCACGCGATGATCACGTTCCGTTTTACTGTTATAAGAATGTTCATGTTCATTTGTTTCGGTGTGATTGTACTTTTTATTTATTTGTACAATGTTGTTATTATTATTCACGGTCTTCTTGGTAAGTGTTTCGTCACTCTCTTCATGCGAATAGTAATTATTATGAGTTTGTTTGTTAATATTCTCTGTTATCACACTGTTGGGATGGAATTGACTATTTGGATCAATACCATCAGGAACAAAATGGGATATAACAATGTTGGGATTTACAATGTTGGGATTTACAATGTTGGGATTTACAATGTTGGGATTTACAATGTTGGGATTTACAATGTTGGGATTTACAATGTTGGGATTTACAATATTTGGATTTACTATGTTGGGATTTAATGGGTCACCACCTGCTGATCCATCGTCTACCGGAGTTGTTGGTGGGAATTCATAATATGGATACGGTATATTATTAGATGGTTGGTTGTTATTATAATATATCTGATTGTCATTCTCCACGCGATGATCACGTTCCGTTTTACTGTTATAAGAATGTTCATGTTCATTTGTTTCGGTGTGATTGTACTTTTTATTTATTTGTACAATGTTGTTATTATTATTCACGGTCTTCTTGGTAAGTGTTTCGTCACTCTCTTCATGCGAATAGTAATTATTATGAGTTTGTTTGTTAATATTCTCTGTTATCATACTGTTGGGATGGAATTGACTATTTGGATCAAAACCATCAGGGACAGAATGGTATATAACAATGTTGGGATTTAATGGGTCACCACCTGCTGATCCATCGTCGACCGGAGTCGTTGGTGGGAATTCATAATATGGATACGGTATATTATTAGACGGTTGGTTCTGACTATAATATATCTGATTGTCATTCTCCACGCGATGATCACGTTCCGTTTTACTGTTATAAGAATGTTCATGTTCATTTGTTTCGGTGTGATTGTACTTTTTATTTATTTGTACAATGTTGTTATTATTATTCACGGTCTTCTTGGTAAGTGTTTCGTCACTCTCTTCATGCGAATAGTATTTATTATGAGTTTGTTTGTTAACATTCTCTGTTATCACACTGTTGGGATGGAATTGACTATTTGGATCAAAACCATCAGGGACAGAATGGTATATAACAATGTTGGGATTTAATGGGTCACCACCTGCTGATCCATCGTCTACCGGAGTTGTTGGTGGGAATTCATAATATGGATACGGTATATTATTAGACGGTTGGTTGTTATTATAATATATTATCTGATTATCAGTCTCCATGCGATGATCGCGTTCCGTTTTACTGTTGTTTTCAATAGTCAATATATTTTGGTTGTTATCGCTATTAATATAATTTACAGTTTCTAGCGATTTTGGATTAAAGATGTAAGGCCATTTATATATGATTTGCTCTTCATTATTAACGTTGTTTTTGCTATCACTAGAATCATAGTCAATCCACTCTATGTTGTCCGTGTCATTACTCCATGATATGTGATGTCTGTTAGTGTTTATAGTAGCGTCGTTTGGTAGAGGAATAATCAATTTAAAATGATCATCGTTATTGCCCTGATTTGAATTGACGTCACATTGACAACTGGCATCGTCCTGGGTTTGACCAGCGACTTGATTGGAATATAGAAGAGCAACGTCTTTGTTTTCAACGTTAAATGGTTCAAGGGTTTCTGCTTGTGTGTCTAAACCACCATAAACTGTAGAGATGTCTGAATTAGAATTTAAATTGACGTAATCTGGAGATATGCCGTCGAAAGCGTTCATGCGCTCATAAGATTTTAATTTTTCCTCATTTGCAACATCTAAGTATACAGCCATACCGACGGCAAGGGGGACGAGGTGATGTTGCGACGGCGATACATTCCGGTGGAAACTATATCGATTTAGTGCGATATTATTTGTTAAGCGATTGTGGCTCACACGAGGACCATATACGAGGCAACTTAGGTCTACGATTCCTTTCGCCAAAATCTCATACGGCGTGTTCCCAAGAAGTCCATTATGACGTATAAAAACAATTTTAGATAATTTATCATAAATTACATTTTTAGCGAGGAACGGATAAGACAAATTTATCTTTAAAATCTTCAGATTGATGCACGGGTGTATCTGTAAAAAATATGACATGGCAATTATCTTACATGGTTTATCATCTACATACAAGTACTAATTAAATAGTGACTAGATTTTTTAAACTTAGGCAAATTTCCATATTATGTTGATATCATTGCGTATTCCTTATTTACCCTCTGTCCACTTGGATCCACTGCATGGCTCCATTGATGGATCCTAGTACACTTTTTTGTCTACCTGAGTCCATCGAACCCGTCAGTTCTAAATAATGGAAGACACTTTAAGGTGCACTTGGATCTTCCAACTTACGTTTACTCCCACCTGTTCTGTTGACAGAACTACTGGGACTTTTTTTACCATTAGTTTTGCCCACAAACTACTCAACTCAACACAAATTACTCAACAGAACAGGTGGGAGTAAACTCTATTGGAAGATCCAAGTGCACCTTAAAGTGTCTTGGAATCCATTATTTGGAACTGACGGGTTCGATGGACTCAGGTAGACAAAAAAGTGTACTAGGATCCATCAATGGAGCCACGCAGTGGATCCAAGTGGACAACACCCTTATTTAAAATTAATGCTTACACAAAAATATATTGTAAGGAATCAATTTTTACTTTTTGATGTAAGTATTGCAATTTTAATACTTACTCTCAACGGAATCCTAGAGATCTCCTCCGACACAGGTAAGTATCCATGCTTCCTCACTGTTACGTAATGGTTGGGTTCATAATAACGGTTGTGGGAAACGGCGCACATACATTTGATATTTATTATTAAAATAACAATCACTCGCAATAAATCCTTCATTGTTTATTTTTTATATAATTGCGCTATGTTTCAACGCACACGTTGCTGTTTGTTCAAACTTATCGCCGTATTCTTTCAATAACGCAGTAAATCCAGTACCTAATACGAAACTATTTAGTATTGGTTAGGTGTTAGTTATAAAAATATTATCGACATAATAAAATTAATTCATTCAATTTAAATTTACACGCATATACATACTTTTTTAGGAATTATAATTGAGTTACTTTTTATGAATACTTAGGATGGTTATAATAATAAATGTTTCCCATTAAAATAAAGTTAATTAAAAAGTGACTTTACACACTTCCATCAAGATTGCCCACGTCCACGTCTCACGTGCTTCTGAATTTTCTTGTAATATGATAATATATACATATAATGCCATTAAACATTCTGAATCTCTCAATGAAATTCACTATTTATTCAGTGGTAACTTGGTGGCAATAGACATTCTTCAACAAACACCCACATCTAACATTAGGATCGATGATTACTTAACTAGTTTAAAAAAATACCTACACAAAAGAGAATGGTCACAACCCATAAAATTTAAAACCAAGCCGGGCCCAAAAATTTTAAATCTCAGACTTTGGATTAAAAGTAGTAAAAATATTCTCAGGTGTCATCATTGCCTAATCTAGTGGCTAACCGGTTTGTTATTAAAGTTGCGTAGGAGCTTGAGGCATACAATGTTGTTTTTAAATAATTGACATTTATTTCTTCTTCTTAGTATAGACTTCGTGACGTAGTAAGTCCGCGGTCCGACGTCCGACGTCTGACAAGACAACCGACAAGTGACATCCAGTATGCGATACCCCATCGATACCCGGTATAACGTATAAGGTATATGAATATTATTGACTCCGATCGGGGATCAAACCCTTGACACAGTAAGCGCTCTCACATGCCACTGTGCCAACGGGCTTGTGACGAGAATATTTCAATCTACGAAAATAGCAATACGGCAGGGCCATAAGTGACAGGCCCATGGATTTAATGTTATATATCAAATCCATGAACAGGCCAAAACAACTGATCTGACCTTTCCCTGGCGGTGAAAATTGCTTACAGCGAGTGATAAGAATAGACCTTGTTGCTTAGTTGGGCTCGCCGTACAGCGTAGACCATGGAAGAGCGAAGTACTTACTAGTGGCGTAATTAATAGTCTCCTGTGGGCCTAGTGTGGCTTCAAACCAAATTCAGTTATCTCAAACTGAAACAAACCTCCTTTATGTTCCTACCGTATAGATACTACTCATGCAAAAAAAACTTTAAAATGTCAGTGTCTAAAATTTGATTTAATTTTAGTTTAGTTAGCAAAAATAATCTAAAAATAATTTTATTAATATTTTTACTCTTCATGAATAATTGACACGAAAATGAAAGGAAACAGTGTTTTATTATTTGTAAGCGCGGGGCTGATGCTTGTAAGATATTTATTGTTACATTTACCAATAAGACTAATCTTTCTTTGGTGCAACTATTGGGTCTAATTCATCGAGACATGAAAACTATCTTACACATTTACCTTATTGATGTGCTTCTTGCAAATATAGAGAACAAGTATTTAGGTACCCTTAAAAGTTGTAGCTGTAGTTTTGTGCAGGAGAGAGAGGTATTATTACTCATATTCGGGCCGTCATTGAGCCTACCTAAGAAACAGAGAAATGGAACCGCACAAGTCACAACTTCGCTTTCGCCGTCCCAAACATAGGTAGTAAGAACACCTTTCGTATATATTTCCAGAGCGGCGGCACCGTGCTGGCGGGATCGACGGCGTGGACGCTGCTCAACGTGTCGTACTACTTCTGGACCACGGACCTGGGCGTGGAGCTGTGCTCGGGCGTGCTGGTGATTGCGGGCGCGCTGCTCTGCCTGCCCACCTGCTGGCTCGCCACCATGGTGCCCTGCCACGCCAAGACCAAGTCCGTCCTGATAACCGTACGTAGTGTCTATGTTAACCTGTCATGTTACCTCACCACTAAGAGTTGCCTTCGGTTCAAAAAGAGTGCACTCAATTTCGGCACTAAAATACACTATATTTTAGCATGAAAACCAGGACAAACGGAAAGCTTTTAATTTATAAGGAAAATTGATACTTTTATGCGGCTTGATGTGCCTTTTAAAAGTTTTAACTGTTATTATAATATGATGTACATATGTGGTTATTTGATTGCCTTGTTTTCGTTATGAGTATGATTGGTGGTGGTTGTTAGATGATGGCTCTGGTGATATCGTCAATGATGATGCTGTCGCTGGGCGTGTCGTCGGCGGCGAGCCTGTCCCGCGAGCTGCGCGACACTGCGGCGCTCAACGCCAGCATGACGCGCGCCATGGCGCAGGTCAGCTTCAACCCCGCCGTCAGGAGCTCCTTCTCCGCCATGCAGATTGAGGTACCACATCGCTACTACTTGTTCTCTTATACATAATAATAAGTAGCTCTTCAAAGTGTCGCTAAAAGTCAGGAACAGCTAGGGCTACAATGTGGCACCGCAAGGCGCAACTGGTATTCAATGAGTGAAGATGAATTCGGCCCAACGTGAACGGCGTAAAGCTCTGAGTAATCACATTGCATTGGTTGAATTTTATACTTAACATTGTACATATAGTTTACACTTCTTCAAATTAGTACGTGAATATTGTTTCATTTCAAATTAAATTTATTTTTTACATCAATGTATGAAACCATTATGTTGCTACAACATTTGTATATCTGATTATCAACACACTTCGTAATTTTCGAGTTTCCTTGTTTATGATGTATTTGGTGGCGTGACTACTTGGCTCGGTTCATCACGTTGAGTTTTAATGTAACAGCTGAGGTGCTGCGGCGTCAACTCGTACACTGATTGGTACCAGTACCGCCGCACTCTGCCGGCTTCTTGCTGCGGCCGCGCGTGGAACGGCAAGGTACAACTGATACGGATTTGTACTCATCACACTTCATACCATATTTAATTTCATATTACGGGATGAAATATTATTATGTTCTGTGTCACTGTATTTTTTATACCGTTGCGGGTAAGCACGTCAACAATCTTAACTTATCGGACTGGAAACTGAAATGATTATACTGATTAGAACTGTAAAGTCATTAAAGAAATATAAATATAGATCTGTATTGTGTGATGGACACCAGAACATAAAGTATTTTGTCACACTCTTATTATTGAGATACCCTCCGCGTACTAACTCTACAAAATAGGACCCTAAGTATCATATCACTCCCGTTTAATAAGGTGTATTAGGAGAGTGTAAGGTCGTGTGTGCTCGTGTGTGCAGCTGTCGGACCAGTGCACCGTGTCGGTGTACAGCTCGGGCTGCCTGCGCCCCGCCTCGCTGGAGCTCCGCCGCTATTCCAACTCGCTCTGCATCCTCGCCTGTGCCATTATCATTATCCTGGTTAGTTCCTTGTGCATTATTATTGAACGAGATTGCGCTAGGACGCATTTCTCGGATTTGGTGGGGTAGCCCTTACATTTCGTTTGTTAGACAGCCTAATTGTGAGCGTCTTGATTTTGGTACATCACATAACTCTAGAGCCCATTTTTGATTGCTAAAATCCTACTCAACAAAACATTATTATTTAATTACTCGCAGCGCGTATCTAGTTAGTAAGTAGGTGTAGTGAAGTGACTCGTGTGTGTCGCCAGGCGGTGTCCTTGTTCGGGACGGCGCACTCGCTGGTGTCGGAGGGACCGCCCGAGGAGCGCTGCAAGCCGCCGCCGCCGCGGCACGTCGCCTGCCTGCCGCAGACCTACTTCCAGCACCCTCTCATCCTGCCCTCCAACACACACGTACAACCCTAATTACGATACGTCACTCCTCTGTCTAAATTTTCAATTAATTTACACTTTATGAACTATTTTTATTCTCATACTCAAATATTTTTCAACGCTTTCCCCATTAACGCGTAATGTGAAGAATTCATCATCTTTTTTGATCTGCTATAAAAAATTTTTTGTACGCCCAACCTTTTTTAAAGAGAGTAAAAATAGCTCTCTGACTGAGTCGTGGCTCATAGACCTGCCGTATGTAGCGTAGATCATAGACACTGCTCTATTGTGGTATGTACTTTTGATTGCCGTACTCCTTAAAGAGCGCGCTGACATCACGCTTGAATTCGGATAAAACATATTTTAAGGCCATAAATTATTCGCGCTTTATATGAAACTAACCCACGTTTATTTTCAAAGCTCACCAGCCATGCAATTTCAAATAGTTTAGGGTCTTGATTGATATTCTTCATGTTAAAATGTTTGTTATTAATTTATGCTACGCCGCCATTGGCCTACGTGCTACGGTCACCGCTTGTCGTAGCGTCGTAGCGCGTAGCGCGTAGCACAGGTAGCTCGACCGAGCGTCCGCCGTCGATTATTTATTGTGACGTGTGTTTAGCAGTAGCACCTGCAGTATTTAATTTATTATCTGATTAGTCTTATTACAGTTACTTTATGGATGTTTCTGGTAAAATTTCTTATGTTTTTTGTAATAAATATACAAAAAAGGTTTCTTATTTTATTTTTGGTAATTAAAAGAAAAATATTCGAAGTAAATCATTTTAATTGTTATTTTTTGAACACAATACAACATGCAAGCATTTAAATGCTTATGAAAATTAAGAAACAATAATATTTCTTTCTATATTTGGTACCTATTTTTGGTTAATATCAAATTATGTATACAAAAACAATCTCTATATGAAGGACAAACAAAACTATAATATAATATATTATGAAAATGTTCATACAACATAGGGTGCAGTGCGCGGACCAGCCGAGGCGCCAGCTCTAACTCTATCATGTACAGGACTATAACTATTATTAAAATATGACGTAATATTATTAATTGAAGAAGCCGCCGGCGCCGCCCGTCCGCGCACCGCCCCTCCTCGCCGCCCCGCCCCGCCCCGCGCCACCCCGCGCCCTTCGCACTAGTTCAGCGCAACTATACTAAACTTATATTCACAACAATTACTCGTTAGTACCGTTACAACCCTAATGTACTCTTAATAGAAGCAGCATTCCTCTAAATATATTGTTTAATTTAGAATTTGAAGAATAATATGTGGTAGCGGCGAGGCGAGCGCAGCCGGGCCGGGGCTCGCGGGCCCGCGACCGGACCGGGGGGCGCGGCCGCGGGCCGGCGGCACGAGGGACACACGCTCGCTCAATTCTCTAAAATAACCATGCCCATAGTCACCCAATAGTACATAAATCAAATCCTCCTTTAGAACAACCTCGCACCGGGTCGAAGACTTCGCTTTCGTGAGACACCGATGTGCGTCTCGGCGAATGAGAATACACTGAACTAGAAAAGGACTGCAACGCAATTATCATAAATACAATGTCCCACGAAGTGCGAGCCCGGAGCGGGCGGACGCGCGCTCGCTCGCAAATTTAAGGCCGTCGAGGGAGAGTCGCGTCCGCCTTCAATTGATTAACATTAGAACTATCTATAATAAATAATGTGTCGTGTGAGGAGCGCGCTCAGGGCGGCTCTAGCGCCGCGCGCCGCGGTGCTTGCGGTGCGCGCGCGCCGGCCCGCGGCCCAGCCACAGCGCCAGCGCCGCCAGCGCCGCCGCCAGCGCGCCACCCCGCGCCCCCGCCCCCGCCCTGCACACACACACGCGCACGCGCCACGCATCACACTCCGCCTCTTCTCATACACATACACACAATATAATATGTAACTACCCGTGGTAAAGACAATCATATAATATGGTTATATTAAAGTGACTACTATTATTACTCGTAACAAAAAAATATTCAGGTATAAGACGCATTATTTCTGTAATATGATCAACTTTATAGATACTTAACTAACTACTGTCATCTAAAATTAATTAAGATTATTTTTAGAGTCTAATATTAATTAAGATGGTATAATAATGGTGACGTGCTAGACTGGAATTACGAGTAATGGAAACTAAATATATTCAAAAGAGACAGACGGTGGTAAAATAGTTCGTCATGCTTGGTATGAATAAATGATAAAACATGCAACACAGGATGACAGAAAGAAGTTATGCTTTCAGTGTAACCAAACGTATTACCCTTTTAACGTTATCCATTTGAAGTACTTTCTCTGCCGTACCTATATAATAGCAACCAAATTGCAAATACCTATTGATTACATTAAAAGCATAGAGCATTCAAAATAATCAGTGTTAATATAGCGTAATGTTTGAATGAATAAGAAGAGTGGGGATGGTTACCGATGCACACAACACGCGAGATTGCTCACCAAAGTAGCGCACTGCCCGCCCTGCAACAAGCGGAGAAACGGCGTCACACGGACTCAAGCGATCGGTCAGTCGGCCAAGCGGCGTCGCGGTCACACCACTGAGCCACACTCAACATGGTACACAAAGCGACGTATATGAAGCTTTACCACAATTTTTTGGAAATATGTCATTAAATGTTAGTAGGATATGGGAATGTGGGTTAATTAGCATATCAACATTTGACCATTTTTTAAACCGTTAAATGGATGTAAATTTCCGTGATAGAAGTGTAGTATGTGTAGTGTACGTACGGTGCAGGCGGGGCAGTGCGGCGACGCGCAGCCGGGCAGCTGCAGCGCGGCGCCGCGCGAGCAGCACGCGCCCGCGCCGCCCGCGCCGCCCGCGCCGCACTCCGGCTCCCAGCAGTCCACCTCGCCCAGCTGCGGGCACACGACACAATCAACAGGTGCAACTACAAGAACGCACCAAATATACACGACACGAGTCCGTCCACACTCATGGACGCGTGCCAAGCGGAACGAGTACTCACAAGGCACTCGCAGATCTGGCACTGGTAGAGCCAGCGCTCGCCGCTGCGGAAGGTGACGTGGTGCATCTCCTGATGGCGGCAGTGGTAGCGCGGCTCGCAGTGCGGACAGCACGCGGCCGGCGCCACCTCCTCGCCCACGCTCACCGCCGTGCTTGACAACTGCGTAACACATAGACAATCACACTTTTTCCACTTACTGAACGAACTCTGGAAATAAATCGATATAGTATAATGTCCTCACAGGTGTAGTATAGTTCCCTTGCAGCAGGTCGCAGCTGCAGGGCGCGCGCGCGCAGCGCACGACGCCGCCGTCGCACGCGCACGCGCGGCACCCGCCGCCCTCCGCCCAGCGCGCGCCCGCCGACACCACGCGCCCCTGCCACGAGCAGCCTGCACACAATACATTCTGTTACTACATCTTCTCACAATATAAACATTGGACCTGCGTTCGTTTAACTAACTAAAAAGAACATACTCAATTCACATTGTTCCATGTCTGCGTCACATTCACATTGAAATCCCCCGTCGATATTCACGCAGCGAGCGCTGGGGTGACACGTATGGAAGCCTTCAACACATTCATCGATGTCTATGGAATGAGAAGTACAATTTTTATTAACTAAAGTATCATCGTTACTTATGTTATCAACAAGCGATGTGTTATGTATCGTTACCGATGCAGTCGTCGGTGAGCGGGTCCCGGCGGTACCCCTCTTCGCACACGCAGTAGAAAGAGCCGGGAGTGTTGACGCAGAGTGCGGGCGCGCGGCAGGCGGGCGCGGGCGCGGGCGCGAGCGCGGGCGCGGTGCACTCGTCCACGTCGCGCTCGCAGCGCGCGCCGCCGAACCCGCCCGCGCACGCGCACCGCCCCGGCGCCGCGCACGACCCGCCGTTGAGACACCCGCCCGCGCACACCGCTGACACATGCACGCACGTTACACACCTTCAACACTAGAGACAGGTCAAATATTGCCAATTAGTGATCCTTACGAGTGCAGGTGTAGCCGTCGCCCTCGTAGCCCTCGCGGCAGCGGCACGTGTAGGAGCCGGGAGTGTTGCTGCAGCTCGCCTCCGCGGCGCACCCGTGCGACTCGCCCGCGCACTCGTCCACCTGCACACGTGCCGTTAATGTCAGCTGCTCCATCATCTATCTAGACTCTAGCACGAACCTTAAATATTGCTTTACCTCTATGCAGTTAAACTTGTCCTTCTTAGTGTAGCCAGATAAGCACTGACACACGTAGCTGCCGACCACGTTCACGCACCGAGTGTTGGAGTGGCAATGATGACCCGTCCTTCCACCCGCCTCCTGACATTCGTCTATGTCTAGAACACACAATTTGGTTACTGGTATCTTATCTTTCAAACTTAGAACTAAGATAGGGAATATAGCGAAACTTCAACTACCATAAAATATTTGATCTATGCCCATTGTTCCCATAAACTGTAGGTACCCTGTAGATCTTGGTTCTGGCGTGTTGTGGTCACAGATCTAACTTAAAACCTATCCCATCCACAGTTAGTCTCTACCAACATGTTACGTGGTCTGCGGGCATACACATTTTTTTTAACTCATAGCACAAGTTTTTAATCAAGAAGGTACGCTGTGATATGAGTACCTTGACACGTGATGCCGTCTCCGTGGAAGCCCGGGTTGCACTTGCAGGTGTACTTGGTGTTGAGGTTCATGCACGTCGCGTTCTCGTCGCACGAGTGTCCCATGCTGCAGTAGTCGACGCCTGCAACACAATACCGTTTTGTTTTTAGTATACGAGCGAATATTATTGAAATTATGCTTGGTTAAAAAGTAATTCTTTAAGTATCTACTGCATTTTGTATCAGTCTTCTTCTTACACAATATACCATGTAAAATTTATAAATCTATAACAAGCACAGAAGTCTTATCGAGTCCCATACATACCAGATATAGGTTTTTTATTGTTATATTAAGTCCCCTCATATACTTTTTTATATTGCTGTCTATTGACACAAGTATGTGCATGAAGATAATGTTACCTGGGCAGAACTTGCAGCACTCCCCGGGCACGGTGAACTGGTCGGGCGGGTCGCAGGGCAGCGGCGGGCACGCCAGCTCGGGGTCGACGCGCGTGCACTGCATGTTCCCGTCATGGCACACGCACTCTGCGCACTCCTTGGGCGCGAACCGCTCGCCGTGCTCGTACAGGTTACCCTTCAGCAAGCATTGCCCTGGAACACCAACACAACCGATCACACACACGCACAAACAGACCAATTCCTCATTTTCCGTTTCAACTAAGACATCAAAAATCTTTGACTATGGTATTTTAATTGAAATAATGTTGACTCGAGACTTACTTAAACAGGTCGGACAGCATTCTCCTGGATGAATCACTGGGTTCTTACATTCCGCTCTGTCGCACTCGACTGGCCTGCACGTTATCTCGCCGTGCTGAAATTACCAAACATATATGCTTAATAACAATGCATGTAATGATGCTATGGCTTGAGGTATCGTTACCTTACCACGCAGGAGCAGCGGTTGCAGTCTCGTTGCCAAGTGGCGCCGTCTGCGTGCACCGTTCCGTTGGAGTAGCAAGACTTCTGGCAGTCGCACTGTTCCAGCCGCGCCAGCCGCGTCTCTGCGCCCACCAACTGCCCACATAAACATGTTAGTGCCACCAGCCTAGCTTCAGATTACCTGGGTACTAAGGGGAAATCGGAAAATCACCTTGAGAGAAAGATCATGGATATGCGTCGTGAGCTCTTGGACCGTGGCCTGCAGCAGGGCGAACTGCCCACAAGTGGGACACTCCGAGTCCAGGCCAGGACATTGCGCCAAGTATCCGTGTGGCCCACTTATAAGTCTCACCTCTTGTATAGTGCCCTGGAACACAGTAATTATCAAAGTTTGAACATTTATATCTCCCAATTCTTTCAATTAGTAAAAAGAAAATAGTACTAACCTTAAACAGTGAATGTTTACTGTTCCTCTGCCCCAGCCAGAGCGAGAGCTGGGGGTGCGTGAAGTTACGGTCGGGCGGCGGGATGAGGCGGCGGTAGAGCGGGTGGCAGTCGACGAGCAGCGTGGCCTGCGCGCCCGAGACGGTGAGCGCCAGCCGGTGCCACGCGCCGTCCGCCAGCCGGAAGGGGAAGGTCTCGACGCGTGGCGCGCTGCCGCCCGCCGCCACGTAGTGCAGCCGCACCTCGTCGCGCCGCCCGCTCGACTGCACCTCCAGGTACCTGCAGCACGCACGCCGCCATGACGCACTACACACATCGCACACCCTCGCGCCACCGGCACCGCGACACTGTTCCGAGGTACACATTACACAAACCAACACAACACATCACATTCGTACATCGGCGCGTTACGGCCCGGGGCTCGGGGCTCGCCGCGAGCGGACTTCGGCTCGCTCTACATCTCAATATCGCTGGGCCTTTATGGGGGACCATGTACCTCGGAACGGACCGCGTCGGATATCGGCTCGATGGGTGATAAGATGCTCATAGGGAGCTGAACGCCTCTCGCGATGTCCGCTCTCCCGTGACTCAAACGGCGCGCGGCGCGTGAAGGCACGCGGACGTCGCGAGAGCTGCGGGGTCCATGTCGCTTGGAATGCAAGTGCGCACGAGCCCGGCGCGTCCCCTCGAAGCGGACGCGTACTCGCCGCCGATCACCACTCCATGTACAACAACACCGAACGAGACATTACACCGAAGTTGGCGCGGGAGGGGCGGACACCACAGTACACATAACGTCAAGACATCGAACACAAGGCGGGCCGCGCGGAGAGGCGCGAGGAGCTCATGCAAGCTGGCCATCCGCATACACAATACATCCATGCACAGGGTACGTGAGCCCGGAGGTTAACGGGTACAACGAGGAGGACATTCCGAGGCACAGGACATTCCAAGATACATGATTCTCCCCTATGCGCGCGTACCTATCGGCTGGTGAGACGGATGGGTGCGCGCGCAGCGATGTTGAGATCTAGAACTCACCGTGAGGCGTGCCCCGGCGCCCGCCGCGCCCGCCGCCGCGCGCCTTGCTCGCCCGCGCACCGCAGCCCGGCCTCGCCACGCTTCATACACATTCAATAACCTCTTACTTCATTAAAACCATCTTAACTATCTTAACTATTATACAAAAAAAATCCTGCTATAAATATATTTATAAGTCCAATACAATTCTATCTACAACTTAAGAGAGATGCCACACGGGCGCCGCCGCTGCGCTGCGTCGTCGCAACGCAGTGATTTCAACGCAATGAGTGCCACACGAACGCTGCTACGACGCAACGCAACGCAACTTTCTCCAACGTCACAGCGTCGCTGTAGATGTAGGCGTATGTATTGTATCGGTGAATTTGGACCTAAACAATACTGCTACGCAGCGTAGCAATGTTTCGTTGTTACAAAAATACAAATGAACCTGGACGATTAAGAGAGATGCCTCACGGTGTGCCGGAGTGGCATCTCTCTTAAAGGCTACGCTGCTACAACAACAGGATTTGTTTTATATTCATACCTTCATTGTAAGCTTAATAAGGGTATGATAACATTTATTAACATAGCGTAAATTGTAATAGAGGTAGTTGTGAGGTATGTGACCGTGTGGTAAATTGGTGGTGTGGTGGGAAATTGGGGTACCTGTTGTATCCATGCGAGAAAGAGAGGATGGTGCCGGAGTTGGCGGGCTCCTGCCGCAGCGAAGCCAGCACCGTGAACTCGGGCGAGCGCCGCAGCAGCTCGGCGGCGCGCTCGAACACCTCGCCCTCCACTTGTAACGAACGAGATTCACCTGCAACACATTACTACTTGTCATACACATAAACCTCTTCGCTTTGCTTTGATCTTGGTACTTGCATAAACCCTTGATTATACAGGGTGAGCAATCCAAATGGGTCAGTATGGCGGTTTTGGAAACCATAACAGATAGCGAAATCTTGGCTTAGGAACCATGACGTTGATTTTAGTAAAAAGAAAAACTGCATTCATATACTTACAAAAATACGTGTACTCGGCCCAGGAATCGAACCTGGACTTTTTGAAAAATTAAATTTCGTTATTTTCCTTTGAATATCGGTTATGTAGCTCTTAAATAGTAAATGTTACTAAGAAACATGATATCTAAAACTAATAAAATGCATTGTTTTTAAACAACGAAGTTTTATTTTTCAATACTTCAGGGCCGCTGCCGGCCCTTTGACTTTGTATGGGGAAGTTTTAATATAGTATATGAATGAAGTTTTTCTTTTTACTAAAATCAACGTCATGGTTCCTAAGCCAAGATTTCGCTATCTGTTATGGTTTCCAAAACCTCCATACTGACCCATTTGGATTGCTCACCCTGTATATAAAGCTTTCTTGTACTCATATATCAGGGAGAGAAAACGGTGCATCGCACACTGAACTAGAAAAACCAACGAGTTTGTACGTTAATTATTATTAACTTTCGCATTTATAATATTATAAAGTAGGAAGTATCCTTAACCTTTGCCCAGCAGATGGGACGATATAGGTTAAGGGGAACAAAACACTACAATAACTTTGTTCGTTATTTTTTTCAATAATAAAATTTAGTAAATTTGTGTATTCTTTTATGCTAAAGGTATAAACTGATATACAATCAAATAAACCATTCAATTATATTTCAATGTATTTCTAAATTTTATTTAATTATTTTGCGGTGCTATAAATTTCGATAGTAATCACCTGCTCGAGCTGGTGGAGTGCCTACTGAACCGGAGACCTTGGCCCGCGACTACTTGGCAACTTACCAACTTGACTTGACTCCTCTACAGCTGAACTATGTTTCATTATGCACAATTATTAGAACTTTATTTAATGTCCTCAGAGGGCAAGCGAACGAAGCGATCGAATATTTTTTAGGTTAACTCGAAACAAATGTACCAAATAAATATCTATTTACATTTACTAAACCATTTCGTTATATTTTACTCAGCGCAAATATCTGCGAAAGTTTATCCTGTATATTCTCGGTTTAATAATATTATATAATTAAAATTAATACGACAAACGAGCGAGTAATAAAGGGCGCAATACAGTTTAAATCACCGAGGGTCGTAACGCGTGGGACCGGGATGACGGAACAATATCTCAGTGTGGATGATGAGCCCCCGCGGTGAGGGTTCACTGAGCGGAAGGGGGAGAGAGCGCTGCAATCTCTACAGAACACAACCACTGCTAATTGATGAAATAAAAAGAAGAAAAGTCTGTCTAGTATCTTTAGTCTTTTTAAAAATTTATATATTTTATTTTAAGAAAATCGTGTTGATAATTATCGTGAAAAGAAAGTTGAGAGTGCCAACCGGGACTGTAAAAATATGCAATCGAGGTAACCCTCCCGTGTAATAGCAACATGAACCATGTTGTAACGTGTCGAGGGACGTCCGCGCTGACGTGACCGCACGTCACGAAGGAAAAGCTGCCCTTCAGAGGGTAGAGGTCATTGCACGCGAATCAAATATTCCACTACAATAATTTAATAGTCGAACTAACCAGCTCGGTAACAATTAAATAAAGGTCGAACAAATTGCTGGCATTATAATTGTAAAATATTTCTTTATAATTAAGCTATCTAATTAAGAAATATTATCACCAAATAAGTACCGCAACTATTTCGAATACGCAACGTAGCATGCATACGGGTAGAGTTCGCCGTCCCCCAAGGTACGCGTGCTAATAGTTTACTTCATACAAGTTCTTTATACTACGACGCCTGGGTGTCAATTATATATTTTTATAAAGTATTTGTGTATGTAAATGTAGTAGTATCAGTGAGTTAGATTCCATCTTACAAGCTTAGTTTGGGTCTAATTAACCGTGTGTGAATTTGTCCGAGTATATTTATTTATTCCATGTAACTGCCAGTACTAGTACATAGAGTTCATAAAGTCAACATAATCAATCTTTTATTATTTTAATTACGATACGCAGGGAGGATGATATTCTTAGTCCCGAGCACTAGTATTATATCAGATCGTAGCACAGTATTTCAGTATTTGTTCTGTAGACAATTGACTCGTTGTAAGTGAGAGAAATAAATAATTTGTTTCGTCTATATAGCGGACGCGTATTCTAATTCAACAGACTGAAATTCAAATTCACCAGGCATGCTGAATATCGATATTCAGAACGCCCAGAATTGCAAGAACTACTCACATTCAGATTTTTCGGAACAATCAGTAAGAATTACTGATAACTGTTCAATCTAACATCAAAACTGAATTTCCGTTTCTTAATTCAGATCGAGATTAAGCATGTTTGGTGCCGGCTTAAATCCACATAAAAAATAAGATGTATAAGTTTTGTGTAAAATTAACAGATCCAGAGATTCGCTCAAAACATTTCTTCAAGGTAATATTGTAAGAGCAAGTATCAATAATGTTCATTTTACCATGAAAAGTATACAATAGTATTACAATAATAATATACGATTCCCACTTGTTTCTTGTTCTTCTCACATTTCATTTAATATGTAAATGCACACGTTGCTCTGAATAAATTATTCAAAAGTCATAATGGGTACGTTATACAGATACAATTAAATAACTCTACCTTATTAATAATGCTCCCCTTCCGTTCGGGAAACATAACAATTTTCATATCGGATATTATTATAGGGTTCGCCCGGTTTTAAGGATCTCCCCTTCCTTTGATTTGGTACCTAGAGAATATTACAAATGAACTACAAAAACAGAGGGGTATCCTGCGAAATTGCATAACTTTGCAAAACATAAAATTGAAAAGTTGAGTTATCATTTAGGGGTGAATCTCTAGTTGGAGTGATATAAGTCTTATCATAAATAATGAGAAGTTATAAATAAAAATGCGTAGATATTGTTCATATATTGTCGACTTCGTAATGTGAATTGAACCCTTATTCTATTTTGGTTTAATTAAAGCACCCTCCGCGACGAATATCAATCGGCCACGAACAAATATTTGCGGTGCTTTGAGCAAACACTTTATTGTATGGCTCCCCGCGACGGATTTATTTTATTGCCTGACGTTTATCGGTTGGGTACACATGACCTGCTATCATATTAAACGTTTCTATTTAGTAGAGGTATTTTAAAGGTGAGACTTTTGATCGTTTTCAGTTGACTTGGTATGTGATGTTCAATGTGGGCTCAGTGAACTGAAGCACTCTGGCAGCGCTAACAAGTCAGTGGTCCAAGCGAAGGTATGTAGCTGTTTAAAATAAACTTTCTGTTGTCTTATGGATGTGAATACTAAAATGTTTCAACTAGACAATATATTTATTTTGGATTGTTAAACGTTTAATCGTAATAAACTTTAATAATTGAATTGTAACAATAACCACAAATAACGTGAGATTTGCCTTTCTGTTATGCAAGTCTGTTGGTCAAACGTAACGTTATATAACGTTAGCTTACTTTGGGATTAATTACCCGTGTGTGAATTTGTCCGGGTACATAGGTATATGAACATGGTCATGTTACTGCATCAGCTCTTTAATTATTTCTAAATATCCTCATACTTAATTTTTATTTCAACAAAAATATATTATATACCCATTAGGTTATACATGATAAAACTTTGCATAGATATAAAACTAATGTGTTACAATAAATCTCTCCCCATTTATTTTCATTCAGAAATATTTCCTATAAAATCCAAAATTCGAATAAATCGCAGTAATTGCACATTCCATTCCGCAACCCTAATTGTTGAATGAATTATTAACACAGGATTAATGTTTCAGACATCAAAGCTTTGTGTTTGACGGATGTCACTGGCGACGCCGCGAATGGGGCAATATGGCCAAGCGCGCGCTGATCACTCGATCCCCACAAATTAGGGCTAACACCCTCTGACAATGCGAGTGAGCGCAACTTGCCTAATGGCGAGGATTACGTTACGCGCAAGTGAAACTCGACAAATGTCACCAGCTCACGATAGGGTGCTCACACGATAAATTACAGTTTTATATTACATCTACTAATTAAACATAGATGTTATTACTGGCTATGTCCATCATAGCCAGTTTAGTACAACTTCAAAAAGAAATAATCTATTCATATGACATGAATCCAATCGATGAATCTAATAAGTGCAAATAGAACCCTAATTAAAACAATAACGGTTATAAACACGAGAGGAACCACCCCTTAGCCATCGTCTGTGAAATATGTGACATCGTTCACGACTAGTTAATCAATGTTCGACGAGGGGATTGCAGGCATTTGCCGGTTGAATTAATGTGTAGCGGCGCTAATAGGCCCGCGCGGGTTGAGGCAGGCCTCACCGCAACAGCTATCGGCACCGAAAAGACTACACATCATTAAAAATAGCCTCAGGGATTAGTTCATAATTTCATTCCCGTCTTGGTTTTGATCAACTTTTATATCTTATCACATTTTCACCAAAACTTTCGAAAAAGGGAATCACTCAATAGCTTTCCGTGGGTGATTCAGAAGACAGTACCATAACAATAGAATCGCCCTCTTCTCGGCACCCTTGTCTATTCAATATTTGAGTTTCCTGAAAGTTGCCGCAAGTTATTCTTACTCGTCATTTTTTGCCAAATTGCAAATGTCAGAAGTTTTGGGGATGGAACACAATAGACACGTGCTCCTGACAGGACCCTCGGAAGTGAACGCAATGAATTTATAACAAAGGCAATTGAATATGAAATACCACGACTGCTATTTGAAGATAAATATAATTTGAAGATTGTACATATTGAAATCTTAAACATGCCACTATCCTAACATTGCTCTTTCAATAAAGCCGATACCTATGTGTCGACAATCGCATTAAGTATAACATAACAAAGTTGATGGTGATGATCAAAATAGTACTTAAACATGTCACTGAACCGCTATCAAAATACGTCATAGTGAAAAAGCCCCTCATAATTTTATTGAAATAGCAGTCATGTTTAAAAGCCACCCTCTGATATGGTAGACACGTACGACTTATTACGAAGTGCATTAAAACGTAAGGAGGTGCGCCTTGCTCCGACTTCCGCTAATGGAAAACGGTCTAAGTTACAGCGAAATCGAACACTACTGCATGCATTCAATAAAGTCCATTACGTAACTGACTGACTGTTTGAACTGAAAAACACATACAGAACATTTTGTTGATTCGCTAACACCACTTTTATTAATTGACTGACACTTAACACAAAGTTTTACACTTAACTTTATAGTTTTAAGAGACATGCCCCTGTTCGTCCTCAATAGATGAAGTTGAAATATTTTGTTTTTCTTGTCTTTACTTAATATTTTTTCTAACCGTCACGTGGATGCTTTACTACTGTATTGCACTAGCACTTATTTAGTTTGTGGTTAGACATGGATATGATGCCGGCAAAACTTGCACCAGTCATAACTTCTATTGCCTAAATTTGTCGGGCAGTATAGGTCAATTTGAGCCTTATACTGCCTACCAAATGCAACGGATACATACCTTGTAGCGTGTAGGCGGTGTGGTGCGGCGTGATGCCGGGCGCGGGCGCGACCCCAGCATGCGTCGTGTTGTGCAGCGCCAGCGCGCCCAGCAGGTCCAGCTCGGCGCCTGCAAACACACAACACCATGTACATGTACTTCAAATTCGAACACTCTCCGAAACGATAAGAAAGTCGAGGCTTCCAGCAACTCGTCCCGCAATCAAATCCCGCGGGGCGAGTTGCCGGAATCCTCAGAAATGTGGTTTTTCAGAAGTTTTTATTTAGTTCCATCTGTCCCGGTATCTGTTAGTCTCTCTACCTGTAACCAGATCTAAAAGTTAAAGGTTCACTTTTAGGTTTTGACCGAGCTGCCATTTTGCGTATACGTTTGGATTGGATAACGACACATTTTAACGAAAAAGCTTGTTATTAAGTTAGTTTTGTATAGTAGATGGTTCAACTTTTATTTTAAAGATGCTTCAAATTATGATGCTTTAAATGTAATAAATAATAATTCAGACATCAATGTAACACAGTAATCATTTTTTCAATAAAATTATTTAACAAGTGATTGGAATTTACTTTGAGTAATATGAGTAGAGACCAACGCGTCTGGACACCCTAGGGACTCTTGCCCGCCGCACTGTGTTGGCCTTCATAATAAAACCCTAGTTATTGACCACTTACACGCACACTACACGACAGACAAATATCAAGTCTACCGAAATAAGACTATAGTCACTCATATGCGGTAAAAATAGTCCTACTCAAAAATACTCTCGGTCAAGCCACCTTAAAAACACAACAGTACATCAAAACTGATAAGTACACAGCGATATCACAAATTAATTATGCTAACCTAATACAAACCATTACATTAAGCACGGGATTTCACTTAATAACTTTGCCTCATTCGAAAATATAATTAACTAGCCGCGCCCCGTGGTTTCACCTACGTTGTACCCGGTCCCGCGGGAATTTCGGGATAAAATGTATCCCATGTGTTATTCTGATGTATAGCCTATATTACTGTAAAGTTTCATCCAAATCCGTTCAGTAGTTTTTTCGTGAAAGAGCAAAAAACATACTTACATGCATACATCCATCCTTACAAACTTGCGCATTTATAATATTAGTAGGAAAGGATTCCTAAAATCCTCTGCAAGGATACGTAACGTGTTTGATGACATTAAATTGCAATGAAAATTTGTCATCTGTTACTGAATTTTTAAAGCAATACAAGTACAATTTGACAGGGATCCAAGTCTGAATCCCTCGTTGTAGTAAAATATTAATAATAAAAAGACAATCTCTCTTTGTTACGACTTCCGATATAAAATATACTAACATCGTCGAAATATACGGCCATTAACTTGTTATGGTATCTGTTAAATACTCTGTAACGGGTATATTTTTGATGAATGCGAGTTACGTTTACGAGTCTGTAGACTGTAAGTGGCCTACATTCACACAATCAATACTACACCGGAAGATTCCGAAAAAAGCCTTGATGAAGCATTTTTGTACCTATCGATTTGGGTTGATAAGTTATATTTAAACAAAAAATATTTTTCTTTTTTTAGCCTTGCCCCATTATCCGGGGTTGGCTGAAACTATCATGCAAATATTATTCAAACAAATCATGTTTACTTTAAACAAATCTGCATTGAAATCACTATTGCAGGGTAATTCTGCAGATACAGAATTATTATTCTATAAGAGATCCATTCTTCAGTATAACCCGGTCACGTAGCAAGCTACGACGTAGCGCTCGTAGGCAACTAGGCTACGAGATATTTTACACACTTTACAATGTAGGTTACACAAGGCAACCTACAGAGTGTTTCTGATGTGAAACATTGGATTATATAAACTGAAATTGTTACATTAATGATTTGACGTCTACGTACGTATTATGGCTATGAATACAGATAAGAATATAAACGACTACCATTGCCCTACGGTGTTACCCGCATTGTGCCCGTTCCCGTAAGAATTTGATTCGGGTTGAAAAATAGCCTATAACCTTTCCGATAAATTCGGCTGTCTATGACAAATAATTATTCGTATCGGCCTGGTAGTTTCTGTAAATAGCGCGTTCAAACAAACTCTTCAGCTTTATTATATTAATAGAGATATTACCGAACATTCAGTTGTACCAGAGCTCTCCGAGCTATTGTTGCCATCTTGAATCGAGGTTTAATCATGGCGCAGTCAGAAACAGTCCGAGATTGGATTGTTGAAAGCACTTGAAGCGGTCGGGAGTGACACGAGCCACGATTTACGAAGCATACGCCCGCATGATTGTTTAAGACAAAGCTTGCACTAGGGTTGGCAGGGATGGCTCGTGGGACGGATTTTATATAAAATTACATTTTGAAATAAATACGACCAAACCACCTCACAATAGTTCCATGTGTAACTATCAGGTTTCTTTTATTTAATGGGTCTTAACAAATAAATTAAGGAGTGAAAATATGTTGCCAGCTTTGTAACAGACAGATGACAATATAAAATATATGTTTTTGTAAATATAATCGAACTAGTGTCCTTAGCCTCTAGGAGTCTTAAATGTCATTATATGAATACTATTGAAATGGTTTTTTTATGAAATGAAATTAACTGTATAAAAACGCGAGTTTCGAGTGAGTATCGAGTCGCACCCCTGTCGCGAGAGCGGCGTCGCGTCGTCGCCGCCGGCTCGTCTGCGGCGCCCAGGCCCGGCTGTCTGTCTGTCACTGCTCTACCGCGCTCCACATTGCCTCTCACTCGACTCCTTAACTAACCAAACTATACAAGACAGTTTCGTTTTTTTTCTTACATTTTATTTTGTTTATAATTTGCCTATTATTCGTTCGTTAAACCCATGTGGTAGAAACGAAATAAAAATGTGCGCAGGTAAAAGTATCCTACTCTACCTCACCTGTACCTCACCACAAATAAGTGAGGACTTTTTATAATTATTTTATCAGGGCACCAATAAGTGCAAAGGTTTGCTTAACGGCAAAGAGGAAGGTCGACAGTCGGAGTTTCAACGCCTCACTTTTAAAACCTCGTCACGTCAAAACGTCCTCAAAAGTATTTCGCAACTGCGTGGAAAACAATGGCACATTCAAAGAGCAAACGGATCAGAACTCGGTGATCTCTTTCATTGAACTTAAAAACTGATTGTTTCATCATGGGATTATCACTATGATCTAAATCTGCGATCTAAATCTAAATCTGCTATCTAAATTTGGTTTAGGCCTTCTAAGAGTCTGAGGACTAATCCTGTGCTGTTCGCGCCATCTGTTAAATCGAACTATAGGAAGAATTCCTTTGTAATAAGGGCCAGCAATTGTTTCAATCAAGTTTCTAAATCTGCAGATGTTGACCTATTTAATACAAGTGCTTCTGCGTTAAAGGGACTAATCAGCAGAGAATTTTTCAGTTCAATTTTTCAGTTTATACCGTAAGAGATATTTTGTATTATTATTATTATTTTTTTGTTTATGGTTGGAGTTAGACGTACTAAATTTTTTGTTTGCTCGTAAATTTTTATAATGTTGCTATTCGTGGGAGCCTGTAATTGGCTATCGATAGTTTAATTAGTATTAATATTTGTATAAAGAGCTGTTGGTTCTCCTAAAATAATAAAATAAATAAATAAAGGCTGGCAACTTTTTGACTTTTGAGCTAACGTTTTACTCCATCGGAGATCGGAGAAGGTGTTTCAAGATACAGTGTATTGTTTTGTATCTGAGATCCGTTACATATCCAACACTTATTATTTCATGTTGCGAGTCTTAGGATTTGGTATCTTTAAATACTTTCTGTTCTGTTTCTGTTGTTATTGTGATTAGAAACTGTTAAACTATTGATAGTTAACATAATTTAATAGAATCGAGTAATGATAAAAACAGAACGCAAGTCTTCTAAGAAATAAAGTTTGGTTTAACGTCCGTTGGTTACAGCTCAGAGGCTATAAAACGTATTCGCCACGCGATCGTAAACACTTATACACTATTTCGCGTTAATGGCCTTCCTTGCTAGATATAAGGCTTGATATCAATGTTGCCTAACCTACCCCACACCCGTACAAGCTATTATAAATCTTTTGGCTAACGGGTTAAGAACTAAATCCCAAACCAGCTTCTGTAATTGGTGCATATAATGCAATTTATGTGTCTGAAAATGGCTTTCGGCTTCCCTCTTCAACCTAGACGTAGGAAAATGAAATAACGCCTTAGAGGTTTCATTTACTAATGCATATTATCGCACCGAGTTTTGAATTGAGTTTTGATTTAACCATATTAATTAAAACTGTCTTATGCACATTATGTTATTTCTAAAGGAGTAAATTACCGAAAATGGCTACTGAGCACGTCAACGCGGTCTGTGGCTGAAGTGGCTGATTAATGAAACCGCTCACTGAAGGAAAGTGACGGTATACAAAAGGTTCAACTATGCGGAACGACGGCGGGCTCAGGGCTCCTCTGGATTAATGGGCGAATAATTAATTAAACTTTGCGCTTATTAGACATTTTACACGGGCGTTAAGTACGTCAAAAACGGTAAAAAATATATATTATACCTAAGATCACATATCTAATTGGACACTGTTTATGTGACATTTAACATAATAAGAACTAGCCAAATAACTGGAAGCAAATAACTTTAAAATGCGGTATCGGGTTACGGGTACGATCAAGTGGCGATCATTCACATGAGTGTTCGCCGCGCGCCATGCAGTGTGCGCTGTGCAAGGGTTAATAACAATTAACTGAAGTCCCGGTGCAACCTGAGAGGGCTACCTGCCTGCGCCATATGGACTGCTAATGATGCGGCCGTTTGCGTGGCACGACCAAACACAAGGAGTCGCTCGCCCCGAGCCCCGAGGAAAGATTAGGGTTAATTAACCAAATAACAGTACCGTTAATAGGCACTACATGACTTGCGTGGGCTAGTTAGAAATTACAATTTGAATATACCTGCCTAACCTCATTTAGATATATATCTGTTGTATACCTACTTAGCTAAATAGATGAAATCTCTACTGTACATAATAAATCTTATTTTTATATTTATTACAACATATTATGTATTTATTTATTTCAATTATAATGGGGACCCAATAACATAAATTGAAATACTTATAAACTAAAAGCTGATTTGATATCAGAAATCAAAAATAAAAACAGGATATAAAATATGAATAACAATAATTACTGGGAACAGGCAAAACTTACAAACATATGAAATGAAATTAATAAAACATGTAACGATGTACAGGTATCTAGTAGCTAGTAGCTACTATGGAAAGGCATACTTAGCGTAAGTTCATAATGTATAAACGACTGAGCTGAGCTCGGATGAAAATACGGAGAAACAATTTTCCCCAGAAATGAGATCCCAGCTAGATCCCGTGAACCCGTGTTCCCGTGAACAATACTAATAGTCAATACTGAGGCAATAACCGCATATTGGGACAATAACCGCTATATTGGGGCAATAGTTTAATAGTTCATAATATTGATTTTAAGTTCAACATACTCACTCCAGGTACTAGCAATTAGTTAAATAATACAATACGGTGATTTGAACGTTTTTTAATTTCCTGGCTTGTGATGTTCACGATAAGTTAAGAAGGAGTGTAATCGTGTAAGGCACTGAGACAGAACCAATCGAAACCAAAAGGGCGGTTATTAACGCAATGTTATGGAAGGGCGCGCGCGCACGCGCCGCGTCGTGCGGCTTTCGTGACATATGTCAGGCGCGTGCTCCTTTGTGGGCACTTACTGTTTTTAACCTTCTTTGAAAACCAGGAGGGTCTAACTTGCGTCTATTTTTTATATTGTTGAATACTTAACAGAATAAAAAGGTCAACTAGATGAAGTAATATTTTTTAACTTGTTAAGTTCTGGAAGTTATAAATAAGATAAGCCAGTAACATTAATTTTATTAATTCACAAGTGCAAGCAATTAATCTTTAAAAACTGATGTTAAAAAATAAGAGTCTGAATAGATCTGGAATTGACGAAGTTTTTGGGTTTTGATAGTCTCCTCATTAAGTGGGTTGGTCTCCTCAATGTATTATAAAATTCTAAGTAATAGAGGGGCGAACACGGAAGCACTATAAATATTAATAATGTTTGTGATACGCCATCTACTGGAAGTGTAGGAGTGGATACGTGTAACTTTTATTTATTACGAGTGGAGTAGTTACAGTCACTGTGGGTACACAAGGTAGGTAGTTATTTCTTCCATATTGCTGCCCAAACAATGTCGCGTGTTCGAATTCACCGCGTCGGCATTAAATATCGTACGATGTATGATTCATTGGTTATTGTGCTGTTGATCAATATAATTGCTGGTATTCTGTGAATTTCATATTTTAAGAACTCCTCCGTAATGGTTTCACGTTTATTGTTGGAATATTAATAACTAAAATCCTTGACCCAAAATACAACCATTATGTTACCACGTATTAGCTAAACCGTTACCAACTGTCCACTAAAGTATAAATACATATTTTAATTTTAGCACCTGAAAAATAAGCGTCTTTGGCAAATTATTCAAAGTGAATCATCTAATTTGAATATTACAAATCGGGAAGGTTTTATTCAAATTGTGCATAATGAATACAAGATTTTGGAATATAAGGTGGGCTAATAAGGCACGGTGAGGGTTGGTGTGCGGGGTGGGAACCGAACCGGTGTCCCGACAGGTGGCGGACACGCGCCGCTGCGCGCCGCCCCAGCGCCGCGTCCACCCGCGCTCCCGCCGCCGCGCCCGCTGCCTCACGGCTGATACTGCCATATTGCTGCAGTTAACAATCAGCCTGTACCTAACGTCCAAAAATTTTTTGTCCGATTTCGTTACGTTTTTATGGTCCTGAGATAAAATTTATGTACAATCTTGTTTTAAGATACAGTTCTCGTACGCGCAATTGAGAAAATTGTATATTTTGCAGTTACTTAACTCAAAATAAGGGAGGGCTAAAATAAAAGTAAAGCATTAAAAAGCCTGTAATCTCCCAATGTTTGGCAAAGGCCTCTCATCTAAAAAAATATATCAGTACAGTGATGAGTAGGTATTTGACACGTTTGATACTGAACGCGTACACATATCAGCGTATGCAAATATGGTATATACATCTAATATAATCTCAATAATTCTAACGCATGGATTTCGTATTTGAAATGCTGATATCAATGTCCTTCAGGTACCCTTCAGTGCTTATAAATGATATCCGGTGCCATAGAATTACTTATAATGTTAAATAAATCGTAGTGACAAGTACTTACTTGAAACATTACCAGTCCATTTTATAACGCATATAGTAAGGAGGTGTAGTATAGCATCAGTAAGTATCAAGAATATTTTTCTTATATTTTTCCTCAATACATTTCTCATATCTTAAAGGTAAAGGAAGATTGAATGAAGAAATATATTTTACGGTGAAAGGTCGTTGACCTACAGTGTTTGACCTTCAAACCCTCTCAAGGACTATGTTTGACATTTTGAACTTGACAATGGTGGAGACGCGCGGGCGTCGCTAATCTGAACAAACAGCACGAGTGATAACAGAGCCGTACCAGCGGGACAGCGCCGCGGCCGCGCCCGCACGTGTGTGTGGCTGTGGCCCCCATACAAACAGTACCAACACTTCCCTTGCTGGAAACCCGTTTCAATATCCCGTTCGCAATATCACGGAGTATTCCTTCAAAGAACAGATAATACACAGATAACACTTACGACTAGTAAGTGTATGCTATGTCAGGACAGACCAAATTTTCAATCATGCAAAATGGTCAACGTAGGACATATTTATAAAGGGAAATCCTCACACGTTTATGTTTTGCACATACAAACATTTCGATAATGTTACGAAAAACATGTAGCAGGAAAATGAGTGCCAGAGGCGTCGCGTCGGCACGTCGAATCCTTCCACGCCTAAACGACTACATTTAAATAAATTTTACAGAACCCCAAGCGTACATTAAATCATGAGACGGCATTATTAGACGGGGCAATTTATTGGCTGTCAAATAAAACGATAGTATGTTGTGTATTGAACAAACATGCGAGGTTGTAGACGTAAATATGTAGAACTGCGAGCGCTGCGAGGGAAGGGTGGCGCAACCTGCCGCCGCGATGCACGAGCCCGCGGGCGGAGCGCTACCGGCTACGGCTACCGGCTCGCCGCCAAACTCACTACCCTCCACATCTATGAAGTCACACATCACAAAAGGGATTCCAAAACTGATTTGAATTGAACATTGCTATTTTATACTAATACTGTATTAGCATACCAAATCACAACAGCATACATTAAGCAATATTGCAGCCACTTTTATTATTAAATGTTGTATTATACCTAAACGAATGTGAATTCGTCCTTGAACTACACCCCTCTTGTGAATACGCCGGTGACTCCCAGCGATACAACCTAATCCACCTAATTTATCAATTGCCTAAATAATAACAGAAGAACTTACATTGCGTGACTTATTTTAGTCAAAAGCTTTCTTGAACAAAATGGATATTATTTTTGCTTCTATTCTATCTGTGCCAATAATTAATATCATACTAGTGTTTGTACCATTGTCATAACATACCTAAAGGGCCATATTAATAAACGCGTATTAAGAAAAGTTTAACTATCAAATGGTTTGTCACTTTCTAACATACGCAATTGTCCGAAGAGCAAAAGGAACGAAACACAGTATGTTTTAGCTACACCGCGTTTATTAATAAGGCCCCTATTGTATAACGATATATTTATTGCCTGTCTATTTATAGAGTTCTTAAAATACATTTAAATTGTGTTCAACATTGGACTGGTTCTAGTATTCAGTGTCAATATTTTCTCTGTAGGTATACAGAGAAAATATCTACAGAGAAAATATTGCTTACCATTTATATTGGTAATTTAAAGAACAATTTTCCCTTCACGAGTATGTTGCGCTTACTTTATGCAGAACTAAAACATAACGAGTGTTATTACAGGGTAGGAGCAGGCAGCGTGCGGGCCGCGGCGGCCAAAGACGACCTAATTGCGGCACATACGCATACATATTTTATTGAGCGGGCTTTCTACATCACACACATTCAGACAGACAGGCATCTCGATCTTATTGCGGTTGTATAAGGTTCAATATGGCCCCTTAACACGAAGGGGCCCTGTAACTGGTCGATATTAGTTTTTGGTAACACGAGATTTTTTTTATATTTAAAAACAGTAAAAGGACACGCGGAATTGCGGCAATTTCTAACAAACTTTTAAAAACTTTACTTCGATTAAATTTGTTTGACGATAAAATAGTTGGAAACAATAAAACTTTATATTCGTGGAGTGTGTGGCCTGCTTCGAGGTCAAACAACATTTAGTGGAGGCGCCGCAATGCGCTCGATGCGACACCTGCAACATCTCTGCACTTCATCTCATCGACATCTTCATATTAAAGTTACTGATCTTCGATCAAATTCATCAACAATTATAACAACAACAGCTACTTTAATTCATTATGAAAATGTAACATCACATAAAACATTTTATACATGAAAGTAATATCTGTCATGTTAAATAGAACCATAATGCCCGCCGTCGAAGATAGGAAAGGCACAGGTGTCTCAAAGTGCATGGACGGTGGACAGGTGGTACTCGCAACAACATGTCAAACATATCGCTAACAAGTTTCCAAGAACATTTTCCGATATTTATTTTTATTCATGTATTGGGTTTCCACCAACAAATCATTGTCATGGCGCACATAAATTGTGCTATCATTATGATAAACGGCACTTGTTACTGTTTTAATCAACATATTTTATTTGAATTTTTATTCTGATTGCTTTTATGACTTAGATTCTAAAAATTACTCGAAGGAAATATTAAAAAGACTATCATATGCAGTTATTGAAGGTTACATTATTATTCTCTACATAGAAACAATCGAACGTAAAAGGTCACAGTAAATATTTACGATAAATAAAAGTAAAAATAGAATTAAAGTTAGTAGTCACTAAACTTTTCTTGAATTTCCATGATTGCATGACTCGCGCCGGTCGACAAGCTTGTCAATCATATGTTCCCAACCCAACGTGGTGGTTAGCGCATAAATATTTATACCAATACACAATACAAAGCATACAGGCCCGAATAGGAGTAAACGTATCTAAAGTAAGTGCTTGTTCCTTTTAAATTACTTATATTAAACATTATTCCAAGCTAGCGCTTTAAAAACTGTCCCTATTCTGTAACTCACAGTAGAACAACTGTTAATCACAAAGACATGTTCCTGTTCCTTATTCATGACAGCTAAAGAATGCTTGCAGCTAACATTCGACCCGTGAGTCAGTGTTCCACTTTGTCACCGAGACAGAATTTTAGTGAGGAATAAAAGCTTTTTATGTACTTTACGAAAACTTTCTTTCTCCGGTTTACTGTACGTAATATTCAAACTGTTCTGCCACGAAACATGGTAAATGATCAAAACTTAGATACTTACGACACTAGAACTAATAAAAATATAACTTCGTCAGCTGTATTTTACTACTGAGCTAAGTATTATTTCAGGCCGGCCTATATATAGATTACAAGTTATAGATACATGTTATTTCTATACCTACACAAAAAACGTATTCTTACGTGAATTATAAAATACTAAAGTAGGTATCTAGTATATTTCTTTAAATCTATAGTTTTCTGCTACAGCCTAAATGTATTTGTGCTTAATGATTCAGCCTTTTCGAGAAAATTCTACCACTGAAATTTTCAAGTACATCAAGTATTCAGGCCGATCTTTTCTTTCCTTGTTACGTAGCAGTAATTTAGATACATTATTTATTCAGCAGAAGTTCTTTGAAATCCCTGAATATGTATTGCACGTATGTATAGAGCACGTTTAAACGGATATGTCATAATTCAGAGTAATACTTGTACCTAGCATGATACTGTACACGAAAGAGCCTCGTTAATAATATTAGTATTAATAACAAGTTGAAAAGTAAGCCTTTATCTAGTGTGCTAGGTCATATTTTAATATCAATACGTTAACTCATTTTGTTTCGTTAGAGTAATCTTTTCTAAGTATAGGAAATCAGTTATCCAAAACCAGATTCGTAGATGAATTAGAAAATGAGTAAAGAAATAAACGAAATAATGAACGTTTTATCGATGCCATAAAAAGTGCGATACCGTTTTAACTGCTACAACGATATTTATAAATGGCTACAGTGCAAAACGGTAGCCATTTTATTAATTACCAAAATGAAATGTTATCATCAAATCGCGGAAAGAAAATAAAAAAACTACGAATATAAATAATAATTGGTACCTATGATTGTAATAATGGAAAGTTTTTATTTGTAGTTTTCATGCGACGGTCTTTAGACATAATATAATTGAACTTATAGACCCTATAAGTTGTAAAAGAAACTCTCACAAATGTGTCAATAGACCAATATGGGCTCCGAGACATTGTGTATTTGTATTTATTTTGCTGTGAATGTTCCCACGCGCCATATTTTCCTAGAACAAGTATAGGTTACTTAAAAATAATATTAGTTTACGCGACTCCACTCGACTTGGATAATTTCATGCTCTTTAGTGCTTTTGAGCAGGCTTTCAGGAACATTTATCTCTAAACCCGAGATTTATTTAACGATTTAACGATTAAACCCGTCTCTGTATATAATCACCTGTTTCAATTGAACCGTATACTGCACACATTCTTTATCTAACCGGGGATTATTCTCTCAAACAAATTAAAGTGATAAGATTGCAATACTAATACCGCCACACTGGAATGAACAATATTTGATTAAAATCTATTACGCTTATTTTATCATTTATGTTGATTTTATTAGCGAGAGCTATGTTAGTACTATAAATATGTGAATTAAGGGAATTTGGTCGTCACTCTTTTGGGTGATATTTTTACGTCCTATTTACAGTCATATTATATAATTATCACCGCGAAATGCTCATTTGACTACATACTAGTTATTTTAATAAGGCCCTCGAACCTTTAGCAACAGTACCAAATGTAATAAAGATATGTACGGAAGTAGGTATATTAATCCTACAACAACCCGTAGGTACGCTATGCTAGTACCCCGGGGGTATTGGTACGTTTGCGAGATAAGGCACGAAATAGAATACAATAAGGAATGGAAGAGGTAATAAAAATTCAATGAGCCTCTCCTCGCAGCTTACGTAAGGAGGATTGGGAACCGGCATGTTTGTCAAAGAACAATTTCCTCGGGAGATAGCTACCTACTAACGTCCTACATATTCTACAACATATGAAATGATATGGGTACGTATTATACATTCACTGTTCATAACATCGATCGCTTATCGATATTTTATCGACTAACAAATTAATTTCTATAATTGGATTTTTTTGGGTCTTAAAGGAACGCGTTGATGTCTTTTATACGAACTTTTGAAAACTTGACCTCAGACACTAAATATTTCCAAAGTAATTCCTTCATACCGTAAGTAAGTGGAAAGCTAGGGAATATATACACAACATGAATGGCTTCTATTCATATTGCAATAGTAGTTCGAGCCCCGTGAGCTCTATGGGCCGGTAGAGCTGGCTCTGTTTGCTCTGAAGGCAGGTGGTGCGTTATGCATGCCTGCACTGTAAATCTTACTTCCTCTGCTCAGAACGTGATTATGATCAATATTTACGCAGATGTGTCACATTGCCGGTCGCCTATTACGTAATAATATGTTGGTTTGTTTAGTGGCAAGGAGCAGAGCGAGAGGGCTAGTGGCCGTAGCAAGGACGCGCCTCCGCCGTGGCACCGGGCTTCAGGGCTGCGGACCCGGCGAGCGGCGAGCGGCGAGCGGCGAGCCCTGTACCGCATTGCTCTCAGATCTACCCCGCGACTACCTAATAATTACGACTTAAAAAAAAACAATCAAGTCGACTACCTATCACATGAACACACAGAGCACTATTGCAAATTTTTATCAGGTAATGATGTGAAAAAAATAGATGGATTCTATTTTACATTATAAATTACATCAAGCACGCATACATTACGCTTCTTTAACTTAGGGAAAGGCCGAGGTACTCCTAGTACTATATAGCATACCCAACTAACTATTATTCGTGTTCTCCTAAATACTACGAGACGGAAACTCACGAGGAAAATTGTGAAAAGTTGGATTTGAGAAGAGTTGTATGTGGATCAGCTGATCGTGGTAGGTGGCAGAGCAAGCGGTGTGTAGTGTTATGTGAAGGAGGGTACTCACCATGTATGAGAGTGAGCCACCAGCAGGTGCAGGCGGCCACGAGCGCCCGAGCGCCGGCCATGTTAGCGGCAGCGCATGACACGCGCGCTCTCGCCGGCCGCCCCGGCGGACTGCCGCCCGCACGATCGATGTCGCGCGCGCCTCTCGGACACGCACCCTCCCGGCTCCCGGCACCGCCAGCCCCACCGCCCGGCGCCCGGCGCCCGGCGCCCACCCCTCGCGCCACCCCACACCCACTTCAGACCTACTCCGACTGGCTCCGCCACCATTTCCCGAGTTTTCATTCCTCGACGAGCGCGCGCGCTGCCCTCTTTCTTCGATCAGCGTCCACCGACCTTTCTTACGAGTGATCGGTCCTGTTTATTTCGCGGACAATTTGTAGGTCAGATGCGCCGCAGTATCCAGAACCAACATTTAATTACTTTTAATGAGATAATTCAATTGATTAATTAATGACAAATGAATTTCATTTTATTAATGAATACATTACCTGTTATTTAGTACTCATAATATTACTTAGATAATAGTACAAATAATTGAGGATGTTGCATGTAAATAAAATGAGTTTAAGTGACATAGGTATACATGTAATTTTGATGGTTAAAAAGGTAGTACTAAATATTACATACTCGTACTTATAACAGGATAGATAGTCTATCTTAAATTATAAAATTCTCGTGTCACAATGTTCGTTCCCGTACTCCTCCGAAACGGCTTGACCGATTCTCATGAAATTTTGTGAGCATATTGAGTAGGTCTGAGAATCGGCCAACATCTATTTTTCATCCCGAAATTCCCGCGGGAACGGGTACAACGCGAGTGAAACCGCAGGGCGCAGCTAGTAGTTATCTAAAATATATTTTTAAATGTCTGTAGACTATTATAGATATACCTACTTAAATGCAAGTTTTCTTATGGAAGTCTGACTGAGTCAGTACTACACTCACGCCATGAATGAGTGCCGTACAGGCGCTCGTGTGGTGAATCAAGGTAGAGGAAATGGATGTAGTCAGTATCAGTAGTCTAGAGATAAATCCTGATATCTGAGTTTTAAAGACGATTGAAATACTTGGCATGGACAATTTAACGTGCCCTCCGAATCCGAAGCACAGTAACGCTCAAGTGAATTGCACGTTGTTGCACGTTGCTTAACAATAGCAATTACTTTACATCGCTTATTTAAACTGTTACAAACGCTGCAAAAGTGAACAATGATTTAAAAAAACAGGAAAGACATGGAAGTAATGCACAGTGCAAGAGTCTATCTCTCTCTCTCTCTCTTCCTGGCTTTGTGTCGCGCATGCTGAACACAGACCGAAACCGACAGAAACCTGAACAAATGGCCCACACATAGGTTCAGCCTTCCTTAAGTCTTATCAGTGTCACACTGAAAAATAATCGATATTAAGCAATCAATCTATACTAATATTATAAAGAGGTAAAATTTGTAAGTTTGTTTGTTTGTATAATCGAGCTATTTCGGGAATTTCCAATCCGATTTGAATAATTTTGTTTGTACTAAATAGCCACATTTAAAGGGAAGGTTATAGGCTATTTTTCATCCTGAAATCCACGGGAATGGGTACAACGCGGGTAAAACCGCGGTACTCTGCCAGTGTATGATATTTAAGCAAGGAATATTCCATGGTTTTGAGTGTTACTGACCATGCCTACTACCTACTTGGTCCCAGGTGCCTACTATTAGTAAATAAATTTGTCATCGTCATTCATCCAATAAACGTCAATGTATGTTATTACTTCTGTCATCTGTCAAATTTTATAATGTCATTTTTGACAACTTGACAGTGTTTATTTTGGTTTTCAACACAAGAGTTTTCAATTTTCAAGTTTTCAAGTTCAAGACAAGCTCATATTTTTCAATCAAGGAAGGAAAAATTTAACGTTTCCATTTGGTGTTTATATATATTTGGATGCCATTATTATGCCCATAGTGGTGGTATGATACTAGTGCCAGACAAAATACAGACCACGCATATTAATTATAAATTACAAACTTTATTCTAACCAAGATCTAGTGCTCTACCTCTTATTAAATCAATTATAAGTTATACGTACGGAGTAGGCATTCAGACACCTAATATATATAAAACTAGCATTACAATTTATTAATTCATAAAACTAACTCCAAATCATAACTTGAAATGAAGCCGAGACGAGGATATTATGACATATTTGTAGATGCTTGTGCTAAGTTTTCCTCATTAGTAGCCGTTAGAATTTACGAAGAAGGTTATTATAAAACATATACATACTCCGAATTATATGGTATATGTGAGTACATCTCACAAAACTTGTTGCAATTAAAATGTAATAATGGTGTAATAGGACTTATATCGGAAAGGAATGTTATCATTCCATGTGTAATAGCTGCGTAAGTATTGGCACCTAAATTATTTTCAGTAATTGCATTGAGAAGCTTGTGAAAGAAAATGAGTAGGGAACTAATATTTATTTATGGAATATTTCAGATCTCACAAATTTTGCACAACATTTATGTTTGTTCCACTGGAGAGCCTTGAATCTGTTTCTAGCAACATTCCCTTCAATACTATTATTACAATAACTCAAAGTGAAGAACCTCCTCCGTTACTTGTATCAAAACTAATCGGAAGAAAGTCTGACAGAGAATTGTCAATTTTTGATTTAACTATAAATTTCTTCAACTGTAATGCAACAGAGTCATTGGACGACAAAAATGTAAATCCACATTCTTATATAGCTATGACATCTGGAAGCACAGGGCAACCCAAACATATCCAGGTGCCCATACAGTGCCTGCAACCGAATATAGACGACCTGACAAAACTATTTACCATCACACAACATGACATCATATACTTCTCCACACCCCTCACTTTTGACCCCTCCATGGTGGAGATCCTCCTGGCCTGCCTCAATGGAGCGTCTCTTTTGATTGCACCAGAAAATATTGACATACTCTTTCCCAAAAACAAAACAAACTCAATAACATTTTGGCAAACAACACCATCCAAATTCTTGCAGTATTCTAACAAAGATATAGAAAACAATATTTTAAGTACAGATACCACATTAAAGATATTAGCACTTGGAGGAGAACCGTTGAATGGTGTGAAAAGACTGAGGGAGCTGAAAAATAGTGAAAATAAAACTAAGATATTTACTTTGTATGGAGTGACTGAGATGTCATGCTGGGCGTGTGTGGCCGAGCTGGACCTGAGCAGGACCCTCAGTGACAAGGATGTGCCGCTTGGCAACTGTCTCTCGGAGACTGAGGTCATTATCAAACCAACTAAAGACAATGACACCATTGGCAACATCATTCTAGGTAACAATAATTACTATTAGATGGACATATTATGACACTGTCTCAAACTGTAGCCCTGCTTATTGTATATTTGTATTGTTTCAGTTAGCAAAACCAGAAATTGTTACATAATTAATAAAACCAAAGGAGTGCTGCAGCAGAGGTCTTTGAAGTTTGTGGACACGGGGGACCTGGGAGAGGTGAGGAACGGAACCGTGTACTATAGAGGACGCAAGGATGATGTCATCAAACGATTTGGTCTCAAAATAAACTTACAGATGATTGAGTGCACCGTCATGCAATGTCCAAGAGTGAAAACTTGTTCTTGTATATGGTTACCTAAACCTCTTTTGTTAGTTATATATTTCTGTTCAGAGACTCTCACTGGAGAAGAATTGTCCAACTTTCTTAAATGTAAACTTGATGATAAACACTGGCCGGATAAAATTATAAGAGTCGAGAACCTGCCTACTAATGCACATGGGAAAATGTCTAAAACATTATTAAGCAAATTATTTGAAAACAATGAACAGGGCCTGATGACCGCTGATGTGGTACAGAACATGATCCTCAATGAACTGGAATCTACAATTGGCAAAAAGCTTTCATATCCTGAAATACAAGATAAAGCTTTCTTTTCCATTGGAGGAACATCTTTTATGGCCGTAAGTTTGTGTAATAGACTCTCTATGATAAATACTGGTTTCTCTCGTCTTCTACCCCAGCTCATGTCTGATAAATGTACATTTTCTGATATGTTAAATTTTGCTGAAAAAGAAATATGCGGTGAAGGGATCAAACCCAACAAAAGGCCGAAAAGATGTCATTTAACCAAAAGCGCAGATAAAACTATTGCAACCAAAAGCACAGAGAAAAGTATTGGTCAAAACAGCGTCGAGGATGTAACTAAATGGCCACAGTTCAAAGTTCTGTGGACATTCGACACGGGGAGGTGTGTGGATGCTTCGCCTACTTTGTTTCAGGCAGGATTGTTAGTATACTCGCACATCTATTGTAACTAATGATAGAATGCTTGATTTTTTGTTTAGGTATTTGAAGGCACTAATCTCAGGAACTACTAGGTACTTCGATTCGAATAATTATTTTGTATGTATTTACGTTTTATCGCCAAATTCTGACGGGATACAATGCGGGCAAAATTGTGTGGCGCTTCTAGTTACATGGTATTACATCAGCATTATTTACAGGGAGGAAAAGTTTCAAATTGAATTAATCAAGCAGTAGTACAAAATAATACAAATAATGAGAAAAAACTACAAAGCGGCTGGTTGTTTATTTCAGAAACCTGTATGTAACGGTGGGCAGTCACTCCGGCAAGGTGGTGGTGCTGAACGCGGTCAGCGGCGCCGTGCAGGGCTGCATCTCCGTGGAGTCGCGCGTGGAGGCCGCCGTGCTGTGCAGCGCCGAGCCGTCGCGCCGCGGCGTCGTGGGCGCCTACGACGGCACCGTCGTCTGCTTCGAGCTCGACGACTGCCGCATGCACTGGACCATCAACGTCGGCTCCATGATAAAAAGCAAACCCGTCTACTGCAACGGACTGGTCTACATCGCCGCTTACGATGGAAAAATCAGAAGCATTGATATTAATGTAAGAGTCAAAGTAAATTACCTCTCAATACATCCTCAAAAAAGTTCCTTTTACATTGTGGAAATAAAGTGAGATATAATGTTTAAACTTAAATAATCCCACAATTTTCTCAACGTGAAAGACAGCTTTCGCTTCGCTATGACTGAAGAATTACCTACCATCCATTGTTCCCTCACCTAGTGGTTATAATAAACAATCGAGATATTTGATACGATTGTTTCCAGACCGGTGAAATCAAATCGTGTATTCAAATGACGGACCAAGCGATATCCGCTAACTTGGTGATCGCTAAGGGCGAGTACGTGGTGGCGGGCTCGCTGTCGGGCGGCGTGGCGGGGCTGCACGCGCCCGCCGCCGCCGTGGTGTGGCGCGGCGCCGCCGGCACGCCCATATTCGCCAGCCCCGTGCTCTACGACTCTGATAAATACGTCGTCTTCGCTGAAGTCGGCGGTGAGATACATTGTCGAACTGTGGAGAAGGGCATCAAGGTGAGACTTTCTCCGGCATCTCATTACAGATAGGAGTGAATTTTCCGTGTCAAATTAATTGTCATGCAGTACTTATTTATTTGTGGAAATTCATGACTGATATAGATAGCGTGTATGTACCTTTACATAAATAAATATTACGCATAATTCATATAAATAGCGTGTATTTTTGCATACACCTATAACTTATACCTCAAGATTTAATTAAAAGTTTTTAGACCGTTTTTAGACCGCTAAAGTACCGGTCTTAGCTCACTAACTTTAAATGAGGGTTAAAGAACACGCTAACGCTAAAGTGGGTTTATGAATAACGATTTCGTTAATTGACGCGTAAAGGATCCTTTAATAAGGCTTCAAGTTTTTATTATATCAATAAGACGGCAAGTATCTACATGACCTACCTTCTACTTTTCAGATATGGAAATACCAAGGTGCGAAAGGTAATATATTCTCGTCGTTATACGTGAAGCAGACGAGCTTACACAAATGGACGATGACGTTCGGGTGTCACGACAACAAAGTGTATTGTATCGAAGTGATGAACTTCCAACCGAGCTTGAAGTGGAAGAGCTGTCTGGGGTCGCCGGTGTACGCGACGCCGAACGGGCTGGCGGGGCGGCTGGTGCTCGCGGCGGCCACGGACGGCACGCTGTGCGCGCTGCACGCCGACTCGGGCGCGCGCGTCGGCTCCTATACGCTGCCCTTCGAGGTGTTTTCTTCGCCCGCCGTCTACGGACAATACATCTTCGTCGGATGCAGAAACGATCACCTTTTTTCATTAAAATTCTCCTTAGATTAGTACATAACTTATACCAGAATTTATTAATTTATGTAAATGTTATCAATAAATATCAAAGTTTCTTGCTGAAACTTGTTCCTGTACCGTTAATGTGTCTAGTGTTTTTTATATTTAAAAAATAACTTCCTTATTTCGCTACGCTTAAGCCCGGTTTCCACTGCAAGCGGAGCGGGCTCATTAATGACTCCGTTTGGCAGCCATTACGTGTTTTTGTAAAGACTGAGGCTGAGGTGTTATGCGTCTATACAAGTAACGCAATGGTAATTTAATGGAGTCATTAATGAGCCCGCTCCGCTTGCAGTGGAAACCGGGCTTCAGGGTTGTCAGTCAAAACATAATCCTGTGAGAAAGACAGATTAACCATACCGGTACAGTACCGGTATGGTTGCAGTACCGGCGGTACTGCAATGTTCAGATTGATGTAAGCATCCAGTGCATCAATCAATACCAACAAGCTATCGAGCACACAGGCTGTGTGCTCGATGCAACAAGCGCTGGAATGCCACTAAAATATTGCGAACCAGAACTATCACCGTTAATTCATGCCTTAATCAAGTCACTGAATAGAAGGCTGACCTGGAACAAAATGAAATGTTCAGTTTGTTATGAAACTGGCAAATTGCGAGATCGACCCGCGTATCGAGGTTCCGTACCGCACATCTGGTTTGTAGGCAACCTTACTACACATATCTTAGTTCGACAAACTTAATTTTGCCGTTCAATCCCTACACACAATAAATTACTAATCGGTACCTACTAATTCTAGCGAAATATTGTCTTCCTGTCTGTCAACGCATGGACGCGATACCAGTAAATAAACTAGGCTATCAGGATTCGGGATAGGTTTTGTTTCCTTTGATCGCGTTTACTTAACATTCATGTAGAATTTTCCGCAACTGTGGACACGCTTTCAGCTGAAAGAGATGTTGCAAAATTGTGGAACACCCAGTTGAAGATATTCAATAGGTGATATTTAAAAAATACTCTAAAAACTTTTACACCAAGGTTGACTCCTAACACCAACCTCTCCAAACTTACTTAATTTTCTATTATTAGACTTTAGTTTGTCAGGAATAAAATAAAACAAGATTTATACTTTTATAACTTTATTTATGTATGATCTTACACAAAACATAATGTTGTGTGAGCATTCGTAATTTAACATACATTTAGTTTATGATATGAATTGAGAATAAAAACAATATACCATCATGGAATGCAAAATAGACAGTTTCAAATAATACACCTCATACCAATTGTGCAGATCATCATAATAGCATAGTACACTTAAAATAATAGAAGCAATATGAAACTATACATAACATTTTTTTATGTTTCGATTTTAAATAAAAAATTTAGGAATATCCGTATGTAACATGCATATACATATTTAATATTGCATAAATAAATTTACAGGCATTTGTATCTACTGCCAATACCACTAGGTTGTTCACCATGAATCCATTAGATTATAATATTTGATTACTGAACAGTTCTCATACAAACATCAAAAAGAATAAGCTTTATACTGAAACAGTTCATTTACTGATCTTCTTCACCAAGCTCTACCTTCACCTTGGAGAAGTCAAAGTCCTCATTGGTGCCTCTCTTGTAAATGTTGAGCACATCTAAGCAGGTAGTCTCGAAGTGAGTGGTGGCATCATATGACTCCGATATGAAGATCTGACTCTGGCTGCCATCATCTATGGGCTCATAGTAGTCAGACACAGAAACAAACTTTTGTTTCACCGGGCCCAGAAGGTCCAAGCCTGGCTTGACCTCAGACTCGGGGTCATTGGTTTCCACAGTGGTTGAAACCATGGCAATGAACCAGCCCTTGGCAGCCACCTGGTGGGTGTAAGACACCACAGACACATAAATGTCAGAATTCCTACCAACTTGCTTCTGGGGAATGATGATCTGTGTTGAAAGGGCATCTTTAGTGCTGGCAATTGGGTGATCTAACAAGCAGATGCAACGGATAACACGACCCTTCTTCCTAACACGGTCCGGGACATAGCTGGGGTCACAGTACACCTGCTTACACTTGGCTACTTCATTGCCTGACCGAACTCCAACCACCTTTCCATCTTCTCCCAAAACTATTTCATCAATGGGCTTGTCTAGCATGTAGGTACCTCCATAAATGGCTGACAATCGGGCAAATCCTTGAGGCAACTCACCCAAACCATACATGGGATACAGATAAGGGGACTTGCCGTACCTCGCCAGAGAATCGGAGTAAAGCTTTATACGGCGAATTGTTTGAGCAGCTGGTTGTTGAAGATAGTTGTCATCTAGGTACAGTGCTAGAGCATGGCCAGTAAAATCTTGGGTGTTCTTATCCAGCCCAAACTTGTCATACAAAGATTGCATGTTCATAATGTTTGCATCAAAATCCTTCCATGTCTTAGGATCCTCTTCCTGGAAATCTTGAACATAAATCAAGAAATTGCGAAATCTTCTCTTTTCAAACATCCCCATAAGGTCCGATGCAAGGGCCTCTTTCTGATCGACAGGAACCTTAGATATCTTCCCACCCTTGTAGACATAGCTGCCTTCTATAGACTTGAACTCCAAATACCGGGTAACGCCCGTATGAATTAGCAGTTTTACAAGCAATCCATTCGCCATCAAAAATTTGGGAATCAAGTCGACATTCCAGTCGCGGCCTCGGCCGTATTGCTCATCAGGTGTCGGTGCATTGAACTTAGCGAACAATTCTTCTAACGGGGTAATTGACGCAGATTCACCGCCGTAGTACTTATTGCGATCAATGTGCAGCACTTTCTTACCAGACACTGATAGCATCCCACTAAGAATACACTCCTTCAACCCAGTTCCCAAAACAATAGCATCATATTCTTCATCCATGGCTACGACTTTCGTTTATTACCAAATAAATAATCAACCAAGAGTTTACGGATAATGTTTTCTAACTGGGAGCTAAATGAAATGTCAAAATGTCGGAAAGAACATGTCCGACTGTTCCACTTCTAGTGAAGTGATGTGAAAACATGACACGTAGATAAGTGGAGAAATAATCGATTTTCGTAATCATTTTTTTTTATATCACACACGTAATATCATATTTAGATACAGCGTGGATACAGCAGATAGATACAAGTTGAAATTTATGAAATATATATTAATTACTTATAACAGTTTTACAAGTACTAACTAACAATAGATTGGAAAATCGTTCGTTCTCTGCGAATTACGGCACCATGATCATTCATGATGGACAAGTAATGTTGACTGATGATGACAAAAGTACCTAGTTAATATTTATTATCCAAAGATATTATCATATCATTATACATAACTTAGCCATAATCGTGATTTTTTGTTTAAAATCAAACCCAAGCACTATTATAACATTAAAAAAACGATTCGAAACATAATAATCGAATGCATTTAAATGTGATCTACACGATCAATGTTTTACGGTAGTTTTACATCAATATAAGTTATTCACCTTGAACGAATTATCCGTAGATTTAGAAAAAAAAGGTTTTTTTTTCGTACTATATACCTATCCACTGACCAGGGATGGTCAGTTTGACCATCCACTCGATAAAGAAGAAGTGAGAAGGATGCGGAATAGCGTTGCCAAGGGCTCAAATCTTACCCATTTCAATTAGGACATTGTTACCTCCTGTGGTTAGCACTGATGTACTGATCATTTCATAAATATTACATCAATCAATGTCTGTTTAATTTATCTGTCAAAATTTCATTTTGCTCAATGTCATTTGTCAAAAACGACACAACTGTCGACACGACCACATGAAAGTAGGGTTGCCCGATACCTTGCTTTGTATCGATGTATCGTATCGGAATGTGTAGGAAACGATTATTTCGATAATATAATCGTATGCTGTTGTATCGATAATAAATATCTTATCAGTATAATAGCTTTCAAGAATATAACAAATGTTGGTATCTCCTCCAAGTAAGCTTGCATTTTATTTCAATGAAATTGTAAAATATTAAACGATTTTTAATCAGTAGAAATTAACAAACATAAATCTCTATTTATTAAAAATTAATATTTATATATATATTTATATAATTATAAATCTCTATATATTATTTATTCATTCAGATATAGATTAAGAATATTCTTTCGAAGCTCTACAAAGAAATCAAGTAATTATTGCAAAACCGTGTATCCAATAAAATATGTATCATAATAATATATCAATATGGGAATACAAAATATGAATGTATAAGATCCATTTCCATTGTATCGATACAACCAAAATATCGAATATCGACATCACTTGCTATTGCCACTAACAGCAGCACTCACTACTCACTTGTCAACTAAATACCAACCAACCAACTGTCAAGTGTCATGTCAAGTCCAGTCCAGCCAGTCAGTCAAGTAAAGTCATCAACCTTCGTCGGTTCTCGCCTCGATTATTGCCTGATTCAGTACCGTTCGTTTCTAACTACAAAGTTTAACAACTGTTGCGCTCCGTGGCGATTAAACGCCACAAGTATTTGTAACATTTTTAACTATCTAATTTATCATGTCATACAAAGAACCACTGTGGCCTCTGTTTACGTTAGTATGTTGCAGTTTGTACGAAAACAAATCTCAGTGATGTGTAATGTGTGCAAATGACTTGTAACCATATGTTGAAGTGTTTACGGCTTATATTATTGGATCATTATTCAAAAGCCTTCACAGGATAGGAAAAACAGTGAAGTGTCATTAATCACAATCTTAAATGAAACGGAAAAGCGGGTCATTCACCGATCAAATGTATAAAAATGTCAACAGAAGGAAGCGGAGAAACTCCACCAACGATCCCAAGCTTACCAGGGGCGCCAGAGCAAACGTACCTGTTTCCAAAGGGGAAGGGTCACTCGAGGTCTATAAGTCATGGTGGAACACCAACGCTTGCTCCGACGGCTCGGCCGCCGTTGAAGTCAGCTTTGCGCGGTCACCAGCGCGCTCTGTCTCATGGGCAGATCGGCGAGGGCCCGCGGGCGACCGGCGGCCCGGGCCACAGCCGCACCGGCAGTCGCACGGACTTCATCCTGCCGCCCGGGCACCGAGAGCCGCCCGCCACCAGCGCGCAGCCACGCCATGCCTCCGTGCGCATGCACTCGCGCCAGGCTTCGCGCTCCGAATCCATATACACCATCCGTCGGATCCCCGATATAAGCCGTCTACACCGAGCAGCCCTCTGGCTAATCCGACGAAAAACACCTACTGTAGACAATCGACACCTGATCATAATTCCTAACCACTTGGTGCCAGATAAAACACCTCCAAAGGAGCATCCTAATGGGAACCGATGTAACAATAAAGTCAGGACTACAAAATACACATTGCTCTCATTCCTGCCTAAGAACTTATTTGAACAATTTCATAGGATAGCAAATGTTTACTTCATATTTATAGTGTTATTGAATTGGGTACCACAAATAAGTGCATTTGGTAAAGAAGTGGCGATGCTGCCAGTGTTGTTTGTGCTCACAGTGACGGCCATCAAGGACTTGTTTGAGGACCGCCGGAGGCGACTCTCTGATAAACGAATTAACAACTCATACTGCCGAGTCTTCAAAAAGTGAGTACACAATAATTTTAAATTAATAATTTATTAAAAGAATCTTATTTTTAATAAATCTATCAAAATGATTTTAATAGTGCTGTGCTGCCATTGAGCCCAAGAGTCATACACATTCTTTTAGAGTTGATATCGTACTTATTTAAACGTACATGTAGTTATTCCATAGAATAAGTATGGGATCAGTGCTTAATCAGTTTATCTAAATCTATAAAAAGGCAAAAAGCTTTAATCTTATCTTTCTAAAAATACAATTTTAAAGGTACAACATTACATTATCACAAATACTAGCTATAAAAGAATTCACTTGTCAAATACCTGCAATAAATATTCAAGGGTAAACATTTCACAAGTTTATATGGTTGTATCCTTTTTCGGCTAAAGGACAACAGGGGGGGCTATTTGAAACACGGTAGGCATTGACAACAAAATATTTTTTGGGGTTGTTTCCAATCATTAAAACATTCACAGTTATTAAGGTGTAAAAAGTCAGCTAAATACAAAGTGTTTCATAACATAAATGACGAATCTGTTAAAGTTATTTGGGTGGCCAGTAAGAAATCTTAATCTTACAAGTGTTTATTTAGGCTGTCATTTTGTGTTAACACGATAAAGGCAGTAATGTCAATACATAACAAAATCAACTTTGTTCAGTTATGAAGTTGATTTTATTGAAGAATAATCTAAATCTATTAAATATATTTTCTACTTAACTTTTTTACTTTTGTCACAGTTTATGATTCTGTCTATGAATTTAATATAATCTTAAGTAAGAGTTTCTTTTAAGGGAAATAATCACTTATTCACTGTATTTAAACCATATTAGTGATGGATTTCCTGATTAACTACTGTTAATTAATGTGTTAAGCGGCGAATATATTCGGTACTTTGTCATAAGCTGTGAATAGCATAAAGGATTGACGTCACGAAAGGATAGCAAGGATCATGGCATTATTTAAATTTTCCCCTAAACCCTTGCTATGGTTAAAAAAATCTTTGTTCTTTTTCAAAAGTTCTTTAGACATATTTAGGCCTAGTGCGATACTACTAAAAAATCAAACAGTTTTTGGAAATTAGTCATCATACATGTTAATTCCGTCAGCGTCCGTTTTACGCCAACTTCAGAATATGTATACCAGTCAAACATGGTTTTGGTCGATCACAGTTATCTAAAGCAAACATAACGTATGAGGCAACATGTGCTAAAACTTATAAAAAAAATCGACAATATCGACGAGTATGTACATATGTAGAGTCACTTGAAGAGGCTTGCGTCCTTTGGTTATTTAAACATTGTAGTGTCATAAATATTCCAGACTTATTGGTTTGCCGGTTATCTATACGAAAAAGACTTCATTGTAGTAAAAAGTAGTTTGGGGAAAAGAGGCGTACCTCCTTCTTTTTGAGGTCGGTTGAAATTGTAATTGAAATAACTGGTCTACTGGTTTATCTGCACCAAAGTTTCATGTGGTATCAATTATCAATTTTCCTCAAAGCAGTTCAGTGGTTTAGGCTTCTTGGCCACGAATGTTTCAATAATAAATCTAGGTATGTTGGTACTTAAAAAGTAGGATTGATTTAGGTATATAAATGTTTGATTGAACGATACCCAATCGATCACGTCATACCGTGTCATCTTCACACCTGCATGTGATCGATGTCAGTAGTGTAATATTGGTGCCTACCGATGCTGTCCTCGAACTTTGTGGGTGCTTGTTATCACACCCGAGCCCGCACGCCTCTGATTGGTGTCTATCGACGCCCGACGTCAAGGCTGAGCTGTAGCTCTTTAACATTGTATTACCACGATTGTGTACAATAATCACAACGCTTCCACTTCTGAGAATCTCTTTTGAAATATTTAATGAAAGCTCTACACAGAGATTGGTTTACTGATTAGTGGATATACTATACCTTATAATATTTCACTCGTAGGTAGATAATAGAGAACCGGCCAAGTGCGAATCAGACTCGCGCATGGGAGGGTCCCGTTTTTACTCTTTGGGTACGGAACCCTAAAAAAGGAAATTGTGAATATTTACCACACACCTTTCTATCATATACTAGCTGCGCCCCGCGGTTTCACCCGCGTTGTACCCGTTCCCGCGGGAATTTCGGGATGAAAAATAGACGTTGGCCGATTCTCAGACCTACTCAATATGCTGACAAAATTTCATGAGAATCGGTCAAGCCGTTTCGGAGGAGTACGCGAACGAACACTGTGACACGAGAATTTTATATATAAGATATATGTAGTGTAGGTGAAGTGGACACCGTGACATGACGCCACCCACTCCCGCCCTATCTACAAATGTATTAATACCATACAATTAAGACCATGCAATTAATCTTTAGCGGTATAACATGGTTGGTCCCCAATGAATTTGTTGCCGTTAGGCAGTAGCGCAACCATGGTGTCAAAGATATGGTACTTGCCACAGTTGCCACTGAGTTACTAACTTATCGATCTGGCCATCCGGTTGAAACTCAAACTTACAACAGCACACACGACGCGTGTGATAGAGATATCGCTCTTGTCGACTATCGGCCTCCAGAGGCCGACGAGCGAGTTAAACGTTAGACGAAGTTACCATACATTAAAAGCTGTTGAGCGTGCCTGACATTATTTGAACATACACTTCAATAATATTTATTTATTATGTATAGTAATGAATGATTAATGTCTTCTACCATACGCCGTATGTTTACAGTATGTTACAAAGAATTTAAACTACTTTAGTTCCTAACTACTGAGAAATGTATGACGCAGGGACAGCCGTTTAAATCGACGGGAAAATACTTATTTATAAATATTACATACAACTTGCAATACCACGCGGTTTGCCCTGTGCTGAACTCTAGCGATAGGCTTTTTACGAGTACAAAGGGGGTGACTTTGTATAATAATATTTAGTTAGTTAAACACCTACCACCTTGATAGCCACCTTGATAGTGCTTAACTTATTTTTGTGGATTTTATTATAGGTAATATAATAATCCTATTTAAAAATAATATTCGTTATAAAATAATAATGATGAAGCAATCTACAAACGCACTAACACCACACCACTAAACGGAATTCCCGAAGCGTTAGTGCGGTGTAATCACTTGCGAAGTCGAATTCTATAATGCAAAAAAAGGAAGCTAGCTTTAAAAATAAAATGCAATAGACATTTACAATCACTACATGGTATAAAACAAAGTTGCTTCCCGTTGTCTGTCTGTCCAAATGTATGCTTAGATCTTTTAAACTACGTAACGGATTTTGATGCAGTTTTTTTAAAAGATAGACTCAAGAGGAAGGTTTAAAGATTCCCGAAAATCCCACGGGAACGGGCACAACGCGGGTAAAACCACGGGGCGCTGCTAGTGTAGCATAATTATCAAATACTTAACAAAGTATTTAATTGTAAAGTGCATTCCATTTAACTCTTTCTACCTCCCTGTCAATCTCGGATTGTGCACCATGTTTCCACAAATCCCCATTCCATATCTGCCTACTCTAGATCTCTGTACTCTTGGTTCAGCGACCAAGTGATTTATGTATTTTATAAATGTAATCAGAAGTAACGATTAAGCGCCGTGAATATAACGTGTCACATGAATGTTTAACGAACGTCAGTTAAGTATGGGAGTTGAAGTAGAAGTGGGTCAAGGCACGACATTAGCTGGAATGAAATCCGTGACCCTCCCAACCAATAAACATTGTTGAACAGATTCTTTTTAAAAATGTTGACATCGTCGTTTAAATTATTTTACTCGCTAAATAACTCGTAGCAATGTATTTCAACCAAAATAGCTATGAAATTTAGTAAAGTAACGATAAGCTCGTAACAAAATAAAAACTTACTTTTTATAATTAAAAGTTTTTGATAGATTGATTAGAAGGTTTACTGTAAAGACTTGTTCAATAAGCATGGTCTCAAGCCAACTCTGTCGCTAGTTACCTCGAGATGATTTCCATCACCGTAAGAGCAACTGTTAATGCCTACTACCTAGTTAGTGCACATACAGTTCACTTTAGTAAAACAATAATTCTTCATGGCTGTATCCGCTCGGCTGAAATCGACTTTGAGTCTATTGTCACCTTTAAAAATAATTATTCATACAATTTTGAATGAAAACTATGTTTATTTATACACTTCTAATTTACGTTTATCTGAATTATGACTTTATTATTACTTTCTGTAATAAGGGCGAAATGTTTCCGTAAATGTTTCATTTAAAATATTAAGTGTGCACTTAAACCCATGTCATTAGAATGCAACCAACTCTTAATCAATTGATTGATTTAAGAGCTATGAAATGATTGATGGAGTTATAATATCTGTACAGTATTATTAGGTCTATGATACAGAACAGTTCTTAGGCGTTATCTCGCTTGAGTGCGATTTCCTTATCAGTTGCTGAGATAAAGATGTGTTTGATAAATGTGCAAGGCACGGCCAGGCACGCGTTCTTCTCTTAACTTTTAAATAAATTTAATACTACCTTGTCACTAAGATGTTTTATTACTACATCATTATTATTAAATTACACAAGTCAATGCCATTTAGAACTATTGTGCACTTACCTTAATTTTAATTCGTAGACAATACGAAAATCTGCCATTTGTTTAAATAAAAAGATACGATGATTTTGGTAGGTACCTAAATCTTATCATATGAATCCCCAAATTAATTTAGAATCGTAATTTTATAACGATTAAAGTTTAATTAATTTAATTCTGTTTAGATCATTCGACCTCGTTAATTTGGTAGAGTTTGTGGCGTAGTAGTAGTTGGACAAGTTACATATTTATGTTAACTTATAGCTATTGGTAAGCAACGCGCAGCTCAGATGTCAAGTACTGATTACTGACTTTTTTATCTAAGCACTTAACTTCTTCAAGTGTCTCAGTAAAGTGTCTGTCCCGCTAGTATTAAGCGTTAGACCGTGTAGGATGCCTGAAGGGTCTGAAAATTTCGACACTAGGAGTATCCTAATCTACTCGATATCTACTTACTTTCAAATATGATTTTTTCAGTATATGCTTGAGTCTGCTTTATATTGTATGGTCTTTTATAATTGTCTTCAAAAAGTGGTCATTCTTATCAAAATATAGTTTGAAACTTCTTTAACTGAGTTTAGTTTGTTTGCTAATTATTTTTCTCTTGTTAGATGAGATTCGTTCGAGGCATTTCAATGTTGGAACGACATTTAATTACTTTTGCGTCCAATGAAGCTGAAAATCCCCGCGGTCGTTATTGCACAATGTAGAAATATCGATGACGACATCCTACTCTCTCGTTAGACTCGGGGTTGCAATTCAGGCGTATATATTCAAGCGTATAGCCATAGGCAGATTTGCTTGCTTACACACTTAATGACCAATTTTGTTAGGGTCGACGATGAGTACTATTAGTCTTAGATTGTACACCATTTGACTTTGAAAATTGTACTTGACAAGCGTTTAAGTCGTCCAATTTGATCTCCCAGTCTTTTGTACTAGGCTTCGGTGAGAGCATAGGATGAGAGTCATTCAGTGTGACATAGGTGCTTACATTAGTAATTGTTTTACGAAGCCCCATCGATGAATATGTACTAATTGCGTGCTTGGATTCGGCCTTGGCGGCCTGGCCTCATAGCCGGGCTAAGGACAATGCCATCCACGAACAACGTTACACGTGATTTACTATTACACATGTAATTAATTCATGTTAGTATTGCACTTCACTCTATTTGGAAAAGTTGCGTGTTTACAGAAATTATAAATTGGTTACTGAGTTTCATTTTTATCCATTGTCATGGGCACTAGACTTTAAGACCGAGGTCCATTCGTGATTGCGCTTTACCTATCTGACTGCAGTGTACTGATCTTTAGTGCGATCGAAAGGCCTTTTCCCTTCAATGAGATCATAATATAAAATTTTGGCATAGTATAAAAAATATACATATTTTAAATTTTATATGTTTTTATATACACGTAACAAAACGAATATTATATATCTATTACTTTGCGACATATACTGTGTTAGTATCTACATGCTCAACTCAATTGTAGACAGTTTCAAAAACAACTGAAAGACAATTGAACCTAATGAGACGCGATTTGCGCAATTGTTGCTGATTGAAATAAAAATCTTTCAATAATAATACATTTCAAGACGTGCCCATGAAAAAATCTGTTTCAGCGGACCAATACAATTTGAAGGCTTACTTGTCATTGAGCGGTTGTTGGATTTCATTTTAGTATATTTTTATAAAAATCTTTCAATAATAATACATTTCAAGACGTGCCCATGAAAAAATCTGTTTCAGCGGACCAATACAATTTGAAGGCTTACTTGTCATTGAGCGGTTGTTGGATTTCATTTTAGTATATTTTTTTCAATTTGTGTACTCGTCAGTCACGTTTACGTGGTTGCAGCCATTTGTTATTTGCAATCTGACGTAAAGACTCGAATAACTCGAATACTTAGGTACTTCTTATAATCAGTTGAAATCCGTCTCTTTAACATTGCCACTGACCAACTTCTTCAGAATATTCTTATTAATATGAATAATTTAATTACCGTTTTTCGCAAAATTATTTTAAATTATAATACGTATTTTAGCTTGGCGGCCAGAGAGTTCACAAGGTGCCGCAAAGTAGACCACGGTCACTGACGTCATCACAACTTTATGTCTATGCTTTAAATATTAAAGGCCTTATTCATAAACGCTTACTAGCAGCATTTTAGCTATCAAATGGTTTGTCCCTTTCTGACATATGCTATTTTCCAAAGAGCGAAAGAGACAAAACACTTACTAACAGTGTTTTAGTTAGAGAGCGGCAAATAAGGCAGTAAATAGTGGGTTGCTAATGACAGTAACCATAAACAACTATTGAAACCTTCTGCTTACACATCACTTCAGTTCAATCGATTATAATAAAATCTGAAAATGCTGAAACATTTGTTTATCGTGTGATGTAATATGTGCGAATGTAAAACGATTAACAACCAACTATGATAAGAGTCAATTATCGCAATATCTACAACACTACGTTATTAATGACGTTGCAAATTAAAACCATGGTGTTACGTAGTATTTTTCTTCCTATACTTAGTAAGGAAATACTTTGCACGAAGACGCTAATCAATTCATTAGGGTTTTATTAACGTAATATCTTCTAGTGGAAATTAAATGTTTTTCTATGTTGTCTTAAAACACCGACACAGGGTCGGCCTCCCTACTCGAACTTACTTATGTTTCTGTATGATTGAGTGATGGTGATTAAATGAACATGTTAATGTTATGGTAAGGTAAACGTGTGCGATGTAGAAGTGAACGTTCGTCGCGGGGTAGGCACAGTCCACGCACAGTGGCGGTCAATGTCAAGTAACACTGTGGAGCTGCGCCGCGGAACTATAACGTTGACAATGTAGCTGATTCAAGTTTTGATTCCTCTTCGACTCTAGTACAAAAAAATAAATTCGATTTTTTTTTCGGAATTGAAAATTGTGTAAGTCTTAGTGGATATTTACTTGACTCCAGTAAGGGTAGGTTTTATCAAAAAGTCAAGGTGACTTATTTGAAAAAACTCGTCTGATTGCTTATTGCTTGACAACAAATCATCTTAGTCTACTAATTGCTTGACAACAAATAAATCCTACTTCATACCACTCGAACAACCTTTAGAATTCATATAGGGAAATCGGTAAATTATTATGGTTGTTTATAATTAAACTGGCGGACGAGGAAAATGACTTAGGAAATTGAATTGTTGATGACAGTTCCCAGAATACAGGTGACCGTCGGAACCGCCTTCTATTCTAAATTACGGCACATGGTTTAAAAACAAGGTCCATAACTAAAATATTTGTTTGCTATTTAAAATTCGCCAAGGTCGGCTTTTGAGTCCGTTCGATGCAAACCAATAAAATCTGCTTTAAATATATCGAAGGCCTCGATTTACGACCACCTCATTATTGGCTGTAATTGATTCCAAAACAAAGTGATTCGACCTTCGAGAGCAAAGTTGTTTTCAATACGAATCTGAAATACATTTGTCATAGAAGTACTACATTGGCTTTAGTCCAATTTCGGGCGAACTATTTGTTCAATATCTATGCGTTTGGTACATGCCGACTGCCTTACCTTGAACATAAATCTCATTTGTATGTAAAAGTCTAGCCGAGGTAACACAGTAGTCTGTTGGAATACGTAAACGTTTGATAACAATAAAGTTTCACTTATGAATATTCTGGTGTTATTATACTTTACACATTTAAAAGACAATTAACTTAAATACATTATTCTTGGATATCTTAATCTACAAAAATAAATTTGTAAAAAGAATATGAGTTTGTTTTTCGAATCGGTATCGCATGGTAACATTTAAATAAATAAAAATAAATAAATAAAAATCAATTTATTGCCACAACATTTCTCATCGGTAACCACCGTATCTGTTCTATTGTGAGTGTTCGGAACTAGTTCCAAGTCGCCGCGCTGAGGTGGATGAAGGTCGTCTTGTATCCGGTTTCTCGCAGTACAATACGTCTCTAGGGCAGGAACATTATTAGTCTGCTCTATGGCAGTTTTTGCGCGCTGTTGCAAGTGCTAAGTGACCGCGAGACGCCCTGCCTCTTACTTCCTGGCACTCGCGGCGCAACTTGTTGATATCCTCAACATTCAGCGCGCGCTCGTGTACTCCGGTGACATTGAACGCTGCCATTAGGTCGACGAGTTTCATTAATCACTCAGGCTCTACTGACCTATATTTATTAATTTAAAAAAAATATTTTTTTCAAACATTGGGACCTTTTTTATAATTGAAAATATATTTATGTATGGTTTTTAACGGAAGCTTTATTAATGTTAATTTGTACGTAAAAGAAAAACTAACCTATATAAGAAGAAGGATAATATTTTTAATTGTAATCATTAAAAACGGTAAACGCAAACACATAATGTAATACAATACAATATTATATTAAGTATATTTTACACTTTATTCAAATAATTACCTGCTATCAGTTCAAACTATGGACTACAATGTGACTCTAAAGCAACCTCTAGTGCTATTATTTTAATTTAAATAAATATTTAAGCTTAACAATGAGTATTAAAATGTATTGGAATTCAAAATTTCTTTGTTGGGGTTTATTTGGTGAACGTATCTTCGGCCTGATTTTCGCTTTGCTATATTTTTGAGGAAAAATAAACAGTTTAGATATACCTATGTTGTTTAGTCGTCATAATGTTGGAGTAATTTTAGTAGACTTGTTACAATAATGTACTTTTATTGTTCACTAAAATTAAGTTGGTAACAGAGTTATTTAAGTGTTAAAATGTGTTCATGCATTACTCAGATTAAAGAGCTAACCTTAAGTAGGCACCTAGTTTAGTTTCTTTACGTGTGTGCCCAGTGCCTAGGTACTTTACGTGGCCACTGTACCTACAAATTGTTGGCTCGAAATGTCGTGTAAATAGTGTAATCAGACCACCGACAAACACACTACAAAATTTATTTTGACCTCGTTATTTTGTTTACTAGCTTTCCCTTTAAGTTGTATTATTCGTCTGCGTGAAATCCATTAAACAAACGTTTTGTTATACTGTTAGAATCTATCTGTATAAATAAAAATGAATAACCGAAATGTTTGTTTCTATATCCTCCAAACGACTGCACCAAATTGGATAAATTATTTTATGTGTTCGTTATTGTCTGGACAAGGGTGGCACGATAAAAAAATTGTAATTATAAAAAAATGCCCATCAAGTCCGCCGGGTCAACTATAAAAAAATTGTATATTATATTATTTTTTAGTTATAGTATCTATTTATACTTTGATCTTCATGATAATAGTGATCATTGTTTTATTCGTGGAGTGAAGATCTATCCGCCATAAATGATATACAACAAATGAGTTGTTTGTCCTGGTTTGATCTTCGTCCTCGTAAGGATAAGTTCTTGTAAATAGTTCTTAGAAACTTCAAACGCAGTATCTTCCGTATATGTTCATACTTCACAAGGCATATTAAATAGGAAAACAAGGAATTGATATTATAAAACACAAAACGGTATTGCTACTCCCACAGTAGCAACGTTTGTAACACCCTGTTTACCCATTAGACACGGGTAACTGAACTAAAGTGTTGCTTAATTTCCTTAACGATTGTCAATCACTTATAAAATATTTAATCAAACTTTAGTACCATGACTATCTATTATATAAAATTAGTTAGATATACTATAACTACCTCGTGTTATGCTTTACTAACTACTTTGATGATTACTATTAAAACTTTATAATAAAATGAATGGCGTAGTAAATTGTCGGTAATGAAAGTTAATCTGAGAGATTTTTGCTATAAAACTAAAAGATTCTGAATTCGTCATGTCTTTTTCTGTATGTTTGTTACCTGATTTCTCTGATCGTTTTTAACGATTTCGGTTTTTATTTCAGTACATGAAAGGGTGTGCTTACAGATAGGTCCCGTTATAAATTGATTCAAAAAAGTGGTTCTCATTACACCGGGTTTGAAGTTGAAGTTGAGTTTTAAGTTTTGGCTTCACAAGATATTAATGAACTGGCAAAATGTTGGCAAGACATTTAAGAGAAACAACCATCGGTTCGCTAAGAAGATGCAATATTCCGCGTAAATAAAGAACTAAGTACGTTTACTTAGTGGAGTCTGGTTTGACTCTGGTTTCACGTGGTTTCTCTGGCGTCGCTCGACGCACGCGCCCACTCCTATCTCAGGTATCGAAAAGAAAGCGAGTAGATAACGGCATTCAAACACAACATCATAATACGTATTACCTACGTTCTTTTTTTGTTTTTCTAACTATAATTGTATATTGCGTTGCTTCAATGTAACAGTTGAAAAGCACTTTATGTAATCGTGTTGATGAAATTCTGCAAGAATTCTGCTAAATATTTCTGCAAGAATTCTGAAAAATATGCAAGTAATTGTGTACACATAAAAATATTAAGGTTATAAAGTTGCTCAAATTACCTCGGAAGTAATACGTTCGTATTGATAAGAGCACTTTCAGTAGTCGATAGATTGACCTTCGAAAGACGATAACCGTTACTTATTACGTACTAATGGATAATGTGGGTGTTGACACAAAATCTAGAACACCATTGATTTAGGGAAGTCCCCGGTCGGAGAAAACGAGAGTAACTAATCGTAGTTATGGAGCGTTATCATTGTAATTGCGTTTTGTTCCACGAAATGGAACCGATCATTCCGATATAAATAGAGTAGGCAAAAATTGAAAGTGAACAAGTAGGCGGGTGAAGCGGCGCGAGCGCAGGTCAGATGAGAAATTGGAAATAAATGTTTTGATCATTTGTAGACACCACATATTTGTGTTAAAAATACAATGTCAATGTTACTGAAGTCATTTTACTTTCAATATAAATAATTTTTGTTAATTGTTGTGTAATACAAACAACTTAACTATAGTTATTACAAGAAAACTGATACTAAATTAAATTACGTAGTTAGATGACTTATGTAGAAATAACTGCTATTGTACATAGATGTTGTTATATTTAACGACAGCCATAAAGTGAGTAGATACTTGAATTGAAGTGGAAATGAAGTACTTAATGTATAATATTCCTCGACCGACATCACTTATTCATTATGTGCGGGGGCGAAGACCGCCGGAGGTCAATAGATACATGGTGATGATGAATCTCATCACTGGACATGTCACTTAATAACTGAGACTTGCGCACAGTTACAAAGGATTTTCCTTTATTACCAAGCTACATTCAACCCTGTCTATTTGTTGTCACGTTCAGCAGTTTTGTTTCTCTTTAAATATAAAGGGATGTTTTCTCTGAGAAACATTTCTTGCTCAATCTTCAGGATATACTGCCGTGCACTAGTCAGAGACGTCAATGAAATCTTATATATCAATTACATACAGTCAAAACTGCTTTTGGGGACTTGGTATGTAATTGATTTTATCAAAAACTTCGAAACGGATTTTCATGTGGAACCAACATCACAGTACAGTGATTCAAGAAGAAGGTTTGTGAATACTTTTCTTGTCAAAATTGCCAAATACGGGCACAACAATAAACGAAAGTACAAGTTGACAGTAAACTAATATGTATTATTACAAATATGTCAAAAACCACTCATTAATATCATCTACGAGTATGTGATCAGATGACGTGTGGCGAGGAGTAACTACGGCAGTTACAGTACTTTTGTAAATTTATCTATCAAGTGAGGAAAATTCTTTATTTATAACCTTCTTATTTTTATATTTTCTTTGTAATGTACATTCAATTTTTTTTTAAAATATTTAACCTAAGTATTTATTTGTAAGATTTTTATGTGGTTGTATAGTGTGTTTTGTGCTGTAATAAAATTAAATTAAATTTACCTCCAAGTGGCATTGTTTTGACTCATCCTGCATTCTGTGTTTATTTAAACTAGACGCAGTCTAGCATCTTATAAAAATCCTTGGAAAGTCTTGTATTGTCCAATCCGATTTATTTACCAACCATGAAATTATTAGTAATCAGTTCGATTAAATTACTTTTGTTGTCCACAATCGGGTGCCTTCGGTTCATATTGATTGATTTGGTGTTCTCTTGCCTTGCCTGCTTTCTTGGAAAATATGGATTATAACCTAACCAGTAGAATATTAAAGTGTTTGTTCCGTTTGATAAATAGAGAGGCATTTCCAGTAAACCTCGCCCCCACGCCCCCTTCATCGACGTCGTGTTTTTCTGATCAATTATTCTATACATATCATCAAGTCGTTCGTGTAAGGAACACTTTGTCTAAGGAACTTTAATAGTTTATCACGTCGCTATGTAGTTATGCCAGCGTAATTTTGATGATTAAATAGTAAATAATTGAATTAAAAGGACTGTTTGTGATGCGGTCTACCCAGACCTTGACTTTGTATAATGTGAGTCACTTGTTTGGTCACTATACTTGTTACGTTTGTTAATGTTTATATTATATTAATAATGTTTGTATTATACCTACGTATCTTCCTCGTGGTTTTAAAATAAGTATCCGAATTTTTTTTATTATAACTTTGAAAAAAGAATTATCTTTCCTCGTAAATAATGATGGGATTATGTACGAGTATTTGCAATGGTTTAACTGTTCGTCAAGTATTAGGTGTTAATTAAAATGGAACCTTGGCTTGACAAGTTGGCACTGAGCATGTCATTGTTATCTGCACGAGGAAGTCGGGCGGAGGATAACGCTAACTAGTCCCTGTGATCCTACAGTTACTACATTGTTATCGTAAAACTGTTTCCAAATTGGCTCTTCTTCTTTTTTCGTGTCGATGGCCTTAATTTTTTCCCGTCCAGTATTTTGTTAGAAGGGCAGCATCTGACACTTTCATTAAGAAGACATTCCTTTGTGCAGGTGGTAGGGCACTGAGGGCAGAACAATAGGTGGCTATGTCCTAGTCTATAGAACCACAGTCACAGAAGAGAAGAGTACAGAAGGAAGAGTAGCTCCATGTGGCTCATTATGATCCATCAGTCATGATAAATTACCCACCCTTACATTGCCATTGTATATGTGTTTCACAAAACATGTTGTAATATGCCATTCCATAACTCAAGATAGATTTTGTAAACAAAGGCATACTCACAGATAACAGAGCATAAAACTTCAATAAAATCATGTGAGAGCTGAGAAGAGAGCTGAAAGCGTTTGGGGGAGACCCCACTCGGCCACTGCTGGGTTTGCCCAGCACTAGGATGATTATATATTATGGAAAAAATTAACTTGAAGATTACTGAGCGCTTAATAATTTCCATTAAAAAAGTAATGATTACTTAAATCAATCTAATTGAATAAAATCAATCAAACAAAAGTATACATAAACTTTTTTTCTCAAAGTTTTACTACACATTATACTACAACCTAAACATTATACTGTTACCCAAAAATTTTTCATGAAACTTATACTGTTGGCAGTAAATTGGCTGTAAATTAACTTGACATTTCTTTGTTTACAAAATCTATCTTGAATTATGGAATTGATAATGGCTATTTTATGTTAGTGGTAGTTAACTCTGCCATGTTGTGTCATTAAAAATTAAAAAAAAATAAACCCCATCATTAACATTAAATTATGTATGATATACATTATTGTACAGTCCTTGAAACAGAAAGTGTCATATAAATCGATTTATGTGACCAACTGACAGTTGATTACCTATGTGATGAGTTGATTACTGATGCTTGATTGACCCAAAAACGAGTTAACGGAGTTTGTTGTAACTATACAAATTGAAAACCGATTACCATCGGTAAGTTTAGAACATGTTCCGATTTGATTATTTTCTGATTAATGCATTTGAATATAAATAAGTAACTTTGAAATGAAGGTCCGAAACGTGGGACCAGCATTGACGGTCCGCTCGCAACGTGGGACCGCGGAGCCCCGCGAGGCCGCCAGATCCGCCCCGGCCTTCACATTGCCCGGCATTCGCACGCTGATGTAACGCGACACACTTTTCACTGAATAAGCCTCTAAGTATTCCGCATCCATCATAAAGAGAAAGTGACCTCACGACACGACACGACCTAACTGTCTCCGCTGACTGGACGAAAACCAGAATTAACATTTGCCTCATACACTAGTTATTATATTGTGTCGATGATTATAAACATTGGTGTACTTCACCCAACTACGAAACCAATAGGTTTATTATTTTGACTATAATTTAGGAAATGGGTGGCTATGTCAGTATGTTTGATCGATAATTTCCATTGGTACGTGTTATTATTTCCTTATTGTGTGTTGTGCATTAATTATTGAATTATTTTTACCTGTTTATAATTAAATACGTTATAATTATATTTTTGTAGTTCATTTTCTGTACCATCATTTATTTATTTATTTACCTGTATGCGTCCGGACTCCGGAGTGCTATGCTAAACACCTTTGATACAAGCACATAGCGATGTAGTTCATATTGTTCACGCAATTCAATCATGTCACCGGCGGAGCTCTCGTGTCTGCAATTTTATTAACCTACCAAGATTGAATAAATTGTCCTCATTGCCAACATTATTGTTGTGACTTCGTGTTCAACTATAATACACATTACACTCTAGAATAAACAAGAATCGTTCAACAAGAAAATTAATATATATATTCAGAGACAGCCTATTTTGAACTTTGTATTCGTAGTGGCGTGTTTGTCGTTGACTTCGTCGACCTAATCCAACATCTACCTATACGGCACGGGTACCGACTGTATCGACCACTTGATATAGAACTGAATGCACTTGTCATACGAATAGAACGTCGGAAATCAGGCCATTGAATACTCTCCTGAATAGACTGCCTGGAACGATGCGATATTCTAGCTAGACTTATCATTGCTTTGTTAGTTCGACCCTGTTCTGAAATCAGCAATACAGTTACCCGTTTTAATAATCTATTCTAAGTAATTATTTTTAATGCGATAGTATACCTACCTGTTACGCTTTCACATGCAGATCGCTGAATTGATTTTGATGAAATTTGGTGTAGAGATAGAGATAGTCAGCAAAGCACTACTCTTGGTCCTGAATCTATTTCAAGGCGGGTGTACAATGCCTGTAAGTGCCAAGCGTGCTCGTTACTGGCAAAGTATACGAGAACCTTCACCTCAACATACTCACTTATCGGCTATTAGCTAGTATCTCAGTGTCCCAACTACAGTCGTATTCCACAAGGCATCCCTGGTAATCATTATAAATATTCTAGCAGCGCCCCGCGGTTTTACCCGCGTTGTGCCCGTTCCCGTGGGAATTTAAGAACCGCTCAACCGATTTTGTGCATACTTCACATAAACCATCTACTAAATAGTCCGAACAAAGTCTAAACATTTGGTTTGGATAGGTGATCCCGTTCTTGAATTATACAATTACAGCGAAAAGTGGCATTGATTTTTATATAATAGATGTTTGTAAGAGGATGCTCATAATTTTTATATTTCAGAAAGAAAATCGGCCTATGATTTCACACTGCCGCACAATAACCTTACTCACTCTTTTGTCTTGTTTAACATATATTTCTTTTGTTTATCTCTTCTCTCATTATCATTAAACAGGTAGTTATTGAAATTATCTTTGAAACGTAATTGAGCTCAATTCCATAAAAAGGTAGAAGCACTCATGTTTATTGAGTAATTACTGTTTCGTTTCATAACTTATGCATGAGCTGTTTATCCACACAACTCGACAACATTAGTCAAGCTATATTTTGTATTACGAATGACTTTAATGAATTCTTTTGAATTGTTTTACTTGCATTGCAAGTAATGACCGTTTTTTATTATTAGAATTTTAATAGACTTTAATATTACTTACCTACATAAATACCATATCATTTACCAGTATAACATTACAATTTGTCTGGTATCAATCCAAATAAAATAATCACTTAGATACACAACAAACACTTGAATACCCTTCTAAATCATCTTACACAATATATTTTTTCGTGATCACTTATAAATTCTACAGATGAATAAGAATATTTATAAAATTAACCGATATTGTATTAATACAGAAATAATTTATCCTCTTGACTAAAAGCATATAAGCAATTATTTATAAGTAAGTACTCTTTACTTGTTTTCAATATATTGGTTCTTATCATCGCATTGTTATCTATCACTTAACAACAAGTTCAATTATAGAAAGTGTAGCTGAATATTAAGTAACTAACTGTTAGACCAATTTTTATCAAAGTAACATAATTATTATGTAGAGTCAGAGTTGGAGCTAGAACGTTTTAGGAATGTTTCATCTTCTCCACCGTAGCGTTAGCACTCCTTTGTGTAGAATAAAGAGTAGTGCTGGGGTGTTCAAGAGTAGATAGGGAGAGTCCATTTGTGACGGTAGTCGATGAGGTTGAGGTGCAGATACCTTGAAGAGACCCGTTAATGTTTGTAATATGTATGATCAAAATAAGAATCTCTGGGATAGACAAAACAGCAATGCTAATGCTCTACCACCGTTTAAACGTAGAACGAACATGTTCGTTGTTTTCACGCTGTTTTGATCCGACACACACCTGTAATTAACATCAAAGTATTATGTTCTGCAATAGTTACTTGACTTTGTTCTTAGCTCTATATAATTACGTCATTCGACACATACTTATCTGTCAAGTGAATATCCTCATGAAGTGATGTTTCAAAGAGTTAGGGCTTTGAGTATAAGGTGGGGTTTACATAAATAAAGTCCTTTGTTAATGACTAGCAACACATCGCAGTTTTAACCGCGATATTGTTTGTCGAGGGAATTTCGAATAAATAAATATTATGAAGCATTAATCATTAGAGAAATATTTCAAGTTCAAGAGATTAGCGACACACTTCGACTTAAGGAGATAATAGAATGAAGATTAAAAGATGACATGTAATACTGTACTCTAATACTACAAGCAAGATAAGTGGTTATCTTTACGACAGATTTTATTCCGACTATAGAGTTTATTATAGAACCATTTAGTATTGCCGTGTCATGATGATGATTGATACACATGACCTTTGCGACTCGCACTTTCATGAACATTGGGGTCGACGAAACGTAGTCGACTGTTGGCGCCAACAGTCGACCATTGAGTCGCATCAAAGATAGTTTACAATGTAAGTCGGTATGCTAACACCGGTAAGGGATGCATGCTCTCCTCTGTAATAAAATCTTGGACGTTTACTTACATTGTTCTCCATAGACGATAGATTAGCCGCGCCCTGTGGTTTCACCCGCGTTGTACCCGTTGCCGCGGGAATTTCGGGATTAAATGTATACCATGTCTTATTCTGATGTATAACCACACTACAATATTATAGTAGGAAGAAGGATGTAGCTTTAAACATTTTTTAAGGTAGACCAGTATGAAAATCGTAAATAATAGTAAATTACGTTTTCACTCATAGGCGCCTTCAAATATGTTTCGAAATCGAAAGACGTCATATGCGCAAAAACATATGGCTGGCCGGGACAATGATGTTAATCACTCTATATTATATTGATTTATTCATGTCTCTTAACACAACACGATTATTATTTACCATTGTGATATTTTTCACACAGAGCATCTAATCTCTACTTACCCACTGGTTATTTGAGCGGTGAGCACTTAACTACTAACGTCTTACTAGCTAGTGTATATGAATATGTGTTTCTTAACTATCGTTTCCTATAAAACGTTTCGAATAGGTACGTTGAATTCTTGAATATATTTTCCCGATATAACGCAAGGAAAACTTATTGAAAACGTTGAAACGGCACGTCCATAAATTTTATATAGATGGGAAACTGTAATATAGTCAAACCGGCTCAGATCTTTTATGCTCAAGTAATCCCTCCCTCATCCCCACCTCAGTCAGTTGACTTCGTTTATTTATCGAGTAGGTTAATCGAATAAACCTTGTTGACTCCGAATTCCCTCGAACAACGCTGCCCAATGCCTTTCAAAAACTCATAGGAGATTTGTCTGATGACGTCAGCTTCTGATCGTTGAAACAACAAACTGAAACACTTCTGGTTTTATTTTAAACCCAACGATTCAATACAATGCTTCATTTGGTTTCATTATTGTAGTAAACCATCATAATAACATTATAAACTGCTGTTTAGACACGCTGTGTATTAATGTGAGTAAGCACCTTTGTCACGTACTGCACTGTAACCCTTACTGTGACTCATGAGCTCAATGGAAAGTTTGACAATCTTTCACTTTCTCTATCGCCATAATTTAATACCAATTGCATACTTGATCATTTCAAAACACCGGCCAATTATTGAAAGTGGTACGCCATTCAAATTAGTTCCTGTTTCTAGAGATTTTGGAAAAAACAAATTACCATTTGATATGGCATAAAATGGTTGCTTACTTAGTGTATTTTAATTTCCATTTAAGTACCAATTGTTTCAAACATATAAATATCGTTCTAATAGCATTCTATGAACGGTCATTAAAACAGATAACATTTTAAAATAGCATCGAAGCAGCGTTTATATTATTTGTATTATTACGGTATTACTACAGGTTTTTCCTCGGCACAAAATATTGTTTTAGCAATTATCATACTTTAATAATGTGTAGAAATCGTGAAAGTCTAACAAGGCAATAATGATGTGTATTGTTGTTAAGATCGACGGGTCGGTACATGCGGGTGAAGTGGTGCGAGGTGCGCGTGGGCGACCTGGTGCACCTGTCCAACAACGAGGCCGTGCCCGCCGACATGGTGCTGCTGCACTCCTCCAACCCGCTCGGCATTTGCTACCTCGACACCTGCAACCTCGACGGCGAGACCAACCTCAAACAACGGATCGTCGTGCCGGGATTCCGGGAAAAGGTACAACACTACCAACTAATCGTTACATATTACGTCATTATGTACTTCATTGATATTTAATAATTCCGATATATTAAACTCGACAAAAATTAATTGCTTTTAATGTGAGTACTTAATTCAAATACGATAAGCGGTTATCGCTTGTAGTTGCACAGTTCTGTGGTCGCACACGAAAGGTCTGTCTGCAGTTAATAGAAGTGTGTCAACGCTATAAATCCACCAAATTCCACGTATAACCTCCTTCGTGGAACGTCGAGCTTTGACTCTAAATGGCGCTCTCTTTGTTCAATGGCACGAATCTTTATGCTGACGTGCATGACCCCATAACACCATGAGAAACTTTCGCTCTTGTTTTATAGTCAGACACCAATTTATAACATTGATTGTTTATGATTGTTTTTTTTTCTAATTTTACAGCATTTAGATTTCCATCCTAGCAGATTTATAAGTTCAGTGGAAGTGGAAAGGCCGTCAACTAAAATATACCGGTTCACGGGCATGATCTCGCACCCGGACGGCGAGCGCGTGCCGCTCATCTCGGAGAACCTGTTGCTGCGCGAGTGCACCATCAAGAACACCGACTTCGTGGAGGGCATCGTGGTGTACGCGGGCCACGAGACCAAGGCCATGCTCAACAACGGCGGCCCGCGCTACAAGTGCTCCAGCCTCGAGAAGAAAATGAACACAGACGTCATCTGGTGCGTGCTGGTGCTGCTGTTTCTGTGCTGCACCGGCGCCGTCGGCTGCAAGCTCTTCCTGGACCGCTACCTCTCCGACCCCAACGCGACCCTGCCTACCTTTCTAGTCAACCCTCAAAAACCCGCATACGAAGGATTACTCATATTCTGGACCTACATCATTGCACTCCAGGTTATGATACCGGTATCGTTATACGTTACTATCGAAATGACGAAACTTTTGCAAGTGTATCACATACATCAAGACGTGGAGATGTACGATCCGAAGACGAACACCAGGGCAGAATGTCGAGCGTTGAATATAACCGAAGAGCTGGGACAGATCAGTTATATGTTCAGTGATAAGACGGGCACGCTGACGGAGAACAAGATGGTGTTCAAGCGGTGCACGGTGAACGGCGTGGACTACGAGCACCCGCCCGGCCCGCCTGCCGAGCCTTCGGCCGACCTGCCGCCACTTGTCACGCCCATCACAAAAGTCTCGCCCAACAGCCGCCTGCTGCAACACCTCACCGATAAAAAGGACACACCTCACTCAAAACAGGTACAACATCACATATGCCTGGTCACTAGCTCGTCGCACATGTCTTGCTCTTCCGCTTCCGAAAATAGATATTCGTCTCTTCCACAGGCTAATGATTTAAAGTTTGATTAACTTACACAACCATTGACAAACTATCGCTAAACTTCTCATCGACGCGAAGGTATGACAGAGGTCGACCAGCTAGATTTATTGATTATACATACCTATTCCTGCCTATACTTTCACTTTTAACGCAAATAATGCACATTACTTGAATTCATATCTGTGAACTAAATGTCTGATCATCAGGTCCATGAATTCATGCTAATGTTGGCCGTTTGCAACACTGTGGTGGTGAGTCAGCCGCACGTGGACCGCATGCAGATGAGCAACTCCGGGAACCAGATGGTGGAGGAGAAGGTGACGCCGCCCAACGGCACGCTGCGCTCCAACGACAAGTGAGTGACGTGCTTTACGACGGAATACGTCACCCTACCATCCTGTCGTACTTTACTATTATAATGTCGCATTTTGTATTGTAGATACTCCCGGTTGACAGAATCCCGGTCGACCACCCCGTCACCGCCGCCGTCGACGTCGTCCCCGCTGCGTCTCCGGCTGCCTAAAAAATTGCCTTTTTTACATAACACAGAAACGGAACCGACGGCGTCCTCCCTCACCGTGACACCGGTACGCAAGAGTCATATTATATTTTGAATGATCCTAACTAATATTAAAAATACGAAAGTTACTTTTTCTGTCTGTCTGTCTGACATTTTCACGCTTTCACGCCAAAACTTCTGAACCGATTTGAATAAAATTTGGTACATACGAGTAGTTAGTCCGGAGCCTGAGAAAGGAAATAGACTTTTTATCGCGAAAACATGGTTGAAAAAGGGGTTGAGAGGTTGTATGGAAGTATGGTTAATTTTAAAACTACTGGACGGATTTGAATGAAACTTTACAGTAGTATAGATTATAAATCAGAATAACACATGAATAACAGAAGAATAACAGAAGTATACATTTAATCTCGAAATTCTTGAAGGTACGGGTACAATGCGGGTAACATCGCGGGGTGCGGCTAGTAATAAATAAAGTAAAACTGTTCGAGCAACAGGTGCTGAATCTCGGTCAGTATGGTCATGGTCATGGTGTGGTGTGTGTCGCAGACGGCGCGCTTCGAGGCGGAGAGCCCCGACGAGCTGGCGCTGGCGGAGGCGGCGCTGGCCTACGGGTTCGAGCTGCGCGCGCGCGCGCCCGACGCGCTGCTGCTGGGCGTGCGCGGCGCGCTGGCCTCGCTCTCCGTGCTGCGCGTGCAGCCCTTCGACAGCGTGCGCAAGTGCATGTCCATCGCGCTGCGCAACGACGCGGGCCAGGTCGTGGTGTACGTCAAGGGCGCCGACTCCACGGTGTTCGGCGCGCTGGCGCCCGCGCTCCCCGGCTCGGGCGAGGCGCGCGCGCTGGAGCGCACGCGCGCGCTCGTGGCGGAGTACGCGCGCGCCGGCCTGCGCACGCTGGTGCTGGCGCGCCGCGAGCTCAGCGCGCCGCGCTGGGACGAGTGGGCGGCGGGCCACGCGCGCGCCGCCGAGCCGGGCGAGGGCCGCGAGCGCCGCCTGCGCGAGTCGCTGGCGCGCCTGGAGTCGGCGCTGGCGCTCGTGGGCGCCACGGGCGTGGAGGACCGCCTGCAGGAGCACGTGCCGCGCACCGTGCGCGCGCTGCTGGACGCCGGCCTGGTGCTGTGGGTGCTGACGGGCGACAAGCCCGAGACCGCCATCAACATCGCCTACTCGGCGGCGCTGTTCGCGCCCTCGGACCGCCTGCTGCAGCTGATGTCGCGCGACCGCGCGCACGCCGAGGCGTCCATCCAGGCGCACCTGGCGGCGGCGGCGGGCGCGTGCGCGCTGGTGGTGGACGGCCGCACGCTGACCTACATCCTGGACCGGCGCTCGGGGCTGGTGGCGCCGTTCCTGTCGCTGGCGCGGCGCTGCTCCGCCGTGCTGTGCTGCCGCGCCACGCCGCTGCAGAAGGCCTACATCGTCAAGGTGCGCCCGCGCCCCCGCGCCCCCGCGCTCCGCCGCGGCTCCGCCTGCCTCCGATCTTCATGTCCCGGTATGTTGCAGGCGGTGAAGGAGGAGCTGGGCGTGACGACGCTGGCCATCGGCGACGGCGCCAACGACGTCTCCATGATACAGACTGCCGACGTCGGCATCGGTCGGTACATGCGTATTTTTTTTATAATTTACATCTTTGAAATTACTGATCCGGTTTCCGAAGGAATTTCATTGGCAGCAGCATACAGAGAGGGACTAACACTTAAAGGCGGTGTAACGATTCGGTCCTGTTCAGGTCTGTCGGGGCAGGAAGGCATGCAGGCGGTGATGGCGTCGGACTTCGCGCTGCCGCGCTTCTGCTTCGTGGAGCGGCTGCTGCTGGTGCACGGGCACTGGAGCTACGACCGCCTCGCGCGCATGATCCTCTACTTCTTCTTCAAGAACGCCGTGAGTACCCGACGAGCCAGCGACGCGCCGTGCGGAAACTAACTCGGGCATCATCTTTACCCGCGTGTGTGTATGTGTGTTGCAGACGTTCGTGTTCCTGATCTTCTGGTTCCAGTTCTGGTGCGGGTTCTCGGCGATGGTAATGGTCGACCAGTTGCACCTGATGCTCTACAACCTTATGTTCACCGCGCTGCCGCCCATCGTCATCGGTGAGTCGGCGTATCTTTCTTACCGTATACATATATACAGTCATATACTTGAACTAAAACTAATCACTATAAATTGAGATGTAAGCTATCCCATCTTTCGAGTTGGATCAAAATGCACACGACGCCGGCGGAGTAGGGTCGAGTGCACGGGTGTGTGTGTGACGAGCGGCGTGTTGCAGGCGCGTACGAGCGCGCGGCGTAGGGTCGAGTGCACGGGTGTGTGTGTGACGAGCGGCGTGTTGCAGGCGCGTACGAGCGCGCGGCGTAGGGTCGAGTGCACGGGTGTGTGTGTGACGAGCGGCGTGTTGCAGGCGCGTACGAGCGCGCGGCGTAGGGTCGAGTGCACGGGTGTGTGTGTGACGAGCGGCGTGTTGCAGGCGCGTACGAGCGCGCGGCGTAGGGTCGAGTGCACGGGTGTGTGTGTGACGAGCGGCGTGTTGCAGGCGCGTACGAGCGCGCGGCGTAGGGTCGAGTGCACGGGTGTGTGTGTGACGAGCGGCGTGTTGCAGGCGCGTACGAGCGCGCGGCGTAGGGTCGAGTGCACGGGTGTGTGTGTGACGAGCGGCGTGTTGCAGGCGCGTACGAGCGCGCGGCGCCGGCGCGGCTGCTGACGGCGCGGCCGGCGCTGTACGCGCACTCGCGGCGCGGGCGCGCGTACGGGCCGCGCGGCTACTGGGCCGCGCTGCTGGAGTCGCTGTACGTGTCGCTGGCGCTGTTCCTCGTGCCGCTGGGCGCCTACTGGGACTCGCCCGTGGGCCTGTGGCAGTTCGGCGTCGTGTGCACCGCGGGCTGCCTGCTGGTGATGCTGCTGCACGTGGCGCTGGAGACGCGCAGCTGGACGCTGGTGCACGTGCTGGCGCTGGCCGCGTCGCTGGGCGCCTTCGTGCTGGTGACGCTGGTGTTCCAGGCCGCCTGCGTGTCGTGCTTCGGCCTGCCGTCCACCTACCGCGTGCTGCTAACGGCGCTGGAGGACCCCAAGAGCTGGCTCGTGTGGCTGCTCACCGTCGTGCTAGCGCTCGGGCCCAGGTACTGCCCCCGACCTGGCTATGTCTGAAGCCATAAAACATCTCACCATTCATTTAATGCGCGTGTAACTAACCGATCCGTGGGTGTTTGTAGGCTGGCGATGCACGGCATCCGCAACTCGCTGCACCCCGGGTCGCTGCGGCGCGCCGTGCTGCAGCGGCGGCGCTCGTACGCCGCGCACTACCGCACCGACCGCGCGCAGGCGCACGTCTACAGGTAACCAGCGGGCTACCCCTCGCACTATACACCATACAACTCGCTAAATCATATACTCGTACTTAGTACTTATTTTAGTACGTTGGTTTCGTACCCGTGTAAAGTGTACCATTGACCGCGCGTGTCGCCCGCAGGCCGACGGACGAGGACGACGCGCACAAGCCGCCCGCCGTCACGTGACGCGAGCCTGCCCATACCTGGACTGATGCCTTACGCAACAAGGGACCAACTGCCCGACTCCACTCATCGAATACATCCGAAGGAGTTTCTACTCGAACACATCACATTATTGTTTTGTTGGAATGTCAATTAGATTAGCGTTCTAGACTGGTAGAATGCCGGAGTGACCTCGATTCGACCGGTGCGTACCGGTAGAGTGACGAGGAGCGACTATTGATGACGAATTTGAACGTTTAACGCATACAGTGCTCGGCCGCAAGAGTTTAATATATCTGCAGGGAAAAACTTGACTAGTTGCAGTTCTGTAATGTTAATTATTCAATTATAAGCAACTGTTCCGGCCGGGCACTGTACGGGCCGTCTCAGCATTATACATCCAACAGTATTGACTTCATATTACTTATTTAATAAAAATCAAATTGTTAAATACTTAATCTTATGATTAGAAAGGCATATTTAAATATTATTAGTGATGTTAGCCTTCGTTAAAATATTAATCTTTAAAAGAATCATTATTATATAAAAGTGCTGTGTTAGAAGTAATGTTCAAAACGAAATAAGTAAACAGCAGTCTAAATAATTTGATTATTGAATACCATGCATTAAAATATAGCCACTTTACTGTGTGGTGTATTTGCTGTTTATCTATTTCTGTGTGTAAATCATTGGTGTTATGATTGTTGGTTATAACCACGTATTTTTGTATGTTGGTATGTTGTATGGTTCCAATTTATGATGTATGTTCGTCGTTGCCTTGCCTCAAACTGCCCGGGTGGGTGCCGATCACTTCGCTGGGGGAGCACACACCAACGGCTCCGACCGATGACTTGTCTCTTGCTTTCAATGCGTTTCATTATGTACAGTACAATCATTCTTGTTTTATCTCTATGTATTATATTAATATGTTTATAGAAAGTGCCTTGTCCATTGAACCTCGCCTCATGTGTGTGCTCCCCGAGTAATAATAACAAAGATTCCTAAAATATATTTCATATTTTTACTATGACCTGTTTCTAGTTTGTAAATAGAGTTAAATATATATTTCTATACGAAATAAAGATATTTATTAGATTATTGTACAGTAGGATAGTTTTTTTTATACATAGGTAATTGAAATATTAGTGTAAATAACTTTTATATTCTAAGACTGTTGTTCATTTTAGAGCTTTTATTTGTTTGAAGTATTTCAATAGCTATGTTGTGATGATTATGTATTTTCCAGTCATTTGTAGGTAGAATCAACCGTGCTGTATGAAATATTGTTATCAGCAGCCACGTGAGCACTGAGCAGGCGTTCGCGCCGCACTCGTATACTTGTGACGAATCTCACTATATTGCAAGTGTTTCATCATTTGTATTCCTTCAGAGATCTTGCCGTCATCAATTTATGGTTAATATTATGTTGTTGATTATTCACTTGTGTAATGATGTGACTTGTGTAATGATGATAGAGGCCATCACTTGCCCTTGCCAAATGTGTTATTCCAATCTTCTGAGGGCCTCGTGTGTGTTTAATTATTCGAATCTACTTCGCTTATTTTTAAACCTGTTAAGACATGCAGATCTCCATTTAGTATAACATTCTTAACGCAAACTCGTAAACATGCAGTATGCACGCTCGAGGCACCGAACCCCTACCATGATTTTACGTCAGTCGCTTTCGATAGCGATTATAGTGTCTTGACGTAGTTCTTCGTGTAGACGCTAGAAGCGCTATATAGTTAGTTCATTATTTTACCGTCGTTTGCGCTTATATGGTATGTTATGTAAAAACTCTAACGACAAACTCAATCGCCGTTCAAAATAAGGAGCCAAATTCCATATTAAGAACCTCCTATATGAGAGCGTTTGTATTAGGATGCTTTTAGTAGAGCTACATATGGGTTGAATTTAAAGTATGTGTATCAAAAAATGTCTAGACGAAATAATAAGTATGTCATTAAATGATTATGACAGAATGAGTGATAGACAAATAAATGAATCGACAGACGCAGAACCCCAGTCATTTTCTTAATTTTAGTCCATTTAAACATTATTTAAACAAATTAACTACAATATTACCTATAGCTTTGGGTTCGATAGAATCTTTTCGCTATCATTTCAGCTGAAATAATTATTTTTCCTAACAAGGTAACACGAAAATCTCTTAATTTAGAAATTTTCACCAATAATTGTTATTCGGTAGACTGAGAAATATGTGAAATTGTAAACCTCTCTGGACCCTTATCCAAATGACAATTATCCATATTAAATTAAAGCACAATTATATATGGAACAGTTCTTATTTCTTTCATATAATAGCTCGATTTAGAGGTTTAATTAGTACCTAGATTATTCTGTGACAGGTTTACACTTTTTATGCTCTGGAAATCGGACTTTAAATTAAATGTCAACATTTTGACTACACTTTGATTTTGTTGAAATCGAATCGAATCGAATACGAAGCTATTGGACCAAGAGCCCGCGAACCCCAGACCTTCGTTATTTTATAAAAGCTGAAAGTTTGTCAGCGCATGCTCCCACACACAGGTAAGAACGATGGACTATTATGAAGTTTGGGTTATGGTGGCTTTGGCAGGTATACGGTACTAAATGTCAATGGTCGAAAACACCAAGTTGGCCATCGATTTCGATATCACCGTCAAAGGGTGACTTGTACAACTCCTCAAGAGCTTTCAAATGACATAGGTCATGTCACTGTTGAGCATTAGGATCAGCGTCCATGGCATAGGCCAACTCCAATCTTCGGTGGTCGAAAACACCAAGTTGGCCGTCGATTTCGATGTCACCGTCAAAGGGTGACTTGTACAACTTGTCAAGAGCTTTCAAATGACATAGGTCATGTCACTTAGGATCAGCGTCCATAGCATAGGTCAACTCCAATCTTCAATGGTCGAAAACACCAAGTTGGCCGTCGATTTCGATATCACCGTCAAAGGGTGACTTATACAACTTGTCAAGAGCTTTCAAATGATATAGGTCATGTCACTGTTGAGCATTAGGATCAGCGTCCATAGCATAGGTCAACTCCAATCTTCAATGGTCGAAAACACCAAGTTGGCCGTCGATTTCGATATCACCGTCAAAGGGTGACTTGTACAACTCTTCAAGAGCTTTCAAATGACATATGTCATGTCACAAATGACACTTAATTATTTGATGAATTTAGATCGGTATTTTACACACCTTTAGTACCGTATACCTGCCAAAGCCACCATAACCCAAACTTCATAATAGTCCATCGTTCTTACCTGTGTGTGGGAGCATGCGCTGACAAACTTTCAGCTTTTATAAAATGACGAAAGTCTGGGGTTCACGGGCTCTAGGTCTATATTGTCACTTGTCTAGTGGGTGTCATTCGTTACTTTTTTGGAGTAGTGGAGTAGGGTGACACTCCTGCCCACCTTTTCCTGCGAGAAGATTCTAATAATTTTCCTTACTTTCCATTTTTTTATATATTTGATTTCCATGTGTACAATTTATTTAACTTTTAATGATTTAATACTTAGTAGTTCCTTCGTAGAATCGTTTAATATTATTCCTAATATGAGTCTTACCTCCAAATAGTAAACACCACCTAATTTAAGCGCACCTACTTAATTCCATATACCTACTTGCGACCATTATGATACCAATATCTTGTTAATTAGATTGGCGTCTCAGTATTAGGTGATTAGCCTATATAAATTATAATTCCAATATTGCATTTATATAATTTGTTAGTCTATGTTTACGTGTTAACTTTATTAAAAGGGTAATGTGACTGAGGGCGCCACTTTATCTCTTAGTACAACAATGTAGTTATTATTTTTGAGGTTAATTCCATGTCTTCGAAATCTGAAACAAGCACAGCAATGACTAGAAAATACATTTGTATTAAGTAATTGAAATATTTAATTTTATTAAAATTGTGTTTTATTTGATACTTAAAATATGTCCTTGATACACCATCTATTAAAGTAAATGATTAGCGGTTAATTCTGTACAATGCTTACAGATACATTATCTAATCACTCCTTGCAGTTGCTGAAGTATTTTTATTCGTTTTAGCAAGGTGAACTATAAACTCGACTAGTTTGTTGTACACAACTTATAGTAATACTAAGGGATGTCGCTCATCTATTGCTTCACCGTCCGCGAGGGGCATGTCCACTGTGGACAACTTGGGTGAGAATAAAATTGAAGATATAGCAAAATGATGGATAGAATGAATGCCGAGCGATTCCGCAAGTGGGTGGCGCGCTTAAGGCGAACCGGCCGTTGCGAGGTGTTAGATGAGCGATGACCTATTAAGTAGGTAGTTAATATAAAAATACCTATTGAATAAGCAACAACATTACACCTTATTCCAATAATATAATATGGTAAGTACATAAATGTAGAGAAGCACATTTTAAAGATTAATGATTAGTAGATCGATATAGTGATCAATATCTCGCTACGCGAATTAAGAATTCAAGCTAAAGTGCTCTACATTTCATGTTTAGTTCATATTGAGTCTGAACAATGCTATTTGTTATTCCCATTTGACATTCAAACTTCATTAGATAACCTGTGATTACGCTGGTGCTGGTAGTGCACACTCGTTAGATTCATTAAGCCATACCTAAAGTAGGTATGGCTTATATTTTAGTTTTCACTCTTATTTATTTGTGTATTGAATTTACCATCTCGATAAGAAGTGCACACCTAATGAACTTTTGTAGACAACAGATTCTTGGCTTAACTAGGTACGAGTGTTTTGCATCACTTTTGCCTACCAATAATAATTATTTTACTATTGAAGTAGTGGAAAATCTTCATCCTGTTATTCAGTTTTATTGCACTAAGATACCTATCTGACCTAAGAAGTAGACGACCTCATTTCTAGAAAAAAATAAAATAAAAAAGTCATAAAAAATCAATAAACAATTGTATAATCATTAACTACCTACAATCACATTCGTTGTACTATGGCATTGACTACATCTAGGGTAGAATCATTGACTAATACAATATCGAACGTGTCCATATATTTGTTGAGGTTGCCCTCGGTGTTCTTGCCAAGGAAGCCAACCTTGAGGGTGACGTCACAGTGCTCCAGCCCCTCGGCCATGCCGGCGTCCCCGATGTTGTCTCCCATCAGCAGCACGTTGCTCCGCTCCCTCACCATGTCATAGTACTCCGTGTTCTTAAGCGCGGCCTCGTTCTTGTTGTACGTGTGGATCGCCTCGCCCTTGACACCTACAATGTTATCTTCTTCATCCATAGCGAGAAAGTTGGACACAACCTTGAACAAACATGTCGTCTTTATTATGTTGTCAAGCCTGTTTTTACGTCATTAAGTGAGTATTAATAGTGTGTTATAAGTATGTAAGCAATGTGTTTTCTTTTTTTTAAGTTAATAATACGCTGTGGGCCAAAATTTCCACTGTGTGGCGCCCGGAGACAGCGAGGCGACGTCGCGGCAGACCGCGCAGGCGGTGGCGGGGCGAGCTGGACGCCTACGAGAGGGACTGGCAACTGGTGGCCCGAAGTCGAGAAGAGTGGCGGGAGTGGGGGGAGGCCTTTGCCCAGCAGTGGGACATTACGGGCTAACAGAAACAGTAACAGTAATAATTTAAGGCTGAATATCCTGGCAGAGTGGTGGAGTTATGAGTGAGGTAAAAATGACAATAGAATTGGTTAAATGATGAGGAGTTTTACCTTGACATTGGGGCGAAGAAAGTCGGCTGCTTCAAGAGCCGCCAAAACTGATTCGCCAAGACCTGCTGAGAATACCAGCACGGGCACTTGTTTAGATTCACTCCAAGAAATCAGGTTCTTTACTCCCTTTCTGGAAAATATAGCAATAGATACATTCTTAGCAAACAAGATAAAAAGCGAAAAAGACAGTATTTTATAAGATCAATTATGACATTTTAATTAAAGATGAATAGTAAATTTTACCTAAAACAGTCCACAACCTTCTTGACTACTTCATTGAGTTCAGCTCTTGGAAACTTTATTCCTCTGAAAATGTACATTAAAAATAAATATTTAACACCTTAATTGTACACCACATTATTTACACAAAGAATAAGAGTGTGTCAATCCTAATGAAAACTCTTGTTTGATAAAGGTAAGGTGCGATAAGGTACTAAAGCAGTTAGCTAAATTAGCTAGATTCTTTAACTAAGTTGTACATTTAACAACATGAGCTTACTTGACCAGAGCGAGTGCCGCTGCATACCAGTCAATCATGTGTTTGATTTTCTCCTCCGTGCTCATGATGGGGTCCGACTCTATTGGTTTGTAAATAGCCGACAGTCTATTGTCTTCATCTTTATAATATTGCGGCACAGAGGGACACTCTCTGAACATACCTGTAATTGTTTTTTTAAACATATTTTAAAACTAAATCCCCAAAAGTGTGAATGTGCCTGATTTTCTTACAACCACTGAAAGGATTTTCATGCAGTTTTCAACATACAGAGTGATTTGTGAGGAAGGTTTGTGACTACTTTTTATGCCAAAATTCAGACGAATGGGTAATACTGAGGGCACTGCTAGTTCTATATTATTTTGAAACCCACAAGGCTAAAATAAAAACTGTATGCCTGCCTTGATAGATGAGGTGATTGATCGAGTTTGAATCAGTATAAAGTTCAAAATTTGATTTTTGCTTGTATCACATTTTTTTACTTGCATGCCTGGTTCGTTGGTTTATGAGTAAACTGTAAACATAATATATTAAACTAAATATATTTTACCAAAGCTAGTCAGCACTGTTTTGCCATCATCCATTATATGTCTTGTCAACGTGTGATCAAAATCTGTTACTATTTGTAGATTTCTATGACCATCTTGCATTAGTTTATTTAGTTTTTTTAGAAGTAATGTTTCATTTTTGATATGGACGGTTTCTTTTTTTAACTCTGGAATATCTTCAAAATTCGTGAGTAGCTTCATGTCTGAAATGCAAAGTATTCACCAAGGTTAACGAATGATTTTCAATTAGAACACATTAGAAAGGTTCTTCGAAAACACAACACTATCTCAAATAATAAGCTCAAAACAAATTGAAGCCCCAATAAATCGTTATCAAAACTTCGAACTTGCTTACGCTCACAAACTTTTTATAGATATAATATATATTAAAACTGAATTGAATGAATACCTTTAAAATAAATGTTGAATCAATATTTTCGAAATAGAATAGGAATTTAGTTAATTATAAACAGCTGACTGCCTACCAAGGAATATAATACTCTCTGCCGAGAGAAGAACTGTAACTCTATAGTAAAAAAAAGCAACCATAGCGTTACACATCTACACTACTAGCGCCATTGCGGAATAGCAAGAAACAAATTTGCGAGGGAATATTCGAAATTTACAGTAGAATATTGTACCATAAAATAAATATGGCATTAAGAGGATTGTTATTTGTATGAAGTAATACGTTAATAATAATTATTATTGTATTACTTCATACAAATAATATCCTCTTCATGCTGAAGTTATAATGTAGTTTTATATTAAAACAACCAGTCAGTATTAGTTTAATCATTTATTTCTTATAATCCTCATTTTCCTTTCCATGGCTTTTCTTTTCTCTTCTTCTTCCAATTCTCTGTTTTTTAATATAATATATCTTTTAATACATATAAAAAAGGTGCTGGTTTTAATATGATTTATATTAATTTCTAAATGATTATTACATTTATTTAGAAAAGAAAAATCAACACAATCTAAAGCAGCCATTATATTTTTTTTTATTTGATTTTGCCAGGCATCCGTTTTAAAGTAATTATTTACTATTGTAGCCATTGTTTCCACACATAGGACCACATTTTTATTAACATAACTTAAGGAGTTATTTGTTGTTTCATATTCTTTGAAACTTGTGAATGTGTGGAAGATTTCATGTGTTTCTGCCAAAAATGCGTTTTGGAAATTTAGACAATTTTTGTGCCTTAGTTTTTTAAAAATAAAACCACACACATACCCACAAGCTTGACTTTCAGGAGTCACCAGTTCGACTGTCTCAACTGCATTAGCTAATAACGTCTCCATCTCATTGGCATCAAATTCAGCAGTATCAAAATTTTTAATAGGTATGTCCACAGTTAAAAAATTCGAAAAATTATTGGATAAAATGGCGGAGTCATCTTCACAATTTTTTTTTTGTCTAGATTGTCGTAAATTTGTAATAATTGCTGTTTTCACACCTGCTACAAATTGCTGAATTGTCGGATTATTATTTGACCCACAATTATACCTAATGCAGCCGAAACAATTTTCTAAGGGATCCTGATTTAGGCGACGCGTCGAAAGACTCTTAATGTCTATAGCCAGCAAGTTTTTCCATAGCCTTTCAATGGCATTCATCGTGTGAATCCATCCTTCTTGAGACGGAGGATTTGATTTACTCCCAAGGTATTTCATGGATGATATAAACTTTCTCATCTCTCCAAAGAGTGCTATATGAGGGCTCCGTGCAGTCAGGTTTGTGGAATACTTTTTTCCTCTGCGTAGGTCTGGGCTGTCAGCATTAACGGCATCAAACAGCTGGTCAAACTTTTGGACGAATGTTGCCGTCGCATGGGCTTCAGTTGGTAGTTCATCTGCAAAAAATATTTTAAACATTTAGTCATACTAACAACATTCACTAGCAGCCACTAGCAGGCAGTAGCAGCTTGATTTGAGTTTTGTTTGACACACAGCAACAAACGACTGCCAATTCAGTCAGTCAGGTCAACGTCATAATAAGTTGTCAAGACCACAGCACAGATTACATACCTTTATCGGTGTTTTTATAATCTCTTTGGTCATGAGCACAGACGTGGCACAGACCAAGAAATTAAAGAGTCATGAGCACCAAAGACCATGAGTAGGTATGTAATTACAATCCTTTGAAATTACTAGTAACGAACTTAAATAAAATCAAAGAAAAATAGTTTAATCTCATAGATAAAGAAAGTATCTATATAATTGCATATAAAAAATTAAGGGCGCGGCGCAAAACTCCATGAAAAAATGAAATAAAAGTAGACGCACAAAAAGTTAGGGTCGCCGCACACGGGCCGCCAGCCGGCGATGCCACAAATGGCTGCAACGGCCATGGACTTAAGCAGCGATCAGACGGCACGATTCATCGGGCCGATGAGCAGGGCTCGATATGGCTCGATAGATTGGGCGTTCTGATCACACTACACGATATCGCCACCCTAACTCACTTGGCAGCCGAATGCCGAGCAGTGAAGATGGCGCCTAGCTACGCGGTCGGGCACTCTCGATCGCCCGATTTAGGGACACTAACAGCCTAACTGTGGCCTAACAGCGATCACACCACCCAATGCATCGGGACTTAGGGACTTAGGGCACGATGAATGGTGCCGTCTGATCGCTGCTTTATTAAAATCGCAACGGCATATTCCGGTTTGTCGCACAGTGACCGTCACATGCTACTAATCATCGCTACTTGCTTCTTGTGGCGCGCATCGGCCTCTAAACAACGCCATACACCACTTTTCTGAAGATTCTCCAAATGCGTTTTATCAAACATAATGCATTTCATATCAGCCTTTTGGCCGAAAATCGTTGTCCGTTTATTACTTCTGAACCAACGCATGTTTTATTGTCCCTTAGCAAATTTTTGTATCAAAGTTTCATTATCATTTGGCAGAATATATGATATAAAACGTTTGGGACATGAGGTAGTTAGTAGTAGGCAGTACATGAGGTGGGGCGGGCGGTGTAGGGGCAGAAATTCTGTCATAATTTCCTTCCACTTAAGAATCCAAGACTCAAAAGGTTCGCTCAAGGGTATAGGGTCCAGAGTTTCAATACCTTATTTTTGATAAAACCTGCTCAAAAGAATTTGTGTAGTACAAGTTATGTTATTGTGTATGTACAAGTGGACACAACTCATTGATCGTTTTACAGGGCAGGAATTGTAATAACAAAAACACCTTATCTTGCCTGATATCAATTTGTATATAATATTATGTTTTTTACATTTTCTTGTTTGACATTATAATTATTACAAGTTATATGCGACCGTCACACTGTCACAGTAGAAAATTATGCAAATAAGTAATTAATTATTATACAAAGCCTTAACATTTAATGCAAAATATGACAAATATCATTCAACCTTCTCAAAGTACCTAACACATTATGAAGAGAGGTTAACGGACTACTAAGTTATATGTACTTTAATATTTGTAATTAAATAATAAACAACTTACACGAGAACTATCTACAATACAATATTTTAACAGTTTTTTCTTACATTTTGAAACAAAACTGCACTAATTTATTATTTCGCATCTTGGAAGACAATAAATATATTGAACAACAAATACATTTCTTTATAATGTAAATATATGAAATAAGTATCAAATAAACCTTTCAACATAATGTCAGAAGCACTTTATATCAATATTATAGAAAATCAAATTAAACAAATGTCAATTTACTCAATATACAAAATACTAATGTACTAAATAAAATTAACTAAGGCTAGTACCTATAGAAGTGGTCCAATCACTTTGGGTGTATGTCTACTATCTACAAGTTTACAACTAAATTTTAATTGATTGCAGGATTTTTCATTAATAAATTATATTCTAGTCAAATCAAATAATTAATTAAAATAACAAACAGCCAATACAAATATTAAGATCTACAATAAAATAAAGATTTGTTTAAGATGCAAGTGCCATCACGAAGGACAATTCGGTATGTGCGGTGCGTATGTGACGCGATTTCGAAATTATCGCGATAAGTTCAACTCAACGGTTGGTTTCCTTTGAACGTACCTTCACTTAGCACTTTGATCAATTCTAGACACTTGCTTTCTCACTCTTTAAACGGCAAGCAATGTTTTCGGATTCAGAACCTTTTTTAAATGCGTTTTTAACATATGAATAATAAAATACTGCCACCTTATGTTTAAAACGCTAAGAATGTGTCAGAAACCAGTTTTGAATAATATAAGTAAGTAGTATTATCTTTAACAATTATACATAGCTAAGCACATTGCTAGATAAGTTATTGAAATACATTTAAGATCATATACATATATCGTCGTTATGGTAACAAAATATCGTAACACACCAGTGTATTTTATATATTATATAGCAATCTATTTATATTACTAAGACTTGTAAATACAGCAGCTACTTATATCAATATAGTGCAATTTGTTTATAAAACTATAACTCTTTAAGTTAAGGCAACCAATACAACGTTGAGATTTGCTTGTCAAATTTTAATGTATAAAATTTTATGAAAAATAGTATGAAAATATATGTGTAATAGATACTGGTGTGTTTATACAGGGTGTCCTGCAGGCGTCTCGAGAGGCGCCGGCGTGGCCCCGTATATTATACTGCGAATATATGAGTATACGTCATTGAGTCTCAAAATGGCTGAGCCCGTCAGTCGTCACTGATCCTTCGACTTTTCGACTTTGTTTTCTTCTTTTCCATCGCTTCCATTCGCATATCTTCGAGATCTTCCATGATTCCTGAAATGTATAACACAAAAACCATTAACAAAGGAATATTGGTACCAATCAGTAACTCTTTTATTTTAATAATCAACAAAAATACATAATAAGGATCTGTTTGTTAACTTGCCTATCTTTTTGCTAATAAATTCTTCCCGCTGCTGTCGGGCAAAACTGGACTCCATATTGGGGTCGTCATCATCATCCATATCCCGATACCTGAAATCAATATGTCATTACATATAATTTGTCATTTCAAGGCACCACTGTGCTGGTGAGTTGCAAGCTAAATGTCCCATGTCAGAAATACAAAAAGATGTTGCAAGGGGCAAGCTATTACGCAGGTATTGATCAATGGATACTTACCTAGACTTGTCATAACCAAATATCTCTTTAATATGTTTCGAATAGTCCATATTCTCGTCGCCATCATCAATAAAATCGTCCATTTCGGAATCGTACTCCGACTCGGAATCCACTACGCGACCTGTGGGGCATACAAATATATCATTCACATAACATAACTTTAAAATTTATCATATTGTGGTCTATTATAATGTGTAATTGTTGGCATTCCACCATATCTACTATATAAAAATAAGTCGGGTTTTCCTCCCTAACGCTATAACTCCAAAACGCACGGACCGATTTCCACGGTTTTGCATTCGTTGGAAAGGTCTCCGCCTCCGTGAGGTTTATAGCAAAGAAAATTCTGGAAAATCTCAAAATTCCCACGGGAACGGGGGCGCTGCGGGTGAAACCGCGGGGCACAGCTAGTATTTTATATAACTGAATAGTGTGTATACTCACGCCCAGGTTTACGCCTGGGGTCCTGTGGTCTTCGTTTGTCGGCAGGCATCGGACGAGCTCCGTTTTTACCCCCCTTGAGCGAGTTGACATGTTTGTCAAAATCAAAAGTGTTTGTTAGCTTCGATTTACTCGGACCCGGCTGGCCAACTGCTCTGTCGTCGGCACGTTTCGAAGGCACTTTATCTATCCTTTTACCATTCTCTGGCCTCTCTGCAACTTTTTGTTTAGCCAGCAAAGCCTTTTCTTTCATCATATTTTTTATAATCTGCTCTCTATTCTGTTTTGGCACAGTTTTACCTTGGTTATGTCCATTGATATACTTGTCATCAGTCTTATTACCTAATTTCTTTTCATTAGAATTCTTATCTATCCTATATGTGTTCTGACTTTTAAGATCTATATTTTTCTTAAGATTGTCACTAGAGTTGACTTTGCTTCTGTCAGTTCTTCCATTTTCTAGTTTAATCTTAGTCTTGTCTAGTCTTTCTCTATCTTTGTTCAGTCGCTCCATTTCCCGGTCAATCCTCTCTCTTTCTATTCTGAGTTTTTCCTTTTCTCTCTCTAGTTTCTCTCGATCTAATCTCGTCTTTTCTTTCTCCTTCTGTAATTTATCTCTGTCACTTCTTTCAGTTGGTTTGGGACTATTCCTGTCTGGTTTTTCATTTAATTTTGGTATGCGTCCGAATGAACTGGGTTCTGTTCTTCTTTCTTTTTCTACCTGCTTTTCATCTTTGATTGCTGAAAATTAATATCAATTAGGGTACTTTGTAGTGCTGAATCACATGCTATCAGATAGTATAATGAATGTTACTCACGTCTCTTGCCGTTCTTCTCCGCGTCGATCCTCTCCTGCCGCCGCTGCCGGCGCGCCATCTCCTCTTCGTACTCCCGCTTTTGCCTCTTGGTCATGAGTCTTTCCTTCTCATTTGTCTCAGTGACCACCTTCTTCTGTGCTACTTCAATGGGCTCACTCTTCTTTTGTTCAGCTAGCTTTAGTAACTGGTTGAAGTCCATTGGAGGCGGCATCGGTTTACGAATCTTGGGCTTGTCTGACTTCGACGATTTTTCATCCTTCTTCTCCGGCTCATATCGGGAGGGTGGACTGTCATCTCTCCCTGAAAATATTTTTAAAACTATTTGTGGTGTTTTTTTCTACTTTATTTTTTTATTGTTTCTGAACAACTTTTTTTTAACAACCTTCCTTGACAGTGAAACAAATATAAAAAATGTTTTAGATATTATGGCAATTTTAAAGTTTAATATCTTAAGTTTAATGGCTGCAACACTCCATTTTATTTGTTTATGAATGGGTCCCGACGACTGATACCTGAGGCATCGGCAGTTCTTCTACGTCGCTTGTGAGGCACGGGTTCATCTTCATGTTGCAGAGCTTGTTTCACTCTCTCCATGGTTCCTTTCAAATCCTTCTTCACAGAATGATCTGAAACATTCAAAATAGAATAAAATTCACTCATGTGACTCATGGGACACATAGCCAGGAAGAGAGAGAAGCCTTAGCATGCCAATTATATAATATTATATATACTACAAATACAAACACAATCTGCAGTAAGTCATCCATTTTTCCATTTTATATACTCATTACAATAAAAAATGCAATGTATCTCATAGTTATATCCATCAACGGTCAAAATGCAAATACTTCTATACATACATCAGTAGATACCTATATAACATTGAAAACAGTTATCTATACTAATATAATAAAGCTGAAGAGTTTTGTTTGTGTAGCGCTTATCTCAGAAACTACAAGTTCGATTTAAATCAATATTTTTGTATTGGTTAGCTTCATTCTAGAGAAAGGTTATAGATAGGCTGTTTTTATCCTGAAATTACCACAAGAACAGGTGCAACATGGGTAAGAATGCGGGGCGCGGCTAGTTTAGTTATAATAAGTAAAGCAAATATAACTATATCTATTTTTAGTCCATACAACGCAGTCAGTAACCTAGATACACCTCGGAGGAGTATGTGGGCTGTCTTTAGTTATTTCATGTTCTCAATTGTCATCTCCAATCTGATGGCTCATCTAGTACCCTGCAGTATTGTTTACTATGGTTGCTACTGTTTTCATCGATAGGACATCAACTGTTATATGCGGTTTAATGCACAGACAGAATTTTGCATTCATATTATTAGTAATAAACTACATGGAAAGAAATACATACTACTTGTTGGAAATTTCGGCTCATCCGGAATTTTGCTATACTTTTGCATCATCTTAGCGTAGATGGCGGCTGCTTCCTGAGACTCGTAGCCATAGTCGTCCTGATCTGGCTGCTCAGGTCCATTGAGGGTCACTGCAGTGTTGTCTCTGTCCACAGCATCATGTAGCACGGACTTGTTAGCCGACTTGATGACCTTCAGAGTTTTCTGGATCTTACGCAGCGCTTTCGGATCCCTCATCGACAGGAACTCCTCTTTTTTCTTCTGAGCCTCCAATTTTTTTTGTTTTTCTTCTTCATCTTTTTTCGCAAGAAACTTCTGTATGTTAGCAGATAATCTATCTCTTTGCTTTTGCTCTTTTTTGGGCGGATCAAACCTTGCCTTATAATACAAATTGTCCTAGAATCATAAATTGGAAAGTTAGTCATTATAACATCACAGTTATTTACTAATACGGAGGTCTGCTCAAGGAAATAGACCTTGTAATAATAAGTATATTAAGTAAAATAAAATAAAACACACCTTCAAAATTTTAACTAATGCAAAGTAGGCGAAATGCAAAATAGTAAGAAACTCACAGATGACTTTTGTTGTTGGTTTCGTTGGGCAGCTAGCAATGTCTCGCGGAATTCCATTTCGTATAATCCTTTGGGCTTCTATGTTCTAAATATACATGGCTTGCAAGTGTAGACCATTATTTTCACAAATTAAATACGTTTTTTCGAAAAATACGTGTCAGAGTTCACTTGGATACATAGTCCCACCATTTTCTGGAAACATACTGAACAATAGTGATGTATGTTTTTATTTTGCTTGCTACTTCTAATTCGTTTTATAGCGTGTATCGATCATTTTATATAATTCCGAATGTATTCGAAGTATTCGATGTGGATGGATTAATTCTGTATGTTTTTTTGGTATCCATAGCTCCTCAGTCCTCAGTCCGGGCTGAATTTCCTTAGATCTTCGGGTTTTAGATTTATATTAATGAAGTCGATATTCATAAAGAAAATAAATGACTGTTATAATTTGTTACTTAAATCTAATTTGGTAGATACCATAATATTTAAGAGATAAGACTTACCTACCAAATCCAGAGGCATAGATAATTATCCAAACATCCACCAGAATCTATAACACTAAAAAAGCCAATTGTAGGCATTTTCTCGAGGTTTATAATTTATACCTAATAATGATAAGGGTATTCAGGATAAATTCGATTAAAATTCGGGTACTTGAGAGTAAATGGAAATCGAATTGATTATTAACTAAACATTATGGGATCGATCATTAACAAGTTGACTACACACATCACTAGTAGTAGAGGATTTGATCATAGACAATTTCATGTCACCATAGACGATTAATATTATTTCTCGACTCTTTAGGGGCGAAGGTAAATTACCACAGAGCCAATTGCTACAATGGATGGCATCACAGGATGGCACCCCTCACAAAGTGGGGCCCGTAAACTATAGTTTTTGCTATAGCAACTTTGTTGCGGCCCGTAGGCCCTGCACCTGTTTAAAGCGTTTTGAACCCCAAGGTTTTGGATCCAAGAGTCATGACCTATTTAAATAAGCCACCCTGTCTGTATCCATTCACCAACTTCACTCTGTGGTATACAGTTGTAACTGTCAGTTACTGTTAAAGTCAATGTCAATGAAACAAGGTGCAAACACCACAGACTAGCTAAAGGTGCTCGTTCTTAGTTCGTTACCTTTCCGTCCTATTCCTTCATTCTTTTTAAAAGTCTTGTCGGACGATTGAAATATGGTTCGTGTTAATTTCTTGAAATAATCTAAAATTTACAATTTAATCTCTTTAAAAATATCATTGTTTTGAATAAGTTTCGTTTCTGAAAGTGTTATATGTGTGAATGTGATATATATTTTAGATTTGCAAGGAAGAATATAAACATTACTTAAATTGTTGTTTTCTCCGTAGGCTACCTCCAAGAAGAAGACTAGGAAGTTGAGAGGACACGTGAGCCATGGACATGGTCGTATTGGTATGTACTTTTATCTTAAAGCTCAATAAAGTAGTTATTAATGCGAGCGAGAGATAGCCGGATCACAAAAATTATAACCTCTAAGTTACTCACGAGTGTAAATATTATGTATATTTTATACAGAACGTCAGAACCACTGAAATAGATTCTACTGATACATGTCATTATCAATTAGTTAGCATATAAATAATGCGCAACTATATTCATCTTACTAATTTTTTTTTGGATAATTAATTTGCAGAAGTTCTATTCAATCAACCTGGTTCATGTTTACTACGAGTTAGTTTCGACACGAGCCCTTTCATTAATTATGTATAAAGACATCAATGTGTTACTACTACTGCTACTACTATGTATGTATTCCAGGAAAGCACCGTAAGCACCCTGGAGGTCGCGGTAACGCTGGTGGTGAACATCACCACAGAATCAACATGGACAAGTACCATCCCGGATACTTTGGCAAGGTGAGCTTAATGTTTATTGCAATGTTGTTAATGTAAGAGATTGAAATTAGCTTTACCTGATTCCTTAAATGTCAGTACCCCAAGATACCTGTATGTATGAGAATAGTTTGCATCATAAACATTATTTCTTAGTTTTTTTTTTCAAAATAAAATTGTTTTGTAAAACTTATTTCTTGATATTTTAGTCATTATTTTATTAAAATAATATGAAGTGGAATAAATCGGAATTGTTGGGTGTTCAAGTGAGACTAGATTCAGTTATCTAATTTTAACATCAAGCATTGCATTTGTAATATCATTGTTATAAAGGCAATGTAAATTCTATCCCAACTGCATACAAACATAAATATTAATACAAACACTTATACATTTTCAGGTTGGCATGAGGAACTTCCATGAAAGGAAGAACAAGGTGTTCTGTCCAGTTCTGAACCTCGACAAACTGTGGACCCTGGTGTCCGAGCAGTCGAGGCTTAAGTACGCCAATGCCACTGATGGCAAAGTACCAGTCATCAACATTGTTAAGGCTGTAAGTTATGATTTTAATAATGATTGTTTTACACAAATTAAAATATCATTGATCCATCATCATATTAAAGTCCAGTAGGTTAAATGTAATTTCCATGATGTGCACCTATTTTAGTATAATATAGATTGTATAAATAGAGAACATCAACCTATAATTCTCATCATTGTGTCTTGGCTCTCCCTACTAATTTTAAAATTATCTTTCGTGTTGTGAAACATGAATACCACCATGGAAAACATTTATCTTCTTCATAAAACTTTACAGCTGTTTCAATGTCATGTCTTCTTCCAGGGTTACTACAAACTGCTAGGTAAAGGCCGACTCCCCAAGCAGCCCGTCATTGTGAAAGCTAAGTTCTTCTCAAAAACAGCAGAGCAAAAGATCAAGGAAGTTGGGGGAGTGTGTGTGTTGTCAGCGTAATTTAAGTATACAATAAAAAAGCAAAAACCATATGAGCCATCTTTAATTTTCATTATAGTATAATTTAGATATGGTGAATTATGTTATTAACACGTTAGCTGTCCAGTGTACCGAATTCAGTACACGCCTGACAAATCTGACAAGTCCGTGTACCGTAAACGGTACACGCACCCCTACCTCGTTCTATGAGTTCTAATTTGATGGACTTCTAAGATAGATTGCTCTAATTGCCGGGACTTGTCGATAGAATAACAATGAATAAAAAAAGCCCGGGACATGACGATTTTTTTCCCTACTTCAAAAAAAAGGAGGATGTTCACAATTCGTCAAATGTGAATATTCTTATCATGTATTTCTTATTAATTTAATCACTGCATCTTCATCAGCAGACTCCTCTAACAGTGCCCGCAGCTCCTCGTCAGTCAAATTTTGCATTTTTGTTACCTTCCTCAATATAATAGTTCACAGGAGAAAGTTTAGCACAGTACTGGACAAAATTTGAAAATTTTAAAGTTGAATGCTTTCTTTCTTCTTCTTGTCAAATTGACAGCATGAAAATGAATGGTACTTTCTCTCAATGTCAAATGGTTTTGAAAAAACGACAGCTTAAACAAAAAAAATAACGTTTTTTATATGCAGCCACCTAAAGTGTACACGTTAATTCAACTCGATAAGTCCGTGTACCGTATTCGGTACACTGACTTAAAGGGGGCCAGGAGGCCTAATTAGGGGTAGTTTAGACCCATTTATCAAAATTTTGTATTGATAAACTACTTGAAACTGGAATATTGCAAAAACTTACTTGGACATAAATGGGGTTGGTAATTTTTTTTGTATGGGGACAGCTAACGTGTTAAGTCATACAAAACAAAAACCGAAGTGTATGTCTGTCAATTTACTTTCAACGCATACAAGCTTAGAATAACATACAAGGTACAAAAGAAATTCTGATATAAGTAGATCAGTATTTCATTTCACACCCTTAACTTGATGTAAACTAAATACCTACATCTTAGAATATATACGGCTATAGAAGTAGTGAATCTTACGTCATAATTGCTAGAACGGTCAAGAGATATTTAACTTCGCCCAGGAAAGAATGAGACAGAACTACTAATCGTGCATCCCTTTCGCGTAACCCATTATTTACTGTCACAAGTTAAAAGTTGTGACATAGAGTACATTCTGTTGTTGTGCCAGTGTTATAATTTAAATAAAACATAAAAAAATAAAACAACCACAATGTAATTAAGTATTAGTATCAAATATTAATTAATTAAAAAACAATGAGGTAGAAATATGTACCTTATTCTAGGTACGTACAGGTAAAATCACGAGCAATAACATTTACATAATCTGAAATAATCTGTTTACCTATTTAGTAAAGATCCGACCAGATAAAGCAGAAGCGGATTCGTCGGATGATTTCTTTATTAAATGAATTTTCCTCTACTAATGTATTAAACTAAATATCATCATCCGCTAAAGCACATGTCTAAACCACCAGAATTAGTGGAAAATCCACTGAGTTGGCAACACTGGAACATAAATTCCGGAAATATTGCTATCTAAAAGGGGCACGCGAACGCTACTTCTATAGCCGTATATATTCTAAGACCTACATAGGTTCAAAGAAATTAACGAGATTCAATTCGAAATTGGAGCTGATTATATTTTTTTTTAAAAAGTATGAGCCTGTAATGTCCCACCTGTTGGGCAAAGGCCTCTCATCTCATTGAAGATATCAGTACAGTGAGGAGGAAGTATATGAGTGACATATTATTGATTGAGTATCAATAATATGTCAAACAGTTTAGGCCCATCTCGTAGCCAGATTTGGTAGCTAGCTACGAAATGAGAAAAGTGTTTTCCCATCTTGTATTTAGCTACTAAATGGGAACGATCTATTCTGTAGGTTAGGGTTTTTTTTTTTTTTTTACTAGTTAAAATCCTAAATCTTGGACTTTTGAATTCCTATTTCGTAGCCAGCTTCGAATCGGGATTATTTTTCCCATTTGGAAGCTAGCTACCAAATCTGGCTACGAGATGGGTCTAAACCAAATAAACAATAGGAATAATATTGTAGTAGAACATTGGCTGCTTATATTGATTGTCAAGTATTTTTTTTAAATAATCCCTACTTATTCGACTTGCCACAGAGGACAGACTTCATAATTTATGACCCAGGGTGAATACTCATAATTTTCGTATGTCCATGTTCTGTCTGAGAATGGAACCTTCTCAATGCAAGTGTAGTGTGTGTGTGCCTGACTCGCACTTACTCAACAGTTTCTTTTTAAATTTTAAAAAGATTTAAGAATAAAGTACATAATTATAATTACAAAATATTTAATAAAATTATTAATTTTTATAATAAATGTTGATTTCCTAGTTTTGAGTGATTACATGGAAAGAACTTTGATTTTATAGACAACAGCATAGGCAATGTATGTAATAATATTAATATCTATATATATAAAAATGAAACCCGTTTTCCTTGGTCAAGACATCACGCGTGAATGGCTGGACCGATTTCCACGGTTTTGCATTCGTTGGAAAGGTCTCGGGCTCCGTGAGGTTTATAGGGAATAAAAATCTCAAAATTCCCACGGGAACGGGGGCGGTGCGGGTGAAACCGCGGGGCACAGCTAGTTACAAGATAAATGCTCAAGAGTAAATATCAAACTATATAATATCTACTATGGAATATGCATAAACCTAAGGTAAATTATGATTTCAATACTAAAGTAACATAAATAACTTATAGAATGTCATAGCAAAATATAGTAAAACATATCTAATTATAATATTATGTACTTATTCTGATTATTAAATAAATAGTAGTATAACTTATTATTATGTCCTCTGATGTGTGTATATAGTGACAGTAGCATGTGGTCGCAATTCAGTAAAAGTTTCTGGTGGAGTCTGAGTCTGAACTGAATCTGAAGGTCGGGGAGTCTGCTTGGCCTTCTTGCGAGCTGCATCACTCTCTGCATAATACATGCCCAGTCTGGTCTTAATAGCTGCCAAAGCAGCACCATTTATTTCATCATGGAAAATATTTGTGTATCGCCACTGTTTAACAAGCGGTCCACGTTTCTTTTCCTTCTTAACTTTAGTTTCAATGTCTACAGGCTCCACTATCAGTTCACCTGCCTGAGTGTACCTGGTATTGTCAATAGCAATCATAGTATTCTGTTGAGTCTCAGGTTTGGCTTGTAAAACAATATATGCAGTTGCGGGTTGAGCCGGCCTTGGTGCAGTTTGCAGTAGGATCCCCATACTCTGACCTCCATTAGGAGTTTGATAAAAGTTAGTTGCAGTTCCAGCAGGTATAGTAGCTGTTTGATAGTGGTTTTGGAAATAGTTTTCAGCAATATTCACAAGTTGCCCAGAGCCAGGGTATGTTAGAGGAGTGAAGGTTTCCTGAGGAACAACCTGCTGCTGGGGCTGTGGCTCACTCGATGGAGTTCCATCACTGTTCCTTTTAGACTTTGGCATGGTGGCTGTTATGTTGTCTGGGTCATAAGATTTGATGTAATCTTTCCACATTTTTGAAATATTTATTTCCAAGCCAGCTGCCTTGTCCAGTCTAATGAAATCTTTAAGGCGATGAGTGTGTACTATTGAATATATGTGCTTTTTTATTTGATCCACAACTCCCACAGGTAAACGAACTTCTCCTGATCTTCGATGGCTATTTTTGCCTCTATTGTCACTGGGAAACATAACTCCATCATCCATTTTTTTGCACAGAACTCTTACTTTTCTTTCTGTTATGGCATGGATGTTCTTGAATGCTGTTTGACAAACCTGTGTCTCCCTTCCTTTGACTCTCACGAAATACTCAAAAGTGCAAGTGCGGCGGCTGCTTGACTTGACTCTTTTCCGCTTCACGTCAACTTGCCTCATTAATCCAAATAAATATGCATTTTGCTCATCATGGGTCTTCATAGAGTAAAATCCTGTGAATGTCTTCAATCTGATCTCTTCAGGGACCTTTTGGAAACATCGTCGCCTACAGTTGCAGTCAGGGCCAGGCTGTTTTGGTGGAACTATTTTCCCATTTGCATTTATATATTCTAGTCCAGCGATTCTTAATCGTTTTTGCTTTTGCTTGTGCCATTCTGTTCATAAATATAGTAAAAAAATGCTATTAGATTATATTTAAATGTAGTAGACAAGTGAGGATAACATAATATGCATATTATGTAGTTAGCAATGCTTGGCTTGTTCTTATGCTATGTTTATCTATTACATCTATAACTATGTTTATCAGCAATAGATGCTTGGCGTTTAATGCATACGTTTCCGAAAGAATAGTAAACAAACAAATCCTACTTTTCGTCGGCACTGAAATTCAACTGACTGGCTGGTTAAATGCTACCGACAAACGATGGAATTGGAATAAGGTAGTAAGAGTCAAATATAAGACTGATGTGAATATACACGGAAACATGTATTAATCATGAATGGTACAGCTGTGATCTCAAGAGAATAAGTGATAAAATTAAAATTAAACAGCAATAACTACCTTCGGGATTCCTGGAACGCCTTTTAACTATTTTCCCATTTTTAGTAAGTTTCACTTTGCGATCATTTTGTGAGACATCGGCCATTTTAGTATCAAAGCAAAATATTGAAGAAAATATCAAACAAGGGCTGACCGATGCCACAGATGAGACGATACCTATACCTATGTCAGGGGAGACTAAAAACACCGAGTATACATTATTTTATTTCTTCTATACAACTAAATATATGGCAGGATCAAGGACTTCATATTGGCTGGACTCCATTTCTCATGGAGTCATAGACCTGTGGACCTATGACCTAGCTTATTAGCTTAGCTTTCAGGGGTGCCACGAGTCATGAGCCGCTCGTAGAGCAACCAGTAAACAATTGCGTTGCGAGCGTTAATAATACATTACTAATTACCAAATATCAAGTCGAGGGAAGTTTTTGCAACCTAGAATACCGATTATTCAGATTCACTTAGGCGTGAGTCAGAGTGGAATGTGAGGAAACGACTTAGAATATGGGTGTTAGTATTGATTATTAATTCCGTGGTCAATTCAATTTTTAGTTTGATGTAATTCCGTGATCATAGTTCTCAAGTCCCTTCTGCCACTGTCAAACATTGATTTCATTATCTTTACGTCAATTGCGTCATCCTCTATCTGTGGTCTGGTCTGAAGATCTGTAATTCTGTAGCTCGTCTGTAGCACAGACCACAAACAAGTCATAATAATTTTGTGCCCAAAGGCACGATTCCACCAAAACAGTGTGCAGCACATTTGTTTACAAACATTTTGTGCAAAACTCCAGCAGTGCGTGTAATAAGCTGGTATCGCATTTGGCTTCCATGTCCACTGGTAAGCCTGTGCGTAACTTTTGTAAGCGCACAGTTCAGCACATTTGTGCACGAACATGTACACTGAGCCACAGATTACTAAATAGTTACTACGTAACTGAGCAGAGTTTCTGGCGAAGACAGTTCAGTAGTTAGTATGGACGGCCAAAATAATCTTCCATTTTCTCATTACCTCAGTCGAGTCACAATTGAAGCTTTGCGCCAACTCTTGAGTGGCGTCATGTTTTTTGTTTTTATTTTTATAATCACTGTGACTAGAATCCCACAGCACAGGATAAGTTTCAATAGCTTGAATAAATTTAATAAGTTTATCATTCGTCCAATCCATATTTAATTTGGGTAATTAAAAATGTACGCGCACAAATAAATGTTTTCACTCCGGTAGCGGAAGCAAGAATTAGTTCGCGAACAACAGGTTCGTAGACGTCGACGCGAGTCCACTGCCTGCATGTGTGCGCGCACAAAAGTTACAAGATGTGCGCGAACATACCTAGAATGTTCGTGCACAATTTGTTATTGTATGCTTTAATGAGTCGACCAGAATGAACATTTGTGTCGCACAATGTGCATTGGAGTGCGGCACAGTTCGGCACACTGGTGGAATCGTACCTTAAAATATATACGGCTATAGAAGTAGTGAATCTTACGTCATAATTGCTAGAACGGTCAAGAGATATTTAACTTCGCCCAGGAAAGAATGAGACAGAACTACTAATCGTGCATCCCTTTCGCGTAACCCATTATTTTTACTGTCACAAGTTAAAAGTTGTGACATACAGTACAATGCTGTTGTTGTGCCAGTGTTATAATTTAAATTACAGTGTGTATTTTATGAGATATAGACTCCATTAGTTAAGATTGTGCTAAAAACAAGTTTACGGTATGGTTGGATGCAGTGTGTTAGGCTGCCAAAGCTATATAGTGCTATCTGAAAGGGGCACGCGAACGCTACTTCTATAGCCGTATATATTCTAAGTTTTGTGCCTATTTGAGTGTCGCCATTTTGGCGCTGTAGGCCTGTGCTGTAGGTGTAGGCCACTGTAGGCAGATACGATGTCCATGGAACTAAAATTAGTTGACATAAGTCGACTGTGACTAAAATTAATTTTGACGTTCACTGCAAGCAATTGGGGTACACGAGGGGTACCTATTATTTGCTTGCAGTGAACGTCAAAATTAGTTCTCGGGACACTCGCAGGGGCGCTTCAAATTGCCACACAAAATTAGCTGTCATTCATTTGTGTGGTATGATAACAGCCATTCCATTTTATTTTATAGATGATCTTGTTTTCCTGGTCTGTGGAGATGTTAAAGAGCACCTGTAGTAAAAAAAAAGTAAAATCTGACTGATCTGATCTGTCTGACAACATTTGTGTTTTGTGTCTGACATTTCCAATGAACTGGTTCGTGGTATGATGAAATATTTTTATTGGTATTGAGTTGAGTGTGAACTTGTGATTACTGATAATTATTTGTTTGTCAACCCGCTCACGGATCACGGGCAAAATTAAATATAATTGAACAAAAACTCTCCTCAGAGGCATTAGGTTTTGTTTGTTTTTTGTAGTTAGTGAATCCTTTCTCAAAATTATGGCTTTCCAATCTCCTATGCCTAGCAGAGAGTTTTTGTGGGACATATTTAGGAGGTAAGTGTATGGATTATTTATCTATCACACGATCAAAGTATCGGTTGTTTCTTAATTTTTCGTTTTTTCCAGGGTTGACAAAGACCGCAGTGGGTACATTTCAGCGGATGAGTTACAACAGGCTTTATCTAACGGAACCTGGAATCCATTTAACCCAGAAACTGTGAGACTTATGATAGGTCAGTTATGATTAATAATAATTATTAGATCTAAAAACTAAGCAGCATAAAAGTAAATTTATTTTGCACCAGAACAATACAAAAGATTAAAAGTAGTGAAAAACTAGTTTGAATATATTTGTTTGTAGCAAAGTAGAGTATATTATGAGTAGAAAACATTGGAATATGACGCAACTATTAACAATCATAGTCATTTAAACATTTTTTTAATGAGCTTTTATTTGTAGGTATGTTTGACAAACAGAATAGAGGAGTCATATCATTTGAAGACTTTGGTGCTCTTTGGAAGTATGTTAGTGACTGGCAGAATTGTTTCCGGTCCTTTGATAGAGACAACTCGGGAAACATTGATAAAGATGAGCTGAGGAATGCTCTGACTGCATTTGGATACCGTCTCTCACCCGAGATCATCAATGTGATGGTGCAGAAATTTGACAGGTTCGGCCGTGGCACCATACTGTTTGATGACTTCATTCAGTGCTGTGTGACTTTATATGTGAGTATTTATTTGTTAATTTGATTAAACTTCTGTTGGTCTGAACGATCTGCTAAAATTTTAATTATGAAATTTCAAGATTATCATAAAATTGAATTTCATATGCCATTGAGCCTTAGTTTGGGTCTAATTAATGTGAATTTGTCCAAAGAAAGTAAAAAAATGAATGGTGCAATAGTTAAGCCAACAGTTCTGAGTCACATTTATTAATTGAGATCAACAAACAATTAGTGCTTGTCACGGCGATGATATCACAATTCAAACACTATATTGATTACTTGTACCGTGTGTAGTTTTAGTACAAAATATATATCTACCAATTTTATTTACTTTAGGATTAATGACATGATTACATTCTATTGCAGACTCTTACGTCAGCCTTCCGGCAGTACGACACAGATCAAGATGGCGTCATAACAATACACTATGAACAATTCCTCAAAATGGTTTTCGGACTGAAGGTATAATAAACTATTTGGAAACGCTTTGGGAATTGATATAGCTTTATAAACATTTTTTATCATGTTAAATATAACCTTGAATATACAATTATTTTCCGTATAGACTTTATTTAGCAAGTCACTTATGTAGCATTATTTTTTGATGAATAATATTTGTGGCATGAAAATAATGAACATAACTAAATGGTTTAAGATAAACTTGAAGCATGTAAATTGACAATTGTTCTCCCAGAGATATGATACTTATATTAAGATACTGACTTCTGTGCACAAATTCCGTCCAGTATCTTTTATCAATGTTTAAGGTATTTTATAATAACTCACAAATTATTGTCAAATATGTATATGTTGTTCTATTTATAGTGCTGGCCGTAAACAAAATGGGAAATATTGGAAGCATTGTCTACAATACCAAGCTGTAATTTCATTTAATATTTGGTAAAAAAAATGAATAGTAAGAATATTGTATTATGTTGTTAGCGAATGATTGTTGTGTAAGAACCCACCTCTATGTCTGTGTGCATTCTGCTACTTGATATCTCTTAGCCTATCTGCCAAATTTTCTATAGATATTCTTAATTATTACTGCTCAATTCTTGAGCTTACTCTACTGTAGGCATTTGTACTTGAAAAGTAAATATGCATGATCTATAATAAGTTATATTATAATTTTTAATGTTTGCTATAATATTTTATTCCATTGTTGTATAGCTTTAGACATTAAGTAATGATAATCAATCATATTATTGTAAATCTCGTTTTGTATTCCGTACGATTTTTCATATTTTTTATTTATTATCTAATATTATTTTCTTAATCTGTAATGCAAAAGTGTTGATTCCGATGTTTTAATTGCAAACTACAATAGATAGTGTTTAAGAATAATTTGGTTTTGTATGATCTGAATATATACACATTTTAATATTTATAGTGAAATTAGTAACACGTATTTATTTTTCTTATCATTCCACCAATATTATGCTTGCTCCTTAAAGTGGAGTGTTCATGAGTGCATCGGTTATAAACAAATGCTGATCCATATATTGACATTGACTGCTTGTCGAAGTTATGTTTCAACCGACTTTATAAAAGAGGACTTTCTTAAACGAACTACGACTAGCCTAGACTTATTTAGTGTCTCCGATCATCTACCAAAAAAGATAACGATAACAAAAAAAAAACTTGAGAGGTGTCAAGGGACATCCGGATGGAACGAAGTTTATTTATTATCAACAAAAATAATCGTCGCGACACCACACTGTTCAATGCGAAATAGAAAGACGAAACGAAAATATTTGGCTTGCTTTCTATGAGAGAGAGAGAGAGAGAGAGAGAGAGACAGACAGAGAAATGTTTTTCGGTCTGTCTCTCTCGCGCATGTTTCTATGTCTGTCTCTCTTTGGCGTGCGCAAGTTTCTCTGTCTGTCCCTCTCTGGCCTAAAATATGTCGTTACCATTTTTTCCGTCTAGCCCCCTTTCGCAACGCGCGATAAGGAACTTCGTTCTAACAAAATAACGTAATAATGTAGTTAGTACATATTTTACATCAGTTTATTACAACATCAAAACTTTATTTGTGTACAATACTAGACAATAACCACGAAATTTGTTAATGTATCAATACCTTAACTATACAATTTCATTTATTAATCTCTGATTGAAATTGTATATTAAATTTGCGAATTGTCTTTATTTTTTAATAGTAACTTTATGTAACTTATATGGACTATCCCCTGGAGAATGGTGGCGCACCATTTGTTTCCAAGTAGAACATGCCGCTCCTCCTGTAAAAACGTAGGTAGTTGTTTGTTTAAATTATTATGGAAAGGGTCAAGAAGTGTATCCCTCCTTATAAAAGGTATTGCCTTTCATAGGGGTGGTACCCTTACGCAGTAAGAACTTCGCACTTGCGAGGCGTACAAGGCTACCCCCTAAAAAGGTCATTGCTTTTTATAGGGAGGGGGTACACTTGTTGTGACCTCTCGGTACCCGTTCCTCATGCCGACTACGCAACATAGCGGGTCGAGCTACGTGACTCCGAGGTGAGTCGGATCGGTAGCCGGATGGTACGAACCGATATGAACATGGGCGATAATTTTTTACTGACTTAAAAAAAGGAGAAGGTCATTCGACCTCAACAACTCGACAATTCGACCGTATATATGCTTTTTTTAAATAAAGATGCAGACGAACTACATGGTTGGATGAGGTGGCGGAGAAAGGACAATGAGCAGAGTAACTGACCCCGTCTTAGCATAACGGTCACCCATGAGCAGCCGTTCGCCGTCGCAGTTGCCGGTCGCGGTGTCGGCGAAGCGCGCGCAGCGCGCGCCCGTGAACCCGCCGCTGATCAGTGACTCTGCCATATAGAAGAATGCTCTGGAACAAAACTCGTCCGGTCTAGTTGGCAGTAGACAGAAAAAGAAAAGTAGGTACAATGTCACTTGAATTTGTGGACTATTAACGCGGTCGGACATGGGTCGGACTATGCATATAGAGATCATCAGATTCCCAAGCCAACTTTGTAATAGGTATTGTATTGTAATTTTCGAATATAAGGCACTCGTACGGAACCTATCCAACCCATATTACCAAAGGAAGGAATTTTCTAGAGGAACATAGCGACATGTTAACACTACATTGATGGGATTCTAAAATAGTATTACCGGCCATGACTGCACAGATTATTATCACAGCCGGGCATGTTGCGGCCGCCGTTGGGGAAGAAGTCCACCTGTCCCAGCGGCGTGGGGAACCCGTACACGTAGTTGTTGGTGTGCATCACCTCTGTGTAGACGCCGTCGTCGGACGCGAACCGGTCCGGGTGCGTCAGCCAGCCCGGCATGGCGGGGTCCAGAGCTGTACACACACAAAACTCAGTACACGTTATGAGACGGGGACACAACGAAGCCTGTAGCTGGCGTAACGCTATTTTCCTAAGAGCAAAAGAGAAGAGACAATTATACGGTGTTTTAGTTAAGGAGCGTTTATGAATGAGACGGCCAGATGTCAAGGTTTCGTGACTCACAAGTGATGTAGGCGACCTGACCGCCGAGGCGGCGGCCCACCACGCCCGCCTGGTGCCCGCCCAGGCTGTGCCCCACCACGTGGTACTGCGCCAGGCTCGCGCCGCTCACCCCGTTCAGCCACGAGATAAACCGCGCCACGCTTACTCCTGAACAGAACACATATTATGTTTTTGTCAATAGCTACATGTTTTGATATTAGAGCACAGATACCTAGATATATGTTGAGATATTGACTAATGAAGCCGAAGCCAAAGTTCAAATAATACAAAATATTATTAAAATACGGGTGGTCACTAGTTAAGAAACAGAGGTGGCATATTGGATGGTAGGATTTTAGTTTGGAAGGGCCTGACTCTGGGACTCGATCTCCGAAGTCTCGAATTGATGATGGTGATGAATGACGTAAAACTGATGACTTGTTGAATTAGGAGGACATGAAAATTAAATGGCATAAGCTAATCTTATCAATAATAATCGAAAGAACTTAATTCATCGATTAATTACAGGTTGGCTTTTGCGTTGGTAGGTGCTTTTGGCATGTTTACCTGAGCTGATGGTATGAGCTAGCGACACGTAGTAGTTGGAGTCCGCGGCGCCCACGCCCCAGTCGACAACGATCACGTTCATATCCTCATTGGACAGGAACGCTGTCAACAAATAGGTCAGATATAATATACAATCATGCTAGGTAGGTTTTAACGTTTAATTGAGCCTCACTAACCTGGTACGAGTACCGCATTGATCTCTGACTGCGCGTTGTTGGTCCATCCGTGGATGATGACAGCGGTGCGGCGCCCCGCGTTGAAGTTGCTGTTGGCCACTAACGAGTCGACTCCGTACACCAGAGGCTGACTCACTGACGGGTTTTGCCTGTGACATGGTTCGAGAATATAAATCGTATGACGTCTTTTATGATAGCTACACATTTTATTTTGTCTATGGGATGCGATGTATTCCGTGAGGTTCACCTGGTGAACAGCTGGTACTCGTTGTCGTCGTCGGGGTTGTACCGCGCAGCTCGCTCCAGGTCGCTGGCCCGCAGCCACGAGTCCCCGTACAGGCGGCGCCCGTGCTCGTCGACACCGTACTCGAACTGATTACGACCCTCTGGCTCCATATTCAACATTACTGGATCATTTTCCAGCAGAGCTGAAATCACATAGATTGTTATAGGTACGTAGGTAAGTACCTACAAATGCGACTTAATTAGGTACCTAGTAAAGTATAAAACGTACCTACCTACCTTAACTAACTTATACACAGAAGACTAACTTATACTTAATTAAGCTTACATGAGTTCCAATGAGAATCGGTAGGTGCATACTTGCATAGTGTCATATGAAGACTTACCTGAAATTGATCCAATAACCACTAATATAAATATATACTTCATAGTGACCAAAGCACGCAAGCTCCCCAGTTTTTTTAGAACCAAGTTTGTCCACGACTGGTGTATGTCCAGTGTCCAGTAAGCAATGATCTTTATAAGAAACTCAAGAACAATTCACTTAAATTCACTTGTAATTATCTATCATCTGGATTATAGGAATAATTTGTAATCAATTTTATTGCTCAATAATCTTTTAATAAGTAGATAACTAATCATAGCCCCCGTAGTTTTCATATTTTAATCTCTGTAGATTTAAATTTAACCTTTGTACTGTTTACTCATACAGGGATATTGGTAACTCGACGTATTCCCGTCAGGATCAGGTAGGGGGGCATATATGCAACAAATCTAACCACCCCAATGTATGGCCGAAAGTTAATCGTATTCAAGATATTTGAAATTTAGCTGTTTTTGGAAAAATACCCAAATTTAGAGGTTTCTAACAAAATAATTAAAAATGGGACTATTCAATGTTAGTTCTTAATTTGTTTATTTGTGTGGTAATCAGTGATAAAGCTTAAAAAGTAATAAAACATTCAAAAATACTTGCTATGGAAAAGATATGCCTGATAAAGTTTTTTTATCAATTTTAATTTTTAACACGCTTTTATTAGCTTGGCCTGTATGTATGTATGTATGTACGTATGTAATGAAATCTTTGAACATCATTTTCACCAACTTCCAGAATTCTGATTAATTTGAAACTTTGCATACGTATCAAGGACCGATGACAATGCAATAATTTAATAACAGTTTCCCATTATTAACACGCTTTTATTAGCTTGGCCTGTATGTACGTACGTACTTACGAACGTATGTAATGGAATCTTTGAACATCATTTTCACCAACTTCCAGAAGTCTGATTAATTTGAAACTTTGCATACGTATCAAGGACCGATGACAATGCAATAATTTAATAACAGTTTCCCATTATCCTTAATGGATTTGCCAGATTTACTAAAAAAATATTACTTCATATAAAAGACATCAACGGGCCCTCGCTGTGGGACGGAACGGGAGTTCTGTTTTATTTTACTAAATGGTACTAGACACTAACAGCGTCCCGTGATGGGCCCGTTCCCGTGGGAATTACGGGATGAAAAGTTGCATATAATGTTATATGGATTTGCCAGATTTACTAAAAAATAAAAAATAAAATTATAGTTTAAAAAAACTAAAAAAACACGCTTTCATTGCAAATTGAACTAAAAACTAGAAAATAATTTTTCACCTCAAATCAAAATTATAATAAAATTTAAGTTATTAACACAATGATTCAATTCAGAGTAAAAAAGCGTGGGGTGCATTTTACTGTAGTTCATAACTATCCTCTCATAGATACCAATGATGATTGTAATATTTAAAAAAAATATTAAGCACCCCACGCTTTTTACTCTGAATTGAATCATTGTGTTAATAACTTAAATTTTATTATAATTTTGATTTGAGGTGAAAAATTATTTTCTAGTTTTTAGTTCAATTTGCAATGAAAGCGTGTTTTTTTAGTTTTTTTAAACTATAATTTTTTTACTTTTAGAGCCAAAGATCTTAATTTTTCTTAAAAAAACACTATGACACCAAGCTTGCAAATAACACATAAAACTTCCTTGTTTTTTAGGCTATCCGAAAAGGTATTACAGTTGGTAATTATTACTAATACATCATTGTCAAATTGCAAACTAAAGTGATAACACCCATTGTTACTACATGCGTTAACTTCGCATTAATAATACTTAGCGGCTGTAATTATTTTATTTTTGGATTATTTTGGTTGTATGGTGAGTATTCGGTGTTTACTATGACTTCATACTCTAATAGTGAATATGCAGACGTTGTTTACTGTTACGGACTATGTGACGGGAACGCCGCAGAAGCTTGGAGAGAATACCAAAGACTTTTCCCCAATCGGAGACTTCCACATGTTAGTGTGTTCTCGTCAACTTATCGTGGAAGAAGATACCTAACTATTTAAGAAATATTTTATGGACCGATGAGTCAAAATTTGATCGTGATGGCATCACTAATTTCCACAATTTACATTATTGGGCACCGAAAGTGGAAGGAAATCCGAAAAAAACTACAGGCATCCGCATCACAACGTAGATTTTCTGTAAATGTATGGACGGGTGTGATTGGTGATAAATTGATAGGCCCACATTTCTTGCCCCATACACTGAATGGGCAAAATTACGAAGAGTTTTTGAGGAATGATTTACCACCGTTATTAGCAGATTTACCTGAAGACACTAGAAACAACATCACATTTCAACATGATGGGTGCCCGGCTCATTACCGCATTAGTGTCAGACAATGTCTTGATGATAATTATGCCAATAAGTGGATTGGAAGAGGAGGGCCAATCGCGTGGCCTGCTCGAAGTCCTGATTTGACTCCGTTAGATTTTTACGTCTGGGGTCACATCAAGGACTTAGTTTATGTGACCCCAATAAACAGTGTAGAAGAATTGAAACTAAAAATTACGAACGCGGCGGAGCAGATGAAGGCCACATTTACATCACGGATAACTGTAAGTGAGGTACGAAAACGTATCCGAACATGTATAAGGAACCGTGGGGCTCACATTGAGCACGATGTGTAATAAAAACTATTACAATTTCTTAATTTTAAGCAGTTGTTTCATGAAAATAAATTAAGCCTTTATTGAGACTTAAATACCTTAGTTAAGTTAAAACTAATTTGACAATGCTGTATTAGTAATAATTACCAACTGTAATACCTTTTCGGATAGCCTAAAAAACAAGGAAGTTTTATGTGTTATTTGCAAGCTTGGTGTCATAGTGTTTTTTTAAGAAAAATTAAGATCTTTGGCTCTAAAAGTAAAAAATTAAAATTGATAAAAAAACTTTATCAGGCATATCTTTTTCATAGCAAGTATTTTTGAATGTTTTATTACTTCTTAAGCTTTATCACTGATTACCACACAAATAAACAAATTAAAAACTAACATTGAATAGGGTCATTTCGCCGGTTAGCGACCAGTTAGCTGGGTTGCCCACTTCAGATCAGTAAAAAAAAATGTTGTCTACACACGAAATAGTATACGTTAACGTAAATACGTCCTAAACATAGTCTAGTTTGGATAAAACATATAAAATAAAATACATACAAATATATTTTTTTATAAAAAGCTGAAAAACCGAAAATATAGCGAAATCGTTGGTTTACGACCACTTTTATCAGTTAATGACCACCAGTGAACTGGTTTGCGACCGCTATTTTAGTATCAAAAATATTAGGCCAATCAAACATTTATGATCAATTTAAACATATTTTTATTGCTTTTTAATAATAACAAATATGTAATCATTTGGTATAATGTTATTTTTATTCATAATCATTATATATTCTTCATTAATATATTATTAAAAATAATCAACTTCAGTCATTTGTAATTATCTGGTGTAGTATTTTTCATGTCTTCATTTTCTCTCTTCCTTTTACTGGACAGTCTTTTTCTTTTTTGGGAGCTCCATCCAGCTATTGTTTGAAACAGAGAAATAGTATAATTAGTTTTCGTCAGATTACGGTACAACCACATATTCTTACCTCCGACGTTTCGATCATGTTACAATGATCTACCGCGGGTAAGAGAATTAAAAATAATACGCGATTAAGACCCGGTAAAATGTAAATATGTTAACAAATCGTGTGAGCTTAACAAGTTTAAAAGAATTATTATACGAACATTTCAATAAACAAACAAATTCAAATAATCATTCGTGGTCGCATACTCAATGACCTTTCATACTTATTTCTGTTTGCGGCCGTTATTTCTCTCATACTAAATTATGGTGGCCGGAAACCAATAACCTTATTTCGATTATTTTGGTTTGCGACCACCTCTAGCACCTAATGTTTGTAGGTAAAATAAACAAAGTTCTTTCAAAGAAACTGGTGGTCGTTTACCAAAGGACTATAAAGAGAAACGTATAGAATGCTGCAGCCAAAATTTTAATAGTCTTGTATGAAGCATTAGGGTCATATTAATTATAACAAAATACTGCAGCATTCGTCGGTTTGCGACCATGTGGTCGCTATCTAACGTTTTTGATAAATACGCATTTCGGTTACCGACCACTGGATTTTATCTTACAATTAAGTTTAAAAATAGCAAATTACAACTAAATAATGACGAAAATTTATCGATTGTACAATTTAACATCTAACTTGTGTCTAAAACATGAAATAAGTAATAAAAACTTACCTTTGAGCGCCGCGCCCCGCGTTATTTTTTTTTCAACTCGCGACACTTCCACACTCCTCTGAATAAAGATGCGCATTGAGCAATTTTTTTTCGGCTCTGGGTTAACCTAATTGTTTCAAACTGTGTAAATTCTTATTTCATAATTATTTATTAATTACGTAAAATTTATTTTTTATTTACATTACCTCTACAAATACTATTATCTTGATTTAAAGAAACTTAGCCCGTCAAATGGTCGCCTACTAAAGGTGGTCGCGAAACCGGCGAAATGACCCTAGTCCCATTTTTAATTATTTTGTTAGAAACCTCTAAATTTGGGTATTTTTCCAAAAACAGCTAAATTTCAAATATCTTGAATACGATTAACTTTCGGCCATACATTGGGGTGGTTAGATTTGTTGCATATATGCCCCCCTACCTGATCCTGACGGGAATACGTCGAGTTACCAATATCCCTGTATATCGGTGGATTTGCAAGGCACAGTAAAAACGGCTTAGTACAGCACTCGTTGTCGCTACGAGTAAAGGTAATCGCTCATATCAAAACCTGAAACAACACCTCGCATAGCATGGTTTAAGGTTTCATCTGGATTTCTTCTTGTTCATCGTGTACGATAGATATGCGATGATGTGGTAGGTATACGAAAACTTAGCCCTATCATCCGTACTGCATCACATACATATCGCACTCACTTTTTAAACCCGCATCGCACCGTCTCACCGTGGGTCTAACGAAGCACGGTGCGCTGAGATAGAAATGCCACTATTGGCTACCCATCCAAGGGCCGATCGGCACGTTGCTTAACATCTCTTAGCTAACCTACGTCACGAGCGCTACTATGAGGTGAGGTGTGAGGTGAACTTGAAATACTTCATGTTATAAAGGTATTGTCATTATAATTCGTTTAATTTAATAATAAATCGGCTATTACTTATATATTGATATGGTAAGTAGATATTCGATTAAGTATATACCACCAGCTAACTGCTAATCGCGGAAACAACATGATTATCTATCTATACTTACATAAGTATTGAAGAACAAAGTCCGCAAAAGATGTAGGCCTATTATGTACTCAATTGATTTTCTCGAAAACTTCTGAACGAATTTTCATGCGTGTTTCATCAACATACATAGTGATTCCAGAGTAAGGTTTGTAACTACTTTTCATGCCAAAATTCCCACAGGTAACTACCACGCGGGTAAAACCGTGAGGCACTGCTGGTCGATAAACTACTTCAGTTGAGGTTTTCAGGTGCGAAACTTCAATGGCGATTGACAAAGCTAAGGTGTTTGAAACCCTCTCTGAATACAACCGTGTAGGTACACACAATGAAGAAGTAAAATCATGGTTCAAATATTTAATCAATTTTATAAACATCCCTTTCAGCCACTTTCGAAATTAAAGTTTAAAACCATCTTAGAAAACTATGTGGTTCCATAGCTTTTGTATGTTTAATAAACCTTTTTATAGGTACTGCAAGTAGCCGAACTCAAAAATAAATAATCAAGTTTAGGCACATATAATAAGGTAAAGCTGGGAATCCATTAGGTATGCAAAAGGTGTATAAGGCCTGCATTCCATAAAATAAGGTTGAGATTTGTGAAGCAAGACACGAGTGCGTGACACGTGGCGGGCGAATATTTCGTTTTAGTTAATAAAAAACATGATTTTCTTTTATTAGGTATGTACTTTCCAGAAATAAATGTGATTATATTAAAAATATTTGTGCTTGTTTTATTCTAGTTTCTTGGTATCACTCTGTATTCTCCAGGCTCCTATTGTGTATTTGAGCCAAATAAGGCCGAGATCACAGCCCATTTGGATCCACGACAGCACCGGGGTCACTTTGGAGCCTTCTATTTCAGTCCATCTGACAGGGATTTCAATAATTGGAATGTTCTTTTGTTGGGCTATGTACAACAGCTCGACGTCAAATGCCCTGGAATGAAGAATTATAGTGATATAACATACATGTTAGGAGTGTGTATTATATAATGTGAGTTACTTAATTTATAAAACATTACCATCTCTCAACATGAAGACTTTGAAAACATGTCTTGGCCGCTTTCCTTGTGAACAGCTTGAAGCCACACTGGGTATCCCTTATACCTTTCACAGTAAACAACCACACTAAGAAGTGGAATCCATACATCAATATGTTTCTGAAATACAGTTTCACATTTATAGAAACCAAGTTAACAGAATTGTAAAGTACTACAAAACATGACAAAAAATAACAACTTTTATACAAATCTAGCAGCTACCCGCAGTTATAGCCTCATTGTGCATAGGATTTTCGGGACGGAACATAGCTTATAACCGTCCCATTGAATGTAGCTATTCATTACAAAAAGAATGATTCCAATCCGATTGGAAGTTTCTAAGAGTAGTGCATCCAAACAAACTCTAAAATTTTATTATATTAGGTACAGATTGCTGAATTGCAATGTTTATTAAGTTATGCCCAGATTGCCCAGTTCTTATGAGTAATACCAACCTGAAAATACTTCTCTTAGCCAAAGATTCTTGCTCAAGATGTGCCCTAGATCCAATCACTATGGCAATACTGTTGCTAACATGACTGGGCTGCGTAATAACATCTTTGTCAAGATTTTTCTTCAACGCTGCTTCAAGTTTGGACAAATCTTCAAACTTTGATGCTCCATCTGCATCTGCAAACAGTATAGTGGCACCTCTCGACTTCTCTATACCCTGAAACAACAAAAAATAGTCTTTCATTCAAATGTTTTAAAAATATAATTATACTCCTTATTCCTTGAAATACTTTAAAAATCGAACCCTAAATCTATGCCTGAATCTACATAAAAAGAAAAATGCATCCGTATTGAGAATCTCTTCCTTGTTTAAGTAGGTTTAAAGCTAAATTGGTTGCTGACAGTTAGATAGTATCCATTATTTCTTATAAGAGGTTCTTCAAGGTACTTTACTACTCACCAGTCTCACCGCTCCCCCTTTCCCTCTGTTCTTGACAAGATCAAGACACCTTACTTTGTCACAGCCATACTTGAGAGCGTATCTCTCGGCAACTCTTACAGTCTTGTCTTTACTACCGTCACTGACAACTATTATTTCGTACTTGAATAAGGGATGGTCTTTGATCCTGTTCTCTAAGAACTCTATAGCTTCATCGAGCATTGGAGGCACTGAAAATACATACATTATTTAAAATTTTATACATACGTACATACATACATAAACTTTCTTAAAAATGTTATGCCCTTTATTAAGATTTGCTGTTTATTGTTAGTAAAACAATAATTTGAGCCAAAATTCTGAGTGTATATAGTATACTTCCCATAGTTTGCGGATTTCATAAAAATCTTATTGATAGAAATTAGTAGGTACACTGTGAGTGCCCAGCTCTGGCCTTGCTAGTTCAAAATACAATCCAATCACTTACACCTCTCCTCTTCATTGTAAGCCGGAACAACCACACTCAAGTTCACTTCCTCAGGATCATTCCAGTTCGGGAATTTTACTCTCTCATTTGTTTTGGGATCGTTGAATGTCTCCTCTTCTTTATATCTCTGAATCACTGGATAAGGGCTTGTTACGATGTACAAGATAATAGATAGCTGTAATACAAAAATAAATATAAGGGGCCTTATTCATAAACGCTTGTTAACAGCACTTTAGCTATCAAATGGTTTGTCCCTTTCCGACATACGCTATTTGTCAAAGAACGAAAGAGACAAAACACTTTACACTGCTTAAGTTAAATATTGTGTATGAATATGACGGTAAGTATACATAGGTCACAAATAACTAAGTTTTTATAGGTTAAGATAAACTCTTCATATAGTGCATCTTTCGTGTCTCATTGATATACAAATGATTACGTGTCTTTCAGTGTTTGGTTCCATGACTTGGTAAATACCTTATTTATTGATACATAAAAGGCCGGTAAAACTCACCGTAAGTAAACAGATTAATGAAGCCAATAGGGCATAAATAATTAGCAAACATAACGTTTCAATGACGTACATGTTTACAGTTTCATTTGTGTATTATAAGGATAAAATAGCGAATTATTTACAAATAAATAGGTAGCAGTGTCTAACAAGTAGTAACACGTTGCACCAGTCACTATATTATGGATGGTTTTAGTATGAGCAGACCCGGTGGCTTTATTCTTCTATTCTTTTATGTACTGGAATCATTAATTATTTATTTAAGACACGACATTGAAATTAATTATTAAATACTTTTTAGAAACAATCTTATAGAATCTTGTGATGCATTGCAAAATGCAAATTGATTTGATCGAGCGAGATGAGACTATTTATTTAATGATCAAATGTCAATGTCAAGATGACATTGACATTGACAAACACACAGATGTCTACGGCTATGGCACAGACCACAATCCGGGATAGACGGGTGCAACCACGGTGGTTACGTCGCGATGTGTGTTGCCTATGGTGTGGTGCTAACGAACGTGTTTGTTGGAGAAATGGGGAAACCAAGGGAAACAGATTGAAAATTAATACCTACTTAATCAGCTGAAACTGAAATTGAATCTACTATGTATTGGCCATTGGAATACAAATATATGAGACGGATAGACATGTTTTGCTGCTAAGAAAATTATACCTCATAATCATAATGGACAGATATTTAATAAAATACGCATGTGAACCCTTCCTGTGAAGCTGTGTACAGACCGGCCCAACGAACGCCCAACGATGGCGCTAGCGTTGGCTTCCGCACGCTCGTTGGAGTTCGTTAATACATCCAAATACATTTAGTGCTCGAACGAACGTTCGTTGGCACTTGATTCCGGTTCTTTTCTCTTTCATTCGCAATTTAATCATGGACGACGACGACATCATTCTAGTTGCTAGTTTTATATACCAAAACGAGTTATTAATAAAAACATATCGTCGTTACTCCATTCTTTGTTTTTCTCCATGATCTAAATGGCGGAAAATATCCAAGTAATTATGAAATTGGACGTCTACATTCTACACGCTACGCTCTCTTGCTTCAACTGAGCGTTCGTTCGTTGGCCTTCGGCGACCGTCCAAACAGAGTTCGATCAAATAGGTCGATTTCTTTGATGTTACCGCCACGCTTTGGATCGCCGGCACACGCCAACGAGCGATCGTTGGCATTCGCTATATTCGTTGGCCGTCCAGATTGCAGCAACGAAGGTCAACGAAACCCGTTCGTTGGCGTTCGTTTGGCCGGTCTGTACGCAGCTTGAACCCCTCTACCTCTACCAATCCTAGTATTTTTATCTGTGGATTACCATAGACAGTTTACTCTATATTTTCTATGCTACCAGCCATAGACAAAATAATAACCTCTTTCTCAATCCGTCAAGCTTTGTAACACAAGGTGAATATCGAGAAAAATATAAAAAATAATTAAAAATAGTGTATTAGCGTGATATTTTAATAAGATTTTAAACATAATTATCCACATAATTAGAAATATTAATACTCTTTACATAGTTTATCTAGTATGGTGTTTTTGGAGTGAGTGATCCACGTGTTGAAGGCACCGATTCCGTGTTGTAACAAGGTTCGGTTTGATTTCAGGCATTAAAATGACGAACTCCAAGGGTTACCGTCGCGGAACTAGGGACTTGTTCGCCCGCAGGTTCCGCACTCATGGAACTATCCCCCTTTCAACGTACATGAAAGTGTACAAAGTCGGCGACATCGTTGACATCAAGGTAAGTTTATGAGGTCTTGGTCTTGAGATTGAAACTCACTTCCAGCCAACACTATTTACTATATAATTTACTATAAACTATAATTACCGAAATCAAACAATCCGTATTTATATAGATAAAAAACAAACTAGGTATGTGTAAGTGAAGTTCAGTAATCTTCGGAGACTTTGTAGTCGATGAATTAGCAACCCATACAAATTTGTTGTGTTTTATCTACCAAGTTTTGTATGTGGGTTTTTATAATCCCTTTTGGACTGCTTTTTCAATCTTCATTCATGTGTATCTAATATTTACACCTAGCACTTAGTAGATTAAGTGGGTGCTAGGTCTCAGTTCTTTAAATAGAATATATCCCTGTGAAAGGACAGCTACAAATATACACTTAACTAATACTATTTTTTTTGCAGGGCAATGGTGCAGTCCAAAAGGGTATGCCACACAAAGTGTACCATGGCAAGACTGGCCGTGTATACAACGTCACAGCTCATGCTCTCGGTGTGATTGTAAACAAGCGTGTGCGTGGAAGAATCCTTCCCAAGCGCATCAACATCCGCATTGAGCATGTCAAGCACTCAAAGTGCAGGGAAGACTTCCTCAAGAGAGTAAAGGAAAATGAGAGGCTCCTGAAGGAAGCCAAGGCCGCCGGCAAGGTGGCTAAGCTCAAAAGACAGCCTGCTCCTCCTAAACCAGCCCACATTGTTAACGGAGACGAGAAACCTGTACTCCTTGCGCCCATCCCCTACGAGTTTGTAGCGTAAAAATAAATTATTTTTAAGAATTATGCTATTTTATTATGTGTTTAACCTTGATATGTTTAAGTTTGTAGCTAATATTTGCAATAAGCAATGCTATAATATTTAATATTCTATATTAAAAAGGCAAACCTGACTGATTGACTCATCTATACTAATACTAGCTGCGCCCCGCGGTTTCACCCGCGTTGTACCCGTTCCCGTGGGAATTTTGGGATGAAAAATAGATGTTGGCCGATTCTCAGACCTATTCAATATGCTCACAAAATTTCATGAGAATCGGTCAAGCCGTTTCTGAGGAGTACGCGAACGAACACTGTGACACGAGAATTTTATATATAAGATTATTTTAAAGAGGTAAAATTTGTAAGTTTGTAAGATAGCTACATTCAACAGGAAGGTTATATAGGCTATTTTTCATGCCGTAATTCCCACGGGAGTGGACAGAACGCGAGTAAATCCGCGGGGTGGTGCATGTTGACATATAACGCATTTTGATGTAAGTGAGCAGTGAGCACTACGAAAGGATTTTGCAAAATTTAACCCCTAACAGGGGGTGGCCCTAGCACACGATAGTTAAATATAATAGTTCCATTCTGGCACTCGTCTACCAATGCCATGGTATTTTACCTTTTGCAATGCCATACTTTTATGTATTTACTAGCCACGCCCCGCGTTGTACCCGTTCCCGCGGGAATTCTGATGTATAACCTATATTTCTGTAAATTTTCATCCAAATCCGTCCTTGTAGTATTTGCGTGAAAGAGTAACAAACATACAGACATCTATCCTCACAACTTTCGCATTTATAATAATAGTAGGATTCTTTGATCTATGTTCCGATTATATCTCATCCTCATTCCCCTGGAGATCGCTACATGTAGCAGTTCTTTGAGTGTTAACTTTCCGGAGCGCAATTTTTACTTATCCAACAGTCTTTCTGCTGTCAAGAGAAAGTTGCACTCCATAGTTAGCTTAAACTAACATCGTCATTGTGTACGAGCCTGTGATGTGTAGGGAACGGTACTAAAATAAGCTTAGTTTGAAGAAAGATCACAATGTTTTAATAATCATTGAAACATTATTCATATTTACAATTAGAGTTCACTAATGGATGAATTATAATATTCAATAATTGCATTTCAAACGATTTTATCAAATAATTTATATGCCTAATAACTTTAACAATCTTGGCATAATGCTTTAACATGATTTATCATGACTATCATCATTATTCAAATAAATAACTATAATTGAAGAAACTTAACAACTAGCATCTCTAGATTGATAAAATAAGATATATCCTGTTTCTGACGATTTCTGAATATCAGATGTTAGGCCGTAAAAATCTTCTATAGCAGATGCGTCTATTTTCTGAAACAGAAATTCAAAATTGAATAAATCCTATATAAAACGATGAAATAAACTGATACTAGTTAACCGCGTTGTACCCGTTTCCGGAACAGCGAGAGAAAACCATTTCTGCGTTACAAATTAATTCCTCTCAAAATGGCCACACTGGAATCTTCAATACACTGTAGAAAGCCAAGTTGTGTAGTTCCATGCCACTTACGTCAACCATGTCATCATCGAAGAGCAGCCAGAAGCCGTGGCTCTTGACGATGCTGATGTAGTGGCCGCGGTTGGGCCCGGAGCCGCAGTGCACCACCACCGCCACCAGGTCGTACAGCCGGTCCGGGTTCACGGCGTCGTCCGACTGCGGATCAAACTAATTATTATGCACTATCAGCCGTGCCCCGCGGTCTTACTCGCCTTGTACCCGTTGTACCCGTTGTACCCTGATGTAAAGTAATAATATTAGTAGGATTGACTTGATGGGGTCAACGTGTCGGTTTAATCTTTAGATTCTAGTTGGTTAGGAGGGGGGCTTAGAGGGGATGGGTTAATTTTATCAAGGAAAAATATGTTGTCATGCATGAGGTTTCAGAGACTACGTCTTCTGTGACCACGCTTCCTGTAAAAGGGCCGGAACATCAGATAAAAATGTAAAATAAAAGCGAAGTGTGTAAAAAGGTCTCAGATGATTGAGAGGGGACTTAACCCCTTACTGAACCCTTGGATTAACCACCTATGTGAATAAGAAGTTAAAGCATGCAAAATGCTAAACGTATGTAACATGAATGATCGCCATGAGTTAACATTTTATGCAAGATACAAGTAAAAGTAAAATTAGCGTATTTAAATATGTTTGGTACGATTTCCTAGGTAGTTAAAGAAGCACATTGTATAGTAATCCTAAATCTAACTCTTAGAGTAAATGACATAATTTGGAGATCCTTATGAATAAATAAATAACGTGGGTGACCGTTATTAATTAATTCATGAGGATTATTTTACTATTTTACTTACTGTGTTAAAGAGCCTCAGTTCCAAAGGAAATACGACCCGGTGCGACACTTTGATGTGTCTGTTGTATTGCTCCATATACTTGAATCGCTTCAAATGTAGCGCTAATATCAGCGGCAGTTTCTTGACTCGCATACGCTTCTGAGCCTCTTGGTAGCTGCTGCAGTGGTCGCATTTGAACTTATTCTCGCTGCAGAGCGTCTCTGTATCGCTGAACGTCTTAAGACAATGTGTAATACTTGTGTTTTGACCGACATCAACCTGAAATAGTGTACGGACTATATTATGTCATACTAACAACTGCATAGACAATCCAGGAGTGAATGAGTAGAGCGAAACCTATTCTATAATATACCACTGCAGGGCAAGCAAGGGTCTAGCCATGTCCTATCTCATTCTATTAAAATGTCATCATAGCGTAATAGGGTGATTTTAATATTCGTATAGAGATGTGAAGGAACTTGCACTGAATAGGAACAGATGGAGAAGTCTGCATCGGACTCACCGACAAGAGCCTTGGTCTTAAATTTATGATGAGGGATTTTAGACCCTAAGTGCCCAAAGGGTAAGTGGCTTCCTATTACTAAGACTCCGCTGTCCGTCTGTCTGTATGTCTATGTGATAACTAAACAGTTAACGTTTCATTTCAGTTACCGCCAAAACAAATACACAAAAAAAAAAAAATATTTAACAGAGCTCCCATACATCCAACGTGATATTTTTGGCGTTTTTTTCATAGACCGTACACAGCCCTTTGTGCGCGAGTCCGACTCGCACGTGACCGGTTGTTATTGTTGCTGTACAAAAATAATATGTATGTATACTCTACATAAAACGTAGTCACTTAGCTCTCACCCTGATGTTTGTTGGGACTAAACATATGCACATATACACCCCGACTGGATCTAAACACACCTATAGATCGTTAGTTGGCACTCAACGCACCTGTAAATCGAAGAAGTGTTCATCCTTGCTGCTGACGGTCTCGCAGTTGAGGCAGCGCGTCTCGCTGGTGAGCGTGCCCTGGAAGATCTCGTGGACCCACGTGGGCTCGGCGCTCGGCGGCGTCCCGTTGCACGTCACGTTCTCACCCGATACGTTCTTCTGAACCTTCAACGTGCTTTGGTTGCGTTCCGCTGTAATGTTGATATGTACTTAACATACTAATCACTCACGTTGCACTTATTGTAAATAAATAAACATTAATGGGAATGCATGGCGTTAAACTATGTATAAATACCCGACGTTTTAATTGAAAGCTGGTACTAATAGAACCACCTTTTAATTAAAACGAAAAAAAAATTTACTATGTAATACTACAATATTTCTAACTTCATTGAGGCAAAAAGGTTATTAAGTTATTTCTATAATAAAATAAACAAACTAATTATATAATGCTGCTTTTTAACTTAGTGTTATGAACTGTACCCATGCCATGCGGTCTTTAATTGAATGAGAGAGCAAGTCTGCAATTCGTTTAGTACTGATCAGTGCACTTAGTGAAAACGCTATTATTATTATATAATGGATATTTTAGCATGCAAAAACAGATTAAGTTAAGCTTAATTGTTTAACCAATGTGCTCCACAACAGTGGAATCTCTCACCTGTGGACTCACCTAGGATAATCTCATTTATATGATTGATTAGGAAGTTGAGAAATTCATGGGCATCTTGTTGCATATAATTATCAAACTCTTCTGTGAACACAAATATATTACATTATTTTTATATTATGTTACAACATACAATATGGGCATTTGTCTTGCCCGTTGATACAGGTGGTTAGTCATGATTGATGTGCAGTTTAATTTACTGACACACCTGACAAAATTCACACCGGGCTGTGTGATAGTGATCATTGCTCGCATCTGCTCGCATTGCATCGCTTATATCTATAATGTGCTTAAGCTGCCATTACCTTTCTCTTTTCTCAGTCTAGCAATAAACTTCTTAGGCGCAATCGAACCAACTTTCTTCTTCTGAGTAGCAATACTGTAGAATAGATCTGCGAGACACGTTAGGAGTGTTTCCTTTGTTCTTTTGTTTTTCGCTTTGTATTCTAGAACCTTCTCTCTGAATGGGCGGCAGAAGTAGAGAGCTTGCAATACTGAGTTGCTATAACACGTGTTGCCAAACTGAAAATAAATATTTAGTTAATATATAATATATAAAGACAAATAGCTGCGCGCCGCGGTTGCAACTCGTGTTATACTTGTTCCCGAGGATATTTTCTTACCAGTAAAAAACATACAAATATTCATTTACTGAAAACAAAATCAATACAGTTAGTAGATAACAAATGCCCTACATCCGGGTGGCTGGCTGGATAATATAAAAGAAATTTAGCTTTCAATTAATAAGTTAATAAAAAAGCATTAAGATCTAGTATTTATAATAAGAAATAAAAGGTGAAACCTGTGTAATTAAATCACTATAGGTACATAGTGTAAAACAAAGTCGCTTTCCGTTGTCTGTCTGTTTGTCCCTATGTATGCTTAGATCTTTAAAACTACGCAACGGATTTTGACGCAGTTATTTTAATAGATAGAGTCATTCAAGAGGAAGGTTTATACATATAAAAATTCCCGAATTCCCAAGGAAAAGGGCACAACGCGAGTAAAACCGCGGGGCGCTGCTAGTAACGAATAAAACTGAATGTAAGTAATGACTACTCTCACAGTACAGTGATGCAGGTTAGACATGCCTAGTACAAGTTGGTAATCTAATCACAAACCCAAGCCAAGTTTAAAAGAAAACGAAACATAGCTTGATTAAAATAATCTTCATTTATATTAGCAGTAACATAAGTCACCTCATCCCCAATAAATAACATGATTAATGTTATTTTTTTTTAATCTATTGCATCACATAACATAACTAATTATTATTTTACTATTAATTGAAACGTACGTTGATGTCATTATTATTTGTTAAAACGGGAACTTACGTACGACGGAGGTTACTGTTGAGTGAGTTTGTTCTGCGTTCGGCTTCAGCATACAACGGACTCCGGGAGCACGCACAATTAACGTGAAGGCTCTCTCTCGCCGAAACATCGCGAGCCCACTCGTGCGCAACCCCCACAACAACAACAACAGCTCTCTGCGCGCGCGCTACGTGCGGCGAGGAGGCGCGAGCCGCGGCGGCCGGCAGTGCGGGGAGAGACGCTGTCGCGAGTGCTTCACCTACCTCCTGATGAAGGTCACCGAATGTGACCGAAATGTGTTGAGGGACACTCAACAGTAACCTCCGTCGTACGTAAGTTCCCGTTTTAAAAAATAACTAGCAGCGCCCCGCGGTTTTACCCGCGTTCTACCCGTTCCCGTGAGAATTTCGGGATGAAACATAGCCTATAACCTTCCCGTTGAATGTTAAAAAAAGAATTATTCAAATCGGACTGATAATTCCTGAGATTACCTTGAACATACAAACTTACAAATTTTACCTCTTTTTAATATTAGTATATTATAGATTTACGATATATGTATATTATAAGTACCTGAAAATTATTCACAAATGATAAAATGATAAGACAATATTTTATTATGTTCTGTAGATAGGATGAAACATATTTGGCTTTATAAACTTTTTTATATTCATACAACTGTTTACATTATTTTTTGGTAGGAATGAATGTTAAAGAAATCAGAGCTTGGAAACTGGTAATTATTTAAAACCAATTTGACGAAAATACGCGCGGAACTTAATGAAAAAGGTTCTGTTCATTTGAAATGGTTTTGCAGAAAAAAAAATTTTTGTTAACCAGTCAAACTTTCATTAACAACAAAATGTACTTTGTACATAACAAAGCATTACGTCATTCACTTTTAATTTGTTATTGTAAATACTTAATAGTTACACTTCGTTTTGGCAATGAAGCACATAATATCAAATCAACTGAGTTAATTTTGAACCGGTTTCGGTCCCACAGCTGGGCAAAGGCCTCCCATCTCACCGAAGATAGATTCTTATTATTTTTAGAATTAGAATAGTCTGCTTCTAGTTTGGGATTAACTTAACTATGGACTATAATTAATAATAAACTATGAGTGATATTACATCATGACATTAAATTTACACAGTACATGCAGTCAAAATGTGTTTTGGCATAATAATAATTATAATTGTGTTGGTAAAATACAAACTTCCATATGTAGGTAATTAAAAACCTCTTTATGTTTACAGGTAAAAGGCGTGTATTTAAATACATAGCGAAAATATTTTAATTAATAGGTATAAGGTAGCAGTGATTAGTAGAGGTATATTTATTACCCAAGAAATTATAATCAATATGAGATTATCAATTTTCCATTCAAAATACCTACTAGTTTCCTAATACTGAATACAAAAATAAACATAACCAGAAATGTATATCACGCACCATCTAAAGCTAAGACTTGAGTTGTAAGATAATTAGAGTAGGTACTAATTAAAAATAAAAAAAAACTTACGTTAACCAAACCAAAGTAATGCTCGTTGGGTGGGAATTGTTCTGACCCGATGTCTCTTTCCAGTTGTGATATATTTGCGCCCTAGAAGCAATACAAATGTAAAGGTACCACGAAAATTGGTAATGATATTTGTAGTGATATTACATGGTTTACAATAAAATAATCGATGATATTGCCTCAATTATATAGTAAAACTAAGTTGGAATGACTTTTATCAAGATACATTAGGAACTAGACAAAGTACTTCGATGTTTTATGTATTTCTAATTATGAGTTCATTACCATTCTCTGTTGGAAGTTAAGGCCGAGATCCTGACATATTGACATTTGCAATCCTGTTTTATCACTGTATATTCACAACATGCAGTTATTTCCAGCCGATATTCAATGGAGATTAGCTAAGCTGCAGTTATTTCCGGAAACATATTTAGATTTTTAAGGTTCACGGGAAAAGTACACAACAGGAACAGCAACTTCAATTTCAATCAACCATCGCTCGCTACGCCAGTATCGCTCGCTACATAGACAATTAATCATAGTGTAGAGTGTAGAGCACAGAGTAAACTCGTGGAAATGACAATACGTTTATGACACACGGATGTAACTCATGTAACAAACCCATGGACTTATTATTATAATCTGGACTGAGGACTGTTAATAATGAAAAATACGAAAGCACACCTTACACCTTTACTAATGTAATCATAATTGATTCAATTTGGGTTACCAACATAGACAGAGGCAAAACGAGCCAAGAGAGATAGCTTTCTAGTAGCTCAGTCCAGATTATAATAATAAGTCCATGACCAAACCATTCTTCTTCTTTTCGAGTCGAGACCGAACCATAATCAAACCAAATCATGTAACCATGTAACTTTTGTCTAAACATTAGTCTGATGTACTCATGGACTTATTATAATAATAAGTCCATGGATGTACTATGTACACAAACACTATTTTTGTATCTTCTCTATTATACAAAGTTGGTATTAATTAACCAAGGAGGAAAGGACGAAAACGAATCTGGGAACGATAGTGTAATCATGGAGTGTAATTCGTTTTTGACATTGACTTTGACGTTCTTTCTACTAGACAATACAAATATCTATGACTACTCTCGGTCGACGGTCGCAACTCGCATCTCTCTCGCATTGTTTGTCATCCATCAAATCACATCAAATTTTCATCTCGCCGCAGTGGCAAATCGTATTGGCCGGCCGAGTTGAAATCGACCTAATTCCCGATTGTTCTCTCTGGAAGTAAACTAAACAGGAAGATTACGTGGTGCTGACGTGGTCATATCCAGCGGGTAACTTATTCGAATTAGAGTAGGCTGACTAGAGACTTCTATTTGCCGGTCCAGTGTTTGTTATTTAAAATGTTAGCACCTTTATTTGTGGCTTTGGCTATTTCGGCGGCTTTTGCCGGTGTGCCAACGCCGGAGGAGACTAAGAGACTCGTAGACAAGTTGTCGGAATCGGAACACTATAGGAATGAACATCACAACAAGCAATTCGACCACGACGCGTTCCTCGGCGAGGACCAGGCGAAGTCGTTCGACCAACTTACCCCGGAAGAGAGCAAGAGGAGATTAGGGTGAGTCGTATGGTTATGATGTACAAGTAAATGCCATTTGAGTCTTTTATTTAATTTCAAGACTTGGTTTTTTTTTTAAAGAAGTAAAGAAGTTGATATGTATATAAAGAAGTTGATAGTATATTCTTGAGATGAATGGCAGAGTAAAACTAAAAAACAGATTCTTCAAAAAATATGGTATGAATAAAAAAATAGATAAGTACATAGGTATATTAAATAGTACTTCAATTTTGTTACTTAACAATTCCTCAATTTGCTCAGCCAATTTTGAACTTAACAATTCCGCAATTTGCTCAGCCTTTAATAAATTACGATTAGAGTACCTACATAATGGCAGATTAAAAGTCATGTTTGATTGATTACAAATTTATGGTTTCTAAGGGAAACACTATACCCTATATAATAAGGCTGCGTGTATTGGGCACACTGGGTAAGTGCCTGATAAGAGACTACTTTTAGCCCCAGAATGATCTCACTAGAACACAGAAAGACAAAGTTCAGTGACATTGCTTATCTGTTAGTTCAGGTTAATCAGTGCTGCTTACCGTACAATGGCTCTTGATTTCATAGCAATAAAGTTCAATTTTAATTAATTAGTAGCTATTTATTTGGCTACTTTTTATTTTACATTTTGCTAGAATATTCTACATAAGAATAATTAAGTTAATAATCTGTTAAATGTCTGTTCACAACTTATATGACAGTCTGTTAAAGTTGAAGTCTGTTGAGACTGATATTTTGTGTTATCATATGCTGGTGGGTGAGCGTAAGCTGAAGCCCTTAGTCTTTTCTGAATCCCAGTGTTTGACACATGTTTGTTATCTGTAACACATAATACACAGGATCATAGTGGACAAGATAGACAAGGATAAGGATGGCTTCGTGACCGTGGTTGAGCTGAAGGATTGGATTCGGTTCACGCAGAAGCGGTACATCGAGGAGGATATCAACCGCCACTGGCAGCAGCACAACTCCGAGAACAAGGAATCAATCCCGTGGGAGGTAAGTATTTTTACATAATCTACTATATTTGTGGTAAACAATATAATTTTATATACCTATTTGGTAATAATAATATTTTTTTACCAAACTCGATTTGGCAACAGAAACAAGTAAAATCTTATCTCCTAAAGCCAAATTTCCAAAAAAGACAATTCCTGCAATAGCATTTCATTTATTCTTACCTACCTATTCACGTTTTTTTCTCTGTAGGAGTCTTTGGTCAGAGAATCGGTCTTATTAGTTTTATATAAACTCTTAAACAGACTACTACCAATGTGTTACTCCAGCTAACTTGACAATTTGAATCAGGAATATCAAGCTTGTGATCTAATTAGGGATGTCTACATCTACATGGCATGATGTCATCAACATTGTATGTAGTTTGTATACAAAAAACAGATGTTTCATTAATATATAAAAATGTTATTGTTGTGTATAAATATAAAAAGTACAAAATTGTGTTTGTTTTGAAATCCCAAACCAGATGTGTATACAAAATTTTAATAATTTGTGCATTCTATGGAGCTTACAGCCATATCAACATTTCGTGTATTCTATGGAGCGCAGCTTGGTTAAAACTCCTTTTTAATGACAACGGTATCGCTTACACAGCGAAAAGCAGAAATGCCACTATCGGCCACCCATCCAAGTAGAACCGAGCTGCACGTTGCTTAACAGCGCTACTAACACTACTAGTACGAGCGCTACAATGACTTATTATTGTTTTTTTTTAATACTTTTCTAGGCTTACCGGAACGAGGTGTACGGATTTATGGACGAGGCTGACTACAAGAACGATAAGAACCCGTCGGCCGAGTCGCTCACTTACGCCAGTCTGCTGAAGAGAGACCGCAGGCGGTGGACTTACGCGGGTATGTTAAAAAAAGTCGAAGCTTAGTTACCTTGGTGTTGGAGGTTTTAAAGCTACTAAGTGTTAAACTTACTACGGAACTCGGCATTTATTTTATACTAGCCACGCCCCGCGCCGTTCCCGCGAGTTTCGGTTTAAAATGTATCCCATGTGTTATTCTGAAGTATAACCTGTATATTACTGTAAAGTTTCATCAAAATCGGTCCAGTTGTTTTTTCGTGAAAGAGTAACAAACATACTACATCCTCACAAACTTTCGCATTTATAATATTAGTAGGATTTTTATCTACCATTTTATCTTACGATTCCTGTAAAGGAGCAAATGGTTCCAAATAGTCTAACTATTTAACCAACAGGGATCGACAATTTACGATCGATGTTTAAAATTGCTAATTCATATTATTTCATATTCTTGGCACTTATTTTCATATTCTTATTTCTATGGTTGTGTTACTCTATATTCTCCACACTAATTTCAGATGTCGATGAGAATGATGCCCTGAACAGAACCGAGTTTGCCGCCTTCCTGCACCCTGAAGAACACAGTTCGATGAAAGATGTCGTTGTGCTCGAGACTCTAGAAGATATCGACAAGGATAAGGTATGGGGCTGAGAAAGTTAGTGCCACAAGTGTCTGATAGCATTGTCACAAGTTCCCGAGGCTATTCTCACAAGTAACTCTAGTGTCACAATTATTCTACAAAAGTGTCACAAATGTTGAACCTAGTAGTAGTCTGTAATGTAATGTCATGCCAATAGTAGTGTCTAAGTCTGAGCATACTTATCCGACGTAGGCAAAGCAAAAAACCATATTAAGAATATTGACATAAATACAGAAATTAAATTTAAAAATACGAATTCAATGTAGCAAACGTCAAATTTTCATTCGTCAGTCTAAATACACCGTCTCAGGATTAGCACGGGTGTAATTTGACATGCTTCATTACAGGACGGCAAGTTGTCCGTGGACGAGTACATCGCAGACATGTACAAGCCAGATGACGACGGCGTCGGCTTCGAGCCCGACTGGGTGGTTCAAGAACGACAGCAGTTCAACGAATACAGGTACCTGGTACATCATTATGTTAAGCAGCAGTTAAGTTAGCATCACCCCGCGGTTTTACCCCGGTTGTGGCCGTTCCCGTGGGAATTTCGGGATTAAAATATAGAAGGCTATATTCCAAACCTTCCAGTTGAATGTGGATTACTATTACAAAAACTATTATTATTAAACTCGGATCGGTAGTTTCTGTGTTCAAACAAATAAAAATAAATCTTCAGCCTTATTATATTAGTATAGATAAGGAGGAAGTAAGACGACTAACGAGTATGATATTGCGGACTGTTATATCTGCGCTCAGCTAAAAGTAATTATTGAAGCAAAAAATAATAAAAAAAGAAAGTACCTGGTGGCCTCTGCTGTCGGAGTTTTAGACGCCCTAAAAGCCTCTAACCATTGAAACAACAGGGACCGACAATGTTTATAACAATGTGTCTCCAACAGGGATCTTAATAAAGACGGGTTCATGGACGAGCAAGAAGTGAAGGAATGGATCGCGCCGCCAGAATTCGACCACGCCGACGCAGAGGCGAGGTAACTCACATTAAACATAAGAAACCAGTGCAAAATAATTATTCGAATACAACTGGTATTTCCAGAGATTACATTCAATCAACAAAAGTAAACTATTCAGCTTTAATATATTTATAGTCTTTCTAGCTGTCCCCGCGGCTAAACCCGCATAATGTCTAAGATATTTCGGAATAAAAGGTAGCTCACGTCCTTTCTTGTCTGTCATTATAGACGAATATTCCTGAAGAGGAAAAAGGTTTAGAGATGGAAATTAAATAAAATAACTAAACCTTTTTCCTCTTCAGGAGCAATAGTTTTCGGCTGGAAAATTGACGACATTGGTTCACATTTTGGGACAATCAAGAAAAAATAGAGTATAATGTAAACTATATATTTTCAGACATTTAGTATTCGAAGGTGACTCCGACTCTGACGACAAGTTGACCAAACAAGAAATCCTGGACAAATACGACCTGTTCGTCGGCTCACAGGCCACGGACTTCGGCGAAGCTCTGGCGAGACACGACGAGTTTTGAAACCTATTCTAACTCTATACGTAAAGTCTATTTTTATTTAAACGTTAAAACTACAGTGCAGTACAATCACAAGCACAATTTGTAGGGTGAGACATGGCCATGACAGGTTTATATGTCCTCGAAACCGAATTCCAAATAGCCCTTGTTATAAAGTATTACAATATTCTTATAATTTTGTAACGATTAACTAATTACGCGGCTCAATCTGATTCGGCTTCATTACAATCTGACATCGACTGTCTAATTTAGTTTCAAAAAACGTAATTTTGCTTGCGATTGTACAATGTCTACAATGCACTTATGACAATAATAATTTTAATTCTAACTTGTTAAAGTTCATTATGTATTCATTGGGCAGGAATTATTTCAGAAACATTGTTGCGGAGGCATAATATCCATAGTTCTTTTTATTTCAGAAATACTTCCGTAAACGTTTTTCATACCTAATATTTTTAATGTGTATAGTAAAATAAAATGCATAATATGTATTTTCATATTAAATACTTTATAATTAAAAAAAACATGATTTAAAGTATTGATTCTCTAAGCAATAATTTTGCAGAAACAAAGTTTCTAAAACCACAAAAATAGATGTTTTGGTGAACAAAATTATCAGATACAAAATTTATGAAAAATTAACAATACATCTTAAATCTTTGTATCCGCCACTTGTTGCTTAGTGAATACATGGTCTTATTAGTAGATCTGGCGTAATTAATAAGAATTGTCGTCCAACTTTTAATCTCTACTAATGAATCTGATAATATAAGTTACTTTTTATTTTAACTACTCGATTGTTACTTATATATACTTTACTCGAGGCAACTTTAATAAAACTGATCAATAATAATACGTTATGTAACAATTCTAATGTCTTAAGCCGTCTATTTTGTATTCTTTGCTAACAAAACATGTTTTTCATGGCCAATAAAACTGTACAGGCCTTAATTAATGATAAAAAAGCGTGATCAAACTTGCACCCTAGCGCCATCTATTGAAAAGCAAATGAACTGGCGGGTACAGACACCTAGTGGGAGTATAATTTTCCTCGCCATATAACTTTATACTCTTAAGCTAAGTAATTGTATGGATATAATATTTACAATTAATATAGTTTTTATATTGGCTGTTCTATTAGAAAGATGTTAATTATTAGTGATAATCCTTCTGATTGAGTACTTATTATAGTATGTAGCCTAAACATACGTTTTATTTCATGTCACGTGTTTTGTGTCCATTATAATTTTCTTTTACAGCAGCCGTACAAACAACGCCAAAGTGTTAATTATACGTACATTCGAATATTCAATTCCAGTTTGAATTATATTTTTATACTAAAATGAGAAAATGTGTATTAATTTGTGCATTTATTTAGTTATTAAATATTATTAACTATTCATGTGAGTTTTATTTAACAATTATTGTTGAAAAATCTTCATACTATTACGCTATACAATAAATCGGCGTCTGCGATGTTCGGTTACTTCTTAATTCGCCATAACAATAATTTGCCAACGATGTATTTGGTCAACTTCTCGATTCACGATATCTGATCGTCAATTTCGTAAATAAGTTGGCAATTGTGTACATAGTTCATCTGTTTCGTCGGTCTGTTCAGTATGCTTTAATGCGAATTCGATCTCAGTTTGTACACAGTCCGTCACACTGAGAAGTCACGCCAATTTGTCCAGTAATAATTGATATCGATATAGTTTTTCAGGTAAAAATGAATGCCATAATTCAAAGCTGAAATAATTAATGAATTATTGTTTACAAACCAAAGTACGAAAGAACTTTCACTTTAGATAAATACCTTCAAAATTGAGCGAGCTATTGCAGTCATTTTGAACAAAACAACTTGTTATATTATCGGCCACAGTTCAGATAGTTCAGGCAACTGACCGCACCTGGCTATAAATAAATAATTTAGTCTCTGCGGACATTTTAATGATAGCGCTTTTACAGCAATAATTTGTATAAAGTTATTACTTCGAGAGGTCCAATGGGACATTATATGAATTACCTGTGGGCTCTGTGGGATCTCTGTTTTATCCAACGGTAAATATGACATATGTATTGAAATGTATTACTTATTTTTAAACGACTCACATAAAAACATATATTACTGAAATATATACATAGGTGTATGTAACTATGTTTTACTTTATAGTCGCCTGCCTCTAAAAGGAGATAGTCGGCTAGTTATTGTTATAAAAAAAAATTAGGTATTTTCCTTGAATTGAAACTACGAATACCCTTCATCTAGCAGTGTAAGTAAAAAATAACAATATTACAACTTATAACGAAATTAAACAATATAATGTTGACAAAATAATCCACATTACATTTGGTATCAACACGTTAATGTTATCTATACCACTACGTAGCTTAAATTGATAACGAATGTTAAAATCAAAAGCAGCATAAACAAAATTGACAAACATTTCATTTACTAAACTTAGAATCGGTATAAAACTCCATTTCCTATATGGGGGTGAGTACTTTAGTTTTCATGATGTGGAAGCTTTAGAGAAATATTCAGTCGGATGCGTCGAGAAGAGGACTAATTAACTACGCGAGTAGGCACTCGTTGTTAAGAGCATACGCTCCATTAGTGTGGTATTAGTGGTAGATCAAAGGGCATATAATCACTAAAATAATATCAAAGTAAGTGCTTTTACGTTCAACAATAATTTAATAACAGTATCTACTCGTAGTACACTCGTATACACCTGTGTGCTTAGTGGGAGTTTTCCAAATAACTTTACCGTCGCGTAAGCGACATAACTCTGTGAGTCTGTTGTTTGTAAGTTGCCATAGTTATTTTTACGCGTTCACCGCTTCAACATTTAGGCCGACGCCGACGATGAACGAGAAACGAGTAGAACTAGAAATTATGTATAAACGAGTTGGCGATCAACAGGAAGTCAGTGTGTAGTTTCGATAGTATTGTAGCTGAATTATATAAAAGAGAGTGCGCAAGTGCGACGAGCGATTACTCGCGCAACTCTACTATTGCTTCTATCTACTTTCATTGTCGCACTGTAAAGAAATGATAATTCGAGCTAGCATCGTTGAACGAGTATCGCTGAGCGAGTTTATTTTTGAAGCTCCTCGCTCAGCGACAAAACTAAGTAGTAAAACGAGTCGATGCCGGCAGTGTGAACAGTCAGCGAGAAACTTTTAATATTTGCACCTCTTTCGTTTATACGGAATATGCATTTATTGTGCGTTTCTTGAGAGAGAAAATCGCCGAGAGTTATTCGTTTTCTCGCCAGTCAAAATAAGTCTACGTAACAAAATGTGTTTTTTCATATACTTAGGTATAAACTTAATGATGTTAATTAATAATAAAGGTAGGTATCTGTTTTAAGTTGATGTACTTATTTAGATACATTCACATTATTATTTTGTAGGTTGGTATGTATATACCCGTGGCGCGTATGGACTCTGCCTGTATCATACAATAACTTAGTTAAAGCAAAAAACACATTATTGAAAAGCATGAAACTGAGACCCTCTAGATTCCATTGCCGACCAAGACTAATTAAAGGGTAGAGTTTATCTTTATCTTTACTACTTTCAAAAATATTGAAGCTTCCATCTATAGTCATCAGACTTCACAAACCATTCCTTCATTCAACAATAATATGAAAGTTATGATTATAACATAACTAAATGTACTCGTATGCTAAGTTTACCAAGAATGTATTAAAACTAGAAGGTAATTAGTGTCGGTAGAGCGTGCAGGTAGAGCTACGCTAGCGCGGTCGTAACGCCGTCTTCCCTAGGCGCCTACTTACCATCAACACAATTGCATTCCCCGATTATTTACATAACAAATGTAAATTGCGTTTGTTTCAAATTTACGCGTGCGAACAACGAAATACTTAGCCGATATTCCTTAGCGTATTTTCGCCTTAACATCTGAAAGGCAGAGGCGTTCCACTTACATATTTTTGCATACTTTTACTAACAACAGACAGTAGGTACCTCTGTTCATATAAGATGGGGAATTTGTATGATAATTTTCATTTTGCATTCAGTCGCGTTATTCTTCTTCGCGGTGGGTAGTGGATAGGGCTCCGGGGAAATTCGGGACTTGTGTCGCGGCTTTGTTATTGTGACGTCACATACGCGACACTGGATGTGACATTGATTGTCACTTACAACATATTATCTTGAACATTTCCTATTCGTGATGATAAGCGATTTCAATTTCCTATTTATACTTAGGCTGAAATTATATTCTAGATTCCTAGATGACAACTTTGTTAAAATTAAGAGAAAATCTAATTTCTAAAAATGTTTTACCTTGCGTTTAACATTACGGGCGGAGATTGGTCAGTTGGGTTGTTATGTGCATACCTACCATAAACGGACAGCACCATACCGCTAACGGAGAGTACCATAAACGGACAGCTTTGCCTACAATTCTGACTTACCGGATACAATTTCGTATCGTGCATATATGATCTGGTCTTAAGGGAGAGATTTCGCGCCATAGTCAATCGAAGTGGTAAAAGCATAGTTAACTGAGGCGATATATCCGTGTTTCTGTAGGAATCCCATCAGACTGAACAGCAGCAGGTCCGCTTGATCTGATCCACTGGAGAACCATGTATACTAAATATATTATTAACCTTATTAAAGGTTTACTTAAGGTTTTTGTTGTTAATATACTTATTTAGAAAACAATTCCCTGTTAAAACCAAAAAAGAATAATATTTTAAACTCTTCGGGGAATTGTCGATTCCAGTAAACTCTTCCAAGCAAAGTATGTCAATGTTATATAGAGGATCTCAGTAATTGTCAGGCTAGGAAGGCTTCTGTATCAATATCAGTAAATACAAGAAGCTTAACTGAATGTTCCCCTCGGATGTATGCGCCTACACGGAGTTATGTAAGCTCGATCAATGGGTTTCAGGAGAGAATATTTCATGCTCTAGCCTCCTGGCGGGTGTGTGCGGAAGAATATTATGCGACACAGTTGTATAACCATGGGTTCATGTGAGATTCATTACCCAAGGACGGAACATTATGTAGGCTTTCTATGACGTACGATACGTCTTTACAATTTCAAGTAACGCGGGATTTGTTTGATGGGAATTCAGATGCTTTGGGTAGGTAGTAGCTACCTATTATTTATGAATAACTCAAACCCAAGCCATGTTTGAAAAGTAGAAAATATGTTTTTTGCTTGACCCAGGAATTGAACCTGGAAACTCAGTGGCAGGCGAGTGCACATACCACTAGACCACCGAGGCGACATCTTATCTTATTTGTGAATAAGTAGAAATATTGTAAAAGCTTTTCTACATGAAAACTTTCTTTAATTACATAATGACAATGTTTTGAATTTAATTTAGATTTTGCCAAATTGTGAAAGTTCCTCTGTAAGTTGATGGCAAGCTTAAACAACGCGAACATCAGCCTCGCCGGCTGAACACCGGAGAGGAGGGCCGAATTTAATTTGACACGCGACGCGTCTCAATGTTCCCGCTCTAATGACTTCTTAAACTTTACGAAATCTCGTGAAAAACTTGGCCCCGTCCCCTAACGTACATAATATCTCGCGTCCGTGACCAACTTCCTGACTTTGCTGAATGTTTACGCAAGTATGCTCCCGGGATACGCCATTCCCAAACTTGTTTTTTATTGCGACAATTCTTTTTGAACTGTACTCGACGTGTTTTGTCGTTTTAATGATCGAATAGCCCCTGGAAGATTTGTCTTTTTAATATTTACCGCTATCAAATTTGTTTGTTATATTGCTTTTGTTTGTTTTCAACGTTCGAGTAGGACAGGCGGATGAAGTTTTGTTAAGCGTTGTTTTTAAGAACATTTGTACGATGTTTTACAAAGTTACCTGTATTTTACGAACGTGTTAACAATATATAGCAGTAGAGTTCTATTTCTATTTCATCCTCTAGCTTCTAGTTTCCCAACAATATCTAGACAAAGCCTGTGATTCTGCACACATTCGTGAGCTACCTTTTCCTAGGTATACTTATGTTTAGTTCGTTTTACCGTCTGAATAAAATTGATTGGCTTGATTGACGGGATCGGACCGGCTGCGAGTTAAATCGTATAAAAGTGAGAACACGCTTCAACTGACTTGACGAACTGGGAATCAAACACCATGCATTCCTCATGAAAACTCGATGCTCTCAAATAAATCAAGTCATTTCATACGGAAGGAGAGTAGCTCACTGAAAGTATAAGAAATAAGGTGCTGATTTCAAATATAGAGCTATAATCATGGTTTGTTACCCGCGTTAGTTCCCTTTCCATTAGAATTTAGGAACAAGAAGCAGCATATCTTCTTGAATGTAGTATAAAACTTGAATGTATAAAACTTGAATATAAAACTTGAATGTATATAAAACTATTAATCTAATTCGTTTCTAATCCGACTGGTATAACCTGAGGTTAGCGTGTTCAAACATAAAATTTAAAAAGTCTTTAGCTTTATTAGCAAGTAAAATACTTTAATAATTTATTAAAATTGATATAAGAATAATTCTTAAGTTTTATTGCATAGGTATACATTACTAGGAAAAAAAGTGACAGAATATTACCAGTAAACTGAAGTTCAGCAAACATTGTGAGAGTTAATTATATATCTTCACCAAATAATTAATGTTTCAACGGTAAAGCTTAGCATGTAGGTTTATTAATACAAACACGTTCCACGAATAATATATCCACCTGTTGAAACAGACCGTTATTTGATACGCAAATAAGTAAATTCGTTTAATATTTATCATTTATTGGTTTGAATTTATCTGTTGGGATACATTGTGGTTTTGTTTAATTAGTAATATGCGTTATTCGCAATAGAAAATTTGTTTAATTTATCTACGACTTAAAAGTGCGTTGATATTGAGCCAGTTTACTGATGTGATGTGCGACTGTCTCATTCACGAAGTAGAAAAGTCTTTACCCAGTAAGTACTTCACTATTCCGTAGTCTCATCTATGTTTCGTAGCTTTTCAATCGAAGCTCGCTTAATAGCAACGACGCGACGCTCTAAAAGCATACAATTCTTTTAATATATGTACCTACTCATGTACTTGTCTAACATTATAAAGCTGATTGTTTTTTCGTTTGTTTAAACGCGTTAATCTCAGAAACTACTCATCCGATTTGGATATTTTTTCTATCGGATAGTAACATTTAAGAAGCCAAAAAAGTAAAACTATTTTTTATGCTGGAATTTTCATGAGAAAGGCACATCGCGGGTAACACCGCAGGGCGCTGTTAGTATCTTTATAAACGTGTTTACAATCTTAATTTTGTTGATTTGTTTTGTTTTGTTGATGTGAGAATATTAAACAAGTTATACGTAATAATCTCTATTTTATTAACTGTTATAACTAGTTGGTAAGCGGAAGTAATATTTGGTTATTACGAGTATTATTTGTTATTATTATTCCCAGAATTTCATCGTTTTGTTCCTTCAAATATTTCTCCTTCATATCATATTGTTCCTATAAATATTTACAGTTATTGTTAGAATATTTTACTGCTTGTTATAAACGTTTCGTAAACTTTTTAAAACTTTCGGTTAAATATTTACTATTAAAGTATAAATAACTACGAGTGGTTTCGCGGTAAAGATGGAGTCTGCCCGTACAAAAGTGTGCAGTTCACTCCAAAAGTAATTAAAGTAAGTGATATTTGTTTCTTAAGTTTCAGCGAACATTACTCATTTTGAATTAAAAGTTCGTTTACAGATATACTTCGCTTTTATTTCACGTACTTAATACACCTCTAAAAACCCGTAGTTAGATGAACGTGTTCACTCACCGCCCTCACAAATAATTGCTGTTCCTTTTCTTACGAGTTTACTTTAGCTATCAATTAATATGTTACGTTAATAACTCAATAACAAAGAGTGTTTATTTCATTTATGATGACAAACCAGTATATAACAGAGCAACATATTGTGTTTTACGAGCGCGCATTTCGCCGTAACGATCGCATGATAAATATCAAACTCCCATCTAATTATATCAAAAGTACATAAATCAGTAAAGTTGGCAACTCCATAGTACGCTCGCTACTAGTGAACTATTTATTATTTACGCATCGCTCCAACTTGCCTCCCTTATTAATTTATAGCATTACATTCACAAAGTTTTCTGTTTACTTTGATGGCGATTCATTAAAGCGTGATAAAGTATTAATTAATTTATTCACGCTCAGCTTTATAGGGAGAAGAGAAAAGTAATTTTATCGTATGGGTATTGATTTATGATCGATATTGTTTATGATTAGTTAAGCCCAAAAGATCTCATTTGAATTGAGCCGTTATGTGATTGAAGAATTGGATGGGTGCCGATAGCAGCATGCTTCAGTTGAGAAGACACGTTAAATGAGGTTCCCGTTTATTTCAATAGTTAGACTGCGGAGGTTTTAGGCAGTCTAAATGTTTACCACGAACCTTAATGAGATGATAATGCTTTTGGGCCGAAGTGCCCCCAACTGGACTCGTGTATTATTTCGCCAGTACAAGGCCCATACTAAAAGTACCATTTGAAAGAAAGTTTCAGTCAGTTTCGTTGAAATAGTCAAGGATGCTTCCTAAACAAAGTTTTTAATCTAATATAATAAAGCTGAAGAGTTTGTTTGTTTGAACACACTAATCTCGGAAACTACTTATAGCGAGATTTAACAGGCAGGTTATAGGTTATTTTTCATCCCGAACATCCCACGGGAATGGACACATGGTGGATAAAACCGCAGGGTGCTGTTGTTCCTGTTTCATGTGGCTATCTATAACAAAAAAATTTAAATCGGACTGGTAATTCCCGAAATTAGCTCCAACATACAAACAAAAAAACATACAAATTTTACCTCTTTATAATTTGCCCAGCAGTGGGACGATATAGGTTAAGAAAAAAAAATTAGTAATGAAAATTTCCGGATATAAAATAACAGAATGTATGACAAAAAAAATCAATGTGTGTTTGTATTCATATAGTTATTACTACGAGTATAAACCGTAGCGTAGCGACTACGAACCGTAGCCTGTAGCCGAAGCGCTTAATCGTGTTGTTACGTAAAGGTTACGAATTCTCGTAGTACTTAATTGTAGGCTTACTACGAGATAGGACTGAATATAAAGAGTAATTTTGTGTAGGGCATTGTCAATAAAGGTCGTCGTTCGTCTAACGGCCCAGTCACGGACTAGGACCTAGCTTTCTCAGTAAAGAGTATATAAGTAAATATCGTATCTATAGTAATTAGTTTTTGAGATAAGCGATAACCGCCACCAGAGTATATTCCTTTATAGCTATTGTTTATTGGTACCATTTAAAAAATCAACATTAAAAATATCTTATTTCTAACCTAACTAAACATCTACAATTTAGGAAAGATTGCAATTTCAAATTGAACGACTTTTTTGAATAATCCGTGTATATAGAATAAGAAGAAAATTAGGTAAAGCAGTTACTACTTTACTCATACATTTTTTTTAATCCTAAAAGCAGTTATTGTATGGAACAAGTTAGCCAATTACAGGAACTGCCGTATTCGAGGCTATATTAACTGTTGTTCATCAAGACGTTATTGTAAGAAGACGTCCAATGCAGACGGTGGCGCGGGAGTGGGGCGACCCCGTCAAGCCGACCATCACCAACTTTTCTCGTTTAAACTTATTCCCTTTATCTAGCCACAGCATCCCGAACTTATCTTCAGCTTTATTAAATTACTTGATAATTTCAATGGCCGAAGATCTCTCGTACCCTGTTTGTACTTTTGAACTTTTTCAGTTGATTCTCGTGGATTGCGTTCCGCAATTTGACTAAATTAACCTTTGTATAAGTTGTATAATGCTTTCATTTTATTATTCGAGTCGTGGCTTGTATATCGAATCAGTTAAAACACTCCGCTACTGTAATAAAACCAGAAGCGATACTTTCCGACACATAAACTAAGAGAAATGTATGTAATTTTTCTCTTGAATAGAATTATCTGATCAAGCGCTAAAAAAGGGCAGAATTTGGTTTTTCATTACAGTCATGCCATACAAAAAAAACGCTTAAAATGCTTGCTAATTGCACTATGAGGAAAAAACATCTGCCTATTATGTAATCATAACTGTGGTTTCGAATTTATTTTTTGAATAGTTAAAAACATTGTATAAACACAAAAAACCGATAAACCATCCGATTGTTTGTAGGTATAGTTATTCTGTACAAATAGTTCCGGTTTGACCCGCCAGATCGCGGTTATAAAATTAACAAATTACAAACGGGCCGGCCACGGCGACCGCAGCGTTTCATTACGACCCGATGTGAAGCGAGCCGAACCGCGAATTGTTTAGTCACTTCCAAATAAACGATTAAAACACTTCGTTCACATTTAATTTCTAATTATTCCCACTGGAAAAGCGAGTTATTCAACTTTTATTACGTAAGGTGACACGATACTTGGGAACAAGCTAACGGGGATCTCATTTGAACACCCGTTTGTTTATTTAGTTTCACCTGTACAGGTGGTTGTAATCAAATCTTGCCAGTTAAAGAACACATATTGGTTTCTGTTTGAGTTTTACATTTTGTATACACGTTTGGTCTGCATGTAAATTGAAAGGAAAATGCATGATTACAATTGTTATTATAAAGTTAAATAAATTCAAGTTAAATTACTTGTATTTTAATTAATGTATGACTGAAAATAATAACGTTTTAACCCACTCTTCAATGAGGTTGGAGTAGAAGCCTTTTCCCTGTAATGAGGAAAAGTAGAAGCTTAAATAAATAATCCAGGAATTCTTACTTAATATGTGGTGGTGTGGCTAAGGGCTCCCACACAAAACCGCGAATTCGCATCGCATCGGAAATATCTGCGAATTCGCACGAACGCACCGTAAGAATTTCCGATTTGCTTCGCATCGCACATTCCTGCGATATTACGTCGTCCAGTACGGCTGACTACACTTGAAGGAATGGTCGCCCTACCAAACGGTTTGCCGCACTAAATCGTATCGCAGAAATTCGCAAGTTCCTGCGATGCGAATTCGCATCGCATCGCATCGCAGTTTTGTGTGGGAGCTCTAAGTCGTGGGCGCACTCTTGACTCTTGGTACCTACTTGAATTGTTTACCGTTATGTTACTTTGAAATAAAACAGTTAATTCCGGAAAATCTTTGTCAGTGTAACGAAAATACAGAAATCAAATTATTTGTTTGTTTTGCAGAGCGCATTAATAATATATTCTCGGAAGCTTCATGGCTTTCTCTGAGATATTTGTTCCAATAAAATACGAAGCGAAATTACAACATGAATATATAGTAATTAACTATCGACCGACACTCACTATGATTTGGTTTATCAAGATGGCTAGAGGTTCTTGTAGGAATTCCGGGATAAAAAATAGTAAAAAACCTTCCTCTTCAATTTCTATTTCTAAACGCGTTCAATAGTTTTTTGCGCGATACATATGTACGAGTAGACAGTCTTAAAATGTAAAGAAAATACAATATCAGGGATTCTTCGGAGAAGAGAATATGTGAGATTTGTTTACTAGGAACTGTTTCATAAAATTCTCAAATAATATACACCAAAAAGTACCGTTTTTAACTGGAAGAACTATTATTTTGAGCTTTTGAAAGCGGACACAAGTGATGTGTGATTGGTCTTGTCACGTATTAGGGTAAGGGGAAGGTTATCTCTTCTTTTGAACCAAATGATTAGCATTTAGAAGTGCAGTAAAAGGAATTAAGGAGAACTCAACCTTTCTAGTTAATAAAACTTTTTTTATGTAAAAAGAATAAGTCATCTAAATCTAAAAATAAACTCTTTGTAATGTTAGATAACAGATTGAATTAAATGTTATCTCGTTCTCATTTCTTAAGGACTTTATAATGGTGCGTCTTTCCAAGTTTATCCGATAGAATGCCCCTATCGACTCGGGAAACTAATTGAACAAATGCCGTTCGATAGCAATTATTAAAGTACGAGTCAACTTGGGATTTAAGCTTTAGAAGAAAGTTATTTTAACAGATTTATGACAAGAAGAAAAATATTAGCATTTGCTTTGACCGCTGATAATTTGACATTCTGGTACAAAGGGACTTTCATGTCGTATAAAAAAGTGAGTAAAATAATAAAAGCTGGCGTTTTCGCCAACTAACGAACTTCATCTAAAACCCGGTCATTTTTACAAATCGAATCAGTATTTTTCCGAATTTTTTAGATTAGAAATCCCAGCAAAACGTCAGATAGTAAAATTAGAGACTGCTTGTAATTGTTTGATCCAAGCGCTTGCTACTGTGCAAAATGGTTCTTCCAAACGATTTCAGCCCTTATTGGCTGGTGTTACGTGTCCGTTGGGGGTTAGAAGTAACTTTGCAGTAGCAAACAAAATTAGAACAAAGGGTTGTCACTGCTCCGCGTCGCTCAATAAAGTTTAATCAGGGTTGACAAGCGAATGTAACTTATGTGCTCGCGTCGAATAGCAGTCTCTTCCACAAAATACATCACTTTACATTTTATTGGTAAAAGGAAGTTACTCGTACTATAAGTAAAAAATAACAAAAAGTACATTCGTAATTCTTATATTTTTATATTAGTTATTTAGTGAACTATATGTACCTAGTACGTTTTAACAAGTAAGATATCTAAATAAGTTTCATTACATTAGTAGCCAACCCCGGTTGTTGTTGTTAGACCGCCTTAAGGCCTCCGACATGGTCTAACGATTGATACAACCGGGACCGACAATTTAACGTGTCCATAGAAATACCCATCCAAATGGTGCCCATCTGTATGTTGCATAAGCAATGAATTAACACGAGAGAACTTAATAACTTCAGGTACTACCTGTTCGATTGGAATTATTCTATTGTATTGGATAGCTATATTCAAGAGAAGAGTATCGTTTAAAGGCTATTTTTTATTCCGAAATTCCCACAAGAACATATACAACACAGGTAAAACGGCCTAACCTGTAAACATATAAATATAAACTAGTAAATATATAAATTATATAGGTAGTTAATACATGTAAATAAGTATTAGTTGAACCGTACTATAATGAAAGGGTTCCTAGAGTCTTGGTCCTTTGATTAGAGACCTTTGACTTTGACAATCCTTCTAGGAATTTAATTTTATTGGAACAAAATAAAAATTCTAAAACAAAAGTCTTTCAAGTTTAACATGTTGTTGGTTCTTTTATGTCGTTAATGGCCTGAAGCGATTAATTATTGTTTTATAATTATTGTAATACTGGTGGAAAATGAATTGTGTTTTATATTTCTTATTTTCATGATGTATGTATGACCCTTCGTCGAACTAAAGATTTCAGTCTCTTAATTATATCCAGGATATGAGCCTGCTTATGTATACGAGTACATATGTTACATGTAAAGGCCTAATGAGACGTTTGTAACTATCACCGGAAAATTGTAAACGCCGTTTGTTTATTAATCCAACTAGTATAGCCGCACCCCGCGGTGTTACCCGCGTTGTACCCGTTCTCGCGGGAATTTCGGGATAAAATGTATCCCATGTGTTATTCTGATGCATAACCTATATTACTGTAAAGTTTCATCCAAATCCGTCCAGTAATTTTTACGTGAAAGAGCAACAAACAAACATCCATACATCCATCCTCACAAACTTTCGCATTTATAATATTAGTAGGATAGGATTAGTAGGATGATTGTGAACTGTACAAAAATTTTTCGTTAGTTCATAATCTGTCCATAGCGAACGCTAAAATATTTCGGTGACATAAATAGACATATATCTCAAAACATGTTTTACGAAATGTTTTGTTTCTGCTTTACCGTTTTGTAACCTAATGTTTCAATATAACATTTACAAAGGTCAAACATACAACTTAAAATAAAAAAATACAAACTATAAATATAATAAATTGAAGTAAGACGAGTGAAATGAATGGTACGTAATAAATCGTTAAAAACGTGCAGCACAACCTTTCTTTTCAAAGGTTTTAAAAGTTCTTTGAATAATAAACCGACTGGATACGCGATGGGTGATCGCATGTCACATACAGAGCAACTGACGAATAAACAAGCATGGGATTAAGGCATCACGTATGCACAGAGGCCGCCGACTACCGATGTTATCCGAACAACGTTAGAGTAAATAAAAACCTTTCATATAGCCTCAGTTAATTCATATTGTTATATCGATTCCACAATTTTGTAGTTAACTGGATTCGCCCTTTGTGTTCTTTGTTTATTTAAAATGAAAGATATTGATCGGACACTGTTTGTGAAGTGAGCTTAAATGCCTCAAATATGGATGACTAAGGTTGGAATTGCATTCGTGCAAATACTCGTGTAACATATCTATGAATAGTTCGTCGGTGGTACATACGAGTCAAATTCGCGCATAGTGCTCGCATTATATGGTCATATACGCCCGACTAGTTTACACAATTGTGTGCAATGACATTGTTCTCGGAGACGGTTTTGTTTGTATGAGTTTGTGCGAGTCTCGTACGCACGGAAGCATACTCAGTGGGCTTTTGTTTATGATTGTACATCTATCTGTTCAATACTTTTTGAAACAATAATCTGAAATACTTCAAAATTGATCGTTCGTCAATCGAACATATTCCTTTGTAGAAAAGATTTCTTAAATCGATTCATAAATGTAAAAACGACTTGAGAACCCGTCGGTTTTTGAAGTTCGATAAGAAAAGTAGAAGCTATGCATGTAGTTGAAATAGTTTATTTTTAGAATCATATTCAGTATTTGAATATAGAAATCACCTTCTCGTTTTCCCACCAGCTATTAACAAACCATTCACTTTTATAACATCGATCGACAAGATGGCGGCTCTCGAGAAAATGGGCGTCATTTAACGCACGAGTTCATTTCTAATTTTCCGTTATTGTTTCGGCTAAATTAGTAATTGATTGCTCCTTCACAATGCTCATCTTCTTAGTTATTAAAGTGTAATTATTAATGTTTAAAACGAGGCGCTCAGCTGGTATTAAAATACGAACTTATTTTGGTTATTCATTCAAAATATAATCGAAAGGTTGTTTGAAATGATTTTTGCACTTTTCTTGAAGGTAATATGAAGAATGAATTAATGCTGATCGTCGTAAACTTTACGAAACATTGTACTTGTTTTAGGATCATTTTTAATCTAAATTCCATCTGTGCCCTCTTTGTGCCGTAGGTTTGGCCAGCGGACCCCTCATCATACGTTATATTGGATTCTATCAGTTTATTCCACTCGAATAAACCCTAACTTTAAAGAAATCTTGCCGCCAACATTTCCAGAGAGAACCATACGGCCACATTACCCACAAACTTCTATAATATGGATGCGAAGTAATTGGCTGGCGATGTAGAAATATTGCGATCCATGAAAGTATTAGAAGTTAAAAGAAGACGATTTTGTTTCTTTTAAGTATCTTTTTCAAAATAATACTAAAAGTCGTCATAAAAAAATCAAAGCTTATTTCTATTTATCTTATAATAGCAATAAATCACGGTTTTACCCACGTTGTACCTGTTGTGAGAATTTTGGCTAAGTAGTCACATATTCCTTTTGAACCACTCTGTACGTTGGTGGAAACAGCCAGACAGACAGCTTTTGGGGAGCTTTTGGGATATTTTTTTATCATTTTGTACATGAATTGTGAATGTTTAGATAAGGTGGCTTTTATATTTTTTTAATATTAGGCAATACCAGTGTTTTGATGTACGCAGCTCTAAAAATTCAATACAATAAGATATTGCACGCAAACATAGTCGCAGGTAAAAGTTAGTTCTAATATAAGCAGTGAGTTAATTATTTAACATTTCATATGTATACCTAAATTACGTTCAAGGACCTCATGGTAATACATTTATATTCGAAATACACACGAGCACTTGTTCATTCTCGTAAAAGCTTCTCAGCAAAGTAAGAAGCAAATAGAAGGCGAAACATATTTGTTAAATTAAACAAGCATCGAGCTTCACACTACAGTGTTTACATTTTAACTTGGAAGCACACTCAAAAACAATTCGTTCCGCCTGGATCCGTTCTACCAATATTTATACGCCCTCATATTTGAGAACTTTGAAGTTTCTTTGACAAATCTCGCGCGTTCACTGCGTAAATATGAGTTCAAAAGGGTTGCGCCAACTTCCATACAACTTACTTAATGTGGTGCTTTTATACTGTTTAGTTCGATCAAAAGACGAACCGTGTATTCATTTTAGGATAATTTTACAAATTGATATGCTCTCTGTGCTTTGGTTTCTGAAAATTGAGAAAAGGTAAAATATATCTTAGATGTGGCGTTTACTTTATTTTATTGATATACTTAGTCAGTCTTGTACAGTTACATAAACATACATACTACATAATGTTAAAATGATAAAAAAAAACATATTAATACCAAAAACATAATTACTTTCACTTTGAAATCACTGTTACGTATCTCACTCGTGATGTATTGCGATTGCCGCGAACGCCTCCCGGGAGCTTCCACTTGAGGTAACTAAAGCTCGCAACCGATTTGTAATTCGTTAAGACGCTCGCACATCTGGCACTACATAAATTACTTGATCAATTAGTCGCGCCGCGTACCGAACATATTCCATCTAAACCAGCGTACTGCCTACTAGTTAGTTAATACAATTTGAATACGAACTTGTTATGGATAAAATGTGCTCTCTACATGACGCGAATATGTCACATTTAACATGCGAATTAATTAAGGGTTTAGTACGCAAATTGAATTTCGGTTATGATATTTAAATACAAACGAGTGTATGATTATTTTGGATTGTATTGTAATGACATATTATAAATTAGTTTAATTAATTTTGCTAAAACATTTATATTTTGGGAGGAGTGCTTGTAAATTATATATGTCAATCATGCCTCACTGCCATTAACTAGTGACTAAATAATCGCAATAATCACGGTTAGCGGTCAAATCCTCCGTCCTTCTTGGATGAATGGGGAGAAAGCCATTACAAATAGATTACCTCACTACAGCTCAGGAATCTGTAGTCTATGATTGATAAGTACTAACGTACGTATGTTTTAAACATCATCTACAAATAGGGACGTTAACCTAAGAGGTGTTATTGCCTGTGAAACTTATTCATACCAATGAAGTTATGTTGTCATACATGATGTGATGGCACGACGAGAGGTCATGCTACGACGAAATGTCATGCTACGACGAGGTGTGATGCTAGGACGTTCTTTTTAGTTCTTCTCAGTGGGTGGCGCGTGGCGAATTAACGTAAACTTAAATTTAAGCTGTCGATTTTTAATGATTGTAATGATCTGATATAATAATGAGAATATTAAGATTTTTTGACGTGTAGTCATGCTACGACACGTTTTACACGTGCTATACGTGCTACACGGTAGCATGCTACGTCACGGTGTCATAGTTGTTATGCTACGACACAGTGTCATAGTTATCATGCTACGACTTTCGTAGTATAACACTTAGTTCGTGTTTTGTGTGTGTTGCGTTTCGGCTTTTTTACAGGCATCGTGGTCACAGAAGACTAGATGGAACTGTAACGTCATATACGAGTAAAAATGTAAAATAAATGCAGAGTGTATCTGTAAACGTACTTTCAATACAAAATTCACTGCAAATTAATAAAACGTTAAACTATATATATAACAGTTAAACTATTCGACTAGAAACAACCATTTAACTTTAAAGCCCGACAAATCAATTGTATTGCACAAGGAGGACGTCACTTCGAACATATGCTTTGAATACAAAATTTTGTACTTACTAAGAAATAAAATGTATGGGAGTGATTAATGTATTTTTTTTGGATATTTCTCGTTTTATTTTTAAAAAGTTATTAATGTCATTTTACTCATTAGGTAAAGTACTTTCGATATCAGTTTAAAGTTTTTTGATATCTGCAATAGTTACGGAATAATCGCCTGTGCACACTTAACGATTACACCCTGTACGAGTATAGTGACTGCTTAGGACTTAGTACAACTGTTCTTATAAATAACCTAATCAAACTTTACTCCTATCACAAACAATAATCACATGATAGGTATAGCTCACAAGAATATCTCACTCTCCCGTAACTATTTAGTTAAGCCTTTAGAGGCAACTAGAAACACGTGCCCTAAATCCCACCGAAGCAAACACATATATAAGTAAAATCTCACCTCTCTGTTCTAGATTGTTTGCTCGATCTATAAAGTAATGTATAATATGTGCTCAACTGAAAGATTCCAGAACAATGTAATGGAAAACTAATACATTTTAAAGTGGTTAAAGAGTTTTTTAAAATTATAGTTCAGTGAGTAATAAAAAGATTATTTTATTGCAGAGATTGTAAATGTATCGAGTGTATAAATATATTTTTCTAACTATACTTACTACTGAATTTTTAGAAAATAAAATAACGTGAAATAGATATCTTGGAATATTCTCGCTGCAAACTGAGTTTTAAAGCGCTGAAATAGTCTTCCAGTACCATTATACAGTATGATTCTCCATCAGAAAACCAAATATTCCAATTACAATTCATTGTAAACATCATAAATTGAATCCAATAGTCGCATATAGTAATCATAGCAGACGTATTCATCGCGCCCGATATGGTAATTCAATGTTTGTCAAATGTGCTGTGCAGATTCGATTGTGCTCTAGTCGATACGAGGGTTTCGACACGTTCTCTCTGTTTATTATACAGTAACTAGCAAATTGTATTATGATGTGTGCGCGCAGGTGTTCAATGGAATAGGTTTTATACTGGCACAATAAATACGAAGCTAATGTGTAACACAGAACGAATACCGAAGCGAAGCATAGCACTGAGAAATATATTTTATTTAGGTAAACATTTATATTTATGGTTTTGTTTTTTTAACGCCTCGGTGGTCTAGTGGTATGTGCACTCACCTGCCAAGACTGCCAAGACAACATTAACATAATAAACATAATTAACAGGTTGGTAATTTGTTAACAAAATGATTACAAATCGTGTGATATTAAAAAGAATAACAACTACGTGAGCACTTACATATGTTTTAGTGTACCAGAGTGTGAGGATTTCTTGCTTTTCTTCACGAGTTCTTGATTAAAACAAGTTAATTTCCAGAATGAATTATTTATTCGGTAATATATGGGGACTCGCGAGGATTAACTACTTTAGAAGTTTAGCTAAATTCTAAATTACTGTAAGCTAAGTTCTTAATAAAGCAAACAGCGTATGGTTGTAAGCCGGCCCCCGTACGTTTTCCATTATGAACCATTAGTCATATCTAGGTTCCTAGCTGGAACCATTCATTTGGCGGGAGGGCTGGAGGGCCAATAACAGTAGATCACCGCCGGGTGCGGTCGCCGGAGCTCTCGTGCAGGCTATATCTGCCCTGTGCCCATCACTGAATCATTCCTGATGACTCCACATTTATTCTGAGTGCTCCTACACTATACCCAAACTATTTATTGTGGTTACGCTATCTCATCTTAGATATATGATTACGCAGAATCTTCTAACCTTTACAAATAACCTAACTGATGCCTAACTTTATATTAATACTAGCAGTGCCCCGCGGTTTTACCGGCATAGAAATTTCGGGATGAAGAAAGCGTATAACATTCCTGTAAAATGTGGCTATTCATTGCAAAAATAATCATTCAAATCGGATTGGTACTTAGTTTCTGAGATAAGCGCGTTGAAAGGAATAAAAAAATCATCTTCAGATTTATTATGTTAGTATATACAGGTTAGATACCGGGCATGTCCCGAGCTTCTAAGGAGAAATAATACTAATACTTAAAGTTGTGGATACTTACTACAGCTTATATGTATTAATAAGGTATTGTTTATTTTATCAGGTTGGTACTTATTATGTTTACAATTAATTCCATCTCGTCAAAAAGCCTAACCGATGCATCTGTTTCCTGTTTGATGTCTATCGCTACAGCTGGCCACTAACCTTACGAAATGAATGAAACATCGTCCATATTTTGTATTTATTTAAAACATTATTTTAATGCTATCCTACTAATAATATGAACGAGAAGGTGTTTGTTTACACAGAAGGCAATTAATAAACCATTCATAATCTAAAACAATATTAGCAGTACTAGGTACTAAAAGCAGTACGAAATGTAATTAATATCAAGCCTGATAGCAGGTAGGAACTAACTAAAAGCATTATTTTCGTTACAACATACAATAGAACAAATTGAATTCCATTTTTGTTTCATTTGGATTAAAAGCTTGTAATTATTACTATCAGATAAATATCGTACGATCCGATAACAAACTAGTTACTGACACGAAAAGGTTTTTGTAATACCACGGTGGGTTGTAAAGTAATACTGAAACTACTATACATATACCATACTTTGTCCTGAATGACTGATGGATCACCGCGCAGTCCAAACCGCTGATCGCAGAAACTAGAAACTAGGAGGATGTGTTCTTTGTATCACGTAGGCATCCGATAAGAAAGTATTTTCCGAAATTCTACCCTTAAAGCGGCGAAAAAGGGGGGCGAAGTTTGTATGGGACAATGCGATTCCTAAGTCGACTCTACTTCAAATTGCATACACATTCTTTAACGGAATTCATGGAAAACCTATTTCGTATTTTGATTGAACAAATAATTAAATAACGAATTCATGACATAAAAATAATTTAAACTCCTATCAGAACCATTTCGACTCTTACGCAGACGAAGTTACGGGCAACAGTCAGTGTTATAATATAACCTATAGTAACATAACAGATTACAGACAATTTTATTAATAGCGAAGCTGCAACCTTTTATCAAACAGGAAGGAATAAACTAAAAGCATTATTTTCGTTACAACATACAAAATAATAAGTTAAATAATTTATTTATTTATCTAATTATTACGGGTGCGAGGAAAACTTAATTCGTTATTCAAAAACGTAGTACAAATTAAATACTGAGTTCTGATAGTCGATAAAGCTTTATTGCGAGAATCGAAACAGTGGTAGGGTCGACAATTTCAAATATGCTGACTCATCTGTTCAAATATGTGCTACCGAAAAACATAATGTAAAAAGCGTTCGTAAAATTCGTAGAAAATTCATGCCTTTATTACTTAAAATCATGCAATGAATGTAATAATAGGGAACAGGGCCGAGCAGTCTTGACTAACTATTTTCATTCTAGTTAAGGAATTTTAATAGGAGGGCTCTGAATTTTTACATTCTGCGCTTTAATTTTTCTCTCTTAATTATACGTTTTTCTGGAATTCGAAACTCTCACAAAGAATACTTTTAACACATTCTGACAGTAACACTCAATAATACACTTCATAAAAGCTGTACTTTAGACTTTAATGGGGTAACAACTGAAACAATGGTAACCTCTTAATAAACCTGAGTCCATCGTTAAGCTTAATTATTAAATACACACACATATCTATATATTTTCTTAAATACGGTGCGAGTTTTAGAACCTTATATGACAGTTGCATAGATATATCTTATTAAATAATTGCTGGCGATGTGTATGTGAGCGCTCCCTTGAATCAGCAGTAATCTTTATTAGTAGAGCAACTTTTCACGCAAAATTAGTCCCCAGATACTCGTTTTACTCAACAAATTGTTTTAGTAGCCGCGCTAACGTTTATTACACCACAGGATCATATAATTTACGCTAATATTATATTTCAACCTTGTTTCTAGTGAATGGTACAGATATCTGTAGGATTTTGCATGAAGCACTTGAACACATTAACCAAATTTTATAAAAACCATAAATGAATGAATTAATTTAAAAATAATGTCATTATTAACCATTAAGACACTGGAAACTATCCGGACCTTGAGTCCTAAATAGAACTTATATTTGACACGCTTAAAGTTCCTCGAAAGCGAGCCTGAGAGTCCATTCCGTTTCCACCAGAGTAACGCTTGATCGTCGATCATATTAATTGCATCACACGCAATGGTGACTGATACAGCTAAACAGGATCATCGCGGTAGGAGTGATTCATTCGCGGTAGGAGTGATTTACGATAGCGCCATCTAAGCTATCGTAAAGTGCGAATAGCACTTTCAAGAAATTCGAACATTACGAGTATGTTTTACATGGAAGAATACGTGTTATAAATTCCTAGATGCGTCCTATTTGTATCCATACTGTTGATACTTATAGCTGAGCATCAGTCGAAACGGTAGCGCTCGTGGCGTAGTTTGACTAAGCGATGTTAGTTCATTGCGATTGTTAAGCAACGTGCAGCTCGAACCCTACTTGGATGCGTGGCCGATAGTGGCATTTCTATATGAGCGCTACCGTGCTTCGGAGGGCACGTTAAATTGTCGGTCCCGGTTGTTTCAATCGTTAGACCATGTCGGAGGCCTTTGGGCGGTCTAAAAACTCCGACACCAGGGTTTGCCACTAACCTGCTCGAACTTACTAAGTGGAAACGCTCGCTCAGTTTATATTATTTAGTAGCATATATTAACTCTATATCCTCTATTGCACATTGCTGCACCACTTAGGTGGAAAAACACCATTAATGACATCAGGTCGAGTGCCCGCGGTAAAGTCAAGCTTCTAACTCAATAACTCTCCGATCTCCGTGGTTTGACCGTTTTTTAGTATTATAGTCAATCGATCCAGGGGTCAGCGAAACGCAAACCCCCGGGCCGTGTGTCACAATCAATATTTTTTAGGGTTCCGTACCGAAAGGGTAATAACGGGACCCTATTACTGAGAGTTCGCTGTCCTTCCGTCTGTCTGTCACCAGGCTGTATCTCAAGAACGGTCATAGCTAGAAAGTTGAAATTTTCACACATAATTAAGGAGAAATAAATAATTAAACGGGAGGGGGAAATCAATAATTAAGGGGGACTGCCTTACAATAAACGTTATTTCTTGCCGTTTTTTAAAGTTCGGAACCCTCCGTGCGCGCTCTCTTGCACTTGGCCGGTTTTTTAAATTTCAATTTATGACCAAATTGTAACGTAATGTGTAACGTAATTCAATTGCAGCACACGTATTAATGGCAAAATGTAAACAAGGCCTAACCAATGCAACCGCTATTAACTAAATTACAATAATATATTAATATGTACGTTAAACTGTGTAAATAAAATCAAATTACGTTCATAAATGGACGAACACCGCTTCAGGTCAGCAATGGTAATTGCTAAATTAGTTAAATAGCTCGGGGATTCCGCTCGTGTACACTGTGCACTACAATTTGAAGATACTGTACGCGATGTAATGAAATCAGACAAATATTGTTACTGTATGAAATTATGCGGGAGCACCTTGAGTTAATTAATTTGTATACCCAATTCACAACAAAGCGGTAGTAAACCGGACTAGTTTTAATTTAAAATAATATCTTAGTGTACAATCGACGTTAAATCTGTATAAGCTATACCTTAATACGTTTATAATTTCTCACGTTATCCTATTGTAATAAAGTGATACATCAACTGTACCTAACCTAAATTAAAAATGCTAATGGCTAATGATATTTAGCCAGTAATGTCCTATTGCTGAGCAAAGGCCTCTCATCTCACTGAAGATATCAGTACAGTGAGAAGGATTAGGTAATCACCACGCTTGCCTACGGCACATCGATAATGTTAAACACGAGTCATGTTCCAAAAGTAGTGTTTGTTGTTTTCACTCGACCTGGGAATTGAACCCGTGACCTCAGTCTTGCCAGTCGAGTGCACCTAACAAATTAAAATTAAATAAATTGTTTTTCTTATGAAAACAATTTGAATTTTCTAGTTTGAATTATTGATAAGTCTGACAAAAGGAGAATGAATAAGTGATTGGTACAGCTCCGCTGTCGATCGGCGGCCCCATGCATATTTGATGCGACCGCCATACAACAGGCAGACTCTTACACTCAATTATATGAAACAACTTCACCTGCACCTATCTTAATATCTACTCTATGCATATCATTTAAAATAAGAAAATAAGAGATGTTAAAAATGTTACAACCCCGCACTAATATCAAATAAAGGAAGTTTAAAACAAGAGATTTTAATTTTAAAATGTTACTACCCCGGGCTAAAATATAACAACCGCATGCTGCCCAATTTCTGCTCTCGAGCCGTGAACCGAACTATCCTAGCAAGCCAGTTAATAACTTCCTGATTTTTTGACATCACTCCTCTATCGACATATCTCCTTGAGTTATACATCTATACTAATATAATAAAGAGGTAAAATTTGTAAGTTTGTACGTTTATCTCTGGAATTACCAGTCCGATTTGAATAATTATTTTTGTAACGTATAGACTCATTCAACGGGAAGGTTATAGGTTATTTTTAATCCCGAAGTTCCCATGGGAACGGGCACGACGCGGGTTAAACCGCCGGGCGCTGCTAGTAAATACACTTTGACCTGAATGACTGACGCATCAACGCACTGCCTATGTAAACCGCTGATCGTAGAAACCTCAAGCTTGGAGGATGTGTTCTTTGTATGGCTTCGACATTAACCGATAAGAAAAATTTCCCGGACCACCCCTAGCTGAACGCGAATGGAACCGTGGACGCTGCTAGAACAATACAAATACAAAATGTGTGCTATCAAGAAGCAGCCTTAGATAATAGTTACTATTTTATGCTAACTATTAAGTAGTATAAGTACACATAAAGTGTATAACACAAGTATCTGTCCATGTATTAAATTAGTAAACGTACACAAAATAAATAAGGCATATAAATTAAACGTTAACTCATTTCCGATTCAGTTTTCGCAGCACTGTTCACATGCAGTTATGGCTTTTTGTCCATTTTGCGGACTAAAATGCAAAGTAAACTGGTGAAAAACACGCTGTAACTGACTAAACGCTGGCGTCCCTCTGGATGTTGTTTCAACTTATTTACGCCATACGAGCTGGTTTAGGGCATCTCCTTTGTGACTGTTTTGTTTGAAACATTATGCATTAATTCATTTATTACGTACGCTCCATTCCATTTGTAAATGTATTTTAGATGGTTTGCACTAACAAAAACTACATATATTTGGTAGTTTGTTCGAAACTATTATTTGTATCTGTACAGTAGGCCTAGATAAGTGGCAAACGCTCCATATCGATTCTATTTCTATAAACGCAAGCGCCTCAGCGAAAACGATAACAATTTGGTAGCCAAGTGTACAAAGACTTGTCGAACGCTCAGTCGATTCGTTCGTTCGATAAAAATCAAACGTTGTCTATGGTTTCGCTGGAAAACGTCATTAAATGAGGTTGACGGATTATAATAATAAGTCCATGGGTTGACGTTAAATGTTAAGAATGTCAAAATGACGGTCATTTTGACATTCTTAACATTTAAAACTTTTCGCATGACTCATGACCGATTGTTTTTTATCTATGTATATCTATACACTTTATAAAGCAAAGTCCCCCGCCGCGTCTGTCTGTCTGTGTGTTCGCGATAAACTCAAAAACTACTGAACGGATTTCCATGCGGTTTTCACCTATGAAGAGAGTGATTCTTGAGGAATGTACACGTGTATAATTTGTTATGTTTTTTTGTAAATTGATTGAAATATACCGGGCGAAGCCGGGGCGGGTCGCTAGTTATTAATAATAATCACAATTTAAGTATATTTCTTTTATTAATAATCATAACTCAGATAACCTAATCTAACCTATTAATTTGGCATATTAACATCTACATTTTTATACAGAGTCTTTGAGTTTCCTGCATTGACTAACATATTTTTGGATGGTGTGAAATTCACATACCCATCCTGCTCTTTCACAGCTTGCTTCACGTGCAGTATGGCAGAAACGTGTTCGTTTTTAAATCTATTTCTCAATTCAGTTTTTATGTTGTTTACTTGAGAAAATATTCTCTCACACGCCGTGTTTGACATGGGCATAATCATCATTGCCTTTGCAAAGTCTACCAAATGTTGGTACTTTTTACTTCCATCGGCCTTGGTAATTTTGGCAATGTGGCCCCAAAAACTTTCTATGCTAAACCTCTGCTAAAGTTTTATTAAATTCTGCCAAAATCTGCTAACTTTTTCTATTCTGCAGTATAATCTGCTAAGTATCAAAATGGGGTTCAAATTCTGCCAAAATCGTAGAATTCTGCTAAATCTGGTCACACTGAGCGATATCTACAAGGTCCTAGCGTTCGCTAGGTGTCGAACGCTAGCAGTAGAATTCGTGTGTCAAAAATGCCACTTGGCTACCATTTCTATGACCCAAATGTGTTATTCTGGCGTTTCGTTTCAACGAATAGATTAATTGAACATTTGGCTACCAATTTCAAAGTCTATACGTTGAATCAAATTACATATCGAAAGCGAATGTCAATCTCATACATTGAGCATTCTATTCTATTCTATCTTACTAATAGAAAAGCCACTTGTCTAAGCCTGCAGTTGAGCGCACTTGGTCACACGACTGCTGAATATATGTATTACACAGATACTAACATTATCTGTTTTATGCATATTTTCTGCTTTGTTTTTCCGTTAATTGATTCGTCATAGTGATGTGAAAAGTTACTAACGCCCTTACTGAGAGACGTGAAATACTTCCATAGTAGTGATTTAATAAGTGATTTTGACATGATTTCATGAAAAATGGCGCCATGTAGTTACGGCAGTAAAACTTTAAGTAGTTTTTACGCTTTTTAGTGGGGATTACATAAGAACTTATAAGTTGGCCACTGACCTATACGAAATTTACGAATTAAAGGATTTCAGTTTTTAAAATAACGAATCATATTTTATAATTTCAGAGTTTTCTCTTATTTAATTTACCGTGAAACATATGGATAGAAAATATATCGTGATTTCCGAATGAAATAATTCCTGAATAAACGGTGATAGAAACAGCGTTATTATGATCACTAGCGGCGCCCCGCGGTTTTACCCGCGCTGTGCCCGTTCCCGTGGGAATTTCGGGATAAAAAAATAGCCTATAACCTTCCGGTTGAATGTAGTTATCCATTACAAAAAGAATTATTCAAATCGGTTCAGTAGTTTCTGAGATTAGCGCGTTTAAACAAACAAACAAACAAACAAACAAAACAAACTCTTCAGCTTTATAATATTAGTATAGATAATAAGAAGCCCGGCGAGACGTCATCCGTGTGCTATCACCGTTCGGTATCATCTTCTCACTAATCCGTGTGCTCGGTACAAAGCTGCGCCGCTAATACGCGTTTACTAAACCCTGCCTCGTCCCAGTTCATCCTTCTTTATTTGCCCTTATATATGATTTAATACGATAAAAGGCTTAGAAATGTCAGATTAACTTTATTCAAGGGACTCGCCGCTATTGAATATAATATTGACTTACCTTTGATATTATTTTTGTACTTAAGTATATTCCGGTATTAGCGTAAATATCATATTATGTATTAAAGTTAGGTAAAAAGTTTGGTTAACATTTGCAAAGATGTCTTGTGATAAAATTATTATTACTAGCTGCGCCCCGCGGTTTCACCCGCGTTGTACCCGTTCCCGCGGGAATTTCGGGATGAAAAATAGACGTTGGCCGATTCTCAGACCTACTCGATATGCTCAAAAAATTTCATGAGAATCGGTCGAGCCGTTTCGGTGGAGTACGCGAACGAACACTGTGACACGTGAATTTTATATATAAGATTTATTATTTTATTTTCAGCCTGACTTGTCCCACTAAAATATACACTTTTTATTATATCTACTGAAAACATAATCTGCAAATAGCGAGTTAAGATAATAAGTAGTAAGTAGCATCTGAACCTGGGCGAGTCGGCATGTTACTCTTTATAAGCGGAGTGTAGGAGGCGCCAGGGAGCGTCCAGATAGTTTGTCTATTCAACTCAACCTTATCAACAACTTACTACTTAACTGGCAAAAGCGAGAAACAACATAACTCGCTTGTTCATTCAAATGTTATTACCACATATTGTTTAAATATGGAATACTCATAGATACTCCTTGTTTTTTTTTATTAATTCCTTTTGTAAGTTCACTGTGGCCGTGGCATCTGCAAATAAACCTGAGTGTTGCAGAAAATATGACAGTGTCATGTGGCGCCATATAATATAAATATGGAGAGCGGCAAGGGATTGACTGTATCGTAAAATTCAGCGTACAGAGATCAGATGTGCCGCTCCAAAGATGCTCCTCCTAATCGAGGGTACAATAAAAATTTAGAAGTGCGCTCCCGCTCTGTAAATGTAAAGGTAGACACGACGCTGCCAGGTGTATGGAATGGAAATCGTTACGGGTCCCCGCATGTTAAGAAATATTTTACTGCAGACACACACACATTATGTGCTTCAAAGCGAAACAGCTACATATACTACCTTCCTACATATCACATTGCTTATATTAAAAGCACAGCAACTCTCTCAATTACTATTCATCAAATAAGTAATTTCAATCCTAAAACACAGCAGGTCACGGCAACTAGCGTTCCTCACGTTGTTTTGACAAGATCGATCTGAGGCGCATGCAATAAGCCTCGGTTGTCGCAAATAAAATCGACATTCTTCCGAGTTTTGGGTAGACAGACCAACATAATACATTCTAACATAATATTTACCGTACCAACCCGTGACCTGCCCACCCCTTTATGGAAAAGGCGTTAAGTTTTTACGGCTTGCCTTGTTTATGCTAATATCACAGTGATTCGAATGCTTAACTGTTCCCGAATAGTTACAAATGAATTATATGCGTTGTATCAATCTTGTTATGTTAAAGGTTGGCATAAGTGTTTACCTTAAGAATTGGATGTTATTCTATTCATTATTTGAAGGTAGATTGTGGCGCAGTATTTCAAGAGATATTTTCTTGTATTCAAAAGGTTTCTATTCAGAATTTGGATGTATTGGGCATCGTACGAGTACGTGCGCTTAATCAACTCTATTTATGTCTGAACATTTGTCAACGAACACAATAAATAAAAATGTCGTATCAATAAATATCTAACTCTGTCAACCCTACTGTGTAATCATGCGATTTGTTTTGTAGTTATAAATCTCAATACCAGCACAGTACTAAAATATTCGGCAGTAAAACTTGAATGATTGTTTTAATGTTAGCGGACGAAAGTTCTACTGTCAAAACAATAAAATGTTTGTGTTTAAGGATTAATATGGCAATCTTTTATTTGGGGTATTCATGCAGAGGGTCATCAAAATATTAATGTATGAAGAAGAAACACTTACTCTCTTAGGTCGTTCAATATTTAAATCAAATGAACCAACAGAAATAGTTGAAATTTTAAAAACTTCCCGTTTTAAAAATGATTTAGACTAGTTTTAAAACTCTTTAAATAATTGAAAGCTTTGGCAAGTGAGTTGAAATCAGAATTGAAAGCCCCCGTTTTAATTAAAAATCTGTCCAGTTATAGTATAACCAAGGGAATTAGAATTTATGTTAAGCGAAGAGGTGATACATACATATGTATATGGTTTATATATGTATACACTAGCTGACCCGACGAACATCGAACTATAGATAAAAGTTGTTTAAACTTTCCCTGAACTTCCACAAATATTCCAAGATTAGAATTAGCCAAATCAGTCTAACCATTGTCGAGTTTAAGGCAGACAAATAATCAGCAAGTGATTTTGAAATATGTATATATGTAGATATGAATAAAGTTGAAATCTTGATTCGAATTGTAAGTGGTAACCAGATTAACGGATGGAATAAAACGATAGCAAGGTATAGAGCTGGCCTTCTCGGGGATCCAGGATTAATTGATAGGGAATCGCATTTGCTTGGATTACGAACAAGATTGAGTTCAGATGTTACAGACGGGTGTCTTTTAATAGTAGCAACTTTAATGTAGAAATATATTCAGAAACAAAAAGGTTTCCTATTTTTCAAACATGGCTTGGGTTTGTGAATACGAACCAGTAGCAGGTAAGTGTGGTGATTATGCCTACTGTACCTTGTTATTGTACTAATATCATTAGTTAGATGAGAGGCCTCTTCCCAGCAGTGGGATATTACAGGCTACTACGATTACTGTATTATATTTAGTGAGTTCTATGATACAATATCTGAAAGATTAAATAATGAATCATATAAAAAGTTTTTTCTGTCTTTAGTGAGTAAATACTCATTCAATATGGTACATAACTCAGCATTCACTAAAAATCAGTGCCAATCACAAGTGTAGAAGACTTTTTACGGCACTGGGGCAGGTGTCGGTAAAACTTGAGCTGGCTTTTCTGTTTGGTTCTGAACGTGCGATATCCTGAAAACTATTGTTTTTTAAATTTTTATTCTGAAAGCACTTTACATTCACCGAAACCGTTTTCGGTTCATAAACGTCGGACAGGTAAGGTAAGTTCATTGATAACACTCACTTATTGAGAACTTTAGTCAATTTTAAATATAAAACATATTTTTATCTTATACTAGCAGCGCCCCGCTGTTTTACCAGCGTTGTGCCCGTTCCCGTGGGAATTTCGGGAATTTTTTACATAAAAACCTTCCTCTTGAATCACTCTACCTATTACAAAAAACCGCATCAAAATCCGTTGCGTAATTTTAAAGATTTAAGCATACAGACAAACAGACGCGACTTTGTTTTATACTATGTAGTGAAGTCTCCATTATTTTTAGAGTGTTTCTCTTACGATTCACGGCACAATCCGTATTTTTGAGAGGCATGCGAGAGATGTGTAATATTAAGATTTACAACTATTTCTATGAAATGTTTTTTAAATATACGTAAACTCCTATGTCTTAAACTAAAGAAATTAGTTTACATTGAGAAATATCGAAAGATTTAGAAAGAGAGATTTAAAGAGAAAGCTTTAAAGTATTAAAGCAATGCAAAAACATTTTGTTAACAGAACGTCTGTAGGCCTGTGGGTAAAAATCGAATATTTCCCATTGAAGCAAACAAAAAGATTTTATCACGGAAAGCCTGAACTTGTACACTTGTATTCAACCGCTTGTAAATTCGGGCCGTCGCCGTCTCGAACCAATTTATCTACTACAGTACCTTGAACGAGAATAACCCTTATTCGGTTATCTTAAGAGCGCTAGTGGTGTAACATGATATTTGTAGTTTTGTGAGCAAACATTCAGTTTGGTCCCAAATTGTTGCGGTTTCCGACGCGTTCTGTTTGTTTGTTTACAGCAAACATAACACACAATTGTCGTTGATTTGTTTATGTTTCGATAGAGTAGGTAATTGTTGTGACCCTCGGCTAGATACACGATTGTTATTTAATCATAATTCGAATTAAAAAAAAATAGTAAAAGTAGTTGAGTACAGATTTAATGACGTCAGTTAAATTATTTCTTAATAAATTAATGTCAAAATTTCAAAAATCCCTCATTGACTCTCCTAAGGAACCATTTTACGTCTCTGAGTAGTTCCGAGCATCATACAACTTACAACATGTTTAAGCAATTAAAAAAATATAGAATTTTAAAATTTTAAAATTTCGTTTTAATAACATCATCTACCCAGTTAATTTTGCACGTAGTAAATTGGTGTGATTATATTTCTAGGTAGGCAGTGACTGGGTACCCTGAGATTTAATAACGCGGGGCGGTCCTATTGGTCTTCTCTGTCATGCCTACTCGAATCCAATCAACTTCTCTTCCGATGCCTGAGGCCTCGGACAAATTGCTCCCCCATCTATAATTTCATATACGTATTATAGACACAACGATAGCACTGCAGAAATAATAAGTAAAGTAAAGAAATTATAACACCAAGTAATACAAAATGTATATTTTGTAATGTATATTTAAACAGTTAATTGGTTTATGTGATATCTTTGGTGAGACGAGAGGCCTTTGCCTCGCATTACAGGCTTTTAATACTCTTTAATTTCTAATGTTGGGAAATTAGTGCTATCTACAAATCAAAGGCTTATCTATCCTACTAATATTATAAATGCGAAAGTGAAGATGTAACAGGTAGGTATGTTGTTACCCTTTCACGCAAAAAACTACTGAACGGATTTGGTTGAAATTTTACAGTGACAATACATTAGAATGTGATATGGGATATTATTTTCCCTAATCTCGTAGGAATTTATTCAACACGGGTAAAACCTGTAATAATGAAACTGAAGAGTTTGTTCAACGCGCCAATTTCTATAGTACTAGTCGGATTTCCTACATTCCTCTGTATGTGATCGCTTCATTCAAGAGGAAGGTTACTTTTTAGACTACGTTTCCCGAACATCGCTCGGTAACCGCGGATAAAACCGCTGGTGACAGCCAGTTCTGGCATAAAGTCACTTATATTCCAAGTAGTATTTTTTAGTGGAACCTTTAGGTTACAAAACTTTGTAATACCTACGTAAATCTTTATTAATTTACTTTAACATCAGGTGAGGAAGCTACGCAACAGATAAGCAGCTTATTTTCAATTCGTTGTGAGTGAGGCTAAAAGTATATGAACAATATGAAATCGTTACCTCTTGTGTACCACTATTAAACTCAAAATGTAATCGTATTAGCCTGTATTGTTCCACTGCTGTCCAAAGGCCTCTCATCTCACTCCAGATATCAGTACAGTGAGTAATCACCACGCTTGTCTAATGCGGGTTGATCTCAATCAAACCTGAGCTATGTAAGTATGCAACATGTTTTCGCTCGACCCGGGAATTGAACCCGGTACCTCAGTCTTGACGAATGCACATATCATTAAACGACCGAGGCTTTAAAAACAAATAAAATAATAATTTAAAAAAAATTACTATATATTTGCTACATTTGGGACTTTTTAATCGACTAATGGAAATCAAATCGAGGCACTCAATTTTTTATATTCTAATCCTATTACTATATTGGTATTGGTTTCACGCGCCTGCAGCATTGAACTACAATCCATCATCCTATACATATATCAATACGTGTGAAACCTCTCTAATCCCCGAACTAGAACAAAAATGAATTTAATCTATTCGTATATTATACAGAGGTAGGTCGTTTGGTTTGTATGTTTGGGCTTATCTCAGGACCTACAAGTCCGACTCGAATATTTATTATTGTATCGGATAACCACAGTCAAGAGGAAGGTAATAAACCTTTTTTCATCCCGATATAACCACGGAAACGGGCTCAACGCGGGTAAAACCGCGCGGCGCTGCTAGGTCATTATATTTTATGCTAGCAAACGTTTTAACGGAGTTCTACGCGTGAAGTTTCGGGAAGAAAGCCCTTCCCTTGATTATGTCTATGCAATACAGTTTATAGATTAGAGCCTCCAAACAAAGAACAAATTAAACTCCCCGTTTTATTAATAAACGCTCTTTAAGTAAAACACTGTTATCAAGTGTTTTGTCTCTTTTGCTCTTCGGAAAATTGCGGATGTCAGAAAGTGACAAACCATTTGATAGCTAATACGCGTTTACTAATATGGCCCTCTAATACTCGTAGCATAAATTATGACGTTTCAAGTGAGTTTCATATTGTCTATATTAAATTGTATTTCATAACTTTTTAAACATCGCTTGCTTGGAAAACCAACACGATACGATATCGCATTACCACCGTGTTATCTTACTATCGAATTAGAATCGTTTTGAAATCGTAAATCAGAAACAAGACCGGATTTTGCACTGGCACATCATGCTGTCACGAACTGAAGTAAAGAAAAATACCCTATTTTAAAATACTTACAAAGAAAAGGTATCTTCATGCAATTCTTTAAATATCTTTATTGGATCAGAAAACCATTTCGAGATTATGGCGACGTAGTACGCTTCCAATTTTATAGCTGCTTTGCCCTTTAGACTGAAAGGGAAGGAACGATGTTTATAGTTTCTGCTGATAACTTTACTTTATATTTAACTTAAACTTATATTTAAGAAAAACGTATATTCATTACCTTAAAAAAATGTATGTATAAAAGAAATTTTCCACTACTGGACAAAGGACTTTCATCTTACCGAAGATATCAGTTCAGTGAGGAGGATTAGTCATGATCACCACGCTTGTCTAGTGCGGGTTGGCGATCTCAAACGCGAGCCGAACATCCACTATCTTAATCTAATCAAATTAGTCATTTGTTCTGATAGTAAGAGTTAAGTTAGTAAGTTTGGTAGGTTGTGGCCACGCTGGTATTTGAGCTTTTTTTTCTGAACCGCTAAAACCCTACGACAAGATCGATTAATTGAAATAACAGGAACCGATGAAGCACGGTAGAGCTCAGATAGAAATATCGGCCACCCAAATTGTATTCGGAATACAGGTTGCTTAATAATCGCGATGAGTTAACATCGCTTTGTCAAACTACGCCCCGAGTGCTAAAGTGCGTAGTTACAGCGCTTGCATATGAAATTTTAGACAATATTCACATCGGGTAGTGGTCAATAGTGTAGTGACATTTAATCTACCGTGTTTCATGTAATTTAATGAGAGATTTTGCTCTACACCGTGGTGGATGCCTTGGAGCGGTTTAAAAACTATATTAGCTGGGTTTCTATTAAATTAAAAATACATTAAATAATACGAGGTCTCGAGTTTATTACGCATCAGCAGTGCCCCGCGGGTTCAATCGAGTTGAACCTATTCGCGTAAAAATTTCAGTATAAAAAGTAGCCAAATTCTCTTCATTCGATTTGTACTGTATACTGTGAGAACCGCCAGACAATTCGTTAAATAAATTAGAGTTCATCCCGCACATAGAGATGCTCCGTTTTTTTTACACTATGAAATATTCACATTGAAGTATTTATTTTCGGTATAGTAAAGATCTCCTGTATTCGATACACTTGTTCAATTGATCCTTGTTTTAAATTCTGAAACATACGTAGGTGAGTATCGTGCTACATCGATATTTCGCGTCACGCGCGCAATATGTGTCGCAGCTCTTAAGGGTGTTTCGCCATTGATAGATATCGCAAACGGGCTTTATTGGAATACAAATCATAAAAGACACGTAGAAGCTCACACCCAACTAATGCATGCACTTATATTTAATTGCGAGACTCTGTCCGAAGCTTTTAGACTTTCTAACAACTTCGACATTAGAGTTGGTTACTAGTTCAGGTCCAGCTTGTTTTATGGCTAATGTACGTATCATAAGGCACTATCACTTATATATATATATATATATAATTTCATGTATAAAGTGATTCCCTCTAGTGTGAACTCTTCCCTAATACGATCCGATGTTCAAGGACCCGTCTGATGGAACATAGAACATTGAATATCCGAGTAGCGCCGAGGCCTATTACGTGAAATAGCGCTATGATCCACTCGAGATTTTTCCGAATATTTCACGTTGTCAAAACGCGGAAAATAGTCGTAAATTGTGCGTATCTGCGTGAAAAAGTTGTGAACATTTCCATGGTATGTGCCAACAGAAGCTAAACGTGTTTGCTGATAGGGAAATAGAGTGCTATTTCTATGTGAGTGATGTAGATAGCTTCTTGTCTCTAATACGTGATTCAACCAGAGTTCTTTAGAGCCTGCGGTGTCTTTGTCGCATGAGATACCTATTGTGTATGTATTCACAGTATACATGAGTGAATACGCCCCAATTCGTTTTTCAAGCACCATTAAACCTCACTTTTAACGCATTATTTTCTTATATATTGCTGTGTCGTGCCTATTATATTAAGTAAAAGAGCGAGAAAAAGCCAATGTTGAGCAGTAAAATGTTTAAGTCATAACAAATACTTTTGATGGCGAGAACTAAGTACAATTGTCGGTAAACATTCGGTTGGCGCAATTACGAGGATCCGAGCCATTTGTAGCGTCAACTGTCTCCAACGGGTGAGTGCTTCATTGCCATTCCTCTCTCGGACACTTTTTTACAGAGTCGTAAACTAAAAAAAACGTTCCCTGTATTGTCTCAATTAGGGGGCCAAAGGTCTCACGTATCAGAAAGGCCAAGATCGCTAATTCAATGGGGACAAGACATAATTTCCTTTACAGGTAAAAGTATTACGTCTAAACAATATTAGGTACGTGAGGGGAATCTGTTGCCAATTGACTTACGGCTGTTGTCTCACCGATCCTATATAAAAGGTGATGTATGGCTGCCTTTGTGGAACTTGAAGTTTATTGTTTCCCTCTGTCTAATGGAAGGTGAAATGGTGGCTTGTTTTTCTTTACTGGTGACGTAACGGTACAATAACAAATCGTTAATTTATCGTCGCGTTTTATTACATTTTTGTGTACAGATTTACTTTTGGTGAAAATAGATAATGAGTTTGGAGAGTTCGTTACGGTATTTGTGTCAATCCCGATCCGAGAGTGGTTATTGTAAACACAAGATGATGTAATTTAATTGAACGCCTCCCGGGCCCCGGGCCCGTGCTGAACCACCCGGGTACTTCATCCCCCTAATTAGTATTCCGTTCGTCACCCGCTGTTCCGCTGTAAACAATACCGCTACTGACTTGTGAATCATTAATTTCGACGGGTTTACTACTTTGTGACGTATTTTTAACTAATTTTTATCAATTTACGTATATTTAAAAGGTTAAATGTAAACGTTATAGCAACATCGTTACTTCAAAGCCCATTTAATTAGAAATTCATCGCCTTTTATCCGTTAAAATTGTGAACAGAACATTCACACACATTGGTTTGCTCTCTCAAAAGTTCCAAATCCTTTGACAGAGTGAGTGAAAAGTTTACGTTTATAAAACAAACCCCTATCGCAATCGAAACCGTGTTTTAACATGTAAAATATCCATACCGGGTGTGCCAGGGTGAGCGCCTCGAAGGGAAACACAATATTGTGGATAGGATGTTTTGCTGTATGTAGTATTACCAGCGCCCCGCAGTTCTACCTGCGGTTTTACCCGTGTTGTACCCGTTCTTATTTCAGGATGAAAAATAGCCTCTTTGTCTCCTTTCTGTTGAATGTGGCTATCCATTACAAAAATAATCATTTAAATCGGATTTGTAGTTCCTGAGATTAGCGCGTTCAAACAAAAAAAAAAACATAAATAAATCATGCTATTCTGCTTTATAATTTTAAGTATAGATACTGGTAATCTATTGTTGTGATTAAAGCACTAATTACAGATTAATCAGACAGGATATTAATAAAGCCCCGACATTGTTACTATACATATTACTTACACACCTATGTTTAAATAGATATATGATATCCACTGAGAGAGACTTGAGATCAGGTTAATTACTTATACGTTGTAGGTCTATTAGTTACGGAGTTACTTTGGCAATTACGTAATTGTTTTTGTGGAAAACTTACGCTAATTTGAACCATCAATCACAATACCTAATACCATTTTAATAAGATAACCATTGAAAAATAATAATTTTGGGATTGGATGTAATAATTTGATGGTCTACGCATTCTATGTGCTCTCGTTGCTTATTGCCTTTCCCCCCGACAATCCTTGGATGCTATATGATTAAAAACGTGACATATTCATAGTAATATTAATGATCAGTAGTAATACATCATAAATGCTGTCTATCTACTTTTACAAATAATCAACAGAACCGATTTTAATTGCATAGTAGCCGGGTCATTTTAGACAATTGAAATAAAGAAAATTCCGACAGAGCCAAATTTTCGTAGAGACCTTAGGTTTACCACATGGAATAAAGTGTCAAAAGTCCCCATCAATCCCATGTGAGCTTCGGGACTTATTCGGGTCCCAAGGTCAAAATTTTAGGTTTTTTGGATTTTTCTCGAAAACGGTAAGTTTTATCGAAAAGGTACCTGAGAAAATAATAAAGCTTATAAAATTTTCTATAACTTTAATTCTATCCACTTTTTCCATATTCCCAACCGTTATTGAACTACACGCTCCAGAAATGTAAAAATTAAGGACCTCGGGCAGGTAACTATGGAGCCTGCCCCAATGCTCAACAGTAACATGACCTATGTCATTTGAAAGGTCTTGAAGAGTTGTACAAGTTACTCCTAGACAGTTATATCGAATTCGACGGCCAACTCGGTGTTTTCGACCACCGAAGAATTACCACTGGAGGTGCTGTGGAGCCTGGACGGAATGCTCAACAGTGACATGACTTACGCATTTGAAAGCTCTTACAAGTCACTTTTTGATAGTTATGTCGAAATCGACGCCAAACTCGGTGTTTTCGACCACCGAAGAAAAAACACTAGGTGTATGTGCACTAATGTGCAGTTGACACTGATCGTATTGCTCAACAGTGACATGACTAATGTCATTTGAAAGCTCTTACAAGTCACTCCTTGACAGTTATATCGAAATCGACGGCCAACTCGGTGTTTTCGACCACCGAAGTATCGACACTGATCGTATTGCTCAACAGTGACATGACACTTAACATTTGAAAGCTCATAAAGAGTTTTATAAGTCACTCTTTGATAGTTACATCGAAATCGCCGTCCAACTTAGTGTTTTCGACCACCGAAGAATGGAGTTGGGCTATGCTATACCGAAGTATCGGCGCTGATCCTAATGCTCAAAAGTGACATGACCTATGTCATTTGAAAGCTCTTGAAGAGTTGTACAAGTCACTCTTTGACACTTATATCGAAATCGACCGCCAACGCGGTGTTTTCGACCATCGAAGAATCGACACTGGGTGTATGTGCAGTTGACCCTGATGGTATTGCTCAACAGTGACATAACTTATGTCATTCGAAAGCCCTTGAAGAGTTGTCCAAGTTAGCCGAGTTAGCCGTCGATTTCGATATACATGTCAAGGAGTGACTTGGACAACTCTTCAAGGGCTTTCGAATGACATAAGTTATGTCACTGTTGAGCAATACCATCAGGGTCAACTGCACATACACCCAGTGTCGATTCTTCGATGGTCGAAAACACCGCGTTGGCGGTCGATTTCGATATAAGTGTCAAAGAGTGACTTGTACAACTCTTCAAGAGCTTTCAAATGACATAGGTCATGTCACTTTTGAGCATTAGGATCAGCGCCGATACTTCGGTATAGCATAGCCCAACTCCATTCTTCGGTGGTCGAAAACACTAAGTTGGACGGCGATTTCGATGTAACTATCAAAGAGTGACTTATAAAACTCTTTATGAGCTTTCAAATGATATGTGTCATGTCACTGTTGAGCAATACGATCAGTGTTGATACTTCGGTGGTCGAAAACACCGAGTTGGCCGTCGATTTCGATATAACTGTCAAGGAGTGACTTGTAAGAGCTTTCAAATGACATTAGTCATGTCACTGTTGAGCAATACGATCAGTGTCAACTGCACATTAGTGCACATACACCTAGTGTTTTTTCTTCGGTGGTCGAAAACACCGAGTTTGGCGTCGATTTCGACATAACTATCAAAAAGTGACTTGTAAGAGCTTTCAAATGCGTAAGTCATGTCACTGTTGAGCATTCCGTCCAGGCTCCACAGCACCTCCAGTGGTAATTCTTCGGTGGTCGAAAACACCGAGTTGGCCGTCGAATTCGATATAACTGTCTAGGAGTAACTTGTACAACTCTTCAAGACCTTTCAAATGACATAGGTCATGTTACTGTTGAGCATTGGGGCAGGCTCCATAGTTACCTGCCCGAGGTCCTTAATTTTTACATTTCTGGAGCGTGTAGTTCAATAACGGTTGGGAATATGGAAAAAGTGGATAGAATTAAAGTTATAGAAAATTTTATAAGCTTTATTATTTTCTCAGGTACCTTTTCGATAAAACTTACCGTTTTCGAGAAAAATCCAAAAAACCTAAAATTTTGACCTTGGGACCCGAATAAGTCCCGAAGCTCACATGGGATTGATGGGGACTTTTGACACTTTATTCCTTGTGGTAAACCTAAGGTCTCTACGAAAATTTGGCTCTGTCGGAATTTTCTTTATTTGATCACTATTTTTATGTCTAAAATGACCCGGCTATAGATATTGATTGAACTTAGGAGACGGTCGTGGGCTACTTTTTATCCCGATATTCGCACGGGAACGGGTGCGCTGCGGGTAAATCCGCGGAGAGGCATTAGTGTTAAGGAAAATGGTATCATAGGCTGAGTTGAGGCATAGACTAAAGTAATTACTGAGGCGAGATAGAAGACGGTACGTACACGTACCCGACTATATATCAAACAGTTAACCGAGGATTACGGGAATGTACATTTGTGTAAATTAATTCCAGGAGAATGGTAATTGTGTTACGTAATACGTGCTATTACTTTGACATAAATGTATTGAGTCCTGAACAAAATGACGGTCATATTCTGAGCAGACGCCGTCAAAGGTTACATAGGCAGACGTTTGATGCTCTCTACTGAATTAAATAGTGTATTTTCAATGGAATTTAGCGCTCGTGGCGTTGTTTAGCTAAACGAGGTTAACTCATTGATATTGTTAAGCAACGTGCAGTTCGGGGCCGACTTGGATGGGTGGCCGATAGGAATTTCTATCCATGCACTACCGTGCTTCAGAGGATACGTTAAATTGTCGGTGTCGGTTGTTGCCATCATCAGACCAGCCATGTCAGAGGCCTTTCGCGGCTCGATAACTCTGACACCAGGATTGGTCAAGTTGACCGTCCACTCGATGAAGAAGAAGATCATCAGACCATGTCGGCTTTGATGACACCAGGGTTGGCCACTAACCGCCTCAAACATATTTTTACTATGACTTTAATGTCGGAATGATACTTTGTATACAAATACAAAAATGCTTTTGTTCTGGCGTGCATATAGCTGTATCGTGCATATACGCTTGCCTTATTACCTAATTCTTAATAGAGAAGGTTTTATTAAAACAATATTTCAAGGGACGACATCTCAATCTTCATGAGTTGTTAAATATTGTCATCACGTATTCAATATTTAGCCGGGCTGTAAGATCAAGGATCGAAGCTGAATGTGATAGCAATTCGTATTCATAGATACCGATTCTGTTCCATGAAAGCTAATGCATTACAATCGTATGATTTCACTTTCAAAGAAGTTTCGATTTATCACAAAAGTGTTCGGATGGTTAGTGTATGAATCGTGAAATGGAAGAGCGAGAAGAAGAAAAAAGAGAAAGAGGAGAACAGCTCCGTAGTTTTACCCATTTCCATGGGAATTACGAAATAAAGTATTTTTATGACGAAAACACCCGTGTGAGTACGTTTACTATGTATTCAAATCGCGTTAAGATTAAAAAAGAGTAAAGCTAAAAACTTACGGCCTATAGTCTGACTTCGACGTGAACAAAACTGTCTATTGTCGGTCTAACAGTTGTCTGTATATATTTTTTAAGTCTAGCAAGAGTCTTGTGTCTGGTTCTTCATATGTGTTCATAGATCAGAAAGACTGTCTAACTACAAACATGTCTATAATGTGTTAAGGCTTTTATAGCCTTCCTGATAAATGTAGCTATCAAATTAAAACATTATTTAAATCTGATTGGTAGTTTCAGCGATCAAAATAACTTCCCATTATTATTTTATTTGGCACACGCTATTCGTATATAATACCCGGAAAGATACTCGTTAGTTACCGGAAATAATTATATTTTCTCATTAACTCCTCTTGTCACGTCTCTTATCGAACAAAAGCCTAGAAAGATTTGTTATTGACTTACTTAATCGTCTTGAATTGGAAGTCTTAATTACTAATGTGTCAAAGGAAAGTTATTGAATTACCACTATTATATCTTGGGTGAGATGCGAAGCTTTGCCCAGCTGTGGGATATAACAGGTTATTACTTCTTTTACCTTTTGTATTTCAAAGACTGCTCTATTTTGCGCTAGTGTCATTTCTGAACGACGGTTTCAACTCTAACTAACCTAATCAGAGACGTTAAATTGACAATTAACTAATAGGCGTTGTACACGTTACATGTCAAAAATCACTAATTGATTTCTCTTAAGTAACCATTAGTAATTCAGAGTGCGGCGCGGTGAGTTGATTTGATTTCGGTTTATGTATTTTACATTTGTCGTACATATAAGTAAGTATACATATAACAAAACACTTTATGGGGTGATAAAGCGTCAATGTATTGTTTACTGCCGGCCTCAGAGACGTTTATTAATCGAATCTTTACTAATTGACGGAATTTTTCAATACATTACTTTTCAAAATCACTCATTAAATCTTTACCAAGGAAGCACTTGACGTCCTGATGAGTGCGTTACTCATTAGTCTATACTAGCAGCGCGGTGTTACCCGCTTTGTGCCCGTTCCCGTGGGCATTTCGGGATAAAAAAATGTATCCCATGTTATTCTGATGTATAACCTATATTACTGTAAAGTTTCATCTAAATCCGTTCAGTAGTTTTTGCGTGAAAGAGCAACAAACATACATCCATCCGTACATACATCCATCCTCACAAACTTTCGCATTTATAATATTAGTAGGATTCCATCATATTTAATTAATGGTTGTCTGAATAAAAGCTTCAACTATGTAACCCAATAACTGTGTGAATCCATCTAAGTCAATGTAGCTGTTCTTGAGTTATAAATGACAAGGCCCTTCGCTTCGCTCGCGTCAGCAAAATATCCCGTAAAAAATCGGGAATGTCCGTCCGGAAATCTGTACTAAATATTTGGGAAAGATTTTTGAAATACAATGGTTGTAGATGCTATAACTATATCATTAACTTTTTAAAGAAAAATGTTTTAGTGTGTTCACGAGTGCACTTAAGGAAAAGCTCCGCTAAGTTAAATCTCACTTGCTTTCAATTGAGCTCACACACTCGCCGCTCACAAACTCTCCCATTCTAAACTAACGTCTTTAACTAAAACCAAAATAATATTTCAACGAAAAAATAAACTTCTATACAAAAAAAGATTTCATCGAATTGAGAGCTACTCCTTTTTAAAGAAAAATAATATAATGCACTACGAGTATTTTTAAAGTTTACACAATTTTCTTAACACACACATGTATAGCACAAACTTTACACGCACTAGAGATGTACGATCCATGTTCAGGATGAGTTGATATCTATATCAGTAGAGCGGCCAGAATTCAATTTCCACATGACGTGTGATATCTGCAGTAAATTATATTCAGTGCGTCTCCACGTCATCTTCACCAGAACAGTGGCTCGAGTTGGATTCAAGAGCTTGTATGTTCGGTTTGCATGTGTGCGTAGATTTACGACTACACGGCAATGTGTTATTGTAGGACTAGCTGTTTATTTTAACGTGATTGATATCGTATAACTGTTTAACACACAAGTGTACGTATATCTCTATTAAAGTTAGACATAAACGCTTATTAACAGCATTTCAGCTATCAAATGGTTTGTCCCTTTTCGACTTAAGCTATTTGCCTAAGAGCAAAAGAGACAAAACACTTTATAACAGTGTTTTAGATTTAAAGTATGTATTTTTAAATAAGGTTTTAAAAGTTATAAATTATATTTCTTTCGAATTTGACCAAAATTCTAACACACCTAATATAGTCGTATTCTTAACTAGTTAAAAAATCTTGTGTTTTGAACTTGGCAATATAACCTAGTAGCTTGGGTATATAATGTAGATAAGTGCGGTTTGTTGCAATTTCAGTCACGTTCGAAACTTTAAATTGAATGCTATATCCCTTACTTACATAGACTACTAATATATGATTTAAGTTCCTTTTAGAATCTAGTTTGTCAGTGATATTGTGAAAGTTCATCAATCAATTCTCGTATGGGTTAGATATCAGTCCCGATATTTGAGTATTTCTTTCCGGAGGCTTTGACTTGGTATGACGGTTGACAATACTTGGTTAACCGAATCCGCTCCGGGGCACGGTAGCACTCAGATAGTGAACGGTACCAAAATAATTATACTTCTTTCTTACGAGTTAAAATATGGACTAACTAATGTTGTCGATTATCAAACCGAAGATGTTTCCTTCGAACGAGGAAGAAGGTTAAGTGATTTTATTCCATTCTTACTCCATCACTGAACCCTTTTCTTCAATTGAAGTTGTCTTTGGTTGGAAAATCAGATGAGAATCAAACTATGTTGTTTGGTGTTAGGTTGAATTTTGGTTTAGGTTTGAATTTTAACTCTCTTAAGACAACATTGAAAGTACTTTACCTATTTCATCTAGTTTCTCAAACAGTCTATTAGAGTTAAAATTGAAACAGCCTTACTAATAAAGCCCATCCTCGGTACAGTTCGTTCCATAACTGTATCCTCCGTTCTCTATGTCATTCTCCATGTGTCAATATCACAGACAAATAGTGATGAAGACCGTATATGAACAGCGCAGTCAATACATAGACGTACATAAATCATAGACAGAAAATTTCAATCAAACGCTGAAAAAGTCGATCATGATTAAAGAAAAAGATGATGTTTTAAGAAAACGTGGGGTGTTTTGGCTCGGCATAGAGTACTTTGAATATAACCTTAATCTAATAACATTTAGTACGAATTCCATATTCAATACTTTATAATCGTAGAGTTCCGAGTAGGTTTAGATTATTGGCGAAGGGCTTAAACATCCCAGACATAGGAGCTTCGTTGCTTCTTGCTACAGGTATGGCATATTTATATAAGTTTTAAAAATATAGTCATTATGATCACCACACATAGGAAACGAGTTTCATTGACACATAATTAACTATTTTTATGTTTGGGAAAACATTAATTTGGACGTACGGAGTATTCATGCATGCGGAATTAATATTGTATAAAAAAATCTGTTAAAATTATTCTCAGAATTATTAACGTTAAGCATTCGGCCCGGTTGTTTCAATTGTCAAACCATGTTGGAGGCCTTTAGGCGGTCTAATTACTTCGATACCAGGGTAGGCCACTAAGCTACTCGAAATGAATGAATTAACTTTTTACTTTGAAAACTTTGTTTCGGTTAAGCAAGAACTGATAATAATTCGACTAGTATTCAGTATATTACTGAAATAAAGTTACTATTCTCCTGATAGATATTTTACATACATACATACATACGTTACAACAAGATACATTGGTAAGTATGTGTGGTTCATATCACATGTATTATGTATCGCAAGGGAAATAACTTCTCAGTCTTGACTCGGAGAAACGCTAGAATAGACGAAGTAAATGTGTAGGAAACAGTTGAAAATCAAGGAAATACATTACACCAGAAAACGGACATCTGAATAATATGTAATTGTTCCTATATTTTTTTCCTTTGTCTTGTCTTTAGGTTTTAAAAGAAATACTGTAAGAAAGCTACTTAGTCCTAAAGTTTTAAGTTAACAATGTTGCTTTAAAAATATTATGATTTTTTTTATACATACCTATTTGTATACCTATATATAACTCTGTGACATTGTAGCTCCTGAAAAACTGAACCGATTACAATTCGGTAATTTTCATTCGAAAAGCTGCCATGATCCATACAACTTCTAAAATGTATTGTGTCGAGAGTAACATATTTTATTCCTTAATCATTATTTCTTTTTATTTACCTTAAGACTATAGTCCTGTCTGCTGTAAACATAAAAATGCAGCACAATTTATAATATTTCTATAATTTAAAAATGGTTTTTAAATAATCAAGTAGTACATGAACTTCACTGTTCCAACTTGCCGTTAATGTTAAAGAAAGACTAAAATGTCTCAAACAGCTATCGCTTTGCACAAAGGAAGTCCCACGAGTTGTTAATGATTCATTTTATAATGCATACGTTTACGTATACTCAAATATATTCTCAAATTAACAATTCAATTAAAACTTTTAATACTCAACCTCTGTTTAAACATTTACCTACCATAGGTTCAGGAGGCGGGAGTTCATCTAACTTTACGACCGTGCACAATAAGTAATATGAAGGGAGGCAGCATGTCTTATGTTATATATTACTATCCGTAGTTTCCTATGTCCGTAATAACCAAAGAGGTAAATATTTGCTGTACTAACCGTATGCTTCCTAATGCCCAAAGTTACCTTTATCCCAAAGATAAACTCAACGTTAAATGGTTTACCGAGATCGCTGTTGGCTTTCCGACTACGCACTAAGTTCCTTTATTAATTGAAGGCGGGACATCCTTTGCCCCTGGGCCCTAACTTAATGTGAACCCCTGATAAATAATTGAACTGTTCTTATCGGGTTTTATTTAATACTTCTATGTATTCTGGTATTTTAGAATTTGGGTTGGAAGACGAAAGCTAAACTTAGATATCATATAGCTTATTTTTTGTATGTATCTGTTTTCGTTTGCTTGGTTGATTTTCGCCCCAGAATGAAAAACAATGTTAGCTATGCAAGCTATGATTTACTGAGTTCGCTTACAAACGAGCTGTCTTATCAAAATAAACAAATCTCCCATTCAATTCTGAAATTCATCTAATCTAATAAAATAACATCTAAGAACTCCACCATAGTTTCTTCGAAGAAAGTTTGTTGTTTATTCCTTGAGTAAAATTATACCGTACGGTTCATTAATCTTTATATTTCTTTAATATTTCAGGAGAGAAAAAACAGACAAGTGCTTGTGTAACTTGAGCGTTAAATATGAAGTTTGCTCCTGAATTATATATCATAGTTACATTAGATAGAAGTTAAGTTTAGATTAAATTACGTAAGCAGAAGTTGGTATCTTAGTGCTTGTTAGTTGTTCTACCCTGGGATATCGCGGTATTAATGTATTTTATTACGGTTTGGTTACATAAAACGACGGTTTCTGAAATAATAAAAGCCATTAAGTTCGTCTAGACCTCGTCAATAAACGGTAAACATGAAGATTACATCAGATTTCGTTTTTAAGTCATTCACTTAGTATAATATTATATTTCTATTCCATAAAACGGGCATTATGTAGATGGGTTCAAATTATGGAATTTTAAAGTAAATGTAAGATTAAATGTAAATTAGTAATTGTAATTTTGTTCCGAACATTAGTTAATATTGATTACTAAAGACGAAAATCTAACTGTAAATAAGAGCACGTTCTGTGACCACGGCTCCTGTAAAGGGGCCAAACGTCAGATAAAAATCAGTACATAGTATAAAATAAAGTCGTCTCTGTTTCGTGTCTGTTTGTCTGTTTGTCTGTATGCTTAAATATTATAATTACGCAACGGATTTTGATGCGGTTTTTTGTAATAGGTAGAGTGATTCAAGAGGAAGGTTTTTATGTAAAAAAAATCTCGAAATTCCCACGGGAACGGGCACAACGCGGGTAAAACCGCGAGGCGCTACTAGTGTAAAATAAAAGCGAACTGTAAACTGTCCGTAAACGTAGTTTCAATTTTAATTTCCTGTTAAAACTAAGTTATTCAACGTGATGTACAAGCCCCGTCGCGTGTCACCCGAGCTATGTTTGTCAAGAAAATTGAAAACATGCTTCACTCGACCCGAGAATAGGATACGAGGCATTAGAATCATGAGGTATTATTTAACCAGTGCACATTGTCATAATAACCGCCAACCATAAAACCATAAATCCAATAAACTTGTGGCACTGTCAAACGCTAGTTGCATTTTGCATTTCAGTCATAATGATGTTAAATACTTCGAATATTTCAGCAGACATTTTGCGAATAGTTCAAAGGAAGAGCTGCGAATGTACAAATGCATAGTTCCCAAACGCGCCTCCTCTCAGTGAACATCTTTAATTAGACTGTGCATTGCTCGAGTGCATTAGTACTCGTTTCATGGCAATGTATTATACATTGCCATGAAACTTGTTACTTTGGGAACATATTTTATTTAATACATATCTAATATTATTGATAGAGCCTCGTGGGTAGAATTTATAACACAAACTCTGATTCTGCCGCTTATTTTATATGCAAAATATAATAACCTGATTTTTTTTACATTCGACATGAATGTAATTTTGAAACTGTTTTACTGTAAAAGTAAAAGTAATGTATTAGCCCGTAGTGTCCCACAGTGAGCAAATGCCTTTCATCTCACTGAAGATCTAAGACAAATCTACTACAATTTTGTGTTATGCGGTCACCCTTGTGCTGTTTCAATTTACTTAGGTCAAGAAACCACATCTACACACTAAATTGTCGTGAAAGCACCTAATTATTTGACAACCGCTGTCGTTCACCGCAACCAATGGTTACCTTACTTTTTACACTGTGACTGATGCCGCAAGTTAACTGCGGCGATAGCTTTATTGTAATCTCTTCTTAACGCCAAACTATATTGATTATAATTATTTTGAACCCGCCATGGTGCTAACCTCTACCTTCTACCCTATTTGTAATTATCGTATGATTTACCGCCGTAATTAACCAGTATGATGTCAATGGGCACCCGTGACACGTCTGATCGATGACGACGCCAAATCATACGTTCACCGCCGGTCCCATTTACCTATCTCTACCGGCAATCTCACAGAGATTCGAAATTTTTTGTGTAAATAAATGTCAAATTATAACGGTTAAAAGAACGGAATAAAAGTCATTGGTTTTTTTACCTAAGCATTGGCTAGTATATTTCATAATTTCATATTCGCTGCGGTAAAAGAGTAATATAATCTATCTCACATACATTCACTTATTAAAAATGATATACCACAATAGTACAGCCGCATTGGTTTACAAACAAATAATCTTATAACTTGATCTGCTGTCTGAAATTTGTAGTAGCGATAGATTATTGGGACAGTCCCTTAGTGCCATAATTGAATAATTACCTGACTGCCGACAAACTAAATATGTATATGATTATGATGAGTGATTCAAAATACTCAACCATTAAGTATGGTACGTTCACCGTAGTTTATAATCATCAGTAATTAAATAACTTATTGAAGCATTAGTAATTATTGACGGTAAAGTTTGGTATTTTGGACACGGGTAAGTAGGTGGACATATATACGGTACGAAAGTAGATATGAAAAGTTTATTGTACGTGACCTTTTGTTACCAAGAGCCATTGTATTTAGTCAGGCTTATAACACACAGAGAAAGTTACGTCATCTTCACACATAACAAAATAATTGTGGACCCGTGACAAACTCGCATTGTCATGGTACGCTCACTCTAATAAGAAGTGCTTAATTCATTCAATTCAAGGAGTATTGTGGTCACAAAAAGCATTTTCTTACAAAAAAGGAATACTCTTGACTGTGTTAGCGCTTTCAGAGACGAGGTACCAACATAAAGGACTGTAATAAATTCAATAGAACGAGTGTCGCGGGCAGACATAATTCCGCTCGCGACTCCTCCCGCAACGGATTCCTTCAATGGGAGAATAGCGAAGGAACTTTAAAACGATGCTATTCGTTTTGTGTAAAAGTTTGCTTTCTTATTATTGTCTCGTTTGTCTGACGCGGACGTCCGTGACAGCCGAGGCGCGGGGCGCTACCATCTCCTTCCTTCTACACTTTTCTTAATAGCGATTGATAAAGGTTAATTGTTAAATGACGGCGTGTTTGAAGTTTCCTTTCTATAATAAATAAGGCATTAGTCCGAAGAAAAATATAAGAAACGGAAGATATATTTTTGGATGGAAGAGATCATAGTCCCGTAATACAGTAGACAATGTGGGGTGATGGAGTTTCCATTCAGCCTCGTTCGAAATTATTTTCCAATAAAAGTGTGCGCGTAGTGTTACTGTGGGCAAAACACTATTTTAATTGATTTTATTACAGACTAACAATTTCGCAATGTACCTGTGACTGTTATAATATTCTCTATATGAAGCCACAATACACCATTTACCTTGCGACCGATCAAGGCTTTTAATGTGTGCATGTTATGTTGACGCATCATGATGCAAGTTCCTGTTGCGATTAGCCTATTTAAGCGGTGCTCTTTAAACTATGCGCGATGAACATTTAAAGAGCAATTCCATGATTATGCGGATACAATGCGAGAGTGAACAATCCGTCGGTGAGTGTCGCGCGGTAATGTACAGCGGACGAGCAATTTGCACTGAATTATTGCATATAGCCATTCCGCTGCGCTCGCTACACTTGACACCTTTTTTATCTTTGGGCTCTTTGTCACTTTTATTATACGCATAGACATCAAATATACAGAGGACTAGCCCGGTTTGTGTTGTCTGAATTTAACTGTTGTCTTTCGATGTGGATTTTTCATTTGAAACCTAGTTTTCAAAATCGGCCCAGCCGTTTTTGATTTTTAAATTTTATTTTTTCAGTATTACAATAGTTGTCCGTACAAATATACAATAAAGCCTGTGACGGACAAAAGTTTGTTAGACATCTTGTCTCTAATATGCGCTGTCTCAAATGTCTTCATACAGCAAAAGACTACCTAACAGAATTCCTTAGCTTAGCTATAGTGTGCTCAGTCTCTGAGATATCTTCAAAAACTGCTTCAGTTGGCCAACTTGGCGTTATTGCAGGTCTCCGACATGGATTGCTCATTGAAATTCCGATACCGTTTTATAGTAACCGACTAATACATTTGTGAGGATGTTTGGCAATTTCCCGCTCTTTATTTATTTTATTTATTGCTATTTCACGGTTCAATAGTTGCAATGTTATTTTACTAATAATTCCCTGAGTAGTCCCGGTTTATCCCGATATCCCAGTGGGATGCAACCAAATATCGCTGCTCAATAAACGTTCGTATCACACTTTGTTGTTTTCCGCAAGTATAAACAGTTTAAAATTTTAAATCGAACAACATGGGCAGTGATAAATCACTTTTCGCTTCGTATCTCAATGATGGATTATCCGCGCTGCAGTACAATCATGAGCTTAAAATTCACTGACAATTTGTGTATCGAATTTTAATGGAATTATAGAATTTTGAATGTTTTTAACACATACAGCAATAGTTTCTTTCGTGCATATTGTGATAAAACGGATGTATAATGGTTTAAGTTTTTTGTAAGAAATGTTCAAGCCGCAGGTTGCTTAACTATCGCTCGTACCATCGCTTAGTCAAACTACACCACAAAATATGAACTTGAACGGTTTATAGATTAACACTAGTTAAATTGTGTTTCCAATATAAAATTACTAAAAGCAATCCCCGACGTGTCTGTTCAAAGTTTTTCAGAGATATCAGCCTTATATAATATGTATTAAGTTTCAGAAAGTTAATAGTGTGCAAAACTGTCTAGGTACATTTTGTAAAGTTAAGAACTAAGCTTTTTGAATAGCTTACAACTTGTTTCCAACTTAGCAGATTTAAACTTTAGTAATAAAGTATTTCCATGCATTTTATGACAGTAGGGATGAGTTTTTGTATATTGTAGTGGAATGTGACGGTATCATTAGATATTTTACAGTTTCCGCATTTGGCAAGCGAGCGTGGTGATTATGTCTAATCCTCCTCACTGTACTGATATCTTCAGTGAGATGAAAGCCCTTTGCCCAGCAGTGGGACATTACAGGTTAATAATTACTTACTTCAGTAGTAGTACTTTTGACGAGTCATGTGGCGTTTAAAAGGCAGGAGTATTTATATTAAATTATAATTTAAATTATTAACGGTAAAGTTTAGTATTTTGGACACGGGTAAGTAGGTGGACATATATATGGTACGAAAGTAGATATGAAAAGTTTATTGTACGTGACCCTTTCATAAATCTAAAATTTTAGAGTGAATGGCACTCAGTTTTTTCTTCACGTATTAATATTATAGTAAAGAATTTAATATTTATCCTAAACTAAAAGCGACCGACAATACTTTCCTTTGTAGCTTTTCTTCTAATTCAATTTGCCTTTGTTCAGTTTAGAACCATCTTTTGCCGCCTTATAACAAAGACTAAGGTTAATACCGTTTGTTATCAGATAGCTAAGAATGTATACAGAAATAATGCCTGTGCTGGTCTACGACCGCTGACCGGTAGTGACAAGCGCTGGTAAATTGGTGAGTCGGATTTGTTCGGTGCGTATCGGCGCTGGCTAGTACATATTAATAGAACTAGCTGTCCCGCGCGGTGGTTCCACCACGATCCAATAGATGGCGGAAGTGTGAACATTTTATAGATCGCGCCTACGTAATTTTCATACTTTTAGTGGCGTCGCGCCCATACATTGTATTGAACAGGAGAGAATCGTTCTCGTTTTTAATTGAGTATAGATAGACAATCGCTTTAGGAACAAATAATGAGCAAGTGGTTCCACCTACAATAAAAATTGCATATTAATCAAATGAATGATCTGTTTACATACATTCATTATCAGGACGCCGCATGTTCGGTGTCGCTGTGACCGGAGATACGGTTTCGAAATATTTATTTTGATAATTTGATAATTAACGACAGTCAATGAAAATCACGACATTTAAAAATATATTATTTACAAACATAGTTCCACTAAAGTGGAACAAGAAATTTTGCAATACCATCGTTAGTTATATAGTATAACATAGCTTCAGGCGAGGCCTGAATTGTCCTACTAATTAATCGTACTATTACAAAAAAGTTTTTGAGGATGGATGTATGTATGATGTATGTATGTATGTTACTTTTCACGAAAAAACTACTGGACGGATTTGAAAGAAAGAAAGAAAAGAAAGAAAAACATTTATTCAGACGATCACACAACAAGAAACGAAAAAAACAAAGCAAAGACAGAAAGAGAACAACAGATATTACATATAAAACAATTACACGGACAGAACTACTGTGTGAGGTCTGAATAGGCCTCGTCTCAGCGTACTGCCGCCAAGATCGTGTGACCCTGGCAGCGCTGATTTTCAGACGAGGCCTAGACTCCCAGAGGCACGCCACTATTAAAATCAATAAATATACCTACATATAAATACATAATAATAAATACATCAATATACTACATACAAATACCCCAAATTAATCCCATCACATATACATACATACATAAATAGTATTTATAAATATACAATGTAAACTAAACATTTAAACCTTACAATCGTCATTCATTCATTCACCGTATCAAGCACCTATCTGTCATCTGTCACGCCATTCACCAATCACTCAGGTCTGTCACTCACTCGAACCGAATCATTTATCTGTGGTTCATACCATCCATCCATACATAATAAAACAAGCACGCACGCAGCCATCCACCGATCACCATCCACCTAACAAGAAACAAAGGAAAAATACCACGTGAAAGGTTAGGATTTGGATGAAATTTAACATTAATTTTGTTATTCATCGGAATAACACATAAGATCCATTGTATCCCGAAATTCTCTCGGGAACGGGTAAAACGCGGGTAACACCCGCGGGGCACGGCTAGTAATGATATAAATCAATAGCTTACCTAATCAAAGCTAGTTTTACTGTATATATTTCTTTTGAAACCAAGCAGTAGATGTTCATACATCGTTAGGATGTAAGGAATGTAAGCACATCAAGTATTCCTTGTGATGCAGGTCCCACGTGTGACTTGACATGTTCCGGAGGGGGTGTTAGCAGCTGGACAAGCGCCGAAGAGATCGTTAAGTTTCTGGATCGTTTCACTTCCAAATACCAAACTTATTAGAACTACATTACATTCGAACTTAAGCAAACTTTTGTATGAATAGTAATTCTTACTTATTTTCGTATTCACAGAACTGAGCTGGGTAGAGAGTCTCATTTAAATTGATATATTAATACAGTGAGGAGGATTAGGGAGTGTCTCCATTGAAGCGGAACGGAGCTTTGCAGAGCTCATTACGAAAATATATTGGCATGTCAATGTTCTGTTTGACAATTTTAATGCGTTGTGATTGATCAATTGCGCTCTGCACAGCTCCACTCTGTTTCAATTCAAACGCAACCTTAGGCCTGCTGGTCTCAAAACAAAATTTTACATTAAAAGTTAATTGAAAACATGCTTCATTCGATCGTGAGATCGGAATTGAGCCTTAAAAACACCAGATTTAAATAAATCTTAAATTATCTCTAGATCTTAGTAGTAGTCCTCTGTGACCAAGGTTCCTGTAAAGGGGCCTAAACATACATCAGATAAAAATGTAAAATAAAAGCGAAGTGTATCTGTAAATGTAGTTTCAATTCAAAATTATCTCAAGATGTTGAAATGTCTCAAGTCCCCAGCCTCAGAGGACTAAGTAGCCAAGCGAAGCTCAACGTGCCGCGACTGCCACCAGAATCTAATTTCCTAAAGCATTGTCTTCAGTGTCATTGGACGGCGCTGAAACACAATTGTTGGGACGCGTCACGATTGGAGATAGTGCCACTGATAACTTTGTTCCGAGTCGGATGATAAAGATACTTTTGTTTGTAGCACACGTACTTGGGATCGAGTTTGCAATCGGACTGGACAAGATACTATTATCAAAGATCACTTTTGGAACAGAATTGGAACGAATAATACATGAGCGAAGATTAATTTGAATTGTTTTCTGATATAATTAACTTGAGTATTCCTTTGTTTTTGACATCTTTTTAAATAAACCGACGCGGCGATGAGGGTGTGTTTATACTATGTTTAACACTTTTTTAACAGCTCCCTACTTGGATGGGTGGCCTATGGTGGCATTTCTATCTGAGTGCTACCGTGCTTCAGAGGGCACGTTAAATTGTCGGTCCCGGTTGTTTTGATCGTTAAACCATTCTGGAGGCCTTGAGGCAGTTTAAAACTCCGACACCAAGGTTGGCCCCTAACCGAACTTCACAAACTACCTTAATGAACAGCTCCCTCGACAAGTGACAATGTTATTGCATTCTATTTGGCTGACTTTTGTTATTAAAACAATGAAAATGTGAATATTAGTTGCCTTTCCTATACGTTCCCTAGAGAGCAAGGATGATCTCGCAAATTAATAAATTTACGATACTTCTACGGATAGAGAGGTAATCTCTTTTGCTAATCAATATAGTAGGCATAATGAAAATATTATTTTAAGGCAGGGTTGAACGGGACTATATCCAGTTTAGAATACTTAGTACAAAAGTCGTAAGCGATATGTCCCATTTTCATATATAATTTATAATGTGCAAATCGTGTTAGTTTAAAATAACAAATAAAATACCTAATATTTGAATTTGAAAAGCAAACAGAACAAAATTGACCTTGATTTGTCAAATAATCCCAAGTAAACATCAATGAAACACTCCGTAATCACATTTAAAATCTAAACATAAACCGTAAATTAAAAGAGATTCAAATCATAAAAATTAAACGTAAATAAACGAACCCGCTCGCCTCACTCCGCCACCAGGAAATTGAGATCGGCACAAAAAAGCGGTTTCAAAACTTTTCACTCCAAATATTTGTACAAGTTTGATTCCGGAAAACCTTTTTTTAGTCTAAGAGTCGCGTAAATTCATAAAGAATGAAACATTTGCAAGTGAAATGAAAGCCGAGGACGAGAAAAATAAAGGAACCCCGGTCGGAAAAGGAATCCCCATTGTTACAACACTCCGAATGAGGTCCATTTATGCATACGAAAACTTATTACGATCTCGAGCGGAAAAGTGTGGAAATGCCATTTTATCTGCGAGATGTCTTCAGGGCGTTTGAAGACACTGCTTCAAGAAATTGGAAAATTGAATGTATGTCCTATTTACATAGTTTGAATCATTTGTATAATGAATTGAAAGTACTCAGAGTGGAACATACCATTTTCAGTTGCATAACTTGTAAGTGTAAGTTACACACAATATCACATTATGCACATTACAGGGACCAAATGAATATTCATTAAAAACCACGGGTTGGTTCTGAACCCTGCGTTGGACATTCTTCCATTACGGGTATGTATATTCTTTTTGTTCTGAGTCTCAAGTTCGTTGGGCATACGGAAAGCTGCATTAGTAGCCTCCGGACAAAGCCGATAATCCGGAGTAAAAGCCGCAAACATTATATCGCACTAGAGTGGCGCGCCGCTGCCTCGCCTGTGGTTTTATGCGTTAACGCAGATGAGAATTTGCGGGATAAAGAACCTCATTAAAGCTGCCTTTTAACGTTGTAAGTATTAACAAAATCGGTATTACGTTTTTAAACTATCTACTCTAATATAATTCTGAAGAGTTTGTATGTACGCGCTGATCTCTGGAAATATTAGTCTGATTTGCAAAAATATATGTTTTTCTTTTATCTATTTAATTAGATTTGGTAATTTATGGTTTACCTGGTTGGTCCTTATTTTTTCAGGTCATTTACCCAGGTCATTTACTTGGTTGGTACTTATTTTTATCATTAAGGTGCTACAAATGACCACAAAGCTCACATTTCTGAAAGAACCAATTTGTTCGCGAAGCTCCCACGCCACTCTAATTCGTCACTGAATATCGTATCTGCATTACTTTGTGTCCTGGCCCTACAAATGCAAATATAAACGAATAAACAGTCAAAGAGAACCATGGAGTCCCTGGATTTGTTATTATTTGTGTTTTTTATACACCCGTAATGCGGCTTTGTGATTTTTTAGGCGATTTGTAACTGCTGAAAGCCGACTGAATAAATAAATAGGGGACACCAACGATTTACTCAGTACTTATCATTGTGTTTGAAGAAATTTTAATTAAACAATAACGTGCCTCTTGATAATAATGATTCTTTCAATGGAAGGTTTTAAATCTTTTTTATATCTGAGTTTTTTTAAAAGTTTTTTATCTAGTTTTAGATAATAGAACGGTTGGATATTTTTAGACCTGTCTTTCGAACTTTGTCTTTGGTATTTGCTGAAGTCACAGATTGTGAGCTCACTTAATCGACACCTTAGTCGTTTAAGGTCGACTGTTTTCGTTAAACTGTAAGAAAGAATTTGCAGACGCCGATTATAATTTAAAAAAATCTTTCCAATAATCAAAGAATTTAAATGGAATATCTAAAGTTCACGTACGAATATTATTGTTTTTAATTTCTTGATTTATTTACAATCTCTAATCAATCACATTACATAATGACTGCAGACAAATTACACCACAATTTATCATATAAACAATAATTAATTTGTTTCATTGAATTTGTACCCAAAAGTTGTAAGAACGATCTAACGTATTAAAGTACATTCGTCCCATACAAATGGTAGAAGCGTTACTGTAATATCGCAATTCTCAACACAATGTCTGAGTGTTCAACAATATTAATATTCCCAGCCGTATAATAACCGAGGTACGGGTATCAAGAAACACGCCACAAATCTCAAGCTTGTGGTACGAACGGTGCATTTGCATACTTCGCTGTCGAGTTACGCTTTAGCTGTATATGTTATGTTTGGTAATAGAGCCATTTGAGATGGTTACAGTCATTAGGGATATATCAAATGCATCTTGCTCGTTATCATACACGTAAGATAATTGCAAACACATATTTGCCGCATCTTGTACTAGTTTCTAGTTTCCCGCTGTTTTTTGTGAAATTTACTGGTATAATGAGGCTGGTATTGACCATTGACCTATTCGAAATTAATGAATGCATATGGCTGATGAGGTTTGTGCTTGTTTGAACGCCCTAATCTCTGGAGATATCAGTGGGAATAAAAAACCACTTTGTACATAATAGCTTTATATAAAAGGAAAATTTAATTCTGAATTACCCATGGGTACATAATAGGTACGAGTATAATGTGGGAAAATCTGGAGGCGCTGCTAGTATACATATATTGCCATTAACTTTAATTAAAATTAGCCTTTTGGCAAGTACAAAGAGTAAACAAGTATGAAATAGCAAACAGTTTTACATAAATAAAATATTTGATAACCCAGCCCAGCAGTGACGCGGGGTACAAAGAAGGGGACTTTGTCGATGTAATTAGCTGTACAAAAAGGGCATGATTGTGTAATCTGACCTCCCTGAGGCCCATGGGCACTATTGACCTTTGGTCCTTAATGAAGGTTGACATCCATGCCCAGGGGTCGCCTGCCCTGATTTGACCTGGATTTCAGTACACCGTAAGTAACACGCCTTCAGATAGTTATTGGTGCAGACCAATTGCTTGTAAGTGCTGCAATTAAAATTATATCTCAATGATTACAGAAAAAATTGCAAATGAAAATTGCCTTTTGATGATGTCAATGAAACGCGGGCTGATTGCGACCCTTTGAGCCGGCCGACTGTTTTAAATGACCCATTTCCCCAAATCAGATAAATCATGAAAGAAATTCGCAACGTTTAGAAACAAGTTCAGTGGGCTTAAGTTTGTTTAATTAAATCTCTGGAGACGATTTGAAAACATCTGGTCTCTGGTAGATTTCTCAGAAAACGATTAAGAACTTTCGTGACTTTATTTGTGACCTTTGCGGTCGAAACGTTAATCCTAGTTTGTGAAATTAATTTGCGTAAAGTTAACTTTGTTTCTGATTACTTTTATTTAAGTAAATATAGATTTAAACATGGCACTGAGAACATTTCGTTCCTTTTTCTTTGTAATGTATTTTAATTAAACTTTTTCAACTCTTATGAAGCATTTAATATTCAACGAATCTACTGGTTTGTATTAATAAGTGCTGGTTTCCAAACATACATAATTGATATTCAATTTGCTTAAAAAGTCAAAGAAGCTGCGCTAAAGAAACGAGCATTTGCAGAAGAGCAATTGTACATATGTAAACCCCGCTTGTAGGTGGTACACTGGAAATAACATGCAAACACAGAGTTCAGTGCACTTGAAAGTTAGTGAACGAATATCGTATTGCGTTACGGTTCTTGCAGACTATAATAGTTAAAACGGACAAAGGATATCTACACCCAGATGGCGTACTTAGTTGATTCAATGATAATATGTACCAATCAATGAAGTTTTTATGCAAAGTTTTGTGCGCTACAATATTTACTTTGTTTTTTCTTCTCGTTTTTAACTTCTAACCAATTTGTAAAAATGATTGCTTTTCGGCTCCGGTCGTCGACGCGTCTGAATAAAATTTAAAGGTGCCAAAAATTCAGCTAAAAAGAATATTTTATCCTCTTTTGGAAGACTAGCCGAAAATATTTCTAAAGGTATTTCATTGAACTAAAACAGTTTCCGACGTGAAGTTAGATAATATACGAAATAAAAATCAGTTTTGTTCGTTTCGTTTCAACTTTTTGTCTTGAAAATGGAAAATCGGTCCAATCGTTCTTGAGTTAGTGATGGTGGAACTAAGGCTAAAAGTGTGATAACTACTCCGTATAATGTACTATTATATAAAGTGATCTTGTGTTCTATTATAGCTCTTCTATTATTTGAAACTAGCCATGCGCAATGTTACGGTAGTGCCAATTATGTTCTTCAAAGTATGCACCTTGTATTCTCCTACCAGCATTGCAAGAATTAAGGCAACATTTATAATAAAATGTAAAAAGTAGCGTTTCTCATACACATGTGTATTAAAGCGTAATTGAAAATGAGTTCACAGGCTGGGAAGCAGTGAATTCTAAAGGTACTATTACAATAAGTCTTTCGCATGCAACATGCGGTGACAGCTACAATTTCAACTTTATGGATACGAATGCACAGGCAGGCTTTATCGGCGCCTAGAGCCTAGTGGCTTGGATTCTAAGTAAGCAACATAGTAAGGCGCCAAGCGTGCAGTGCGCGCAATCGAGAACGTTTGTTTTACCAGGATGGCCCGAGGCGCCAAGCAAGGCGTCTGCCTGGGCGTTAGAGCCCTAAATCTTTTACCTAAACTGACATGAGCGATACCCACCTTACGACGATTTGCCTGCGGCTGCAGAGAGTAAAATAGCGTGGGAGAGAGAGCGGGAGAGAGAGGGGCGTCCCAGAAAAATCATACCTTTAACGAATAGTTAAGAGATCATAGTCCCTACTCAGTGGGTCTATTCTGTTACAATGTTTATAATCTATGTCAAATTCAAGGAAAGAATTGCAACGTTTCAGGTCGTTTGGCCCCGGTTCGTCGATTGTCTCCCGGGAGACGATAAGAGGTGAACACAAACAATGCGTCTACAAGATGTTGTCGTATACTTCACCACTCAATTGGTATCTAACCACGAAATAGAGAATTAGTACTGCGGAATTAGCACGTGTAGCGCTCGTGGTGTAGTTTGACTAACTGACTGATGATAACTATCACAATTGTTAACCATCGAGCATCTCGGTCATTACTTGGATGAGTAGACCGTGGCATTTGTATTTGAGCGCTACCGTTCTTCGGAGGCTCGTAAAATTGTCGGTCCCGGTTGTTTTAATCTTTAGACCATATTGGCGGCCTTTAGACGGTCTAAAATCTTACTCGAGTTTACTTTTACTAGTACCTTGACCTAGAATTCTATGAAAATGAGTGTTACCAAAATCACTCATATTATGTGCTATAAGATCGTTGGGTCATTATTAGGTAAAGTACCAACTACACACTATCTATCAATTATAGACTGTCATCTTGATGTTATCAAACGGTACAACTGCACTCGTCCAATGAATCACAGGAGCGACGATAGGGATCTGGCTCTCTTACTGCTACATTCTGAAGAAATATTGCTACTTCCATGTGCTTCGGTCTTTATTGTACTTAAACTTTTTCAAATTTAAAAAGTTTCGAGTTTATGGCAGGTATTTAGTTTTTCATTACGTACAAAAGGACAGCGATAGCTTTTATTTTCTATACTAATATAATACCTAAAGCTGAAGAGTATTTTTTGTTAGAATGAATCTCGAAAACAACCAATCCGATTGGAATAATTCTTATCGTGGATTTTATGAATGGATAATGGATAGCCTCATTCAACGGAAAGGTTATAGGCTATTTTTCATTCCAAAATTCCTACGGGAACGGGCACAACGCAGGTAAAACCGCGGGGCGCTGCTAGTTTAAATATAATAGATTAATTAAAATATAACAAGGACAGTGCTAACGAAAGTTAATTATTCTGAACAAAGGTAGTACCTTATATAACAATTTTATGAAAAAAAGACGAAACGAAAAACTTTAGTATAACAATAATATTTTCATGTTCATGGATATTTTTGTATTTTGAACTCTCAACCCCTGAAATAACAAAGATTATGAAAACTCCGCGAACGTAACGCAAAAGGAAGTTGTAAAATAAAATACGAGAAGTGATTCATTTCGGAAATTATAGCTAGATAATGATATGGCGGCTGGGCTTGCCTAATGAAAAAGTCTCTACCTCGTCATCACGGACAATTTCAATTTTAATAGAGCCTGCCATTAGCGGGACTATTTGCAATGTTATAATGGCTTTTCAGTTAACTACCGGATTTCTATTAAGCAATAATAAACCTTAAACCTTTCGTTATAAAGCTGGATGCTTTGAATAAAGGTGCGAATTCGTAAATTAAACAATGAAAGCTTAAAATTGAGGCTCGAGATTACTAGATAGAGAGTTGTGAAATAAAATTATAATTATAAACGATTTTAGATTGAGTTTAACCAAAGCGTTTAACGACGGGAAATTAATAAACGTAGCTCTAGGACCGATTTATAAAAACATAATTATCGAGAACACCCCTCATGGGTGAAATTCTTCTCTAACATCCAAAACAGCTAAATTAAATTGGTCTAGAAGTTAACTAGCTTATTAGCTTCCAACCGACTCGTAGCGCTCGTGGCATAGTTTCACTAGGCGATGTTAGTTTATTGCAATTGTTAAGCAACGTGCAGGCTCGGCCCCTACTTGGATGGGTGGCCGATATCATTTCAATCTGAGCGCTAGCGTGCTTCGGAGGGCACGTTAAGCAGTCGGTCCCGGGTGTTTCAATCGTCAAACCATGTCGGAGGCCTTTAGGCGGTCTAAAAACTCCGACACCAGGGTTGGCCAATGTGATAAATGACAACCTCTATAAAGGTAGTACCGATTGGTACACAACGAATGTGTTTCTACGCCGCATACGATAAAGAGCGTAAACAGCAAGCACTCTTCAAAAAAAGTGTCGTCAGTGCTTAAAAACATCAGTAAACTAAAGGAAGGAAGCGAGGCAGTAAAGGAAGCTTCCAAGCAATATCAAATTATGAACAAAGACAATATTATGACATACTTAGAGCCATATCACTTTGAAATAGAGCGATGAGAAAGCAAATAAATACGACAGTTCGAAGTGTTCTTACCAACGCGCCACTTCCTGTCGCACGGAGTCAGAACAAAACGATACACGACCAATATCACTTGACCCTGAGTTCCCTAATAATTCCCCTTTTCACTCCGTGAGTTAATACTTCGTAGCTTCCGATACGGTTCAAGTTAAACTGGCGCAGGGTGTATAAAACGTGGAATTCGAAAAATTCAATTTCCAAACTGCGAATTTACTGGAGAATGTAAGAAATAGCCGCCTTTCTATCGGAATGTCCTCTGGGAAGTAAAACGAATGTAAAACATTGAAAGAGGAGTAAGAACTTGGCACGTTATCCCTTTTGGTCTTAATATCGATGATGTAAATGTGTGCGTTCCTTATCACAAGTTTTTTGTTATACTTATACTGCACACACGCACACAGTCAAGAGGATTAATATAATCGGTTTAAAGAGCATCTATACAGTACAAGCAACGCTAGCTTATAAAATATACTTAAATCACGCACTAAGCAAGCCTTAGGCATCGTTTACATTGAGCGAGACAAAATTTTCAGTTAAATGTAGGAAGTTTATTTTGTTTGTCAGCCTCTCCTTTATCTGATGTGGTAAAGTTAAAGAACGCCAATTATATGTACTTACACAATAACAATATACCAGGACAAATTCACTCACGATTAATTAGAGCTCTAAGCTTGTATTATGGAATAACTAACTACTATACATACATAAATACTTTATAAGAATATATAATTGCACCCAGACGTCGTCGCCAACAACTATGTCTGCACATATTGTTGACTCCGGGCGGGAATCGAACCCGCAACCCCCGACACAGTAAGCGCTCTCACTGCCACTGTGCCAACGAGCTTGTCAAACATGAATACGTCGTACCGTACGTCGAACCGTACGTCGATACAACATATTATATCTAATAGTTAAGCGAAATATTTTGAGGACGTACGGTTCGTTACTTGGTCACGCACAAACTACAAACGGATAAAGATTAATAGCGATGGCACATAGACCACTAATTATCCCAAAATTCCCACAGGAACGGGTACAAAGCTTGTAGAACGGCGGGGAAGAGCTAGAGTTGTAATAACTTTATCCCTTTATAATGGAAGCATATAGCGACAAATTATTCTGTGTGTTCAACAATGAGCGAACCTCTTGATCCAGTGTTTGTATTGAGCATAAAATATAACTGACCATTAAGACGCCGGCTACGATAGTGCTGTCATGTCGTTAGTGTTATACTAGTCCACATTAGTCGGGCTACCACGTACCCCGATCGAGTTGAAACCGCATGGAAATCGGATCTACGCATCAAAAGTGGCATTTAAAAACGAAACTATAGCATCGACTCAATCTGTATGTATGATTTTATGTTTCTTTGAACGCGTTTATTTCAAAAACTACTTATCCGATTTGAGTTATTCTTATTGTAATGGATAACCACATTCAACGGGAAAGCAAATAAACAATTAAAGCAATAGGCTATTTATCATCCCGAAATTCCTAAGGGAGTAGGGTAGTTTGTAATATGTAAGCTTAAATATTAATTTATTATATCATATCTTATAGTTAGATTAGATGACAAAAGATGTATTGTTTTAAGATCGTGATACCTACGATAGAATTAGAATTTGTTTGAATTCATAAATCAGGATCAAACCGGATTTCACCTAGACTGTAACCCCACAGGAGTAAATGGCTAACTCGATGTGTTTCTAGCTATCTGCTATAATTCCTGAAAGCTTTCAACACAACGTTTTCCTATTCAGACAACTAAATAGTAACGTGTGCTCGAAAAACAAAAACAAATCATCCTATTGAATGTTGCTATCAGTCACAAATCATTGAGTCCGAATGCACGAAACATTTTCTAAATAAAATATTTATTCCAATTCAACTGGCAGGACAAGAGATTAGCGCGTTCACACAAACATACGAGTTAAAAATGCATCAACTCTTTCGCTCTGTTATGCCAGTACTGAGTACCTGCTTCTTTTTTATATTAAAATTAGTGGTTCCAATAGAAGGCTAGAGTAAAATTATGTAGATCACTTACGTTAGAAAAATCTTCGTCTTTATAGTCCATCGAAAAGTTACATTTGGGGTTGCGTTTTTTAGAGGACGCAATTTTATTTTTTTGATGTGTAGGGGGGGTCAGTGTAAAGCTAAAAACAAGTTTGTGGGGTCGCCACCCTTGTCCCACGGCCGCCATCATGAAAATAAGGGTTGAAATGGTTTTTACGATATATCTCTTAAACTATTAATTTGATAATAAATTTTTTTAAACATTTTTGTTGCAAATTAAATTCTCTACAACTTTGGTCCAGTAACTTTTTGTCGTAGAACTATAAATAAAAAAGTTATAAGCGAAAATGTTCAGAAATTTTAAAAGTAAAAATAAAAGACATAAGTGACATTACAGCTGCTGCTGATCCTAATACCGATCTATCGAAGGTCGTAGTTCGATTAGATGGGTTCCATTTGCTCATGTCGTTCATAGGTGCGATTGGATATATCATGTCTGGTAGTGGACTCGAGGATATCTTCAAATTAATTTATGCTGAGAACTGTGTACAGCATATAATGTCTGGACATGCTTATGGTAGGGCTGTACGTGCTCATTTGCTAGTGCATTTATCAGAAACAAAAATATTTATGGATTCAATAGAATTTACAGAAGAAGAACGAGATTTTCTGGATGATAATAGTACTATAAATGAACACGTACAGCCCTACCATAAGCATGTCCAGACATGTGCTGTACACAGTTCTCAGCATAAATTAATTTGAAGATATCCTCGAGTCCACTACCAGACATGATATATCCAATCGCACCTATGAACGACATGAGCAAATGGAACCCACCTAATCGAACTACGACCTTCGATAGATCGGTATTAGGATCAGCAGCAGCTGTAATGTCCCTTATGTCTTTTATTTTTACTTTTAAAATTTCTGAACATTTTCGCTTATAACTTTTTTATTTATAGTTCTACGACAAAAAGTTACTGGACCAAAGTTGTAGAGAATTTAATTTGCAACAAAAATGTTAAAAAAATGTTTTTATCAAATTAATAGTTTAAGAGATATATCGTAAAAACCATTTCAACCCTTATTTTCATGATGGCGGCCGTGGGACAAGGGTGGCGACCCCACAAACTTGTTTTTAGCTTTACACTGACCCCCCCTACACATCAAAAAAATAAAATTGCGTCCTCTAAAAAACGCAAGGTTAGGCCTAAAAAATGTAACATTTCGATGGACTATTATAAAAGTTGTAAAGATACATATTCGCAGTGGTAATAAATAAGCAGCTTTCGAGTTGTGCTCTTATGTGGATTAATAAATTAATAAATACGTCGTCTAGTTTGTTTCTTTTAAGTGTTTTATGTATTGCTCTCACTATTATGTGTCCAAGCAAAATCTAATGACCTATAGTAAAAAGAACAATAAAAAACAAAAACTATTTTCAATGTAGTGAATAATGGGTGTAGGAGCATATTTCAGGATAACCCTCTTTTAAAAATAGCAGTTTTTGTTCATTAATCACAGAATTATTCGCAAACAAAAACATAAACTTCGGAATAAGCTAAGGACGTCCGGGGCCAAGTTCACCATAAGTTCACCAATATTTCTTTTTTGAAATTGGTTTAATTATGTTAAATTATGACCACATCATAATCCACTTATCAGCAGGTAACTAGCACACTAGCCTGCGATAACTTCCAAGATCCTTCTAAAGTAAGAGCTAATTAAACTGTATTTTGAGCTGATTAACATATCAAAGGACCAACTAACGTACTCGAGATACGCGCGGCTCTAACCGAATGTGAACTCCATGCAAACATGGAACTGAAATGCGCTCTGATGAGCCTCTGCGTGACTCCGCCGGTGGACATCGAACAAAAGCTTAATTTGCTCGAGCGCTTTTTAACAAAATGTTAACAAGCTATCAAATGAGACATTCGTTTACTTATTATCAAATTATACAAACACTAAAATTACGTTTAAGCCTTAAAAAGCGCTTGAATGAATCAGTCTACCTATTCGTATTTATACAAAACCATTCAAAAAATTAAGCGAAAAAATTTAAAAGATTTTCTATTGGAAATCGGTATCGTGTTTCACAAGCACAACTTTTTTTTATCAGTATCCTTATAAAAGCACTTCGTAACCAAATATTGTTTTTAGGTATATAAGTTTTTAATATATACAAATTGTAATTTTAACCGTTGAGGATACCGATAAGGGCAAAGAAGTTTGCCTAAACACGACCGGGAGCCTTTCTCCGTAGCATAGGCGTGATGAGGTAGACGGAAACCAACTTTAGAAAAACATTAGAGCAAATATTAGAAATTAGAAAAAGTGCATTGAATATTTGGGGTGTGGACTGAGTGGAAGTTTAGTTATAATTGTCACTAGATTTGAACTTGCACACTTGGTAGGTTTTATAACAATGCAATTCAACATTTGCAAATGCAGTTTGAGATGCAAAAAGATCTTTGAATTTGTCTATGAATAATAGATAAGTTCCATGCATCAATTTTCGATCAATCTATCTGTTTTACAAATTCGGAAGGGTTTCTCGGTAGACAGACACCCTCTATGAATATAAATTAGTCAATAACATCGAGCATTTATGTTATAAGACCGTCAATTAGTTGCCCCTGGAGCCTGGAGGGTATTCCGTTCAATTGTGGTCATGCTGTGAGGTAGTAAACTGATTTATATGCAAAAACTGTGTTATTGAGTATGGAATTAGATACGCCATATTGGCCCATGTTCAATATTTATTCATTCATTCATTCATTCATTTCGAGCAGGTCAGTGGCCAACCGGAGTTTTTTTAGACTTCCTAAAGGCGTCCAACATGATCTGACGATTAAAACAATCGGGACCGACGGTTTAACGTGCTCTCCGAAGCAAGGTAGCGCTCAAATAGAAATGCCACTATCGGCCAGCAATCCAAGTAGCAGTCAAGCTGCACTCTTTACAATGGCAATGAACTAATATCGCTAAGTAAAACTACGCCACGAGCGCTTCTCTGTTCAATAATGGTGATCACATAGTGACTGAAAAAATTGCATGAGTATTTTAACTAAGCTTGACGAATTCGTCGTTTTGAAATCTGGAATTGCAACTACGTTTACAGATACATTTTGCTTTTATCTTACAGCTTTTTATCAGACGTTTATACAGCAACCGTGAGACAGACTTCTGTGAGCACGGTTCCTGTAAAGGGGTTGAAACGTCAGATAAAAATGTAAAATAAAAGCGAAGTGTATCCGTTAACGTAGCTTCGATTCAAGAGTAGTGTTCGCTTTAACTTAAGAAACCAAGTTTTGTAATCTATCCAATGTTAATTAACTTTATATCGACACACATCAGTAATTGCACACACGATACAATCGATTACCCCATCCCAAAAACATTTAACAAATGAATCAATTTCCATTTTACAACCGTGAACATCCAATATAACAATTTGCCTATTGACCTGACCCTACCTTGCGTATAACTAAAGGTTATCGTTTGCAATACCTTTGACAAACGTGGGTAACGTGTTCCGTCGTGGTATTCATTATGTATTCCCCTAAGTAAACATGGCTGTTCAATATTAGGCGGAGAACATATGGCGGGTGGAAGACGTGTTTTATTAAATGCGGTGTAAGTAAGCAACGCTCGCGCATTTTAAGTATCGCCAAAATACGAACGTGTGCATACGGCGTTATGGGATTATAATAACGTGATTATTTTAAGGACTTACAGGGAAAGCTGTTTAATATAAATCTCTGGTTTGACATTTTAAGTAAACAAACATACTCTTCTGGTTGTCTGAACATATAATTTACAAACAACATTAATATACAACATTAATATACAACATTAATATACAACATTAATATGTGTGTTATGAATTATGAAAAATAAAAAATACATTAAGTTTTAAGAAACACACGGTACTTAGTGAACATTAAAAAGCGTGCAGATGTTGGCGTAGTCTTGAGTGTGTTTTAAAAATATAACATTCTTTATGTGTCCCGCTTTATTTAAAGAACCTGTGTGCATTATACATTGAACATTATATTTCAAATTGATCTAATAAAAATGGTTATAAATTTTAAAAAATTCCAAAATATTATACAAGAAATATTTAATTGTGTATCTATTTAGAAACGTATTATTATTTTGAACAAGTTTCCACTAGAATGCTATTTTAATTTTTCAAATGAAATCACTATCATCAAAAATATCATCATCATAAATTTAAGGTCTTTTGTCAGTGAATTCGACGCAGACGTCTCCACATTCTACAATCCAATTGGATCCAATGCACGCTCCTTGACATTTCGATACGACATGACAGGAACATAAAAATACCACAAGGTAAAGTCGAAGTAACACGAGGAAGGGAAGTCCTAGAATCATTTATGAGACACATCAAACAGGAAATTGTAAATATCGAAGAAAAAGTACCGAAAAAAATACAAGAGATAATTTACGAACTTGAATTATTTGTCCGAGATAAAAGTACATAATGGTAATAATAGAAGTAAGTAACTCAGTACTTTGTGTTAAATCCGCTTTCAAAAATTTGCTTACAACAAAAGGTACTAAAAAGTTGGGCTATGAAGTGAAACCGACCTCGGTCGCCTTAACCAAGATAAAAAAGAATAAGTTAAAATGAGAAAAGTTCCATAACGTTATGAAATGAAAAGATCATTGTTATCTCGCAAGGAGAGTTTTCTTGAATTATGCCAGCTCTTGATGACTCTTGATAAGCCTTCGAATGGAAAAACTAGCCCGACTTTCTGTTTAAGAGCAAGTTGGAAGAGACTTTGAACACAGTTTATTATGTTGGTAATATAAATGCGATAATTAAATAAAATAAATAATGCAGATTCTGTCACGTCTTTGTGAAAAATTACCGATATAAAATATACAAGTGAAGCAGAATTGTTAGTGTAATAAAATGAGTGGCACATTATAAAAGTTGCAAAACATGAAGAAAAATACAATAGTGGTTATCGCATAGAGTTTTATTGTTAGTTTGCATTAAAGAATTGAAATTCCCCGAGTGAATCTCCTTCCAGTCGCGTAAATAATGATCTCGCCTGCAATTTGCCGACTCCAAGTTGCTTTGCTTAATTATATTATCTTTTAAGTACTTTCTGCCGGAGTTAAGTGGGACATTGTGTTAATTTATGTACGTTCTCGGGTTGATGTGCTTCGTTAACTACGTGTCGTGTTAGTTGTACGATAATTCGTTCGGTTACTTTGTTTTTCTTTGTAAGTTACGTGTAATTCGAGTGACAACTAGAGATACACATACATATTTAATAGCGGATTTAAGGTAATCTTCTTCGATATTTTCTAGGAGGCTTTCCTATGCTCTTTTTCTTTCTTTCTTCTACTCATTTTACTTTTTATAATGTTAAAAAATAAATGGACGGAGAACGGTGTTACGATTCCTTTCCTACTAGTTTCTACCGTTACTATTATTTTTTAAAAGATAACATTTCAGCATTGCACTTTTTTACATAATTTGCACTTAATCTTTTACATCCTACACCAACACAACCTCTGGAATGTCTTATATTTTCTTGCAGTCGGGTAGTATCCTTCAAATGAAATTCCTGTGTCTATTTCCGTTCTAAAATGTATGCAGCTATTTCGCATCCAGCTTATCAGTTTCGTCTCGTCGAGTCTTGTTTAGGGCCCATATTTAATTTCCACATTTCAAAAAGCTGTCACACCTCAATATCCGTTGGCTGAATCGGCTAGGAATGTGTCTAACTGGATTTTGGTTGCAGACGAGATTTTTTAACAAAAATATTTGGAAAGTACACATTTTAAATTGAAAAACTACTAAAACGAAAACTGATATGTTAATTGTAATCGTTCCAAATATTCGTCGTTGGTTGGTTATTGGTGGATATTTGTACAGGTAATATAATTTATAGTTTTTTAATATTTTTTTAAATATTTTGATGATGAAGATAAGGAAGATATTATCTTGCCTGTAGCCTGTATATATCCCACTGCTGAGCGCAAAGGCCTCTCGTCTCACGGAAAATATCAGTAGAGTAGTAGAAGAGTGTTGAGAAGATGAAAATTAAAAAGAAAATCATAACCGCTATGTTTCCGTTCATAAGGATTTGCAGTGATCTGTCGCCGGTCGAGTGAGCCGCTAGCGTTCCGTCAGTCAAACGTCACTTGAGGGGTAATCGATTCGGTTAGAGGCATCGAAACGATTTTCTTCATGACAGACCAATCATTGGTTTGAGGGTTAGAGTAATAACTAAAGGACCCTCCCAAATACAGTTACTCACCCTCACGTAAATGGATTTCTCTCGCACGTACGGAAAGGTATGAACTTGTCGCTAATCTATTGGCTTCATTTGACGCGCCAATCTGTTTAGCCGTTTTTATTATACAACATAAATGAAAATGTTTGTTAAAATCGAAGATTCTTTAAGATTCGTTTTGGAGTTAAGATTCAAACTTACCCAATCCAAGTTCTCTGACACCACTAGGAATCATTCTCCAATTCAAGACAATTTTGATTGGCTCTCAGTGAGTTCCCAACAAATTGAACAAACAATTAGAGCTGTCAAATGAAACAGGAACTAAAAACACTGGAAGAATGAAAATTGCGAAGTTATCACGCGAACAAAATATGATGGCTGCAGTCAACACTGCATTGATTTAGTGTTGAAATTAGACCTTACTCCCTTGAGATAAGGAACGAAGAAACACTTGTTAGCGCTCCGGTTTCCATTATTTACTAAGGAACTTTGTTTTGGACTTGTAAATTGATTGAAACGCCCGGCAACTGATAATTGCTAATAGTTTTCTTGTTAACGTTGAAAGTGGGAAGTTAGAGACTAGTTGATTTCTTTCGCGAGTGTTTCCTATTTCCTTCGGTTGTCAGCATTAAGCAGCTGATTCTTCGCCGTCTGTTCGTTCACATTAATACAAATGATTATTTTATGAAACTTAAACTTCACACCTGTTTATTTCCAGCACGCGATAATGTACTAGGCCTAAGGACGTCCGAGTATTTTTATTTAGTAACTTTATAGTTTATTCGTTGTTTTTGTATTACTTTAAAATATGGTTGTATATTCGACTATTTGTATACATAAAAAGGAAACCGCAAGTCCCTTAGCCAGCCTATCTTCTTCCTCCTATGGACTTCTCTCTACAACTCAACTTGAGTTCGAAGGATAAGTCTGTATCGGACTCACCGAAAAGAGCCTAGCTCTTAAATTTACGATTATGATGGAAGAAGAGTTCTATGCAAGTAGATTCAAAGCAAGCGTTACCGGTCGGAGTCTCATTATAACTGTAGCTAGCTTTGTCTAAAATTGTATTGAAGTCCAAGCCACTGTAGAGTTCAAATACCGTAATTGATCCACCAAACGTATATAAATACCGTGTAAGATTCCAATGGTGCTCTCATCACGAGCTCCTGATTAGCGCTAAGGGTTTTCGATGAGTTCCAGACAAACTTCACTAACGAGTTGAGGAACTAGACCCGGACAAGTAGAGCCACACACGGTCCTCGAAACTTTCCACGATTTCGTATTATCCGACGAAAAGCGAAAAATAAACGTTTTTCAATCAATAGATTCGTTTCTCTTAAACATTTATTAGTTCTTGTTTATCTGGTAGTGGATTGCTGATTATTTGGGGCGAACGAAACATTGTGTTTGTTAGTTTGAGAAACGGTGTTCTAAATTATACTTGTGATATAAATATAAATATGCCTGTACTCAATTTTCCCTCCCTGAGAATTAAAAGGTGCTTCGTCTTAGAATGTAGCTGTCTAAAGTATGTTTAACATGTTTTGATATCAAGCCCGTTGATTATATTAGTGTTCATAGAACAGATCAATACTATTATTATAAAAAGATAAAGTTTATAAGTTTGTTTATTTATTTGTTTGTAAGGGCTAATCTCAGAAACAACCAATGCCATTTGAGGTAAAAAGAGGCGTGGATAGTTAGGTATATAGAAGATATCTAAGAGAAGAGAACAGACAACATCAAAACAACAGACAAACCCAGAGTGCGGCGGTAGATCACGTACTTACCTAGACCTAGATAAAGAAAGTAATTGTGTTTCACGCAAGTGCAAAATAAATCAGTTAACACACGTTATTATAAAGAAGAAATGATTTTTAACCTTTTCAAGGTACTCAATATAATTGATTTTGTTTCAGCGCAAGAGTGCTCGAGCGACTGTTGATTCGCCTGAGATGAATGAGAGTGTAAAAGCTTAATTTTTCATTTGGAGTTTCGAATTTGTCGAATTTGTCGAATTCGAGTTGTCGAATTCATTTGGAGTCCAACCTCAAGACATGCCGTCCTCAATTCTTGTAACATCTCCTGAAGTTCGTGTGGCGTAGAGGCAAATATTGCGATATCATCGGCGAAACGTAAATTTGTAAGGTGTTTGCCATTGACAACTATTCCCTTTGTTGCCCAAGCCACAGAAAGAGTCTTTTAAATACTTCCTGCAGAACTGCGGTGAATAGAATCGGCGAGAGAGGGTCGCCCTGCTTCACTCCTTTTTCAATTTTGAAAGTAGGTCCGTTGCTGTGTATTTTTATATTGGCTGTGCTGATATTGTAAATTTTCTTTAAAAGTTCGATGTAGGTACTATCTATATTTTGGTTTTATTGCTTGAAATATTGAGGCGTGTTTAATACTGTCGAAACCCTTTGTGAAATCCACAAAGGCTATGTAAAGTGATTTATTGTATTCTATGGCTTTTTCAATTATTTGGTTTACAGTGAATAGGTGGTTCATATAAAGGTTTTTTTTTAACTTTCGATTCGTTTATAAAGTTACCCTTTCTTTATTTCAAATAACAAATCCGTGACATTTTAATTTTATTTCTAGACTTGTTTGATAAGTTTATTATTCTTGGTTTCTCTTACTTAAAATGAGGAAAAACAAATAAATACCGTTTGATGACAAGTCGACCTATTTGAGTCTATTTGAAAGCAAATTAAATTTATAAGGTTTCTTTATTCAGAACTTTTCTTTTAATTTCAACTTTTAATTTAATTAAAACAATTATAAACTTTGTGTTTCTTGAATTTTTAATGTCTTCTTTTCAATCGGGACAATTGTATGTTTGTTTGCGATAAAAATTATATAAAGTCAGCGCACAAGTCTGTAATTATAAAGTCTGATTTGGCGCCTGAATATCATTTTTCACAAAAAAAATTACGATCCTGTTAAATGGTGATTTTGTTCCATAGACAATGCAAAATCGATAAAAAGTTCTTGTGCAAGCCGCCCTTAATGTTAATACAATATTTGAACTGAAAAAAAAATGTTCCATTTTGAATTGAAACTACGTTTACGGATATTCTTCGCTCAGAAGACTGCGTCTACGTGGTCTTCTGTGACTACGATTCCTTTAAAGGGTCCGGAGACTACTTTAAGAGGTTTTTTTTGGAATTTTAAGTGTATGAGAAAGTCTGGACGTAGATTACGTTGTGTCATGTTTTCGTGACATTATGTCTTGTTGCGTTGTAAAATTTTTGAATTTTCAAGATGGGTCTCCGAAAAGTAGTTCTAAAGAGTAGAAAGAAAGTCTGCAACAGACAAAAAGTCTGTTAAACACCTAGCCTCTATTGCACGCTCGTTCATATGATTACATAGACCAGAAGACTGCCTAACTACAGTCTAGACTATAGTATGATCAGGCTCTTGTAAACAGGAGTCTGTTCCGATTCAATATAACACTGGGAGTTTAGCCGCCTCCCCGCGGACGCGTTATCATGATATATTTGAACCTGGTTTAGGGCTAATCTGTTAAATAATGAACGCAGAGCAACAGCCGTTTAAAGGATATAAATAAGTTCAACACGACGCCATATTAACTGATACCGAGTAGTGAATTTATTTTTTGTTTTTAGCTATAATAAACTAGTCGCGCCCCGCGGTGTTACCCGCGTTGTACCCGTTCCCGCGGGAATTTCGGTATAAAATGTATGCCATGCGTTATTTCCGTGGTTATTTCTATGTATGACCTATATTACTGTCAAATAAATTTAAGTAAATTTCATCCAAATTCGTCCAGTAGTTTTTTCATGAAAGAGTAACAAACATACACATCGTCACAAACTTTCGCATTAATAATTAGTTTATTTAGTTAAGCCTTAATACCTCAACGTTTATCGAGTTTACATTATACAAGCTGGTGAAGCATTATCTATTAGGAAACTCGTGCAGTTTGTTAAACCGCAAGAAACACATACGTACATACGTGGATACGTGGATACGAACCATTTACGGATCGCTTGACGTTGTTTTTTTATACGTTGTTTTCGTTGTGTCATATTGGCTCTATCGTACAGATACAAGGAATACAACATCACGTGACTCGCAACCGACCCGCAACCGTACTATGTATGTGGTGATCTTAACCTCGTAGAAGAACGGTTAAAAGCTTACTTCATCACTGCTTTACATATGCCGCCTTATTAATAAACGCTTTGTAGCTAAGACACTGTTATAAAGTGTTTTATCTCTTTTGCTCTTCGGAAAAGAAAGAGTCAAACCATTTGATAGCTAAAATGTTGTTAATTTGCGGTGCTTGTAAGTGAGGTCTGAGATCTGTTCTTCTTATAAGTACACTTACAACAAGCACCGAATCAAATGTACGAGTACTATAAGTTATGAAGTTATACTTTTCTTACATTTTATGCAATTAGTTACTTGATAGTAGTATGAAACAGGTGATGTTCCAGACGCTGCAGCACTTAGCTTGTTGCTAATAGAGAGTTATGAGCTTTTAGTCACTTGTTGAGCGAAGGAAACTCTTGACAACAGACAATGGCTTGAGTAAGTTTACTAAGAAACAAACACAACAAAACTAAAGTAAATAACAGAAACTGTTCGAGAGAAAAAGTCCTATCCTACCATACATAAACAACGAGAACGTTTGCAATGATTGATGATTGAATGTACTATACAAATACTACTCAACGGATTACCATGAAAGGCGAGGTGGAATCAAGTAGAATATGATATATATTCTTGTCACATTTCTTTGGAAATGGACCACGAGTGACAATAAAATGTTAAAACTCATATATAAACTAACATAAGTGTCAAGTAAAGTACGAGGCAGTTATAAGTCTGTAATGTCCAACTTTCTGGGCAAAGACCTCACCAAAGATATCAGTACATCGGTACAGTGCGGAATAAAATTTAAAATTCAATTCTCTGAAACATCAATTTGTAATGAAATACTGAAAATTAGATTCGAATAGAAGTGGGTATTACGCACTGGCCATGTTACAGTCTACTCTACAGGGTGTTGTAAAACCGGGCGTTAGGTACGTTCAGGCGCTCGCATTCACCGAGCTTAATACCGGCGTAAATTTAATATTGAATCCGGAATTAGACTCGCGACAACCTATGGCCATTACCTTGATAATCCATCGCATATACCCCTTTATTCAGATAACCCTTCATTTCAAATGTAATTTGTTTTTGTTTTTGCTGGCAGTATTTAGAATTTTTTAACAACGAGATGAAGGAGATATGGGATATTCTGAAATTAGATCCAAATAAATGTTTATTAAGCTATTGCATAGCTTCTATCGCGGGCCTTGAGCGCGGGGACCAAATCCAAAAATACCGTAACGAAAAAAAACCTCACGCTTACCCGATCCGACGGGAAGGAGGTGTGGCTTGAAGGCCGTGCATCGTCTAACGTCGTTTCAGTTCGGCAGTCTTCGACACGGCGTTGTGTGCGATTGTGCGTTGGGGGTGAGAGAGGGGGGTGAGAGAGGGGGTGAGAGAGAGGGGGTGAGAGAGGCGGTGAGAGAGGGGGTGAGAGAGGGTGGTGAGAGAGGGTGGTGAGAGAGGGTGGTGAGAGAGGGTGGTGAGAGTGGGTGGTGAGAGAGGGTGGTGAGGGAGGGTGGTGAGCGAGAGGGGGTGAGAGAGGGGGTGAGAGAGGGGGTGAGTGAGGGTGGTGAGAGAGGGTGGTGAGAGAGGGTGGTGAGAGAGGGTGGTGAGAGAGGGTGGTGAGAGAGGGTGGTGAGAGAGGGGGTGAGAGAGGGGGTGAGTGAGGGTGGTGAGAGAGGGTGGTGAGAGAGAGTGGTGAGAGAGGGCGGTGAGAGAGGGTGGTGAGAGAGGGTGGTGAGAGGGGGTGAGAGAGGGGGTGAGAGAGAGGGGGTGAGAGAGGGGGTGAGAGAGGGGGTGAGAGAGAGGGGGTGAGAGAGGGTGTGAGAGAGGGGGAGAGGGAGGGTGTTAGAGAGGGTGAGAGAGGGGGTGAGAGAGGGTGGTAAGAGAGGTTGGTGAGATAGGGTGGTGAGAGAGGGGGGTGAGAGAGGGTGATAGAGGGGGGTGAGAGAGGGGGTGAGAGAGGGTGGTGAGAGAGGGTGGTGAGAGAGGGTGGTGAGAGAGGGTGGTGAGAGAGGGGGTGAGAGAGGGTGGTGAAAGAGGGTGGTGAGAGAGGGGGGTGAGAGAGGGGGGTGAGAGAGGGTGGTGAGAGAGGGGGGTGAGAGAGGGGGGTGAGAGAGGGTGGTGAGAGAGGGTGGTGAGAGAGGGTGGTGAGAGAGGGTGGTGAGAGAGGGTGGTGAGAGAGGGTGGTGAGAGAGGGGGGTGAGAGAGGGGGGTGAGAGAGGGTGGTGAGAGAGGGTGGTGAGAGAGGGTGGTGAGAGAGGGTGGTGAGAGAGGGGGGTGAGAGAGGGGGGTGAGAGAGGGTGGTGAGAGAGGGTGGTGAGAGAGGGTGGTGAGAGAGGGTGGTGAAAGAGGGGGGTGAGAGAGGGGGGTGAGAGAGGGGGGTGAGAGAGGGTGGTGAGAGAGGGTGGTGAGAGAGGGGGGTGAGAGAGGGTGGTGAGAGAGGGGGTGAGAGAGGGTGGTGAAAGAGGGGGGTGAGAGAGGGTGGTGAGAGAGGGTGGTGAGATAG